>CM068369.1:438047577-439539452 GCA_034769895.1 Magicicada septendecula | reverse complement strand
AAAAATAAAAATTGCGTTTTTATTTTTATATTTTTCTTTACACTTTTCTGAATGAAATGGTACACAAATCATGAAAATCGGATAACTATAAATATTTTTAATATTTTTTGTTTGACTCAATACAGCATTGATTTTTGTTTCCATAGTAACGCAAAATGTAAATAGTGTCTTTTATACATTCACGCTTATTTATACCTCTATAATGTTTCTTTCCAATGTTGGTACACTTGTTAAACAGCTGAAAAACATGTGTACTACTGCAGAAATATTGTTTACTGTTATTGTTTTGATGTGTGAAGTTTTATATTACATTTTGAATTGTGTTTTCAGTGAGTAGATTGATACTTTGTTGAAAGTGGTTTCAAAATGCCAAAGTGTGCACAATTCCAAATTTTCATAATTTTGCAAAATTGACAATTTTCTTGATTTTTTTTATTAAAATTGATTTTACATTTTCATCAATGGATTATTGTATTGTTGTCATCTGAGATACATAAGTGTGCAAATTTTAAATTTTCACAATTTTGCAAAATTCACAATTTTTTCAATGGATTATTGTATTGTCATCGGAGATACATAAGTGTGCCAAATTTCAAAGCTCTAGCTAGTCTGGAAGGTAGTTAAAAATCAATCGCAAGATTCCACCAGGACAGACAGACACCACAGCGAGTGGAGAAAAATGTTTTAAAATATACAGGAAACCTACCACAACTGACATGGTCATGCACAACACATCTAACCATCCAACACAACACAAACACGCCGCATTCAACTATATGCTCCATAGACTCACAACAATACCACAAAGTAAACAAGATTATCAGGAAGAACTTAACACAATCAAATACATAGCGATAAAAAATGGATACACCCCCGAGTTAATAAACAAACTACACAGACACATCCTAAACAAAAACACCAAAACACAAAATACTAACAACACACAACCTAATAAATACATCACACTTACATACTACAAATCTAACACACACAAAATCACAAACACATTCAGAAAACACAACTACAAAATAGCTTACAGAACTAACAACACCATCAAAAAACACATAAATGATACAAACACAGACACTGACACATACAACAAAACAGGAGTATACAAATTAAACTGCAGTGATTGCAAACATTTCTACATAGGCCAGACGGAAAGATCTTTTTCTTCAAGATTTCCGAACACATAAAAGCCCTTTCTAATAACTACATACACTCCACATTCGCCACACACATACAGACTGAAAACCACAGCTACACCAACATAGAAAGCAACCTCGAAATACTACACTACTTACCAAAAAGTAGGAAACTCAATACGGCTGAACAGTATGAAATATATAAACACCACACACTACAACCAAAGAACATATTAAATGACCAACTACATTTTAAATCACACGTACTATTTGACACAATCATACACAAACCAAACTATACTTTGAATCCCAGCGCCAACCCCCTCCCACCAACAATCCCCCACACATTCCACCAACCTGTGAAAAAATCCGTTACAACTGTTCACGACATTCTGTATTTAAACCTCGCTGAGGAAAGTGTACACTACACCGAAACGTACGAGGACATTAAGAAACGTAAGTGTTCACAAGTGAAAGTTCAGTTTATCACTAATATTATATTTCAATACACCAAATGGTGTCAATTTTTCTTCCACAATATTTAAAAGAACTCTCAGTACATCTACAATTTCAATGGCATCAATGTCTTTACAATCTCTAACAGCTAATATATCTTGACTTTGTTTATATTTTGATTCTAAATCACCTTTTGGCATACACTTAAGTTCTGATACTTTATGCAGAAATTCAAAATGAGAACTGTGTTGTATAATGTGCTGAAAATCCTTCTCTAAAGAGTTTACAGCAAAATCAAGGGTACATAAACAGAAGATTCCTTTGAACTCAATTTTTGGATCCAGTTTGGTTTGATCCTTTGACTCATAGTCGATCTATTGCTTCTGACATCTTAGTCGAAAACAAGGAAATTCTAATTTTATTTCTGGTGACACTCCAGTGCTTTCTGCAATTCTTTTCATATCAACCAGAAAATTGATAAAGGAATCACCATTTCTAAGACTCATTAATTGTTCAAGCACTTTTTCTGGAGAAGATATAGAACTAGCTAACTTAATGGTAATTTTTTGAAACATCTTGCTTACTACATTTATTTTATTAAGATTACTGTGCTAGTTGACAAGACAAGAGAGAAACATAAATCACATAGTTTGCCTGCTAATGACTAAGTTAGCAGTCAATGGTGCTTTGCCAGTCTGTCAAAAGTGCTATCATCTACTACTTCAACAAAAGTATTATAATAATCTTTACTGTACTACCTCGAAGGGTGAATAACTTCATTTTGTGCTTCCAAGTGTGTGTTTCTTGCAGGTTTTCAGATCAATGCTGTAACATGTTTCTGAAGGATAGCCCAATAACATGTAGAGGCAGGGAAAAAATATATATTATAACGTTAAGTATTTGTGAAGACTCACGTTCTTGTGAGCCATTTATTTTCCAACGTTAATGCTGTTTATTAGCAACATTACTTATGCTATAAAATTATGACAGGTGTAATCGTAATAATAATAACACAATGTGAAATTGTTTAGAACCATTTAAAAATTTATTAATTAAATTTTCAATTCTTTTGTGATTTAAAATATCATTATTATTCGCATGTGTAGTACACATCTAGTTATTAACATATAATTAATACCTCGTATTACACATAGAACAAAATATATACACTTATACTACAATAAACATTTGTTATTATATAATACTGCTCTCTACTTGCTCGTTACTTTGATAACTATTAGATCATCTGATCTCTTTTTAATAATCTATTTTCTTTTTATTATTGCATTTGGATTTCTTTGTTTTTTAAATGAATTTACTATTTACTTTCAGATTAATTCAAATATCATTGATTAAATTATTTATTCAAAGTTATACTTTCATATGTTTAAACATTTGTCTGGACTACTATCAAATAAACATTTACATTTTCAAAAATTACTAATTCCATTTTTGAATTATATTCTCTTTCTTTTTACTTAGTTAATTGTCTTTACTTGAGTCTTTTTGTTTTTACAAATACATGGTTTTGTTTCACCTTATTTGTAGCGGTAATACTCAGCGTATCTTCTACGGTCCTAGGTCCTCGATCCTCGATGCTCCTCTGTAGTCGTGCGGTCCTGGAGTCCTTGATCCTTGTCCTTCAGATCCTCTCCATAGTCCGTTGCCTCATTCCATTTGCTGGACTCTATTCCATGTATTTGGCTGCTCCCTCGTCTTCCATCATAGCCTCTGGCTCCAGGTGCTCTCATGATAGTGATGAGTAGTCGTCGTGTAGAGCCTCCAGCTGCCGCTGCGGTTGATCGAAAAAGAGTTGTTGTTGTTGGGCAGAGCCTCCGGCTGCCACGGTAATTGAACGAGAAAGAGAAATAAGTTGGTGTGTCTCGAGTATTTATACCCTAGGGCACAAAAAATCATGTTTCGAAAATCCTCTGCAGGTATCAGTCTGTGTTGGCGTCCCTTTCTAAACACAATTCTTTTCACATTTATTTCGCTTGTCTTTGCAACATGCGAAGTCTTTTGCAAATTACCCGATATTCATCTTGTCGGTAATTTTTATGTGTTCACTGTGTATAAACCGTTTTTCCTATCTTAATTAATATAAGTTTTATTTATATTTATTTTCACCATATTCGCACCTTTTATTATTTTCGCACTAGTTTTTATACACACGTGCGTCTTTATACTATACACACTGTTGCATATTTGGTTTTGTGATATTATGCACACACTCTTTACAATTTAAATAATTCATATAATTAATAGCGTTCATTTAGGGGTAACGCTTTACAGGAATCAACTGGTCTCACACACACACACATAAAATACATGTGTACACACAGACACAGCTGCGTGGCGTGATTAACCTGTCCAAGCATGAAATTTGTTTGTTCCCTTTACAGTTCAGATTGAAAGCTGAATTATTATTACTAACATTATGAATCATTTATTTAATTACATTAATTATCTTAATTAAATTGTGCAATGCACAGTACCCTATACATTTGTACTGTTGCAGTATATTTGAAATATTTCAAAGAAAGCAATCCCAATCGTCGAAGCCATAGGTACATCATTAATAACTAAACTGAGTAAATTTGTAAGATGGTGAATACAAAAACGCTTGGATTTACTGTACCTCAAGCATACACTGTTGCATACACCTACATTCTTCCGCTTCATGCTAGAATCATTATCATTACCCCGGGCTCACATGTTTTCAATGATAATAATCATGTCAGATAACAGTTGTGAAATACACTCTGAAGACAGCACCATTTGTCTGTTTAAGTGGAAACTGACATCTTCTCGAATTTCAACAATGCTCAGCTCACATTGTCAAACCTGACTGTTACCTCATTTGTTCAACACATCTAATGTCAGGGGGTACAGGCAGCTACAACGCTGTAGTACTTAGCTTGTTGTAACATGGACACAATTTTATTTTAATGGATTTGGAAAGTACAGTAGAACCTCACTAATTCATCACCTACAGGACCAAAGGGGTAATGCATTAGTGAAATAGATGAATTAGTGAGGGAGTAAGAAACAAGCCCATTAAAGACAATATAAAATGTTTTTTATACTGTACAACACTAGCAATGTACGGTATTTATGTTATCCTCAAACATATTTACTGCTGGAAATTTTCATAATTATACAAGTTAAGCATTGTAATTGCAAAAAAATCTGTAATTTCCTTCTGTTTTTTCTTTCGACCATACTTATTACTTTACTATTACTGTTACTTTTCAAGAGCCAAATTATGTATTTCGCGCAGTGAAATTATTTCAGGCAGTTCTGCTTCATCTTGGCCTTCATACCACTTGATTGCTGTAGTCAGTGATTGAATGGACTCCTTATGAGAGATTGCAGGTTTCATTGGCTGGTCATCATCTTAATCATTACCTTCTGTAGGTTCTGTGGATACATATGCAAATATTTTACCATCACAGAACATTTTGTAGCTTAAACATTTCGGTAAGTCTATTTCACACGAATTTTTGACGTTGTCTTCATTCAAACTGTTAAATGCTTGTAGGGATTGGCAGATATCTAACAATTCTGATGTGGGGTTAAGACCTGGTTCTGTAGATGGTGGTTGTAATTCAGATAGCCTTAACTTATTCCAGGTAGATTTTAGAGTTTTTTCCTGAATACTTTTCCAGGTATCAGCGATCCTACTGAAATTTTGGAAACGTATGCTGTAACAATACAACACAACAGTTACTATGCTGTGTACACAAGTACGAAATATCCACTTTCAGAACACTTTCTGGAGTCCGTTCTCCTGGCTATTATTAGAACCCCGGGCACAATCAGCATGTTTCTGGTATACCCCAGCTATAATTAGAGCATATATGTTTCTTGCTTGTTCATAAAGAAGAAGAGAATAAAGCTTGAGAGTGTGATGAATTACAGAAGGAGACGAATTAGTGAGGTTCCACTGTAATGAAATAAACTCATTTTGGGTAACCTTACTCAATGTTGAGGCGAGCCCTTAACTACTCTCATGAAATTTTCATATATCTCTGTGTCAGACTTTTTTATTAGCTCTACAAGTTTCAAAAAATTTCCATTACTCTTATGGTAAAGCTTTATTTTTGTTCTCCCTAAAAGGTAAGCATTCCTGCCCCAAGAAATGTACAATAGCTAACAAGCGAGCCAACACAGGTTGCCCAGCAGTGAGTTGCAGCATTTAATATTTTTGATTTTCTGAATCTATATAGACTTGTAACTTTTAAATTTTACAGCTAACTCTATTCAGTAGTTCTCTCTTTTAAGTTAGCAGCCCATAGGCTGGTTGGCAGCAGCTTGCCATTCTTCAAGCTTCTCTGCTTTTCTTTTCAACTCGCAATATGATGTGCAGTTCATATCAATCATAAGCTGTTTCATGTAGTCTAAACGGGGTCGTCCTCTGTGATTCTTCCCTTCAATTGTTCCTTCTATTATTCTCTTAACCAATCCATTGTGTCATAGTATATCCCCTATAAACTTAGCTCTTCTGCCTTTTACATTTTGTAGAAAGCTCTTCTCCTCCTGAGCTCTTCTAAAGACTTCCTCATTCATTATCTTCTCCCTCCAGCTTATCCTGACTATTCTTCTGTAGCACCAGGTCTCAAATGCTTGGAGTCTTTTCTTGTCACTTTCTCCAATTGTCCAAGATTCACTCCCGAAAAGGGCAACAGTCCACACATATGTCTTTATTAGATTCTTCCTTATTTTTAGGTTGATAGTGTTTGAAGTGAAGAGGTTCTTCTGTTTGTTGAAAGCAATTTTAGCCTGCTTAATTCTGCTTATAATTTCCTTACTGCTACGTCCATCACTTGTGATTTTACTTCCTAGATAGTTATATTCTTTAACTGCCAGGAGAACATTATTTCAAAGAGTTATTCTGACTGGATCTTCTTCCTTCTGACTACAAACTAGGACTTTGGTCTTTTGTTCATTTATTTTCATATAGAATTTATTCTTTATTACTTAAATCCATTGTGTCACAAATCTTTTGTAGATCTTCGTTGCTCTCTGCAGTCACTGCTATGTCATCTGCAAACCTAAGCATGTCCGTGTATGCTTACTCCAAGATGGGGGTCTTCTCTTACTCTATCAATTGCTTCTTGGACATACAAATTAAATAAGCATGGAGATAGAGAACATCCCTGTCTTACTCCTTTCTCAGTGTTCGCCTCCTCTTGATGGTTTCCACATTGAACTATGCCTGTCTTGTGGTTGACAACCGGAAACAGGTCTCATTATAATTTTTGATTGGTTTTTTCTGTTAGCAGAAAAGGTCTCGCCTCTACTGCGTGGTGCACTTTGGGTTCGAGTCTAAGTGTTTTTTCCCATGCCCTTTCTTGTCCTCTGAGCATATGTCGAATCTTACGTTGCAAAAGGCGGCACTCACACGCGCCCTTACGCATTCCATTGTTATAATTTCCGTCGTACCTTGCACAGCATAGCACCGAATCGGCCACCAGGTGTCCCCAAAAGTCACTCACTGGGTGGTTCGAAAGTGTTACCTAATCTGCCCCGTTACAATACCCCCCCCAATGAGAGGTTTTATACCGAAGCATAAAAACTCTCATTGCCTAAATCTAAAAGGACCAGCGAGGATATGGTGCCACGACCCCCCTTTATTTCTTACTAAAATCATGGGTAACTTACCCCCCTAGTCCGGTGACTGCGGTTGCACCTGCATGACTTTATTGGGCTTCCTTCTTCAGGATCCCAACACTATAAAACCACACAGGCACATGACGCCCCTGCCCTGACGCACCGGCCAGCACAGGTACGCCCCCACAGTACCACCAGACCCTGTAACAATTAATAAAACATCAATAAATGGCCTTCCATTACTCCACATCCTCAACCGATTTGGTTCCCCTTAGTCGTAATGGTTTGCCTTTAGCAAAGTACTGGTTTTTCTACTTATTGATATACTTGAACAAATAATGTTGCTTAACATATGTATCCTTAACCTAACATAATAGATTTTGCTCCAATATCTACCTTTAACAAACTCTTGACAGTTGTAATTCCAACTTTAAAGTGATTTACTAGTTCAAGTCTGTATTTGATTGAACAATCCTTCCTTCTTACATTTCCATAAAATTTACCTTTACTATTTCAATGTCCTCGTTACAAGGCGGGCTACTACTGTTAAATTTATATAACACAAAACATAATCATAACAAAATGGCAAATTATTCAACACAACAGATACATGAATAATCAGAACAATCTCCTCCAATATTTCATTATGATCATGTTCACAACAATAATCAGCAACTGACTCTTCTCTATTATTCCGTTATACTCCTCCTTCTGCATCATTTTTTTATCCCCTCCAACCCCCCTTTTTTACTTTAACCTCTGATACTCCGCGTTACAATTGGTGTAAATGACCTCCTCACGGGCAAGCCGAATTTCGGTATTTACACATTTGCATAAATGCTACATTTACGCCTCTGGCTTGTAATGTGGCCAGCACCTTTCCACACACTCTATTGCCCACCATCCTGGACTGTACGCCCAGTTGCTTCCACAAGGACTGAAGCGGTTAGGGTGTAAACGTTGTTTACCCCGTCCTTGTTTCGGCGTTATATTTAAATTCGGTATTACTGGAATACATGATACCAGTAATCCTACTAAAATTATTTACAAGCCCTTAAGACGGTCTACCACCCCATTCGGTGGATAGCCGCTGTTCCAAAGTTTATGGTAGATTCCCCTGATTCACCCTCCCGGTTAATTTCTAAAGTCACCAATTTTGAAAATAAACTATGGTCAGGGTACAATAAGCCTTCCCACATCTTGTTATCAATAATCCAAATCCACGGTCAGGGTTCGGTGAAGCTGTGACCACCCGAAAATGGGGAATCACATTTAAAATATTTAATATTTAAACCTAGAGATATTTTATATCTACTCACAATCATAGCATACTCCAATTAACACTTAATGCTTCTCATAATCAACATAATACAACATAAATATCGGTATGGAGAACCATACATGACTTCCATATTCTAAGATTTATATTTAAAATCATTTTCGAAATGAAATATTACCATAGAAACTACTTCTTTCTACTTACTGCTTCAGCCTTAACCACAGTACTGTGGTCACTAACGTATACCACCTCACGTTATCGCACTCGATTTTCACTGATGATGGAAATCGATGGCATTGCCGAAATGTCTGGTTTTGTAGAAAACATTGGACTACGGCCAAATATCCCGGGAAGGAATTTTAACAAAAACTACTTCTTTGTTGCCGATAACGTTGTACACATATATATCAGTGGCGAAGTTACATGGAGGCAATTGAGGCAATGCCTACCCTAAAAAATTCTGTAGAATAAAAATTATAAATACGTATGAACTACATAACGTAAAGATTATACATTGTTACTGCGACTGTCAAATTTATTAAACCGAAACGTGCTTTATTGAGCGACCGCTAGATGGTGACAGGTGAGATTTGGCATAGTTCGTTTAAAGCGAATGAGGCAACCTGAACTTGCCTCAGCGTTTTTTGTATACATCGTATGTAAGCAATGTAGTGGTGTGATAGGGAAGTGTAGGGAGGGGGGATTGTCCCGCGCTGTACACATAGAGCGTTGAGGCATGCCTCTCTTCTGTGGTCCAAACAGTTAAGTTAAAGCACCTGTGTTGTTTCTAAGTGTTTATTTTATGCGGTTATTAAAAGTGTCACTGTTATTCCGCTGAACTAACAGATGATCAAGATTGTTATTTGAATTATTTGTAACATTAAACATATATATAGAAACTAATCAAGTTTAAAAATTTGAAGTTCAATCAGTTGTATTAGTGTGTATGACTAACACAAGGATTGTTCAATAGACACACGTATAGAGCTGTAAAGCATTTTTTATTCAACGATTTTAAAAGAAGTCTCCAATAACATTAAGACATGAGTTCCACTGTTGCGCTAACCTGTAGATTCCCTGCTAGTAAAATTCTTACGGCTGTTTGTGGAACCATTCGGTTACAGCAAACTCTACCTCAGCGTCCGATTTGACCCACCGTCCTTTTAGTAATTCCTTAAAAAAAATTTAAGATAAGATTTTTGCCTACCCATTCATTAACTACTAGCTTCGCCAGTAAGCAAATTGATGTCCATTTTTTCGGCTTGCACGCGTTATGTTGGTGTGGGTTTCGGCATTTTCCATTTAAAAATCGGTATGGAGAACCATACATGACTTCCATATTCTAAGATTTATATTTAAAATCATTTTCAGCCAAACAGCCAGGGAAGGAATTTTAACAAAAAAATACTTCTTTGTTGCCAATAACGTAGTACACATATAAAAAAAAATTATCCCCTCCCCCTTCAACTATAATTTTGATTTATAGAAAATTACCCCCAGCCCGTTCAACTAGCCTCTTCATTTATAGATATTTCATCTACGTTTCTACAGTGGATTATTAAGATCTTATCAGGATACTTTATCAAAATTAAGTACTTTACTCATGTTACAACAAAAAATGTTTCAGGTAAACTGCCCTTTCCCCGTAACCGATCTTCACCAAAATCAACAGACATTGAGTTCTCTACAGCTCAGGCACATATGTAAAAAATTATTTGATTCTGTTTGAATTTACGGCAGTTATGGTTCGTCATATAAAAAATTACCCATGTTAAAACATAAAACATGAGATTTATAAAACATATCTAAGATTTATATTTAAAATCATTTTTTGAATAAAATATTTTCATAGAACCTACTAACGCTGGGGAAATCTGAGGAGCCAATCAGAGTTGGGCCTACCTGTCACTCTGCTGAATTTGGTGGAAAGCCCTGTCACTGTCGTCAAAGTATCAGCCTTGACAGGGTCCTCTTTTTCTGCAAAATAGGAGAGGCTTGAGATGGAGTGAGTGACATGGTCCCCACCTCAATGAAGAACCCATTGTTTTATAAAAATATATTTAAATTTTGAAAACTGAAAATTCTTTTCTTGTTGTAAATATTTATATTTTATAATCAAAATGACTTTATTTTTGTTACCTGGCAACAAAATTATTTAATTTTCAACAATTACCATTGTTTCAAAAAGTTTAAATAAATTTTCAAGTACTTTACTCTTGTTAAAACGTAAAAGGTTGCAGGTAAACTACCCCTTCCCCTTAACCGATCTTCACCAAAATCTAAAGGCCTTGAGACCTCTACAATTCAGGGACGTATGCAAAAACTTATTTGATTCTGTTTGAATTTGCGGCTGTTATCGTTTGCCATAGAAAATACGCTTGATAAAAAAACGTTGCAGGTAAACTACCCCTTCCCCTCAACTGATCTTCACCAAAAACAATAGGTCTTGAGTACTCTACAAATCAGGGCTGTATGCAGAAAATTATTTGATTCTGTTTGAATTTGCGGCTGTTATCGTTTGCCATAGAAAATACCCTTGTCAAAAAAAACGTTGTAGGTAAACTACCCCTTTCCCTTAACCGATCTTCACCAAAAACAATAGTGTCTTGAGAACTCTACAATTTAGGGCTGTATGCAAATAATCTTTTGATTCTGTTTGAATTTGCGGCTGTTATCGTTTGCCATAGGAAATACCCTTGTTAAAACATAAAATGTTACAGGTAAACTACCCCTTTCGCTTAACCGATCTTCACCAAAAACAATAGGTCTTGAGAACTCTACAATTCAGGGCTGTATGCGAAACATTATTTGATTCTGTTTGAATTTGCGGCTGTTATCGTTTGCCAAAACAAAAAAATTTCCCTTGATAAAAAAAAACCGTTGCAGGTAAACTACCCCTTTACCTCAACCGATCTTCACCAAAAACAATAGGTCTTGAGTACTCTACAAATCAGGGCTGTATGCAAAAAATTATTTGATTCTGTTTGAATTTGCGGCAGTCATCGTTTGCCATAAAAAAAAATCTACAGACAGACAGATAGACACACAGACACACACACAGACACTTTTCGGAAAATGACTTTTTTCATGTTTTGAGTGTAGTAGAATCAGAATCTGCAATAATCTCGAACACGATTTTTTTTGCCATCACCATACTTCCTTATTCCTTAAGGAATATGGAAGTAAAATTCGTGCAAACGTAAGAAAATAAACATGAGTGAGGCCAGAAATAACGTGAATTGTGTGTGTGTGTGTGTGTGTGTGTGTGTTTGTGTCTTACCTGCCTTTTTATTGCCGTATTAAATTAAAAATATTATATTACATTAAAATGAAAAAATTTTAATTTTATTGCCTGGCAACAAAATTATTTTATTTTTAACAATTACCATTGTTTCAAAAAGTTTAAATAAATTTTCAAGTACTTTACTCTTGTTAAAACGTAAAAGGTTGCAGGTAAACTACCCCTTCCCCTTAACCGATCTTCACCAAAATCAAACGTCCTTGAGACCTCTACAATTCAGGGATGTATGCAAAAAATTATTTGATTCTGTTTGAATTTGTGGCTGTTATCGTTTGCCACAGAAAATACGCTTGATAAAAAAACGTTGCAGGTAAACTACCCCTTCCCCTTAACCGATCTTCACCAAAAACAATAGGTCTTGAGTACTCTACAAATCAGGGCTGTATGCAAAACATTATTTGATTCTGTTTGAATTTGCGGGTGTTATCGTTTGCCATAGAAAATACCCTTGTTAAAAAAATGTTGCTGGTAAACTACCCCTTTCCCTCAACCGATCTTCACCAAAAACAATAGGTCTTGAGAACTCTACAATTTAGGGCTGTATGCAAATAATGGTTTGAATTTGCGGCTGTTATCGTTTGCCATAGGAAATACCCTTGTTAAAACATAAAACGTTACAGGTAAACTACCCCTTTCCCTCAACCGATCTTCACCAAAAACAATAGGTCGTGAGTACTCTACAAATCAGGGCTGTATGCAAACAATTATTTGATTCTGTTTGAATTTGCGGCAGTTATCGTTTGCCAAAAAAAAAAAATCTACAGACAGACACACACACAGACACTTTTCAGAAAACGACTTTTTTTCATGTTTTGAGTGTAGTAGAATCAGAATCTGCAATAATCTCGAACACGATTTTTTTTGCCATCACCATACTTCCATTCCTTAAGGAATATGGAAGTAATAAACACTCAAAATGAACATTACCATTACTACATTAAAATAAACATCTCACCTTTAAATTTGCATCAAAATTACAAACATTACAACTTCAATTTAAAGTTTCAACTAAATCTTTCAATTGTTACATTAAAATTTCAACTATGAATTTCTATTTCATATTTTCATTTACTAATAAACGGGTAATTACCTGTCAGAAATAATAACCTGGTTTACTTTACGGGCATCCAGACCTAACCTCACTCTCACCTCCTTCTTTATATCAACAACTAGCAGATTTGAAATAGGGTAACACCGTTCTCTCAATTATATTTCCCACCAGCATTTTCTCTAACTCTACTTGAACCTCTTATTTTCGAATAAGGCACCGTATAACCTCTTTGTACGTAGGATGTGTGTTCCCTTACCCTATACTCATGCCTTTTTTAGTTCCTGGCCCTTTCCAGGTAACTCCACCAACCCCCTTTAAAACTTTTCACGACCTGCCACAATGCCTTACGTTGGGACTCCCTACATCGCCACCCTCCCACTACAAAACTTATGTGCCCATATTAGTTATATTATATCCCATATCTGCTCTTTCCTTTCACCACTCCCTTTCCCTCTACATACATTCACTCTCACTACTGTGTCCCTATTATTCACCCGTGTTTGTATCAATTTTCTGCCCAAAATTCTTACCATGTCTAATACCCATTTATGGAAATCAATTACTGCTTTATACAAAAATCATTACCCAAAATCCAACTTTTACAACATTTTAAACTAATTTACTCATTCAAATTACATTATAAAAATTCATAATTACATACTGTCAGCTGTTCCCTCAAATAAAACATGATTACTGTCATAAACTCAAAACTATAAACTTTGATCACACCCAATACAATGTACGTAATCACCTGTACCTTCTGATACCTTATCATAACACTATAACTCAATACATAAACACATTTTATGTTTAATTATTTATCATTTATTATACAATTC
Organism: Magicicada septendecula; assembly: GCA_034769895.1. Lineage (NCBI taxonomy): Eukaryota > Metazoa > Arthropoda > Insecta > Hemiptera > Cicadidae > Magicicada > Magicicada septendecula. The sequence goes on along the minus strand of CM068369.1, from coordinate 439,525,768 downwards.
AATTCAAAATAAATTTCTCAAATTTATTACCAAAGTTTCACATCTTTTAAATTAATTAACCCATCTCAAATTAATTTAATTCCATCATTTTTCAAAACACTGTAAGCTACTTTAATTACATTATTTAAAACAATTTCAATTCATTTAATTTCATCTTGCATTTATTTAATTTCATAATAAAATTCATTTATCATTTTTATAACCTTCAAATCAAAAACTTTCAAATTTATTACCCAGATTTTGGTCTTTTAAACATTTACATTAATTTAATTTTTCATTAGAAAATTTCATATTACATATTGACAATTAGTCAAAAAAAAAAATTACTATCATCAAATCAATTACAATTATCAATTGGTTACACAAAATACAATGTACACCTAACATCATGTATCAATGTATCAGCTGATACCTTATCATAACAACATAACCTTACTGCATAAGTACATTAAACACATGTAAACGCAATACAACTTTATATACAATCTGTTTCATTAAATGCCATTGTTTACTAAAATCATTACCTTATTCAGTACAGTATTTAAAACCATTAACTCAAACAATTAAATGTTCATTAATAATAACTGTCTACCCACCATCATCAAAAATTAATCTTATGTTATACGAGTACAATGCATTTTTTGTTAAGTACTGTACATTAATCACTATTAATATAATAACCATTCAATTTCTCAAATTGTTCCACTACACCAGCATAATAATCCCCGGGATTATTACCTCTCATTTTATCATAAAACTTGTCTACTTTAGTATTTTTGGTCCCGTTTCCCTTGGTATTTTTTGACACACATAAGTACTTTATCATTATTATCATCATCTGCTACTAATACCCCCATTCTGTCCCCAGGTAAGTCCTTAATTTTATCAACTCTCTCTCTACTAACTCTCCATAACCTCTATTTAACTTGTACAACTCTCTCTCTCTCTCTCTCTATAACCACTCTCACATCCCCATTTCTTTCTCTCATTCCATGCGGAGGGCAGTAAAACAACATTATACACCATCTGGCCTTACCAGATACACAAAAATAACCTAGTGGACTATTTGCCGACCCATTGTCACCCAAATATCCTATTGAGGAACGCTTGTCCTCCCTAAACACATGTGAAGCCTTTGCTCCACATTTAACCCTGGAAAAATCTGCCCTCCCCACCCCATTTCTACTTAAACTCTCTTCATACTCCCTTTCTAACTCAATAACACTCACTAACACTCCATTACTAACCGCAACTAACCTTCTACTCTCATCATCATTTCTATTATTACTCACCGTATCACTCTTAGATACCCCGATTTCAACTGTCTCTTTATTATTGTTATTCAACCTTGTTTCATTATCATTATTATAATTATCCTTGTATTAACCTCACTTACCTTGTCAACTGTCACCTGATTTGCACTTAAACTAACACCATTATTATTTATATTGTCGTCTGTTACTTCGTTATTTATATTCTCACTACACTTACCTGTATATTTTCTCCCTTCCTCCTTTCTTTTTCTAATGTTATATACTTTGTCTTGCATTTGTTTTACAATAGTACTACCATGTTCATCAATTTCATTTAGACGTTTATTAATATTAACTTTTTATTGCTTCATATCATTAATGTCACTCTTCAGTTCGTTAAACTTACTTTACATTAAAATTGCTCTTTATTTCATCGAATCTATTTTCACTTTTAACATCTTGTTCATTAAACGTTACGTCTAACATTGATTGGAACATTTTCATCGTCTCATAATTATCAGATTTTTTACTTGAGGTCAGTGTTGAATGAATTTCAACGCCCTTCATTACAGCTGATTCTGTTAAACTAATCTCTGTTACTGCGTTACTCATTATTACAGACTCTTTCAAATTATTTTCATTTGTTACTATTAAAGTTGTCTGAATTCCCGAATCAGCTGATTCAGTTGAAATTGGAGTGGTATGACCTTCTAGCTCACTTGTAACAATCGAGTCGGTTAGACTGATTTCATTCTCTTTGTTTTCCATTTTCTAATTTAATTATCTCTATTCAAATGATTGTATATATTGCATATACCATAAAAAATCTCAAACTTAACTCAAGATTATTTTACCAATCAATTAAACATAACCTTTACTCTCACACTTATACTTAATGTACGTAACACATGCCGTTATCCAGAATAACCCATCTCTGTATTCAAAAGTAGGCCCAGCCTATATAAAATAAATTTATATAAGCCGTCCCTGTTCGCAGCACCATTTGTAACTTTTTAATCAATTTATATTAAACAACTTCAAATATCTCATTTGTAACTTACATTTTTGATCAACCCCCAGGTCCTATGGATGAACTTGTGAGCTACAGAAATAGGTTACTGGATTTTGTGTGGCGTAATAATTACACTACCACATGATTATTCTAGTAATTGATCTTATTTATTTCCATTCATTTAGATTCATTATTTACTCTCTCTTGCTTTTCATCTGTTCTCTATTGAGCAATTATTTATACAAAAACTCACTTAATTGCTTAACACATGGTAATCATATTCCAAAGTTACTTTCAAGTTATCAACTTATACCACTAAAATTATTCAAAGAAAACTACATATAATTAATTGTTATAAACTTATAATTCAGTAATTAATATTGACAAACCAGTACTTTAATTTTGTACGTACACACGCTCGCTTAAGCTCTCTCTCTCACGCTTTCCACCCCACTACATTTGAGATCTCTTTTTATATGCCAATGTTATATTTCTTTGTGTATGAATAAAGTCTGATATTAAGTTAAAATTTTGATTTAGATAAATAATTCCGGCCAATGAATTTTGTTGGTGATTGTACTTAGCTGCACGTGCATTCCGTGGTGACGCTGCCGGTGGTTAGTCAGATGCTGTTAGTACGCCACAAATTGGTTTTTAAAACTGTTTAAAACTTTCACATTATTACTGATTGAATCAAATAGTGTACTCCACTATCATTTTCACTCGATTACAAATAAATAACTTTTTGTCGGTCAACCTTAACTTGTTCACTAGCACTATTTACTGAACCGCACGGTTCTGGAGTGGAATGGCGACTGAAGCATCCAAAATGGCTAGCCGTCTCTCTGCGTTTGTCTACTTAGTGGTTGACAACCGGAAACAGGTCTCATTATAATTTTTGATTGGTTTATTCTGTTAGCGGAAAAGGTCTCGGTCTCGCCTGTACTGCGTGGTGCACTTTGGTTTCGAGTCTAAGTGTTTTTTTTGCCATGCCCTTTCTTGTCCTCTGAGCACATGTCGAATCTTACGTCGCAAAAGGTGGCACTCACGCGCACCCTTATGCATTCCATTGTTATAATTTCCATCATACCTTGCACAGCATAGCACCGAATCGGCCACCGGGTGTCCCCAAAAGTCACTCACTGGGTGGTTTGAAAGTGTTACCTAATCTGCCCCGTTACAATCTGTCTTCCTAAGAAGAAATATTGCAAAATTCAACATAACTATGTATGAACATAAGAATAATATAACAATACAATAAGTTCAATAGTTAATTTGCTACAACAATTTACTGTTACTCTGGGACTCGAATAAGACTAACAACCTTAAACTAGCAGTCTGTAAATTATAAAATCCAAAATGGGCCATCATATGCTTTCTTAGTAGATAGTGTCTGCTTATTACAGAAGAAGAGGCTACAGATCTAGTGTTAACTATACAAGGAAACTTCAAAAAGCTTCCAGAATTGGTTTGTTTTACAAAAAACAGTGTACATTAAAAAGTTATATGTTTCCTCCAAACCAGTTTCCTTTGGCAAGTACACATGTTTACCAACATTTGTAAAGTTTTTGGAAGCATTCCTTGAACCCATTTTTGTAAATCTCCTTCCTTGGTTTGTTGCTCCAGAAATCATATCATCAGCATTCCTGTATCATTTTCCTTTCAGAGTTAATTTAAAGATAAGAAACCAGTAAAAATTCAGCTGGCACCAAGTCAGAAAAGCATGGTGGACGCTTGAGACACATTACATTGCCACAGAAAAAAAGCACACGTTTTTCATTTTCCATTATTGAGGATGTTTTCTTTTGATTTCATTCCATAGACATATGAGAGTGGTGTACATTCCTTTCTTTCCTGTTAGAAATTGGCAGAATAAATTCATGGTTGACAATATCCTGATAATTAAAGAAAATGATGTAACTTTTCCTTTGCTCTTGTTCAAAAAGAAATGTCCAAACACGTTTAAAATGAAATTTTGCCAGTTCATTGTATGCTTTTTCAAGCAGTTTTACTGTCTCTGTTAGCAATTTTTTCAAGCAAAACAGAAAATTTGTATTTATATGGTGTTCAGTGACAGATGTTTTCAACCTCAACAATGCCATGTGTGCATTAGGGAAACACTCAGCTGTGGTTTATTGGAGAGGAAACAAGAACTGACAGCTGCGAGGTCATGCTGCTGCAATCTGCAGACATTATCAGCAACAAATGTATAAAACTGTACGGTATTTAAAACAAAAAATTACAATCTCATCATTGCCACACAGTAGTCATTGACTACTATCATAGTGACAGCAGTCATAATTGGGATACCATAGTAACATGTCAGGTCAGTATTCCAATCAGGAATTTCATTATAATGTAAATAAATTTAACTTATCAACTGTGTAAACAAATAGAGTTCCTAAGGCTTTCACGGATGGCATTCGCATAGTTGGAAACATTATAAGCTGGGCTCTTAGGCCATGGTCTAGTCTAGAGTTTATGCTGACGACATTTTGGCATAACCATCGGAGGCCATCATCAGTCCTGGTAACAATTGGCACAGTCATGGGTGACACCAGTGCCTAGTTATTGTAGGGGATGGAATATTATGGTAATATTTTGGTGTATGGTCAAATTTCTCGAAGACTAAGGGCGTTCTTTCCTATTTTTATAAGTTTTAATCTTTGAATATTACTAATGTAATTGATATAATATTGTAAACATATATAATTGATTATTATATTCTCAGGTAATTTTAAAACTACATTAATTCACTAGATTAAGATTAGTTGTAGAAATTACAATAAAACTACAATAAAACTATTAAACAGTTCGACAATTCAAAATATCCTTAGCATCGCTTAATCATAAAAAGCTCCAAACATTTTTCTCCTGGCATCAACGTTGGAATAAATACTTTAATACTTTGGCTATCTTCTTATTGCTGATGTCATCCAATTCTTTTTTGTAGACATAGCATGATTGAGCCTTGGGTCATACTCAGGCCTAAGGTAAGTTTTAGTTTAAAAAAGCATTGAAGCTTCTTTCTGTCTCACAACTAGATCCTGGGCACACTAGCAGAAGACGAACTTTCTACAGTTCTGAATAGATCTCTATCACCTTTAGTCATGAAGATCAAGTCTATCTTCCCATCATGTAAACATGTTACCTTGTATCTTTGTAGAAAAAGTTCTGTTTCTACTTAAAACGATGATGTATCCGTTTCTGGATGTCTTCAAATCCTTCCTTTCGCAAAAAAATGATTTGTAGCAAAAACTGTTCCTTCACACAGGCTGATCCAGAATTTGATTTTGAAGCCCTTCTACAGCTGTGTCTATGACTTCAAAATAGTCTTGCCTGCAGTATGCTTCACATGCCTGACAATATACATGTAAGTCTGTTGTTCCACCAATTCTTTTTGGTATTTCATGTTGCCTCAGAAGTTTCAACTCTTCCAAACCAAACTCAGAAATCTTATCATTGTTTTATATAAATACAAATGAAAACTTTTCATTTGTCCTCAGAGCATTAAATCCATCAATGATGTGTTTATAAAGCCCTAACACAGTTATGTTATTCACCTGGAAGTAGGTGTTTAAAATTTCTAGAAGTTCAGTTTCATCTTGTCCTATGATCAAACCAAGATATGCCGCTTCATTCTCAAAAAAATCATGTTAATTTTTGCACTTGGAGGGATGGAAAAGCTGTTTTCTTTCTTAACTTTGGACCATGGAGGGTGCCCAATGGGGGAATGGGGAGTCTTTAGAGACCTCTCGGTAGGGAGGCTGAGATTGCCCACCCACAACAGGCAAGGCCCCTTAAACAAGCCCAGAAAAAGTCTCTAGAGGCTGCCATAAGACAATGTCGGGTCATGGGAGAGAGCAGAAAGGAAGGAAGCTCCCACAGAAGATGGCACTAAGGCATGTCTAAAGCAAGCGCAGCCCCTTCCCTCTGTCATCATGCACCGGCACGGACGTAGTGTAGACAGGAGGGTCGGAAGGAAGTGTAAAGCTTTGCAGGGTTGGCGAGATGGATTGATAATGGGTTATGAGGAAGGGGGGGTTATCAAGCAGTGCTTGGGGGTGTTTACTCTTCGAGGAAGTGAGCCGACGCTTGTGCTCAGGCAGCGGAGATGATGATGGGTGGAAATGGAGGCACAGGTGAAAAGTTTAAGGGGGAGGGATCGGACAAATTCATCAATAGAAGGGACCGTCAACCCTCGCCTGGTAACATCATTTCTGACATTGGAGATGTAGCGGAGAGACCAGGATAGGAATGCTTCCATGCTGGCTAAAACGTCGGGCCGAAGCGGGGACCAGAATGCTGATGCTGTGGATGTCTGTCAGGATAGCTCTGAGGAAGGGCAGATAGATTATGAGTTTAGTGCACACAAACACTGAACCTCGACGTGAAAGAAATGGAAATAGCTTGGCATGGACCCCTGCGGGGTCGCTGGGAGACGTGGGCTCTGAAGCTTAAGGTGCCCAAATACTTCACAGTCCGTTTCTATGTGGTAGGACTCCCGTTGAGGGAGAGAGTCTGGCATCAGGAAGTGAGCTGATGGGAGAAGGCGATCACCTCGAATTTCTCCACCCGCCATTTCCGTAGGCAGTCCGGAAGTAGGGCGAGCTGATGTTGTGCCATTCCAGCAGCAAAACCAAGACCGAGATTAGCTAAACTGTAAAGATACATGGGTTACAGGTCTCGGAGGTTGTATAGGATGCCGATCACTATACAACACTAAAACTCTGAGAAACGCCGACTGTTTCTGACGAAAGAGTCAGAGGTTCCCGGAAGGGAACTCAGCTCTACCCACAAATCCTACTCTCACGTTCTCGAAGATGAAAGTTGTGTAGCCCCTGAGTACGTAATGTAGCAGAGGAGAGAGGGTGAATGGCGAGTTCCCAGTGCAAGAAAACTGGGACCCATCGGCTAAGGGAAGGAAACCCTAACAGAAAAATCCCTGGTCCTCCAGGTTGGTTGGTAGGCTGGTAACCTACCCCCAGAAAAAATACCACACACAGAACCTTCAAGAAAGCCTCGGATTGGACGATAACAATGGCAACAATTACAGCAAAGAAATATGGAATACTCTTTAGGAACATGGAACGTCAGAACACTGAACACTGAGAACTCTGCGATGAACTCGAAAGATATAAAATTAGAATCGCCGCAATACAAGAGACAAGAAGAAAAGAAGTGTTCAGAATAAAAAGGAAGCTGGCAGATAAGATTTGCAGACAGAAAAAGAGAAATGGAGGAAACCCGTCATATGTCCTATACATAAAAAGGGGACAAGTTATCCTGCCAGAACTACAGAGGAATCTCTCTACTACACTGCGAAATAAATACTGAAACTGAAAGTACGTTCCTGGAGGGAGGCCATATCTCCTGGAGAGAGAGAGAGAGAGTCACATGCCGCAAATTTCACTACACGCAAATTAACAAAGAAGTTTCAAGACATTGAACCGTCTTAACTGCGTGTTTTTGAACATTTTTAAAGCTAATCGGTTGAATTTATATCTAAAACCATCCTCAAACTTCAAGGAACACGGCTGTGAAAGAAATTTTTAAATCAGATAAGCAGTTTCTGAGGTTACATCAGACAATGAAACAAACTTTACCTCTTTATGAAAGAAGTAGGATACATTCTTGGATTTCGTTCAGAAGTAGGATAGTTTCAGATTACCGTACTCTTGTCCCGCTTGCGAACCTCTGTCCTGACCATGCCAGACTTACTTTCTCTGGCACTTCTTAACTCAGCCCCTTGACGCTAGTCACAGTATCCTCCCTTCCTTGTTCGCCTTCTCTCGCTCTCTGCTTTCCTAGCATTATTTTCATAAAGCAACATACACACGTGTTTGCTTTCTGAAAAAAGAAGAGGCTTAAAATATAAGACGTTGGTATATGAAAGTTACTTTTCTTATAATATTTATATACGACTTGTTCATTTGAGATTACTGCCATTTATTGTGATTTGCCAATCTTTCAAAATTTTTACATCCGATCTTCAGAAATATTTTTTCTATATCTGGCATCACTGCCAGGCTGTGGTCAAGACTTCCAGTAGGAGTTAAGATTACGTTTTTACATAAGTAGCCGATTTGCAAAACCTGCTATATGCATCATAAAAAAATGTTGGGAAATCAAGAAAAACTTATAAAATCTTACATACATAAGACAGAAGCCTGAATGTTTGTTTCAACAATTTTTTTAAAATACTGCATTTAATTTACAGAATCTCTGAAATGTAGGGCATGTAGAAATTAAGTTATTTTAGTTTTTAATTTTCACATAGCAGGTTTTGCAACCTTATTCTTCAAATAGCACAGGTTTTGCAAATCTAGTGACAGCCATTTGTATTTATTTTCAGTTTGCAAAACCTGCCATTTAATGTTCAACATAAGGTTTTCTTGTAATGAAAATTGAATGTGCACGTTGATTTGAAGATAAAAAAACAAGTTTTATTTTATTGTTAATTCAAAAATACATACTTTACTTTGCTCTTTAATAAAAAAAAACCACTACAATATAAAACTAGAAAATAGAAAATGCACTTTTTGTTCTTTATTTTTAAAAAAAACTACAACATAAAACTAGAAAGTAAAAAGTACACAGTTTATTTTGTTCTTAAAAAACCTACAGCACAAAACAGTTTTATTCTAGTTACTGGAAAAGTAAGCTCAAACAATTTCCATGACATCATCTTCCATTAGGTCAAAGTCCATTGTATCAGCTTCATCCATTTCCTCATCCACACACTGAGGATCAGTTTCCTGGTCTACAAACACATCATGATAAAATTTCAATTTTGGATTGCTATCCCACTGTTCCCCATAGTGAAGGACAAGAAGTCGTTTTACATCTGTGATCTTTGATGGCTTTATAATAACACCTTTTGGAATATCAGGAATGTTTGTCATTGTAAAATTTTTTCCTCGCTTGCATAAACTTTTAGGTTCGCCAGTTTCAAAATTATAAAATGGTTCACCTCGAACCAAAACAGATTTCATGCTTCTGCTTTTTGTAAAGATAATTTTTTTTATTTTTGAAACTGGAAGTGCCACTGGCCTGTACTTTTTAAAATATTTCCAGAATAACTTTTCCAGTCCTTCACAGGACAGCTGTTCTCTCCTAGTTGAGTCATGGTACCGTATTTACTGACAATTTGAAAATACTCGTCTGGATTTTCAATAACACTGTGAGTGTGAAACTCTCTTTCTAAGTTTCTAAATATCCAATCTGGTGGAATAAAAGAGTGTCCCACAACAGGCAACACTAATTCAATTTTTTCAATATTACGAGGAGCTTCAAGAATAAACCAATGTGCAATCATGCCAATAATTTTTTATTCTTATTTTGGCCACCACATTCACTGAAAACAGCCTTACTGTTCCCCTCAAAGTTCGTATTAACCAAGCGGTGGTAAACCGCAGGTCCTATATGGTTAGAACTTTTCTTGAATTCATTCTCAGTCCACAGATAACAGAATGTGTTACTGGTATTTTGTGATGACACAGATGCTCCTTAGCATATTGTAAAGTTGTATAGGTATAACTGGCGTGCATAATATGCGGCTTGGTCAGGGATTTTTGGTAACACTAAATTTTTTTCACAGTCATAACTAAAAGTGATTTCATTCTCTACTTCTTGTTGCAGTTTTTCATAAAAAACATCAGCTCATCTTTTGTGAATTTGAAGCTGAAGTTTCAGTTTATTTCTCTCAACTTTGTTCTTCTCAGCAGTGACCTTATTTTCAAGACAGGCACACGTTGAACATTTATCTATATAAGGGCTTCCAAAGCCAATGTTAAAATTGTCATTAAAAATGGTTCTGTAATAGTCATATTCTACATGAAGCTCATTAGGATGTTCTTCAACATACATTTACCACATTTTGTGAACGTTGAGTTCACTACTTAAGTACTGTCGTTTTATACTTCCCACGGCAATAATGACTTTGCAAAGGCTTAAAAGATTTTACATGATTTTTCACAGCCTCTCGCTTCTGTTCATATTTTTGTAACCTTCTATCCCCACCTCGGTTATCAGATGGAGCTGTACCACTAGTCAGGAATTGTTGACACCACAGTCTGTTTACTCAGTCTTGACCTACTTGTAAGATATTGAGAAATGCTGCTCTACACACTCTGATATTTTCACTGACATTTTCTCTTCGCTTTGCTAAATAAAATGTTGTTGTACTTATGTTACGTCTGGATGATATACCTGCCGGTGTACAGCTTCTTTTAGGAGTTGAAACGGAAACATGTTGCAGAATAAAATTGGTCTGCCAATCATGGCTTGGATGCTGGTAGAACTTATTATGTATTCTTCTCACATCTTGCAAGGAAAGTTCTTTGCATCGAACATCTCCTTTATCATGTTCACAAGTTGGCATTTTTGGAAAGCTTTTTGGTTGGTGTCTGAAACAGGCCAAACATCAACGATTACAAAAAATCATCGAAATCCTAACTAGTGAAAAGTAATGTACGAATATATGTTTAAAAAGTATAATATATATACGAATCGAATTTAGAACCTCCTTTTTTAAGTCAGTTAAAAAAGGGGCAAGTATGGGGTATCCAAGAGAAAAAAACTTAGATGTAGTATATTCGAATGATCAATCACATTTGCACCAGCTCATACTGTAGGCTTATAAGCCTTACAATAGAATTACCAACAAATGACTAAGGCATGAAGGTACAGATGAGGTACATATTGATATAAAATCATAACTTTCAACCCAATGAGAAAGGTAATGGTAACCCACCTCAATATACTCTGGAAAATCTCTAAGGTTCCACTGGCCTTTGGGCTGATAACCTAACAAAAATAACAACTTCCTACCAGACTTAAACAAAAATAACTAAATACAATTCATATGTAGGAAAAGTAGAGATAAATTAAGAGAAAAATTATATCTTACCTTGCTTTTTTGACTAATTTCTTTGCCAGACCTGAGGGTATTTCTTCCTCCTCCTAGCATTCCCTGGTTCAGCTTCAACAATTCTTTCTGTGTCGCTATCACTTTCATTACCTACTCCGTCTATATTCTCTGATAAAATACCATCAGTTCCAATGTTTATTTCACTCACTTTTAAAGACTGATTTATAAAAACTCCAGAGTCCTCACAAAAAAAGGTTAGAACAGTATTGTTTATACTGATGCAATACCTGTCTCAGCTTTTTTTTATACAAGTAGAATAACCAACCTAACTATTTAGTTACTTTCTGCACTAATATTAATAAAACAAAAATTAATTTTTGAAAGAAGAACTCAATACTGTTCTTATGAAGATAAAAATAGCAGGTTTTGCAACTGTAAATCAAATGTGGCCATGTAAGGTGATATAAATTTAGCTGGTTTTGCAACAGTAAACTGGAAGTAAATTGAGGCTGCAGCTGCAATAAGGGCACATACTCTAAAACAGTGTTTTAAGATAATGATGTGAGAAGTTTTCACACCATCACTCCAACAAGTGCTTATAATTTACAGGTTAAATTTTACCACAGCCAATATCCTTACAATTTGCTGTTAATATTGTTATTAATTTTTTAAATATTTTTAAAAGTGTGCTTTTTAAAATACTAAGTAAACAAGAGAATGTCATGAACCCTTTATCAATAGAACACTTTTTGCAGTTAAAACACTCTTCTATTGAAGAAGGGCCTGCGGTATATATACAGAGAGATAGAAGGTGATAAGAAGTTAAAAGAAAAAGAAAATAATGTTTGAAAACACTTATTAATATTTTAAAATGTACAAAAAAAAAGAAAACTTACTAATTTTATTTAGGCCTATGCTACAACTTTGTAATATTAAAAAAAAATATATTTTGTAGGATCTTCAGTACTAGTTCATAATAAAAATTACATTATCTTCTCTTCTTCTTCTTCTAGCTCCATGTCAGTTTCTTCCTCTTTATTTTCCACAACTGTTTCGCTAACATCATTCCTCTTAAATAGTGCTTCATAAAATGATTTACCTTCATCACTTAAATATAGGAATAAGTCTCTCATATCTTTCACTTTAGCGTCTTTTAAAGGTACACAAGGAACTTGTTCGAGACTAATCTCCGTAGGATGGATTTTAATATGTTTGAAGGGCTGAAATAATTCAGTGGAACTTTTTGAACACAACAAAGTTCCACAAGGTTTGTATTTCAGTATGGAATACTGTTGTACTTTAAAAACATTATCTCTTGAAACAGGAGTCTTAAGAAATATTGCAAAATTGCTTTATCCCAATCGTAAATAAGGGATGGGTCATTTCTTTATTTAAATGGAGGATTCTGACAACATTCCACTATGCTTTCAAGGTACAGTTCTGGAGTTTCAATCTGGGGCTCGTTTTTTAGTTTGGATTTCATTAGCCCAAAATTTCTATCACATTGTCCAAACTTGTGACCTCTTACAGGAAACATATGTACAACTTCCACTCTAAAAGTAATGGACAGCCACAAACAAAATCTCAACATCACAGAATTTTTATTTTGCCCACCTGCTGCATCATAAAGTAGGACATAGATTTCAGATTTGGATACTCATTTACCTTCTTTGAAACACAGTGAAATAAAAAGGATGCAACGCTGTGTGGCCCCTTTTTCGATTGTGATTCAAGGAAACTGTAAAAAATTGACGAGTCATCATTATGGCAATGCACATTAAAACACAAACATCCACCAAAGTCTTTTATAAAATTGTTTGGAAATATTAAGTTTTGGCAGGGGAAGATTTTGACTGTAATCAAATTCAAGTACCAGTACATCATTGGAAGTTTTAGATTTTGTTATGTAGCCACTTGTAACTGAATAATATTGTTTTGCCCTTTTCTTATGAACCTTATAATCTAATAAACATTCATCATTCGGGGTTTTTGAAAGTTTCTTCTCGCATTCTGTACAAAAGTCACCAACATCTGATTTTGGTTGCCTGAATGTAAAATTTGTTTCACGGAAAAACTTGAAGTAAGTTTTGTAAGCCATTTTCAACTTTTACCCAGTTTGTTCTTCAAAATATTTTTTGAAGGGCTCGAAAATAATCTTGATATTCAAATCTGGATTGTCAAAGTAAAGTCTGTTACTTTTACACTGACTGTAGTGGCTAGGGCGATGTGGAATACATTTCAAATGTTCTATTACTAAATTCAACACAATAGGCTCCAGCTTGTTAGGCCGATTTGAGTGGGTACCTCGTTTTTCTTCAAATGTTTCCCCACGCACAATTTTTTCTTGAATAATTCTTATTCTTTTAACAGACAATTTAAGCCGGGTAATAAGGAAAGAGCGGCAAACCAACACATTCTCACCATCTTTTTTTGAAGTATATTGCCAGTGGTGTTCTCTTTTTACCTTAGGATCACCAGTTTTGCGTTTTCAAACAGATTCTGTTTGTAAAGACAAAGAACCTGCTAAAAATGTGTCTTGTGAATTTTTTGTTTGGCCGCACCAAAATAAATCAAAAATTACTCTGTTGACTTAAAAGAAAAAGATTTGCAGCAGTTTTTCTTACAACACTTAGTAATTAATGTAAATATTTTACTTGGAACATTATTACCACACTTTGAAACATAACCTTCACCACACTGTCTTTTTGTTTTGTTCATGGAGCTCTTCAAGTTTGAACTATTCACTGATTTCGTTTAGCACCTTTACTAACAGAAGCTTCTAATACTACATTTCTACTGCTTAAAATATTTCCACTCATCTTTAGAAGAAAAATCACAATAAACCAGAACTAGGTTTGGAAAAACGTTGGACACACCATATACATTGAACAATAAGAAACCGTTCTATACAAAAAGGGCCCATGACATCAGCTGACTAAACAGTTTATACCAACCGGACAAATCAAAATTATGGGATGAAATTTGGTTCACATACAGATTACAGAATGGAGAATTGATTAAAGCATTCTCCACAAAAAGGGCCTATGGGCCTATAGGCCCTTATTGCAGCTACAGCCTCAATTTAGCAGGGTTTGCATCTGTACAAATCCTGCACATAGCAGGTTTTGCAAAATTATTGATTTTTCTTTTTCAATTTTAAAAGATTTATAACTGGTTTTGAAGCCTGACATATATTTTAACGCAAAGATATCGCCGTTTGGAAACCAGGGATACAAAAATATAATTTTCGAATTTTTATGCATACAGCAGGTTTTGCATATGGGGTACTCGCATATTTATTTTTGTTCGTATATTTTTTAACGGAACCAATGACGTTATTCTAATCAAGTTTCCAAACGTATCATAATTGAAACATAAACATTTTTACAATTTCTGTAAGTATTTTTCTGCTTTTAGAATATGTTATTTGTGTAAATATAACCTACAATTTTAGAAAATGCACGTGTGTTATAGACGAAAACAGAATGTAATTAATTAAGCTTGCAAACGTATCATAATTGAAACAAACATTTTTACAATTTCTGTAAGTATTTTTCTGCTTTTAGAATATATTTGTTTAAATACAGTATAACCACAATGTTAACAATTTTAGAAAATGCACGTGTGTTATAGACGAAAACAGAATGTAATTATACCAGTAGGCTATAAGTAAACTTTTTATCTATATTACATTTTGATTTTAAAAATCGGCTCCTACAAGAGTCTCCTTGGTTTCGAATAAAGACGCAGAATATTAAACCAACCAATGTATGTACGAAGATTACTGATACTAGGATTGATAATTAATTACGTATGAGCGATGTGCTAGGTATTAAATTTATTAGGTACATAATTTATTAAATTAAAAATCTGCTATTACAAAAAATAACAGAGGACAGTTATTTAAACAAAAAAACATTCAAAATAATGGTTAAGCCACAGTGAACTTAAGTCATGGTTTTCGTACTTTTTAAATACAACTACAAACCGAATGGGGAAATAAGAAAGAGCATTTTTTTTCTTTCTATCACTAGTGTAATGCATTTAGTTTTGACAGTTAATCAAACAATTTACCTCTGTAGGGCCTATTTGTTAAAATTAATCCACTTATGACAGTTATGGAGTGTAGTATCTTATGAACTTTCATGTAAATTATTGTTATAGGCCTATGTCTCCAATAACGTCAGCATCATCTTATAAAATAAGTGACATGTAGAAACGTACTAAAATTGTGTTTAAACACATTTTAATAACTTAGTATTTCTGGAAAAAACAATCTTCAGCTAGTCACACACTGAATCAGATGGGAATGATTAGAATGGAATAAATTGGCATTTTTTGATAACGTGTATTTCAGTGGGGCACCATTGACTAGCTCAGATTGGATTAGAAATGCGATGGATGGAACAGAGCAAATCGTTTTGTCAGAGAGGAAATATTTTGATCTGTTTCAAAGCATTGCACGTGCTGTGTAAGCTCTTCCTCGTCCCGTTCATACAATTGTGCCCACATAGGCATTTTTTCTATCCTTGCTTAATTTATAAGTTTGTGATTGTGTACTGCCAGACTGACGTATATTCCAAATGTCAATTCTGTCGCAGTGTGCAGATGAGATTCATTTCTGTTCCAATAGCTTCTAATTCCCACTATTCCATTCAATTCTGATCTGATCCAGTTGTTGGAACATGTGCTCAATGTGCTGTTGAAGCTTTTTATGAAGGTAAACCCCAACAGTGTAGTTATTAGATGATATACGAGGGGCGTTCACGTCAATCCAGGACTATTCATTTTTAATAAATATAGAACACATTTATGATAGTAGAAAATACTTTTATTTCTCGGATTTCGTTGTCCATGACTTTTCCGTTACTTAACTAAAAATAATTCATTCACTACCGACTCGGAACACAAAGTTTTCTATGGGTAAAAACATAAAAGGTTTACCTTATAGCCTGAACCGGTTTTCGCTTTTAAAAACCCTCTTTTAAGAAGCTTCAGCTTCTGAAGAAGCTTTTAAAAAACGAAAACCGGTTCAGGCTATAAGGTAAAACTTTTACGTTTTTACCCATAAAAAACTTTGTGTTCCGAGTCGGTAGTGAATTAGTTATATTTAGTTTTATTTCTCGATGTAATCCCCTGCTACATTTATCCCAGCGTTTCACTAGTGCCTGGATACCCGCTGTGTAGAAAGATTTGTCGTTACGTTGAAACCAAGGTAGGATTGACACTTCACGCTGTTGGAGTGCTGGCCTCCCAGGAACAACTTCAAGGCCTCGAACAGGTGAAAATCGCTGGGAGTGAGGTCCGGACTGTAAGGGGGTGTGGCAATAACTCCTAGCCAAGATCTTGTAGCGTGCATGTCGTGCGGTGGGCGGTATGCGGGCGTGCATTATTCTCCAGAAACAGAACGCCTTTAGTGATCGCACCAGGCCATTTTTTCTTGAGAGCATCGTGCACATTTGAAGAACTTTTCAGTAGTACTCACTGTTAATATTGACTCCACAGGGTAGAAAATCGACGTGAATGATGCCATTTTTATCCCCCAAAATTGAGGCCATAACTTTGCCTGTAGAAGCAGTTGTTCGAAATTTTTTGGGAGGTGGTGAGTCCACATGCTTCCACTGCTTTGATGCACGTTTTGATTCCAGGGTGAAATGATGGACCCACATTTCATCGCAGGTAACAATTCGATCGAGAAAAAGCTGACCATCCTAGTCAAAACGTTGCTTTAACTCCTTGCAGATTTGCAATCTTTTTTGCCGGTCGAAAGCAGAAAGCTGTCTTGGTACCCAACGTGCACTAACCACTGAACTTCAGATGTTTGTGAATGATTTTGTTTACAGTTCCCACAGACACATTTATTTCTTTTGCAATTTGCTGACAAGTTATCCTTCGATTATCAAGGAACAGTGCTGCCACTCGCTGAATGTTCATGGGAATGACTACAGTAGGCTCCGAACTACTTCAACCGGAATCGTCACTCACTGATGTACGGCCTTCTTTAAAACGTTTGTACTACTCATATGTTTTACTGCGACTGAGAGTCTCATCACCGTACTGTACAAGGAGTCGCGAATAAATCTCACCGGGTTTTATGGCTTCATTCATGAGAAATTTCATTACAACACGCTGTTCCACATGTGCATTTGACGCCATGTTCTTTACGACTGACTGACACTGACTGTTGTCTGTTGTTACTTATTTTTATTTAACTTGTAAACAATACAGCGCGCCAAGCGGTAATAGCTGACACTTGTACTTCATATGTACAGCCAACAGAATGCGCACGACTCTCCATTAACACTCTAGTCCGCGGTTCCCAAACTGTGCTCCGCGAAACATCTCCTAGTGCTCCTTGAAGAAATTGGAAGAATAAAGAAATGACCAGGTCTTAAAATTGTGAATTTTGTGCGGCCATGAGTCGTGTGTCGGTAAAAATCGAGTAGAAATAATTGAGGTACATACTTGACCTTCCGCAGGTAACAATGGAAGTCGGACGTTGCCGCAAGACGATAAGCCGTTCGGCGTCTTCTTTTGTTGTGAACCTTTGCCCGCCGACAACTTCTCGGAACCACGTGGCGGCGGCCGGAAGCACAAAGCATACAGACAGCATGCGTCGAAACCAGATACAAAGACACAAATGGCACGCGTGAAGTTTCTATTACATTTTAAAACTTCTCTCGTTACTTCGCCCCTCCAGTCAGTTGCAGTTCAGTCGAGAATCGAAACAGATCAGTGTTGTTTATTTACGAGTGCGTCATTTTCAATTTAATATCGTCGAGTTTCGTGCAATGGACCGGTGGCTGAAGACTGGGTCCTTAAAAAAGATCCTCAAAACATCCATCACAGTACCTCCAATAGCTGTGGAAGAAGTTAGAAGGTATGTTCAAATACTTTATTTTTATTATTTTAGAATGTTAGATGCGTTTTTATTAGTTTTGTGGCACGATCGCAACCTTGTGGAGCGCTTATTAGCGTCGCTTTGTCCTTCTGCTCCTACACATGAAACAACTCATGAATCGTCATACATACGTATGGAGTTTAAATTAATAGAAAGGGTTTCAAAGAAAACTGTATATCACTGTCATTCGTCCTCATCACTGGTCTCTGTATCGTCACTTGATTTGCCACTGGAGTCTGTCTGAATCGCTGTCAGTAACAAGGCATCACGCATCACGTCTCCATCGTCGAACACTTGTTTCTGCAACACCGAACGTACGACTAGCATGCCGCTTTCCATATTCTTCGGCGTGTAAGATAGCTTTTCTTTTAAAACACGCATTGAATGACAATCGCTTGGTTAGTACCATATTTCTCTCCATTACAAGCAACCTTAATCTACAAACGCACTCACTTCTAACTTCTTACTAATTTCTCTTTTCGATTAAACATGATATTCTCATTGTTGTTCTCAGAAACTTACCGGTACTTTCAACAATGCACGCATGGTAGAGACGGTTTAAAAAACATGATAGCAAACAGAAGACGGAACATTAAATTTGTTACGGTAGTTACGGTATACTTAAATATTTTTGCGATCTGCTCGTAACTTTTCGCTTTTATATCGTACATCTTTGATTTTGGGTTGCGCCTTATATGCGGAAAAAATACTTTGTTTACTATATTATATCTTTAATTTGGGGTGCGCCTTACATTCGGAAATATACGCCATACGGTATTATTATTACTATTAATATATTTTACCCAGCTGATACGAATATTATTTTTCGATTGTAGTGTGGAAGAAGATGGGGCAGTTGCTGGTGTCAGAATTTCTGGAGAAGATATAAGTTTTTTGGAGGATTCAGCGATAGTGGATGCGACAGCACCTCCTGAAGCTAAGAAACAAATGCCGAGTTCTACGGAGATCAGTGGCACAGGGAAAAGAACAGTAAAAAGGAAGTACCACGATTCCTACTTAGACATTGGGTTCGTTGAGACCAGCGACAACAAACCGCAGTGCGTAATTTGCGGCAAAGTGTTGCCAAACAGTGCGATGATCCCAGCGAAAATGCGCCGTCATTTTGAGGGGGTCCTTCCAGAATGCAAGGGCAAACCAATTGACTTTTTCAGAAGGAAGGGCAGTGAACTTGCAGAAGCCCAGAAAATTATATCGTATCACTCAAAAACAATTAACGAAAAGGCTTTGATGTCATCATACTTAGTAAGTTACCGAATTGCTCAAGCTGGCGAAGCCCATACCATCGCTGAAAACCTTATCAAGCCTTGTGCAAAGGACGTAGTTGAATGTATGCTGGATGGAAAAGCCACGAAATTAATAGACACAATTCCTTTGTCAAATAACACTATTTCACGACGCATTAGGGACTTAGCAGATGACGTGAAAGCTACTTTACTTTCACGAATAAAATTCACTAAATTTTTGCTTCAAATGGATGAATCAACAGATGTAGCTGGGTTGGCAATTTTAATAGTTTTTGTGCGCTACCAGTACTTGGAGTCTTTTCAAGAGGATCTGCTTCTCTGCAAATCGTTACCGACTACCACAACTAGCGCTGACATTTTTAAATTAATAGATGAATTTTTCACAGTGAATGGCATCCCATGGGATAACTGTGTCGATGTGTGCACAGACGGCGCGAAGGCCATGACTGGAACGACGTCTGGTGTTATCTCAAAAATTAAACAAAAAGCGAAGGAGTGCAGCAGTAGCCACTGCATCCTCCACCGCCAAGCCCTTGCTGTGAAGAAGATGCCACCTTCCCTAAAAGGAATCCTGGACGAAAGCGTGAAAGTAATTAATTTTATTAAATCACGACCTAAGAATACCAGGCTATTCAAAGTGTTATGTGATGACATGAGGAGTTTACATACTTCTTTACTTCTTCACACAGGAATAAGGTGGCTCTCTCGAGGCAGAAGTTTGACTCGGCTTTGAAATGAGGGCTGAAGTCAGAACCTTCCTGACTGACAATGACTTCGCTTTGGGAGACAGGTTATGTGACGAACGCTGGCTAATAAAATTGGCATATTTAGGTGATATTTTCCAGAAAGTTAATAATTTAAGCCTCTCGCTTCAAGGAAAACAACAAGGGTGTTTGACGCCACCGATAAAGTGCAAGGGTTCAAAAAGATAATCAAGTTTTGGGCAGAATCAGTGAACAATGGCAATCTTGACAGCTTCCCAATGGTAAAAGAATTTATAGAAGAACTAGATTTAGGACATACCTGGGGATATCTTAAATGAGTTTCAAGTTCACCTACTAAGTTTGCTTGATAGTTTCAACAGTTATTTTCCAGAAGAACTCCATGAAAAAACGAAAGAAAACTTTTGGGTTTTAAACCCATTCTCTGCTGTGTCAGAAAAACCAGCCTCTCTGACAACGCAGCAATATGAATGCTTGATTGATTTGACATCAGATTCTATGATAAAAGATAATTTTTCAAATAAGAAGTCACTATCTGAATTCTGGTGTCAGTTAAAAGACGAATTTAAAGTTTTGTCTGATAAAGCTAAAACCATCCTTTTGCCCTTTGCAACCACTTATTTATGTGAATCAGGATTCTCTGCTTATGCAGGTACTAAAACAAAAACAGATCTCGTCTCGATGCGGAGCCAGATATTCGGCTCCAGCTGTCCCAAATTCAACCAGATATAGCTAAGTTATGTAAATCAATTCAGTCTCATCCCTCTCATTAGAATAGTTCTTTTATGGTCCCAAGTAGCATTTTTGGTTTTGCAACATTAAAAATGGTTTTATGTACCAGATCTATGAGGATATATTATGGATTTACAATACTTGCTTTTAGTTCGTTTTAAAATGTGTTGCCTTAATATGGTTTTCTTTTTGTTTTGTAATGTATGTAGTGAAATTAGAGTTGAAAATATTTTGTTGTAATGAAATAAACTAATAAAGCATGTTTCATATGTCTAAAGTTCTAAATTCTGAATGTTTACCTTCTATCCTCAAATAGTATGGTCATATAAGTGCTAGGTGAAAATTAGTGCTCCATAATGAACTTGTCTACTGAAAGGTGCTCCATGACCTAAAAAGTTTGGGAACCACTGCTAGTCTAACAAAAGTCCTGGATTGACATGAACGTCCCTCGTATTATTAATATTGATGTCTATTATGTGCCAAGAGTCACATAATACTGTAGCCTATACCAGTAAGTCATAGTATGAAAAAGCAATTAGTTCATTTCAGTAGCACATAAACAATATATGCTTATTTATTCAATGAGTGTATATACTAAAGTATTACATACTTTATTTACACGTAAGTGTTATATAGTAAATTGTATATTATTTTTGTGTTTTTTGATATCACATGTCAGTAAGCATATAGAGGTGATCTGAAGTTAACATTTTATATAGTAATACCTTGCATAACACCAATCAAATTCTGCAAATAAATGTTTCTTTAAGAGATATGGTGAGGGTGGATGAACAGTTTGCAATAGACACAGTAATACTTGAAATGACTTGAGAAATATTAGCTTTATTGTACTAGCATTCACGTAGGCCCAACACAAACATGAATGGCACACAGATTATAATACTTAGGCTTTTAATTGTAGCTTCGAAGTACATATATTTTTGAAACTTCTTGTGTGATTATATGTGTTTAATATATTTTAGGTGACGGGAATTATTCCACACTTCTAGAGATGATTTTACTAAGGCACTTAGTACTGTGTGGAAGTAGACTGACATGTGTGAATAGTAATCTGTACGCTTACAAATCAGTTACCAAAGTCAGTATACAGACAACGTATGGACAGTTGCAAAATTGCAAACACTTTCATACAACTACACCGAATCGTGCACTACCTCCCATTGTTTGGCTTATTTTACTTCCAATTCTTCAAGTAGGCGCTATTGTGTTTGGACGCAGACTTCGAAAATGGTGGCAAGGAATGAGTACAAAAGAAAAACAAAAAATTCTTTTGACACTTCGCCAAAGAAATCGTACAATAGTAGGTAATTGTATGGTGTTGTTTAGTTATATCCGATAGTATTTTTATTACTATATTTTATATTTAGAATACTTTTAGCTTAGAATAAATTAATATAAACTAACTTAGATGAGATCTGTCTAATAACAAATACCAAATATAAAAAACATAGTAGCTAGCGTATGTTTATTCAGATTTGTTTCTTGTTGTAATAGTTTCCTCCATTATTGAGACTCAAATCCAAATGTATCTGTCAGTTCAGGAACATTTTGTGGCAAATATATTTGCATGGCACATAATTTCTGTAGTAATTTTTCTTTGAACTTTTTTGTTATTTCATATTTTTTTAAATTCTAAGTAATTTTGGATTAACAAATGAAGAACTACAGGACCAAATTAGAATAGTAGAAGGTTGTCATTGAATATCTGTTAAGAGGATTAGATGCATTGCCAAAATGCACCATCATATTTTATTGAGTGTTGTTATATGCACAGTCTTTCGAAAACATTAGCAAACAACACCTTCAGAGTACAAGGAAAACTAGTTTCATGTTTGAGTGACTTTTTACCAATCTAGCTTTTCCAATTGTTTCTTGTCTCCTGGATATTGTAGCATGACAGATTATCCACTTAATAAAGAATGAAATATGATCATAAATAAATATCAAATAAAATAACTATCAAAGAAAACTCCAAATGAAAACAAATAAGTATCACAATGAAATACAATAATAACTTGAAAAAGTAAAAATAAAGAAAAAACCACTATGCAACAAATATGTGTAAAGAAAAATAAACCCTAAAGAACTAAAATAAATTAAGGAAAATACCCAGGTAGGATAGGAGTAAGTAAGGAAGATACCCAGAACAAACCAAAATACCTAATAAACAGAAATGAGTTTGAAGATACAAAATAGTAGTAGGAGAAGGCTACAACAAATACTCAAAGGAAACCCAGCAAGGAGAAAACAAAAACCCCAAACGAAATTAAATGTCACAAATGAAAGTATAACACCCAAAAACAGAAATAATGTAAAATAAATGTAAACAAAAGTGTTTAGAGTTATAAGTAAAAGTGCACCCATGAAAGTTATTGTATAATGAATAAAAAACAAATCTTAAAAGTCTTCCATAAATAAAATTCTTGATAATATAAAACTGATTAGTGATAGTATCAAGAATTAACAGGGGACAAGTGCAAGTTATTATATTATAGTAAATAAACTTCAAGAAAGTGCATTAAATGCTTAAACTTAATAAAAGTGTATCTTTAAACAACTTTAAAGTTTTAATTTAACTTCATGAATACTATTTAATAGAATAGTATTATGAAAGGCAAGGACTAATGTTTCTAATAAAGTGCCACTCTTTATCTAATAACATGCACTGAAATGAGTAAGATAAATAGAGAGCAGGTAGTTAATAAGTAAAGTGACAAGGGATACATCCCTAAAATAAAATAAAAACAGATAAGACTGCACACAAGTAATTTTAAGAAAGGTTTAAAAATGAAGAAACAAATGTGTTATGTTTCTAGTTAAATCAATGAACTATATACATAAATGTTGAAATAGAAAGTAATGTTCTGACATTCTAAAATGTTTATAATGTTGTAACGATAAAATTTTAAATGATATTGTGTGATGTGTGATGAGATGTCTCGCGAGTAACACAATGTAACAATTTATGTTGAGATACGAGTTCTTATGCTCCACGTAGTATGCGTCAAATTGTAACAAATTTAATATATATGTGTAAAGTTATTAAACCACACCGTTGTGTTCGTCAAGCTGTAACAATTAACAATAGATATGTTGAACGGTAAATTATTTTGTATTCTGCCGCTCGCTCCCACTATGCGTGCAGTTCCAATGACGTCACTCAGAGTTGCCAATAGTTGCTCCGTCCGCTGTGCTATGTTAACGTATTTCTTAAATGAAACAGTAATAATAATAACGCAAATATAACACCAAACAGATATCTTCCTTGTAACGATCCTTATTCAATGAAGCATTGATTAATTACTTCTCGTTTTTCTTTACAGTAATTACAATTATGACAAAATTATGCGTCTTCTTTTACCAGTTGGTACAGTAGCTAAAAATATTGTTCTGTAGTCGGCCAGGCCAAAAGAATGATGCAGTTTATTTCTATTAAAATAAATTATCTCAGGGCGTATCTGGTTCGGGGATTACGGTTAAACAAATAATACGATTCTTAAAATCAAAATACAAATTTCACAGTACAAGGATATTACAAGGTTTTGGTGTGTAAAGTGCAAACTGGCAGTCGTGTATTGGTTACTTATTATTAGAGGTTATGACCAGTTTCGGTGATTATTAGTTATCGTTAAAGTATTATGGTGTCCAAAAAAGTGTAAAACTCAATTGGTGTTATTTTTTGAGTGTTCTTTAGTGTTGGTGTAGTATAGTGTCTGTAGTTTTATTTTGTTTAATTCCTATATATTCGTGTACACAAATGTTGGTTTTGACACATAAGATAATAAATTGTTCAAATTCACCAGATCCTCTTCTTTCTTCTTCCAGGATGAAGATAGGGTTCACGTCTTCTTCGCTTTTTCTCCATGGATCTCAATTCTTCTGTATTAAATTCTGGATGTTCCCTTTTTTATTATAATATCTTGTATTAAGTATATCAGCTTGTTTTACTAAGTCTGGTACGTGTTTTCACTGTTTAAAATATAATTATAACTTATGAGACGTTTTATTAACGCGTCTGTATTCAATGACCGTTGTTAAAGAAGTCCTTTTTTATTTATCTGAAATTTTTGGTTGCTAAGGTAAAACTTGAAATCTGGTTGGTTGATTCAGATATACATTGTCATACAAATTCATTATTTCAATGTCTGAATTTGGTCAAAACTTTTAAATTAGTATAACTTTTCTGTATTGATTGGGAATTTAAAACTACTAGCATCATTATTTTGGTCTTAACATTTGTGACATTTAGACACTAAACATGCCTACTTTTGCTTAAAAAATACTGATGTACATTTTTGCTATTTGAATTTTTCTTAAATAACTTAAAACGGATTATTTTGATTCCAGATTTGTTGTGTATACCATTAATTATAAGTCTATCCATATTTCAACATCTGTTTTACAAAATTCTAACAGTATTTCCTAAAATTTACAAAATTAGGTTTTACATGGCTTTATACAGTTTGCCATCCACAAAAACATTTGCTAATTCATTTATGTGTTCAAAAAATGTGATTACCCTTATAGAACTACTGCCTGTTTTGTTAGTTTTACTATTTCTTATTAATTTATAATGGTTTGTTACTTTACTGGCTATTCTGATAATAGTTTATTTATTTTAACATTGGCCTATGTCATGGTGATTCTTTCAACACCATGTTACATATTGTTTTATTGTTTAGCCTGTTGGCTTGAACACTTATATTTAATTATAATCATTATATTGGATGTTAACCCATGAGATTTAAAAATACTCATCACCCTCTCATAACGTGAATACTTTAACAAAATTATAAACAGATTGACTTAAATATTATGCCCTCATGGCTGAGATTCTGATAAACATTAGACAGATAAACTAAATTCCAAAAAACACAAAAACTGTTTATCATCTAATAACATTAATTCTTTTCTTTTTTTCATAATTATTTTATAGTTGGTCAACCGTACTATATCAGTATTGGCCTATTTCTTTTATAACATAACTTTAATAACTTAGCATACATCTTTTGAAGTCTAATATTCCTTTAGAACATGTAACTGTTTAGGTTTTGATTATACCTTTAATCCTATCCATTATCCTTTCAGGACTATAACTTATATAACTTAACATCTTATAACTAACATTTCTTTATAACATATAATTATTTTATATTTAAACATGACATCTTATTCTATACTACTTTATGGTGTTTTGTCTCTTTCAAAAACTTATTACTATTACTGTATACACACCTATGGTATTTTAACATACTGTTTTTCATAATCATATGTCCTTTTACACATTTCACTATTACTGCAGTTACCTCAGGTAACTGATATTTTTTCAGTTAATAATATAGATTTTTCTATACACTTTCTTACACTTGCATTTGAGCTGCTTTCCTTATATAGTGTTCATTACCTTATTGTTTTTTACTCACTCCCTACCTACTTCATGCACTTTTGGTTCTGTTATTTAATTAATTATTCGAAGTCAATTTCACATTGTTCATATAATAATAATGTGAATAGGTTATTATTCGTTATTCTCTTGACAACATTATGTCCACTATTAATTACAATTAGTTGCATGTTCCATGTATCTATAATAATTGTTTTGTTATATTATTTCATTATATCATTCAAATTAATAATTTACTAATATATCATTTTACATTTATTGTATGTTTGGGCCTATTATCCCTCAATTTGTATTTTGATTATTTTTATATTTTGATACATTTAATAAAACCATTTGTTTACTTATAGTATTGGTACATAAGCTGTCAGTCTTTATAAGTATTAATTCTTGTCATTATTTGAACTTCATGTCATAATCGGGGTATTTTGCATCACTTTGCCTAAATATTAATTTGGGTATGGTCAGTTGTAGTACAAGTCAGTCTAAAGTAGTTATTCGTTCATCTTCACTATCATTTTGAAAGATATTTTTCTTCTTGTTTAGTTTCTTCTCCATGGTCTTCGTTAAATCTGGTACGATATCAAGCTATGCCAAATGTAATGTTACAATGTTTAATAGTTTTAATCAAGATTGCAATGTCTGAGTGTGGATACCATTCTTTTATTATAAAATGTTTATTATGAGTTACTAGAAATAATCAAGACTAGAATGTCTGAGCTTAAATACCATGTTTTTCATGTCAAATAATTGTTATGTATTATTAGTTAGAATTCAATACTAAATGTTCTTGTAGTAAAGTAAGGAATTGTTAATTAACATTGTATTAGAATAGAAGGTCAGAAAGGGTATAAACAAGCTGTATTATTAAAAAACTTTGTATGTAAAACCAGATAAAATCTAGGCCAAATGGTAAATATAAACAACATTATATTTGATGAATCAAGTCCAGTAAACTAGTTAAACTGATGAAATTTATGTAAGGTAAATCAGTCACAGAATAATATAATGTAAATTATACTTTAAAAGGATATTGTAAAAAGATAGGAAGAATTATGAGAAAACTTGCAAATGTAATAACTGAAAATTCAGAGTGAGGAGTCACAAATTAATGTATAATATTTAAAAGAATAACCAATTAATAAAATTACAAGAAATTAAGGTAAGATAAACATTTTATGTCAATCTGAGATTTAGTACAATCATAAATATAACATATAAAATGGCAAACATTTGGGGAAGAACAGGAAGTAAATTTTAAAGCCTACTTTTTCAAAATGAAAGAAATATAGCATTTTAGATAAAAAACTTTGTAAAACTATCTTATTTGGTATCAAATCAAACAGAATGAACTAAAGAAGGAGATTATGTATTTAGTATTTCATAAAATTAAATAATAGCAAAAATATATTCAGTAATATAATGTAAATTTTCCGAATGTAGCGGAAGCCAAACCGATTTAAAACAATGTATTGCTAATATTAAATTGGCTAAGACTTTGTCAGGAGATGAAGGAAATGAGAACAGTTAATTATTGGACCTTGTCGAGCACACTTGAACGAGATTTTTGCTCATATTAACCTATATAGCAGACAAATATGGCGATCGGTCTGTAAGCCTAGTCTGCAGTGAAAAATCGTAAATTACTAAATTTTGAACTTAAACCTTAAACTCAGTGAGAACATTTAATACCACAATTAAACTAAAGTAATACGGAACAGTAAATGAGTGAAATAATAAATTAAACCTCTACAATAAATAATTCTTAATAACGAGACGAGAAGTGCAAGTTTCGACCTTATTGAACAAAGTAAAGTAAACATTATTACACATATTTAGTCAAAGTGAATCACAAGACACTGAACCAGAACCATTCTACTAACACCAGAAGGAATAATCACAACTGCGGAGACGAGGAAACATTGAAAAGGCACCATTTATTGGAAGAAATTTTCATCGAGCCAACTACGGTTTAACATATGCAGTCCGGGAGCCACCATCTTGACTCCCACATTTCAAAGCGAGCTTACCAACATAATCATACAGTCTTCAATGGTTCGAATTTTTTATTTAATAAACATTATATATTAACTAATAACTTGTAATTTTTAATTCTTAAGCTTTTTACTTGTAAGTGTTATACTTTCCTGACCTTACCCTTCTCTGACTATATATAAAATAACCGTTCAAAGAACCTAATAATTAATAGAAAATACAGATGTAAAAAATTAATCGACAGCCCTGAGAACGAGTCGATACTACTGTTGAATAATCGATTAACACTCGATACCTTATACAATTGTTAATGAAGAACCGTCTATCGATTAGTGCTGGAGATAATACAATTAACGCAGAAGTTAATTATAAAAATGCAAAGTGATACAGAAACAAAAGAGTTAAATTTTGACACGAATCAATTACGAAAATTAATTTACTAAATACAAACAACAAAAACCAATTAAACAATATTTTTCAAAAAATAAAACCACCAAAATTTTTAATTTTGGTAAACCAAAATTTTTATTTTGTAAACTTTGAATAGTTTTAAGCTTGTTACAATATTCACCAATATTTTGTTTAATTTTGATTGATTTTTACCCTTAAATATTCTTCTCAGAAATACTTCCTATAATGGCTAATGACATACAAACAGTAGTAACATACAAAACATAAGTAACCACAATCATAAAAAAAATCACAAAAAGCCACAGAGTTTGGAAGTAAAATATAGAAGTAAAGTATAGGGTATAGGGTACATTCAGCTGAATTTCCATACAACACAATCCATAAAAGAAGGTGAGGGTTTGAAACTACCTGGTATCTACCTAACCCGTAAGTAAAAGAACCCTAAAGGATGTCTTAATCCTTTTTGGGGTGTAGTTGAAAATTTCTGCCTGTTGGAGAAAGTTTCTAATGTCTTACCAGACACCTAGATAACACTTTTCTAAAAATCAAATATTTCTTAAACATTAATTCTTCTTATTATAATTACTATAGTAAAAATCTGATCAGATTGAAAAGCCACCATTTTTTTTTTAGACAAGTTTCTACGTGATACACAGATCAGATCAGTGAGTTTCTGTATGTATCATAAATTAATAAATTATACACATATACTTTGTTTCTATACTATTGTATATATCTGTTAAAACAATTACTATAGAAATAGTTGTATCGTCTTCTTCTTCTACTGGTGTTACAATCTAGTATGGATTTTAGCCTCTTCAACAATTTTTCTCCATTCAGGACTCTCATTGCATAGTCTTCCCCATCTTCTTATCCCTGTACTACTCAGATCCTCCTCAACACCCTCGATCTATATTTTTCTTCGCCTTTCTCTTGATCTCCAGCTACTGATCTTCATTCTAGAATTTTTCTGGGAATTGTGTGTTGTTCCATTCCCATTATGTGTCCCAGCCAGGCTGTCCTTCTACTCTGTGTGAACCTCTTACTATGTCAGCTATGTGTATTAGATTATTTATTTCATGATTCTTTCATATTCTCCATAGTTGTTATTTTAATCTGGTCCAAAAAATTTCTAGCATCTTTCATTTAAATAATCTTAGATATTCTTTGTTTCTTTTATGTTTTATCCAGGTTTCACATGCATATGTTACAATGGGTCTATTTATGCTTTTTGCATATTTTTAATTTTAATTATTTGTTCATTGCTTTCAACTCCATTAATTTTGAGTAGGTGTAGTAATATTGGTTACACTAAGGGTCCTCACCTGCATATCATTGCTTGTAGTGTAAGTTTGTTTGTTTGTGAGTGTACTAGGAAAATTCACTTGTATGTTCAAATTCATGTTGTATAGGTTGTCTGTTACATGATGTTCTTGTTATTCCCATGTATTTGGTTTTATTATCATTTATTTTCAGGCCTCTGTCCATTACATACATAACCATTATGTGTTGTGATTACAGCTTCTTTTAAAGAGTTCTTTTATCTTCTAATTCTTACATCATCAGCATAAGCAAGAATTTGTGTGGTCTTTATTTCTATATGTCCCCTAATTTCCATTTAGTTGATTACTGCTTCTAAAATTAAGTCAACGAGTAAAGAGAACTGCATCTCCCTGTCTAACGCCTGAGGTACCGGTAACAGGAAATGTGGATGAGAATGTTTGTATGTAGGGGCCTATAGCAAAATTGAAAGTTACTTTCGTCAGTCTTCGTGTTTATGTTTTTGTGGTATAACTAAACATATATTCAAATAATAAAATAACACTGCAGGTTGTGTAAATATCTGTTATATTCTAATAGCTTAGATAATAGGTGTGGAAATACATACTGATGTTGTGAGCCATCTTTGATATTTGCTGACAAGTCAATACGGTAGTTATCTTAACGACTGTAATCCCCCATTGTAACAGACTAATAGGAGCTCTGAGGTGTCTGTTATATTGAAAATCCATTGTAACTGTATATAGCAAGTAGACCTTATAATATGGATATGACTCATTTAAACTACATAGATAAAGGTAGAAACTATTTATTTTGCTGTATTCATATAAAATAGATAACAGTACAGCAATAGAAAACCAGTTATATATCAGTTATATATAATACATAATACTGTATACATAATTGGAATAAAAAGTTAGTCCATTGTAAAGAACAGTTTATATTCTATACAAAATATTCATAATTATAGTATAAACTTTGTCCATTGTCATCTTCAAAACAAAAAAAAAGATGGCTATGTGTCAAAATCACTTCCCATATATACTGGCTTAAGAAAAATTACAAATTTTTGTTTGAGATTGATTAGAGTTAATTTCTATAATCAGTAACTCATGAAGGTGTCACAAATGGTCATAATAGGGTGATGTGTTTTCATTTGTTGATTTCTGAACATACTCAATGAAGTGGTCTTTTACTTCATTTGCTTTAAATTTTGGCTGAGAATTAACGACGTCTTCATCTTCGTCCTCCTCTGAAATTTCTAGCACTCCTGTTACACTATCAGCATTCTCCTCTTCAGTCTTGATGTGGTAGCCAGGATCATCTTCATCTGCTTCAAGCCAGGATTTGATATCCTATAATGACACACCTTCTTCTCCTCCTCATTGTGGGGTCTCATGGAGGTTTTCTGGTTCATGTTAATCTGTTTCTGGAGAATTAAGTTGTTCACCCAAGAGAAGTTTTTTTATAAATTTACTAAAGATGTAAAGATTATTTCTTTTACAGCATCTGCAGAGTTTTAAATCATAGATGAAATGTTATATGACTTTAAATTTTGCAGTGTATTTGGGCCTCTTCTGTCTTCTTCCTCATAAAGTAGCTTCTCAGCTTCATTGAGAAATTTCTTTTTATAGATCCACTTTGCCACGTAGATCACTCCTTGGTCCATTGGCTGAAACACAGCTGTTGTATTTGCCAGCAGGAACATGCACTTAATGTTTTTATCTGACTGCAAAATGTTTCAACATAGGATGGGTTGGTGCATTATCTAGCAGTATCAAGGCCTTTACTTTGTCTTTTGGGATCTTCAAATGTTTGATTTGGCATTTTCTTATTCCTAGTACACCTTGTTGTTGTAGCTGTTGTACACTTTGCTTTAGGTGAAGAATAATAATGAACCAATAGATTATCCATTATGTTTTTTTATCACACAGTTTTTTTTTGGTTTTGCCAATAATGACAGTTTTAAGCATGTGGCTACCGTCTGCATTTGCACACAGAAAAGCTGATACATGTTCCTTGATTTTTTTTAGTCAAGGTGTTGATTTTCTAGTTTTTGATGGTTATGTATATTTGGGTAGAACTCTCCAAAACAGTCCTGTTTCTTCAAAATTTTAGACTTAGTTCAACTTGTAACCCTTGTTTTTATTCTTGGATTTCGTTGTCCATGACATGTCCGTTTCTTAACTAAATATAATTATTTCACTACGACTCGGAACACAAAACTTTTTATGGGTAAAAACGTAAAAGCTTTACCTTACAACCTGAACCGGTTTTCACTTTTAAAAACTTTTTCAGAGGTTGCCGTTGGTAGTACTGTCCGTCTTGTTGTTGGCGACAAAATCGATTTTCAAAAGATCGATCTTGTGTGTGTGAGGTGTGATATGTTCGAATAATGCCTGTGATTTGAATTGCATCTGTTCGTTTAGGATGTCGTTTTTATTTGTTTTCGTGTGTTTGTATATTTCCAATTGTTCTAGAGCAGTGGTTCCCAAACTTTTTAGGTCATGGAGCACCTTTCAGTAGACAAGTTCATTACGGAGCACTAATTTTCACCTAGCACTTATATGACCATACTATTTGAGGATTGAAGGTAAACATTCAGAATTTAGAACTTTAGACATATGAAACATGCTTTATTAGTTTATTTCATTACAAAAAAATATTTTCAACTCTAATTTCACTACATACATTACAAAACAAAAAAACCATATTAAGGCAACACATTTTAAAACGAACTAAAAGCAAGTATTGTAAATCCATAATATATCCTCATAGATCTGGTACATAAAACCATTTTTAATGTTGCAAAACCAAAAATGCTACTTGGGACCATAAAAGAACTATTCTAATGAGAGGGATGAGACTGAATTGATTTACATAACTTAGCTATATCTGGTTGAATTTGGGACAGCTGGAGCCGAATATCTGGCTCCGCATCGAGACGAGATCTGTGTTTTGTTTTAGTACCTGCATAAGCAGAGAATCCTGATTCACATAAATAAGTGGTTGCAAAGGGCAAAAGGACGGTTTTAGCTTTATCAGACAAAACTTTAAATTCGTCTTTTAACTGACACCAGAATTCAGATAGTGACTTCTTATTTGAAAAATTATCTTTTTTTATCATAGAATCTGATGTCAAATCAATCAAGCATTCATATTGCTGCGTTGTCAGAGAGGCTGGTTTTTCTGACACAGCAGAGAATGGGTTTAAAACCCAAAAGTTTTCTTTCGTTTTTTCATGGAGTTCTTCTGGAAAATAACTGTTGAAACTATCAAGCAAACTTAGTAGGTGAACTTGAAACTCATTTAAGATATCCCCAGGTATGTCCTAAATCTAGTTCTTCTATAAATTCTTTTACCATTGGGAAGCTGTCAAGATTGCCATTGTTCACTGATTCTGCCCAAAACTTGATTATCTTTTTGAACCCTTGCACTTTATCGGTGGCGTCAAACACCCTTGTTGTTTTCCTTGAAGCGAGAGGCTTAAATTATTAACTTTCTGGAAAATATCACCTAAATATGCCAATTTTATTAGCCAGCGTTCGTCACATAACCTGTCTCCCAAAGCGAAGTCATTGTCAGTCAGGAAGGTTCTGACTTCAGCCCTCATTTCAAAGCCGAGTCAAACTTCTGCCTCGAGAGAGCCACCTTATTTCTGTGTGAAGAAGTAAAGAAGTATGTAAACTCCTCATGTCATCACACAACACTTTGAATAGCCTGGTATTCTTAGGTCGTGATTTAATAAAATTAATTACTTTCACGCTTTCGTCCAGGATTCCTTTTAGGGAAGGTGGCATCTTCTTCACAGCAAGGGCTTGGCGGTGGAGGATGCAGTGGCTACTGCTGCACTCCTTCGCTTTTTGTTTAATTTTTGAGATAACACCAGACGTCGTTCCAGTCATGGCCTTCATGCCGTCTGTGCACACATCGACACAATTATCCCATGGGATGCCATTCACTGTGAAAAATTCATCTATTAATTTAAAAACGTCAGCGCTAGTTGTGGTAGTCGGTAACGATTTGCAGAGAAGCAGATCCTCTTGAAAAGACTCCAAGTACTGGTAGCGCACAAAAACTATTAAAATTGCCAACCCAGCTACATCTGTTGATTCATCCATTTGAAGCAAAAATTTAGTGAATTTTATTCGTGAAAGTAAAGTAGCTTTCACGTCATCTGCTAAGTCCCTAATGCGTCGTGAAATAGTGTTATTTGACAAAGGAATTGTGTCTATTAATTTCGTGGCTTTTCCATCCAGCATACATTCAACTACGTCCTTTGCACAAGGCTTGATAAGGTTTTCAGCGATGGTATGGGTTTCGCCAGCTTGAGCAATTCGGTAACTTACTAAGTATGATGACATCAAAGCCTTTTCGTTAATTGTTTTTGAGTGATACGATATAATTTTCTGGGCTTCTGCAAGTTCACTGTCCTTCCTTCTGAAAAAATCAATTGGTTTGCCCTTGCATTCTGGATGGACCCCTCAAAATGATGGCGCATTTTCGCTGGGATCATCGCACTGTTTGGCAATACTTTGCCGCAAATTACGCACTGCGGTTTGTTGTCGCTGGTCTCAACGAACCCAATGTCTAAGTAGGAATCATGGTACTTCCTTTTTACTGTTCTTTTCCCTGTGTCAATGATCTCCGAAGAACTCGGATAGAACAACGGATATGACAGAACAATAGTCAATAAACTCCTACACAAAGCAGAAAACAAACAACAGATAAATACAGAAAACAACAAATTCATAACACTAACATACATCAACAAACAAACTGAAAAAATAGCTCACAAATTCAAAAAAGCAGGATACAAAATCGCTTACAAAACTACTAACAAAATAGAACACACACTATCAAAACACACACACAAAGCACTAAACAAATTCGATCTTCCTGGTGTTTACAAACTAAATTGCTCAGATTGCAACAAATTCTACATAGGCCAGACAGGATGTAGCTTCAAACAAAGATACATAGAACACACAAAGGCACTCCACTTCACTACAGAATACACCTTTGCAAACCACCTCATTGAAGCAAACCACACATACAAAAACATCGACAATAACATGAACATTCTACACGTACACACAAAAGGCCGAAAACTAGACACTCTAGAACAATTGGAAATATAGAAACACACAAAAACAAATAAAAACGACATCCTAAATGAACAGACACAATTCAAATCACACGTATTATTTGAACATATCACACCTCACACACACAACATCGATCTTTCGAAAATCGAATTCGTCACCAACAACAAGACAAACAGTACTACCAACGGCAAGCTCTGAAGAAGCTTTTTAAAAGTGAGAACCGGTTCAGGTTGTAAGGTAAAGCTTTTAAGTTTTTACCCATAAAAAGTTTTGTGTTCCGAGTTGTAGTGAAATAATTATAGCTTGTTTTTAATTGACTTGTTTAGCTCTTTGTAATCTTTTAGTCCCTGCAATTCGGGCGCAAAATGTAATCTTTTACATTTTATCGTTTTATTACTTATGGTGAAAATGTAATTTTTGTCTATACATAAATAATTTCGGTCGCCATGTTTGTTAAGGTAAAGGTAACATGATCGAAATTTACTTTTAGGGCCAGACTTCGTGTAACACGAACCAGTTAGTGAAACAAATTACCTGAAATAAAGACATACACCAAATAACATATAGAAAGTATTTATTAATATTAAACATTGATAAGTATTACATAGATATAAATCTCTGATCGATATATTGCACCATGGGCGTTGTCCACATGAAATTACACTATACAAAAAATATACGCTGCATTATAATACATGTTATATGATAAGACATACATTTATTATTTAAATGTAAATTTCAGCACAACCCAACACTTATAAATTTTAACCCACACACTCAAACACTCGCTCTTCCATACTCATGGTACAACTTTTATGCATAGTGGAGCTCCTTTTAAATATAATGAAAAATTTAAATGATTTTTTAAATAATTGATTTAAAATTTGGTATTTGGAAATAATTAAAGGATTGAAAATGTAAAAGGAACGTTCTCACCCATTTCGTGTTTTGGTTGTTATCGCTGTAGGTACTGTAAAACTTCGCGACCACTACCGCGAGTTTTACTTTTACTCGTCTCGGTCACATTTTTGTAATCGACGCACTGTACGGTGTTTTACACAGTTTATTAACCACCTATAGTGGTCTAAAAAGTTAAAATTTCACCCGGGAGTGAATTGGTAGCCGGCCGGCTCTGATCAGTGCTGCAGCAGAAAATGACGACAATTCCTTGTTGGATTCTGCGGAAGTGGGGTGTACTGACGTCACATTTTCTTTGTTTAACTTGTTGACATCGCCGTTTTGTCGTGGTCAACACATTCTCAGCCTCTGACGTAATTAAGGCTTGGCTTGCTTATCGCAATAACTGCACACTGTTTTTGTGATGTTACACCGTTTTTTTGCTATGAATTGTTTCAAAACCTGACAAATATTGTGATATAGTCCACTCACTGCAGATTCGTATTGGGTGTTTAAGGTTGGGATTAGTATGACAAAAATAGAAAAATACAATATTTATGTTCTAGTTACCATATTTAAGGTAATTTCAAAAATGTACCATGATTGTACCATCACATCTTTTCTGAAAAGCTCTGCAGATTCAAAATCAGTGCTGAGAATTTCCCCTTAGATTTTTCAGTTTGGAATATTATGATGCTTATGAAATCTAAACAACCAGCCTGAGCTAGTTTTGAAATTTTCAAGTCTCAATTGCTTAGAAAATCTCTCTCCAGCCGATTGAATTTCTATTGCACACACTGCCAATCTTTATGATCGAAGTTGGGAAAACCACTTGTACACAGCATTATCTAGGTAGTGTTTTATCAAAAAGCATGTGCATTCGTTTCACTTCACGTTTTTCTTTTTCCACATTAAACGTGAGAACAAAGTTACAGATTTCACTTTTCAAAAATGCCGTACTAGTCACAAGTGCTAGACATTGACACTCCTTTTTCCAGCTTTTCTATAATTGCCCATTTATCATAAAGAGAAAGTAAAAAATTGTACTCTCTCTTCTGTCCTGCAGTAGGCTTACTTAAAGACATAGCAAACCTCTAAATATTGTATTGTAATGAGAAAATCGTACAAAAAATTGGGAAATCAGCAGTCAGCACAAACAAAAGAAGACAACGCCGTGTATTATCAAGTGAGTCTAGAACAACAACTGACTGTAAATAGGAGCAGTATTATGACAGGCTGTCGATTCCTAGAATATGCAACAATGTATAGGCTATTAATAGATGTGCGTTGGAGTCAAGACTGTTGATGAATGGAATAAGTCACACAGATCAACAACCATAGCTGGATACGTTGTCCAGTGTTGCTAAGCGTCATTTTTGAGACTGATTGTCTTTGATTTTTCAACATTCTATCTTTCTTAAAGCTGTCCATTATAATGAGGGATTATCTCTTAGTGTAGTAAAATTGTTCATCTTGTTTATGTAAGTTAGAATAGGAAACTGAATATCCAAAGATTCTGCTTTGACCAAGTTGTACTAAAAAATATGTAATAAGTATTATTATTAAAAATTGTTGTTATACGGTATATTATTTATTACTATATTATTCATTTATTATATTGGTTATTAATCATTAAGTACTATTCATTAAATGAAAACACAAAATAATAAAGTGATCATGTGTATTAATGAATATAAAATCTATTATCATTTAGTTGCATTGGAAACTCCAGCTATTTCACTACCCTTTATATTATATATTAATACATTTTAAAAATTAATTCAGCCAAGTTCAGTAGACATTAATTTTTTAACAGTTGATATAATAAGGTAGTTTATTAATGAAATTAAAAGGGAAGATATCAATAATGTTATTTGAATAGTTGTTTATGTCTACAGTTTTTAGAACTTTCTGTTACAGAAAAAGTAGTATATGGATATTATTCTTCTCATTGAATTGATTAGAAACACCTCTACTGTAATTGTTTACTTTAATCTGAGTTTGTCAATATATGAATAAAAAATTTCATGAACCAACATTTAATATTCATATAATAGTGTGCATACGTACATACATGCAATAGTATATTCATAAAATAAAATAGCTTTGTCACTGATATGATTTTATTAATGTTATTAACATGCCTGAATTATTCGAAGATAAATTTGATAATAAATAACTAAACAGTGAAATTTATTTCATTTCATTATATATTTTCATTTTATTTACTTATTTCATCTTATATTAATTTTACTTCCATGTTCCTTAAGGAAATGGAAGTATGGTGATGGCAAAAAAAATCGTGTTCGAGATTATTGCAGATTCTGATTGTACGACACTCAAAACATGAAAAAAAGTCATTTTTCGAAAAGTGTCTGTGTGTCGATCTGTCTATCTGTAGATTTTTTTCTATGGCAAACGATAACAGCCGCAAATTCAAACAGAATCAAATCATTTTTTGCATACAGCCCTGATTTGTAGAGTACTCAAGACCTATTGTTTTTGGTGAAGATCGGTTAAGGGAAAGGGGTAGTTTACCTGCAACGTTTTTTTTTTAATCAAGGGTAATTTGTTTGTATGGCAAACAATAACAGCCACAAATTCAAACACAATCAAATAATATTTTGCATACAGCCCTGAATTGTAGAGTTCTCAAGACCTATTGTTTTTGGTGAAGATAGGTTAAGGGAAAGGGGTAGTTTACCTACCTGCAACGTTTTATGTTTTAAAAGCGTATTTTCTATGGCAAACGATAAGAGCCGCAAATTCAAACAGAATCAAATAATGTTTTGCATACAGCCCTGATTTGTAGAGTACTCAACACCTATTGTTTTTGGTGAAGATCGGTTAAGGGAAAGGGGTAGTTTACCAGCCACATTTTTTGTTTTAACAAGGGTATTTTCTATGGCAAACGATAACAGCCGCAAATTCAAACAGAATCAAATAATATTTTGCATACAGCACTGAATTGTAGAGTTCTCAAGACCTATTGTTTTTGTTTAAGATCGGGTTAGGGAAAGGGGTAGTTCACCTGCAACGTTTTATGTTTTAACATGGGTAATCTTTACTATGACGAATGATAACTGCCGTAAATTCAATCTGAATCAAATAATGTTTTGCATACCTTCCTGAGCTATAGAGAGCTCAATGTCTGTTGATTTTGGTGAAGATCGGTTAAGGGAAAAGGGTAGTTTACCTGCAACATTTTGTTTTAACAACGGTATTTTACTTCCATATTCCTTAAGGAATGGAAGTATCGTGATGGCAAAAAAATCGTGTTCGAGATTATTGCAGATTCTGATTCTACTACACTCAAAACATGAAAAAAAGTCGTTTTCCGAAAAGTGTCTGTGTGTGTGTCTGTGTGTCTGTAGATTTTTTTTCAATGGCAAACGATAACTGCCGCAAATTCAAACAGAATCAAATAATTTTTTGCATACAGGCCTGATTTGTAGAGTACTCATGACCTATTGTTTTTGTTGAAGATCGGTTGAGAGAAAGGGATAGTTTACCTGCAACGGTTTTTTTAATCAAGGGAAAATTTTTTTTTGGCAAACGATAACAGCCGCAAAATCAAACAGAATCAAATAATGTTTCGCATACAGTCCTGATTTGTAGAGTTCTCAAGATCTATTGTTTTTGGTGAAGATCGGTTAAGGCAAAGGGGTAGTTTACCTGTAACGCTTTATGTTTTAACAAGGGTATTTCCTATGGCAAACGATAACAGCCGCAAATTCAAACAGAATCAAAAGATTATTTGCATACAGCCTTAAATTGTAGAGGTCTCAAGACCTATTGTTTTTGGTGAAGATCGGTTAAGGGAAAGGGGTAGTTTACCTGCTACGTTTTTTTAACAAGGGTATTTTCTATGGCAAACGATAACAGCCGCAAATTCAAACAGAATCAAATAATGTTTTGCATACAGCCCTGATTTGTAGAGTACTCAAGACCTATTGTTTTTGGTGAAGATCGGTTAAGGGAAAGGGGTAGTTTACCTGTAACGTTTTATGTTTTAACAAGGGTATTTCCTATGGCAAACGATAACAGCCGCAAATTCAAACAGAATCAAAAGATTATTTGCATACAGCCCTAAATTGTAGAGTTCTCAAGACCTATTGTTTTTGGTGAAGATCGGTTGAGGGAAAGGGGTAGTTTACCTGCAACGTTTTTTTAACAAGGGTATTTTCTATGGCAAACGATAACAGCCGCAAATTCAAACAGAATCAAATAATGTTTTGCATACAGCCCTGATTTGTAGAGGTCTCAACGACTTTCGATTTTGGTGAAGATCGGTTAAGGGGAAGGGGTAGTTTACCTGCAACCTTTTACGTTTTAACAAGAGTAAAGTACTTGAAAATTTATTTAAACTTTTTGAAACAATGGTAATTGTTAAAAATACAATAATTTTGTTGCCAGGCAATAAAATTATAATTTTTTCATTTTAATGTAACATAATATTTTTCATTTAATACAGCAATAAAAAGGCAGGTAAGACACAGCCTGGCTGTTTGGGTGAAAACGATTTTAAATATAAATCATAGAATATGGAAGTCATGTATGGTTCTCCATACCGATATTTTACTTCCATATTCCTTAAGGAATGGAAGTATGGTGATGGCAAAAAAAATCGTGTTCGAGATTATTGCAGATTCTGATTCTACTACACTCAAAACATGAAAAAAAGGCGTTTTCCGAAATGTGTCTGTGTGTGTGTCTGTCTGTGTGTCTGTCTGTCTGTGTGTCTGTAGATTTTTTTTCTATGGCAAACGATAACTGCCGCAAATTCAAACAGAATCAAATAATTTTTTGCATGCAGTCCTGATTTGCAGAGTACTCGCGACCTATTGTTTTTGGTGAAGATCGGTTGAGGGAAAGGGGTAGTTTACCTGCAACGGTTTTTTTTTTAGCAAGGGTAATTTTGTTTGTTTGGCAAACGATAACAGCCGCAAATTCAAACAGAATCAAATAATGTTTCGCATACAGCCCTGAATTGTAGAGTTCTCAAGATCTGTTGATTTTGGTGAAGATCGGTTAAGGGAAAGGGGTAGTTTACCTGTAACGTTTTATGTTTTAACAAGGGTATTTCCTATGGCAAACGATAACAGCCGCAAATTCAAACAGAATCAAAAGATTATTTGCATACAGCCCTAAATTGTAGAGTTCTCAAGACCTGTTGTTTTTGGTGAAGTTCGGTTGAGGGAAAAGGGTAGTTTACCTGCAACGTTTTTTTTAACAAGGGTATTTTCTATGGCAAACGATAACAGCCGCAAATTCAAACAGAATCAAATAATGTTTTGCATACAGCACTGATTTGTAGAGTACTCAAGACCTATTGTTTTTGGTGAAGATCGGTTAAGGGAAAGGGGTAGTTTACCTGTAACGTTTTATGTTTTAACAAGGGTATTTCCTATGGCAAACGATAACAGCCGCAAATTCAAACAGAATCAAAAGATTATTTGCATACAGCCCTAAATTGTAGAGTTCTCAAGACCTATTGTTTTTGGTGAAGTTCGGTTGAGGGAAAGGGGTAGTTTACCTGCAACGTTTTTTTATCAAGCGTATTTTCTATGGCAAACGATAACAGCCGCAAATTCAAACAGAATCAAATAATTTTTTGCATACGTACCTGAATTGTAGAGGTCTCAATGACTTTCGATTTTGGTGAAGATTGGTTAAGGGGAAGGGGTAGTTTACCTGCAACCTTTTACGTTTTAACAAGAGTAAAGTACTTGAAAATTTATTACTTCCATATTCCTTAAGGAATGGAAGTATGGTGATGGCAAAAAAAATCGTGTTCGAGATTATTGCAGATTCTGATTCTACTACACTCAAAACATGAAAAAAAGTCGTTTTCCGAAAAGTGTCTGTGTGTCTGTCTGTCTGTCTGTGTGTCTGTCTGTCTGTAGATTTTTTTTCTATGGCAAACGATAACTGCCGCAAATTCAAACAGAATCAAATAATTTTTTGCATACAGCCCGGTTTTGCAGAGTTCTCGCGACCTATTGTTTTTGGTGAAGATCGGTTGAGGGAAAGGGGTAGTTTACCTGCAACGGTTTTTTTTTAGCAAGGGAAATTTTGTTTGTTTGGCAAACGATAA
Source organism: Magicicada septendecula (assembly GCA_034769895.1). Classification (NCBI taxonomy): domain Eukaryota; kingdom Metazoa; phylum Arthropoda; class Insecta; order Hemiptera; family Cicadidae; genus Magicicada; species Magicicada septendecula. The sequence continues at coordinate 439,483,800 of CM068369.1, read as the reverse complement.
CAGCCGCAAATTCAAACAGAATCAAATAATGTTTCGCATACAGCCCTGAATTGTAGAGTTCTCAAGACCTATTGTTTTTGGTGAAGATCGGTTAAGGGAAAGGGGTAGTTTACCTGTAACGTTTTATGTTTTAACAAGGGTATTTCCTATGGCAAACGATAACAGCCGCAAATTCAAACAGAATGAAAAGATTATTTGCATACAGCCCTAAATTGTAGAGTTCTCAATACCTCTTGTTTTTGGTGAAGATCGGTTAAGGGAAAGGGGTAGTTTACCTACAACGTTTTTTTAACAAGGGTATTTTCTATGGCAAACGATAACAGCCGCAAATTCAAACAGAATCAAATAATTTTCTGCATACAGCCCTGATTTGTAGAGTACTCAAGACCTATTGTTTTTGGTGAAGATCGGTTGAGGGGAAGGGGTAGTTTACCAGCAACGTTTTTTATCATGCGTATTTTCTATGGCAAACGACAACTGCCGCAAATTCAAACAAAATCAAATAATTTTTTGCATACAGCCCTGATTTGTAGAGTACTCGCGACCTATTGTTTTTGGTGAAGATCGGTTGAGGGGAAGGGGTAGTTTACCTGCAACGGTTTTTTTTATCAAGGGAAATTTTTTTTTTTTTGGCAAACGATAACAGCCGCAAATTCAAACAGAATCAAATAATGTTTCGCATACAGCCCTGAATTGTAGATTTCTCAAGACCTATTGTTTTTGGTGAAGATCGGTTGAGGGAAAGGGGTAGTTTACCTGCAACGTTTTTTTAACAAGGGTATTTTATATGGCAAACGATAACAGCCGCAAATTCAAACAGAATCAAATAATGTTTTGCATACCGTCCTGATTTGTAGAGTACTCAAGACCTATTGTTTTTGGTGAAGATCGGTTAAGGGGAAGGGGTAGTTTACCTGCAACCTTTTACGTTTTATTTTCTATGGCAAACGATAACAGCCGCAAATTCAAACAGAATCAAATAATGTTTTGCATACAGCCCTGATTTGTAGAGTACTGAAGACCTATTGTTTTTGGTGAAGATCGGTTAAGGGGAAGGGGTAGTTTACCTGCAACGTTTTTTTATCAAGCGTATTTTCTATGGCAAACGATAACAGCCGCAAATTCAAACAGAATCAAATAATTTTTTGCATACGTCCCTGAATTGTAGAGGTCTCAATGACTTTCGATTTTGGTGAAGATCGGTTAAGGGGAAGGGGTAGTTTACCTGCAACCTTTTACGTTTTAACAAGAGTAAAGTACTTGAAAATTTATTTAAACTTTTTGAAACAATGGTAATTGTTAAAAATAATATAATTTTGTTGCCAGGCAATAAAATTATAATTTTTTCATTTTAATGTAATATAATATTTTTCATTTAATACAGCAATAAAAAGGCAGGTAAGACACAGCCTGGCTGTTTGGCTGAAAATGATTTTAAATATAAATCTTAGAATATGGAAGTCATGTATGGTTCTCCATACCGATATTTTTTCTATGGCAAACGATAACTGCCGCAAATTCAAACAGAATCAAATAATTTTTTGCATACAGCCCTGATTTGTAGAGTACTCACGACTATTGTTTTTGGTGAAGATCGGTTGAGGGAAAGGGGTAGTTTACCTGCAACGGTTTTTTTTATCAAGGGAAATTTTTTTTTTGGCAAACGATAACAGCCGCAAATTCAAACAGAATTAAATAATGTTTCGTATACAGCCCTGAATTGTAGAGTTCTCAAGACCTATTGTTTTTGGTGAAGATCGGTTAAGGGAAAGGGGTAGTTTACCTGTAACGTTTTATGTTTTAACAAGGGTATTTCCTATGGCAAACGATAACAGCCGCAAATTCAAACAGACTCAAAAGATTATTTGCACACAGCCCTAAATTGTAGAGGTCTCAAGACCTATTGTTTTTGGTGAAGATCGGTTGAGGGAAAGGGGTAGTTTACCTGCAACGTTTTTTTAACAAGGGTATTTTCTATGGCAAACGATAACAGCCGCAAATTCAAACAGAATCAAATAATTTTGTGCATACGTCCCTGAATTGCAGAGGTCTCAACGACTGTCGATTTTGGTGAAGATCGGTTAAGGGGAAGGGGTAGTTTACCTGCAACCTTTTACGTTTTAACAAGAGTAAAGTACTTGAAAATTTATTTAAACTTTTTGAAACAATGGTAATTGTTAAAAATACAATAATTTTGTTGCCAGGCAATAAAATTATAATTTTTTCATTTTAATGTAATATAATATTTTTCATTTAATACAGCAATAAAAAGGCAGGTAAGACACAGCCTGGCTGTTTGGGTGAAAATGATTTTAAATATAAATCTTAGAATATGGAAGTATCAACGCAAATTCAAACAGAATCAAATAATGTTTTGCATACAGCCCTGATTTGTAGAGTACTCAACACCTATTGTTTTTGGTGAAGATCGGTTAAGGGAAAGGGGTAGTTTACCAGCCACATTTTTTGTTTTAACAAGGGTATTTTCTATGGCAAACGATAACAGCCGCAAATTCAAACAGAATCAAATAATATTTTGCATACAGCACTGAATTGTAGAGTTCTCAAGACCTATTGTTTTTGTTTAAGATCGGGTTAGGGAAAGGGGTAGTTCCCTGCAACGTTTTATGATTTAACATGGGTAATCTTTACTATGACGAATGATAACTGCCGTAAATTCAATCTGAATCAAATAATGTTTTGCATACCTTCCTGAGCTATAGAGAGCTCAATGTCTGTTGATTTTGGTGAAGATCGGTTAAGGGAAAAGGGTAGTTTACCTGCAACATTTTGTTTTAACAACGGTATTTTACTTCCACATTCCTTAAGGAATGGAAGTATCGTGATGGCAAAAAAAATCGTGTTCGAGATTATTGCAGATTCTGATTCTACTACACTCAAAACATGAAAAAAAGTCGTTTTCCGAAAAGTGTCTGTGTGTGTGTCTGTGTGTCTGTAGATTTTTTTTCTATGGCAAACGATAACTGCCGCAAATTCAAACATAATCAAATAATTTTTTGCATGCAGCCCTGATTTGCAGAGTACTCGCGACCTATTGTTTTTGGTGAAGATCGGTTGAGGGAAAGGGGTAGTTTACCTGCAACGGTTTTTTTTTAGCAAGGGTAATTTTGTTTGTTTGGCAAACGATAACAGCCGCAAATTCAAACAGAATCAAATACTGTTTCGCATACAGCCCTGAATTGTAGATTTCTCAAGATCTGTTGATTTTGGTGAAGATCGGTTAAGGGAAAGGGGTAGTTTACCTGTAACGTTTTATGTTTTAACAAGGGTATTTCCTATGGCAAACGATAACAGCCGCAAATTCAAACAGAATCAAAAGATTATTTGCATACAGCCCTAAATTGTAGAGTTCTCAAGACCTATTGTTTTTGGTGAAGATCGGTTGAGAGAAAGGGGTAGTTTACCTGCAACGTTTTTTAACAAGGGTATTTTCTATGGCAAACGAAAACAGCCGCAAATTCAAACAGAATCAAATAATGTTTTGCATACAGGCCTGATTTGTAGAGGTCTCAACGACTTTCGATTTTGGTGAAGATCGGTTATGGGGAAGGGGTAGTTTACCTGCAACCTTTTACGTTTTAACAAGAGTAAAGTACTTGAAAATTTATTTAAACTTTTTGAAACAATGGTAATTGTTAAAAATACAATAATTTTGTTGCCAGGCAATAAAATTATAATTATTTCATTTTAATGTAATATAATATTTTTCATTTAATACAGCAATAAAAAGGCAGGTAAGACACAGCCTGGCTGTTTGGGTGAAAATGATTTTAAATATAAATCTTAGAATATGGAAGTCATGTATGGTTCTCCATACCGATATTTTACTTCCATATTCCTTAAGGAATGGAAGTATGGTGATGGCAAAAAAAATCGTGTTCGAGATTATTGCAGATTCTGATTCTACTACACTCAAAACATGAAAAAAAGGCGTTTTCCGAAATGTGTCTGTGTGTGTGTCTGTCTGTGTGTCTGTCTGTCTGTGTGTCTGTCTGTCTGTGTGTCTGTAGATTTTTTTTCTATGGCAAACGATAACTGCCGCAAATTCAAACAGAATCAAATAATTTTTTGCATGCAGTCCTGATTTGCAGAGTACTCGCGACCTATTGTTTTTGGTGAAGATCGGTTGAGGGAAAGGGGTAGTTTACCTGCAACGGTTTTTTTTTTAGCAAGGGTAATTTTGTTTGTTTGGCAAACGATAACAGCCGCAAATTCAAACAGAATCAAATAATGTTTCGCATACAGCCCTGAATTGTAGAGTTCTCAAGATCTGTTGATTTTGGTGAAGATCGGTTAAGGGAAAGGGGTAGTTTACCTGTAACGTTTTATGTTTTAACAAGGGTATTTCCTATGGCAAACGATAACAGCCGCAAATTCAAACAGAATCAAAAGATTATTTGCATACAGCCCTAAATTGTAGAGTTCTCAAGACCTGTTGTTTTTGGTGAAGTTCGGTTGAGGGAAAAGGGTAGTTTACCTGCAACGTTTTTTTAACAAGGGTATTTTCTATGGCAAACGATAACAGCCGCAAATTCAAACAGAATCAAATAATGTTTTGCACACAGTACTGATTTGTAGAGTACTCAAGACCTATTGTTTTTGGTGAAGATCGGTTAAGGGAAAGGGGTAGTTTACCTGTAACGTTTTATGTTTTAACAAGGGTATTTCCTATGGCAAACGATAACAGCCGCAAATTCAAACAGAATCAAAAGATTATTTGCATACAGCCCTAAATTGTAGAGTTCTCAAGACCTATTGTTTTTGGTGAAGTTCGGTTGAGGGAAAGGGGTAGTTTACCTGCAACGTTTTTTTATCAAGCGTATTTTCTATGGCAAACGATAACAGCCGCAAATTCAAACAGAATCAAATAATTTTTTGCATACGTACCTGAATTGTAGAGGTCTCAATGACTTTCGATTTTGGTGAAGATTGGTTAAGGGGAAGGGGTAGTTTACCTGCAACCTTTTACGTTTTAACAAGAGTAAAGTACTTGAAAATTTATTACTTCCATATTCCTTAAGGAATGGAAGTATGGTGATGGCAAAAAAAATCGTGTTCGAGATTATTGCAGATTCTGATTCTACTACACTCAAAACATGAAAAAAAGTCGTTTTCCGAAAAGTGTCTGTGTGTCTGTCTGTCTGTCTGTGTGTCTGTCTGTCTGTAGATTTTTTTTCTATGGCAAACGATAACTGCCGCAAATTCAAACAGAATCAAATAATTTTTTGCATACAGCCCGGTTTTGCAGAGTTCTCGCGACCTATTGTTTTTGGTGAAGATCGGTTGAGGGAAAGGGGTAGTTTACCTGCAACGGTTTTTTTTTAGCAAGGGAAATTTTGTTTGTTTGGCAAACGATAACAGCCGCAAATTCAAACAGAATCAAATAATGTTTCGCATACAGCCCTGAATTATAGAGTTCTCAAGACCTGTTGTTTTTGGTGAAGATCGGTTAAGGGAAAGGGGTAGTTTACCTGTAACGTTTTATGTTTTAACAAGGGTATTTCCTATGGCAAACGATAACAGCCGCAAATTCAAACAGAATGAAAAGATTATTTGCATACAGCCCTAAATTGTAGAGTTCTCAATACCTCTTGTTTTTGGTGAAGATCGGTTAAGGGAAAGGGGTAGTTTACCTACAACGTTTTTTTAACAAGGGTATTTTCTATGGCAAACGATAACAGCCGCAAATTCAAACAGAATCAAATAATTTTCTGCATACAGCCCTGATTTGTAGAGTACTCAAGACCTATTGTTTTTGGTGAAGATCGGTTGAGGGGAAGGGGTAGTTTACCAGCAACGTTTTTTACCATGCGTATTTTCTATGGCAAACGACAACTGCCGCAAATTCAAACAAAATCAAATAATTTTTTGCATACAGCCCTGATTTGTAGAGTACTCGCGACCTATTGTTTTTGGTGAAGATCGGTTGAGGGGAAGGGGTAGTTTACCTGCAACGGTTTTTTTTATCAAGGGAAATTTTTTTTTTTTTGGCAAACGATAACAGCCGCAAATTCAAACAGAATCAAATAATGTTTCGCATACAGCCCTGAATTGTAGATTTCTCAAGACCTATTGTTTTTGGTGAAGATCGGTTGAGGGAAAGGGGTAGTTTACCTGCAACGTTTTTTTAACAAGGGTATTTTATATGGCAAACGATAACAGCCGCAAATTCAAACAGAATCAAATAATGTTTTGCATACCGTCCTGATTTGTAGAGTACTCAAGACCTATTGTTTTTGGTGAAGATCGGTTAAGGGGAAGGGGTAGTTTACCTGCAACCTTTTACGTTTTATTTTCTATGGCAAACGATAACAGCCGCAAATTCAAACAGAATCAAATAATGTTTTGCATACAGCCCTGATTTGTAGAGTACTGAAGACTTATTGTTTTTGGTGAAGATCGGTTAAGGGGAAGGGGTAGTTTACCTGCAACGTTTTTTTATCAAGCGTATTTTCTATGGCAAACGATAACAGCCGCAAATTCAAACAGAATCAAATAATTTTTTGCATACGTCCCTGAATTGTAGAGGTCTCAATGACTTTCGATTTTGGTGAAGATCGGTTAAGGGGAAGGGGTAGTTTACCTGCAACCTTTTACGTTTTAACAAGAGTAAAGTACTTGAAAATTTATTTAAACTTTTTGAAACAATGGTAATTGTTAAAAATAATATAATTTTGTTGCCAGGCAATAAAATTATAATTTTTTCATTTTAATGTAATATAATATTTTTCATTTAATACAGCAATAAAAAGGCAGGTAAGACACAGCCTGGCTGTTTGGCTGAAAATGATTTTAAATATAAATCTTAGAATATGGAAGTCATGTATGGTTCTCCATACCGATATTTTTTCTATGGCAAACGATAACTGCCGCAAATTCAAACAGAATCAAATAATTTTTTGCATACAGCCCTGATTTGTAGAGTACTCACGACTATTGTTTTTGGTGAAGATCGGTTGAGGGAAAGGGGTAGTTTACCTGCAACGGTTTTTTTTATCAAGGGAAATTTTTTTTTTGGCAAACGATAACAGCCGCAAATTCAAACAGAATTAAATAATGTTTCGTATACAGCCCTGAATTGTAGAGTTCTCAAGACCTATTGTTTTTGGTGAAGATCGGTTAAGGGAAAGGGGTAGTTTACCTGTAACGTTTTATGTTTTAACAAGGGTATTTCCTATGGCAAACGATAACAGCCGCAAATTCAAACAGACTCAAAAGATTATTTGCATACAGCCCTAAATTGTAGAGGTCTCAAGACCTATTGTTTTTGGTGAAGATCGGTTGAGGGAAAGGGGTAGTTTACCTGCAACGTTTTTTTAACAAGGGTATTTTCTATGGCAAACGATAACAGCCGCAAATTCAAACAGAATCAAATAATTTTGTGCATACGTCCCTGAATTGCAGAGGTCTCAACGACTTTCGATTTTGGTGAAGATCGGTTAAGGGGAAGGGGTAGTTTACCTGCAACCTTTTACGTTTTAACAAGAGTAAAGTACTTGAAAATTTATTTAAACTTTTTGAAACAATGGTAATTGTTAAAAATACAATAATTTTGTTGCCAGGCAATAAAATTATAATTTTTTCATTTTAATGTAATATAATATTTTTCATTTAATACAGCAATAAAAAGGCAGGTAAGACACAGCCTGGCTGTTTGGGTGAAAATGATTTTAAATATAAATCTTAGAATATGGAAGTATCAACGCAAATTCAAACAGAATCAAATAATGTTTTGCATACAGCCCTGATTTGTAGAGTACTCAACACCTATTGTTTTTGGTGAAGATCGGTTAAGGGAAAGGGGTAGTTTACCAGCCACATTTTTTGTTTTAACAAGGGTATTTTCTATGGCAAACGATAACAGCCGCAAATTCAAACAGAATCAAATAATATTTTGCATACAGCACTGAATTGTAGAGTTCTCAAGACCTATTGTTTTTGTTTAAGATCGGGTTAGGGAAAGGGGTAGTTCACCTGCAACGTTTTATGATTTAACATGGGTAATCTTTACTATGACGAATGATAACTGCCGTAAATTCAATCTGAATCAAATAATGTTTTGCATACCTTCCTGAGCTATAGAGAGCTCAATGTCTGTTGATTTTGGTGAAGATCGGTTAAGGGAAAAGGGTAGTTTACCTGCAACATTTTGTTTTAACAACGGTATTTTACTTCCACATTCCTTAAGGAATGGAAGTATCGTGATGGCAAAAAAAATCGTGTTCGAGATTATTGCAGATTCTGATTCTACTACACTCAAAACATGAAAAAAAGTCGTTTTCCGAAAAGTGTCTGTGTGTGTGTCTGTGTGTCTGTAGATTTTTTTTCTATGGCAAACGATAACTGCCGCAAATTCAAACATAATCAAATAATTTTTTGCATGCAGCCCTGATTCGCAGAGTACTCGCGACCTATTGTTTTTGGTGAAGATCGGTTGAGGGAAAGGGGTAGTTTACCTGCAACGGTTTTTTTTTAGCAAGGGTAATTTTGTTTGTTTGGCAAACGATAACAGCCGCAAATTCAAACAGAATCAAATAATGTTTCGCATACAGCCCTGAATTGTAGATTTCTCAAGATCTGTTGATTTTTGGTGAAGATCGGTTAAGGGAAAGGGGTAGTTTACCTGTAACGTTTTATGTTTTAACAAGGGTATTTCCTATGGCAAACGATAACAGCCGCAAATTCAAACAGAATCAAAAGATTATTTGCATACAGCCCTAAATTGTAGAGTTCTCAAGACCTATTGTTTTTGGTGAAGATCGGTTGAGGGAAAGGGGTAGTTTACCTGCAACGTTTTTTTAACAAGGGTATTTTCTATGGCAAACGATAACAGCCGCAAATTCAAACAGAATCAAATAATTTTGTGCATACGTCCCTGAATTGCAGAGGTCTCAACGACTTTCGATTTTGGTGAAGATCGGTTAAGGGGAAGGGGTAGTTTACCTGCAACCTTTTACGTTTTAACAAGAGTAAAGTACTTGAAAATTTATTTAAACTTTTTGAAACAATGGTAATTGTTAAAAATACAATAATTTTGTTGCCAGGCAATAAAATTATAATTATTTCATTTTAATGTAATATAATATTTTTCATTTAATACAGCAATAAAAAGGCAGGTAAGACACAGCCTGGCTGTTTGGGTGAAAATGATTTTAAATATAAATCTTAGAATATGGAAGTCATGTATGGTTCTCCATACCGATATTTTACTTCCATATTCCTTAAGGAATGGAAGTATGGTGATGGCAAAAAAAATCGTGTTCGAGATTATTGCAGATTCTGATTCTACTACACTCAAAACATGAAAAAAAGGCGTTTTCCGAAATGTGTCTGTGTGTGTGTCTGTCTGTGTGTCTGTCTGTCTGTGTGTCTGTCTGTCTGTGTGTCTGTAGATTTTTTTTCTATGGCAAACGATAACTGCCGCAAATTCAAACAGAATCAAATAATTTTTTGCATGCAGTCCTGATTTGCAGAGTACTCGCGACCTATTGTTTTTGGTGAAGATCGGTTGAGGGAAAGGGGTAGTTTACCTGCAACGGTTTTTTTTTTAGCAAGGGTAATTTTGTTTGTTTGGCAAACGATAACAGCCGCAAATTCAAACAGAATCAAATAATGTTTCGCATACAGCCCTGAATTGTAGAGTTCTCAAGATCTGTTGATTTTGGTGAAGATCGGTTAAGGGAAAGGGGTAGTTTACCTGTAACGTTTTATGTTTTAACAAGGGTATTTCCTATGGCAAACGATAACAGCCGCAAATTCAAACAGAATCAAAAGATTATTTGCATACAGCCCTAAATTGTAGAGTTCTCAAGACCTGTTGTTTTTGGTGAAGTTCGGTTGAGGGAAAAGGGTAGTTTACCTGCAACGTTTTTTTAACAAGGGTATTTTCTATGGCAAACGATAACAGCCGCAAATTCAAACAGAATCAAATAATGTTTTGCATACAGCACTGATTTGTAGAGTACTCAAGACCTATTGTTTTTGGTGAAGATCGGTTAAGGGAAAGGGGTAGTTTACCTGTAACGTTTTATGTTTTAACAAGGGTATTTCCTATGGCAAACGATAACAGCCGCAAATTCAAACAGAATCAAAAGATTATTTGCATACAGCCCTAAATTGTAGAGTTCTCAAGACCTATTGTTTTTGGTGAAGTTCGGTTGAGGGAAAGGGGTAGTTTACCTGCAACGTTTTTTTATCAAGCGTATTTTCTATGGCAAACGATAACAGCCGCAAATTCAAACAGAATCAAATAATTTTTTGCATACGTACCTGAATTGTAGAGGTCTCAATGACTTTCGATTTTGGTGAAGATTGGTTAAGGGGAAGGGGTAGTTTACCTGCAACCTTTTACGTTTTAACAAGAGTAAAGTACTTGAAAATTTATTACTTCCATATTCCTTAAGGAATGGAAGTATGGTGATGGCAAAAAAAATCGTGTTCGAGATTATTGCAGATTCTGATTCTACTACACTCAAAACATGAAAAAAAGTCGTTTTCCGAAAAGTGTCTGTGTGTCTGTCTGTCTGTCTGTGTGTCTGTCTGTCTGTAGATTTTTTTTCTATGGCAAACGATAACTGCCGCAAATTCAAACAGAATCAAATAATTTTTTGCATACAGTCCGGTTTTGCAGAGTTCTCGCGACCTATTGTTTTTGGTGAAGATCGGTTGAGGGGAAGGGGTAGTTTACCAGCAACGTTTTTTATCATGCGTATTTTCTATGGCAAACGACAACTGCCGCAAATTCAAACAAAATCAAATAATTTTTTGCATACAGCCCTGATTTGTAGAGTACTCGCGACCTATTGTTTTTGGTGAAGATCGGTTGAGGGGAAGGGGTAGTTTACCTGCAACGGTTTTTTTTATCAAGGGAAATTTTTTTTTTTTTGGCAAACGATAACAGCCGCAAATTCAAACAGAATCAAATAATGTTTCGCATACAGCCCTGAATTGTAGATTTCTCAAGACCTATTGTTTTTGGTGAAGATCGGTTGAGGGAAAGGGGTAGTTTACCTGCAACGTTTTTTTAACAAGGGTATTTTATATGGCAAACGATAACAGCCGCAAATTCAAACAGAATCAAATAATGTTTTGCATACCGTCCTGATTTGTAGAGTACTCAAGACCTATTGTTTTTGGTGAAGATCGGTTAAGGGGAAGGGGTAGTTTACCTGCAACCTTTTACGTTTTATTTTCTATGGCAAACGATAACAGCCGCAAATTCAAACAGAATCAAATAATGTTGTGCATACAGCCCTGATTTGTAGAGTACTGAAGACCTATTGTTTTTGGTGAAGATCGGTTAAGGGGAAGGGGTAGTTTACCTGCAACGTTTTTTTATCAAGCGTATTTTCTATGGCAAACGATAACAGCCGCAAATTCAAACAGAATCAAATAATTTTTTGCATACGTCCCTGAATTGTAGAGGTCTCAATGACTTTCGATTTTGGTGAAGATCGGTTAAGGGGAAGGGGTAGTTTACCTGCAACCTTTTACGTTTTAACAAGAGTAAAGTACTTGAAAATTTATTTAAACTTTTTGAAACAATGGTAATTGTTAAAAATAAAATAATTTTGTTGCCAGGCAATAAAATTATAATTTTTTCATTTTAATGTAATATAATATTTTTCATTTAATACAGCAATAAAAAGGCAGGTAAGACACAGCCTGGCTGTTTGGCTGAAAATGATTTTAAATATAAATCTTAGAATATGGAAGTCATGTATGGTTCTCCATACCGATATTTTTTCTATGGCAAACGATAACTGCCGCAAATTCAAACAGAATCAAATAATTTTTTGCATACAGCCCTGATTTGTAGAGTACTCACGACTATTGTTTTTGGTGAAGATCGGTTGAGGGAAAGGGGTAGTTTACCTGCAACGGTTTTTTTTATCAAGGGAAATTTTTTTTTTGGCAAACGATAACAGCCGCAAATTCAAACAGAATTAAATAATGTTTCGTATACAGCCCTGAATTGTAGAGTTCTCAAGACCTATTGTTTTTGGTGAAGATCGGTTAAGGGAAAGGGGTAGTTTACCTGTAACGTTTTATGTTTTAACAAGGGTATTTCCTATGGCAAACGATAACAGCCGCAAATTCAAACAGACTCAAAAGATTATTTGCATACAGCCCTAAATTGTAGAGGTCTCAAGACCTATTGTTTTTGGTGAAGATCGGTTGAGGGAAAGGGGTAGTTTACCTGCAACGTTTTTTTAACAAGGGTATTTTCTATGGCAAACGATAACAGCCGCAAATTCAAACAGAATCAAATAATTTTGTGCATACGTCCCTGAATTGCAGAGGTCTCAACGACTTTCGATTTTGGTGAAGATCGGTTAAGGGGAAGGGGTAGTTTACCTGCAACCTTTTACGTTTTAACAAGAGTAAAGTACTTGAAAATTTATTTAAACTTTTTGAAACAATGGTAATTGTTAAAAATACAATAATTTTGTTGCCAGGCAATAAAATTATAATTTTTTCATTTTAATGTAATATAATATTTTTCATTTAATACAGCAATAAAAAGGCAGGTAAGACACAGCCTGGCTGTTTGGGTGAAAATGATTTTAAATATAAATCTTAGAATATGGAAGTATCAACGCAAATTCAAACAGAATCAAATAATGTTTTGCATACAGCCCTGATTTGTAGAGTACTCAACACCTATTGTTTTTGGTGAAGATCGGTTAAGGGAAAGGGGTAGTTTACCAGCCACATTTTTTGTTTTAACAAGGGTATTTTCTATGGCAAACGATAACAGCCGCAAATTCAAACAGAATCAAATAATATTTTGCATACAGCACTGAATTGTAGTGTTCTCAAGACCTATTGTTTTTGTTTAAGATCGGGTTAGGGAAAGGGGTAGTTAACCTGCAACGTTTTATGATTTAACATGGGTAATCTTTACTATGACGAATGATAACTGCCGTAAATTCAATCTGAATCAAATAATGTTTTGCATACCTTCCTGAGCTATAGAGAGCTCAATGTCTGTTGATTTTGGTGAAGATCGGTTAAGGGAAAAGGGTAGTTTACCTGCAACATTTTGTTTTAACAACGGTATTTTACTTCCACATTCCTTAAGGAATGGAAGTATCGTGATGGCAAAAAAAATCGTGTTCGAGATTATTGCAGATTCTGATTCTACTACACTCAAAACATGAAAAAAAGTCGTTTTCCGAAAAGTGTCTGTGTGTGTGTCTGTGTGTCTGTAGATTTTTTTTCTATGGCAAACGATAACTGCCGCAAATTCAAACATAATCAAATAATTTTTTGCATGCAGCCCTGATTCGCAGAGTACTCGCGACCTATTGTTTTTGGTGAAGATCGGTTGAGGGAAAGGGGTAGTTTACCTGCAACGGTTTTTTTTTAGCAAGGGTAATTTTGTTTGTTTGGCAAACGATAACAGCCGCAAATTCAAACAGAATCAAATAATGTTTCGCATACAGCCCTGAATTGTAGATTTCTCAAGATCTGTTGATTTTGGTGAAGATCGGTTAAGGGAAAGGGGTAGTTTACCTGTAACGTTTTATGTTTTAACAAGGGTATTTCCTATGGCAAACGATAACAGCCGCAAATTCAAACAGAATCAAAAGATTATTTGCATACAGCCCTAAATTGTAGAGTTCTCAAGACCTATTGTTTTTGGTGAAGATCGGTTGAGGGAAAGGGGTAGTTTACCTGCAACGTTTTTTTAACAAGGGTATTTTCTATGGCAAACGATAACAGCCGCAAATTCAAACAGAATCAAATAATTTTGTGCATACGTCCCTGAATTGCAGAGGTCTCAACGACTTTCGATTTTGGTGAAGATCGGTTAAGGGGAAGGGGTAGTTTACCTGCAACCTTTTACGTTTTAACAAGAGTAAAGTACTTGAAAATTTATTTAAACTTTTTGAAACAATGGTAATTGTTAAAAATACAATAATTTTGTTGCCAGGCAATAAAATTATAATTATTTCATTTTAATGTAATATAATATTTTTCATTTAATACAGCAATAAAAAGGCAGGTAAGACACAGCCTGGCTGTTTGGGTGAAAATGATTTTAAATATAAATCTTAGAATATGGAAGTCATGTATGGTTCTCCATACCGATATTTTACTTCCATATTCCTTAAGGAATGGAAGTATGGTGATGGCAAAAAAAATCGTGTTCGAGATTATTGCAGATTCTGATTCTACTACACTCAAAACATGAAAAAAAGGCGTTTTCCGAAATGTGTCTGTGTGTGTGTCTGTCTGTGTGTCTGTCTGTCTGTGTGTCTGTCTGTCTGTGTGTCTGTAGATTTTTTTTCTATGGCAAACGATAACTGCCGCAAATTCAAACAGAATCAAATAATTTTTTGCATGCAGTCCTGATTTGCAGAGTACTCGCGACCTATTGTTTTTGGTGAAGATCGGTTGAGGGAAAGGGGTAGTTTACCTGCAACGGTTTTTTTTTTAGCAAGGGTAATTTTGTTTGTTTGGCAAACGATAACAGCCGCAAATTCAAACAGAATCAAATAATGTTTCGCATACAGCCCTGCATTGTAGAGTTCTCAAGATCTGTTGATTTTGGTGAAGATCGGTTAAGGGAAAGGGGTAGTTTACCTGTAACGTTTTATGTTTTAACAAGGGTATTTCCTATGGCAAACGATAACAGCCGCAAATTCAAACAGAATCAAAAGATTATTTGCATACAGCCCTAAATTGTAGAGTTCTCAAGACCTGTTGTTTTTGGTGAAGTTCGGTTGAGGGAAAAGGGTAGTTTACCTGCAACGTTTTTTTAACAAGGGTATTTTCTATGGCAAACGATAACAGCCGCAAATTCAAACAGAATCAAATAATGTTTTGCATACAGCACTGATTTGTAGAGTACTCAAGACCTATTGTTTTTGGTGAAGATCGGTTAAGGGAAAGGGGTAGTTTACCTGTAACGTTTTATGTTTTAACAAGGGTATTTCCTATGGCAAACGATAACAGCCGCAAATTCAAACAGAATCAAAAGATTATTTGCATACAGCCCTAAATTGTAGAGTTCTCAAGACCTATTGTTTTTGGTGAAGTTCGGTTGAGGGAAAGGGGTAGTTTACCTGCAACGTTTTTTTATCAAGCGTATTTTCTATGGCAAACGATAACAGCCGCAAATTCAAACAGAATCAAATAATTTTTTGCATACGTACCTGAATTGTAGAGGTCTCAATGACTTTCGATTTTGGTGAAGATTGGTTAAGGGGAAGGGGTAGTTTACCTGCAACCTTTTACGTTTTAACAAGAGTAAAGTACTTGAAAATTTATTACTTCCATATTCCTTAAGGAATGGAAGTATGGTGATGGCAAAAAAAATCGTGTTCGAGATTATTGCAGATTCTGATTCTACTACACTCAAAACATGAAAAAAAGTCGTTTTCCGAAAAGTGTCTGTGTGTCTGTCTGTCTGTAGATTTTTTTTCTATGGCAAACGATAACTGCCGCAAATTCAAACAGAATCAAATAATTTTTTGCATACAGTCCGGTTTTGCAGAGTTCTCGCGAACTATTGTTTTTGGTGAAGATCGGTTGAGGGAAAGGGGTAGTTTACCTGCAACGGTTTCTTTTTAGCAAGGGAAATTTTGTTTGTTTGGCAAACGATAACAGCCGCAAATTCAAACAGAATCAAATAATGTTTCGCATACAGCCCTGAATTGTAGAGTTCTCAAGACCTGTTGTTTTTGGTGAAGATCGGTTAAGGGAAAGGGGTAGTTTACCTGTAACGTTTTATGTTTTAACAAGGGTATTTCCTATGGCAAACGATAACAGCCGCAAATTCAAACAGAATGAAAAGATTATTTGCATACAGCCCTACATTGTAGAGTTCTCAATACCTCTTGTTTTTGGTGAAGATCGGTTAAGGGAAAGGGGTAGTTTACCTACAACGTTTTTTTAACAAGGGTATTTTCTATGGCAAACGATAACAGCCGCAAATTCAAACAGAATCGAATAATTTTCTGCATACAGCCGTGATTTGTAGAGTACTCAAGACCTATTGTTTTTGGTGAAGATCGTTTGAGGGGAAGGGGTAGTTTACCAGCAACGTTTTTTATCATGCGTATTTTCTATGGCAAACGACAACTGCCGCAAATTCAAACAAAATCAAATAATTTTTTGCATACAGCCCTGATTTGTAGAGTACTCGCGACCTATTGTTTTTGGTGAAGATCGGTTGAGGGAAAGGGGTAGTTTACCTGCAACGGTTTTTTTTATCAAGGGAAATTTTTTTTTTTTTTGGCAAACGATAACAGCCGCAAATTCAAACAGAATCAAATAATGTTTCGCATACAGCCCTGAATTGTAGATTTCTCAAGACCTATTGTTTTTGGTGAAGATCGGTTGAGGGAAAGGGGTAGTTTACCTGCAACGTTTTTTTAACAAGGGTATTTTATATGGCAAACGATAACAGCCGCAAATTCAAACAGAATCAAATAATGTTTGGCATACCGTCCTGATTTGTAGAGTACTCAAGACCTGTTGTTTTTGGTGAAGATCGGTTAAGGGGAAGGGGTAGTTTACCTGCAACCTTTTACGTTTTATTTTCTATGGCAAACGATAACAGCCGCAAATTCAAACAGAATCAAATAATGTTTTGCATACAGCCCTGATTTGTAGAGTACTGAAGACCTATTGTTTTTGGTGAAGATCGGTTAAGGGGAAGGGGTAGTTTACCTGCAACGTTTTTTTATCAAGCGTATTTTCTATGGCAAACGATAACAGCCGCAAATTCAAACAGAATCAAATAATTTTTTGCATACGTCCCTGAATTGTAGAGGTCTCAATGACTTTCGATTTTGGTGAAGATCGGTTAAGGGGAAGGGGTAGTTTACCTGCAACCTTTTACGTTTTAACAAGAGTAAAGTACTTGAAAATTTATTTAAACTTTTTGAAACAATGGTAATTGTTAAAAATAATATAATTTTGTTGCCAGGCAATAAAATTATAATTTTTTCATTTTAATGTAATATAATATTTTTCATTTAATACAGCAATAAAAAGGCAGGTAAGACACAGCCTGGCTGTTTGGCTGAAAATGATTTTAAATATAAATCTTAGAATATGGAAGTCATGTATGGTTCTCCATACCGATATTTTTTCTATGGCAAACGATAACTGCCGCAAATTCAAACAGAATCAAATAATTTTTTGCATACAGCCCTGATTTGTAGAGTACTCACGACTATTGTTTTTGGTGAAGATCGGTTGAGGGAAAGGGGTAGTTTACCTGCAACGGTTTTTTTTATCAAGGGAAATTTTTTTTTTGGCAAACGATAACAGCCGCAAATTCAAACAGAATTAAATAATGTTTCGTATACAGCCCTGAATTGTAGAGTTCTCAAGACCTATTGTTTTTGGTGAAGATCGGTTAAGGGAAAGGGGTAGTTTACCTGTAACGTTTTATGTTTTAACAAGGGTATTTCCTATGGCAAACGATAACAGCCGCAAATTCAAACAGACTCAAAAGATTATTTGCATACAGCCCTAAATTGTAGAGGTCTCAAGACCTATTGTTTTTGGTGAAGATCGGTTGAGGGAAAGGGGTAGTTTACCTGCAACGTTTTTTTAACAAGGGTATTTTCTATGGCAAACGATAACAGCCGCAAATTCAAACAGAATCAAATAATTTTGTGCATACGTCCCTGAATTGCAGAGGTCTCAACGACTTTCGATTTTGGTGAAGATCGGTTAAGGGGAAGGGGTAGTTTACCTGCAACCTTTTACGTTTTAACAAGAGTAAAGTACTTAAAAATTTATTTAAACTTTTTCAAACAATGGTAATTGTTAAAAATACAATAATTTTGTTGCCAGGCAATAAAATTATAATTTTTTCATTTTAATGTAATATAATATTTTTCATTTAATACAGCAATAAAAAGGCAGGTAAGACACAGCCTGGCTGTTTGGGTGAAAATGATTTTAAATATAAATCTTAGAATATGGAAGTATCAACGCAAATTCAAACAGAATCAAATAATGTTTTGCATACAGCCCTGATTTGTAGAGTACTCAACACCTATTGTTTTTGGTGAAGATCGGTTAAGGGAAAGGGGTAGTTTACCAGCCACATTTTTTGTTTTAACAAGGGTATTTTCTATGGCAAACGATAACAGCCGCAAATTCAAACAGAATCAAATAATATTTTGCATACAGCACTGAATTGTAGAGTTCTCAAGACCTATTGTTTTTGTTTAAGATCGGGTTAGGGAAAGGGGTAGTTCCCTGCAACGTTTTATGATTTAACATGGGTAATCTTTACTATGACGAATGATAACTGCCGTAAATTCAATCTGAATCAAATAATGTTTTGCATACCTTCCTGAGCTATAGAGAGCTCAATGTCTGTTGATTTTGGTGAAGATCGGTTAAGGGAAAAGGGTAGTTTACCTGCAACATTTTGTTTTAACAACGGTATTTTACTTCCACATTCCTTAAGGAATGGAAGTATCGTGATGGCAAAAAAAATCGTGTTCGAGATTATTGCAGATTCTGATTCTACTACACTCAAAACATGAAAAAAAGTCGTTTTCCGAAAAGTGTCTGTGTGTGTGTCTGTGTGTCTGTAGATTTTTTTTCTATGGCAAACGATAACTGCCGCAAATTCAAACATAATCAAATAATTTTTTGCATGCAGCCCTGATTTGCAGAGTACTCGCGACCTATTGTTTTTGGTGAAGATCG
The DNA here is from genome assembly GCA_034769895.1 of Magicicada septendecula. Taxonomy (NCBI): domain Eukaryota; kingdom Metazoa; phylum Arthropoda; class Insecta; order Hemiptera; family Cicadidae; genus Magicicada; species Magicicada septendecula. The sequence goes on along the minus strand of CM068369.1, from coordinate 439,465,089 downwards.
GTTGAGGGAAAGGGGTAGTTTACCTGCAACGGTTTTTTTTTAGCAAGGGTAATTTTGTTTGTTTGGCAAACGATAACAGCCGCAAATTCAAACAGAATCAAATACTGTTTCGCATACAGCCCTGAATTGTAGATTTCTCAAGATCTGTTGATTTTGGTGAAGATCGGTTAAGGGAAAGGGGTAGTTTACCTGTAACGTTTTATGTTTTAACAAGGGTATTTCCTATGGCAAACGATAACAGCCGCAAATTCAAACAGAATCAAAAGATTATTTGCATACAGCCCTAAATTGTAGAGTTCTCAAGACCTATTGTTTTTGGTGAAGATCGGTTGAGGGAAAGGGGTAGTTTACCTGCAACGTTTTTTAACAAGGGTATTTTCTATGGCAAACGAAAACAGCCGCAAATTCAAACAGAATCAAATAATGTTTTGCATACAGGCCTGATTTGTAGAGGTCTCAACGACTTTCGATTTTGGTGAAGATCGGTTATGGGGAAGGGGTAGTTTACCTGCAACCTTTTACGTTTTAACAAGAGTAAAGTACTTGAAAATTTATTTAAACTTTTTGAAACAATGGTAATTGTTAAAAATACAATAATTTTGTTGCCAGGCAATAAAATTATAATTATTTCATTTTAATGTAATATAATATTTTTCATTTAATACAGCAATAAAAAGGCAGGTAAGACACAGCCTGGCTGTTTGGGTGAAAATGATTTTAAATATAAATCTTAGAATATGGAAGTCATGTATGGTTCTCCATACCGATATTTTACTTCCATATTCCTTAAGGAATGGAAGTATGGTGATGGCAAAAAAAATCGTGTTCGAGATTATTGCAGATTCTGATTCTACTACACTCAAAACATGAAAAAAAGGCGTTTTCCGAAATGTGTCTGTGTGTGTGTCTGTCTGTGTGTCTGTCTGTCTGTGTGTCTGTCTGTCTGTGTGTCTGTAGATTTTTTTTCTATGGCAAACGATAACTGCCGCAAATTCAAACAGAATCAAATAATTTTTTGCATGCAGTCCTGATTTGCAGAGTACTCGCGACCTATTGTTTTTGGTGAAGATCGGTTGAGGGAAAGGGGTAGTTTACCTGCAACGGTTTTTTTTTTAGCAAGGGTAATTTTGTTTGTTTGGCAAACGATAACAGCCGCAAATTCAAACAGAATCAAATAATGTTTCGCATACAGCCCTGAATTGTAGAGTTCTCAAGATCTGTTGATTTTGGTGAAGATCGGTTAAGGGAAAGGGGTAGTTTACCTGTAACGTTTTATGTTTTAACAAGGGTATTTCCTATGGCAAACGATAACAGCCGCAAATTCAAACAGAATCAAAAGATTATTTGCATACAGCCCTAAATTGTAGAGTTCTCAAGACCTGTTGTTTTTGGTGAAGTTCGGTTGAGGGAAAAGGGTAGTTTACCTGCAACGTTTTTTTAACAAGGGTATTTTCTATGGCAAACGATAACAGCCGCAAATTCAAACAGAATCAAATAATGTTTTGCACACAGTACTGATTTGTAGAGTACTCAAGACCTATTGTTTTTGGTGAAGATCGGTTAAGGGAAAGGGGTAGTTTACCTGTAACGTTTTATGTTTTAACAAGGGTATTTCCTATGGCAAACGATAACAGCCGCAAATTCAAACAGAATCAAAAGATTATTTGCATACAGCCCTAAATTGTAGAGTTCTCAAGACCTATTGTTTTTGGTGAAGTTCGGTTGAGGGAAAGGGGTAGTTTACCTGCAACGTTTTTTTATCAAGCGTATTTTCTATGGCAAACGATAACAGCCGCAAATTCAAACAGAATCAAATAATTTTTTGCATACGTACCTGAATTGTAGAGGTCTCAATGACTTTCGATTTTGGTGAAGATTGGTTAAGGGGAAGGGGTAGTTTACCTGCAACCTTTTACGTTTTAACAAGAGTAAAGTACTTGAAAATTTATTACTTCCATATTCCTTAAGGAATGGAAGTATGGTGATGGCAAAAAAAATCGTGTTCGAGATTATTGCAGATTCTGATTCTACTACACTCAAAACATGAAAAAAAGTCGTTTTCCGAAAAGTGTCTGTGTGTCTGTCTGTCTGTCTGTGTGTCTGTCTGTCTGTAGATTTTTTTTCTATGGCAAACGATAACTGCCGCAAATTCAAACAGAATCAAATAATTTTTTGCATACAGCCCGGTTTTGCAGAGTTCTCGCGACCTATTGTTTTTGGTGAAGATCGGTTGAGGGAAAGGGGTAGTTTACCTGCAACGGTTTTTTTTTAGCAAGGGAAATTTTGTTTGTTTGGCAAACGATAACAGCCGCAAATTCAAACAGAATCAAATAATGTTTCGCATACAGCCCTGAATTATAGAGTTCTCAAGACCTGTTGTTTTTGGTGAAGATCGGTTAAGGGAAAGGGGTAGTTTACCTGTAACGTTTTATGTTTTAACAAGGGTATTTCCTATGGCAAACGATAACAGCCGCAAATTCAAACAGAATGAAAAGATTATTTGCATACAGCCCTAAATTGTAGAGTTCTCAATACCTCTTGTTTTTGGTGAAGATCGGTTAAGGGAAAGGGGTAGTTTACCTACAACGTTTTTTTAACAAGGGTATTTTCTATGGCAAACGATAACAGCCGCAAATTCAAACAGAATCAAATAATTTTCTGCATACAGCCCTGATTTGTAGAGTACTCAAGACCTATTGTTTTTGGTGAAGATCGGTTGAGGGGAAGGGGTAGTTTACCAGCAACGTTTTTTACCATGCGTATTTTCTATGGCAAACGACAACTGCCGCAAATTCAAACAAAATCAAATAATTTTTTGCATACAGCCCTGATTTGTAGAGTACTCGCGACCTATTGTTTTTGGTGAAGATCGGTTGAGGGGAAGGGGTAGTTTACCTGCAACGGTTTTTTTTATCAAGGGAAATTTTTTTTTTTTTGGCAAACGATAACAGCCGCAAATTCAAACAGAATCAAATAATGTTTCGCATACAGCCCTGAATTGTAGATTTCTCAAGACCTATTGTTTTTGGTGAAGATCGGTTGAGGGAAAGGGGTAGTTTACCTGCAACGTTTTTTTAACAAGGGTATTTTATATGGCAAACGATAACAGCCGCAAATTCAAACAGAATCAAATAATGTTTTGCATACCGTCCTGATTTGTAGAGTACTCAAGACCTATTGTTTTTGGTGAAGATCGGTTAAGGGGAAGGGGTAGTTTACCTGCAACCTTTTACGTTTTATTTTCTATGGCAAACGATAACAGCCGCAAATTCAAACAGAATCAAATAATGTTTTGCATACAGCCCTGATTTGTAGAGTACTGAAGACTTATTGTTTTTGGTGAAGATCGGTTAAGGGGAAGGGGTAGTTTACCTGCAACGTTTTTTTATCAAGCGTATTTTCTATGGCAAACGATAACAGCCGCAAATTCAAACAGAATCAAATAATTTTTTGCATACGTCCCTGAATTGTAGAGGTCTCAATGACTTTCGATTTTGGTGAAGATCGGTTAAGGGGAAGGGGTAGTTTACCTGCAACCTTTTACGTTTTAACAAGAGTAAAGTACTTGAAAATTTATTTAAACTTTTTGAAACAATGGTAATTGTTAAAAATAATATAATTTTGTTGCCAGGCAATAAAATTATAATTTTTTCATTTTAATGTAATATAATATTTTTCATTTAATACAGCAATAAAAAGGCAGGTAAGACACAGCCTGGCTGTTTGGCTGAAAATGATTTTAAATATAAATCTTAGAATATGGAAGTCATGTATGGTTCTCCATACCGATATTTTTTCTATGGCAAACGATAACTGCCGCAAATTCAAACAGAATCAAATAATTTTTTGCATACAGCCCTGATTTGTAGAGTACTCACGACTATTGTTTTTGGTGAAGATCGGTTGAGGGAAAGGGGTAGTTTACCTGCAACGGTTTTTTTTATCAAGGGAAATTTTTTTTTTGGCAAACGATAACAGCCGCAAATTCAAACAGAATTAAATAATGTTTCGTATACAGCCCTGAATTGTAGAGTTCTCAAGACCTATTGTTTTTGGTGAAGATCGGTTAAGGGAAAGGGGTAGTTTACCTGTAACGTTTTATGTTTTAACAAGGGTATTTCCTATGGCAAACGATAACAGCCGCAAATTCAAACAGACTCAAAAGATTATTTGCATACAGCCCTAAATTGTAGAGGTCTCAAGACCTATTGTTTTTGGTGAAGATCGGTTGAGGGAAAGGGGTAGTTTACCTGCAACGTTTTTTTAACAAGGGTATTTTCTATGGCAAACGATAACAGCCGCAAATTCAAACAGAATCAAATAATTTTGTGCATACGTCCCTGAATTGCAGAGGTCTCAACGACTTTCGATTTTGGTGAAGATCGGTTAAGGGGAAGGGGTAGTTTACCTGCAACCTTTTACGTTTTAACAAGAGTAAAGTACTTGAAAATTTATTTAAACTTTTTGAAACAATGGTAATTGTTAAAAATACAATAATTTTGTTGCCAGGCAATAAAATTATAATTTTTTCATTTTAATGTAATATAATATTTTTCATTTAATACAGCAATAAAAAGGCAGGTAAGACACAGCCTGGCTGTTTGGGTGAAAATGATTTTAAATATAAATCTTAGAATATGGAAGTATCAACGCAAATTCAAACAGAATCAAATAATGTTTTGCATACAGCCCTGATTTGTAGAGTACTCAACACCTATTGTTTTTGGTGAAGATCGGTTAAGGGAAAGGGGTAGTTTACCAGCCACATTTTTTGTTTTAACAAGGGTATTTTCTATGGCAAACGATAACAGCCGCAAATTCAAACAGAATCAAATAATATTTTGCATACAGCACTGAATTGTAGAGTTCTCAAGACCTATTGTTTTTGTTTAAGATCGGGTTAGGGAAAGGGGTAGTTCACCTGCAACGTTTTATGATTTAACATGGGTAATCTTTACTATGACGAATGATAACTGCCGTAAATTCAATCTGAATCAAATAATGTTTTGCATACCTTCCTGAGCTATAGAGAGCTCAATGTCTGTTGATTTTGGTGAAGATCGGTTAAGGGAAAAGGGTAGTTTACCTGCAACATTTTGTTTTAACAACGGTATTTTACTTCCACATTCCTTAAGGAATGGAAGTATCGTGATGGCAAAAAAAATCGTGTTCGAGATTATTGCAGATTCTGATTCTACTACACTCAAAACATGAAAAAAAGTCGTTTTCCGAAAAGTGTCTGTGTGTGTGTCTGTGTGTCTGTAGATTTTTTTTCTATGGCAAACGATAACTGCCGCAAATTCAAACATAATCAAATAATTTTTTGCATGCAGCCCTGATTCGCAGAGTACTCGCGACCTATTGTTTTTGGTGAAGATCGGTTGAGGGAAAGGGGTAGTTTACCTGCAACGGTTTTTTTTTAGCAAGGGTAATTTTGTTTGTTTGGCAAACGATAACAGCCGCAAATTCAAACAGAATCAAATAATGTTTCGCATACAGCCCTGAATTGTAGATTTCTCAAGATCTGTTGATTTTTGGTGAAGATCGGTTAAGGGAAAGGGGTAGTTTACCTGTAACGTTTTATGTTTTAACAAGGGTATTTCCTATGGCAAACGATAACAGCCGCAAATTCAAACAGAATCAAAAGATTATTTGCATACAGCCCTAAATTGTAGAGTTCTCAAGACCTATTGTTTTTGGTGAAGATCGGTTGAGGGAAAGGGGTAGTTTACCTGCAACGTTTTTTTAACAAGGGTATTTTCTATGGCAAACGATAACAGCCGCAAATTCAAACAGAATCAAATAATTTTGTGCATACGTCCCTGAATTGCAGAGGTCTCAACGACTTTCGATTTTGGTGAAGATCGGTTAAGGGGAAGGGGTAGTTTACCTGCAACCTTTTACGTTTTAACAAGAGTAAAGTACTTGAAAATTTATTTAAACTTTTTGAAACAATGGTAATTGTTAAAAATACAATAATTTTGTTGCCAGGCAATAAAATTATAATTATTTCATTTTAATGTAATATAATATTTTTCATTTAATACAGCAATAAAAAGGCAGGTAAGACACAGCCTGGCTGTTTGGGTGAAAATGATTTTAAATATAAATCTTAGAATATGGAAGTCATGTATGGTTCTCCATACCGATATTTTACTTCCATATTCCTTAAGGAATGGAAGTATGGTGATGGCAAAAAAAATCGTGTTCGAGATTATTGCAGATTCTGATTCTACTACACTCAAAACATGAAAAAAAGGCGTTTTCCGAAATGTGTCTGTGTGTGTGTCTGTCTGTGTGTCTGTCTGTCTGTGTGTCTGTCTGTCTGTGTGTCTGTAGATTTTTTTTCTATGGCAAACGATAACTGCCGCAAATTCAAACAGAATCAAATAATTTTTTGCATGCAGTCCTGATTTGCAGAGTACTCGCGACCTATTGTTTTTGGTGAAGATCGGTTGAGGGAAAGGGGTAGTTTACCTGCAACGGTTTTTTTTTTAGCAAGGGTAATTTTGTTTGTTTGGCAAACGATAACAGCCGCAAATTCAAACAGAATCAAATAATGTTTCGCATACAGCCCTGAATTGTAGAGTTCTCAAGATCTGTTGATTTTGGTGAAGATCGGTTAAGGGAAAGGGGTAGTTTACCTGTAACGTTTTATGTTTTAACAAGGGTATTTCCTATGGCAAACGATAACAGCCGCAAATTCAAACAGAATCAAAAGATTATTTGCATACAGCCCTAAATTGTAGAGTTCTCAAGACCTGTTGTTTTTGGTGAAGTTCGGTTGAGGGAAAAGGGTAGTTTACCTGCAACGTTTTTTTAACAAGGGTATTTTCTATGGCAAACGATAACAGCCGCAAATTCAAACAGAATCAAATAATGTTTTGCATACAGCACTGATTTGTAGAGTACTCAAGACCTATTGTTTTTGGTGAAGATCGGTTAAGGGAAAGGGGTAGTTTACCTGTAACGTTTTATGTTTTAACAAGGGTATTTCCTATGGCAAACGATAACAGCCGCAAATTCAAACAGAATCAAAAGATTATTTGCATACAGCCCTAAATTGTAGAGTTCTCAAGACCTATTGTTTTTGGTGAAGTTCGGTTGAGGGAAAGGGGTAGTTTACCTGCAACGTTTTTTTATCAAGCGTATTTTCTATGGCAAACGATAACAGCCGCAAATTCAAACAGAATCAAATAATTTTTTGCATACGTACCTGAATTGTAGAGGTCTCAATGACTTTCGATTTTGGTGAAGATTGGTTAAGGGGAAGGGGTAGTTTACCTGCAACCTTTTACGTTTTAACAAGAGTAAAGTACTTGAAAATTTATTACTTCCATATTCCTTAAGGAATGGAAGTATGGTGATGGCAAAAAAAATCGTGTTCGAGATTATTGCAGATTCTGATTCTACTACACTCAAAACATGAAAAAAAGTCGTTTTCCGAAAAGTGTCTGTGTGTCTGTCTGTCTGTCTGTGTGTCTGTCTGTCTGTAGATTTTTTTTCTATGGCAAACGATAACTGCCGCAAATTCAAACAGAATCAAATAATTTTTTGCATACAGTCCGGTTTTGCAGAGTTCTCGCGACCTATTGTTTTTGGTGAAGATCGGTTGAGGGGAAGGGGTAGTTTACCAGCAACGTTTTTTATCATGCGTATTTTCTATGGCAAACGACAACTGCCGCAAATTCAAACAAAATCAAATAATTTTTTGCATACAGCCCTGATTTGTAGAGTACTCGCGACCTATTGTTTTTGGTGAAGATCGGTTGAGGGGAAGGGGTAGTTTACCTGCAACGGTTTTTTTTATCAAGGGAAATTTTTTTTTTTTTGGCAAACGATAACAGCCGCAAATTCAAACAGAATCAAATAATGTTTCGCATACAGCCCTGAATTGTAGATTTCTCAAGACCTATTGTTTTTGGTGAAGATCGGTTGAGGGAAAGGGGTAGTTTACCTGCAACGTTTTTTTAACAAGGGTATTTTATATGGCAAACGATAACAGCCGCAAATTCAAACAGAATCAAATAATGTTTTGCATACCGTCCTGATTTGTAGAGTACTCAAGACCTATTGTTTTTGGTGAAGATCGGTTAAGGGGAAGGGGTAGTTTACCTGCAACCTTTTACGTTTTATTTTCTATGGCAAACGATAACAGCCGCAAATTCAAACAGAATCAAATAATGTTGTGCATACAGCCCTGATTTGTAGAGTACTGAAGACCTATTGTTTTTGGTGAAGATCGGTTAAGGGGAAGGGGTAGTTTACCTGCAACGTTTTTTTATCAAGCGTATTTTCTATGGCAAACGATAACAGCCGCAAATTCAAACAGAATCAAATAATTTTTTGCATACGTCCCTGAATTGTAGAGGTCTCAATGACTTTCGATTTTGGTGAAGATCGGTTAAGGGGAAGGGGTAGTTTACCTGCAACCTTTTACGTTTTAACAAGAGTAAAGTACTTGAAAATTTATTTAAACTTTTTGAAACAATGGTAATTGTTAAAAATAAAATAATTTTGTTGCCAGGCAATAAAATTATAATTTTTTCATTTTAATGTAATATAATATTTTTCATTTAATACAGCAATAAAAAGGCAGGTAAGACACAGCCTGGCTGTTTGGCTGAAAATGATTTTAAATATAAATCTTAGAATATGGAAGTCATGTATGGTTCTCCATACCGATATTTTTTCTATGGCAAACGATAACTGCCGCAAATTCAAACAGAATCAAATAATTTTTTGCATACAGCCCTGATTTGTAGAGTACTCACGACTATTGTTTTTGGTGAAGATCGGTTGAGGGAAAGGGGTAGTTTACCTGCAACGGTTTTTTTTATCAAGGGAAATTTTTTTTTTGGCAAACGATAACAGCCGCAAATTCAAACAGAATTAAATAATGTTTCGTATACAGCCCTGAATTGTAGAGTTCTCAAGACCTATTGTTTTTGGTGAAGATCGGTTAAGGGAAAGGGGTAGTTTACCTGTAACGTTTTATGTTTTAACAAGGGTATTTCCTATGGCAAACGATAACAGCCGCAAATTCAAACAGACTCAAAAGATTATTTGCATACAGCCCTAAATTGTAGAGGTCTCAAGACCTATTGTTTTTGGTGAAGATCGGTTGAGGGAAAGGGGTAGTTTACCTGCAACGTTTTTTTAACAAGGGTATTTTCTATGGCAAACGATAACAGCCGCAAATTCAAACAGAATCAAATAATTTTGTGCATACGTCCCTGAATTGCAGAGGTCTCAACGACTTTCGATTTTGGTGAAGATCGGTTAAGGGGAAGGGGTAGTTTACCTGCAACCTTTTACGTTTTAACAAGAGTAAAGTACTTGAAAATTTATTTAAACTTTTTGAAACAATGGTAATTGTTAAAAATACAATAATTTTGTTGCCAGGCAATAAAATTATAATTTTTTCATTTTAATGTAATATAATATTTTTCATTTAATACAGCAATAAAAAGGCAGGTAAGACACAGCCTGGCTGTTTGGGTGAAAATGATTTTAAATATAAATCTTAGAATATGGAAGTATCAACGCAAATTCAAACAGAATCAAATAATGTTTTGCATACAGCCCTGATTTGTAGAGTACTCAACACCTATTGTTTTTGGTGAAGATCGGTTAAGGGAAAGGGGTAGTTTACCAGCCACATTTTTTGTTTTAACAAGGGTATTTTCTATGGCAAACGATAACAGCCGCAAATTCAAACAGAATCAAATAATATTTTGCATACAGCACTGAATTGTAGAGTTCTCAAGACCTATTGTTTTTGTTTAAGATCGGGTTAGGGAAAGGGGTAGTTCACCTGCAACGTTTTATGATTTAACATGGGTAATCTTTACTATGACGAATGATAACTGCCGTAAATTCAATCTGAATCAAATAATGTTTTGCATACCTTCCTGAGCTATAGAGAGCTCAATGTCTGTTGATTTTGGTGAAGATCGGTTAAGGGAAAAGGGTAGTTTACCTGCAACATTTTGTTTTAACAACGGTATTTTACTTCCACATTCCTTAAGGAATGGAAGTATCGTGATGGCAAAAAAAATCGTGTTCGAGATTATTGCAGATTCTGATTCTACTACACTCAAAACATGAAAAAAAGTCGTTTTCCGAAAAGTGTCTGTGTGTGTGTCTGTGTGTCTGTAGATTTTTTTTCTATGGCAAACGATAACTGCCGCAAATTCAAACATAATCAAATAATTTTTTGCATGCAGCCCTGATTCGCAGAGTACTCGCGACCTATTGTTTTTGGTGAAGATCGGTTGAGGGAAAGGGGTAGTTTACCTGCAACGGTTTTTTTTTAGCAAGGGTAATTTTGTTTGTTTGGCAAACGATAACAGCCGCAAATTCAAACAGAATCAAATAATGTTTCGCATACAGCCCTGAATTGTAGATTTCTCAAGATCTGTTGATTTTGGTGAAGATCGGTTAAGGGAAAGGGGTAGTTTACCTGTAACGTTTTATGTTTTAACAAGGGTATTTCCTATGGCAAACGATAACAGCCGCAAATTCAAACAGAATCAAAAGATTATTTGCATACAGCCCTAAATTGTAGAGTTCTCAAGACCTATTGTTTTTGGTGAAGATCGGTTGAGGGAAAGGGGTAGTTTACCTGCAACGTTTTTTTAACAAGGGTATTTTCTATGGCAAACGATAACAGCCGCAAATTCAAACAGAATCAAATAATTTTGTGCATACGTCCCTGAATTGCAGAGGTCTCAACGACTTTCGATTTTGGTGAAGATCGGTTAAGGGGAAGGGGTAGTTTACCTGCAACCTTTTACGTTTTAACAAGAGTAAAGTACTTGAAAATTTATTTAAACTTTTTGAAACAATGGTAATTGTTAAAAATACAATAATTTTGTTGCCAGGCAATAAAATTATAATTATTTCATTTTAATGTAATATAATATTTTTCATTTAATACAGCAATAAAAAGGCAGGTAAGACACAGCCTGGCTGTTTGGGTGAAAATGATTTTAAATATAAATCTTAGAATATGGAAGTCATGTATGGTTCTCCATACCGATATTTTACTTCCATATTCCTTAAGGAATGGAAGTATGGTGATGGCAAAAAAAATCGTGTTCGAGATTATTGCAGATTCTGATTCTACTACACTCAAAACATGAAAAAAAGGCGTTTTCCGAAATGTGTCTGTGTGTGTGTCTGTCTGTGTGTCTGTCTGTCTGTGTGTCTGTCTGTCTGTGTGTCTGTAGATTTTTTTTCTATGGCAAACGATAACTGCCGCAAATTCAAACAGAATCAAATAATTTTTTGCATGCAGTCCTGATTTGCAGAGTACTCGCGACCTATTGTTTTTGGTGAAGATCGGTTGAGGGAAAGGGGTAGTTTACCTGCAACGGTTTTTTTTTTAGCAAGGGTAATTTTGTTTGTTTGGCAAACGATAACAGCCGCAAATTCAAACAGAATCAAATAATGTTTCGCATACAGCCCTGCATTGTAGAGTTCTCAAGATCTGTTGATTTTGGTGAAGATCGGTTAAGGGAAAGGGGTAGTTTACCTGTAACGTTTTATGTTTTAACAAGGGTATTTCCTATGGCAAACGATAACAGCCGCAAATTCAAACAGAATCAAAAGATTATTTGCATACAGCCCTAAATTGTAGAGTTCTCAAGACCTGTTGTTTTTGGTGAAGTTCGGTTGAGGGAAAAGGGTAGTTTACCTGCAACGTTTTTTTAACAAGGGTATTTTCTATGGCAAACGATAACAGCCGCAAATTCAAACAGAATCAAATAATGTTTTGCATACAGCACTGATTTGTAGAGTACTCAAGACCTATTGTTTTTGGTGAAGATCGGTTAAGGGAAAGGGGTAGTTTACCTGTAACGTTTTATGTTTTAACAAGGGTATTTCCTATGGCAAACGATAACAGCCGCAAATTCAAACAGAATCAAAAGATTATTTGCATACAGCCCTAAATTGTAGAGTTCTCAAGACCTATTGTTTTTGGTGAAGTTCGGTTGAGGGAAAGGGGTAGTTTACCTGCAACGTTTTTTTATCAAGCGTATTTTCTATGGCAAACGATAACAGCCGCAAATTCAAACAGAATCAAATAATTTTTTGCATACGTACCTGAATTGTAGAGGTCTCAATGACTTTCGATTTTGGTGAAGATTGGTTAAGGGGAAGGGGTAGTTTACCTGCAACCTTTTACGTTTTAACAAGAGTAAAGTACTTGAAAATTTATTACTTCCATATTCCTTAAGGAATGGAAGTATGGTGATGGCAAAAAAAATCGTGTTCGAGATTATTGCAGATTCTGATTCTACTACACTCAAAACATGAAAAAAAGTCGTTTTCCGAAAAGTGTCTGTGTGTCTGTCTGTCTGTAGATTTTTTTTCTATGGCAAACGATAACTGCCGCAAATTCAAACAGAATCAAATAATTTTTTGCATACAGTCCGGTTTTGCAGAGTTCTCGCGAACTATTGTTTTTGGTGAAGATCGGTTGAGGGAAAGGGGTAGTTTACCTGCAACGGTTTCTTTTTAGCAAGGGAAATTTTGTTTGTTTGGCAAACGATAACAGCCGCAAATTCAAACAGAATCAAATAATGTTTCGCATACAGCCCTGAATTGTAGAGTTCTCAAGACCTGTTGTTTTTGGTGAAGATCGGTTAAGGGAAAGGGGTAGTTTACCTGTAACGTTTTATGTTTTAACAAGGGTATTTCCTATGGCAAACGATAACAGCCGCAAATTCAAACAGAATGAAAAGATTATTTGCATACAGCCCTACATTGTAGAGTTCTCAATACCTCTTGTTTTTGGTGAAGATCGGTTAAGGGAAAGGGGTAGTTTACCTACAACGTTTTTTTAACAAGGGTATTTTCTATGGCAAACGATAACAGCCGCAAATTCAAACAGAATCGAATAATTTTCTGCATACAGCCGTGATTTGTAGAGTACTCAAGACCTATTGTTTTTGGTGAAGATCGTTTGAGGGGAAGGGGTAGTTTACCAGCAACGTTTTTTATCATGCGTATTTTCTATGGCAAACGACAACTGCCGCAAATTCAAACAAAATCAAATAATTTTTTGCATACAGCCCTGATTTGTAGAGTACTCGCGACCTATTGTTTTTGGTGAAGATCGGTTGAGGGAAAGGGGTAGTTTACCTGCAACGGTTTTTTTTATCAAGGGAAATTTTTTTTTTTTTTGGCAAACGATAACAGCCGCAAATTCAAACAGAATCAAATAATGTTTCGCATACAGCCCTGAATTGTAGATTTCTCAAGACCTATTGTTTTTGGTGAAGATCGGTTGAGGGAAAGGGGTAGTTTACCTGCAACGTTTTTTTAACAAGGGTATTTTATATGGCAAACGATAACAGCCGCAAATTCAAACAGAATCAAATAATGTTTGGCATACCGTCCTGATTTGTAGAGTACTCAAGACCTGTTGTTTTTGGTGAAGATCGGTTAAGGGGAAGGGGTAGTTTACCTGCAACCTTTTACGTTTTATTTTCTATGGCAAACGATAACAGCCGCAAATTCAAACAGAATCAAATAATGTTTTGCATACAGCCCTGATTTGTAGAGTACTGAAGACCTATTGTTTTTGGTGAAGATCGGTTAAGGGGAAGGGGTAGTTTACCTGCAACGTTTTTTTATCAAGCGTATTTTCTATGGCAAACGATAACAGCCGCAAATTCAAACAGAATCAAATAATTTTTTGCATACGTCCCTGAATTGTAGAGGTCTCAATGACTTTCGATTTTGGTGAAGATCGGTTAAGGGGAAGGGGTAGTTTACCTGCAACCTTTTACGTTTTAACAAGAGTAAAGTACTTGAAAATTTATTTAAACTTTTTGAAACAATGGTAATTGTTAAAAATAATATAATTTTGTTGCCAGGCAATAAAATTATAATTTTTTCATTTTAATGTAATATAATATTTTTCATTTAATACAGCAATAAAAAGGCAGGTAAGACACAGCCTGGCTGTTTGGCTGAAAATGATTTTAAATATAAATCTTAGAATATGGAAGTCATGTATGGTTCTCCATACCGATATTTTTTCTATGGCAAACGATAACTGCCGCAAATTCAAACAGAATCAAATAATTTTTTGCATACAGCCCTGATTTGTAGAGTACTCACGACTATTGTTTTTGGTGAAGATCGGTTGAGGGAAAGGGGTAGTTTACCTGCAACGGTTTTTTTTATCAAGGGAAATTTTTTTTTTGGCAAACGATAACAGCCGCAAATTCAAACAGAATTAAATAATGTTTCGTATACAGCCCTGAATTGTAGAGTTCTCAAGACCTATTGTTTTTGGTGAAGATCGGTTAAGGGAAAGGGGTAGTTTACCTGTAACGTTTTATGTTTTAACAAGGGTATTTCCTATGGCAAACGATAACAGCCGCAAATTCAAACAGACTCAAAAGATTATTTGCATACAGCCCTAAATTGTAGAGGTCTCAAGACCTATTGTTTTTGGTGAAGATCGGTTGAGGGAAAGGGGTAGTTTACCTGCAACGTTTTTTTAACAAGGGTATTTTCTATGGCAAACGATAACAGCCGCAAATTCAAACAGAATCAAATAATTTTGTGCATACGTCCCTGAATTGCAGAGGTCTCAACGACTTTCGATTTTGGTGAAGATCGGTTAAGGGGAAGGGGTAGTTTACCTGCAACCTTTTACGTTTTAACAAGAGTAAAGTACTTGAAAATTTATTTAAACTTTTTGAAACAATGGTAATTGTTAAAAATACAATAATTTTGTTGCCAGGCAATAAAATTATAATTTTTTCATTTTAATGTAATATAATATTTTTCATTTAATACAGCAATAAAAAGGCAGGTAAGACACAGCCTGGCTGTTTGGGTGAAAATGATTTTAAATATAAATCTTAGAATATGGAAGTATCAACGCAAATTCAAACAGAATCAAATAATGTTTTGCATACAGCCCTGATTTGTAGAGTACTCAACACCTATTGTTTTTGGTGAAGATCGGTTAAGGGAAAGGGGTAGTTTACCAGCCACATTTTTTGTTTTAACAAGGGTATTTTCTATGGCAAACGATAACAGCCGCAAATTCAAACAGAATCAAATAATATTTTGCATACAGCACTGAATTGTAGAGTTCTCAAGACCTATTGTTTTTGTTTAAGATCGGGTTAGGGAAAGGGGTAGTTCACCTGCAACGTTTTATGATTTAACATGGGTAATCTTTACTATGACGAATGATAACTGCCGTAAATTCAATCTGAATCAAATAATGTTTTGCATACCTTCCTGAGCTATAGAGAGCTCAATGTCTGTTGATTTTGGTGAAGATCGGTTAAGGGAAAAGGGTAGTTTACCTGCAACATTTTGTTTTAACAACGGTATTTTACTTCCACATTCCTTAAGGAATGGAAGTATCGTGATGGCAAAAAAAATCGTGTTCGAGATTATTGCAGATTCTGATTCTACTACACTCAAAACATGAAAAAAAGTCGTTTTCCGAAAAGTGTCTGTGTGTGTGTCTGTGTGTCTGTAGATTTTTTTTCTATGGCAAACGATAACTGCCGCAAATTCAAACATAATCAAATAATTTTTTGCATGCAGCCCTGATTCGCAGAGTACTCGCGACCTATTGTTTTTGGTGAAGATCGGTTGAGGGAAAGGGGTAGTTTACCTGCAACGGTTTTTTTTTAGCAAGGGTAATTTTGTTTGTTTGGCAAACGATAACAGCCGCAAATTCAAACAGAATCAAATAATGTTTCGCATACAGCCCTGAATTGTAGATTTCTCAAGATCTGTTGATTTTGGTGAAGATCGGTTAAGGGAAAGGGGTAGTTTACCTGTAACGTTTTATGTTTTAACAAGGGTATTTCCTATGGCAAACGATAACAGCCGCAAATTCAAACAGAATCAAAAGATTATTTGCATACAGCCCTAAATTGTAGAGTTCTCAAGACCTATTGTTTTTGGTGAAGATCGGTTGAGGGAAAGGGGTAGTTTACCTGCAACGTTTTTTTAACAAGGGTATTTTCTATGGCAAACGATAACAGCCGCAAATTCAAACAGAATCAAATAATTTTGTGCATACGTCCCTGAATTGCAGAGGTCTCAACGACTTTCGATTTTGGTGAAGATCGGTTAAGGGGAAGGGGTAGTTTACCTGCAACCTTTTACGTTTTAACAAGAGTAAAGTACTTGAAAATTTATTTAAACTTTTTGAAACAATGGTAATTGTTAAAAATACAATAATTTTGTTGCCAGGCAATAAAATTATAATTATTTCATTTTAATGTAATATAATATTTTTCATTTAATACAGCAATAAAAAGGCAGGTAAGACACAGCCTGGCTGTTTGGGTGAAAATGATTTTAAATATAAATCTTAGAATATGGAAGTCATGTATGGTTCTCCATACCGATATTTTACTTCCATATTCCTTAAGGAATGGAAGTATGGTGATGGCAAAAAAAATCGTGTTCGAGATTATTGCAGATTCTGATTCTACTACACTCAAAACATGAAAAAAAGGCGTTTTCCGAAATGTGTCTGTGTGTGTGTCTGTCTGTGTGTCTGTCTGTCTGTGTGTCTGTCTGTCTGTGTGTCTGTAGATTTTTTTTCTATGGCAAACGATAACTGCCGCAAATTCAAACAGAATCAAATAATTTTTTGCATGCAGTCCTGATTTGCAGAGTACTCGCGACCTATTGTTTTTGGTGAAGATCGGTTGAGGGAAAGGGGTAGTTTACCTGCAACGGTTTTTTTTTTAGCAAGGGTAATTTTGTTTGTTTGGCAAACGATAACAGCCGCAAATTCAAACAGAATCAAATAATGTTTCGCATACAGCCCTGAATTGTAGAGTTCTCAAGATCTGTTGATTTTGGTGAAGATCGGTTAAGGGAAAGGGGTAGTTTACCTGTAACGTTTTATGTTTTAACAAGGGTATTTCCTATGGCAAACGATAACAGCCGCAAATTCAAACAGAATCAAAAGATTATTTGCATACAGCCCTAAATTGTAGAGTTCTCAAGACCTGTTGTTTTTGGTGAAGTTCGGTTGAGGGAAAAGGGTAGTTTACCTGCAACGTTTTTTTAACAAGGGTATTTTCTATGGCAAACGATAACAGCCGCAAATTCAAACAGAATCAAATAATGTTTTGCATACAGCACTGATTTGTAGAGTACTCAAGACCTATTGTTTTTGGTGAAGATCGGTTAAGGGAAAGGGGTAGTTTACCTGTAACGTTTTATGTTTTAACAAGGGTATTTCCTATGGCAAACGATAACAGCCGCAAATTCAAACAGAATCAAAAGATTATTTGCATACAGCCCTAAATTGTAGAGTTCTCAAGACCTATTGTTTTTGGTGAAGTTCGGTTGAGGGAAAGGGGTAGTTTACCTGCAACGTTTTTTTATCAAGCGTATTTTCTATGGCAAACGATAACAGCCGCAAATTCAAACAGAATCAAATAATTTTTTGCATACGTACCTGAATTGTAGAGGTCTCAATGACTTTCGATTTTGGTGAAGATTGGTTAAGGGGAAGGGGTAGTTTACCTGCAACCTTTTACGTTTTAACAAGAGTAAAGTACTTGAAAATTTATTACTTCCATATTCCTTAAGGAATGGAAGTATGGTGATGGCAAAAAAAATCGTGTTCGAGATTATTGCAGATTCTGATTCTACTACACTCAAAACATGAAAAAAAGTCGTTTTCCGAAAAGTGTCTGTGTGTCTGTCTGTCTGTCTGTGTGTCTGTCTGTCTGTAGATTTTTTTTCTATGGCAAACGATAACTGCCGCAAATTCAAACAGAATCAAATAATTTTTTGCATACAGTCCGGTTTTGCAGAGTTCTCGCGACTTATTGTTTTTGGTGAAGATCGGTTGAGGGAAAGGGGTAGTTTACCTGCAACGGTTTCTTTTTAGCAAGGGAAATTTTGTTTGTTTGGCAAACGATAACAGCCGCAAATTCAAACAGAATCAAATAATGTTTCGCATACAGCCCTGAATTGTAGAGTTCTCAAGACCTGTTGTTTTTGGTGAAGATCGGTTAAGGGAAAGGGGTAGTTTACCTGTAACGTTTTATGTTTTAACAAGGGTATTTCCTATGGCAAACGATAACAGCCGCAAATTCAAACAGAATGAAAAGATTATTTGCATACAGCCCTACATTGTAGAGTTCTCAATACCTCTTGTTTTTGGTGAAGATCGGTTAAGGGAAAGGGGTAGTTTACCTACAACGTTTTTTTAACAAGTGTATTTTCTATGGCAAACGATAACAGCCGCAAATTCAAACAGAATCGAATAATTTTCTGCATACAGCCCTGATTTGTAGAGTACTCAAGACCTATTGTTTTTGGTGAAGATCGGTTGAGGGGAAGGGGTAGTTTACCAGCAACGTTTTTTATCATGCGTATTTTCTATGGCAAACGACAACTGCCGCAAATTCAAACAAAATCAAATAATTTTTTGCATACAGCCCTGATTTGTAGAGTACTCGCGACCTATTGTTTTTGGTGAAGATCGGTTGAGGGGAAGGGGTAGTTTACCTGCAACGGTTTTTTTTTATCAAGGGAAATTTTTTTTTTTTTTGGCAAACGATAACAGCCGCAAATTCAAACAGAATCAAATAATGTTTCGCATACAGCCCTGAATTGTAGATTTCTCAAGACCTATTGTTTTTGGTGAAGATCGGTTGAGGGAAAGGGGTAGTTTACCTGCAACGTTTTTTTAACAAGGGTATTTTATATGGCAAACGATAACAGCCGCAAATTCAAACAGAATCAAATAATGTTTTGCATACCGTCCTGATTTGTAGAGTACTCAAGACCTATTGTTTTTGGTGAAGATCGGTTAAGGGGAAGGGGTAGTTTACCTGCAACCTTTTACGTTTTATTTTCTATGGCAAACGATAACAGCCGCAAATTCAAACAGAATCAAATAATGTTTTGCATACAGCCCTGATTTGTAGAGTACTGAAGACCTATTGTTTTTGGTGAAGATCGGTTAAGGGGAAGGGGTAGTTTACCTGCAACGTTTTTTTATCAAGCGTATTTTCTATGGCAAACGATAACAGCCGCAAATTCAAACAGAATCAAATAATTTTTTGCATACGTCCCTGAATTGTAGAGGTCTCAATGACTTTCGATTTTGGTGAAGATCGGTTAAGGGGAAGGGGTAGTTTACCTGCAACCTTTTACGTTTTAACAAGAGTAAAGTACTTGAAAATTTATTTAAACTTTTTGAAACAATGGTAATTGTTAAAAATAAAATAATTTTGTTGCCAGGCAATAAAATTATAATTTTTTCATTTTAATGTAATATAATATTTTTCATTTAATACAGCAATAAAAAGGCAGGTAAGACACAGCCTGGCTGTTTGGCTGAAAATGATTTTAAATATAAATCTTAGAATATGGAAGTCATGTATGGTTCTCCATACCGATATTTTGTCTATGGCAAACGATAACTGCCGCAAATTCAAACAGAATCAAATAATTTTTTGCATACAGCCCTGATTTGTAGAGTACTCACGACTATTGTTTTTGGTGAAGATCGGTTGAGGGAAAGGGGTAGTTTACCTGCAACGGTTTTTTTTATCAAGGGAAATTTTTTTTTTGGCAAACGATAACAGCCGCAAATTCAAACAGAATTAAATAATGTTTCGTATACAGCCCTGAATTGTAGAGTTCTCAAGACCTATTGTTTTTGGTGAAGATCGGTTAAGGGAAAGGGGTAGTTTACCTGTAACGTTTTATGTTTTAACAAGGGTATTTCCTATGGCAAACGATAACAGCCGCAAATTCAAACAGACTCAAAAGATTATTTGCATACAGCCCTAAATTGTAGAGGTCTCAAGACCTATTGTTTTTGGTGAAGATCGGTTGAGGGAAAGGGGTAGTTTACCTGCAACGTTTTTTTAACAAGGGTATTTTCTATGGCAAACGATAACAGCCGCAAATTCAAACAGAATCAAATAATTTTGTGCATACGTCCCTGAATTGCAGAGGTCTCAACGACTTTCGATTTTGGTGAAGATCGGTTAAGGGGAAGGGGTAGTTTACCTGCAACCTTTTACGTTTTAACAAGAGTAAAGTACTTGAAAATTTATTTAAACTTTTTGAAACAATGGTAATTGTTAAAAATACAATAATTTTGTTGCCAGGCAATAAAATTATAATTTTTTCATTTTAATGTAATATAATATTTTTCATTTAATACAGCAATAAAAAGGCAGGTAAGACACAGCCTGGCTGTTTGGGTGAAAATGATTTTAAATATAAATCTTAGAATATGGAAGTATCAACGCAAATTCAAACAGAATCAAATAATGTTTTGCATACAGCCCTGATTTGTAGAGTACTCAACACCTATTGTTTTTGGTGAAGATCGGTTAAGGGAAAGGGGTAGTTTACCAGCCACATTTTTTGTTTTAACAAGGGTATTTTCTATGGCAAACGATAACAGCCGCAAATTCAAACAGAATCAAATAATATTTTGCATACAGCACTGAATTGTAGTGTTCTCAAGACCTATTGTTTTTGTTTAAGATCGGGTTAGGGAAAGGGGTAGTTCACCTGCAACGTTTTATGATTTAACATGGGTAATCTTTACTATGACGAATGATAACTGCCGTAAATTCAATCTGAATCAAATAATGTTTTGCATACCTTCCTGAGCTATAGAGAGCTCAATGTCTGTTGATTTTGGTGAAGATCGGTTAAGGGAAAAGGGTAGTTTACCTGCAACATTTTGTTTTAACAACGGTATTTTACTTCCACATTCCTTAAGGAATGGAAGTATCGTGATGGCAAAAAAAATCGTGTTCGAGATTATTGCAGATTCTGATTCTACTACACTCAAAACATGAAAAAAAGTCGTTTTCCGAAAAGTGTCTGTGTGTGTGTCTGTGTGTCTGTAGATTTTTTTTCTATGGCAAACGATAACTGCCGCAAATTCAAACATAATCAAATAATTTTTTGCATGCAGCCCTGATTCGCAGAGTACTCGCGACCTATTGTTTTTGGTGAAGATCGGTTGAGGGAAAGGGGTAGTTTACCTGCAACGGTTTTTTTTTAGCAAGGGTAATTTTGTTTGTTTGGCAAACGATAACAGCCGCAAATTCAAACAGAATCAAATAATGTTTCGCATACAGCCCTGAATTGTAGATTTCTCAAGATCTGTTGATTTTGGTGAAGATCGGTTAAGGGAAAGGGGTAGTTTACCTGTAACGTTTTATGTTTTAACAAGGGTATTTCCTATGGCAAACGATAACAGCCGCAAATTCAAACAGAATCAAAAGATTATTTGCATACAGCCCTAAATTGTAGAGTTCTCAAGACCTATTGTTTTTGGTGAAGATCGGTTGAGGGAAAGGGGTAGTTTACCTGCAACGTTTTTTTAACAAGGGTATTTTCTATGGCAAACGATAACAGCCGCAAATTCAAACAGAATCAAATAATTTTGTGCATACGTCCCTGAATTGCAGAGGTCTCAACGACTTTCGATTTTGGTGAAGATCGGTTAAGGGGAAGGGGTAGTTTACCTGCAACCTTTTACGTTTTAACAAGAGTAAAGTACTTGAAAATTTATTTAAACTTTTTGAAACAATGGTAATTGTTAAAAATACAATAATTTTGTTGCCAGGCAATAAAATTATAATTATTTCATTTTAATGTAATATAATATTTTTCATTTAATACAGCAATAAAAAGGCAGGTAAGACACAGCCTGGCTGTTTGGGTGAAAATGATTTTAAATATAAATCTTAGAATATGGAAGTCATGTATGGTTCTCCATACCGATATTTTACTTCCATATTCCTTAAGGAATGGAAGTATGGTGATGGCAAAAAAAATCGTGTTCGAGATTATTGCAGATTCTGATTCTACTACACTCAAAACATGAAAAAAAGGCGTTTTCCGAAATGTGTCTGTGTGTGTGTCTGTCTGTGTGTCTGTCTGTCTGTGTGTCTGTCTGTCTGTGTGTCTGTAGATTTTTTTTCTATGGCAAACGATAACTGCCGCAAATTCAAACAGAATCAAATAATTTTTTGCATGCAGTCCTGATTTGCAGAGTACTCGCGACCTATTGTTTTTGGTGAAGATCGGTTGAGGGAAAGGGGTAGTTTACCTGCAACGGTTTTTTTTTTAGCAAGGGTAATTTTGTTTGTTTGGCAAACGATAACAGCCGCAAATTCAAACAGAATCAAATAATGTTTCGCATACAGCCCTGCATTGTAGAGTTCTCAAGATCTGTTGATTTTGGTGAAGATCGGTTAAGGGAAAGGGGTAGTTTACCTGTAACGTTTTATGTTTTAACAAGGGTATTTCCTATGGCAAACGATAACAGCCGCAAATTCAAACAGAATCAAAAGATTATTTGCATACAGCCCTAAATTGTAGAGTTCTCAAGACCTGTTGTTTTTGGTGAAGTTCGGTTGAGGGAAAAGGGTAGTTTACCTGCAACGTTTTTTTAACAAGGGTATTTTCTATGGCAAACGATAACAGCCGCAAATTCAAACAGAATCAAATAATGTTTTGCATACAGCACTGATTTGTAGAGTACTCAAGACGTATTGTTTTTGGTGAAGATCGGTTAAGGGAAAGGGGTAGTTTACCTGTAACGTTTTATGTTTTAACAAGGGTATTTCCTATGGCAAACGATAACAGCCGCAAATTCAAACAGAATCAAAAGATTATTTGCATACAGCCCTAAATTGTAGAGTTCTCAAGACCTATTGTTTTTGGTGAAGTTCGGTTGAGGGAAAGGGGTAGTTTACCTGCAACGTTTTTTTATCAAGCGTATTTTCTATGGCAAACGATAACAGCCGCAAATTCAAACAGAATCAAATAATTTTTTGCATACGTACCTGAATTGTAGAGGTCTCAATGACTTTCGATTTTGGTGAAGATTGGTTAAGGGGAAGGGGTAGTTTACCTGCAACCTTTTACGTTTTAACAAGAGTAAAGTACTTGAAAATTTATTACTTCCATATTCCTTAAGGAATGGAAGTATGGTGATGGCAAAAAAAATCGTGTTCGAGATTATTGCAGATTCTGATTCTACTACACTCAAAACATGAAAAAAAGTCGTTTTCCGAAAAGTGTCTGTGTGTCTGTCTGTCTGTCTGTGTGTCTGTCTGTCTGTAGATTTTTTTTCTATGGCAAACGATAACTGCCGCAAATTCAAACAGAATCAAATAATTTTTTGCATACAGTCCGGTTTTGCAGAGTTCTCGCTACCTATTGTTTTTGGTGAAGATCGGTTGAGGGAAAGGGGTAGTTTACCTGCAACGGTTTTTTTTTAGCAAGAGAAATTTTGTTTGTTTGGCAAACGATAACAGCCGCAAATTCAAACAGAATCAAATAATGTTTCGCATACAGCCCTGAATTGTAGAGTTCTCAAGACCTGTTGTTTTTGGTGAAGATCGGTTAAGGGAAAGGGGTAGTTTACCTGTAACGTTTTATGTTTTAACAAGGGTATTTCCTATGGCAAACGATAGCAGCCGCAAATTCAAACAGAATGAAAAGATTATTTGCATACAGCCCTAAATTGTAGAGTTCTCAATACCTCTTGTTTTTGGTGAAGATCGGTTAAGGGAAAGGGGTAGTTTACCTACAACGTTTTTTTAACAAGGGTATTTTCTATGGCAAACGATAACAGCCGCAAATTCAAACAGAATCAAATAATTTTCTGCATACAGCCCTGATTTGTAGAGTACTCAAGACCTATTGTTTTTGGTGAAGATCGGTTGAGGGGAAGGGGTAGTTTACCAGCAACGTTTTTTATCATGCGTATTTTCTATGGCAAACGACAACTGCCGCAAATTCAAACAAAATCAAATAATTTTTTGCATACAGCCCTGATTTGTAGAGTACTCGCGACCTATTGTTTTTGGTGAAGATCGGTTGAGGGGAAGGGGTAGTTTACCTGCAACGGTTTTTTTTATCAAGGGTAATTTTTTTTTTTTTTGGCAAACGATAACAGCCGCAAATTCAAACAGAATCAAATAATGTTTCGCATACAGCCCTGAATTGTAGATTTCTCAAGACCTATTGTTTTTGGTGAAGATCGGTTGAGGGAAAGGGGTAGTTTACCTGCAACGTTTTTTTAACAAGGGTATTTTATATGGCAAACGATAACAGCCGCAAATTCAAACAGAATCAAATAATGTTTTGCATACCGTCCTGATTTGTAGAGTACTCAAGACCTGTTGTTTTTGGTGAAGATCGGTTAAGGGGAAGGGGTAGTTTACCTGCAACCTTTTACGTTTTATTTTCTATGGCAAACGATAACAGCCGCAAATTCAAACAGAATCAAATAATGTTTTGCATACAGCCCTGATTTGTAGAGTACTGAAGACCTATTGTTTTTGGTGAAGATCGGTTAAGGGGAAGGGGTAGTTTACCTGCAACGTTTTTTTATCAAGCGTATTTTCTATGGCAAACGATAACAGCCGCAAATTCAAACAGAATCAAATAATTTTTTGCATACGTCCCTGAATTGTAGAGGTCTCAATGACTTTCGATTTTGGTGAAGATCGGTTAAGGGGAAGGGGTAGTTTACCTGCAACCTTTTACGTTTTAACAAGAGTAAAGTACTTGAAAATTTATTTAAACTTTTTGAAACAATGGTAATTGTTAAAAATAATATAATTTTGTTGCCAGGCAATAAAATTATAATTTTTTCATTTTAATGTAATATAATATTTTTCATTTAATACAGCAATAAAAAGGCAGGTAAGACACAGCCTGGCTGTTTGGCTGAAAATGATTTTAAATATAAATCTTAGAATATGGAAGTCATGTATGGTTCTCCATACCGATATTTTTTCTATGGCAAACGATAACTGCCGCAAATTCAAACAGAATCAAATAATTTTTTGCATACAGCCCTGATTTGTAGAGTACTCACGACTATTGTTTTTGGTGAAGATCGGTTGAGGGAAAGGGGTAGTTTACCTGCAACGGTTTTTTTTATCAAGGGAAATTTTTTTTTTGGCAAACGATAACAGCCGCAAATTCAAACAGAATTAAATAATGTTTCGTATACAGCCCTGAATTGTAGAGTTCTCAAGACCGATTGTTTTTGGTGAAGATCGGTTAAGGGAAAGGGGTAGTTTACCTGTAACGTTTTATGTTTTAACAAGGGTATTTCCTATGGCAAACGATAACAGCCGCAAATTCAAACAGACTTAAAAGATTATTTGCATACAGCCCTAAATTGTAGAGGTCTCAAGACCTATTGTTTTTGGTGAAGATCGGTTGAGGGAAAGGGGTAGTTTACCTGCAACGTTTTTTTAACAAGGGTATTTTCTATGGCAAACGATAACAGCCGCAAATTCAAACAGAATCAAATAATTTTGTGCATACGTCCCTGAATTGCAGAGGTCTCAACGACTTTCGATTTTGGTGAAGATCGGTTAAGGGGAAGGGGTAGTTTACCTGCAACCTTTTACGTTTTAACAAGAGTAAAGTACTTGAAAATTTATTTAAACTTTTTGAAACAATGGTAATTGTTAAAAATACAATAATTTTGTTGCCAGGCAATAAAATTATAATTTTTTCATTTTAATGTAATATAATATTTTTCATTTAATACAGCAATAAAAAGGCAGGTAAGACACAGCCTGGCTGTTTGGGTGAAAATGATTTTAAATATAAATCTTAGAATATGGAAGTATCAACGCAAATTCAAACAGAATCAAATAATGTTTTGCATACAGCCCTGATTTGTAGAGTACTCAACACCTATTGTTTTTGGTGAAGATCGGTTAAGGGAAAGGGGTAGTTTACCAGCCACATTTTTTGTTTTAACAAGGGTATTTTCTATGGCAAACGATAACAGCCGCAAATTCAAACAGAATCAAATAATATTTTGCATACAGCACTGAATTGTAGAGTTCTCAAGACCTATTGTTTTTGTTTAAGATCGGGTTAGGGAAAGGGGTAGTTCACCTGCAACGTTTTATGATTTAACATGGGTAATCTTTACTATGACGAATGATAACTGCCGTAAATTCAATCTGAATCAAATAATGTTTTGCATACCTTCCTGAGCTATAGAGAGCTCAATGTCTGTTGATTTTGGTGAAGATCGGTTAAGGGAAAAGGGTAGTTTACCTGCAACATTTTGTTTTAACAACGGTATTTTACTTCCACATTCCTTAAGGAATGGAAGTATCGTGATGGCAAAAAAAATCGTGTTCGAGATTATTGCAGATTCTGATTCTACTACACTCAAAACATGAAAAAAAGTCGTTTTCCGAAAAGTGTCTGTGTGTGTGTCTGTGTGTCTGTAGATTTTTTTTCTATGGCAAACGATAACTGCCGCAAATTCAAACATAATCAAATAATTTTTTGCATGCAGCCCTGATTCGCAGAGTACTCGCGACCTATTGTTTTTGGTGAAGATCGGTTGAGGGAAAGGGGTAGTTTACCTGCAACGGTTTTTTTTTAGCAAGGGTAATTTTGTTTGTTTGGCAAACGATAACAGCCGCAAATTCAAACAGAATCAAATAATGTTTCGCATACAGCCCTGAATTGTAGATTTCTCAAGATCTGTTGATTTTGGTGAAGATCGGTTAAGGGAAAGGGGTAGTTTACCTGTAACGTTTTATGTTTTAACAAGGGTATTTCCTATGGCAAACGATAACAGCCGCAAATTCAAACAGAATCAAAAGATTATTTGCATACAGCCCTAAATTGTAGAGTTCTCAAGACCTATTGTTTTTGGTGAAGATCGGTTGAGGGAAAGGGGTAGTTTACCTGCAACGTTTTTTTAACAAGGGTATTTTCTATGGCAAACGATAACAGCCGCAAATTCAAACAGAATCAAATAATTTTGTGCATACGTCCCTGAATTGCAGAGGTCTCAACGACTTTCGATTTTGGTGAAGATCGGTTAAGGGGAAGGGGTAGTTTACCTGCAACCTTTTACGTTTTAACAAGAGTAAAGTACTTGAAAATTTATTTAAACTTTTTGAAACAATGGTAATTGTTAAAAATACAATAATTTTGTTGCCAGGCAATAAAATTATAATTATTTCATTTTAATGTAATATAATATTTTTCATTTAATACAGCAATAAAAAGGCAGGTAAGACACAGCCTGGCTGTTTGGGTGAAAATGATTTTAAATATAAATCTTAGAATATGGAAGTCATGTATGGTTCTCCATACCGATATTTTACTTCCATATTCCTTAAGGAATGGAAGTATGGTGATGGCAAAAAAAATCGTGTTCGAGATTATTGCAGATTCTGATTCTACTACACTCAAAACATGAAAAAAAGGCGTTTTCCGAAATGTGTCTGTGTGTGTGTCTGTCTGTGTGTCTGTCTGTCTGTGTGTCTGTCTGTCTGTGTGTCTGTAGATTTTTTTTCTATGGCAAACGATAACTGCCGCAAATTCAAACAGAATCAAATAATTTTTTGCATGCAGTCCTGATTTGCAGAGTACTCGCTACCTATTGTTTTTGGTGAAGATCGGTTGAGGGAAAGGGGTAGTTTACCTGCAACGGTTTTTTTTTTAGCAAGGGTAATTTTGTTTGTTTGGCAAACGATAACAGCCGCAAATTCAAACAGAATCAAATAATGTTTCGCATACAGCCCTGAATTGTAGAGTTCTCAAGATCTGTTGATTTTGGTGAAGATCGGTTAAGGGAAAGGGGTAGTTTACCTGTAACGTTTTATGTTTTAACAAGGGTATTTCCTATGGCAAACGATAACAGCCGCAAATTCAAACAGAATCAAAAGATTATTTGCATACAGCCCTAAATTGTAGAGTTCTCAAGACCTGTTGTTTTTGGTGAAGTTCGGTTGAGGGAAAAGGGTAGTTTACCTGCAACGTTTTTTTAACAAGGGTATTTTCTATGGCAAACGATAACAGCCGCAAATTCAAACAGAATCAAATAATGTTTTGCATACAGCACTGATTTGTAGAGTACTCAAGACGTATTGTTTTTGGTGAAGATCGGTTAAGGGAAAGGGGTAGTTTACCTGTAACGTTTTATGTTTTAACAAGGGTATTTCCTATGGCAAACGATAACAGCCGCAAATTCAAACAGAATCAAAAGATTATTTGCATACAGCCCTAAATTGTAGAGTTCTCAAGACCTATTGTTTTTGGTGAAGTTCGGTTGAGGGAAAGGGGTAGTTTACCTGCAACGTTTTTTTATCAAGCGTATTTTCTATGGCAAACGATAACAGCCGCAAATTCAAACAGAATCAAATAATTTTTTGCATACGTACCTGAATTGTAGAGGTCTCAATGACTTTCGATTTTGGTGAAGATTGGTTAAGGGGAAGGGGTAGTTTACCTGCAACCTTTTACGTTTTAACAAGAGTAAAGTACTTGAAAATTTATTACTTCCATATTCCTTAAGGAATGGAAGTATGGTGATGGCAAAAAAAATCGTGTTCGAGATTATTGCAGATTCTGATTCTACTACACTCAAAACATGAAAAAAAGTCGTTTTCCGAAAAGTGTCTGTGTGTCTGTCTGTCTGTCTGTGTGTCTGTCTGTCTGTAGATTTTTTTTCTATGGCAAACGATAACTGCCGCAAATTCAAACAGAATCAAATAATTTTTTGCATACAGTCCGGTTTTGCAGAGTTCTCGCTACCTATTGTTTTTGGTGAAGATCGGTTGAGGGAAAGGGGTAGTTTACCTGCAACGGTTTTTTTTTAGCAAGGGAAATTTTGTTTGTTTGGCAAACGATAACAGCCGCAAATTCAAACAGAATCAAATAATGTTTCGCATACAGCCCTGAATTGTAGAGTTCTCAAGACCTGTTGTTTTTGGTGAAGATCGGTTAAGGGAAAGGGGTAGTTTACCTGTAACGTTTTATGTTTTAACAAGGGTATTTCCTATGGCAAACGATAACAGCCGCAAATTCAAACAGAATGAAAAGATTATTTGCATACAGCCGTAAATTGTAGAGTTCTCAATACCTCTTGTTTTTGGTGAAGATCGGTTAAGGGAAAGGGGTAGTTTACCTACAACGTTTTTTTAACAAGGGTATTTTCTATGGCAAACGACAACTGCCGCAAATTCAAACAAAATCAAATAATTTTTTGCATACAGCCCTGATTTGTAGAGTACTCGCGACCTATTGTTTTTGGTGAAGATCGGTTGAGGGGAAGGGGTAGTTTACCTGCAACGGTTTTTTTTATCAAGGGAAATTTTTTTTTTTTTTGGCAAACGATAACAGCCGCAAATTCAAACAGAATCAAATAATGTTTCGCATACAGCCCTGAATTGTAGATTTCTCAAGACCTATTGTTTTTGGTGAAGATCGGTTGAGGGAAAGGGGTAGTTTACCTGCAACGTTTTTTTAACAAGGGTATTTTATATGGCAAACGATAACAGCCGCAAATTCAAACAGAATCAAATAATGTTTTGCATACCGTCCTGATTTGTAGAGTACTCAAGACCTATTGTTTTTGGTGAAGATCGGTTAAGGGGAAGGGGTAGTTTACCTGCAACCTTTTACGTTTTATTTTCTATGGCAAACGATAACAGCCGCAAATTCAAACAGAATCAAATAATGTTTTGCATACAGCCCTGATTTGTAGAGTACTGAAGACCTATTGTTTTTGGTGAAGATCGGTTAAGGGGAAGGGGTAGTTTACCTGCAACGTTTTTTTATCAAGCGTATTTTCTATGGCAAACGATAACAGCCGCAAATTCAAACAGAATCAAATAAGTTTTTGCATACGTCCCTGAATTGTAGAGGTCTCAATGACTTTCGATTTTGGTGAAGATCGGTTAAGGGGAAGGGGTAGTTTACCTGCAACCTTTTACGTTTTAACAAGAGTAAAGTACTTGAAAATTTATTTAAACTTTTTGAAACAATGGTAATTGTTAAAAATAATATAATTTTGTTGCCAGGCAATAAAATTATAATTTTTTCATTTTAATGTAATATAATATTTTTCATTTAATACAGCAATAAAAAGGCAGGTAAGACACAGCCTGGCTGTTTGGCTGAAAATGATTTTAAATATAAATCTTAGAATATGGAAGTCATGTATGGTTCTCCTTACCGATATTTTTTCTATGGCAAACGATAACTGCCGCAAATTCAAACAGAATCAAATAATTTTTTGCATACAGCCCTGATTTGTAGAGTACTCACGACTATTGTTTTTGGTGAAGATCGGTTGAGGGAAAGGGGTAGTTTACCTGCAACGGTTTTTTTTATCAAGGGAAATTTTTTTTTTGGCAAACGATAACAGCCGCAAATTCAAACAGAATTAAATAATGTTTCGTATACAGCCCTGAATTGTAGAGTTCTCAAGACCTATTGTTTTTGGTGAAGATCGGTTAAGGGAAAGGGGTAGTTTACCTGTAACGTTTTATGTTTTAACAAGGGTATTTCCTATGGCAAACGATAACAGCCGCAAATTCAAACAGACTCAAAAGATTATTTGCATACAGCCCTAAATTGTAGAGGTCTCAAGACCTATTGTTTTTGGTGAAGATCGGTTGAGGGAAAGGGGTAGTTTACCTGCAACGTTTTTTTAACAAGGGTATTTTCTATGGCAAACGATAACAGCCGCAAATTCAAACAGAATCAAATAATTTTGTGCATACGTCCCTGAATTGCAGAGGTCTCAACGACTTTCGATTTTGGTGAAGATCGGTTAAGGGGAAGGGGTAGTTTACCTGCAACCTTTTACGTTTTAACAAGAGTAAAGTACTTGAAAATTTATTTAAACTTTTTGAAACAATGGTAATTGTTAAAAATACAATAATTTTGTTGCCAGGCAATAAAATTATAATTTTTTCATTTTAATGTAATATAATATTTTTCATTTAATACAGCAATAAAAAGGCAGGTAAGACACAGCCTGGCTGTTTGGGTGAAAATGATTTTAAATATAAATCTTAGAATATGGAAGTATCAACGCAAATTCAAACAGAATCAAATAATGTTTTGCATACAGCCCTGATTTGTAGAGTACTCAACACCTATTGTTTTTGGTGAAGATCGGTTAAGGGAAAGGGGTAGTTTACCAGCCACATTTTTTGTTTTAACAAGGGTATTTTCTATGGCAAACGATAACAGCCGCAAATTCAAACAGAATCAAATAATATTTTGCATACAGCACTGAATTGTAGAGTTCTCAAGACCTATTGTTTTTGTTTAAGATCGGGTTAGGGAAAGGGGTAGTTCACCTGCAACGTTTTATGATTTAACATGGGTAATCTTTACTATGACGAATGATAACTGCCGTAAATTCAATCTGAATCAAATAATGTTTTGCATACCTTCCTGAGCTATAGAGAGCTCAATGTCTGTTGATTTTGGTGAAGATCGGTTAAGGGAAAAGGGTAGTTTACCTGCAACATTTTGTTTTAACAACGGTATTTTACTTCCACATTCCTTAAGGAATGGAAGTATCGTGATGGCAAAAAAAATCGTGTTCGAGATTATTGCAGATTCTGATTCTACTACACTCAAAACATGAAAAAAAGTCGTTTTCCGAAAAGTGTCTGTGTGTGTGTCTGTGTGTCTGTAGATTTTTTTTCTATGGCAAACGATAACTGCCGCAAATTCAAACATAATCAAATAATTTTTTGCATGCAGCCCTGATTCGCAGAGTACTCGCGACCTATTGTTTTTGGTGAAGATCGGTTGAGGGAAAGGGGTAGTTTACCTGCAACGGTTTTTTTTTAGCAAGGGTAATTTTGTTTGTTTGGCAAACGATAACAGCCGCAAATTCAAACAGAATCAAATAATGTTTCGCATACAGCCCTGAATTGTAGATTTCTCAAGATCTGTTGATTTTGGTGAAGATCGGTTAAGGGAAAGGGGTAGTTTACCTGTAACGTTTTATGTTTTAACAAGGGTATTTCCTATGGCAAACGATAACAGCCGCAAATTCAAACAGAATCAAAAGATTATTTGCATACAGCTCTAAATTGTAGAGTTCTCAAGACCTATTGTTTTTGGTGAAGATCGGTTGAGGGAAAGGGGTAGTTTACCTGCAACGTTTTTTTAACAAGGGTATTTTCTATGGCAAACGATAACAGCCGCAAATTCAAACAGAATCAAATAATTTTGTGCATACGTCCCTGAATTGCAGAGGTCTCAAAGACTTTCGATTTTGGTGAAGATCGGTTAAGGGGAAGGGGTAGTTTACCTGCAACCTTTTACGTTTTAACAAGAGTAAAGTACTTGAAAATTTATTTAAACTTTTTGAAACAATGGTAATTGTTAAAAATACAATAATTTTGTTGCCAGGCAATAAAATTATAATTTTTTCATTTTAATGTAATATAATATTTTTCATTTAATACAGCAATAAAAAGGCAGGTAAGACACAGCCTGGCTGTTTGGGTGAAAATGATTTTAAATATAAATCTTAGAATATGGAAGTCATGTATGGTTCTCCATACCGATATTTTACTTCCATATTCCTTAAGGAATGGAAGTATGGTGATGGCAAAAAAAATCGTGTTCGAGATTATTGCAGATTCTGATTCTACTACACTCAAAACATGAAAAAAAGGCGTTTTCCGAAATGTGTCTGTGTGTGTTTCTGTCTGTGTGTCTGTCTGTCTGTGTGTCTGTAGATTTTTTTTCTATGGCAAACGATAACTGCCGCAAATTCAAACAGAATCAAATAATTTTTTGCATGCAGTCCTGATTTGCAGAGTACTCGCGACCTATTGTTTTTGGTGAAGATCGGTTGAGGGAAAGGGGTAGTTTACCAGCAACGGTTTTTTTTTTAGCAAGGGTAATTTTGTTTGTTTGGCAAACGATAACAGCCGCAAATTCAAACAGAATCAAATAATGTTTCGCATACAGCCCTGAATTGTAGAGTTCTCAAGATCTGTTGATTTTGGTGAAGATCGGTTAAGGGAAAGGGGTAGTTTACCTGTAACGTTTTATGTTTTAACAAGGGTATTTCCTATGGCAAACGATAACAGCCGCAAATTCCAACAGAATCAAAAGATTATTTGCATACAGCCCTAAATTGTAGAGTTCTCAAGACCTGTTGTTTTTGGTGAAGTTCGGTTGAGGGAAAAGGGTAGTTTACCTGCAACGTTTTTTTAACAAGGGTATTTTCTATGGCAAACGATAACAGCCGCAAATTCAAACAGAATCAAATAATGTTTTGCATACAGCACTGATTTGTAGAGTACTCAAGACCTATTGTTTTTGGTGAAGATCGGTTAAGGGAAAGGGGTAGTTTACCTGTAACGTTTTATGTTTTAACAAGGGTATTTCCTATGGCAAACGATAACAGCCGCAAATTCAAACAGAATCAAAAGATTATTTGCATACAGCCCTAAATTGTAGAGTTCTCAAGACCTATTGTTTTTGGTGAAGTTCGGTTGAGGGAAAGGGGTAGTTTACCTGCAACGTTTTTTTATCAAGCGTATTTTCTATGGCAAACGATAACAGCCGCAAATTCAAACAGAATCAAATAATTTTTTGCATACGTACCTGAATTGTAGAGGTCTCAATGACTTTCGATTTTGGTGAAGATTGGTTAAGGGGAAGGGGTAGTTTACATGCAACCTTTTACGTTTTAACAAGAGTAAAGTACTTGAAAATTTATTACTTCCATATTCCTTAAGGAATGGAAGTATGGTGATGGCAAAAAAAATCGTGTTCGAGATTATTGCAGATTCTGATTCTACTACACTCAAAACATGAAAAAAAGTCGTTTTCCGAAAAGTGTCTGTGTGTCTGTCTGTCTGTCTGTGTCTGTGTGTCTGTGTGTCTGTCTGTCTGTAGATTTTTTTTCTATGGCAAACGATAACTGCCGCAAATTCAAACAGAATCAAATAATTTTTTGCATACAGCCCGGTTTTGCAGAGTTCTCGCGACCTATTGTTTTTGGTGAAGATCGGTTGAGGGAAAGGGGTAGTTTACCTGCAACGGTTTTTTTTTAGCAAGGGAAATTTTGTTTGTTTGGCAAACGATAACAGCCGCAAATTCAAACAGAATCAAATAATGTTTCGCATACAGCCCTGAATTGTAGAGTTCTCAAGACCTATTGTTTTTGGTGAAGATCGGTTAAGGGAAAGGGGTAGTTTACCTGTAACGTTTTATGTTTTAACAAGGGTATTTCCTATGGCAAACGATAACAGCCGCAAATTCAAACAGAATGAAAAGATTATTTGCATACAGCCCTAAATTGTAGAGTTCTCAATACCTTTTGTTTTTGGTGAAGATCGGTTGAGGGAAAGGGGTAGTTTACCTGCAACGTTTTTTAACAAGGGTATTTTCTATGGCAAACGATAACAGCCGCAAATTCAAACAGAATCAAATAATGTTTTGCATACAGGCCTGATTTGTAGAGTACTCAAGACCTATTGTTTTTGGTGAAGATCGGTTAAGGGAAAGGGGTAGTTTACCTGCAACCTTTTACGTTTTAACAAGAGTAAAGTACTTGAAAATTTATTTAAACTTTTTGAAACAATGGTAATTGTTAAAAATACAATAATTTTGTTGCCAGGCAATAAAATTATAATTTTTTCATTTTAATGTAATATAATATTTTTCATTTAATACAGCAATAAAAAGGCAGGTAAGACACAGCCTGGCTGTTTGGGTGAAAATGATTTTAAATATAAATCTTAGAATATGGAAGTCATGTATGGTTCTCCATACCGATATTTTACTTCCATATTCCTTAAGGAATGGAAGTATGGTGATGGCAAAAAAAATCGTGTTCGAGATTATTGCAGATTCTGATTCTACTACACTCAAAACATGAAAAAAAGGCGTTTTCCGAAATGTGTCTGTGTGTGTGTCTGTCTGTGTGTCTGTCTGTCTGTGTGTCTGTCTGTCTGTGTGTCTGTAGATTTTTTTTCTATGGCAAACGATAACTGCCGCAAATTCAAACAGAATCAAATAATTTTTTGCATGCAGTCCTGATTTGCAGAGTACTCGCGACCTGTTGTTTTTGGTGAAGATCGGTTGAGGGAAAGGGGTAGTTTACCTGCAACGGTTTTTTTTTTAGCAAGGGTAATTTTGTTTGTTTGGCAAACGATAACAGCCGCAAATTCAAACAGAATCAAATAATGTTTCGCATACAGCCCTGAATTGTAGAGTCCTCAAGATCTGTTGATTTTGGTGAAGATCGGTTAAGGGAAAGGGGTAGTTTACCTGTAACGTTTTATGTTTTAACAAGGGTATTTCCTATGGCAAACGATAACAGCCGCAAATTCAAACAGAATCAAAAGATTATTTGCATACAGAGCTAAATTGTAGAGTTCTCAAGACCTGTTGTTTTTGGTGAAGTTCGGTTGAGGGAAAAGGGTAGTTTACCTGCAACGTTTTTTTAACAAGGGTATTTTCTATGGCAAACGATAACAGCCGCAAATTCAAACAGAATCAAATAATGTTTTGCATACAGCACTGATTTGTAGAGTACTCAAGACCTATTGTTTTTGGTGAAGATCGGTTAAGGGAAAGGGGTAGTTTACCTGTAACGTTTTATGTTTTAACAAGGGTATTTCCTATGGCAAACGATAACAGCCGCAAATTCAAACAGAATCAAAAGATTATTTGCATACAGCCCTAAATTGTAGAGTTCTCAAGACCTATTGTTTTTGGTGAAGTTCGGTTGAGGGAAAGGGGTAGTTTACCTGCAACGTTTTTTTATCAAGCGTATTTTCTATGGCAAACGATAACAGCCGCAAATTCAAACAGAATCAAATAATTTTTTGCATACGTACCTGAATTGTAGAGGTCTCAATGACTTTCGATTTTGGTGAAGATTGGTTAAGGGGAAGGGGTAGTTTACCTGCAACCTTTTACGTTTTAACAAGAGTAAAGTACTTGAAAATTTATTACTTCCATATTCCTTAAGGAATGGAAGTATGGTGATGGCAAAAAAAATCGTGTTCGAGATTATTGCAGATTCTGATTCTACTACACTCAAAACATGAAAAAAAGTCGTTTTCCGAAAAGTGTCTGTGTGTCTGTCTGTCTGTCTGTGTGTCTGTGTGTCTGTGTGTCTGTCTGTCTGTAGATTTTTTTTCTATGGCAAACGATAACTGCCGCAAATTCAAACAGAATCAAATAATTTTTTGCATACAGCCCGGTTTTGCAGAGTTCTCGCGACCTATTGTTTTTGGTGAAGATCGGTTGAGGGAAAGGGGTAGTTTACCAGCCACATTTTTTGTTTTAACAAGGGTATTTTCTATGGCAAACGATAACAGCCGCAAATTCAAACAGAATCAAATAATTTTGTGCATACGTCCCTGAATTGCAGAGGTCTCAACGACTTTCGATTTTGGTGAAGATCGGTTAAGGGGAAGGGGTAGTTTACCTGCAACCTTTTACGTTTTAACAAGAGTAAAGTACTTGAAAATTTATTTAAACTTTTTGAAACAATGGTAATTGTTAAAAATACAATAATTTTGTTGCCAGGCAATAAAATTATAATTTTTTCATTTTAATGTAATATAATATTTTTCATTTAATACAGCAATAAAAAGGCAGGTAAGACACAGCCTGGCTGTTTGGGTGAAAATGATTTTAAATATAAATCTTAGAATATGGAAGTATCAACGCAAATTCAAACAGAATCAAATAATGTTTTGCATACAGCCCTGATTTGTAGAGTACTCAACACCTATTGTTTTTGGTGAAGATCGGTTAAGGGAAAGGGGTAGTTTACCAGCCACATTTTTTGTTTTAACAAGGGTATTTTCTATGGCAAACGATAACAGCCGCAAATTCAAACAGAATCAAATAATATTTTGCACACAGCACTGAATTGTAGAGTTCTCAAGACCTATTGTTTTTGTTTAAGATCGGGTTAGGGAAAGGGGTAGTTCACCTGCAACGTTTTATGATTTAACATGGGTAATCTTTACTATGACGAATGATAACTGCCGTAAATTCAATCTGAATCAAATAATGTTTTGCATACCTTCCTGAGCTATAGAGAGCTCAATGTCTGTTGATTTTGGTGAAGATCGGTTAAGGGAAAAGGGTAGTTTACCTGCAACATTTTGTTTTAACAACGCTATTTTACTTCCACATTCCTTAAGGAATGGAAGTATCGTGATGGCAAAAAAAATCGTGTTCGAGATTATTGCAGATTCTGATTCTACTACACTCAAAACATGAAAAAAAGTCGTTTTCCGAAAAGTGTCTGTGTGTGTGTCTGTGTGTCTGTAGATTTTTTTTCTATGGCAAACGATAACTGCCGCAAATTCAAACATAATCAAATAATTTTTTGCATGCAGCCCTGATTCGCAGAGTACTCGCGACCTATTGTTTTTGGTGAAGATCGGTTGAGGGAAAGGGGTAGTTTACCTGCAACGGTTTTTTTTTAGCAAGGGTAATTTTGTTTGTTTCGCAAACGATAACAGCCGCAAATTCAAACAGAATCAAATAATGTTTCGCATACAGCCCTGAATTGTAGATTTCTCAAGATCTGTTGATTTTGGTGAAGATCGGTTAAGGGAAAGGGGTAGTTTACCTGTAACGTTTTATGTTTTAACAAGGGTATTTCCTATGGCAAACGATAACAGTCGCAAATTCAAACAGAATCAAAAGATTATTTGCATACAGCCCTAAATTGTAGAGTTCTCAAGACCTATTGTTTTTGGTGAAGATCGGTTGAGGGAAAGGGGTAGTTTACCTGCAACGTTTTTTTAACAAGGGTATTTTCTATGGCAAACGATAACAGCCGCAAATTCAAACAGAATCAAATAATTTTGTGCATACGTCCCTGAATTGCAGAGGTCTCAACGACTTTCGATTTTGGTGAAGATCGGTTAAGGGGAAGGGGTAGTTTACCTGCAACCTTTTACGTTTTAACAAGAGTAAAGTACTTGAAAATTTATTTAAACTTTTTGAAACAATGGTAATTGTTAAAAATACAATAATTTTGTTGCCAGGCAATAAAATTATAATTTTTTCATTTTAATGTAATATAATATTTTTCATTTAATACAGCAATAAAAAGGCAGGTAAGACACAGCCTGGCTGTTTGGGTGAAAATGATTTTAAATATAAATCTTAGAATATGGAAGTCATGTATGGTTCTCCATACCGATATTTTACTTCCATATTCCTTAAGGAATGGAAGTATGGTGATGGCAAAAAAAATCGTGTTCGAGATTATTGCAGATTCTGATTCTACTACACTCAAAACATGAAAAAAAGGCGTTTTCCGAAATGTGTCTGTGTGTGTGTCTGTCTGTGTGTCTGTCTGTCTGTGTGTCTGTAGATTTTTTTTCTATGGCAAACGATAACTGCCGCAAATTCAAACAGAATCAAATAATTTTTTGCATGCAGTCCTGATTTGCAGAGTACTCGCGACCTATTGTTTTTGGTGAAGATCGGTTGAGGGAAAGGGGTAGTTTACCAGCAACGGTTTTTTTTTTAGCAAGGGTAATTTTGTTTGTTTGGCAAACGATAACAGCCGCAAATTCAAACAGAATCAAATAATGTTTCGCATACAGCCCTGAATTGTAGAGTTCTCAAGATCTGTTGATTTTGGTGAAGATCGGTTAAGGGAAAGGGGTAGTTTACCTGTAACGTTTTATGTTTTAACAAGGGTATTTCCTATGGCAAACGATAACAGCCGCAAATTCAAACAGAATCAAAAGATTATTTGCATACAGCCCTAAATTGTAGAGTTCTCAAGACCTATTGTTTTTGGTGAAGTTCGGTTGCGGGAAAGGGGTAGTTTACCTGCAACGTTTTTTTATCAAGCGTATTTTCTATGGCAAACGATAACAGCCGCAAATTCAAACAGAATCAAATAATTTTTTGCATACGTACCTGAATTGTAGAGGTCTCAATGACTTTCGATTTTGGTGAAGATTGGTTAAGGGGAAGGGGTAGTTTACCTGCAACCTTTTACGTTTTAACAAGAGTAAAGTACTTGAAAATTTATTACTTCCATATTCCTTAAGGAATGGAAGTATGGTGATGGCAAAAAAAATCGTGTTCGAGATTATTGCAGATTCTGATTCTACTACACTCAAAACATGAAAAAAAAGTCGTTTTCCGAAAAGTGTCTGTGTGTCTGTCTGTCTGTCTGTGTGTCTGTGTGTCTGTGTGTCTGTCTGTCTGTAGATTTTTTTTCTATGGCAAACGATAACTGCCGCAAATTCAAACAGAATCAAATAATTTTTTGCATACAGCCCGGTTTTGCAGAGTTCTCGCGACCTATTGTTTTTGGTGAAGATCGGTTGAGGGAAAGGGGTAGTTTACCTGCAACGGTTTTTTTTTAGCAAGGGAAATTTTGTTTGTTTGGCAAACGATAACAGCCGCAAATTCAAACAGAATCAAATAATGTTTCGCATACAGCCCTGAATTGTAGAGTTCTCAAGACCTATTGTTTTTGGTGAAGATCGGTTAAGGGAAAGGGGTAGTTTACCTACAACGTTTTTTTAACAAGGGTATTTTCTATGGCAAACGATAACAGCCGCAAATTCAAACAGAATCAAATAATTTTCTGCATACAGCCCTGATTTGTAGAGTACTCAAGACCTATTGTTTTTGGTGAAGATCGGTTGAGGGGAAGGGGTAGTTTACCAGCAACGTTTTTTATCATGCGTATTTTCTATGGCAAACGACAACTGCCGCAAATTCAAACAAAATCAAATAATTTTTTGCATACAGCCCTGATTTGTAGAGTACTCGCGACCTATTGTTTTTGGTGAAGATCGGTTGAGGGGAAGGGGTAGTTTACCTGCAACGGTTTTTTTTATCAAGGGAAATTTTTTTTTTTTTGGCAAACGATAACAGCCGCAAATTCAAACAGAATCCAATAATGTTTCGCATACAGCCCTGAATTGTAGATTTCTCAAGACCTATTGTTTTTGGTGAAGATCGGTTGAGGGAAAGGGGTAGTTTACCTGCAACGTTTTTTAACAAGGGTATTTTCTATGGCAAACGATAACAGCCGCAAATTCAAACAGAATCAAATAATGTTTTGCATACAGGCCTGATTTGTAGAGTACTCAAGACCTATTGTTTTTGGTGAAGATCGGTTAAGGGAAAGGGGTAGTTTACCTGCAACCTTTTACGTTTTAACAAGAGTAAAGTACTTGAAAATTTATTTAAACTTTTTGAAACAATGGTAATTGTTAAAAATACAATAATTTTGTTGCCAGGCAATAAAATTATAATTTTTTCATTTTAATGTAATATAATATTTTTCATTTAATACAGCAATAAAAAGGCAGGTAAGACACAGCCTGGCTGTTTGGGTGAAAATGATTTTAAATATAAATCTTAGAATATGGAAGTCATGTATGGTTCTCCATACCGATATTTTACTTCCATATTCCTTAAGGAATGGAAGTATGGTGATGGCAAAAAAATCGTGTTCGAGATTATTGCAGATTCTGATT
Source organism: Magicicada septendecula (assembly GCA_034769895.1). Taxonomy (NCBI): domain Eukaryota; kingdom Metazoa; phylum Arthropoda; class Insecta; order Hemiptera; family Cicadidae; genus Magicicada; species Magicicada septendecula. The sequence goes on along the minus strand of CM068369.1, from coordinate 439,424,752 downwards.
CTACTACACTCAAAACATGAAAAAAAGGCGTTTTCCGAAATGTGTCTGTGTGTGTGTCTGTCTGTGTGTCTGTCTGTCTGTGTGTCTGTAGATTTTTTTTCTATGGCAAACGATAACTGCCGCAAATTCAAACAGAATCAAATAATTTTTTGCATGCAGTCCTGATTTGCAGAGTACTCGCGACCTATTGTTTTTGGTGAAGATCGGTTGAGGGAAAGGGGTAGTTTACCGGCAACGGTTTTTTTTTTAGCAAGGGTAATTTTGTTTGTTTGGCAAACGATAACAGCCGCAAATTCAAACAGAATCAAATAATGTTTCGCATACAGCCCTGAATTGTAGAGTTCTCAAGATCTGTTGATTTTGGTGAAGATCGGTTAAGGGAAAGGGGTAGTTTACCTGTAACGTTTTATGTTTTAACAAGGGTATTTCCTATGGCAAACGATAACAGCCGCAAATTCAAACAGAATCAAAAGATTATTTGCATACAGAGCTAAATTGTAGAGTTCTCAAGACCTGTTGTTTTTGGTGAAGTTCGGTTGAGGGAAAAGGGTAGTTTACCTGCAACGTTTTTTTAACAAGGGTATTTTCTATGGCAAACGATAACAGCCGCAAATTCAAACAGAATCAAATAATGTTTTGCATACAGCACTGATTTGTAGAGTACTCAAGACCTATTGTTTTTGGTGAAGATCGGTTAAGGGAAAGGGGTAGTTTACCTGTAACGTTTTATGTTTTAACAAGGGTATTTCCTATGGCAAACGATAACAGCCGCAAATTCAAACAGAATCAAAAGATTATTTGCATACAGCCCTAAATTGTAGAGTTCTCAAGACCTATTGTTTTTGGTGAAGTTCGGTTGAGGGAAAGGGGTAGTTTACCGGCAACGTTTTTTTATCAAGCGTATTTTCTATGGCAAACGATAACAGCCGCAAATTCAAACAGAATCAAATAATTTTTTGCATACGTACCTGAATTGTAGAGGTCTCAATGACTTTCGATTTTGGTGAAGATTGGTTAAGGGGAAGGGGTAGTTTACCTGCAACCTTTTACGTTTTAACAAGAGTAAAGTACTTGAAAATTTATTACTTCCATATTCCTTAAGGAATGGAAGTATGGTGATGGCAAAAAAAATCGTGTTCGAGATTATGGCAGATTCTGATTCTACTACACTCAAAACATGAAAAAAAGTCGTTTTCCGAAAAGTGTCTGTGTGTCTATCTGTCTGTCTGTGTGTCTGTGTGTCTGTGTGTCTGTCTGTCTGTAGATTTTTTTTCTATGGCAAACGATAACTGCCGCAAATTCAAACAGAATCAAATAATTTTTTGCATACAGGCCGGGTTTGCAGAGTTCTCGCGACCTATTGTTTTTGGTGAAGATCGGTTGAGGGAAAGGGGTAGTTTACCTGCAACGGTTTTTTTTTAGCATGGGAAATTTTGTTTGTTTGGCAAACGATAACAGCCGCAAATTCAAACAGAATCAAATAATGTTTCGCATACAGCCCTGAATTGTAGAGGTCTCAAGACCTATTGTTTTTGGTGAAGATCGGTTAAGGGAAAGGGGTAGTTTACCTGTAACGTTTTATGTTTTAACAAGGGTATTTCCTATGGCAAACGATAACAGCCGCAAATTCAAACAGAATGAAAAGATTATTTGCATACAGCCCTAAATTGTAGAGTTCTCAATACCTTTTGTTTTTGGTGAAGATCGGTTAAGGGAAAGGGGTAGTTTACCTACAACGTTTTTTTAACAAGGGTATTTTCTATGGCAAACGATAACAGCCGCAAATTCAAACAGAATCAAATAATTTTCTGCATACAGCCCTGATTTGTAGAGTACTCAAGACCTATTGTTTTTGGTGAAGATCGGTTGAGGGGAAGGGGTAGTTTACCTGCAACGGTTTTTTTTATCAAGGGAAATTTTTTTTTTTTTTGGCAAACGATAACAGCCGTAAATTCAAACAGAATCCAATAATGTTTCGCATACAGCCCTGAATTGTAGATTTCTCAAGACCTATTGTTTTTGGTGAAGATCGGTTAAGGGGAAGGGGTAGTTTACCTGCAACGTTTTTTTATCAAGCGTATTTTCTATGGCAAACGATAACAGCCGCAAATTCAAACAGAATCAAATATTTTTTGCATACGTCCCTGAATTGTAGAGGTCTCAATGACTTTCGATTTTGGTGAAGATCGGTTAAGGGGAAGGGGTAGTTTACCTGCAACCTTTTACGTTTTAACAAGAGTAAAGTACTTGAAAATTTATTTAAACTTTTTGAAACAATGGTAATTGTTAAAAATAAAATAATTTTGTTGCCAGGCAATAAAATTATAATTTTTTCATTTTAATGTAATATAATATTTTTCATTTAATACAGCAATAAAAAGGCAGGTAAGACACAGCCTGGCTGTTTGGCTGAAAATGATTTTAAATATAAATCTTAGAATATGGAAGTCATGTATGGTTCTCCATAGCCGCAAATTCAAACAGAATCAAATAATGTTTCGCATACAGCCCTGAATTGTAGAGTTCTCAAGATCTGTTGATTTTGGTGAAGATCGGTTAAGGGAAAGGGGTAGTTTACCTGTAACGTTTTATGTTTTAACAAGGGTATTTCCTATGGCAAACGATAACAGTCGCAAATTCAAACAGAATCAAAAGATTATTTGCATACAGCCCTAAATTGTAGAGTTCTCAAGACCTATTGTTTTTGGTGAAGATCGGTTGAGGGAAAGGGGTAGTTTACCTGCAACGTTTTTTAACAAGGGTATTTTCTATGGCAAACGATAACAGCCGCAAATTCAAACAGAATCAAATAATGTTTTGCATACAGGCCTGATTTGTAGAGTACTCAAGACCTATTGTTTTTGGTGAAGATCGGTTAAGGGAAAGGGGTAGTTTACCTGTAACGTTTTATGTTTTAACAAGGGTATTTCCTATGGCAAACGATAACAGCCGCAAATTCAAACAGAATCAAAAGATTATTTGCATACAGCCCTAAATTGTAGAGTTCTCAAGACCTATTGTTTTTGGTGAAGATCGGTTGAGGGAAAGGGGTAGTTTACCTGCAACGTTTTTTTAACAAGGGTATTTTCTATGGCAAACGATAACAGCCGCAAATTCAAACAGAATCAAATAATTTTGTGCATACGTCCCTGAATTGCAGAGGTCTCAACGACTTTCGATTTTGGTGAAGATCGGTTAAGGGGAAGGGGTAGTTTACCTGCAACCTTTTACGTTTTAACAAGAGTAAAGTACTTGAAAATTTATTTAAACTTTTTGAAACAATGGTAATTGTTAAAAATACAATAATTTTGTTGCCAGGCAATAAAATTATAATTTTTTCATTTTAATGTAATATAATATTTTTCATTTAATACAGCAATAGAAAGGCAGGTAAGACACAGCCTGGCTGTTTGGGTGAAAATGATTTTAAATATAAATCTTAGAATATGGAAGTCATGTATGGTTCTCCATACCGATATTTTACTTCCATATTCCTTAAGGAATGGAAGTATGGTGATGGCAAAAAAATCGTGTTCGAGATTATTGCAGATTCTGATTCTACTACACTCAAAACATGAAAAAAAGGCGTTTTCCGAAATGTGTCTGTGTGTGTGTCTGTCTGTGTGTCTGTCTGTCTGTGTGTCTGTCTGTCTGTCTGTCTGTAGATTTTTTTTCTATGGCAAACGATAACTGCCGCAAATTCAAACAGAATCAAATAATTTTTTGCATGCATTCCTGATTTGCAGAGTACTCGCGACCTATTGTTTTTGGTGAAGATCGGTTGAGGGAAAGGGGTAGTTTACCTGCAACGGTTTTTTTTTTAGCAAGGGTAATTTTGTTTGTTTGGCAAACGATAACAGCCGCAAATTCAAACAGAATCAAATAATGTTTCGCATACAGCCCTGAATTGTAGAGTTCTCAAGACCTATTGTTTTTGGTGAAGATCGGTTAAGGGAAAGGGGTAGTTTACCTGTAACGTTTTATGTTTTAACAAGGGTATTTCCTATGGCAAACGATAACAGCCGCAAATTCAAACAGACTCAAAAGATTATTTGCATACAGCCCTAAATTGTAGAGGTCTCAAGAGCTATTGTTTTTGGTGAAGATCGGTTAAGGGAAAGGGGTAGTTTACCTGCAACGTTTTTTTAACAAGGGTATTTTCTATTGCAAACGATAACAGCCGCAAATTCAAACAGAATCAAATAATGTTTTGCATACAGCCCTGATTTGTAGAGTACTCAACACCTATTGTTTTTGGTGAAGATCGGTTAAGGGAAAGGGGTAGTTTACCAGCCACATTTTTTGTTTTAACAAGGGTATTTTCTATGGCAAACGATAACAGCCGCAAATTCAAACAGAATCAAATAATATTTTGCATACAACACTGAATTGTAGAGTTATCAAGACCTATTGTTTTTGTTTAAGATCGGGTTAGGGAAAGGGGTAATTCACCTGCAACGTTTTATGTTTTAACATGGGTAATCTTTACTATGACGAATGATAACTGCCGTAAATTCAATCTGAATCAAATAATGTTTTGCATACCTTCCTGAGCTATAGAGAGCTCAATGTCTGTTGATTTTGGTGAAGATCGGTTAAGGGAAAAGGGTAGTTTACCTGCAACATTTTGTTTTAACAACGGTATTTTACTTCCATATTCCTTAAGGAATGGAAGTATCGTGATGGCAAAAAAAATCGTGTTCGAGATTATTGCAGATTCTGATTCTACTACACTCAAAACATGAAAAAAAGTCGTTTTCCGAAAAGTGTCTGTGTGTGTGTCTGTGTGTCTGTACATTTTTTTTCTATGGCAAACGATAACTGCCGCAAATTCGAACAGAATCAAATAATGTTTTGCATACAGTCCTGATTTGTAGAGTACTCAAGACCTATTGTTTTTGGTGAAAATCGGTTGAGGGAAAGGGGTAGTTTACCTGCAACCTTTTACGTTTTATTTTCTATGGCAAACGATAACAGCCGCAAATTCAAACAGAATCAAATAATGTTTTGCATACAGCCCTGATTTGTAGAGTACTGAAGACCTATTGTATTTGGTGATGATCGGTTAAGGGGAAGGGGTAGTTTACCTGCAACGTTTTTTTATCAAGCGTATTTTTTATGGCAAACGATAACAGCCGCAAATTCAAACAGAATCAAATAATTTTTGCATACGTCCCTGAATTGTAGAGGTCTCAATGACTTTCGATTTTGGTGAAGATCGGTTAAGGGGAAGGGGTAGTTTACCTGCAACCTTTTACGTTTTAACAAGAGTAAAGTACTTGAAAATTTATTTAAACTTTTTGAAACAATGGTAATTGTTAAAAATAAAATAATTTTGTTGCCAGGCAATAAAATTATAATTTTTTCATTTTAATGTAATATAATATTTTTCATTTAATACAGCAATAAAAAGGCAGGTAAGACACAGCCTGGCTGTTTGGCTGAAAATGATTTTAAATATAAATCTTAGAATATGGAAGTCATGTATGGTTCTCCATACCGATATTTTTTCTATGGCAAACGATAACTGCCGCAAATTCAAACAGAATCAAATAATTTTTTGCATACAGCCCTGATTTGTAGAGTACTCACGACTATTGTTTTTGGTGAAGATCGGTTGAGGTAAAGGGGTAGTTTACCTGCAACGGTTTTTTTTTATCAAGGGAAATTTTTTTTTGGCAAACGATAACAGCCGCAAATTCAAACAGAATTAAATAATGTTTCGTATACAGCCCTGAATTGTAGAGTTCTCAAGACCTATTGTTTTTGGTGAAGATCGGTTAAGGGAAAGGGGTAGTTTACCTGTAACGTTTTATGTTTTAACAAGGGTATTTCCTATGGCAAACGATAACAGCCGCAAATTCAAACAGACTCAAAAGATTATTTGCATACAGCCCTAAATTGTAGAGTTCTCAAGACCTATTGTTTTTGGTGAAGTTCGGTTGAGGGAAAGGGGTAGTTTACCGGCAACGTTTTTTTATCAAGCGTATTTTCTATGGCAAACGATAACAGCCGCAAATTCAAACAGAATCAAATAATTTTTTGCATACGTACCTGAATTGTAGAGGTCTCAATGACTTTCGATTTTGGTGAAGATTGGTTAAGGGGAAGGGGTAGTTTACCTGCAACCTTTTACGTTTTAACAAGAGTAAAGTACTTGAAAATTTATTACTTCCATATTCCTTAAGGAATGGAAGTATGGTGATGGCAAAAAAAATCGTGTTCGAGATTATGGCAGATTCTGATTCTACTACACTCAAAACATGAAAAAAAGTCGTTTTCCGAAAAGTGTCTGTGTGTCTATCTGTCTGTCTGTGTGTCTGTGTGTCTGTGTGTCTGTCTGTCTGTAGATTTTTTTTCTATGGCAAACGATAACTGCCGCAAATTCAAACAGAATCAAATAATTTTTTGCATACAGGCCGGGTTTGCAGAGTTCTCGCGACCTATTGTTTTTGGTGAAGATCGGTTGAGGGAAAGGGGTAGTTTACCTGCAACGGTTTTTTTTTAGCATGGGAAATTTTGTTTGTTTGGCAAACGATAACAGCCGCAAATTCAAACAGAATCAAATAATGTTTCGCATACAGCCCTGAATTGTAGAGTTCTCAAGACCTATTGTTTTTGGTGAAGATCGGTTAAGGGAAAGGGGTAGTTTACCTGTAACGTTTTATGTTTTAACAAGGGTATTTCCTATGGCAAACGATAACAGCCGCAAATTCAAACAGAATGAAAAGATTATTTGCATACAGCCCTAAATTGTAGAGTTCTCAATACCTTTTGTTTTTGGTGAAGATCGGTTAAGGGAAAGGGGTAGTTTACCTACAACGTTTTTTTAACAAGGGTATTTTCTATGGCAAACGATAACAGCCGCAAATTCAAACAGAATCAAATAATTTTCTGCATACAGCCCTGATTTGTAGAGTACTCAAGACCTATTGTTTTTGGTGAAGATCGGTTGAGGGGAAGGGGTAGTTTACCTGCAACGGTTTTTTTTATCAAGGGAAATTTTTTTTTTTTTTGGCAAACGATAACAGCCGTAAATTCAAACAGAATCCAATAATGTTTCGCATACAGCCCTGAATTGTAGATTTCTCAAGACCTATTGTTTTTGGTGAAGATCGGTTAAGGGGAAGGGGTAGTTTACCTGCAACGTTTTTTTATCAAGCGTATTTTCTATGGCAAACGATAACAGCCGCAAATTCAAACAGAATCAAATATTTTTTGCATACGTCCCTGAATTGTAGAGGTCTCAATGACTTTCGATTTTGGTGAAGATCGGTTAAGGGGAAGGGGTAGTTTACCTGCAACCTTTTACGTTTTAACAAGAGTAAAGTACTTGAAAATTTATTTAAACTTTTTGAAACAATGGTAATTGTTAAAAATAAAATAATTTTGTTGCCAGGCAATAAAATTATAATTTTTTCATTTTAATGTAATATAATATTTTTCATTTAATACAGCAATAAAAAGGCAGGTAAGACACAGCCTGGCTGTTTGGCTGAAAATGATTTTAAATATAAATCTTAGAATATGGAAGTCATGTATGGTTCTCCATAGCCGCAAATTCAAACCGAATCAAATAATGTTTCGCATACAGCCCTGAATTGTAGAGTTCTCAAGATCTGTTGATTTTGGTGAAGATCGGTTAAGGGAAAGGGGTAGTTTACCTGTAACGTTTTATGTTTTAACAAGGGTATTTCCTATGGCAAACGATAACAGTCGCAAATTCAAACAGAATCAAAAGATTATTTGCATACAGCCCTAAATTGTAGAGTTCTCAAGACCTATTGTTTTTGGTGAAGATCGGTTGAGGGAAAGGGGTAGTTTACCTGCAACGTTTTTTAACAAGGGTATTTTCTATGGCAAACGATAACAGCCGCAAATTCAAACAGAATCAAATAATGTTTTGCATACAGGCCTGATTTGTAGAGTACTCAAGACCTATTGTTTTTGGTGAAGATCGGTTAAGGGAAAGGGGTAGTTTACCTGTAACGTTTTATGTTTTAACAAGGGTATTTCCTATGGCAAACGATAACAGCCGCAAATTCAAACAGAATCAAAAGATTATTTGCATACAGCCCTAAATTGTAGAGTTCTCAAGACCTATTGTTTTTGGTGAAGATCGGTTGAGGGAAAGGGGTAGTTTACCTGCAACGTTTTTTTAACAAGGGTATTTTCTATGGCAAACGATAACAGCCGCAAATTCAAACAGAATCAAATAATTTTGTGCATACGTCCCTGAATTGCAGAGGTCTCAACGACTTTCGATTTTGGTGAAGATCGGTTAAGGGGAAGGGGTAGTTTACCTGCAACCTTTTACGTTTTAACAAGAGTAAAGTACTTGAAAATTTATTTAAACTTTTTGAAACAATGGTAATTGTTAAAAATACAATAATTTTGTTGCCAGGCAATAAAATTATAATTTTTTCATTTTAATGTAATATAATATTTTTCATTTAATACAGCAATAGAAAGGCAGGTAAGACACAGCCTGGCTGTTTGGGTGAAAATGATTTTAAATATAAATCTTAGAATATGGAAGTCATGTATGGTTCTCCATACCGATATTTTACTTCCATATTCCTTAAGGAATGGAAGTATGGTGATGGCAAAAAAATCGTGTTCGAGATTATTGCAGATTCTGATTCTACTACACTCAAAACATGAAAAAAAGGCGTTTTCCGAAATGTGTCTGTGTGTGTGTCTGTCTGTGTGTCTGTCTGTCTGTGTGTCTGTCTGTCTGTCTGTCTGTAGATTTTTTTTCTATGGCAAACGATAACTGCCGCAAATTCAAACAGAATCAAATAATTTTTTGCATGCATTCCTGATTTGCAGAGTACTCGCGACCTATTGTTTTTGGTGAAGATCGGTTGAGGGAAAGGGGTAGTTTACCTGCAACGGTTTTTTTTTTTAGCAAGGGTAATTTTGTTTGTTTGGCAAACGATAACAGCCGCAAATTCAAACAGAATCAAATAATGTTTCGCATACAGCCCTGAATTGTAGAGTTCTCAAGACCTATTGTTTTTGGTGAAGATCGGTTAAGGGAAAGGGGTAGTTTACCTGTAACGTTTTATGTTTTAACAAGGGTATTTCCTATGGCAAACGATAACAGCCGCAAATTCAAACAGACTCAAAAGATTATTTGCATACAGCCCTAAATTGTAGAGGTCTCAAGAGCTATTGTTTTTGGTGAAGATCGGTTAAGGGAAAGGGGTAGTTTACCTGCAACGTTTTTTTAACAAGGGTATTTTCTATTGCAAACGATAACAGCCGCAAATTCAAACAGAATCAAATAATGTTTTGCATACAGCCCTGATTTGTAGAGTACTCAACACCTATTGTTTTTGGTGAAGATCGGTTAAGGGAAAGGGGTAGTTTACCAGCCACATTTTTTGTTTTAACAAGGGTATTTTCTATGGCAAACGATAACAGCCGCAAATTCAAACAGAATCAAATAATATTTTGCATACAACACTGAATTGTAGAGTTATCAAGACCTATTGTTTTTGTTTAAGATCGGGTTAGGGAAAGGGGTAATTCACCTGCAACGTTTTATGTTTTAACATGGGTAATCTTTACTATGACGAATGATAACTGCCGTAAATTCAATCTGAATCAAATAATGTTTTGCATACCTTCCTGAGCTATAGAGAGCTCAATGTCTGTTGATTTTGGTGAAGATCGGTTAAGGGAAAAGGGTAGTTTACCTGCAACATTTTGTTTTAACAACGGTATTTTACTTCCATATTCCTTAAGGAATGGAAGTATCGTGATGGCAAAAAAAATCGTGTTCGAGATTATTGCAGATTCTGATTCTACTACACTCAAAACATGAAAAAAAGTCGTTTTCCGAAAAGTGTCTGTGTGTGTGTCTGTGTGTCTGTACATTTTTTTTCTATGGCAAACGATAACTGCCGCAAATTCGAACAGAATCAAATAATGTTTTGCATACAGTCCTGATTTGTAGAGTACTCAAGACCTATTGTTTTTGGTGAAAATCGGTTGAGGGAAAGGGGTAGTTTACCTGCAACCTTTTACGTTTTATTTTCTATGGCAAACGATAACAGCCGCAAATTCAAACAGAATCAAATAATGTTTTGCATACAGCCCTGATTTGTAGAGTACTGAAGACCTATTGTATTTGGTGATGATCGGTTAAGGGGAAGGGGTAGTTTACCTGCAACGTTTTTTTATCAAGCGTATTTTTTATGGCAAACGATAACAGCCGCAAATTCAAACAGAATCAAATAATTTTTTGCATACGTCCCTGAATTGTAGAGGTCTCAATGACTTTCGATTTTGGTGATGATCGGTTAAGGGGAAGGGGTAGTTTACCTGCAACCTTTTACGTTTTAACAAGAGTAAAGTACTTGAAAATTTATTACTTCCATATTCCTTAAGGAATGGAAGTATGGTGATGGCAAAAAAAATCGTGTTCGAGATTATGGCAGATTCTGATTCTACTACACTCAAAACATGAAAAAAAGTCGTTTTCCGAAAAGTGTCTGTGTGTCTATCTGTCTGTCTGTGTGTCTGTGTGTCTGTGTGTCTGTCTGTCTGTAGATTTTTTTTCTATGGCAAACGATAACTGCCGCAAATTCAAACAGAATCAAATAATTTTTTGCATACAGGCCGGGTTTGCAGAGTTCTCGCGACCTATTGTTTTTGGTGAAGATCGGTTGAGGGAAAGGGGTAGTTTACCTGCAACGGTTTTTTTTTAGCATGGGAAATTTTGTTTGTTTGGCAAACGATAACAGCCGCAAATTCAAACAGAATCAAATAATGTTTCGCATACAGCCCTGAATTGTAGAGTTCTCAAGACCTATTGTTTTTGGTGAAGATCGGTTAAGGGAAAGGGGTAGTTTACCTGTAACGTTTTATGTTTTAACAAGGGTATTTCCTATGGCAAACGATAACAGCCGCAAATTCAAACAGAATGAAAAGATTATTTGCATACAGCCCTAAATTGTAGAGTTCTCAATACCTTTTGTTTTTGGTGAAGATCGGTTAAGGGAAAGGGGTAGTTTACCTACAACGTTTTTTTAACAAGGGTATTTTCTATGGCAAACGATAACAGCCGCAAATTCAAACAGAATCAAATAATTTTCTGCATACAGCCCTGATTTGTAGAGTACTCAAGACCTATTGTTTTTGGTGAAGATCGGTTGAGGGGAAGGGGTAGTTTACCTGCAACGGTTTTTTTTATCAAGGGAAATTTTTTTTTTTTTTGGCAAACGATAACAGCCGTAAATTCAAACAGAATCCAATAATGTTTCGCATACAGCCCTGAATTGTAGATTTCTCAAGACCTATTGTTTTTGGTGAAGATCGGTTAAGGGGAAGGGGTAGTTTACCTGCAACGTTTTTTTATCAAGCGTATTTTCTATGGCAAACGATAACAGCCGCAAATTCAAACAGAATCAAATATTTTTTGCATACGTCCCTGAATTGTAGAGGTCTCAATGACTTTCGATTTTGGTGAAGATCGGTTAAGGGGAAGGGGTAGTTTACCTGCAACCTTTTACGTTTTAACAAGAGTAAAGTACTTGAAAATTTATTTAAACTTTTTGAAACAATGGTAATTGTTAAAAATAAAATAATTTTGTTGCCAGGCAATAAAATTATAATTTTTTCATTTTAATGTAATATAATATTTTTCATTTAATACAGCAATAAAAAGGCAGGTAAGACACAGCCTGGCTGTTTGGCTGAAAATGATTTTAAATATAAATCTTAGAATATGGAAGTCATGTATGGTTCTCCATAGCCGCAAATTCAAACCGAATCAAATAATGTTTCGCATACAGCCCTGAATTGTAGAGTTCTCAAGATCTGTTGATTTTGGTGAAGATCGGTTAAGGGAAAGGGGTAGTTTACCTGTAACGTTTTATGTTTTAACAAGGGTATTTCCTATGGCAAACGATAACAGTCGCAAATTCAAACAGAATCAAAAGATTATTTGCATACAGCCCTAAATTGTAGAGTTCTCAAGACCTATTGTTTTTGGTGAAGATCGGTTGAGGGAAAGGGGTAGTTTACCTGCAACGTTTTTTAACAAGGGTATTTTCTATGGCAAACGATAACAGCCGCAAATTCAAACAGAATCAAATAATGTTTTGCATACAGGCCTGATTTGTAGAGTACTCAAGACCTATTGTTTTTGGTGAAGATCGGTTAAGGGAAAGGGGTAGTTTACCTGTAACGTTTTATGTTTTAACAAGGGTATTTCCTATGGCAAACGATAACAGCCGCAAATTCAAACAGAATCAAAAGATTATTTGCATACAGCCCTAAATTGTAGAGTTCTCAAGACCTATTGTTTTTGGTGAAGATCGGTTGAGGGAAAGGGGTAGTTTACCTGCAACGTTTTTTTAACAAGGGTATTTTCTATGGCAAACGATAACAGCCGCAAATTCAAACAGAATCAAATAATTTTGTGCATACGTCCCTGAATTGCAGAGGTCTCAACGACTTTCGATTTTGGTGAAGATCGGTTAAGGGGAAGGGGTAGTTTACCTGCAACCTTTTACGTTTTAACAAGAGTAAAGTACTTGAAAATTTATTTAAACTTTTTGAAACAATGGTAATTGTTAAAAATACAATAATTTTGTTGCCAGGCAATAAAATTATAATTTTTTCATTTTAATGTAATATAATATTTTTCATTTAATACAGCAATAGAAAGGCAGGTAAGACACAGCCTGGCTGTTTGGGTGAAAATGATTTTAAATATAAATCTTAGAATATGGAAGTCATGTATGGTTCTCCATACCGATATTTTACTTCCATATTCCTTAAGGAATGGAAGTATGGTGATGGCAAAAAAATCGTGTTCGAGATTATTGCAGATTCTGATTCTACTACACTCAAAACATGAAAAAAAGGCGTTTTCCGAAATGTGTCTGTGTGTGTGTCTGTCTGTGTGTCTGTCTGTCTGTGTGTCTGTCTGTCTGTCTGTCTGTAGATTTTTTTTCTATGGCAAACGATAACTGCCGCAAATTCAAACAGAATCAAATAATTTTTTGCATGCATTCCTGATTTGCAGAGTACTCGCGACCTATTGTTTTTGGTGAAGATCGGTTGAGGGAAAGGGGTAGTTTACCTGCAACGGTTTTTTTTTTTAGCAAGGGTAATTTTGTTTGTTTGGCAAACGATAACAGCCGCAAATTCAAACAGAATCAAATAATGTTTCGCATACAGCCCTGAATTGTAGAGTTCTCAAGACCTATTGTTTTTGGTGAAGATCGGTTAAGGGAAAGGGGTAGTTTACCTGTAACGTTTTATGTTTTAACAAGGGTATTTCCTATGGCAAACGATAACAGCCGCAAATTCAAACAGACTCAAAAGATTATTTGCATACAGCCCTAAATTGTAGAGGTCTCAAGAGCTATTGTTTTTGGTGAAGATCGGTTAAGGGAAAGGGGTAGTTTACCTGCAACGTTTTTTTAACAAGGGTATTTTCTATTGCAAACGATAACAGCCGCAAATTCAAACAGAATCAAATAATGTTTTGCATACAGCCCTGATTTGTAGAGTACTCAACACCTATTGTTTTTGGTGAAGATCGGTTAAGGGAAAGGGGTAGTTTACCAGCCACATTTTTTGTTTTAACAAGGGTATTTTCTATGGCAAACGATAACAGCCGCAAATTCAAACAGAATCAAATAATATTTTGCATACAACACTGAATTGTAGAGTTATCAAGACCTATTGTTTTTGTTTAAGATCGGGTTAGGGAAAGGGGTAATTCACCTGCAACGTTTTATGTTTTAACATGGGTAATCTTTACTATGACGAATGATAACTGCCGTAAATTCAATCTGAATCAAATAATGTTTTGCATACCTTCCTGAGCTATAGAGAGCTCAATGTCTGTTGATTTTGGTGAAGATCGGTTAAGGGAAAAGGGTAGTTTACCTGCAACATTTTGTTTTAACAACGGTATTTTACTTCCATATTCCTTAAGGAATGGAAGTATCGTGATGGCAAAAAAAATCGTGTTCGAGATTATTGCAGATTCTGATTCTACTACACTCAAAACATGAAAAAAAGTCGTTTTCCGAAAAGTGTCTGTGTGTGTGTCTGTGTGTCTGTACATTTTTTTTCTATGGCAAACGATAACTGCCGCAAATTCGAACAGAATCAAATAATGTTTTGCATACAGTCCTGATTTGTAGAGTACTCAAGACCTATTGTTTTTGGTGAAAATCGGTTGAGGGAAAGGGGTAGTTTACCTGCAACCTTTTACGTTTTATTTTCTATGGCAAACGATAACAGCCGCAAATTCAAACAGAATCAAATAATGTTTTGCATACAGCCCTGATTTGTAGAGTACTGAAGACCTATTGTATTTGGTGATGATCGGTTAAGGGGAAGGGGTAGTTTACCTGCAACGTTTTTTTATCAAGCGTATTTTTTATGGCAAACGATAACAGCCGCAAATTCAAACAGAATCAAATAATTTTTTGCATACGTCCCTGAATTGTAGAGGTCTCAATGACTTTCGATTTTGGTGATGATCGGTTAAGGGGAAGGGGTAGTTTACCTGCAACCTTTTACGTTTTAACAAGAGTAAAGTACTTGAAAATTTATTTAAACTTTTTGAAACAATGGTAATTGTTAAAAATAAAATAATTTTGTTGCCAGGCAATAAAATTATAATTTTTTCATTTTAATGTAATATAATATTTTTCATTTAATACAGCAATAAAAAGGCAGGTAAGACACAGCCTGGCTGTTTGGCTGAAAATGATTTTAAATATAAATCTTAGAATATGGAAGTCATGTATGGTTCTCCATACCGATATTTTTTCTATGGCAAACGATAACTGCCGCAAATTCAAACAGAATCAAATAATTTTTTGCATACAGCCCTGATTTGTAGAGTACTCACGACTATTGTTTTTGGTGAAGATCGGTTGAGGTAAAGGGGTAGTTTACCTGCAACGGTTTTTTTTTATCAAGGGAAATTTTTTTTTTGGCAAACGATAACAGCCGCAAATTCAAACAGAATTAAATAATGTTTCGTATACGGCCCTGAATTGTAGAGTTCTCAAGACCTATTGTTTTTGGTGAAGATCGGTTAAGGGAAAGGGGTAGTTTACCTGTAACGTTTTATGTTTTAACAAGGGTATTTCCTATGGCAAACGATAACAGCCGCAAATTCAAACAGACTCAAAAGATTATTTGCATACAGCCCTAAATTGTAGAGGTCTCAAGACCTATTGTTTTTGGTGAAGATCGGTTGAGGGAAAGGGGTAGTTTACCTGCAACGTTTTTTTAACAAGGGTATTTTCTATGGCAAACGATAACAGCCGCAAATTCAAACAGAATCAAATAATTTTGTGCATACGTCCCTGAATTGCAGAGGTCTCAACGACTTTCGATTTTGGTGAAGATCGGTTAAGGGGAAGGGGTATTTTACCTGCAACCTTTTACGTTTTAACAAGAGTAAAGTACTTGAAAATTTATTTAAACTTTTTGAAACAATGGTAATTGTTAAAAATACAATAATTTTGTTGCCAGGCAATAAAATTATAATTTTTTCGTTTTAATGTAATATAATATTTTTCATTTAATACAGCAATAAAAAGGCAGGTAAGACACAGCCTGGCGGTTTGGGTGAAAATGATTTTAAATATAAATCTTAGAATATGGAAGTATCAACGCAAATTCAAACAGAATCAGATAATGTTTTGCATACAGCCCTGATTTGTAGAGTACTCAACACCTATTGTTTTTGGTGAAGATCGGTTAAGGGAAAGGGGTAGTTTACCAGCCACATTTTTTGTTTTAACAAGGGTATTTTCTATGGCAAACGATAACAGCCGCAAATTCAAACAGAATCAAATAATATTTTGCATACAGCACTGAATTGTAGAGTTCTCAAGACCTATTGTTTTTGTTTAAGATCGGGTAAGGGAAAGGGGTAGTTCACCTGCAACGTTTTATGATTTAACATGGGTAATCTTTACTATGACGAATGATAACTGCCGTAAATTCAATCTGAATCAAATAATGTTTTGCATACCTTCCTGAGCTATAGAGAGCTCAATGTCTGTTGATTTTGGTGAAGATCGGTTAAGGGAAAAGGGTAGTTTACCTGCAACATTTTGTTTTAACAACGGTATTTTACTTCCACATTCCTTAAGGAATGGAAGTATCGTGATGGCAAAAAAAATCGTGTTCGAGATTATTGCAGATTCTGATTCTACTACACTCAAAACATGAAAAAAAGTCGTTTTCCGAAAAGTGTCTGTGTGTGTGTCTGTGTGTCTGTAGATTTTTTTTCTATGGCAAACGATAACTGCCGCAAATTCAAACATAATCAAATAATTTTTTGCATGCAGCCCTGATTTGCAGAGTACTCGCGACCTGTTGTTTTTGGTGAAGATCGGTTGAGGGAAAGGGGTAGTTTACCTGCAACGGTTTTTTTTTAGCAAGGGTAATTTTGTTTGTTTGGCAAACGATAACAGCCGCAAATTCAAACAGAATCAAATAATGTTTCGCACACAGCCCTGAATTGTAGATTTCTCAAGATCTGTTGATTTTGGTGAAGATCGGTTAAGGGAAAGGGGTAGTTTACCTGTAACGTTTTATGTTTTAACAAGGGTATTTCCTATGGCAAACGATAACAGCCGCAAATTCAAACAGAATCAAAAGATTATTTGCATACAGCCCTAAATTGTAGAGTTCTCAAGACCTATTGTTTTTGGTGAAGATCGGTTGAGGGAAAGGGGTAGTTTACCTGCAACGTTTTTTTAACAAGGGTATTTTCTATGGCAAACGATAACAGCCGCAAATTCAAACAGAATCAAATAATGTTTTGCATACAGCCCTGATTTGTAGAGTACTCAAGACCTATTGTTTTTGGTGAAGATCGGTTAAGGGAAAGGGGTAGTTTACCTGTAACGTTTTATGTTTTAACAAGGGTATTTCCTATGGCAAACGATAACAGCCGCAAATTCAAACAGAATCAAAAGATTATTTGCATACAGCCCTAAATTGTAGAGTTCTCAAGACCTATTGTTTTTGGTGAAGATCGGTTGAGGGAAAGGGGTAGTTTACCTGCAACGTTTTTTTAACAAGGGTTTTTCTATGGCAAACGATAACAGCCGCAAATTCAAACAGAATCAAATAATTTTGTGCATACGTCCCTGAATTGCAGAGGTCTCAACGACTTTCGATTTTGGTGAAGATCGGTTAAGGGGAAGGGGTAGTTTACCTGCAACCTTTTACGTTTTAACAAGAGTAAAGTACTTGAAAATTTATTTAAACTTTTTGAAACAATGGTAATTGTTAAAAATACAATAATTTTGTTGCCAGGCAATAAAATTATAATTTTTTCATTTTAATGTAATATAATATTTTTCATTTAATACAGCAACAAAAAGGCAGGTAAGACACAGCCTGGCTGTTTGGGTGAAAATGATTTTAAATATAAATCTTAGAATATGGAAGTCATGTATGGTTCTCCATACCGATATTTTACTTCCATATTCCTTAAGGAATGGAAGTATGCTGATGGGAAAAAAAATCGTGTTCGAGATTATTGCAGATTCTGATTCTACTACACTCAAAACATGAAAAAAAGGCGTTTTCCGAAATGTGTCTGTGTGTGTGTCTGTCTGTGTGTCTGTCTGTCTGTGTCTGTAGATTTTTCTTCTATGGCAAACGATAACTGCCGCAAATTCAAACAGAATCAAATAATTTTTTGCATGCAGTCCTGATTTGCAGAGTACTCGCGACCTATTGTTTTTGGTGAAGATCGGTTGAGGGAAAGGGGTAGTTTACCTGCAACGGTTTTTTTTTTAGCAAGGGTAATTTTGTTTGTTTGGCAAACGATAACAGCCGCAAATTCAAACAGAATCAAGTAATGTTTCGCATACAGCCCTGAATTGTAGAGTTCTCAAGATCTGTTGATTTTGGTGAAGATCGGTTAAGGGAAAGGGGTAGTTTACCTGTAACGTTTTATGTTTTAACAAGGGTATTTCCTATGGCAAACGATAACAGCCGCAAATTCAAACAGAATCAAAAGATTATTTGCATACTGCCCTAAATTGTAGAGTTCTCAAGACCTTTTGTTTTTGGTGAAGTTCAGTTGAGGGAAAGGGGTAGTTTACCTGCAACGTTTTTTTAACAAGTGTATTTTCTATGGCAAACGATAACAGCCGCAAATTCAAACAGAATCAAATAATGTTTTGCATACAGACGTGATTTGTAGAGTGCTCAAGACCTATTGTTTTTGGTGAAGATCGGTTTAGGGAAAGGGGTAGTTTACCTGTAACGTTTTATGTTTTAACAAGGCTATTTCCTATGGCAAACGATAACAGCCGCAAATTCAAACAGAATCAAAAGATTATTTGCATACAGCCCTAAATTGTAGAGTTCTCAAGACCTATTGTTTTTGGTGAAGTTCGGTTGAGGGAAAGGGGTAGTTTACCTGCAACGTTTTTTTATCAAGCGTATTTTCTATGGCAAAAGATAAAAGCCGAAAATTCAAACAGAATCAAATAATTTTTTGCATACAGCCCTGAATTGTAGAGGTCTCAATGATTTTCGATTTTGGTGAAGATCGGTTAAGGGGAAGGGGTAGTTTACCTGCAACCTTTTACGTTTTAACAAGAGTAAAGTACTTGAAAATTTATTTTTCTATGGCAAACGATAACTGCCGCAAATTCAAACAGAATTAAATAATGTTTCGTATACAGCCCTGAATTGTAGAGTTCTCAAGACCTATTGTTTTTGGTGAAGATCGGTTAAGGGAAAGGGGTAGTTTACCTGTAACGTTTTATGTTTTAACAAGGGTATTTCCTATGGCAAACGATAACAGCCGCAAATTCAAACAGACTCAAAAGACTATTTGCATACAGCCCTAAATTGTAGAGGTCTCAAGACCTATTGTTTTTGGTGAAGATCGGTTAAGGGAAAGGGGTAGTTTACCTGCAACGTTTTTTTAACAAGGGTATTTTCTATTGCAAACGATAACAGCCGCAAATTCAAACAGAATCAAATAATGTTTTGCATACAGCCCTGATTTGTAGAGTACTCAACACCTATTGTTTTTGGTGAAGATCGGTTAAGGGAAAGGGGTAGTTTACCAGCCACATTTTTTGTTTTA
Organism: Magicicada septendecula; assembly: GCA_034769895.1. Lineage (NCBI taxonomy): Eukaryota > Metazoa > Arthropoda > Insecta > Hemiptera > Cicadidae > Magicicada > Magicicada septendecula. The sequence continues at coordinate 439,405,635 of CM068369.1, read as the reverse complement.
ACAAGGGTATTTTCTATGGCAAACGATAACAGCCGCAAATTCAAACAGAATCAAATAATATTTTGCATACAGCACTGAATTGTAGAGTTATCAAGACCTATTGTTTTTGTTTAAGATCGGGTTAGGGAAAGGGGTAATTCACCTGCAACGTTTTATGTTTTAACATGGGTAATCTTTACTATGACGAATGATAACTGCCGTAAATTCAATCTGAATCAAATAATGTTTTGCATACCTTCCTGAGCTATAGAGAGCTCAATGTCTGTTGATTTTGGTGAAGATCGGTTAAGGGAAAAGGGTAGTTTACCTGCAACATTTTGTTTTAACAACGGTATTTTACTTCCATATTCCTTAAGGAATGGAAGTATCGTGATGGCAAAAAAAATCGTGTTCGAGATTATTGCAGATTCTGATTCTACTACACTCAAAACATGAAAAAAAGTCGTTTTCCGAAAAGTGTCTGTGTGTGTGTCTGTGTGTCTGTACATTTTTTTTCTATGGCAAACGATAACTGCCGCAAATTCAAACAGAATCAAATAATTTTTTGCATGCAGCCCTGATTTACAGAGTACTCGCGACCTATTGTTTTTGGTGAAGATCGGTTGAGGGAAAGGGGTAGTTTACCTGCAACGGTTTTTTTTTAGCAAGGGTAATTTTGTTTGTTTGGCAAACGATAACAGCCGCAAATTCAAACAGAATCAAATAATGTTTCGCATACAGCCCTGAATTGTAGATTTCTCAAGATTTGTTGATTTTGGTGAAGATCGGTTGAGGGAAAGGGGTAGTTTACCTGTAACGTTTTATGTTTTAACAAGGGTATTTCCTATGGCAAACGATAACAGCCGCAAATTCAAACAGAATCAAAAGATTATTTGCATACAGCCCTAAATTGTAGAGTTCTCAAGACCTATTGTTTTTGGTGAAGATCGGTTGAGGGAAAGGGGTAGTTTACCTGCAACGTTTTTTTAACAAGGGTATTTTCTATGGCAAACGATAACAGCCGCAAATTCAAACAGAATCAAATAATGTTTTGCATACAGCCCTGATTTGTAGAGTACTCAAGACCTATTGTTTTTGGTGAAGATCGGTTAAGGGAAAGGGGTAGTTTACCTGTAACGTTTTATGTTTTAACAAGGGTATTTCCTATGGCAAACGATAACAGCCGCAAATTCAAACAGAATCAAAAGATTATTTGCATACAGCCCTAAATTGTAGAGTTCTCAAGACCTATTGTTTTTGGTGAAGATCGGTTGAGGGAAATGGGTAGTTTACCTGCAACGTTTTTTTAACAAGGGTATTTTCTATGGCAAACGATAACAGCCGCAAATTCAAACAGAATCAAATAATTTTGTGCATACGTCCCTGAATTGCAGAGGTCTCAACGACTTTCGATTTTGGTGAAGATCGGTTAAGGGGAAGGGGTAGTTTACCTGCAACCTTTTACGTTTTAACAAGAGTAAAGTACTTGAAAATTTATTTAAACTTTTTGAAACAATGGTAATTGTTAAAAATACAATAATTTTGTTGCCAGGCAATAAAATTATAATTTTTTCATTTTAATGTAATATAATATTTTTCATTTAATACAGCAATAAAAAGGCAGGTAAGACACAGCCTGGCTGTTTGGGTGAAAATGATTTTAAATATAAATCTTAGAATATGGAAGTCATGTATGGTTCTCCATACCGATATTTTACTTCCATATTCCTTAAGGAATGGAAGTATGGTGATGGCAAAAAAAATCGTGTTCGAGATTATTGCAGATTCTGATTCTACTACACTCAAAACATGAAAAAAAGGCGTTTTCCGAAATGTGTCTGTGTGTGTGTCTGTCTGTCTGTGTGTCTGTAGATTTTTTTTCTATGGCAAACGATAACTGCCGCAAATTCAAACAGAATCAAATAATTTTTTGCATGCAGTCCTGATTTGCAGAGTACTCGCTAACTGTTGTTTTTGGTGAAGATCGGTTGAGGGAAAGGGGTAGTTTACCAGCAACGGTTTTTTTTTTTAGCAAGGGTAATTTTGTTTGTTTGGCAAACGATAACAGCCGCAAATTCAAACAGAATCAAATAATGTTTCGCATACAGCCCTGAATTTGAGAGTTCTCAAGATCTGTTGATTTTGGTGAAGATCGGTTAAGGGAAAGGGGTAGTTTACCTGCAACGTTTTTTTATCAAGCGTTTTTTCTATGGCAAACGATAACAGCCGCAAATTCAAACAGAATCAAATAATTTTTTGCATACATACCTGAATTGTAGAGGTCTCAATGACTTTCGATTTTGGTGAAGATTGGTTAAGGGGAAGGGGTAGTTTACCAGCAACCTTTTACGTTTTAACAAGAGTAAAGTACTTGAAAATTTATTTTTCTATGGCAAACGATAACTGCCGCAAATTCAAACAGAATCAACTAATTTTTTGCATACAGCCCTGATTTGTAGAGTACTCACGACTATTGTTTTTGGTGAAGATCGGTTGATGGAAAGGGGTAGTTTACCTGCAACGGTTTTTTTTTATCAAGGGAAATTTTTTTTTGGCAAACGATAACAGCCGCAAATTCAAACAGAATTAAATAATGTTTCGTATACAGCCCTGAATTGTAGAGTTCTCAAGACCTATTGTTTTTGGTGAAGATTGGTTAAGGGAAAGGGGTAGTTTACCTGTAACGTTTTATGTTTTAACAAGGGTATTTCCTATGGCAAACGATAACAGCCGCAAATTCAAACAGACTCAAAAGATTATTTGCATACAGCCCTAAATTGTAGAGGTCTCAAGACCTATTGTGTTTGGTGAAGATCGGTTGAGGGAAAGGGGTAGTTTACCTGCAACGTTTTTTTAACAAGGGTATTTTCTATTGCAAACGATAACAGCCGCAAATTCAAACAGAATCAAATAATGTTTTGCATACAGCCCTGATTTGTAGAGTACTCAACACCTATTGTTTTTGGTGAAGATCGGTTAAGGGAAAGGGGTAGTTTACCAGCCACATTTTTTGTTTTAACAAGGGTATTTTCTATGGCAAACGATAACAGCCGCAAATTCAAACAGAATCAAATAATATTTTGCATACAGCACTGAATTGTAGAGTTATCAAGACCTATTGTTTTTGTTTAAGATCGGGTTAGGGAAAGGGGTAGTTCACCTGCAACGTTTTATGTTTTAACATGGGTAATCTTTACTATGACGAATGATAACTGCCGTAAATTCAATCTGAATCAAATAATGTTTTGCATACCTTCCTGAGCTATAGGGAGCTCAATGTCTGTTGATTTTGGTGAAGATCGGTTAAGGGAAAAGGGTAGTTTACCTGTAACATTTTGTTTTAACAACGGTATTTTACTTCCATATTCCTTAAGAAATGGAAGTATCGTGATGGCAAAAAAAATCGTGTTCGAGATTATTGCAGATTCTGATTCTACTACACTCAAAACATGAAAAAAAGTCGTTTTCCGAAAAGTGTCTAGGTGTGTGTCTGTAGATTTTTTTTCTATGGCAAACGATAACTGCCGCAAATTCAAACGGAATCAAATAATTTTTTGCATGCCGTCCTGATTTGCAGAGTACTCGCGACCTGTTGTTTTTGGTGAATATCGGTTGAGGGAAAGGGGTAGTTTACCGGCAACGGTTTTTTTTTTAGCAAGGGTAATTTTGTTTGTTTGGCAAACGATAACAGCCGCAAATTCAAACAGAATCAAATAATGTTTCGCATACAGCCCTGAATTGTAGAGTTCTCAAGATCTGTTGATTTTGGTGAAGATCGGTTAAGGGAAAGGGGTAGTTTACCTGCAACGTCTTTTTAACAAGGGTATTTTCTATGGCAAACGATAACAGCCGCAAATTCAAACAGAATCAAATAATGTTTTGCATACAGCCCTGATTTGTAGAGTACTCAAGACCTATTGTTTTTGGTGAAGATCGGTTAAGGGAAAGGGGTAGTTTACCTGTAACGTTTTATGTTTTAACAAGGGTATTTCCTATGGCAAACGATAACAGCCGCAAATTCAAACAGAATCAAAAGATTATTTGCATACCGCCCTAAATTGTAGAGTTCTCAAGACCTGTTGTTTTTGGTGAAGATCGGTTGAGGGAAAGGGGTAGTTTACCTGCAACGTTTTTTTAACAAGGGTATTTTCTATGGCAAACGATAACAGCCGCAAATTCAAACAGAATCAAATAATGTTTTGCATACAGCCCTGATTTGTAGAGTACTCAAGACCTATTGTTTTTGGTGAAGATCGGTTGAGGGGAAGGGGTAGTTTACCTGCAACGTTTTTTATCAAGCGTATTTTCTCTGGCAAACGATAACAGCCGCAAATTCAAACAGAATCAAATAATTTTGTGCATACGTCCCTGAATTGTAGAGGTCTCAATGACTTTCGATTTTGGTGAAGATCGGTTAAGGGGAAGGGGTAGTTTACCTGCAACCTTTTACGGGTTAACAAGAGTAAAGTACTTGAAAATTTATTTAAACTTTTTGAAACAATGGTAATTGTTAAAAATACAATAATTTTGTTGCCAGGCAATAAAATTATAATTTTTTCATTTTAATGTAATATAATATTTTTCATTTAATACAGCAATAAAAAGGCAGGTAAGACACAGCCTGGCTGTTTGGGTGAAAATGATTTTAAATATAAATCTTAGAATATGGAAGTCATGTATGGTTCTCCATACCGATATTTTACTTCCATATTCCTTAAGGAATGGAAATATGGTGATGGGAAAAAAAATCGTGTTCGAGATTATTGCAGATTCTGATTCTACTACACTCAAAACATGAAAAAAAGGCGTTTTCCGAAATGTGTCTGTGTGTGTGTCTGTCTGTGTGTCTGTCTGTCTGTGTGTCTGTAGATTTTTTTTCTATGGCAAACGATAACTGCCGCAAATTCAAACAGAATCAAATAATTTTTTGCATGCAGTCCTGATTTGCAGAGTACTCGCGACCTATTGTTTTTGGTGAAGATCGGTTGAGGGAAAGGGGTAGTTTACCTGCAACGGTTTTTTTTTTTAGTAAGGGTAATTTTGTTTGTTTGGCAAACGATAACAGCCGCAAATTCAAACAGAATCAAATAATGTTTCGCATACAGCCCTGAATTGTAGAGTACTCAAGACCTATTGTTTTTGGTGAAGATCGGTTAAGGGAAAGGGGTAGTTTACCTGTAACGTTTTATGTTTTAACAAGGGTATTTCCTATGGCAAACGATAACAGCCGCAAATTCAAACAGAATCAAAAGATTATTTGCATACAGCCCTAAATTGTAGAGTTCTCAAGACCTATTGTTTTTGGTGAAGATCGGTTGAGGGAAAGGGGTAGTTTACCTGCAACGTTTTTTTAACAAGGGTATTTTCTATGGCAAACGATAACAGCCGCAAATTCAACCAGAATCAAATAATGTTTTGCATACAGCCCTGATTTGTAGAGTACTCAAGACCTATTGTTTTTGGTGAAGATCGGTTAAGGGAAAGGGGTAGTTTACCTGTAACGTTTTATGTTTTAACAAGGGTATTTCCTATGGCAAATGATAACAGCCGCAAATTCAAACAGAATCAAAAGATTATTTGCATACAGCCCTATATTGTAGAGTTCTCAAGACCTATTGTTTTTGGTGAAGATCGGTTGAGGGAAATGGGTAGTTTACCTGCAACGTTTTTTTAACAAGGGTATTTTCTATGGCAAACGATAACAGCCGCAAATTCAAACAGAATCAAATAATTTTGTGCATACGTCCCTGAATTGCAGAGGTCTCAACGACTTTCGATTTTGGTGAAGATCGGTTAAGGGGAAGGGGTAGTTTACCTGCAACCTTTTACGTTTTAACAAGAGTAAAGTACTTGAAAATTTATTTAAACTTTTTGAAACAATGGTAATTGTTAAAAATACAATAATTTTGTTGCCAGGCAATAAAATTATAATTTTTTCATTTTAATGTAATATAATATTTTTCATTTAATACAGCAATAAAAAGGCAGGTAAGACACAGCCTGGCTGTTTGGGTGAAAATGATTTTAAATATAAATCTTAGAATATGGAAGTCATGTATGGTTCTCCATACCGATATTTTACTTCCATATTCCTTAAGGAATGGAAGTATGGTGATGGCAAAAAAAATCGTGTTCGAGATTATTGCAGATTCTGATTCTACTACACTCAAAACATGAAAAAAAGGCGTTTTCCGAAATGTGTCTGTGTGTGTGTCTGTCTGTGTGTCTGTCTGTCTGTGTGTCTGTAGATTTTTTTTCTATGGCAAACGATAACTGCCGCAAATTCAAACAGAATCAAATAATTTTTTGCATGCAGTCCTGATTTGCAGAGTACTCGCTAACTGTTGTTTTTGGTGAAGATCGGTTGAGGGAAAGGGGTAGTTTACCTGCAACGGTTTTTTTTTTTAGCAAGGGTAATTTTGTTTGTTTGGCAAACGATAACAGCCGCAAATTCAAACAGAATCAAATAATGTTTCGCATACAGCCATGAATTGTAGAGTTCTCAATATCTGTTGATTTTGGTGAAGATCGGTTAAGGGAAAGGGGTAGTTTACCTGTAACGTTTTATGTTTGAACAAGGGTATTTCCTATGGCAAACGATAACAGCCGCAAATTCAAACAGAATCAAAAGATTATTTGCATACAGCCCTAAATTGTAGAGTTCTCAAGACCTGTTGTTTTTGGTGAAGTTCGGTTGAGGGAAAGGGGTAGTTTACCTGCAACGTTTTTTTAACAAGGGTATTTTCTATGGCAAACGATAACAGCCGCAAATTCAAACAGAATCAAAAGATTATTTGCATACAGCCCTAAATTGTAGAGTTCTCAAGACCTTTTGTTTTTGGTGAAGTTCAGTTGAGGGAAAGGGGTAGTTTACCTGCAACGTTTTTTTAACAAGTGTATTTTCTATGGCAAACGATAACAGCCGCAAATTCAAACAGAATCAAATAATGTTTTGCATACAGACGTGATTTGTAGAGTGCTCAAGACCTATTGTTTTTGGTGAAGATCGGTTTAGGGAAAGGGGTAGTTTACCTGTAACGTTTTATGTTTTAACAAGGCTATTTCCTATGGCAAACGATAACAGCCGCAAATTCAAACAGAATCAAAAGATTATTTGCATACAGCCCTAAATTGTAGAGTTCTCAAGACCTATTGTTTTTGGTGAAGTTCGGTTGAGGGAAAGGGGTAGTTTACCTGCAACGTTTTTTTATCAAGCGTATTTTCTATGGCAAAAGATAAAAGCCGAAAATTCAAACAGAATCAAATAATTTTTTGCATACAGCCCTGAATTGTAGAGGTCTCAATGATTTTCGATTTTGGTGAAGATCGGTTAAGGGGAAGGGGTAGTTTACCTGCAACCTTTTACGTTTTAACAAGAGTAAAGTACTTGAAAATTTATTTTTCTATGGCAAACGATAACTGCCGCAAATTCAAACAGAATTAAATAATGTTTCGTATACAGCCCTGAATTGTAGAGTTCTCAAGACCTATTGTTTTTGGTGAAGATCGGTTAAGGGAAAGGGGTAGTTTACCTGTAACGTTTTATGTTTTAACAAGGGTATTTCCTATGGCAAACGATAACAGCCGCAAATTCAAACAGACTCAAAAGACTATTTGCATACAGCCCTAAATTGTAGAGGTCTCAAGACCTATTGTTTTTGGTGAAGATCGGTTAAGGGAAAGGGGTAGTTTACCTGCAACGTTTTTTTAACAAGGGTATTTTCTATTGCAAACGATAACAGCCGCAAATTCAAACAGAATCAAATAATGTTTTGCATACAGCCCTGATTTGTAGAGTACTCAACACCTATTGTTTTTGGTGAAGATCGGTTAAGGGAAAGGGGTAGTTTACCAGCCACATTTTTTGTTTTAACAAGGGTATTTTCTATGGCAAACGATAACAGCCGCAAATTCAAACAGAATCAAATAATATTTTGCATACAGCACTGAATTGTAGAGTTATCAAGACCTATTGTTTTTGTTTAAGATCGGGTTAGGGAAAGGGGTAATTCACCTGCAACGTTTTATGTTTTAACATGGGTAATCTTTACTATGACGAATGATAACTGCCGTAAATTCAATCTGAATCAAATAATGTTTTGCATACCTTCCTGAGCTATAGAGAGCTCAATGTCTGTTGATTTTGGTGAAGATCGGTTAAGGGAAAAGGGTAGTTTACCTGCAACATTTTGTTTTAACAACGGTATTTTACTTCCATATTCCTTAAGGAATGGAAGTATCGTGATGGCAAAAAAAATCGTGTTCGAGATTATTGCAGATTCTGATTCTACTACACTCAAAACATGAAAAAAAGTCGTTTTCCGAAAAGTGTCTGTGTGTGTGTCTGTGTGTCTGTACATTTTTTTTCTATGGCAAACGATAACTGCCGCAAATTCAAACAGAATCAAATAATTTTTTGCATGCAGCCCTGATTTACAGAGTACTCGCGGCCTATTGTTTTTGGTGAAGATCGGTTGAGGGAAAGGGGTAGTTTACCTGCAACGGTTTTTTTTTAGCAAGGGTAATTTTGTTTGTTTGGCAAACGATAACAGCCGCAAATTCAAACAGAATCAAATAATGTTTCGCATACAGCCCTGAATTGTAGATTTCTCAAGATTTGTTGATTTTGGTGAAGATCGGTTGAGGGAAAGGGGTAGTTTACCTGTAACGTTTTATGTTTTAACAAGGGTATTTCCTATGGCAAACGATAACAGCCGCAAATTCAAACAGAATCAAAAGATTATTTGCATACAGCCCTAAATTGTAGAGTTCTCAAGACCTATTGTTTTTGGTGAAGATCGGTTGAGGGAAAGGGGTAGTTTACCTGCAACGTTTTTTTAACAAGGGTATTTTCTATGGCAAACGATAACAGCCGCAAATTCAAACAGAATCAAATAATGTTTTGCATACAGCCCTGATTTGTAGAGTACTCAAGACCTATTGTTTTTGGTGAAGATCGGTTAAGGGAAAGGGGTAGTTTACCTGTAACGTTTTATGTTTTAACAAGGGTATTTCCTATGGCAAACGATAACAGCCGCAAATTCAAACAGAATCAAAAGATTATTTGCATACAGCCCTAAATTGTAGAGTTCTCAAGACCTATTGTTTTTGGTGAAGATCGGTTGAGGGAAATGGGTAGTTTACCTGCAACGTTTTTTTAACAAGGGTATTTTCTATGGCAAACGATAACAGCCGCAAATTCAAACAGAATCAAATAATTTTGTGCATACGTCCCTGAATTGCAGAGGTCTCAACGACTTTCGATTTTGGTGAAGATCGGTTAAGGGGAAGGGGTAGTTTACCTGCAACCTTTTACGTTTTAACAAGAGTAAAGTACTTGAAAATTTATTTAAACTTTTTGAAACAATGGTAATTGTTAAAAATACAATAATTTTGTTGCCAGGCAATAAAATTATAATTTTTTCATTTTAATGTAATATAATATTTTTCATTTAATACAGCAATAAAAAGGCAGGTAAGACACAGCCTGGCTGTTTGGGTGAAAATGATTTTAAATATAAATCTTAGAATATGGAAGTCATGTATGGTTCTCCATACCGATATTTTACTTCCATATTCCTTAAGGAATGGAAGTATGGTGATGGCAAAAAAAATCGTGTTCGAGATTATTGCAGATTCTGATTCTACTACACTCAAAACATGAAAAAAAGGCGTTTTCCGAAATGTGTCTGTGTGTGTGTCTGTCTGTCTGTGTGTCTGTAGATTTTTTTTCTATGGCAAACGATAACTGCCGCAAATTCAAACAGAATCAAATAATTTTTTGCATGCAGTCCTGATTTGCAGAGTACTCGCTAACTGTTGTTTTTGGTGAAGATCGGTTGAGGGAAAGGGGTAGTTTACCAGCAACGGTTTTTTTTTTTAGCAAGGGTAATTTTGTTTGTTTGGCAAACGATAACAGCCGCAAATTCAAACAGAATCAAATAATGTTTCGCATACAGCCATGAATTGTAGAGTTCTCAATATCTGTTGATTTTGGTGAAGATCGGTTAAGGGAAAGGGGTAGTTTACCTGTAACGTTTTATGTTTGAACAAGGGTATTTCCTATGGCAAACGATAACAGCCGCAAATTCAAACAGAATCAAAAGATTATTTGCATACAGCCCTAAATTGTAGAGTTCTCAAGACCTGTTGTTTTTGGTGAAGTTCGGTAGAGGGAAAGGGGTAGTTTACCTGCAACGTTTTTTTAACAAGGGTATTTTCTATGGCAAACGATAACAGCCGCAAATTCAAACAGAATCAAATAATGTTTTGCATACAGCACTGATTTGTAGAGTACTCAAGACCTATTGTTTTTGGTGAAGATCGGTTCAGGGAAAGGGGTAGTTTACCTGCAACGTTTTTTTATCAAGCGTTTTTTCTATGGCAAACGATAACAGCCGCAAATTCAAACAGAATCAAATAATTTTTTGCATACGTACCTGAATTGTAGAGGTCTCAATGACTTTCGATTTTGGTGAAGATTGGTTAAGGGGAAGGGGTAGTTTACCAGCAACCTTTTACGTTTTAACAAGAGTAAAGTACTTGAAAATTTATTTTTCTATGGCAAACGATAACTGCCGCAAATTCAAACAGAATCAACTAATTTTTTGCATACAGCCCTGATTTGTAGAGTACTCACGACTATTGTTTTTGGTGAAGATCGGTTGATGGAAAGGGGTAGTTTACCTGCAACGGTTTTTTTTTATCAAGGGAAATTTTTTTTTGGCAAACGATAACAGCCGCAAATTCAAACAGAATTAAATAATGTTTCGTATACAGCCCTGAATTGTAGAGTTCTCAAGACCTATTGTTTTTGGTGAAGATTGGTTAAGGGAAAGGGGTAGTTTACCTGTAACGTTTTATGTTTTAACAAGGGTATTTCCTATGGCAAACGATAACAGCCGCAAATTCAAACAGACTCAAAAGATTATTTGCATACAGCCCTAAGTTGTAGAGGTCTCAAGACCTATTGTGTTTGGTGAAGATCGGTTGAGGGAAAGGGGTAGTTTACCTGCAACGTTTTTTTAACAAGGGTATTTTCTATTGCAAACGATAACAGCCGCAAATTCAAACAGAATCAAATAATGTTTTGCATACAGCCCTGATTTGTAGAGTACTCAACACCTATTGTTTTTGGTGAAGATCGGTTAAGGGAAAGGGGTAGTTTACCAGCCACATTTTTTGTTTTAACAAGGGTATTTTCTATGGCAAACGATAACAGCCGCAAATTCAAACAGAATCAAATAATATTTTGCATACAGCACTGAATTGTAGAGTTATCAAGACCTATTGTTTTTGTTTAAGATCGGGTTAGGGAAAGGGGTAGTTCACCTGCAACGTTTTATGTTTTAACATGGGTAATCTTTACTATGACGAATGATAACTGCCGTAAATTCAATCTGAATCAAATAATGTTTTGCATACCTTCCTGAGCTATAGGGAGCTCAATGTCTGTTGATTTTGGTGAAGATCGGTTAAGGGAAAAGGGTAGTTTACCTGTAACATTTTGTTTTAACAACGGTATTTTACTTCCATATTCCTTAAGAAATGGAAGTATCGTGATGGCAAAAAAAATCGTGTTCGAGATTATTGCAGATTCTGATTCTACTACACTCAAAACATGAAAAAAAGTCGTTTTCCGAAAAGTGTCTAGGTGTGTGTCTGTAGATTTTTTTTCTATGGCAAACGATAACTGCCGCAAATTCAAACGGAATCAAATAATTTTTTGCATGCCGTCCTGATTTGCAGAGTACTCGCGACCTGTTGTTTTTGGTGAATATCGGTTGAGGGAAAGGGGTAGTTTACCGGCAACGGTTTTTTTTTAGCAAGGGTAATTTTGTTTGTTTGGCAAACGATAACAGCCGCAAATTCAAACAGAATCAAATAATGTTTCGCATACAGCCCTGAATTGTAGAGTTCTCAAGATCTGTTGATTTTGGTGAAGATCGGTTAAGGGAAAGGGGTAGTTTACCTGCAACGTCTTTTTAACAAGGGTATTTTCTATGGCAAACGATAACAGCCGCAAATTCAAACAGAATCAAATAATGTTTTGCATACAGCCCTGATTTGTAGAGTACTCAAGACCTATTGTTTTTGGTGAAGATCGGTTAAGGGAAAGGGGTAGTTTACCTGTAACGTTTTATGTTTTAACAAGGGTATTTCCTATGGCAAACGATAACAGCCGCAAATTCAAACAGAATCAAAAGATTATTTGCATACCGCCCTAAATTGTAGAGTTCTCAAGACCTGTTGTTTTTGGTGAAGATCGGTTGAGGGAAAGGGGTAGTTTACCTGCAACGTTTTTTTAACAAGGGTATTTTCTATGGCAAACGATAACAGCCGCAAATTCAAACAGAATCAAATAATGTTTTGCATACAGCCCTGATTTGTAGAGTACTCAAGACCTATTGTTTTTGGTGAAGATCGGTTGAGGGGAAGGGGTAGTTTACCTGCAACGTTTTTTATCAAGCGTATTTTCTCTGGCAAACGATAACAGCCGCAAATTCAAACAGAATCAAATAATTTTGTGCATACGTCCCTGAATTGTAGAGGTCTCAATGACTTTCGATTTTGGTGAAGATCGGTTAAGGGGAAGGGGTAGTTTACCTGCAACCTTTTACGGGTTAACAAGAGTAAAGTACTTGAAAATTTATTTAAACTTTTTGAAACAATGGTAATTGTTAAAAATACAATAATTTTGTTGCCAGGCAATAAAATTATAATTTTTTCATTTTAATGTAATATAATATTTTTCATTTAATACAGCAATAAAAAGGCAGGTAAGACACAGCCTGGCTGTTTGGGTGAAAATGATTTTAAATATAAATCTTAGAATATGGAAGTCATGTATGGTTCTCCATACCGATATTTTACTTCCATATTCCTTAAGGAATGGAAATATGGTGATGGGAAAAAAAATCGTGTTCGAGATTATTGCAGATTCTGATTCTACTACACTCAAAACATGAAAAAAAGGCGTTTTCCGAAATGTGTCTGTGTGTGTGTCTGTCTGTGTGTCTGTCTGTCTGTGTGTCTGTAGATTTTTTTTCTATGGCAAACGATAACTGCCGCAAATTCAAACAGAATCAAATAATTTTTTGCATGCAGTCCTGATTTGCAGAGTACTCGCGACCTATTGTTTTTGGTGAAGATCGGTTGAGGGAAAGGGGTAGTTTACCTGCAACGGTTTTTTTTTTTAGTAAGGGTAATTTTGTTTGTTTGGCAAACGATAACAGCCGCAAATTCAAACAGAATCAAATAATGTTTCGCATACAGCCCTGAATTGTAGAGTACTCAAGACCTATTGTTTTTGGTGAAGATCGGTTAAGGGAAAGGGGTAGTTTACCTGTAACGTTTTATGTTTTAACAAGGGTATTTCCTATGGCAAACGATAACAGCCGCAAATTCAAACAGAATCAAAAGATTATTTGCATACAGCCCTAAATTGTAGAGTTCTCAAGACCTATTGTTTTTGGTGAAGATCGGTTGAGGGAAAGGGGTAGTTTACCTGCAACGTTTTTTTAACAAGGGTATTTTCTATGGCAAACGATAACAGCCGCAAATTCAACCAGAATCAAATAATGTTTTGCATACAGCCCTGATTTGTAGAGTACTCAAGACCTATTGTTTTTGGTGAAGATCGGTTAAGGGAAAGGGGTAGTTTACCTGTAACGTTTTATGTTTTAACAAGGGTATTTCCTATGGCAAATGATAACAGCCGCAAATTCAAACAGAATCAAAAGATTATTTGCATACAGCCCTATATTGTAGAGTTCTCAAGACCTATTGTTTTTGGTGAAGATCGGTTGAGGGAAATGGGTAGTTTACCTGCAACGTTTTTTTAACAAGGGTATTTTCTATGGCAAACGATAACAGCCGCAAATTCAAACAGAATCAAATAATTTTGTGCATACGTCCCTGAATTGCAGAGGTCTCAACGACTTTCGATTTTGGTGAAGATCGGTTAAGGGGAAGGGGTAGTTTACCTGCAACCTTTTACGTTTTAACAAGAGTAAAGTACTTGAAAATTTATTTAAACTTTTTGAAACAATGGTAATTGTTAAAAATACAATAATTTTGTTGCCAGGCAATAAAATTATAATTTTTTCATTTTAATGTAATATAATATTTTTCATTTAATACAGCAATAAAAAGGCAGGTAAGACACAGCCTGGCTGTTTGGGTGAAAATGATTTTAAATATAAATCTTAGAATATGGAAGTCATGTATGGTTCTCCATACCGATATTTTACTTCCATATTCCTTAAGGAATGGAAGTATGGTGATGGCAAAAAAAATCGTGTTCGAGATTATTGCAGATTCTGATTCTACTACACTCAAAACATGAAAAAAAGGCGTTTTCCGAAATGTGTCTGTGTGTGTGTCTGTCTGTGTGTCTGTCTGTCTGTGTGTCTGTAGATTTTTTTTCTATGGCAAACGATAACTGCCGCAAATTCAAACAGAATCAAATAATTTTTTGCATGCAGTCCTGATTTGCAGAGTACTCGCTAACTGTTGTTTTTGGTGAAGATCGGTTGAGGGAAAGGGGTAGTTTACCTGCAACGGTTTTTTTTTTTAGCAAGGGTAATTTTGTTTGTTTGGCAAACGATAACAGCCGCAAATTCAAACAGAATCAAATAATGTTTCGCATACAGCCATGAATTGTAGAGTTCTCAATATCTGTTGATTTTGGTGAAGATCGGTTAAGGGAAAGGGGTAGTTTACCTGTAACGTTTTATGTTTGAACAAGGGTATTTCCTATGGCAAACGATAACAGCCGCAAATTCAAACAGAATCAAAAGATTATTTGCATACAGCCCTAAATTGTAGAGTTCTCAAGACCTGTTGTTTTTGGTGAAGTTCGGTTGAGGGAAAGGGGTAGTTTACCTGCAACGTTTTTTTAACAAGGGTATTTTCTATGGCAAACGATAACAGCCGCAAATTCAAACAGAATCAAATAATGTTTTGCATACAGCACTGATTTGTAGAGTACTCAAGACCTATTTTTTTTGGTGAAGATCGGTTGAGGGAAAGGGGTAGTTTACCTGCAACGTTTTTTTATCAAGCGTTTTTTCTATGGCAAACGATAACAGCCGCAAATTCAAACAGAATCAAATAATTTTTTGCATACGTACCTGAATTGTAGAGGTCTCAATGACTTTCGATTTTGGTGAAGATTGGTTAAGGGGAAGGGGTAGTTTACCAGCAACCTTTTACGTTTTAACAAGAGTAAAGTACTTGAAAATTTATTTTTCTATGGCAAACGGTAACTGCCGCAAATTCAAACAGAATCAAATAATTTTTTGCATACAGCCCTGATTTGTAGAGTACTCACGACTATTGTTTTTGGTGAAGATCGGTTGATGGAAAGGGGTAGTTTACCTGCAACGGTTTTTTTTTATCAAGGGAAATTTTTTTTTTGGCAAACGATAACAGCCGCAAATTCAAACAGAATTAAATAATGTTTCGTATACAGCCCTGAATTGTAGAGTTCTCAAGACCTATTGTTTTTGGTGAAGATTGGTTAAGGGAAAGGGGTAGTTTACCTGTAACGTTTTATGTTTTAACAAGGGTATTTCCTATGGCAAACGATAACAGCCGCAAATTCAAACAGACTCAAAAGATTATTTGCATACAGCCCTAAATTGTAGAGGTCTCAAGACCTATTGTGTTTGGTGAAGATCGGTTGAGGGAAAGGGGTAGTTTACCTGCAACGTTTTTTTAACAAGGGTATTTTCTATTGCAAACGATAACAGCCGCAAATTCAAACAGAATCAAATAATGTTTTGCATACAGCCCTGATTTGTAGAGTACTCAACACCTATTGTTTTTGGTGAAGATCGGTTAAGGGAAAGGGGTAGTTTACCAGCCACATTTTTTGTTTTAACAAGGGTATTTTCTATGGCAAACGATAACAGCCGCAAATTCAAACAGAATCAAATAATATTTTGCATACAGCACTGAATTGTAGAGTTATCAAGACCTATTGTTTTTGTTTAAGGTCGGGTTAGGGAAAGGGGTAGTTCACCTGCAACGTTTTATGTTTTAACATGGGTAATCTTTACTATGACGAATGATAACTGCCGTAAATTCAATCTGAATCAAATAATGTTTTGCATACCTTCCTGAGCTATAGGGAGCTCAATGTCTGTTGATTTTGGTGAAGATCGGTTAAGGGAAAAGGGTAGTTTACCTGTAACATTTTGTTTTAACAACGGTATTTTACTTCCATATTCCTTAAGAAATGGAAGTATCGTGATGGCAAAAAAAATCGTGTTCGAGATTATTGCAGATTCTGATTCTACTACACTCAAAACATGAAAAAAAGTCGTTTTCCGAAAAGTGTCTAGGTGTGTGTCTGTAGATTTTTTTTCTATGGCAAACGATAACTGCCGCAAATTCAAACGGAATCAAATAATTTTTTGCATGCCGTCCTGATTTGCAGAGTACTCGCGACCTGTTGTTTTTGGTGAAGATCGGTTGAGGGAAAGGGGTAGTTTACCGGCAACGGTTTTTTTTTAGCAAGGGTAATTTTGTTTGTTTGGCAAACGATAACAGCCGCAAATTCAAACAGAATCAAATAATGTTTCGCATACAGCCCTGAATTGTAGAGTTCTCAAGATCTGTTGATTTTGGTGAAGATCGGTTAAGGGAAAGGGGTAGTTTACCTGCAACGTCTTTTTAACAAGGGTATTTTCTATGGCAAACGATAACAGCCGCAAATTCAAACAGAATCAAATAATGTTTTGCATACAGCCCTGATTTGTAGAGTACTCAAGACCTATTGTTTTTGGTGAAGATCGGTTAAGGGAAAGGGGTAGTTTACCTGTAACGTTTTATGTTTTAACAAGGGTATTTCCTATGGCAAACGATAACAGCCGCAAATTCAAACAGAATCAAAAGATTATTTGCATACCGCCCTAAATTGTAGAGTTCTCAAGACCTGTAGTTTTTGGTGAAGATCGGTTGAGGGAAAGGGGTAGTTTACCTGCAACGTTTTTTTAACAAGGGTATTTTCTATGGCAAACGATAACAGCCGCAAATTCAAACAGAATCAAATAATGTTTTGCATACAGCCCTGATTTGTAGAGTACTCAAGACCTGTTGTTTTTGGTGAAGATCGGTTGAGGGGAAGGGGTAGTTTACCTGCAACGTTTTTTATCAAGCGTATTTTCTCTGGCAAACGATAACAGCCGCAAATTCAAACAGAATCAAATAATTTTGTGCATACGTCCCTGAATTGTAGAGGTCTCAATGACTTTCGATTTTGGTGAAGATCGGTTAAGGGGAAGGGGTAGTTTACCTGCAACCTTTTACGGGTTAACAAGAGTAAAGTACTTGAAAATTTATTTAAACTTTTTGAAACAATGGTAATTGTTAAAAATACAATAATTTTGTTGCCAGGCAATAAAATTATAATTTTTTCATTTTAATGTAATATAATATTTTTCATTTAATACAGCAATAAAAAGGCAGGTAAGACACAGCCTGGCTGTTTGGGTGAAAATGATTTTAAATATAAATCTTAGAATATGGAAGTCATGTATGGTTCTCCATACCGATATTTTACTTCCATATTCCTTAAGGAATGGAAGTATGGTGATGGGAAAAAAAATCGTGTTCGAGATTATTGCAGATTCTGATTCTACTACACTCAAAACATGAAAAAAAGGCGTTTTCCGAAATGTGTCTGTGTGTGTGTCTGTCTGTGTGTCTGTCTGTCTGTGTGTCTGTAGATTTTTTTTCTATGGCAAACGATAACTGCCGCAAATTCAAACAGAATCAAATAATTTTTTGCATGCAGTCCTGATTTGCAGAGTACTCGCGACCTATTGTTTTTGGTGAAGATCGGTTGAGGGAAAGGGGTAGTTTACCTGCAACGGTTTTTTTTTTTAGTAAGGGTAATTTTGTTTGTTTGGCAAACGATAACAGCCGCAAATTCAAACAGAATCAAATAATGTTTCGCATACAGCCCTGAATTGTAGAGTACTCAAGACCTATTGTTTTTGGTGAAGATCGGTTAAGGGAAAGGGGTAGTTTACCTGTAACGTTTTATGTTTTAACAAGGGTATTTCCTATGGCAAACGATAACAGCCGCAAATTCAAACAGAATCAAAAGATTATTTGCATACAGCCCTAAATTGTAGAGTTCTCAAGACCTATTGTTTTTGGTGAAGTTCGGTTGAGGGAAAGGGGTAGTTTACCTGCAAGGTTTTTTGATCAAGCGTATTTTCTATGCCAAACGATAACAGCCGCAAATTCAAACAGAATCAAATAATTTTTTGCATACATCCCTGAATTGTAGAAGTCTCAATGACTTTCTATTTTGGTGAAGATCGGTTAAGGGGAAGGGGTAGTTTACCTGCAACCTTTTACGTTTTAACAAGAGTAAAGTACTTGAAAATTTATTTTACTTCCATATTCCTTAAGGAATGGAAGTATGGTGATGGCAAAAAAAATCGTGTTCGAGATTATTGCAGATTCTGATTCTACTACACTCAAAACATGAAAAAAAGTCGTTTTCCGAAAAGTGTCTGTGTGTGTGTGTGTCTGTCTGTGTGTCTGTCTGTCTGTCTGTAGATTTTTTTTCTATGGCAAACGATAACTGCCGCAAATTCAAACAGAATCAAATAATTTTTTGCATACAGCTCTGATTTGCCGAGTACTCGCGACCTATTGTTTTTGGTGAAGATCGGTTGAGGGAAAGGGGTAGTTTACCTGCAACGGTTTTTTTTTAGCAAGGGTAATTTTGTTTGTTTGGCAAACGATAACAGCCGCAAATTCAAACAGAATCAAATAATGTTTCGCATACAGCCCTGAATTGTAGAGTTCTCAAGATCTGCTGATTTTGGTGAAGATCGGTTAAGGGAAATGGGTAGTTTACCTGTAACGTTTTATGTTTTAACAAGGGTATTTCCTATGGCAAACGATAACAGCCGCAAATTCAAACTGAATCAAATAATGTTTTGCATACAGCCCTGATTTGTAGAGTACTCAAGACCTATTGTTTTTGGTGAAGATCGGTTAAGGAGAAGGGGTAGTTTACCAGCAACGTTTTTTTATCAAGCGTATTTTCTATGGCAAACGATAACAGCCGCAAATGCAAACAGAATCAAATAATGTTTTGCATACATCCCTGAATTGTAGAGCTCTCAATGACTTTCGATTTTGGTGAAGATCGGTTAAGGGGAAGGGGTAGTTTACCTGCAACCTTTTACGTTTTAAGAAGAGTAAAGTACTTGAAAATTTATTTAAACTTTTTGAAACAATGGTAATTGTTAAAAATAAAATAATTTTGTTGCCAGGCAATAAAATTATAATTTTTTCATTTTATTGTAATATAATATTTTTCATTTAATACAGCAATAAAAAGGCAGGTAAGACACAGCCTGGCTGTTTGGCTGAAAATGATTTTAAATATAAATCTTAGAATATGGAAGTCATGTATGGTTCTCCATACCGATATTTTCTATGGCAAACGATAACTGCCGCAAATTCAAACAGAATCAAATAATTTTTTGCATACAGCCCTGATTTGTAGAGTACTCACGACTATTGTTTTTTGTGAAGATCGGTTGATGGAAAGGGGTAGTTTACCTGCAACGGTTTTTTTTTATCAAGGGAAATTTTTTTTTTGGCAAACGATAACAGCCGCAAATTCAAACAGAATTAAATAATGTTTCGTATACAGCCCTGAATTGTAGAGTTCTCAAGACCTATTGTTTTTGGTGAAGATCGGTTAAGGGAAGGGGGTAGTTTACCTGTAACGTTTTATGTTTTAACAAGGGTATTTCCTATGGCAAACGATAACAGCCGCAAATTCAAACAGACTCAAAAGATTATTTGCATACAGCCCTAAATTGTAGAGGTCTCAAGACCTATTGTTTTTGGTGAAGATCGGTTGAGGGAAAGGGGTAGTTTACCTGCAACGTTTTTTTAACAAGGGTATTTTCTATTGCAAACGATAACAGCCGCAAATTCAAACAGAATCAAATAATGTTTTGCATACAGCCCTAATTTGTAGAGTATTCAAGACCTATTGTTTTTGGTGAAGATCGGTTAAGGGGAAGGGGTAGTTTACCTGCAACTTTTTTTATCAAGCGTATTTTCTATGGCAAACGATAACAGCCGCAAATTCAAACAGAATCAAATAATTTTTTGCATACAGCCCTGATTTGTAGAGTACTCACGACTATTGTTTTTGGTGAAGATCGGTTGATGGAAAGGGGTAGTTTACCTGCAACGGTTTTTTTTTATCAAGGGAAATTTTTTTTTTGGCAAACGATAACAGCCGCAAATTGAAACAGAATTAAATAATGTTTCGTATACAGCCCTGAATTGTAGAGTTCTCAAGACCTATTGTTTTTGGTGAAGATCGGTTAAGGGAAGGGGGTAGTTTACCTGTAACGTTTTATGTTTTAACAAGGGTATTTCCTATGGCAAACGATAACAGCCGCAAATTCAAACAGACTCAAAAGATTATTTGCATACAGCCCTAAATTGTAGAGGTCTCAAGACCTATTGTTTTTGGTGAAGATCGGTTGAGGGAAAGGGGTAGTTTACCTGCAACGTTTTTTTAACAAGGGTATTTTCTATTGCAAACGATAACAGCCGCAAATTCAAACAGAATCAAATAATGTTTTGCATACAGCCCTAATTTGTAGAGTATTCAAGACCTATTGTTTTTGGTGAAGATCGGTTAAGGGGAAGGGGTAGTTTACCTGCAACTTTTTTTATCAAGCGTATTTTCTATGGCAAACGATAACAGCCGCAAATTCAAACAGAATCAAATAAATTTTTGCATACGTCCCTGAATTGTAGAGGTCTCAAGGACTTTCTATTTTGGTGAAGATCGGTTAAGGGGAAGGGGTAGTTTACCTGCAACCTTTTACGTTTTAACAAGAGTAGAGTACTTGAAAATTTATTTAAACTTTTTGAAACAATGGTAATTGTTAAAAATAAAATAATTTCGTTGCCAGGCAATAAAATTATAATTTTTACTTCCATATTCCTTAAGGAATGGAAGTATGGCTATGGCAAAAAAAATCGTGATCGATATTATTGCAGATTCTGATTGTACTACACTCAAAACATGAAAAAAAGTCATTTTCCGAAAAGTGTCTGTGTGTGTGTTTGTCTGTCTGTAGATTTTGTTGCCAGGCAATAAAATTAAAAAATTTTCATTTTAATGTAATATAATATTTTTCATTTAATACGGCAATAAAAAGGCAGGTAAGACACACACACACACACACACACACACACACACACACACACACACACACACACACACACAATTCACGTTATTTCTGGCCTCACTCATGTTTATTTTCTTACGTTTGCACGCTTTTTAAATGGAAAGTGCCGAAACCCACACCAACATAACGCGTGCAAGCCGAAAAAATGGACATCAATTTGCTTATGGCGAAGCTAGTAGTTAATGAATGGGTAGGCAAAAATCTTATCTTAAATTTTTTTTAAGGAATCACTAAAAGGACGGTGGGTCAAATCGGACGCTGAGGTAGAGTTTGCTGTAACCGAATGGTTCCACAAACAGCCGTAAGAATGTTACTAGCAGGGAATCTACAGGTTAGCGCAACAGTGGAACTCGTGTCTTAATGTTATTGGAGACTTCTTTTAAAATCGTTGAATAAAAAATGCTTTACAGCTCTATACGTGTGTCTATTGCACAATCCTTGTATTAGTCATACACAATAATACAACTGATTGAACTTCAAATTTTTAAACTTGATTAGTTTATATATATATATGTTTAATATTACAAATAATTCAAATAACAATCTTGATCATCTGTTAGTTCAGCGGAATAACAGTGACACTTTTAATAACCGCATAAAATAAACACTTAGAAACAACACTGGCGCTTTAACTTAACTGTTTGGACCACAGAAGTGAGGCATGCCTCAACGCTCTATGTGTACAGCGCGGGACAATCCCCCCTCCCTACACTTCCCTATCACACCACTACATTGCTTACATACGATGTATACAAAAAACGCTGAGGCACGTTCAGGTTGCCTCATTCGCTTTAAACGAACTATGCCGAATCTCACCTGTCACCATCTAGCGGTCGCTCAATAAAGCACGTTTCGGTTTAATAAATTTGACAGTCGCAGTAACAATGTATAATCTTTACGTTATGTAGTTCATACGTATTTATAATTTTTATTCTACAGAATTTTTTAGGTTAGGCATTGCCTCAATTGCCTCCATGTAACTTCGCCACTGATATATATGTGTACAACGTTATCGGCAACAAAGAAGTAGTTTTTGTTAAAATTCCTTCCCGGGATATTTGGCCGTAGTCCAATGTTTTCTACAAAACCAGACATTTCGGCAATGCCATCGACTTCCATCATCAGTGAAAATCGAGTGCGATAACGTGAGGTGGTATACGTTAGTGACCACAGTACTGTGGTTAAGGCTGAAGCAGTAAGTAGAAAGAAGTAGTTTCTATGGTAATATTTCATTTCGAAAATGATTTTAAATATAAATCTTAGAATATGGAAGTCATGTATGGTTCTCCATACCGATATTTACTTCCATGTTCCTTAAGGAAATGGAAGTATGGTGATGGCAAAAAAAAATCGTTTTCGAGATTATTGCAGATTCTGATTGTACTACACTCAAAACATGAAAAAAAGTCATTTTTCGAAAAGTGTCTGTGTGTCTATCTGTAGATTTTTTTTCTATGGCAAACGATAGCCTCAAATTCAAACTGAATCAAATTATTTTTTGCATGTAGCCCTGATTTGTTGAGTACTCAAGACCTATTGATTTTGGTGAAGATCGGTTAAGGGGAGACGTCAATGAAAATCTTCAAAAATTCGAAATTTTTTAAATTTTGTTTTCTTATTCCTCGTATTTTTCTGATTAAGAATATATATAATTTATATAGGAAGTAACGCTCGAAAGCAACTAAAAAAAATATTTTATTCATGCATGCACGGTAATTTCTGCCGCACGACCTCACCAAAACCCTAGCGCATCGCCCTTGTCTGCTTGACAAAATATTTTGTACGTATTACTATATATAGTATAAACTTCAGTTGATGAGTGTGATATTTTGATGGCTTTTACTTTTCATATGATTACATATAGTAGCAAACAACAGCTGATAGGTTATTGTTGTTGATTTGTTGTGATTAGTGGTGACTTTTGTTTGCCTGTTTATTATTTTATTTGAGTGATAAAATGCCTCGTTGCAAAAGTCTTTGGAATAGAAAATTCAGGGGAAATCAATTCTCAAACTCAGACAAATCAAATAAGCAACAGGGAAATGCCATTTCTCTAAATGAAGAAAATAGCCACCTTGATTTTGAGGTTAGGTCCAATGAAGAAACTACATCTAGTTCAAAGAAGAAACTGTCGTATATTTCTGAGTTCGTAAAAAATGTAGCAGATAAAAACACATCCAAAAATGTAATTATTGACCTCGACATTGTTTCAGCATTGATACAAAAATTTGTAAAATGTAAATATTGTGAAGAAGAAAATTGTGTTGTGCTCACGGAAGATTGTAATGCTCGTAAAGGACTAGCATGTAAACTTTCAATTTCATGTACAAAATGTGATTAAAAAAAGACAGCCATGTCTTCAAAAGTTACGAGGCATTGGTTATATAAGGTAAATAGCCGTTTTGCTTATGGTTTACTTAGCATTGGTAAAGGTGAAACTGCAGGTAGAACTCTTTGTTCTGTACTGAATTTGCCCTCACCTAACAGGCGTTTTACAAAACATAATAACCATATAAATGCTGTAACTTTAGTTAGTGAAACCTCACTACAAGAAGCTGCTCATGAAGCTATCATGGAAAATGATGCAACAGAGACTTAGCAGCAGCCTTTGACGGAACCTGGCAACGCAGGGGTCATTCATCTCTAAATGGGGTGGTTACGGTTACGTCATTCGACACCGGCAAGGTGTTAGATGTCGAGTGTTTGACAAAATATTGCCAAAAATGTGTTATGAACAAAAAAAAGTTTGTTCAGGGTTGTGCGAAAAACTATACTGGGTCCAGTGGAGGGATGGAGTGTGTTGGAGTGGAAAGAATTTTTTCTAGATCGGAACAGAACTGGGGTGTGCGGTACTTGAAATATATGGGTGATGGTGACTCTAACAGTTACTCTTTAATGTGTGAAAAGAAACCCTATGGTTCTGATGTAACCATACAAAAATTAGAATGTATAGGTCACGTACAAAAAAGGATGGGATCTAGATTGCGGCGATTGAAGAATAAAATGAAGGGGATCAAGCTAGCGGATGGGAAGGTTCTAGGTGGGAAAGGTAGGTTGACCGATGTAGAAATTGATAAACTTCAAAACTACTATGGCTTGGCAATTCAAAGGAATGCAGAGGACGTTGAGAAAATGTGTAAAGAAGTATGGGCAATTTACTGTCACAAGGTATCCACCAATGAATAACCTCATCATGGGCTTTGTCCACAAGGAGAAGAAAGCTGGTGTAAATTTAATAAGCTTGCTGCACTTGGGGAAGAGTATGAATTCCTTGCCAGTCTGTGTAATGGAAACAATAAAACCAATATTTAGAGATCTTTCAAATAAAGATTTACTTTCTAAGTGTGCACATGGACGCACACAAAATTCAAATGAGAGTCTGAACAACGTCATTTGGAGTAGAGTACCAAAGAATAACTTTGTGGGGTTAAAAACTTTAAAAACAGGGGTCCTAGATGCAGTGATCACATTTTCATCACATGAAGGAATTATGGGGAGAGAAAAAGTGCTACATGAAATGGGAATAACACCAGGGTGTAACGCTATTTTTGGTTTTCTTCAAAGTGACAATCTACGTATAAAAAAGGGGGAAAAAGCCATTCTTGAAATAACAAAAGAAGCAAGACAGAAAAGAAGAGCCCGGAAAAGAAAGAAGGAAGAAGAAGAAGCAGGAGATAATGCATCCTATGGCCCTGGGGAATTTTAGTAAGGTGGGAACATATATTTTTTTGTTTTTTTCAATTCCCCGAAAGTTGTGTTTTTACTTCCATATTCCTTAAGGAATGGAAGTATGGTGATGGCAAAAAAAATCGTGTTCGAGATTATTGCAGATTCTGATTCTACTACACTCAAAACATGAAAAAAAGTCGTTTTCCGAAAAGTGTCTGTGTGTCTGTCTGTCTGTCTGTCTGTCTGTCTGTCTGTCTGTCTCTGTCTGTCTGTCTGTCTGTCTGTCTGTCTGTAGATTTTTTTTTTATGGCAAACGATAACTGCCGCAAATTCAAACAGAATCAAATAATTTTTTGCATGCAGACCTGATTTGCAGAGTACTCGCGACCTATTCTTTTTGGTGAAGATCGGTTGAGGGAAAGGGGTAGTTTACCTGCAACGGTTTTTTTTTAGCAAGGGTAATTTTGTTTGTTTGGCAAACGATAACAGCCGCAAATTCAAACAGAATCAAATAATGTTTCGCATACAGCCCTGAATTGTAGAGTTCTCAAGATCTTTTGATTTTGGTGAAGATCGGTTAAGGGAAAGGGGTAGTTTACCTGTAACGTTTTATGTTTTAACAAGGGTATTTCCTATGGCAAACGATAACAGCCGCAAATTCAAACAGAATCAAAAGATTATTTGCATACAGCCCTAAATTGTAGAGTTCTCAAGACGTATTGTTTTTGGTGAAGTTCGGTTGAGGGAAAGGGGTAGTTTACCTGCAACGTTTTTTTAACAAGGGTATTTTCTATGGCAAACGATAACAGCCGCAAATTCAAACAGAATCAAATAATGTTTTGCATACAGCCCTGATTTGTAGAGTACTCAAGACCTATTATTTTTGGTGAAGATCGGTTAAGGGAAAGGGGTAGTTTACCTGTAACATTTTATGTTTTAACAAGGGTATTTCCTATGGCAAACGATAACAGCCGCAAATTCAAACAGAATCAAAAGATTATTTGCATACAGTCCTAAATTGTAGAGTTCTGAAGACCTATTGTTTTTGGTGAAGATCGGTTGAGGGAAAGGGGTAGTTTACCTGCAACGTTTTTTTAACAAGGGTATTTTCTATGGCAAACGATAACAGCCGCAAATTCAAACAGAATCAAATAATGTTTTGCATACAGCCCTGATTTGTAGAGTACTCAAGACATATTGTTTTTGGTGAAGATCGGTTAAGGGGAAGGGGTAGTTTACCTGCAACGTTTTTTTATCAAGCGTATTTTCTATGGCAAACGATAACAGCCGCAAATTCAAACAGAATCAAATAATGTTTTGCATACGTCCCTGAATTGTAGAGGTCTCAATGACTTTCGATTTTGGTGAAGATCGGTTAAGGGGAAGGGGTAGTTTACATGCAACCTTTTACGTTTTAACAAGAGTAAAGTACTTGAAAATTTATTTAAACTTTTTGAAACAATGGTAATTGTTAAAAATAAAATAATTTTGTTGCCAGGCAATAAAATTATAATTTTTTCATTTTAATGTAATATAATATTTTTCATTTAATACAGCAATAAAAAGGCAGGTAAGACATAGCCTGGCTGTTTGGCTGAAAATGATTTTAAATATAAATCTTAGAATATGGAAGTCATGTATGGTTCTCCATACCGATATTTACTTCCATATTCCTTAAGGAATGGAAGTATGGTGATGGCAAAAAAAATCGTGTTCGAGATTATTGCAGATTCTGATTCTACTATACTCAAAACATGAAAAAAAGTCGTTTTCCGAAAAGTGTCTGTCTGTCTGTCTGTCTGTCTGTCTGTAGATTTTTTTTCTATGGCAAACGATAACTGCCGCAAATTCAAACAGAATCAAATAATTTTTTGCATGCAGCCCTGATTTGCAGAGTACTCGCGACCTATTCTTTTTGGTGAAGATCGGTTGAGGGAAAGGGGTAGTTTACCTGCAACGGTTTTTTTTTAGCAAGGGTAATTTTGTTTGTTTGGCAAACGATAACAGCCGCAAATTCAAACAGAATCAAATAATGTTTCGCATACAGCCCTGAATTGTAGAGTTCTCAAGATCTTTTGATTTTGGTGAAGATCGGTTAAGGGAAAGGGGTAGTTTACCTGTAACGTTTTATGTTTTAACAAGGGTATTTCCTATGGCAAACGATAACAGCCGCAAATTCAAACAGAATCAAAAGATTATTTGCATACAGCCCTAAATTGTAGAGTTCTCAAGACGTATTGTTTTTGGTGAAGTTCGGTTGAGGGAAAGGGGTAGTTTACCTGCAACGTTTTTTTAACAAGGGTATTTTCTATGGCAAACGATAACAGCCGCAAATTCAAACAGAATCAAATAATGTTTTGCATACAGCCCTGATTTGTAGAGTACTCAAGACCTATTATTTTTGGTGAAGATCGGTTAAGGGAAAGGGGTAGTTTACCTATAACATTTTATGTTTTAACAAGGGTATTTCCTATGGCAAACGATAACAGCCGCAACTTCAAACAGAATCAAAAGATTATTTGCATACAGCCCTAAATTGTAGAGTTCTGAAGACCTATTGTTTTTGGTGAAGATCGGTTGAGGGAAAGGGGTAGTTTACCTGCAACGTTTTTTTAACAAGGGTATTTTCTATGGCAAACGATAACAGCCGCAAATTCAAACAGAATCAAATAATGTTTTGCATACGTCCCTGAATTGTAGAGGTCTCAAGGACTTTCGATTTTGGTGAAGATCGGTTAAGGGGAAGGGGTAGTTTACCTGCAACCTTTTACGTTTTAACAAGAGTAAAGTACTTGAAAATTTATTTAAACTTTTTGAAACAATGGTAATTGTTAAAAATAAAATAATTTTGTTGCCAGGCAATAAAATTATAATTTTTTCATTTTAATGTAATATAATATTTTTCATTTAATACAGCAATAAAAAGGCAGGTAAGACACAGCCTGGCTGTTTGGCTGAAAATGATTTTAAATATAAATCTTAGAATATGGAAGTCATGTATGGTTCTCCATACCGATATTTACTTCCATATTCCTTAAGGAATGGAAGTATGGTGATGGCAAAAAAAATCGTGTTCGAGATTATTGCAGATTCTGATTCTACTACACTCAAAACATGAAAAAAAGTCGTTTTCCGAAAAGTGTCTGTGTGTCTGTCTGTCTGTCTGTCTGTCTGTCTGTGTGTCTGTGTGTCTGTCTGTCTGTAGATTTTTTTTCTATGGCAAACGATAACTGCCGCAAATTCAAACAGAATCAAATAATTTTTTGCATACAGCCCGGTTTTGCAGAGTTCTCGCGACCTATTGTTTTTGGTGAAGATCGGTTGAGGGAAAGGGGTAGTTTACCTACAACGTTTTTTTAGCAAGGGTATTTTCTATGGCAAACGATAACAGCCGCAAATTCAAACAGAATCAAATACTTTTCTGCATACAGCCCTGATTTGTAGAGTACTCAAGACCTATTGTTTTTGGTGAAGATCGGTTGAGGGGAAGGGGTAGTTTACCAGCAACGTTTTTTATCATGCGTATTTTCTATGGCAAACGACAACTGCCGCAAATTCAAACAGAATCAAATAATTTTTTGCATACAACCCTGATTTGTAGAGTACTCGCGACCTATTGTTTTTGGTGAAGATCGGTTGAGGGGAAGGGGTAGTTTACCTGCAACGGTTTTTTTTATCAAGGGAAATTTTTTTTTTTTTGGCAAACGATAACAGCCGCAAATTCAAACAGAATCAAATAATGTTTCGCATACAGCCCTGAATTGTAGATTTCTCAAGACCTATTGTTTTTGGTGAAGATCGGTTGAGGGAAAGGGGTAGTTTACCTGCAACGTTTTTTTAACAAGGGTATTTTATATGGCAAACGATAACAGCCGCAAATTCAAACAGAATTAAATAATGTTTTGCATACAGTCCTGATTTGCAGAGTACTCAAGACCTGTTGTTTTTGGTGAAGATCGGTTAAGGGGAAGGGGTAGTTTACCTGCAACCTTTTACGTTTTATTTTCTATGGCAAACGATAACAGCCGCAAATTCAAACAGAATGAAATAATTTTTTGCATACGTCCCTGAATTGTAGAGGTCTCAATGACTTTCGATTTTGGTGAAGATCGGTTAAGGGGAAGGGGTAGTTTACCTGCAACCTTTTACGTTTTAACAAGAGTAAAGTACTTGAAAATTTATTTAAACTTTTTGAAACTATGGTAATTGTTAAAAATAAAATAATTTTGTTGCCAGGCAATAAAATTATAATTTTTTCATTTTAATGTAATATAATATTTTTCATTTAATACAGCAATAAAAAGGCAGGTAAGACACAGCCTGGCTGTTTGGCTGAAAATGATTTTAAATATAAATCTTAGAATATGGAAGTCATGTATGGTTCTCCATACCGATATTTACTTCCATATTCCTTTAGGAATGGAAGTATGGTGATGGCAAATATCGGTATGGAGAACCATACATGACTTCCATATTCTAAGATTTATATTTAAAATCATTTTCAGCCAAACAACCAGGCTGTGTCTTACCTGCCTTTTTATTGCTGTATTAAATGAAAAATATTATATTACATTAAAATGAAAAAATTATAATTTTATTGCCTGGCAACAAAATTATTTTATTTTTAACAATTGCCATTGTTTCAAAAAGTTTAAATAAATTTTCAAGTACTTTACTCTTGTTAAAACGTAAAAGGTTGCAGGTAAACTACCCCTTCCCCTTAACCGATCTTCACCAAAATCGAAAGTCATTGAGACCTCTACAATTCAGGGACGTATGCAAAAAATTATTTCATTCTGTTTGAATTTGCGGCTGTTATCGTTTGCCATAGAAAATACGCTTGATAAAAAAACGTTTCAGGTAAACTACCCCTTCCCCTTAACCGATATTCACCAAAAACAATAGGTCTTGAGTACTCTACAAATCAGGGCTGTATGCAAAACATTATTTGATTCTGTTTGAATTTGCGGCTGTTATCGTTTGCCATAGAACATACCCTTGTTAAAAAAACGTTGCAGGTAAACTACCCCTTTCCCTCAACCGATCTTCACCAAAAACAATAGGTCTTGAGAAATCTACAATTCAGGGCTGTATGCGAAACATTATTTGATTCTGTTTGAATTTGCGGCTGTTATCGTTTGCCAAAAAAAAAAAAAATTTCCCTTGATAAAAAAAACCGTTGCAGGCAAACTACCCCTTCCCCTCAACCGATCATCACCAAAAACAATAGGTCGCGAGTACTCTACAAATCTGGGCTGTATGCAAAAAATTATTTGATTCTGTTTGAATTTGCGGCAGTTGTCGTTTGCCATAGAAAATACGCATGATAAAAAACGTTGCTGGTAAACTACCCCTTCCCCTCAACCGATCTTCACCAAAAACAATAGGTCTTGAGTACTCTACAAATCAGGGCTGTATGCAGAAAATTATTTGATTCTGTTTGAATTTGCGGCTGTTATCGTTTGCCATAGAAAATACCCTTGTTAAAAAAACGTTGTTGGTAAACTACCCCTTTCCCTTAACCGATCTTCACCAAAAACAAAAAGTCTTGAGAACTCTACAATTTAGGGCTGTATGCAAATAATCTTTTCATTCTGTTTGAATTTGCGGCTGTTATCGTTTGCCATAGGAAATAACCTTGTTAAAACATAAAACGTTACAGGTAAACTACCCCTTTCCCTTAACCGATCTTCACCAAAGACAATAGGTCTTGAGAACTCTACAATTCAGGGCTGTATGCGAAACATTATTTGATTCTGTTTGAATTTGCGGCTGTTATCGTTTGCCAAACAAACAATATCGGTATGGAGAACCATACATGACTTCCATATTCTAAGATTTATATTTAAAATCATTTTCAGCCAAACAGCCAGGCTGTGTCTTACCTGCCTTTTTATTGCTGTATTAAATGAAAAATATTATATTACATTAAAATGAAAAAATTATAATTTTATTGCCTGGCAACAAAATTATTTTATTTTTAACAATTACCATTGTTTCAAAAAGTTTAAATAAATTTTCAAGTACTTTACTCTTGTTAAAACGTAAAAGGTTGCAGGTAAACTACCCCTTCCCCTTAACCGATCTTCACCAAAATCGAACGTCATTGAGACCTCTACAATTCAGGGACGTATGCAAAAAATTATTTGATTCTGTTTGAATTTGCGGCTGTTATCGTTTGCCATAGAAAATACGCTTGATAAAAAAACGTTGCAGGTAAACTACCCCTTCCCCTTAACCGATCTTCACCAAAAACAATAGGTCTTGAGTACTCTACAAATCAGGGCTGTATGCAAAACATTATTTGATTCTGTTTGAATTTGCGGCTGTTATCGTTTGCCATAGAAAATAAAACGTAAAAGGTTGCAGGTAAACTACCCCTTCCCCTTAACCGATCTTCACCAAAAACAATAGGTCTTGAGTACTCTACAAATCAGGACTGTATGCAAAACATTATTTGATTCTGTTTGAATTTGCGGCTGTTATCGTTTGCCATATAAAATACCCTTGTTAAAAAAACGTTGCAGGTAAACTACCCCTTTCCCTCAACCGATCTTCACCAAAAACAATAGGTCTTGAGAAATCTACAATTCAGGGCTGTATGCGAAACATTATTTGATTCTGTTTGAATTTGCGGCTGTTATCGTTTGCCATAGAAAATACCCTTGTTAAAAAAACGTTGTAGGTAAACTACCCCTTTCCCTTAACCGATCTTCACCAAAAACAAAAGGTATTGAGAACTCTACAATTTAGGGCTGTATGCAAATAATCTTTTCATTCTGTTTGAATTTGCGGCTGTTATCGTTTGCCATAGGAAATACCCTTGTTAAAACTTAAAACGTTACAGGTAAACTACCCCTTTCCCTTAACCGATCTTCACCAAAAACAATAGGTCTTGAGAACTCTACAATTCAGGGCTGTATGCGAAACATTATTTGACTCTGTTTGAATTTGCGGCTGTTATCGTTTGCCAAACAAACAAAATTTCCCTTGCTAAAAAAAAACCGTTGCAGGTAAACTACCCCTTTCCCTCAACCGATCTTCACCAAAAACAATAGGTCGCGAGAACTCTGCAAAACCGGGCTGTATGCAAAAAATTATTTGATTCTGTTTGAATTTGCGGCAGTTATCGTTTGCCATAGAAAAAAAATCTACAGACAGACAGACAGACAGACAGACAGACAGACAGACACACAGACACTTTTCGGAAAACGACTTTTTTTCATGTTTTGAGTGTAGTAGAATCAGAATCTGCAATAATCTCGAACACGATTTTTTTTGCCATCACCATACTTCCATTCCTTAAGGAATATGGAAGTAAAAAAAATCGTGTTCGAGATTATTGCAGATTCTGATTCTACTATACTCAAAACATGAAAAAAAGTCGTTTTCCGAAAAGTGTCTGTGTGTCTGTCTGTCTGTCTGTCTGTCTGTCTGTCTGTCTGTAGATTTTTTTTCTATGGCAAACGATAACTGCCGCAAATTCAAACAGAATCAAATAATTTTTTGCATGCAGCCCTGATTTGCAGAGTACTCGCGACCTATTCTTTTTGGTGAATATCGGTTGAGGGAAAGGGGTAGTTTACCTGCAACGGTTTTTTTTTAGCAAGGGTAATTTTGTTTGTTTGGCAAACGATAACAGCCGCAAATTCAAACAGAATCAAATAATGTTTCGCATACCGCCCTGAATTGTAGAGTTCTCAAGATCTTTTGATTTTGGTGAAGATCGGTTAAGGGAAAGGGGTAGTTTACCTGTAACGTTTTATGTTTTAACAAGGGTATTTCCTATGGCAAACGATAACAGCCGCAAATTCAAACAGAATCAAAAGATTATTTGCATACAGCCCTAAATTGTAGAGTTCTCAAGACGTATTGTTTTTGGTGAAGTTCGGTTGAGGGAAAGGGGTAGTTTACCTTCAACGTTTTTTTAACAAGGGTATTTTCTATGGCAAACGATAACAGCCGCAAATTCAAACAGAATCAAATAATGTTTTGCATACAGCCCTGATTTGTAGAGTACTCAAGACCTATTATTTTTGGTGAAGATCGGTTAAGGGAAAGGGGTAGTTTACCTGTAACATTTTATGTTTTAACAAGGGTATTTCCTATGGCAAACGATAACAGCCGCAAATTCAAACAGAATCAAAAGATTATTTGCATACAGCCCTAAATTGTAGAGTTCTGAAGACCTATTGTTTTTGGTGAAGATCGGTTGAGGGAAAGGGGTAGTTTACCTGCAACGTTTTTTTAACAAGGGTATTTTCTATGGCAAACGATAACAGCCGCAAATTCAAACAGAATCAAATAATGTTTTGCATACAGCCCTGATTTGTAGAGTACTCAAGACCTATTGTTTTTGGTGAAGATCGGTTAAGGGGAAGGGGTAGTTTACCTGCAACGTTTTTTTATCAAGCGTATTTTCTATGGCAAACGATAACAGCCGCAAATTCAAACAGAATCAAATAATGTTTTGCATGCAGCCCTGATTTGCAGAGTACTCGCGACCTATTCTTTTTGGTGAAGATCGGTTGAGGGAAAGGGGTAGTTTACCTGCAACGGTTTTTTTTTAGCAAGGGTAATTTTGTTTGTTTGGCAAACGATAACAGCCGCAAATTCAAACAGAATCAAATAATGTTTCGCATACCGCCCTGAATTGTAGAGTTCTCAAGATCTTTTGATTTTGGTGAAGATCGGTTAAGGGAAAGGGGTAGTTTACCTGTAACGTTTTATGTTTTAACAAGGGTATTTCTTATGGCAAACGATAACAGCCGCAAATTCAAACAGAATCAAAAGATTATTTGCATACAGCCCTAAATTGTAGAGTTCTCAAGACGTATTGTTTTTGGTGAAGTTCGGTTGAGGGAAAGGGGTAGTTTACCTGCAACGTTTTTTTAACAAGGGTATTTTCTATGGCAAACGATAACAGCCGCAAATTCAAACAGAATCAAATAATGTTTTGCATACAGCCCTGATTTGTAGAGTACTCAAGACCTATTATTTTTGGTGAAGATCGGTTAAGGGAAAGGGGTAGTTTACCTGTAACATTTTATGTTTTAACAAGGGTATTTCCTATGGCAAACGATAACAGCCGCAAATTCAAACAGAATCAAAAGATTATTTGCATACAGCCCTAAATTGTAGAGTTCTGAAGACCTATTGTTTTTGGTGAAGATCGGTTGAGGGAAAGGGGTAGTTTACCTGTAACGTTTTATGTTTTAACAAGGGTATTTCCTATGGCAAACGATAACAGCCGCAAATTCAAACAGAATGAAAAGATTATGTTGCATACAGCCCTAAATTGTAGAGTTCTCAAGACCTTTTGTTTTTGGTGAAGATCGGTTAAGGGAAAGGGGTAGTTTACCTACAACGTTTTTTTAACAAGGGTATTTTCTATGGCAAACGATAACAGCCGCAAATTCAAACAGAATCAAATAATTTTCTGCATACAGCCCTGATTTGTAGAGTACTCAGGACCTATTGTTTTTGGTGAAGATCGGTTGAGGGGAAGGGGTAGTTTACCAGCAACGTTTTTTATCATGCGTATTTTCTATGGCAAACGACAACTGCCGCAAATTCAAACAGAATCAAATAATTTTTTGCATACAGCCCTGATTTGTAGAGTACTCGCGACCTATTGTTTTTGGTGAAGATCGGTTGAGGGGAAGGGGTAGTTTACCTGCAACGGTTTTTTTTATCAAGGGAAATTTTTTTTTTTTGGCAAACAGCCGCAAATTCAAACAGAATCAAATAATGTTTCGCATACAGCCCTGAATTGTAGATTTCTCAAGACCTATTGTTTTTGGTGAAGATCGGTTGAGGGAAAGGGGTAGTTTACCTGCAACGTTTTTTTAACAAGGGTATTTTCTATGGCAAACGATAACAGCCGCAAATTCACAAACAGAATCAAATAATGTTTTGCATACAGTCCTGATTTGTAGAGTACTCAAGACCTATTGTTTTTGGTGAAGATCGGTTAAGGGGAAGGGGTAGTTTACCTGCAACGTTTTTTTATCAAGCGTATTTTCTATGGCAAACGATAACAGCCGCAAATTCAAACAGAATCAAATAATTTTTTGCATACGTCCCTGAATTGTAGAGGTCTCAATGACTTTCGATTTTGGTGAAGATCGGTTAAGGGGAAGGGGTAGTTTACCTGCAACCTTATACGTTTTAACAAGAGTAAAGTACTTGAAAATTTATTTAAACTTTTTGAAACAATGGTAATTGTTAAAAATAAAATAATTTTGTTGCCAGGCAATAAAATTATAATTTTTTCATTTTAATGTAATATAATATTTTTCATTTAATACAACAATAAAAAGGCAGGTAAGACACAGCCTGGCTGTTTGGCTGAAAATGATTTTAAATATAAATCTTAGAATATGGAAGTCATGTATGGTTCTCCATACCGATATTTAATATTTAGGAACATTTTTCTCCTAATCTAGTAAGGATAAAACAATGAAACTTTGTATTTGTGTTTAGCAGTATGTAAGCGATATTGTGTACCAAAATAAAAACATTTGGTTTATACATAAAAGAAATAAAAAATTATTATATAATAAGAAACCATGGAAATTTTGTTGTTAATTTTTTAGTGAATATAATAATTTCTAGATTAGACATTTTTTAAGATAGGCTCATGATATTGGTACCCAGTTTATAAATAAATATACATTGTCTGTGGTAAAAATTTGGTAAAGATATTTCGTTCCAGTACTGAGATAAGTGTTCCTTAATATTACATGTATTTCTTATGGGAATAGCTTCATTGACGTCTCTTAAGCGAAAGTGGTAGTTTACCTGCAACGGTTTTTTTTTAAACAAGTGTAATTTTTTTCTATGGCAAACGATAACAGCCGCAAATTCAAACAGAATCAACTACTCTTTTGCATACAGTCCTGAATTATAGAGTTCTCAAGACCTATTGGTTTTGCTGAAGATCGGTTAAGGGAAAGGGGTAGTTTACCAGCAACGTTTTTTTTATGGGGGGTAATTTTTTTCTATGGCAAACGATAACAGCCGCAAATTCAAACAGAATCAAATGATTATTTGCATACAGCCCTAAATTGTAGAGTTCTCACGATCTATTGATTTTGGTGAAGATCGGTTAAGGAAAAGGGGTAGTTTACCTGCTACGTTTTATGTTTTAAAAGGGTATTTTCTATGGCAAACGATAAGAGCCGCAAATTCAATCAGAATCAAATAATGTTTTGCATACAGCCCTGATCTGTAGAGTACTCAAGACCTATTGTTTTAGGTGAAGATCGGTTAAGGGAAAGGGGTAGTTTACCGGCAACATTTTATGTTTTAAAAGGGTATTTTTATGGCAAACGATAAGAGGCGCAAATTCAAACAGAATCAAATACTTTTTTGCATGTAGCCATGATTTGTAGAGTACTCAAGACCTCTTGATTTTGGTGAAGATCGGTTAAGGGGAAGGGGTAGTTTACCTGCAATGGTTTTTTTTTAAACAAGTGTAATTTTTTTCTATGGCAAACGATAACAGCCGCAAATTCAAACATAATCAACTACTCTTTTGCATACAGCCCTGAATTGTAGAGTTCTCAAGTCCTATTGGTGTTGGTGAAGATCGGTTAAGGGAAAGGGGTGGTTTACCAGCAACATTTTATGTTTTAACATGGATAATTTTTTATATGACGAACGATAACTGCAGCAAATTCAAACAGAATCAAATGATTATTTTCATACAGCCCTCAATTTAGAGATCTCAAGACCTACGGTTTTTGGTGAAGATCGGTTGAGGGAAAGGGGTAGTTTACCTGCAACGTTTTTTTAACAAGGGTATTTTCTATGGCAAACGATAACAGCCGCAAATTCAAACAGAATCAAATAATGTTTTGCATACAGCCCTGATTTGTAGAGTTCTCAAGACTTATTGTTTTTGGTGAAGATCGGTTAAGGGAAAGGGGTAGTTTACCTGTAACGTTTTATGTTTTAACAAGGGTATTTCCTATGGCAAACGATAACAGCCGCAAATTCAAACAGAATCAAAAGATTATTTGCATACTGCCCTAAATTGTAGAGTTCTCAAGACCTATTGTTTTTGGTGAAGTTCGGTTGAGGGAAAGGGGTAGTTTACCTGCAACGTTTTTTTAACAAGGGTATTTTCTATGGCAAACGATAACAGCCGCAAATTCAAACAGAATCAAATAATGTTTTGCATACAGCCCTGATTTGTAGAGTACTCAAGACCTATTGTTTTTGGTGAAGATCGGTTAAGGGGAAGGGGTAGTTTACCTGCAACGTTTTATTTATCAAGCGTATTTTCTATGGCTAACGATAACAGCCGCAAATTCAAACAGAATCAAATAATTTTGTGCATACGTCCCTGAATTGTAGAGGTCTCAATGACTTTCGATTTTGGTGAAGATCGGTTAAGGGGAAGGGGTAGTTTACCTGCAACCTTTTACGTTTTAACAAGAGTAAAGTACTTGAAATTTTATTTAAACTTTTTGAAACAATGGTAATTGTTAAAAATACAATAATTTTGTTGCCAGGCAATAAAATTATAATTTTTTCATTTTAATGTAATATAATATTTTTCATTTAATACAGCAATAAAAAGGCAGGTAAGACACAGCCTGGCTGTTTGGGTGAAAATGATTTTAAATATAAATCTTAGAATATGGAAGTCATGTATGGTTCTCCATACCGATATTTTACTTCCATATTCCTTAAGGAATGGAAGTATGGTGATGGCAAAAAAAATCGTGTTCGAGATTATTGCAGAGTCTGATTCTACTACACTCAAAACATGAAAAAAAGTCGTTTTCCGAAATGTGTCTGTGTGTGTGTCTGTCTGTGTGTCTGTCTGTCTGTGTGTCTGTAGATTTTTTTCTATGGCAAACGATAACTGCCGCAAATTCAAACAGAATCAAATAATTTTTTGCATGCAGTCCTGATTTGCAGAGTACTCGCGACCTATTGTTTTTGGTGAAGATCGGTTGAGGGAAAGGGGTAGTTTACCTGCAACGGTTTTTTTTTTAGCAAGGGTAATTTTGTTTGTTTGGCAAACGATAACAGCCGCAAATTCAAACAGAATCAAATAATGTTTCGCATACAGCCCTGAATTGTAGAGTTCTCAAGATCTGTTGATTTTGGTGAAGATCGGTTATGGGAAAGGGGTAGTTTACCTGTAACGTTTTATGTTTTAACAAGGGTATTTCCTATGGCAAACGATAACAGCCGCAAATTCAAACAGAATCAAAAGATTATTTGCATACAGCCCTAAATTGTAGAGTTCTCAAGACCTGTTGTTTTTGGTGAAGTTCGGTTGAGGAAAGGGGTAGTTTACCTGCAACCTTTTTTTAACAAGGTTATTTTCTATGGCAAACGATAACAGCCGCAAATTCAAACAGAATCAAATAATGTTTTGCATACAGCCCTGATTTGTAGAGTACTCAAGACCTTTTGTTTTTGGTGAAGATCGGTTAAGGGAAAGGGGTAGTTTACCTGTAACGTTTTATGTTTTAACAAGGGTATTTCCTATGGCAAACGATAACAGCCGCAAATTCAAACAGAATCAAAAGATTATTTGCATACAGCCCTAAATTGTAGAGTTCTCAAGACCTATTGTTTTTGGTGAAGATCGGTTAAGGGGAAGGGGTAGTTTACCTGCAACGTTTTTTTATCAAGCGTATTTTCTATGGCACACGATAACAGCCGCAAATTCAAACAGAATCAAATAATGTTTTGCATACGTCCCTGAATTGTAGAGGTCTCAATGACTTTCGATTTTGGTGAACATCGGTTAAGGGGAAGGGGTAGTTTACCTGCAACCTTTTACGTTTTAACAAGAGTAAAGTACTTGAAAATTTATTTAAACTTTTTGAAACAATGGTAATTGTTAAAAATAAAATAATTTTGTTGCCAGGCAATAAAATTATAATTTTTTCATTTTAATGTAATATAATATTTTTCATTTAATACAGCAATAAAAAGGCAGGTAAGACACAGCCTGGCTGTTTGGGTGAAAATGATTTTAAATATAAATCTTAGAATATGGAAGTCATGTATGGTTCTCCATACCGATATTTTATATGGTAAACGATAATAGTCGCAAATTCAAACAGAATCAAATAATGTTTACATAGAGCCCTGTAGAGTTCTCAAGACATGTTGGTTTTGGTGAAGGACGGTTAAGGGAATAGGGTAGTTTACCTGCAACATTTTATGTTTTAACAAGGGTAATTTTTTATGACGAACGATAACTGCCGTACATTAAAACAGAATCAACTACTCTTCTGCATACCTTTTTGAATTATACAGAACTCAAGGTCTGTTGATTTTGTTGAAGATCGGTTAAGGGAAAGGGGTAGTTTACCTGCAACGTTGTATGTTTTAACAAGGGTATTTTCTATGGCAAACGATAACAGCCGCAAATTCAAACAGAATCAAATGATGTTTTCCATACAGGCCTGTATTGTAGAGTTCTCAATACTTGTTGGTGTTGGTGAAGATCGGTTAAGGGAAAGGGGTATTTTACCTGCAACATTTTATGTTTAGCAAGGGTAATTTTTTATATGACGAACGATAACTGCCGTAAATTCAAACAGAATCAACTACGTTTTTGCATACCTTTTTGAACTAAAGAGAACTCAAGGTCTGTTGATTTTGTTGAAGATCGGTTGAGGGAAAGGGGTAGTTTATCAGCAACGTTTTATGTTTTAAAAAGGTAAATTTTTTTATGACGAACGATAACTGCCGAAAATTCAAAGAGAATCAAATAATTTTTTGCACACTTTCCTGAGTTTTAGAGAACTCAAGGTCTGTTGATTTTGGTGAAGATCGGTTAAGGGAAAGGGGTAGTTTACCTGCAACATTTTAAGTTGTAACAAGAGAAATGTTTCCATGACGAACGATAACTGCCGCACATTCAAACAGAATCAAATATTTTTTTGCATGCATCCCTGAATGGTAGACGACTGAAGGTCTATTGATTTTGGAGAAGATCGGTTAAGAGAAAGGGGTAGTTTACCTGAAACATGTTATGATTCAACGAGAGTGAAGTACTTAATTTTTATAAATAAAGTATCCTGAAAATAAGATCATAATAATCCACTGTAGAAACGTAGATGAAATATCTATAAATGAAGAGGTTAGGTAAACGGAGTGGGGGTAATTTTCTATTATTAAAAATTATAGTTGAAGTTGGAGGGGAGAATTTTTTAAGTGTACTACGTTATCGGCAACAAAGAAGTAGTTTTTTGTTAAAATTGCTTCCCGGGCTGTTTAGCCGTAGTCCAATGTTTTCTGTAAAACCAGACTTTTCTGCAGTGCCATCGACTGCCATCATCAGTGAAAATCGAGTGCGAAAACGTGAAGTGGTATACGTTAGTGACCACAGTACTGTGGTTAATGCTGAAGCAATAAGTAGAAAGACGTAGTTTCTATGGAAATTTTTCATTTCGAATATGATTTTAAAAATAAATCTTAGAACATGGAAGTCATGTATGGTTCTCCATACCGATATTTACTTCCATGTTCCCTAAGGAAATGGAAGTATGGTGATGGCAAAAAAAATTGTGTTCGAGATTATTGCAGATTCTGATTGTACGACACTCGAAACATGAAAAAAAGTCATTTTTCGAAAAGTGTCTGTGTGTGTCTGTCTGTCTACACATTTTTTTTCTATAGCAAACGATAACAGTCGCAAATTCAAACAGAATCAAATAATTTTTTGCATACAGGCCTGATTCGTAGAGTTCTCAAGACCTTTTGTTTTTGGTGAAGATCGGTTAAGGGAAAGGGGTAGTTTACCTGCAACGTTTTATGTTTTAAAAGGGTATTTTCTATGGCAAACGATAAGAGCCGCAAATTCAAACAGAATCAAATAAGTTTTTGCATACAGCCCTCATTCGTAGAGTACTCAAGACCTTTTGTTTTTGGTGAAGATCGGTTTAGGGAAAGGGGTAGTTTACCTGCAACATTTTATGTTTTAAAAGGGTATTTTCTATGGCAAACGATAAGAGTCGCAAATTCAAACAAAATCAAATAATGTTTTGCATAAAGCTCTGATTTGTAGAGTACTCAAGACCTAGTGTTTTTGGTGAAGATCGGTTAACGGGAAGAGGTAGTTTACCTGCAACGTTTTCTTATCAAGTGTAATTTTTTTCTATGGCAAACGATAACAGCCGCAAATTCAAACAGAAGCAAATAATGTTTTGCATATAGGCCTGAATTGTAGAGTTCTCAAGACCTGCTGGTTTTGGTGTAGATCGGTTAAGGGAATAGGGTAGTTTACCGGCAACATTTTATGTTTTAACAAGGGTAATTTTTTATATGGCGAACGATAACTGCCGGAAATTCAAACCGAATCAACTACCTTTTGCATACCTTTTTGAGTTATACAGAACTCAAGGTCTGTTGATTTTGTTGAAGATCGGTTAAGGGAAAGGGGTAGTTTACCTGCAACGTTTTATGTTTTAACAAGGGTATTTACTATGGCAAACGATAAGAGCCGCAAATTCAAACAGAATCAAATAATGTTTTGTATACAGCCCTGAATTGTAGAGGACTGAAGGCCTATTGATTTTGGTGAAGATCGGTTTAGAGAAAGGGGTAGTTTACCAGCAACTTTTTATGTTTTAACAAGGTTAATGTTTTCTATGACGAACAATAACTGCCGTAAATTCAAAGAAAATCAAATATTTTTTTGCATACGTTCCTAAATTGTAGAGAACTCAAGGTCTGTTGATTTTGGTGAAGATGGGTAAAGGGAAAGGGGTAGTTTACCTGAAACATGTTATGTTGTAACAAGAGAAATATTTTCATGACGAACAATAACTGCCGCAAATTGAAACAGAATCAAATATTTTTTTGCATGCATCCCTGCATTGTAGAGGTTTTTGGTGAAGATCGGTTTAGAGAAAGGGGTAGTTTACCTGCAACGTTTTATGTTTTAACAAGAGTAAAGTACTTAATTTTGATAAATAAAGTATCTTGATAAGAAGCTCATAATAATCCACTGTAGAAACGTAGATGAAATATCTATAAATGAAGAAGTTAGGTGAACGGGGTGGGGGTAATTTTCTATAAATGAAAATTATAATTGAAGGGGGAGGGGAGAATTTTTTATGTGTACTACATTATCGGCAACAAAGAAGTAGTTCTTTGTTAAAATTCTTTCCTGGGCTGTTTAGCCGTAGTCCAATGTTTTCTGCAAAACCAAACTTTTCGGCAGTGCCATCGACTTCCATCTCAGTGAAAATCGAGTGCGAAAACGTGAGGTGGTATACGTTGGTGACCACAGTACTGTGGTTTATGGCTGAAGCAATAAGTAGAAAGAAGTAGTTTCTATGGAAATATTTCATTTCGAAAATGATTTTATATATAAATCTTAGAACATGGAAGTCATGTATGGTTCTCCATACCGATATTTTCATAGTATTCTGTAACTATGTGTATTCTGTGTAGAAAATTGCCTTTTTTATAAAAATATTGTTTAATTGAGTGATGTAGGCTTATGCTTACTTGATTGTAGGTAAAATTTATTTATTGGTTCCGTAAGGTTTAAAGTAAATCTTCTTCATTGTTGCATATATGTTTCCATATATATTCAACTAAAATTATATATATATACAAACTTTCACTAGTGAACATTTATTTTTGGTTTTATGTCCCAAACGATTCGACGTGGTGTCCGTCTTCCTCAGTGGGATTTAAAATACAGAGTGTCAGTACAAAGTAACCGTTATGGGTTGTAGGTGTGTGTGGTGGGGGTTGCTGGTGGGAGGGAATTGGCGCTGGGATTCAAAGTGTGTGTTTGAACAAGTGTATCAAAAAGTATATGTGATCTATAGTGTAATTGGTCGTCTTTTTGATACACTTGTTCAAACACACACTTGGAATCCCAGCGCCAATTCCCTCCCACCAGCAACCCCCACCACACACACCTACAACCCATAACGGTTACCTTGTACTGACACTCTGTATTTCAAATCCCACTGAGGAAGACGGACACCACGTCGAAATGTTTGGGACATAAAACCAAAAGTAAGTGTTCACTAGTGAAAGTTTGTATATATATACTATTTAAAAAAGTGAATGAAGAGGATGTATCAACAAGACAATCAACTAAAATATCTGAACGTGCTAACTGACATTCAACCAGTTCATCTCCTTACATCACACTTAATTTTGGCTAGTCACTTTTAATGTTCTATTTATACATTTGAATTTTTGGCCATGCAGATTATATTTTTTAAATGGTTCACCTTGAAATGAATGTAACAATTTTGTTGCAAATTGCTGTACCTCTAACACATATGGCTCTTGACTTTACCGCTGATGATGTTAGTTGCATCTGTCTTGGTGTTGGTAATAAGTGAAAATTTTGAATTGCATTTTCTTACTCATGTTTTTGATAAATTGTATCAAATGAAGAAACACTTTTAAAACAATTTTGAATTATCATAAAAACATCACAGAACAAATGTACGGTAGTTCACAAAATGTCTGTATAGTAGTTAATTATACAGTAGTACATTAAATAAAACTAAAAGTGTTTCTTAAACAATCAGGTGAGGCTATCAGTTATTACCAATGTGGATGTGAACTATCATTTTGGAGATTTACCACACATCATAAAACCACTCCACAGGCCACAAAATTAAACTCAGTCTGTTGTTAATACGACTCTGACAGTTCATGTAATGTGAGCCTTAACGCCCCTTTTATAGCCAATTGGAACAATGGGAAGGCGTCCATGTTGCCAATTCTTCATTATGAATGTTTGTAGTGCAGTGCTTGTGTAATCACTGACAGTGAAAATAAAAAAATTGCTTGTTATGTGTAACAGCCACAACAATAGTTCGTTTGTACATGAGTGCCTACTACATGTGTTAAGAAGTATATTCTAGTAATGATTAGATTTTTGTGTAAATATTTTGACTCAAATTTTTCATTTAATAATTTCATAATTCATGTTTTTGTTGACCTGAAAGTGGCACATTTTATTTACTTATTAAAAGCTTATGTCTGTGTTAAAACCTTAAGAATTAAATTTACGTTAAATGTTTTGTTTTGTCTAACGATTTGTTTGTGGAGTAAGCAGTTATATATTGTAGTGTATGCAGTGACACTCTATATAAGTCGTTAAAACAATATCTCCCTCATCAAAAAAATTGGAAGAGAAACTCTGCTTACAGGTCAGTCACAAAAACTTGTGTGGTTTTAAGGCATAATGGAGTTCCTCTTATTTCATTAAACAAAACTGTACAAAGGGTTGTGGTTGCTCTAAAAATTGGTGAAACAAGCATTAAATATAGGTACCAGAGAAAAATTCCCAGAAGACATCAATAACACAACAACGCCTGTTCATTCAATGCCAAGAAAGTCTAGACAAAAGGTATTCACAAAAGGGGTCTTTGAAAATTTCCAAGGCTGTTGAATTTGTGATGGGCTGTTAGACAGCACATTTTTAACATTACTACAAACAGAAAGAATATTCAACACAAAAGCTTTTATTTCCATAGTAAAAGAAGAAAATTTATTTTAATGAGTTTTGAAAAAAATTCAGGGAAAATTTTAGGGAGGAAAACAATGAAATTGTTGCTGGCAGTTTAGATTTATACATGAAATTATCACTAAGAATTTCAGAGACTTTGTGTGGTTAGACAAAACCTGGGTTGTTCAAACTTTGTACTTTATTTATCAGCTGTGTGCCGTGACCACTGCAATGCGACATGGGCGGATGACGTCACTTGCTTATCAAGCGCTGCCGGCGGTCAGCTGACCGACGGTAGACAAGTTAGTTTAGTTTCTAGCCAGACTCCGAGCTGTACTCTCGTTAAAAAATCTCTCTTCCAGCCGCGGCTTCTGGATCATTCTTAATTATGTATCGTACTTACTAATTTACTCAGACAACCTGCGTCCATTCACAATGGACTGCGACTTCTTTCAAAACTAATTTTATGGGCGTTATGGGCCCAAAAACCATCCGCACGTGTTGTCAATGGTCTATAAATTTTAACATTTCAATAAACGCATATCAAACAACAGAATTACAGTCCACTTCTTTTCGTTTAAAACCCAGCCTTTCA
This sequence comes from Magicicada septendecula, assembly GCA_034769895.1. NCBI lineage: Eukaryota > Metazoa > Arthropoda > Insecta > Hemiptera > Cicadidae > Magicicada > Magicicada septendecula. The sequence continues at coordinate 439,360,664 of CM068369.1, read as the reverse complement.
ACATAGCGTTTTTGGAACAACTCAAGATTTTCAAGAGCTTCCAATCCGCAACAGGGTTAACGCAGGGTTGAATTTTTGGCCATGCAGATTATATTTTTTAAATGGTTCACCTTGAAATGAATGTAACAATTTTGTTGCAAATTGCTGTACCTCTAACACATATGGCTCTTGACTTTACCGCTGATGATGTTAGTTGCATCTGTCTTGGTGTTGGTAATAAGTGAAAATTTTGAATTGCATTTTCTTACTCATGTTTTTGATAAATTGTATCAAATGAAGAAACACTTTTTAAAACAATTTTGAATTATCATAAAAACATCACAGAACAAATGTACGGTAGTTCACAAAATGTCTGTATAGTAGTTAATTATACAGTAGTACATTAAATAAAACTAAAAGTGTTTCTTAAACAATCAGGTGAGGCTATCAGTTATTACCAATGTGGATGTGAACTATCATTTTGGAGATTTACCACACATCATAAAACCACTCCACAGGCCACAAAATTAAACTCAGTCTGTTGTTAATACGACTCTGACAGTTCATGTAATGTGAGCCTTAACGCCCCTTTTATAGCCAATTGGAACAATGGGAAGGCGTCCATGTTGCCAATTCTTCATTATGAATGTTTGTAGTGCAGTGCTTGTGTAATCACTGACAGTGAAAATAAAAAAATTGCTTGTTATGTGTAACAGCCACAACAATAGTTCGTTTGTACATGAGTGCCTGCTACATGTGTTAAGAAGTATATTCTAGTAATGATTAGATTTTTGTGTAAATATTTTGACTCAAATTTTTCATTTAATAATTTCATAATTCATGTTTTTGTTGACCTGAAAGTGGCACATTTTATTTACTTATTAAAAGCTTATGTCTGTGTTAAAACCTTAAGAATTAAATTTACGTTAAATGTTTTGTTTTGTCTAACGATTTGTTTGTGGAGTAAGCAGTTATATATTGTAGTGTATGCAGTGACACTCTATATAAGTCGTTAAAACAATATCTCCCTCATCAAAAAAATTGGAAGAGAAACTCTGCTTACAGGTCAGTCACAAAAACTTGTGTGGTTTTAAGGCATAAGGCATAATAGGTCATTCTATAGAACTCGTATAGACTGATGACACACTGCTCAGTATGATGAAAACTCCTATTTGAAAAGGAAAATGACTTATTCTCCAACACGGTGATACAGAAGATGGATTTATCCCCAATGCTATTCTGGTGTTTAGGTCAAAAAATCTGTAGACTACCTGAAGAAATTACAGCAGATATATTTAAAATTGGTTTGAGAATCAACTTCTTCCCAACATAAAAAGTAAAATGAATTCAATTACCGTGCCATATCACTGTGCTGAACTAAACAAAGCTCCAACAAAAAATGTGAAATTGTTGAGTGGTTAGTAAACAATAATATTGAAGGTTTTAGTGATGTGATGTTAAAAGTAGAATTCCTAAAATTAGTATGAAGCAAAGAAAGACGAGCAATTTCAATATGAAATTGTAAAAAAAAAGCATGGGCACACAGTAATTCAGCTTCCCTCATATCATTACCATTTTAATACAGTAGAAGCTTGGGCTGACATAAAGGGCTACATTGCTCAATATAACACTGCGTACAGTTTTAAGTGGTGAGGAACTTTAACTATTGCATGAGGCAGTAGAACATTTTTTCTCGGTGAAGTGGGAAAAAGTCCTTCTTCATGTGTGGATAGTTTTAAGGGAAGCATCTGTTAGAGAAGTAATAAGGGAATAAAATGCTCAACAACTGCTGACAAATTTAAACAAGGAATTCAGTGACAGCGATGATGATTGCACGTTGTCCGGTGATGAAGATATTGTTGTCCATCCCCTTGATTTAATTAATATAGGTGTGTCAACAAAATTTCATAACATTATCAAAAGAAGCTCATAAAATTCTTTTCTAAATTTGTCATCATAATCAAACGTTGATGTAATGCTTTAAGGACAACTCATTTTCATTATAGTTCGGCTCGTTACAAGTTAGCCGGCTTCTGAACTATGTGCTTGAATAAACAAGTTTATTTAAAAATGCTGACTCAGTACAGAAGTCACCATATCTGGAGAATGTGATTCATTGTAATGGAAAATAAAATGTTTTTAAATAAGAGGGTTAAAAACCTACTACATGTCAAAAGTTTATAAACAAATTGTTGTTGAATTAGAATACTGATAATACTGTATTGCTTCCAAGAAATAAAAACATGTAGAGTACAGTTACTAATCAGGCAATTTAAGTTCATTCTTTTTAATAGATTAACAGCAGGCATGATTTATTTTTACATATTCAAACTTACACATTCAACAAATTTCAGCTTATGTATAATGTATTTCTGTTTACATTCTCTGAGCTATAGTAGGCTTAATTTTTTGAGGTGACGAATTACTGAGTTTCTGCTGTAATTTGGACTGTGAATCTCTTTGCATTGCCACTCTGCTAGTTGTTGAATGTGATGCAGTGGCTGGTTGACTATGAGTTGCCTGAAGTTTTCTGTGTTCACTGAGACTGGCTTCAACTAGTGGGCACTGAAGAATTTCCTGTTACCTTGTCACCACCCCTTGGTCACCATGACTACACTCAAAGATCTCTGCAATGAAACTGATCTTATTCTACATTGGTTTTTAGTACTTTGGGAAATTCTGTTCAATCAGATTTCTTATTCTCTTTGTAAAATGTCAGTCTTTTCTTATTAATTGTAACTATCATAGACAACAAAGTTCCATGGACATCTTTACTTGCTTGACATTTTCATAGTGAGCAGTAATCGTGACTTCTTTGAACTCCAACGAGTAATAGCATGCTATTGTGAAAGTACGCTTTTAAGATCTTGTACACGGGGGATGATATATAATCTGTAACATGTACTTTTTTTCCAGGTATTAATTAAATTAAATACATTTTCTGTAAAAACCATTTAAGCAAATCATGGTAATAGCATGAATAAATTACGAATAATTTGGTTTCTTTTTGACATGGACATTTGCCCGCTACTCTTACTCTGTTCCACTAATGCTGAATAGCATTATTTGGTTTTAATTTAACTCACTGAGCCCTATGGATGAGTCATCATCCATATCATTCTACTCTCAGATCCGAAGGATGAGTGTAACTCGTCTATGAATTCAGCAGCATTTATATTAAACTGGACGGCACTTATATGTCCGTAGGTTTGTTTGGGATGAACAGTAATATTTTAGTTGTGTTATACAAATTCAAAAGGCAGCACCAGTGTGAAAACAATATTACTTTGTCTGTCAACACATGCACTTGAAGCGAACCCATTTTGTGTTGTGATGTTTGCTGAGTATTTTGTTATGTTAGTTTCGTAGTTTATTATAATGTGCTCATGTAAATATCTTACCACAGATGAAATTTACAAACTTTTGAATAATATTGATGTGGAGAAAAATTGCTTTGACAATAATTTAAGACTTTTTTAAAATCATACAATTTGGATGCCTACATTGGAATACTTAATATGTCGACGGACACATATTGTATCACTAAAAGAGGACGATTTAAACTTTCAGGCAGTATATGTACTTTGGGAATAAGTAAGTTTTTTTTAAAATTAAGTTCAAAGTAGTCAGACCATCAAAGTTGGCTAGGGCTCAGTGTGTTAATTATGTGCACATTTTACTTGACCGGGAAGCAGACGGCCCGTGCTTAGGTTGCAAGGTTGCACAACCCCCATTAAATCCAGAATTGCATTTTAAATTATAGAATTATGAATAAAACAATAACTAATAATAATTTTTTCAAGCTAAATCATCATAATTAATCTTTTGCCAATTGAAAAGCGCAGAGCATTAATACGAAAAACCGTACATGCTCTTGCCGCTTTGTATGCACCAATTGTGATGCACTTTATATATGGGGAAATACAATGGATTAGTGCTCTGGCTGGCTAGACTTGGGTGTTCCTATTACAACGATATAGGCTTGCTTGGTGTGATTAGGGACTGCAAACACCACTTGTACGTCACGGCGGCACCAGTCTGTTTGTTGGTAAATAACGTGTGGTGTGCCATGTTGGAATTTGTAAGGTTGTTATGTTAGTAGAGTTAGTTAATGTTGGTCGAATTTTTTGTGAAGTTCGTTGTTAGTGTCAGTTAAGTGTTAGTCCAATTCATCATTAAATGTAAATAATTCTGTCATAAAATTAACGAAACACTGTTCAGTTTACGTCCTATTGAGGAAAAACTTGAAATTAAGAGAGTAGGTAGGCCTACACCAGACCTTTCCAATTTTAATCAATGTAAAATCAGGTAACAGAATATTTAATTGTAAATTTAAAAAAGATTTATACAATTCGTGGTTATGTGGGTGTGACACTAAAATTGCATTATTTTGCTTTCCTTGTGTATTGTTTGAAGGGGAAGAGACTTGACATTTTCTATTCAGATAATAAAACAATTTAATACCATCCAACCCAGCTGCAATGCCCAAAATTTTCAACCACCAGCCACCACTGCCGGGAAGTTACAACCAGGGATTTTGAAATTCATATTCCCATTAGGATTGTTGCCATGGTGTTGCTATCCATGTCCCTATTCACTGTTGACTTGCTGATTCAGACTGTGTGGGCTGCCTCCATCATTACTGGACAAAACATCCTGCTGCCAACGAGTCCCATCCTGCCAGACCAGGGCTTGCTTAGTACCTTCTCTTCACCATTACAGGCCACCTGTTCACTATTCTGTTCCGCTGTACCAATTGTTTATTACTACATGTATCTTAGAATGAGTTGCTTGGCTTAACTGAACGCACATTAAGGTAGAGGGGACAAGTACTTTGTGTCTCTTCACTGCATCACCCCCCTCCCGTGACACTGAATTTGATTATGTGATGTTATTGAACATGTTTATTGCTGTATAGATTTAAAAATTGACTTAGTATGCCTGCAAGTGCACTGAAATTACCAAAATGTGAATTACATTCAAATTTGATCAATTATACTTCTATATATATATTTTATAGTATTATTAATAATAAATAAAACTTTTCATACAAGAATATATTTTTATTTATTATTGATAATAGTATATAAAATGTGAATATACTAAAATTAATAAAATGCATATATATTAATATATTTGTTAGCAGAAGTGCAATTTTATTATTTTTAGTTGACAGACTCAAGTAAACCATAAAAAAAAAATTTTTGAAGTTTTTTTATAGAAGGGTTTTACAATTTGGTACAAATTTTAAAAAAAATTAACAGTTAATGCATAACATTTTTTATATAGGCCCTAACAATGCTATTGGTATTAGCTGTATATATTCATTTTATTTTCCACATACTTTGCTTGTTTTATTAAGCGTGGTGTGTTAATAGGTGGCGTGGCCCTGTCTGGTGCTTTAGGGTATTTGTTTTACTATACCCATCTGGTTGAAGACCCTATTACTAAGAGAAAGAAGTTTATCATGTTTACTGAAGATCAAATAAAGCAGATTACTGAAATTGAAGAGCAGGTGGTAAGTATATCAAGAAATTCGTATTCATGTTTACAATAGGAACCAGAATCATGTCAGTTGAACAGGGTGGCCACCGACCGGGAATAATGTGTGAATTTCATTGACCGGGAAAAACTACGTGAATTATGTGTGAATTTTCAGGGAATCCTGGAATTTAAAAAAAGAAATAAAGTCAAGAGTACGAAATTATTAATATTGAACAGCGCCGAAAGCAACATGGAGCTATCCGACTCATGGATCCAGGAAATGTCTTTACGGCACAAAATTATCGTACAAAATGTTGTATCCAATCCCTAGTGTAACAATCATAGAATTGAGCGGTGTTTTTCTCGTGTAAAACTATGGTACTGGTATCTAACCTGCGTAGCAGTGTAGTCAACTTAGGGGATTCCCCCCTAAGTTTAGGGGTAAAGAAATCGCAACTGGTTTTTTTTTTGGGGGGGGGGTAAAAATATTTAGGGTTTTTTAGGGGTTTAAAAAATTCTGTTTAAGGGCATCCGAAAAAAAGAAATTCATAATTTGATTTTGAAACCATGACTAACTGAATGTCGCCAGATCTTTCACTAAGTCGCTATATTGACAACACTGCATATTGGTAGTGTACATTAAATTGCACATTTTATTTTTTTTTTACCATTCTGTGACAATGACGACACCTGGTGGTGTACTTTATGACATAACAGCTTACTGTAAACTGTAAGTGTAATAGTGGCTGTAAGCTACTTACAGCTGATCAGCTGGCAATCTGGTGAATCTAGTAATATATTTACATGCAAAGTGTATTATTCTTTTTCTTTGGTATAGAGTTTTGTTATTAATAATCAATAATTGTTAAAGTGATGCTGAAAACAAAAGATAAAAAATATTATCAAAAATATACAAAAGCATGGGAGACTGATAGCTTACTGAAAGTTTTGTGTTGCATCTTTATTAGGATACTTTTTATTCTATTTCTAATTACAATAGGAAAAATATAACCTAACATTTGTTTTTAATCTAAAATTTTCGCACATATTTATGTGTAATTTCATAAAATTAGTCCATACGAATGGTAAAAGTACAAATGGAACCACAACGGGGGCTTGAACATCAAAATAATCTAGTAACTACAAAGAAATAAATTCAAAATCTGTCCAATTTCTTTATATTCTTATTACTGGAATTACATATAGGAACTGAATATAATTAATGAAATCAAATGAATCATGTTTTTATAGGTGACCTAAACGTCTTTCATAGATCACAGATGTTCCGAAGTTATTTGAAAGCAGCTCTAATATAATTATTATAAAATATTTGTTATTGTTTGAAATGTTTTTTTTGTACCATACATGCACGAGATTTAGAATATTAACAAATTAACAAGCTTACATGCCTACACCTATCTAACTTAACCTGACTAAATGATGAGTAATGGATGGGTCTGATTCTGTTTGGATAAAAATTTACAGATGTGTCTGTGTAAAGCTATTTTCCTTTCTTAGTGTTGCTTCAGAAAGGAGAACTATTGTAGGTGATGATGGTTAACGTTTTAGATCTTTCAATTTTTGTTGGATTTGAATTTTTGCTTGCTACAGTAGGGCCAATTAAAAGTGATAGAGATAGAATTATTCGAAACAAGGTGGTAGGGTTGATTGCATAACTTAGAATGCTGTGCTTGAATAAATACATTAATGTATATATTGTAATGTGACATAATATAGCACAAGACTTACAAGTTTAATTAATGGAAGAAAAAACTGAAAACTGAAGGAAAATAAAAGGTTATAACATGAAGAATAATAGCACAACACTACTAACTAATTTTGACTTAGACAATGACTTGACTAAACCCAATAGATTGGATAAGGTGAGACAAAGACAATAATCCAAGTCACAACATGACAACAATTATGAGAACCCAAATATTAACTAGAATAATGTATATAAAATAAAAGTACAAAGTTAGATAGGGCAATAAACAATATGTAATCTATAAGAAAGATAAAAGAAAAGGAAATGTAAAATCAAAAGATACTAATAAAATATAGAATGTTAAATACTAAGCTATCAAAAGCCACTATAATAAAATGAACCTCAGTAGCAATAGTTATTAGTAAAGAGGTGATAAATGAAATAAAAGTTTGATAATCAATGAAAAACCATTATAGGACCTAGTGATAGTAGAATAAACTACATAAACACTAGTTAAAGAAAGTGCAGTGTAATTAACTATAAAATAATAAACTGGTAATAACATACTATAAGTAATATATTAACCCAGTTATAATTGTTAGTATAGTATAAATAGGATAAAATATATATTGTGTTCTTGATAAGGAATGTTATAAAGTTATATAAAAACACATAGAAAATAAATATAAAAAATAATATGTTAGATTGAAAACAGAGGGGAGTTAGACACTATATTCTCTTAAATGAGTTTATAAGGGAATAATAGTGCATAGTTAATGTTCAAGTTTGTTATAGATTTCTTTGATGGTAAATAACCAACGTATTGTTAGGTGGAAAATTATGTTAAAACAAAACCTTTAAAACATGTAAAAAATTCAGATACAGGCATGGGCCTAAAAAGAGGTATTAAATAGTTATATGTTATATGTTGATTAAAAAAAGGATCAATTGTTATAATTTAAGTTAGTTTGTTTCAGTAATAATGTTTAGTAAGATATAATAAATTAACATAAATAACTGTAAACAATTGTTATAAGTATAGGGTAGGTGAATTATGAACTCTAGGCATTAGGCTTAGAACTGATGAGCAGAATTTTGTGAATTTTAAGATAAAACCATAGCCAATAATAAAATAAAGTGTAACTTATAATCTGTTTAGGTCTCAAAGTAAACGTGTAGGGAACAAAACTGGATAGATAATAATTAGTTTAAATGTAATTAACAAAAGAAACACCAAACTGAAAAATCAGTAATCTGTTATAAGTTGACCAAAGGTAACTTTGTGTGGTATCAAAATATATTGTAAACAAAAAGCAAAAAAAAAGGTGTTATTGTATTTAATATTACAAGTAGTATAAGGAAGTTATAATACTTTAAAGATTTTAATAATTGTGTATAGAAAAACGTTAGTTTGATATAACAATGTTATAAATTGTCAACCAATGGGAGTTAGAGTTTTACAGGGAGTTGCCATGACAACGAAACCTTGTTACATAGAAAACCATTAATAAATTATTATTCCATTATTGAAGTTTGAGTAGGGTGGATGTATGAAACTCACAAAGACATAAAAAGACGTGAATCATCCAATTTTATCTAAAGCACTGATTAAGAAGATAAACTTAATAACACTAATAGTAAACAACTAAATAAATTCAACCAAGGAAATAAAAAATAACCTGGAGAAATTGCTGAAGAAGCCCCAGTGAAGAATTAACAACCCACAGAAGGAAGAACATAGATGAACACCTAACTGAACCCTGGAACCAACATTAGCCAGTAGGACTGAGGGAATTTAAACACCGTAACCAGATCATTAATGAAAATTGAACTTGGAATTCACTGAACTACCCAAGAAAGCAGCAGTATTCAGAAGGATTACCCCGGACCGCTGAGACGAAGGATCGTTAAGTATATTTAAATACTACTTCACCGAAAAAACACCAATCAACTATAAATGAACAACTTTTCACTTCACTTATCACTTTAATAAACTTTTGAACCTAAACTTATTTCACAAACACCTCAAATAGAATAAATATATCAATCCAACTTTGATTTTTCATGAATATGTTTTAAAAAACGGAAAGGTTGCTAACCATCAAAACCTATAAAACACTAGTTCCCATATATCCGTAATTTACCACTATAATTTAAGTATATCACCTGTTCTATAATATTTATAAGGTATATTGTAAGATTTTGTACTTTTATTAGTCTGTATAACAACATTTTCTGTTGTCACAAGAACCTCGACTTGAGAATTAAATTAAACGAAATTGTCAGCCGTATGCAAGAGTCTCCACCATAACAGCAAGCGGACAGAATAGCCAACCGCAAAAATTAAACATGCTGGCGCAAAATTAAGCATTATATTTTGAAGAAATTGTAATTATCGAACCCTATCAATAATTGTTAATAAAACTGAGTACACACTTTAAACTGTATGTTTGATTTTATTCAATGCAATATAAAAGTTTGAGCAATTAAAATATAGAATAATAAACTTTACGAATTCGATTCACTAAGCAGTGTTGGTCAACCAGACGTCGAGGCAGTAAATTCGAATCTGAACGACCGAACGGGTGAGTAGACATTCGACATTCGTAAGTATTTATATAAACGTAATAACAAGACATAATATTCGACATGTTACAATATGTATATAATGGATATATTATATAAGGTCGGAAGAAAGTTGTTTATTAGGTATTTGCAAACTGCTTCTTTTAATTTCCAAAAATACTTGCTGTACGGTAACCACATAGAAACAAATTCATGGTATGGATATTGTCAATAGAAACATGTTCCTATAATTGTATCTAAACTGAAATGAAATATGGGTTAGATGTAGGCTTAGTGAAAAATTTAAAAATTGAGTTTTAAAATACCTTCCTGAATTTATCAAAGTGAACAAAAATAAAAATCTATAGAAATTTTCTATACAGTCTTCTATTATTTGGCATTTGTTATAATTTTAATATATTTATTTAATTAATTGTAAAACATTTGTGGTTCACATTCTAGGGCCTGTGTAGTCGCAGTTATAGGATGTTATCCTGAAAAATATTGGTGTTAATTTCATAAATTTGTATAAGTAATTTTTTTATTTGTTTTTGGTGTTTTTTCCTTAGTCATAAATATATAAGAAAACATTATAGTTGTGCCAGAAACTCAGAAATTTTTCTGTGCCCCATTTAAAATATGTCAGGCAAGAAATATCACCATGGGAAGTCTTCATTTTAGCAAGAATGGTTCCAAGATCCTGAATTAAGAATCTGGGTAGAAAAAGTTTTTGATGGCCTCTACTCTGCAAGATGCCGATTTTGCCCATCAGGATTGATATCCTTATCTTCAATGAGGCATCAAGCTTGTCCATGACAAAAGGCTTGCCGCCTGACAAATGGCGCCAATCGTACACTCTAGTGTTTTTGGTGGCCCTAAAAGGGACTGGGTGGCGAGAAAGCTGACGTTGGTCGTGCCGCGCTGAGATATTCAGCGGCTGTGCCTGCTGTTCGTGGCGCACTGCCGTCCTCCTCTTCTTTCGGCATCAGTTGTAGAGTCGGCTGCCGGCCCAGCGAAATCCATCGCTGGCGCGGAACAGGAGGGCAAAGACACAAGAACGCCGGTTCTATTCTTCGGCTGTTCCTTCCAGCTGACTCCGCGTCGATGTCGTCTGAGAGAGGAGAGGAGATGAAGTGCGTCCAATGGCATGGCGATGAAGAGTGCTTCAAATTTTTTTTTTTTTTTCGTTGTTTGAGACCAACCAATATGGTCGGACTCGGGCTGTTTTTGGAGACTAGCTCCCTTCACCCGTGTGGGTAAGGGATTTTAGGGGAGACGTACGCCAGCAGACCGGGCCGTTGAGAAGGTGGAGGTACATAGTTGGGAGAGTATTGTTTGTTAGTTATATTGTATGCAAGTGTAGTGGGTAGCCATACGCAAGCGGGAGAGGTAGATGGATGTGGCCATTATAGTTGTTTTGTGGCATCTTTATTCACTCATTTTGTTTTGTTTATTTCTTCTTCAACGTTCTTTTGGGGGGGGGGCTAAGACAGGGACGTGTGACGCAGGTCACCAAAGCTGTTAGGTGGTGACAGGGTGCCGTCAAGGGAGGCGGAAGGAACAGATTTGAGGATTATAAGCGGGTACGTAAGTGTGGGGAACTAGAGTGTGTGTTTTCATATGGTGAAGTGAAGATAGGGCTTAGAGTTTTAGAGTGTGGGGGAGATTGGTAGTGTGTTGATTATTTAGGCTGCTTTAGTGTGTCAGGTCACTACCGCCGGGGAGAGATGAGTCATTGGTGGGGAAATAGTATGCATTGGTTAAGTATGTCTGTGTCTTTGACGCCGGCGGGGTGGGAGGCGAGGGGGAAGACCATTGGCTATTGTAAGGAGGCGATTTAGTAAGTAGGAAGGTCGGCTTGTGTTTCTATTAATTGAAGGGACTTTTGATTGCATGGAATTGCGGCGGGAGGCTGTTCGGGAATACTTCCAGCTGAGCTTAACGAAGAAGGAATCGAGGTCTGGGAAGCGGGTGTTTAGCACATACAGGGCTGCGTTGGAGGTCTTCGTGAGGCATGGTCAGTGGTATATTAGTCTTAGGGCTCGTCGTTCTGTGACTCGGTGGGGATCTAGATAGGCAGTGGAGGCGGTAAGGAGAACTGGGTGGGCATACGTGATGATTGGACGGATACAGGTAGTGTAGATGCGGCCTAGTAAGTCGCTGGAGCAGTGGTTTAGTCGGCTGAGTGTTCTGAGAGAGCGGAGGCGGGTACGGGCGATGGTAGTTGTTCTTTTGATATGTGGTCGCCAGGTAAGTTTGGAGTCAAGCGTGACGCCCAGATATTGGCAATCACGCTTCGGGCGTACTGATGATGGGCCTACGCAGACTGGTGTATTATAGAAATGAGTCATGTTGCGTCCAGTAGAGTTGAAAACACAGAGTTGGGTTTTGTCCGCGTTTACATTTATTCGCCAAGTGTTACAGTAGGCGAAGAAAGGTTCGAGGATTTGTTGTAATTTGGTGGTGACTTGCCAGTGTGCGCCTGCTGAAACCCAGTAAGCTGTATCGTCTGCGTACTGGGCTAGGCCTGCTGATGGGTAGGGTAGAGTTGGCGGGGGGGAGGGGTGTCTTTAGTAAAAATGATATATAGTAACGGGCTAATGGCGGAGCCTTGGGGGACACCGGCATTGAGGTGGAAGAGTGCCGAGAGATGCTGGCGGACTCGGACTTGTGCAGTGCGTCCATCCAGTAACTGGGAGAGCCATTTGATGATGGTTGGGGGAAAGTGACATCCGAGGATCTTGAAACGGAGGCCATTGTGCCAGACAGAGTCCGAAGGCTTTGCGGATGTCGAGTAGGGCTAAGATGGTCGGGCGTTTGCGGGCCGAGTTGTCCTGGATGGCGCTGATAACCCGAACAAGTTGATCATATATGTTGTAGCCAGGGCGGAATCTGCCCTAGGTACTGGGGAGGACGCTATAAGTTTGCAGGTGGGGATGTATCCTGGCGACGAGGATTTTCTCGAACAGCCTGGAGATTGCAGGGGTAAGAGAAATCGGGCGATAGTTCGAAGGGAGGCTGGCGTTTTGAGAGGTTTGGGGAACATGAGGACATGGGCGTGTTTCCAGGCCCGCGGGACGTAGCCGAGGAGGAAGATTGTAGTATATAGATGCGCCAGGGCTTCGATGGCAGTGTCAGGGAGCGCTTTTAATATACGGTTTGGTATTACGTCGGGTCCGGGGGCAGTATTTATACATTTATTGAGTCTGTCTTTGATGTCGTCTGGGTCGATAGGCCGCTCCAGCGGAAGGTCTGCGTTCAGGACGTCGTAAGCGGTGAAGAGGTCTGTGTGGTTAGTCAAGAAAGTGTCTATCGAATGTTCGGCGATGGCGTCAAAGTCCGGGCTGACGGGGTGGCTATGGATGGACTGGAGAGAGTCCCGAAAGGCTGACAAGAAGGCGGTCGTCTGACAGGAGAGGGGTATCAGCTTTGGGCGGATTGTGGAGACGTTTAACTTGTTTCCAGAATCTGGGTGTGTCGGAGTGAAAGGAATCCTGTACTGAAGTACATAGGCTCTTCAAAATTTTCTAGCGGCCCTGGTTTTATGCACTAACCGTGATCGCTGATTGACTCGCTCCAAGCACGTCAGTTGTCACGTCTCGGCTGCTGATCCCTGATTGGCTAGCTGTGTCCGCCGCTGGTACCGGAGCGCAGATGTTCGCATACCACTGCTGTCACAAGCTCTTACAAGCCACATGAAAGGGAAGAAACACTTAAAGGCTGCAGCCACAGCAAAATCTCCCAATTCAGAATGGAAGCACAGCCATCAACATCTTCCACAGCCAGTATTCTAGGCACGTCTACAGAAAAAATGCTGGTATCTCCAGAAGCGAGAAGTGAAACACTTTCCATGAGACTTGAACCGTCTCCTGCAACTGTGGAGTCTCCTCAGCTACCCTTGGGCGAACACGGAATAAAAAGATTTCTACTTAATGAAGAAGTAACAAAAGCAGAAATAATTTGATGTATCCAGTCTGTTATGACACATCTGTCTTTTAGAAGTGCATCTTCAGCAGTAAAAGCAATGAAGGCAATGTTCACAGACAGTGACAGTGTACAAACAATAGAATTACAAATAATGAAAGTCGGCTATTTAATTGGATTTTGCCTAGCCCCCACCTTCAAAAATGAATAATTCATTTTCATACAAAAATTGTTTTGTCATTTGTTTTGATGAATCTCTTAAAGTGTCACAGTCCTAACAAATGGAAATTTTTCTGAAGTTCTGGGATCATGCGAAAGAAGAAGTAAGTACCAGATACCTTACTTCGGCATTTTTATAGTCCTCTACTGCTGCCAACCTTCAGGTAGCCTTGATTGAGTCACTTTCATCTTTAGATCTTAAGAAAATATTGCAGGTGTCAGTGGACAGCCCATTACTCTTAGTTTTTGTAAGAAAACTAAGAGTATAAGACAAATTCCTACATGTTAATTTGCTGCATATATTATTTAGTAAGTTTTAGCCACTTTCTTCAGCCTTTTTTAATCATTGAAAGTAACCTTTTTTTTTAATTAGTCATGTTTATCACTTTTTTGGACTTCAAAACCTGCTTCAAGTCCTGGAATTGTGAAATGTAATAGGCCTACTGAGATTATTTAACAACTGTGGGAAGAACCAATAATTCTTTTTTTTTTTTTGTAGTTAGCATTTAATTTAAAATGACATTTTTCAGTACTAGTTATACTAATCACAACTTAATTTTTTTGGTAAGTGTGTTATGAGCATGCATGGCTCAGTACACTTTTTAGAGTGACAGTCCTTGTGTGGAGTAATTTTTTTACCTGTATTAATAACATAAATATGTAATTTGATAAACTATGTGTGCTGATTATTTATAATTAAGAGTAAGTGAAAGAGTAAGACATGTTGTAAATATGAATATGGTGTTAATTTTTTTTTTTTTAACATTTTGTGTCATAATTTGATTTACGTCGAATGTGTAATCAGTAACCTGGAATTTTTTTGAAAATGTCCTGGAAAACCTGGAATTATGCTTGAATTTTGTGTCCTTGGTTTAGTGGCCACCCTGTTGAATAATCATACAACTAATGTACGTAGTCACCAATTTTTAATATCTTAAGAGAATGATTTTTAATTTTGTGTTAGTTGGATTTTCTACCATTTAGAGTAAAAAATGGAAATAGCGTTTCGGATGCAGAAATAAATTACATAGTGTCATATGGCAGTCATAACAGGCTGTAAAAATATACAGTTTTGTGGCATTCTGTCATAACACTGTCCTGAAAGTTTATAAATTTGTATACCTGTAAAATCTTAAAAATTTATAAGTGTATTTATGTACATGTGTTGTGATACACACTCATTGTGCACAGGTTTTAACTAGTTACACTCACATAATTTGTACTTTATTATTACACATTTTGTACTTGTACGATATTATTTTGACAGTCTGAAGGTAAGACGACTTTCTTACAGTATAATTTGATAGCCTCTGGGAGCTCTATAGCAGCGTAGCATGCAGAATTGCTAACAAGAAATAATTAAATAATTAATAGTAAAATGACTTACCGTAATCTCACGAATGGGTTGATCCTGACATTCAGGCAGGATAGACTGGTTGGGAAGAGGACGGGTTACATGCAAAGGATTTCTACCTGCCGAAGAGTCCGGCTCGTGGATGTTAACACTACGATGGTTGGCGTACGACAAAGGCTTCAGGCAGAGTGCATGCATGGACCCCACAAACGCCATAGTGCCAACTTCGAAAAAATGAAAATTATTGACCGGTTCGATCCAAAATATCGCGTTTTAAAATTTGCAAGGAAAGATGGCACACCTTTTTTGCTTTGGTGGCAATATCACCTACCCCATTGACACTTATTGAAGCGTCAAAACAAGCGCACTTTAAGCGAGATGCAGAAGCTTCAGTGATGAAAGAAGCATGGGACGTGCTATCCAGGATGGCCCTAACTACGATATAACCACCATTGGGAGACGACAAGACTGCTAGACATGTGGCTAACGAACCCCTGCAGGACGGGGCAGAGACACGGTCAGAGTAGTGCTAGACAGATCAACTTGGTCAACAAGCGATGACCCCGAAGCCTTGAGTCCAGCTGTTTCAGAAATCTGTGAAAGAGACGGAGACGGACGGGCATTTTTGAAATGAAGTAAAGTGTGGTGGTAATTAGAGCCACACGTTTTGCACCTATTTTTGCACCATCCCGAATGTTTATGTTGGAGGCACGAAAGACAACATTTTTTATTCTTAAGGCTTTGAAATCGAGCCCTAGGGTCCTTACTCAGCCACGCCGGACACTTGAGAAGCACATGGGTCCGGGAATCGCAATGAAGGCAACGTGAACTAGATGAATCCCGTTGCATAACCTCCGCAGATAACGTAGACACAGCAAGAGGAGTAGTCTTAGAAAAGGAAACCTTCTGGATTTTCTGGTGGCTAGTGCTAGGAAGAGCAGGTAAAGCCGAACCCAAAGATGCCTGTTCTTTCTGTTCCGCCATGGTGGTTAAAAATGTCATAATTTCTGTTAGGGCAGGGAGATTCTCTTTGTCCGTAACAGACGCCTCAAAGCGTTCACGCAATGATAGATCCAGCCTTGACAATACAAAAGACGCATATATTGCTTGATATATATAAGCAATGTTTAGAGCTGACAACGCTGAAAAGTTAGCATTGAAGCTGTCCACCAATTTTCTAATAGACGCAGCTGATCGCATAGAAGCGGCTGGTAACTGAAGCAGATTGGTACAATAGACCCGGGCGGCTAAACGAGGATTGTGATAACGGCTTTTAAGAGTTGACAGTGCAAGCGAATAACTATTGTCAACTATGGGAAGCGCGGCAACCTTCTCATAAGCCTCACTCTGAATGAGAGAATTAGAAATTAAACAATAATCACGACCAGACCTAGCCTAACCATGATCCGGAGTAATAGGCCTCTGACACAACTAGTTTTCATAAACAATACCGAGCAAGATAAATACAAAAGTAAATTAGTGCAAGGCAAAATACAATTTACACAATCCAGCAGGCTAATAGTACCAAACACAATAAATTACATACTCAAAAAACACGCAACAAATTGATTTACACAGTGCAAAAGCACGACAAAAAAAACACAAGTTGCACAAGATTACAGCACATACGGTGCAAAATAATGGTACACAACAGTGCACCCAAAAAACATGTATAATACCAAATAGAATAAATACACACAAAAACACAGCAAAGTACAATATATACCAATTCACCAGTTACCGAACCAAACACAATAACTTGGACACATTAAATGCAAAAATTGATGGTCAACGCGATGTGTATGGACAGGATATAGCATATGCAAAATATAAACCGCACCAAGAGGTAATAGTCAATGCCAAAAAAATTAAATATAAAGGCAGGCTATACCGAAAAACCCGGATAACCTAAAACCAAACCGTTCCTCACACGCCTGACACGGTCGCAAACACGTAACACGCAATTTCACGTGTAAAGCAGACCTTAACAGGACAGGAACAAACTTCACAAGACTTGACCCAATAATCAAACGAGGTGCAAAATTTTGAAATAATATTTGCCCACCTGGCCACGCACACGCGACGAAACTGCTGAACACAACCCACAGCCTTAAACGCAAAATAATGGTTCACATGCGTATCATACCAATGTGCTTCCGTGCCATAGCATGCAAATGACGAATATTTATGTAATTTAGAAATTAACAGCATGCAAAACAACCACGAGCAGGCACAAAAACGAAACGGCACCGCACGTTGGTAATTAAAATAAAAATCGCACAGCCAAAACTGGCTTATAACCCATTTACTCAAACCGCCAGCAGCAACATGCACAAAAATTACAAAACACGTGCTCCCATTCGTGACGGCAAGCAATTTTAATTGAAAAATTAGCAGCCTTATGAATCCTCTGGTAGTAATTAGATGTACGATATTATTTTAACAGTCTGAAGGTAAGACGACTTTCTTACAGTATAATTTGATAGCCTCTGGTGAGCTCTATAGCAGCGTAGCATGCAGAATTGCTAACAAGAAATAATTAATAGTAAAATGACTTACCGTAATCTCACGAATGGGTTGATCCTGACACTCAGGCAGGATAGACTGGTTGGGAAGAGGACGGGTTACATGCAAAGGATTTCTACCTGCCAAAGAGTCCGGCTCATGGATGTTAACACTACGATGGTTGGCGTACGACAAAGGCTTCAGGCAGAGTGCATGCATGGACCCTACAAACGCCATAGTGCCAACTTCGAAAAAATTAGGTCTCGTTCCCTCCCATGTACCCAGCAAAGCCCTCTTGGGGTTCCTGCTATCCTCCATTCTCATAACATGTCCGGCCCAACGCAATCTTTGTATTCTTATAAATTTTGAGACTGGTATCTCTTTATATATTTGATACAGTTCGTTGTTGTATCTCAGTCTCCATGAGCCATTTTCTTGTATTGGGCCTATAATGTGTCTGAGGATTTTCCTTTCAAAGGTGTCTACTATGTCGACTGTTTTCTGTGTGATTGTCCATGCCTCACACCCGTAGCATAGCACCGGTCTGATGACAGTCCTATATATTTTCATTTTTGTTTCCCTGTGCACATCCCCAGACCTAAATGATGGCAGCAATGCGAAGTATGCCTTCTTAGCCATGGTGGTCCGTCTTTGGATCTCCGGCTCCTCTGATCCAGTCTTTGCTAGATTCACTCCGAGATACGTGAAATTGTCCACCACTTCAATGGTGCCCTCCTCTATCTCAATGTTGTTATGAACCTGGTCCCTTCTTGTTTGGATAAGCATTTTTGTTTTATCTGTATTTATGGCTAGCCCAACTTCCTTGGCTTTGTTTTTAAGCTCTATAAATATTTCTTTAGCTGCCGTGATCCGTCTTGACATGATGTTAATGTCATCTGCATATGCGGCTATCTGTACAGTTTTATTTGTTAACAGATTGGAGCTATTTATTGATAAGCCTGTAATTACATATTCCAATGCAATATTAAATAGTGATGGGGCTAACCCATCTCCTTGCTTTAGTCCTCGTGTAATATTTATGGGTTCAGTTAGTTGGCTATCCACCTTTACTTGGGCTTCAGTCTGCTGCATGGTCACTTTCGTTAATCTTACCAGCTTAGATTAATTATCCGTTAGAAATTTATCAGTTTTTGAAAATGAAATAGTGCAGAATCATGTATAAAAGAAAATAACAGACATTTTTAAGAAAAACAAAACAGTAAATTTAAAATTTAAAACATTACAAAATACTTTACTAAAAAACTAAATCAGAAGACTAAACTAAGCTGTATGTTAACCACAAGAAGTAAACCATAAGATGATATGTAAGTTCCTACTAAATGTTGTTTGTTACATTATTTTATGATATAATATAGCCTACTTTTGATTAATTCTTTACCACATTAACATGCAATTAAGTTAACAGGATATAAGTAACAAGTTTCTGTCACTTCCTCTTAAAAATTTCTGTCATTTATACCTTCATTGCCGAAAGTTGTAGAAGTTCAAACATGACTGATTTTTTGTTCTCATAATATAAGAAAGGTTCTTCTCTTTAATTTGTAGCACTAAAATTTACCTAAATTGCTTGTATCCATGAATTTTGTGTGCGTGTGTGTGTGTTTGTATGTGTGTACACATGTGAGTGTGCACTTCGTTGAAACCTCTAGAATATAAACCTCTTCCTGTCGTTATGTAATAATAGTTTTAAAAGTAAATAATAATTCTTTTCAGCAAGTATTCAGTTTTTGTATGTGCTGGCACCATTTAACAGATTCAGGTTCTGCAGCATCAGGACTAGAAATATACTGATAACTTTTGAATCTGGTATGACCATTAAAACAATGTAATATTTGCTAAATAAATAAAACACAGACTCACACTCGCACATGCACAATTTATAATATGTGTTTAATGATCATTAGTTATGATTTTGAAATGGGAACAGCCATTCCATTGAAATTTTAAAACTAGGCGCTTGGCCTAGACGAAGCAAAAATGTGCTGAGCCCAGACTGACAGGACTTGCAATAAAACGCTTATTTAACGATAACAACTTTTTTATTAGTGTTTCATCAATATTCAGACAATTGAATTCTTATGTTTGTAATAACAGTTTCTATCTCTCATTTTATAGACAAAATAGATATACATACATATGTAAAGTATTCAGTGTTCATTATTAAGCATTACCAATACTATCAACAATGAGAACTAATCAAATACTATGATAAGTGGATGCCCTTTTAACACAGTTACCAATAAAATTGCAAATATGCATCCATAGGACATGTTTTAACAAAATGTTGATCACTATCGATATTTAAAAAACTGTACATATTTAAAACACACACACACACACACACACACACACACACACACACACATATTTGAAACCAGTATAGTGTTGTTGTGTGAGATTTAGAAAACTGGAATTCTCCCACCTGTGTTTGGAAGAATTACTGAGTCCTGTGATAATGGATGTTGGTATGATCCTGGTCAGTAGCGGAGTTCGCGCTCATTTCTTCACATGAAGTTATCTCTCGTGATATTGGTCGAGCATTCCTGTGTATTCCTGGGTCCGACGGCGTTGGGGAGCCTGTTAGCGTACAGCTCTGCAGAGGGTGACGGGTGTTGTAGTCACCATCTACGGACCTCTTTCTCCCAACTGGGGCGGGGACCCTAAGACGCTTTACTTTTTACTTGGACATGATAGTTCTAGAAGGTAGTTTCCAAGCCGTTGGACCAATACACCACATCAACGGATAGAAGAAAAATGAGACCTGGTCACACGTTCCATGAACCCAAGACGCTACAGAAAACCTTGTTATAAATTGTCGAACCGCGATCAACTGAGTGCAGTTAACCGCAAGGTTTAAACTGCCTACATTATCGTGTCGCCCGCAGTGTTGGTAAGCAAGCCAAGCCGCTGCACGCCATGTAATCAAATCAGCCTTGCTAGCGAGGCCACACAGCTGGCGTGAAATTGAAAACTCCTGCCGGGAACATTATAACAAATAGAAAAGGTTGGGTGTGTGTTGTTTAAAATGTGTTGTAATATGTCGGGCGTTACCTCCGCGCACTTTTGTTACTTACCCTGTTGACTGGATCCTCTGCAGTGATGTAGTCCTGTAACACAACTTAAAACTATGCTTTTTGTGGGCGCCACTTGGAAACGTTTGTTCCAAGAAAAATTAAATGTGATTGATAAAATTTTTAAATCTATGAAAAAATTTAAACAAGTCAGTTTAGCTTTGAAAAATCAGTTAAGTTTAATGGTTCTTTAAAAACAACAAACAAATCGTCTGAAGGACTATCATTCATAAAAATTATAAAATTGCAGAGAAAAAATTTTACAAGTTATTATTATTGACAAATTTTTTATATGTCCAATCAAGTATCGGCTAGTATTTCAGATTCTGACTCAGTTGACAAGCATGAGTTTAATATGTGAAAAAACTTTAATCTCAGGACGTGACTCCTTTGAACTACCAAGACATATCAATTAGATGCCTTACAAGAAAAAAAAAAAAAAAAAAAAACTAAGTGATTTGAAGATGTATGTGTGGCGTGTAAAGTACAACTGTGTGATAAATTGTAACCAGGTAACAAAGATTTTAATTTTGGTAAACTCACGTTCCAATGGTCGTTTATTCTCTCACTGGACACTTCCTTCGGGTAGTTTCTCGATCTCGCCTCTTCGGGTGTACACTGAATCTATTTAAAGTCAATTTTTTCGATCGTTACTTTTTCCGCACTTTTTGTCAAAACGTTTGGCAGTAAAATCTCGTTCAAACGCCGCCACTACGAATCATCTGTTTAGCGTTGATTCAGAAATCTGCCACCGCAGCGCTGATCCCCATGCAGTTTTGAGGAAGGCTCGGTGTATTGTTTTGTTTACGTTCGGGGGAATTATTTGTCACGTTAGTCAGTCAATGCGAACACAGCAGAATTCGTTCTCTATTAAATGTTGGGACCCTCCTGGGCCGTCGACGTTCTGGCTGCGTGCTTTCTATTAGAATTTGCCGTATCGCTGCTCTATTTCAGCGATACTTTTTGGCGTATACTCTCGTTGAGGTTAAGTCAGTCGGTTATGTCTATGTACGGGAAAAGCCTTCCTGCCGTGTCTTGTCGATTTTTCGCCTCTCGGTCTCGCCTTAGCTGCGTTGATCAGTGTTGTGTGAGATGCATCAGCTCTGGAGTTCAGTTTTCAAGTGTTGTTCTGGTCAAATTTTGTCTCGCTTTTATACTAAATCGGGATGACTGTTTTCGTCGACTTCCGGTATATTTGTGTAAAATTCTTTCTAGATTGTTCGAGAATAAACGAAATGGAATGTCATAGAACAATTTTCACTTCCGTAGAAGCTTTTAGAACGAATTTCTTATTCTTCATACAATGGATATTTCAAAATTTACACTGGTATTTATCAAACAGTTTCACATTAGTACTTACAATTTGTATGCCATTAATGTATTTAGGTTCCTTGTTTTTTACTGAATCTAGCGATACTAAATATGATTGGTATCTAATTAACTTAAGTCTAACAAACATTACAATTTACAACCTTCACCTTGAGTTGTAGTCATTAAAAACTCAATATTTATAATAAAAATTGTTGTGGAGTTATAAAGTTCCCTTCACAAGCTGGACATCTACTACTACTACTCTCCTACAACAAAATAAACAAATTTTAACATCAATAACACAAATAAATACAATTTTATATGGCCTCTGCTCATGGCCTAGGTTCTTGTCAGTTTTCTAATACAATGATTAGTCTTTTTCCTTAATATATGTATTATTTCACCACTATACACACAGAGTTTATTATTTTGTCTATCTTTTGTGATGACTGGTTACTTTGTACATATATTATATTTATCACAAGATGACATAGCATCATTGATTGTCTTGAGATGTCATTTTTTTATGGTGTGACAAATCTCACTCTAAATAGTTAAATTCTTTTAGAATTGATTTTACTTTCAACTGAGTTTGTTTCTTATTAAGGTATTCTGATGTATTGTACCTTTCTATCTTATTTTTGTTAGTATTATGTAAGTATTTTAGCCAGATATGATTATTTTTGTACTGGATAATTGGCTTCAGCCATACATGGTATAAGTAAATATTTTGCTGACTTGACTATTACAATGTTAAAGTTGGTCAGGTATATTAGCATAGTTGCTTTATATCATATTACAGCTTTCTAATACAGTTTGGTTGCATTTTGGCAACATTAAATTCATAAATTATACAATATTAGATGCCTATTACATGTTTTTAGTTAACACTGTTTTTTGGCTATTTTGGCTGCTTTTTATTCATTTGACAGCTTCCTTTATTTAAGATAAATTGTTCACTATTGTCTGCTTGACAATTACATATAGTTTTTATTTAAATCTGATAATAATTGATTTTTTCATGAAATCTTGGTGTATGGTCTCAAATCCAACACATTCATATTTTTTTGTCATTGCAAATATACAATTTTTATTTTAACTTAAACTCTTTCTAATAATGTATTTAAGTCATTTAATACATTTATTTTATTTACATCACATAATATAATAATGGATCTTGTCCATTTATTCACAAAAAATAGTTTTTAATACTATATTCATAGTTATAAAACTTAATAATTA
The DNA here is from genome assembly GCA_034769895.1 of Magicicada septendecula. Classification (NCBI taxonomy): domain Eukaryota; kingdom Metazoa; phylum Arthropoda; class Insecta; order Hemiptera; family Cicadidae; genus Magicicada; species Magicicada septendecula. Next base: position 439,337,281 of record CM068369.1, on the reverse strand, counting down.
TTGACTTTATTCTGGTAGATTCTGACATTATTTCTCTCTCTTATAGTGTCTTATGGTTTTTTCACTCTTATTCACTTTAATAATATATATGGGGTTTTGTCTTAGTCATAGTTTGGTCGTTTTTTCAAGTTGATAGAAATAATTATTATACAAAATTACACAATTTTTTGGGACTACTTGGGTTCGATACTGTTCACTTCACTTTCCTCCTATGCTAACTTACTATATAAATGATTTCTTTTTATGGAACGTTCTGTGACGCTACATATGCCTCACCGTTAAAGTTGATAATTTTGGAAAAACATATCTTTGGTTTTGATGAAATTATCATCTCTATAATAACCCTTTATTAGCTTCTTTATATCTCATTCTTTTATCTTATAATTAAATTCCTGTACTACTCCTTTAATATATTAATCCAACTCAATATCCCTTGTTCGTTCTTTGTCGTATCACCTATTCCTTTCCTTTTTACCTTGATGTTTTATAATTAATCTTTGATATAATTCCCTATCAATTCCCTAACTTACATAGAGGGTTGGGAGTCAGAGTGGCTCGCTATGGCATACATTCTCTGTCCCTTCCTGTCTATAACTACTGAAATCAGAGGCAACACATCCCTGTTCAGAAAATAATAATTGCACCTTTGCAACAAATAATAATAATAATAAAAAAAAAATACAATATTCAAAGATCATAGGCTCCTACACATAAATTCCCTTTCTTAAACTCTTCTGATTAATTCACAATTATATTAATATATCGTTCTCCGCAGGTTAAAATTATCATTTAAAATCATTCAATGTTAATAGCTATATTTATATTCATCATTACCTCCTTATGTAACACACTGTTTTCCCTTTTTTTTTCATTTATTATTTCCATTTAGTATCAAATATATGACAGTATTTCTCCCTCTTTTCTCCTTTACTAAGTGTCCATCTTGTAGTATTTATTTATAATAATCTCTCTCCTTCTAAGTACGGGTAAGCTGGTAAATATACGTTGACATGGCTATTGGAAATAAATCTTGCCTATGGTGGAATGTGTCCATCTCGTAGTATTTATTAATAACAATCATAATACAATAATATTTATATTTATTTAAAAATCTCTATCTCCTTTCTAATTATGGCTAAGTTAAAAAATTCACGTTGACATGTTTAGTCAAGGTACCTTCTCTATGATGCTGTATTTGACTTGGGTCTTTGGTCATGGTACTAGGTTACTGATTGCGTATTCGACTTGCGATTTTTTAATCATGGTACTTTTTTAATGAAGTCTGGTTATACGTTCCTTTTACCTTGTTCCTAATTGTGTCAGTTACCTCGTAGGTATTGTTTTTATTATCTCTGGTTATCGTGAAAGGCCCTGTATATAAGAGTAGCAATTTCCTCGTTATGCCTTGTATAGCACTGGGCAATTCTCTATTTTTAACTAACACCCTTTCACCTACCTCATATTTAATTGCCTTAGGCTGTGATTTGATATATTTTTTCCGCTGCTGTTCCGTTTTTTCTAACACCTTATTATAAAATTTTGCCCCTTCAAATTGGTATGCGGGTTCGTCGGGAAAATTAATAATTTCTTTTATCTCTCGTGGTGGGGGTCTTTCGAACATAACCGTGTATGGCGACATCTCGATGGTATTGTGATGCGAGAAATTGAGGAAATCCTCGGTAGAGGCTACATATTCATGCCATCTTTTCTGCTCGTTATGGCAGTATGTTCTTAGCAACCGTCCTACCTCCCTTAACACTCTCTCGGCTGGGTTACTATTCGGGTGATATACGGACGTCTTGTATGTTTTTATTCCGTGTTCTCCCAAGCTTTCCTTCCAAAGTTTTCCCCTAAACTGAGTACCGTGGTCCGTAATTATAGAATACGGTCGGCCCACTTCCATTATATAACGCTTGATTATTATGTCTATTATTTTCCTGGTCGTTGCCCTAGTTATTGGGTATAACTTTGTATACTTGCTAAAGTGGTCGAAAATGATTACGATAAATTTATATCGGTGTCTCCCACCGCTGCGTGGAAAGGGTCCGCAGATATCGAGAAATACCTTTTCCAATTTTTCGGTAGATAATATGGGTATCATGACCCCTTCCTTCCTTTCGTTATCACACTTAACTTTTTGACAAATATCGCACGACCGTATCGCCAGTTGCACCTTCTTATTCATCCCCTTGATGTATGTTTGCTCTTCTAATGCCTTCCTTACTTTAAGGGCACCCATATGTCCGTACCTCTCGTGATAGTCGATTATTAGCGGTCTCTCTATCGCTGGTGGAATTACTAATTTCCAACTCTCCTGGTGTGGGGCATTCCTAATAAACAAAGTGTCGTCGTGTATACAATAAAATCTGTTTATGACCTCATCGCCTTCCTGTACCCTTTTTCTAATATCTCCTAATTTCGGATCGGCCTCTTGTTGTGACTTTATTTCGTGCAAAATATCTTTTAAATCCTCCCTGCTCTTAATAATGTGGTAAACCTTGGCTAATTGTTCCTTTTCGCCGTCAAAGGTTTGGTCTGGTATATTGACGCGAGATAAGACGTCGGCGGCTACGTTCTGTTTGCCGGGTATATATTCCCATGTGATATTGTACTCTTGCAAGGCCAAAACCCATCTAGTCAGCCTTCCATGGTTCAGTTTACAATGCTTTAAAAATGATATAGATTTGTGGTCGCTTCTAACTGTTATGGGGTACCCTAATATATATGCCCTGAATTTACCGCATGCGAAAACTACACTCAACAGTTCTTTTTCGGTAGTATTGTAGTTTCTTTCGCAACTGTTCAGCACGCGGCTAGCAAAGCTAATTACTAAATGGTTACCGTCCTGATCTTCCTGATAGAGGGCTGCACCTAAACTCACGTTACTGGCATCGCAGTTTAGAAAAAATGGTTTTGTAAAGTCGGGATGATGCAACATTACTGTTTCTAAAAACTTTTCCTTTATGGTATTGAGCACTCCATCTTGCTCTGGTCCCCAAGTCCATTTGTCTTTAGCTGATAACTGCTTTTGGAACCTGGCAGTTAGTTCTGAGTAATTGGACCGAAACTTTCTGTAATAGTTGCAGATTCCTAAAAATGACTGCAGCTGTTTCCTATTCTTTGGGGTGGGGAACTTCTGTATGGCCTCTACATTTTCTTTGGATGGAGTAATCCCTTGTTCTGTTAAATTAAATCCTAAAAATTTCACCTCATTTGCTATGAATTGGGACTTGTCTAATTTGAGGGTGATATTATTCTCCGATAATTTCTGTAGCACCTGTTCAACCCTATTACAATGGTCGTCCCAATTCGCTGAAGTCACCAGTAGGTCGTCGACGTACACTGTCGTAAACTTCAGTACTTCCTGCCCCAATATTCTGTCCATTATCTTTACAAACACCGCCACAGAATTTATTAAGCCAAAAGGTAACCGCTTAAACTGATAGTTTCTGCCCTCAAATATAAATGCCATATATTTCCTACTATCAGGGTGGAGTTCTATCTGCCAGTATCCGCATACCGTATCCCATGAGCTTATATATCTGATTCCGTGGAACTTTTTTAATATCTCCTCTATCTCCCCAGGTGAAGTGCGGTCGTTAACAATCATTTTGTTAATCTCCCTAGCATCGAGACATATACGTACCTTTCCGTTCTTTTTTGGCACCGCTATGATTGGGCTGGTAAAGGGCGAATGACTATACTCGATTATGTCGTCCTCTATCATCCTGTTCAATTCTTCCCTGACTTCGTTCTTTAGCGAGTATGCGATCGGGTACGATTTCCTGTTAAATTCCACCGGAGTTTTGAATTTTATGGTGCACTGATAATCTCTGGCTTTACCTGGAGCGTTCGAGAATATGTGTTTATAACGGTTGTATACCTCGACTAATTGTTCCGCCTGTTTTTCGCTGACCAGACCCCTTGCTTTCGTCCTTTGGAAATCCCGTATTTCTTTTAATTTTTCTAACCACAACTCTGGGTTTTCCTCCTGATATAATGGCATATTGATTGGACGATCGGTACAATAATAATGGTTCACTATCGCTTGATAAGGTGTATTGTCTGTACCACTTCCTTGGACATCGATTAAATTACTGGTCCAAATCCCCTTGTTAGTCTTAAAAGTTATCACCTTACTTTCCAAGTCTATCACAGCATTGTATGGCCTAAGTATATCGCAGCCTATTAGTATACTCATGGGTAAATTACTCGCCACTAATAACCCTATTGGTATTGTTACCCCATTACTAGTCATTTCTAATGACACCTGTTTCTTTATGGATTTATTTTGCCTCCCCGTTGCTCCGACTAAAACAATGTTGTTTATCGGTAGAGTGGGTATTGGTAAATCACTATTTTGTTTAATCCGCTCTAACTCAATGCTATCAATAAGTGACACATTTGACCCCGTGTCAATGAGTAGTATCGCTTCTATGCCATTGATATATGCTTTAATCTGCACGATACTATTGTTCCCTTGGTTGCTATTTTTAATGATATCGTCACCTTCTTCTAATAACTCCTCTCTAATATCCTTATTCTTAATATAGTCCCGTCTTTGTCCTGTCTATGTTCGTCGTTTGTCACCCCATAATATTGGTTCAGTGAAGGGCGGTTTTCCTTTTTCACTGCCGCGTTTAGTTTAAATGAGCCACTGTCTCATTGGCCCGGTCTCCCGGAACATTGGGTTGCTGACCCGTCTGTGTTTCCTGCCTGACCTCGGGATTGCCGTTAATAGGTTGGCTATTCACCGTGTTACCCTGGCTACCTGACGCCTGTTGTGGGTAAAACATGTAAGTGGGTACATTAGGTGGATATGGCCGTCGGTTATTGGCCATTGTATAATTTACCTGGGGCCTGTACTCATTTTGGTTTCTCCTATCGCTTCCTCCTTGGTTTCCCCCGTTGCGATAACCATTACGTTGACCATAATTACTTCCTCTATAATTATTCCCGCGATAACCGTTTCCCTGGTGGAAGTTCCTACCGTAGTTATTCCCGGTGTAATTACCTCTGTTTGGTCCCGGATAGTTGCGGTTAATTGGGCCCTGAGTGGTATCATTTCGGCCATTTGGTGGGATATTATTATTCTGATTATTGGTGCTTAGATTATTACCGTTCCCACCTCCATTCCGGTTTGGTCCGTTATTATTGTTGTTGTACTCTACCTTACGATTGGGGGGTTGGTAATCCTGGAACCTTCCTGTGGATTCGCAATTTTCCAATAATTTGGCCAAATGGGCTATTTTGCTAATTTGTTGGTATAATTGGGCATCCTTGATCCCATAGCTGTAATGTCCAGCTAACTGCCTTACCAAACATTCTTCTGGGATCGGCGGTATCAACTTCCGTGCTAAACATACCTTTCCCAGGAAATAAGATGTCGGGGACTGTCCATAGGACGCATCGTATTTGCCATAGAAAATGTCCATTCTTACCCTGTTTTGTGCGGTCTCTGACCAATACTTTTCCTTAAACTGACGTTTAAATTCTGCTAAATTCGTTATTTCGGGTCGTACCGCTATCCACCAGTTATCCTTAGTATTTTTAAACGTTTCGTCAAGCATCTCTCTTATCCTGTCCCACCTTGTTTCTCTACTTCTCCCAATAACCTCCTCCATTCTTTCCAAAAATTCCATTGGGTTTCGTCGATAGTCCTGGAAGTTGATTACTTCCCTGTTTTCACCATGACACGTATGAGTGTTTAGTATTGGTGTGTCTCTCAGCGCCTCTAATCTTTCCTGCAGGTTTTTCTCTCTCTGGTCTATTTCCAGTATGCTATTTTTGTTAGATTTAATTTGTTCATCCAGCCTGTTAGCGATGTGCTGGACTTCTCCTACCTCCTGCATGATGGCGTCTTGGTTCTGCCTTACCCTGTTTTCGAGATTTATTACATCTTGTTTGGTCTCTACTGTTTGCTCCTCTATACTTTCGAAACGTGTATTGTTTCCCTCCCGTAACCTTTCCAATTGTTTCTCCATGTTTTCGACCTTCCTGTCACTATCGATCTTATTATCATCGATCCTTTTGTTTATTATTTCGTATTTTATGCTAATTTCTTTTTTCAGGGACTCTATGCTTCCTTTTATTTCCTCCTTATCTTCCTGTCTGTTTTTATTCAGGGATTTTATATTTTTGTTCATACCCTCCTTTAAAGATTCTGTGTTTTTGTTCATTTTTTCTTCCATCCTTTGGAACATTTTCTCATTATTATTTTTATTCTCCTCCTTATCCTCCTGTCTGTTTTTATTTATATCCTCTTTCAGGGATTTTATTATTTCCTCCTTATCTTCCCGTCTCTTTTTATTACTCTCCTCCCTGTCTTCCTGTCTATTTTTATTCATTTCTTGGAGCATCACCATTATTGCACTCATATCAACGCTTGCTGTTGTTTTTTCTGGTTCGGGTTTCTCTGTCTGTTCTACCATTTGTATGGGTTCTTCTCCCGTTTGCTCCTCTAATTCGTCTGCCATTTGTACCGGTCTTTCCATTTCTAGTGTGGGCGGTTCTAATTCCGTTTCCTCCGTTTGTACTGCCTCTCCGTCTTCCACACTTAACTCGGGTTCCACAGTCTTCTTCACCTTTTTTCCCTTTGGTTGCGGCATTTTAATATGTCGGTAGTTGCCGGGCTTGTTCCGTCTTTTTCAAGCCTCACTAGTTGGGCTGCCAATTTATAACAAAAAGAAAAGGTTGGGTGTGTGTTGTTTAAAATGTGTTGTAATATGTCGGGCGTTACCTCCGCGCACTTTTGTTACTTACCCTGTTGACTGGATCCTCTGCAGTGATGTAGTCCTGTAACACAACTTAAAACTATGCTTTTTGTGGGCGCCACTTGGAAACGTTTGTTCCAAGAAAAATTAAATGTGATTGATAAAATTTTTAAATCTATGAAAAAATTTAAACAAGTCAGTTTAGCTTTGAAAAATCAGTTAAGTTTAATGGTTCTTTAAAAACAACAAACAAATCGTCTGAAGGACTATCATTCATAAAAATTATAAAATTGCAGAGAAAAAATTTTACAAGTTATTATTATTGACAAATTTTTTATATGTCCAATCAAGTATCGGCTAGTATTTCAGATTCTGACTCAGTTGACAAGCATGAGTTTAATATGTGAAAAAACTTTAATCTCAGGACGTGACTCCTTTGAACTACCAAGACATATCAATTAGATGCCTTACAAGAAAAAAAAAAAAAAAAAAAAAAAACTAAGTGATTTGAAGATGTATGTGTGGCGTGTAAAGTACAACTGTGTGATAAATTGTAACCAGGTAACAAAGATTTTAATTTTGGTAAACTCACGTTCCAATGGTCGTTTATTCTCTCACTGGACACTTCCTTCGGGTAGTTTCTCGATCTCGCCTCTTCGGGTGTACACTGAATCTATTTAAAGTCAATTTTTTCGATCGTTACTTTTTCCGCACTTTTTGTCAAAACGTTTGGCAGTAAAATCTCGTTCAAACGCCGCCACTACGAATCATCTGTTTAGCGTTGATTCAGAAATCTGCCACCGCAGCGCTGATCCCCATGCAGTTTTGAGGAAGGCTCGGTGTATTGTTTTGTTTACGTTCGGGGGAATTATTTGTCACGTTAGTCAGTCAATGCGAACACAGCAGAATTCGTTCTCTATTAAATGTTGGGACCCTCCTGGGCCGTCGACGTTCTGGCTGCGTGCTTTCTATTAGAATTTGCCGTATCGCTGCTCTATTTCAGCGATACTTTTTGGCGTATACTCTCGTTGAGGTTAAGTCAGTCGGTTATGTCTATGTACGGGAAAAGCCTTCCTGCCGTGTCTTGTCGATTTTTCGCCTCTCGGTCTCGCCTTAGCTGCGTTAATCAGTGTTGTGTGAGATGCATCAGCTCTGGAGTTCAGTTTTCAAGTGTTGTTCTGGTCAAATTTTGTCTCGCTTTTATACTAAATCGGGATGACTGTTTTCGTCGACTTCCGGTATATTTGTGTAAAATTCTTTCTAGATTGTTCGAGAATAAACGAAATGGAATGTCATAGAACAATTTTCACTTCCGTAGAAGCTTTTAGAACGAATTTCTTATTCTTCATACAATGGATATTTCAAAATTTACACTGGTATTTATCAAACAGTTTCACATTAGTACTTACAATTTGTATACCATTAATGTATTTAGGTTCCTTGTTTTTTACTGAATCTAGCGATACTAAATATGATTGGTATCTAATTAACTTAAGTCTAACAAACATTACAATTTACAACCTTCACCTTGAGTTGTAGTCATTAAAAACTCAATATTTATAATAAAAATTGTTGTGGAGTTATAAAGTTCCCTTCACAAGCTGGACATCTACTACTACTACTCTCCTACAACAAAATAAACAAATTTTAACATCAATAACACAAATAAATACAATTTTATATGGCCTCTGCTCATGGCCTAGGTTCTTGTCAGTTTTCTAATACAATGATTAGTCTTTTTCCTTAATATATGTATTATTTCACCACTATACACACAGAGTTTATTATTTTGTCTATCTTTTGTGATGCCTGGTTACTTTGTACATATATTATATTTATCACAAGATGACATAGCATCATTGATTGTCTTGAGATGTCATTTTTTTATGGTGTGACAAATCTCACTCTAAATAGTTAAATTCTTTTAGAATTTATTTTACTTTCAACTGAGTTTGTTTCTTATTAAGGTATTCTGATGTATTGTACCTTTCTATCTTATTTTTGTTAGTATTATGTAAGTATTTTAGCCAGATATGATTATTTTTGTACTGGATAATTGGCTTCAGCCATACATGGTATAAGTAAATATTTTGCTGACTTGACTATTACAATGTTAAAGTTGGTCAGGTATATTAGCATAGTTGCTTTATATCATATTACAGCTTTCTAATACAGTTTGGTTGCATTTTGGCAACATTAAATTCATAAATTATACAATATTAGATGCCTATTACATGTTTTTAGTTAACACTGTTTTTTGGCTATTTTGGCTGCTTTTTATTCATTTGACAGCTTCCTTTATTTAAGATAAATTGTTCACTATTGTCTGCTTGACAATTACATATAGTTTTTATTTAAATCTGATAATAATTGATTTTTTCATGAAATCTTGGTGTATGGTCTCAAATCCAACACATTCATATTTTTTTGTCATTGCAAATATACAATTTTTATTTTAACTTAAACTCTTTCTAATAATGTATTTAAGTCATTTAATACATTTATTTTATTTACATCACATAATATAATAATGGATCTTGTCCATTTATTCACAAAAAATAGTTTTTAATACTATATTCATAGTTATAAAACTTAATAATTATTGACTTTATTCTGGTAGATTCTGACATTATTTCTCTCTCTTATAGTGTCTTATGGTTTTCTCACTCTTATTCACTTTAATAATATATATGGGGTTTTGTCTTAGTCATAGTTTGGTCGTTTTTTCAAGTTGATAGAAATAATTATTATACAAAATTACACAATTTTTTGGGACTACTTGGGTTCGATACTGTTCACTTCACTTTCCTCCTATGCTAACTTACTATATAAATGATTTCTTTTTATGGAACGTTCTGTGACGCTACAACATCCACATTTTAAACTCCTGCTGGGAACATCCAAATCCCGGCACACCCTCACCCTAAAAGGGCAACCTGGTTGCCCCAAAAATTCACCTCAACCACAGGCTCCTGGCTTCCTCAGGACTACCACAGTCGTCTTGGCTCGCTTAGGAAATCTCAGAAACATATCGCTCTCAGGAAGACAGAGGCTCAGAGGGAAAAACGAAGCAAGAAGAAGGAAGAATTGGAGTGTGTGTGCATGTGTAGCAGAGTGTGGATGTGTGTGGGAGTGTGGTACTGCATGCTGACTTGATCAGGGTCAGCATACAGCGACAAGAGACAGAAGAAGAAACGAAGAAAGGCGAGAATCGGGTACACCTTCTCTGAAGCTCTGACCTCCTAAACTCAAAAACTGAGACCCCAAGAACCCAATCAATACCTAGACAGGACAACTTCTACCCCCAAGGACCAAAACCTCTTACGACTCCTCGACCACACTACATCACGGGTGCCGCCCCAACGTCACCCTCACTGGTGACACAACCTACTACCACTCACATACTTATGCCCAATGGCCAACAAGGTATTACAAACCTTGATATGTGAGTGATCACCTTCTCAATTACTATCCACATCCTGAACAGACCACTCATATACTAATACAACAAGGCCACTTCCACCTTGATATATGAGTGGTCGACTCCCCTACACTAGGGAGGCCAGCCCCAATAAACTAAGCAGTGAAAGATCGGACCGAGGCCACACGAACACCAATTCCAGATCCGCTTTATCTACTAGTTAAACTTAATACGTGAGTTGGGGGTAACCTCTCTAAAGTACAGCCGGAATCGCCCAACCTCACTATGACGGGAGACACCCACCAGAGAATGCGGTATGGACCGGACCAAACGATAACTCATTTCTACATGGAAAACCTCACTTGAAATAACCACAAGTACACAGATCAATCATTACACAGTAACTAAAAAATATTTCAGTTAATACAGTAATTACCTGCGCACACAATATTATCAATGTGTTCTTTTAACCACTGCATACAAGATTCTGAGTCAAAAACATTGTGTGATGAACTAACTGTTCACAAAGAACTATCTAAAACTTATAAATCCACACAAGTTTCAATTTTTATGAAAAAAAAATAAGTATGCATATAAATATAGAAACGATAAAATATACTTTCCAAAAGCTTTCAAGACAAACAACATATTTCAACATGGTATGACTGGGTTTGGCTCTCTCAAATGTTTGACAGATGAATTTTGACATGTCATGTTGCCAATTGGATCTTGGATTTTATTACTATCACTGACAGTACCAGAATTATTGTACTTTTCCTAAGAAGTTTTTATAACAACTTCTGTAACTGATAAATTTAATCATGTCACATAAATTTGATATTTCACACATTCCATAAGTAATTGTTGACATAGAATAAAAATAAGTACAATGTATTAATATACACATTTAAAAATTACCTTCAGTATTTATCTGTATGAAAATGAAATTTGGCATACAATTTTCTTAAACTTTTTTTTATCTTAATATCTTGTTCTTGCATCATTCTTTACATTGGCAACAGATATAGTAACAAAAGTTACTTCTTCTAGTTATGTTTGTAATGGGGCAAAATATGTAACATCTTTTGATCAACTTGTACTAAAAATTATTAGTAAACACCCTATGGCTTAGCCGTACTAGGTACGACAAGGTACGCATTGGGAATTGGACAAAGGGTATACGTGAGTCATGAGATAAGCGCGGGTTTGTGCGGCGTAGAATCCACCCGTTGCAAAGTAAACGACTTTCCGTCTTCCGTATTCTGGAACATTCGATTCGATCAGCCAATGAAAGAATGAGTTGGTGACCACGTGGTCGACACCCAAAGTCGGCTATAGTATAGAGTGCGAGCCACAAGCTCGCCCAGTTGGAAACAATTCACCAAACAGTTCGGCAACACACTTCAAACAGTACAGCCCAGTTCGACACAATTCATCAAGCCATTCAGCACAACTCATCAGACAGAGCAGTCGTAATTTTCAACGTAGTCTCAGGCGTGTCTCTGGTAGGTCGAAAATGTATAAAAGGCCTACCAGAAAGTACAATAAGTTACAATGATTTTTAAATAGTGAATTATATAATTAAATAACAGTTTAACTCGGTCGGAGTGGTGATGAAAGCGAAAGTGAACTAAGTGATGGCGGAACAATTTGGAGAGATAGAGAAGTTAAGTACAGTGATAAATACATGTAGTCGTTGGGCAGAAGTTTGTAAGTAGAACAATAATAAATCATGAGCTCAATAAATAAATGGGGGGGGGTTCAGAATTTAACAAAAAGTAGAAAAACAGAGCATAAGAGAGTGTGAATACGTGAAAGCTCAAAGTACTGGTTTGCCCATTTCTATATTTGCTAAGAGAAGTTTGTATTGCTTAATTTTGATGTCATTAAAGAAGTAAGACTTAAAATTTTTGAATCTAATGAAGTTATGAAGTAAGGAAGAAGTAATGAATTTAATTCTTGAAATAAATAATATAGTATCTGAATTACTAGAAACATGTGTTAGCTGAATTATTTCACCATAACCATTTTCTGGTCTCTGTGCAATCAAACTCGTCTAACGAACTTGTGAGAATCTTCTGAAGTAAGGGAGGTCAGTTAGCAAAATTATTCAAGTGTTTTTTATAATGGGAGAAGTGGTAAGGTTTATATATTTTCCTGAAATAATATATTGGCAGCCCTGAAATCTTCAAGTATTGGAAAATGTAAGTGCGAGAAAAGATCACAGGTAGGTAAAAATTCTGGCAATTAAATTTACAAAACTTTTTATTACATTAGATGTTTTGCCACGAATCAAATTTTCATCGAAGAAACTACATGATACTACAGACATGTTTTCTGTTTGTAACTATTTAACTCAAAACCTGTTATTTAACATAAGATTTTGTACCTACAAGTAAAATACAAATCTGGTTGAAAGTTTTGATTGGTGTTAGCATCTGAATGTACAAATTCCAAAATCTCAAAAAGCTACTGTTCAACTGAGCAGATACTAGGCACATACTAATTTACAAAAAAAGCATTCGTACTACAAACTACAAATAGTTAGCCTTCAAATTTCCATAATTGCAAAAAGAAAAACATGAACAACAATTCAACACCACATCACAACAAAAGAAGGAAAAACTTGATTAGCTTCAAGTGGCCTCAGGGTCCCCTAACGAAGCAAGAGAAAGGGTAAGCTGAAAAGCAGAGCAAGCTCCCCTAATTCCAAACAAGAAAACACATATAACACTGATACTGAAAATATTACTGGTAAGAAAACACCGATAACGAAACACAGTATAACATAACACCAGAATAATCACAAACATTAACCCCAACAAAGTATAAGGCATTAATCATCCATTCAGAATGTTAAAGGATATAAGTGGTGGACAATTAACTGAGCGATAGATCAGATATAAAAGGGTTTTATTAGAAATTACCAAAGCATCAGCTGTGCTCACACAATACACACGCACTAACAACTACAATGACCTAGTTACATCTTACGTTTTTTTGAGTTGGCACTAGTGAACATATAACTTCATTTTTATAATCACAAAGTATATAATATTCGAATCATTCTTTATATTTCATAAACATCACTTTTAACTGATACTTAATGTTTATTCAACACTTCCCTTGTTTATGTAATATATATAAAAAGTCTCTGCATAAAAATTATTTAAAACTTTTACAAATGATTGACCGATGTAACTCAAAAACTGGACGTGGAAGTGGCTTGGTGAGGATATCTGCTGTCTGATCCTTGGTGTTGACATACTCTAGATTGAAGACCTTCTCTTCAAACTTTTCTCTTATATAGTGGTATTGGACGTCAATGTGCTTAGTCCTCTTGTGAAAGACTGGATTCTTGATCAGTTGAATTGCACTTTTATTGTCCATGTCAGAGTTGTTTTTGTGCTTTTCAAGATGCATAAGTCGTTCATAAGTTTCCTTAGCCACATTATGTCTTTAACAGCTTGGCACGCTGCCATATATGCAGCATCGGTTGTAGACAATGCTGTTGTGGCTTGTCGTTGAGAACTCCAGGTAAGTACACTCGATCCTAGTTTGATTAAATATCCAGAAGTAGATTTGCGAGTTTCAGTTTCTCTAGCAAAGTCTGCATCACTATAGACTTGCAAATGAGTATTAATATCTGCTTCGAACTTTAGACCATAGTCCAGAGTTCCCTTTAGGTATTTGAGGATTCGTTTCACAGCATTCCAATGAAGCTTGGTAGGTTTTTGAAGATAGCGACTTGCCTTATTAACAGCAAAAGACAAATCTGGCCTGGTACCATTTGATAGGTAAAGCAAGCTTCCAACAGCTTCTGCATAAGGTGCATTGACTATGCCAGTGTTCAGATTTTTATGAGCATCAGTGCATGTCTCTTCATGAGGATCTGCAGGGATTGTCACTGGATTTGCATTCTGCATCCTAAACCTCTTGATTACCTTTTCTGCATATGCAGTTTGATGGAGGAATATTGATCCATCCTGGTGTCTTTCAATTTGCAACCCAAGGAATATATTTGCCTGGTCATCAGTAACCTCAAATTCCTTTTTTAGTCCATGGATTAGATTGTTGATATCATCTTGGTTTTTAGCCGCAATTAGTCCATCATCAATATAGACGGCCAAAATCAGCCTTCGATCTTTATTCGTGCTAGTGAAGATACATGGATCTGCCTTGGTAGATTCAAGTCCGTACTTTTTTAGAAATTTGGTAAACCTCTGGTTCCAACATCTGGAGGATTGTTTGAGTCCATATATGCTCCGAAGCAGCTTGCAGACTTGATTTGTTCCATTTGAAAAACCTTCTGGTTGCTTCATATATACATTCTCTTCAATCTCACCATTTAGAAAAGCAGTTTTGATATCGAACTGCTTCAGTTTGAGTTTTTCTTTTGCTGCAATAGATAAAATCATTCGAATTGAATCAAATCTTACTACGGGACTGAAAGTTTCCTTGAAATCAATTCCAGCCTTTTGATCAAAGCCTTTGGTAACTAGTCTTGCCTTGTACCTTGAAATATTTCCATTTGGATTCTTTTTAAACTTGAAGACCCAGCGATTTCCCATGACATTGGCTTCAGGTGGTGGTTCAACTAGATCCCATACGTGATTTTTAAAAAGAGATTCGATTTCTTCATTCATAGCAATACTCCAGTTTTCAGCATCATCACTGTTTACAGCTTCTTGGTAATTGAGAGGTTCAGTACCTTCTGCAATAAAACAGTCATCAATGTTAACATAATCAGCATATCTCGCTGGAGGTTTGATTGTCGATGATTGGCGCAGTCTGCTTCTGTAGTTTGTAGTCTGGTCATTCTCAGTACCAGCTATTTCAGATTCTTCAGATTGCACTTGATCCTCAGAAGTTATATCATTTTGAACGATATCATGATCTTCAACAAAAAAGTTGTTTTGAACAACTTCAGGAACTTTATCTTTCTTTTCATCGGGTAAGAATAATGATGTGTATTCTTCCCTGTTTTCATCATTTTCTTCTTCACTTTCAAATGTATTCATGAAAATGACATCACATACTACATTTACTTGTTTTTTGTGAGGAAACTAAACTCGAAATCCTTTAATGTGGTCTTCATATCCAATAAAATATCCCTTTTCAGATTTAGCATCCCACTTCTTCCTTTTGATCTTGGGAATGTGTGAGTACACTATTTCTCCAAATATATGTAGATCTTTTAAATTTGGTTTACGACCATGCCAAAGTTCATAAGGAGTGAAATCCTTTACTGAACTTGTACTTGTGCGATTTAATACATACACCACTGTATTGACTGCTTCAGCCCAAAAAGTCTGTTTGAACTTTCTTGCGTGCAGAATAGTACGTGCTGCTTCAACTACTGTTCTGTTCTCCCTCTCGGCTGATCCATTTTGTTCTGGTGTATATGCCACTGAACGCTGGTGCGTGATTCCATGGTTACTGAGCAACTTGGAAACATTTTCACAGTCAAATTCCAATCCGTTGTCAGTTCTCATGATTTTTATCCCATTAGAACAGTGTTTTTCTGTTTTTTTAACAAAGTCAGTCATGCAAGCAAGAGCTTCAGACTTTGCATTAATAAAATACACATGTCTATAATGAGAAAAATCATCTTTTAGGAGGAGGAAGTATCTTGATCCACCTAAAGAATTTTGTGACATTGGACCACACAAATCTGCATGAATAATCTCACCAATAGCACTGGTTTCGGAAGTACTCATTGGAAAGGGTAGGCGATGAGCTTTTCCAATTGCACATGCATTACAAAAACATATGTCATTGTTTTTAACTTTAACACCAAAATGTTCAAGTACCTTTTTAACTCTAGGATACTTTTGATGCACTAGTTTTTGATGCCATGTTTCCAAAGTATCTGCAATATTAGCACAGTTAGTGTTCAATTCTTCATGTTTTTTGCTCGGTGGCTCAATTTCAAATTGCATCTCGCATAAACTATGCCTTTTGCGTAACCCCATAGCTATGACTTGACCATTTTTCAAAAATTTGCACACTTTATTATCTGCAATTTGTTTTAGACCTTTGTCTAAAGCAACACAGCTCGAGAAAAGATTGTAACTAAGATCTGGAACGTATAATACATCTGCTAAATGATTTTTATTCCATTTTTTGCCATCAAATGTATTCACGTTTATATTGCCTTTTCCACAGGCTTTTAGAAAATCACCATTTCCAATACGCACCAAGGTTTCTTGATTTAATGGTTTATAATCTACAAACCAATCTTGATGATGAGTCATGTGGTCAGTTGCACCTGAATCTTTATACCACATGTCAACCTTTTTATAGCCTTGTAAAATAGATGCTAAGGCCTCACTTATAAGTGCAGTTCCCTGTGTTGTATCACGTTTTTTGCTTGTGTCATTTTTATCACTTTTATTATTGTATTTTCTGAATCTACAATTTCGAGCCCAATGGCCTGGCTTGCCACAAACAAAACAATCCCCTTTTGGTTTAAACACATTATTAGAATTGTTTTTATACATACCCTGTTTTGCACCTTTGCCTTTATATTGAGATTTTGATGCAAAAGCTTTACTTTCAGTCTTTTCAGTATCATTCACTCGCATTTTGTCAACTCTTAATCTATTAATGAGGTTCGTTTTTGTACGATCAGCCTCAGCTGTTGACTCCCATGCACACAGAAAATGACTAAAACTCTTTGGCAATGTAAGCAGAATTTTTGACACTATCATCTTGTCATCAACAGTTTCACCCGTGCTTTTAAGTCAATAGGCTAAATCTTCAATCTTTGAAATGTATGTGGCTATATCATCAGCTAAATCCTTGACAAATGAGTGCCACTGCTGCTGAAGAATGTGCAGAGATGCTTCGCATTTTTGCTCATACACAGACACAAGTTTTTCCCACATTTCTTTGGCATTTTCTAGATGCACAAGATGAATCATGGTTTTTTCAGTCAGAGTTGTCACAATTACTCTCTGAGCTGTCCCGTCTGCCTTTTCGAAATCAGATTTCTTCTTTTCATATTCTTTTTTCTCGGCTACAGATGCATTATTGTCTAACATAGTGGGCATAACTTGTACACCTTTGATTACATTCCATAAGCTGTAGGATTTCAATATAACTATAATCTGAAATTTCCATACATACCAGTTCTCGCTACCTCGTAACTTGTTAATACGTAGTAATTCACTTTCCATGTTTATGTGTAGAGGTTAATTTTCACTTTTACACACGCGGTCGGAATAACCTTTTTATTTGCACGTAAACACTTATATTTGCACGTAAACATGTTTTAAACTATCACTGAATTGATTCACTTTCTATGTTTATGGCGTTGAGGTTAATTTTCACTTTACCACGCGGTCGGAATAACCTATTTGCACGTAAACACGTTTTGGACTATCACTGCTCAATTTCACATAAATATTGCCCTTTGCGCGCACCTGGGCCCATAACCTGTTAAAGGATATAAGTGGTGGACAATTAACTGAGCGATAGATCAAATATAAAAGGGTTTTATTAGAAATTACCAAAGCATCAGCTGTGCTCACACAATACACACGCACTAACAACTACAATGACCTAGTTACATCTTACGTTTTTTCAAGTTGGCACTAGTGAACATATAACTTCATTTTTATAATCACAAAGTATATAATATTCGAATCAGTCTTTATATTTCATAAACATCACTTTTAACTGATACTTAATGTTTATTCAACACAGAAGTTGCCCAAAATTCCAAGAATTTTATAAAATGAAAGATCATCTCTAAATCCAATACTTCAAACCAATGACAAGGGTGCCTAGCCCGACCATAACCGCATTCTCCCCCAAAAAATTTAATTCATGTATACGTTCCAGGGTAACTCCCCTATTATGACACAATTGCTTCTCACTGAAATTAAAACAAGCAGTATAATCGCGTCCGAATCGGAAGGTCATTTGATGAGACGGTATGCTTCAACCATACAGGTTAATACCCAACAGGGTCGAACAAGTTATGACCAACTCCGACAAGGTCCGACAGAACAAAATCATGCAGGAAAATTTCTCAGGCGATGTCAAAACATAAATAAAACTTTACAAAGGAACGTACCCAGTCGATTCCCACTCTGTAATTAAACACCAACTGGGAACTAGACCGAATATCGCCCATAGGCAACTTGAATTAATAATCAGGGCATACAAACATAAATATGTGTGTGTGACCCTTCGGACTTATATACATTACCTCCAGTTTACAACTGGCTAGTAACAATTTTTGAATAAGGAAATGATTATAACATTACAGCCCACTTTGCACTAACTATCACAACAATAATAACCTACCTTACAACACAATACCACATATTTTAAATTCACAAAGACATAAAAAAAACACAAACACTAATAAAAAAATTTTGAACTCAATCCACTCAAAAATTTGTACCCATACATACATATGGTATTACACCATCTTTGCAGACACAGAAATTTTTTACTTTAATTCTCAAATTGCTTTGCAAGTCCTGCCACTGGCAGTCAGCACACAATATTTAATCGCGCTCTGCTACCATATGAAATGGCTACAGCCGTTCCATTAAAATTTTAAAACTAGGCACTTGGCCTAGACGAAGCAAAAATGTGCTGAGCCCAGACTGACAGGACTTGCAATAAAACGCTTATTTAACGATAACAACTTTTTTATTAGTGTTTCATCAATATTCAGACAATTGAATTCTTATGTTTGTAATAACAGTTTCTATCTCCCATTTTATAGACAAAATATATACACATACATATGTAAAGTATTCAGTGTTCATTAATAAGCATTACCAATACTATCAACAATGAGAACTAATCAAATACTATGATAAGTGGATGCCCTTTTAACACAGTTACTAATACAATAGCAAATATGCATCCATAGGACATGTTTTAACAAAATGTTGATCACTATCAATATTTAAAAAACTGTCTGTATATATATATATATATATATTTATTTATTGTAGAGAAGCTGTTGTCGGGTCTTTAAATATAAGTTTAGTTTTAGAATTGGAATTGTAAGTTTTAATACTGTGTTTTAGAGAACGTATTTAGTGGTTCACTCGTTGTTATGAAAAGCGTCTGGTAGCCTGTGTGCCTTACCTGTCCCTTCTCACTCTTTTGTAACTCCCGATAGGCGCCAAATTGTTTTACAAGAAAACAATTAAAAGTTTTTACCTGTATGGTTTGACAGTGTACTAGTGTAAATATGAATTGTTCGCCGACTGGCATGAAACCGATTCTCGTTTGAGTGGGGGAAAACGTGTTGCCAACTTGAATAGTGTTAAAAACGTGTTGCCAACTTGAATAGTGTTGGTTATGTTGACTCACTGCTATTAAACAAAACATACATAATATTCTCTATAAATAAATACTGGACAGTTATTCTCGGTACATACTTTTTTATTAGGCTCTGAATTGTTAGTTCTTGTTAACGCTTTATACAAAAATAATAATTGTTATAATAATTTTAGCCTCGGCAAAATATAGTCGTTCACTCAGCGGATTGCTGGGTTGGCAGTACAATGTTTCTGTTAGATGCAAGACAGCGTTGGTTATTATTTACAAAATAAATCTGCCTATAGAGTCCTTTTAAGTACGACACAGAAGTTTTTATAACAAGATAAATTATAATATATCACTTAATGTTCGTGAGCATTAAAATCAAACAAGGTTTACTGTAAATTCAATGTTGTGGTGTTGAAGTGAGTGACAGTGTCGTTGGTGTAGTACATAGGTTATCATTAGTTCAGTGGTTACAAATTACTTATTTACAAATTTTTTTATTTAATAATCCTTGAAAAATAATACTTAGAGTGATAGTGAGAGTTTCACGGTTTGGTTATAAATTTGAAAGAGAATTTGTTTTTTAGAAATCAATGAATTCAGCAATACTTAACGTTAGTAGATAGGAGGTGTATTGTCAGTAGTCAACGTAGGTTAATTAGTTGATGTCGAGTCTTCTTTCTTCAATCAGCGTGGATAGCGATTTGCTTCCTGTGGATCCCTGGGCAGTGTAACTGCACGTGTTTACAGAGGAACGATTCATAGACAGACTTTTCGTCTTTAGGGAATGAACCCTCTGCAAGATGCTGAGGGTCCATGAGTGACTTCGGAGCGCTCCTTCTTTTCCGCGTGTTTGTTCTGTGAAACGTACACTGTAGATTCGCAGATTTATTCTAAGCAACGCTCAATAGGAAATGTTGAAAATTTTTGTCCACGGTGAACCCTCATACACACTAAACCTGCTCTGATGTTTTAATTACGGACATCATAATATTAAAACTTTGGAAACTTGAGCACTACTTAATGGAGATCAATCATTAACTTATACAAGCCATTAATTTTATGCATATTTTTTATATATATGTGTACAACGTTATCGGCAACAAAGAAGTAGTTTTTGTTAAAATTCCTTCCCGGGATATTTGGCCGTAGTCCAATGTTTTCTACAAAACCAGACGTTTCGGCAATTCCATTGACTTCCATCATCAGTGAAAATCGAGTGCGATAACGTGAGGTGGTGTATGTTAGTGACCACAGTACTGTGGTTAGGGCTGAAGCAGTAAGTAGAAAGAAGTAGTTTCTATGGCAATATTTCATTTCGAAAATGATTTTAAAAATAAATCTTAGAATATGGAAGTCATGTATGGTTCTCCATACCGATATTTTACTTCCATGTTCCTTAAGGAAATGGAAGTATGGTGATGGCAAAAAAAATCGTGTTCGAGATTATTGCAGATTCTGATTGTACTACACTAAAAACATGAAAAAAAGTCATTTTTCGAAAAGTGTCTGTGTGTCTATCTATAGATTTTTTTCTATGGCAAACGATAACAGCCGCAAATTCAAACTGAATCAAATCATTTTTTGCATGTAGCCCTGATTTGTTGAGTACTCAAGACCTATTGATTTTGGTGAAGATCGGTTAAGCGAAAGGGGTAGTTTACCAGCAACGGTTTTTTTAAAACAAGTGTAATTTTTTTCTACGGCAAACGATAACAGCCGCAAATTCAAACAGAATCAACTACTCTTTTGCAAACAGTCCAGAATTATAGAGTTCTCAAGACGTATTGGTTTTGGTGAAGATCGGTTTAGGGGAAGGGGTAGTTTACCAGCAACTTTTTTTTATCGGGGGTAATTTTTTTCTATGGCAAACGATAACAGCCGCAAATTCAAACAGAATCAAATGATTGTTTTCATACAGCCCTAAATTGTAGATTTCTCAAGATCTATTGATTTTGGTGAAGATCGGTTAAGGGAAAGGGGTAGTTTACCAGCAACATTTTATGTTTTAAAAGGGTATTTTTTATGGCAAACGATAAGAGTCGCAAATTCAAACAGAATCAAATCATTTTTTGCATACAGCCCTGATTTGTAGAGTACTCATGACCTATTGTTTTTGGTGAAGATCGGTTAAGGGAAAGGGGTAGTTTACCTGCAACGGTGTATTATCAAGGGTAATTTTACTTCCATGTTCCTTAAGGAAATGGAAGTATGGTGATGGCAAAAAAAAATCGTGTTCGAGATTATTGCAGATTCTGATTGTACTACACTCAAAACATGAAAAAAAGTTTTTTTCGAAAAGTGTCTGTGTGTGTGTCTGTCTGTAGATTTGTTTTCTATGGCAAACGATAACAGCCGCAAATTCAAACAGAATCAAATAATCTCTTGCATACAGCCCTGATTTGTAGAGTACTCGCGACCTATTGTTTTTGGTGAAGATCGGTTGAGGGAAAGGGGTAGTTTACGTGCAACGGTTTTTTTTTATCAAGGGAAATTTTTTTTGTTTGGCAAACGATAACAGCCGCAAATTCAAACAGAATCAAATAATGTTTCGCATACAGCCCTAAAGTTTAGAGTTCTCAAGATCTGTTGATTTTGGTAAAGATCGGTTAAGGGAAAGGGGTAGTTTACCTGCAACGTTTTATGTTTTAACAAGGGTATTTCCTATGGCAAACGATAACAGCCGCAAATTCAAACATAATCAAATAATATTTTGCATACTGCCCTGAATTGTAGAGTTCTCAAGACCTTTTGTTTTTGGTGAAGATCGGTTAAGGGAAAGGGGTAGTTTACCTGCAACGTTTTATGTTTTAAAAGGGTATTTTCTATGGCAAACGATAAGAGCTGCAAATTCAAACAGAATCAAATACGTTTTTGCATACAGCGCTGATTTCTTGAGTACTAAAGACCTATTGTTTTTGGTGAAGATCGTTTAAGGGAAAGGGGTAGTTTACCTGCCACATTTTTTGTTTTATCAAGGGTATTTTGTATGGCAAACGATAACAGCCGCAAATTCAAACAAAATCACATAATATTTTGCATGTAGCCCTGAATTATAGAGTTCTCAAGACCTATTGTTTTTGGTGAAGATCGGTTAAGGGAAAGGGGTAGTTTACCTGCAACGGTTTTTTATCAAGGGTAATTTTTTTCTATGGTAAACGATAACAGCCGCAAATTCAAACAGAATCAAATGATGTTTTGCATACAGCCCTGTATTGTAGAGTTCTCAATACCTGTTGGTGTTGGTGAAGATCGGTTAAGGGAAAGGGGTAGTTTACCAGCAACGTTTTATGTTATAAAAGGGTATTTTTTATGGCAAACGATAAGAGCCGCAAATTCAAACAGAATCAAATACGTTTTTGCATACAGCCCTGTTTTGTTGAGTACTAAAGACCTATTCTTTTTGGTGAAGATCAGTTAAGGGAGAGGAGTAGTTTACCTGACAAGTTTTTTGTTTTATCAAGGGTATTTTATATGGCAAACGATAACAGCCGCAAATTAAAACAGAATCATATAATATTTTGCATACATCCCTGAAATGTAGACTTCTCAAGACCTGGTGGTTTTGGTGAAGATCGGTTAAGGGAATAGGGTTGTTTACCAGCAACATTTTATGTTTTATCAAGGGTAATTTTTTTTGACGAACGATAACTGCCGTACAATAAAACAGAATCAACTACTCTTCTGCATACCTTTTTGAATTATATGGAACTCAAGGTCTGTTGATTTTGTTGAAGATCGGTTAAGGGAAAGGGGCAGTTTACCTGTAACGTTTTATGTTTTAACTAGGGTATTTTTTCTATGACGAACGATAACTGCCGTAAATTCAAAGAGAATCAACTAATGTTTTGCATACAGCCCTGAATTGTAGAGTTCTCAAGACCTATTGTTATTGGTGAAGATCGGTTAATGGAATAGGGTAGTTTACCAGCAACGTTTTATGTTTTATCAAGCGTGTTTTCTATGGTAAACGATAACAGCCGCAATTTCAAACAGAATCAAATGATGTTTTGCATACAGCCCTGTATTATAGAGTTCTCAATACCTATTGGTGCTGGTGAAGATCGGTTAAGGGAAAGGGGTAGTTTACCAGCAACATTTTATGTTTTAACAAGGGTAATTTTTTGTATGACGAACGATAACTGCCGTAAATTCAAACAGAATCAACTAGGTTTTTGCATACCTTTTTGAACTAAAGAGAACTCAAGGTCTGTTGATTTTGTTGAAGATCAGTTAAGGGAAGGGGTAGTTTATCAGCAACGTTTTATTTTTTAAAAAGGGTAATTTTTATTATAACGAACGATAACTGCCGAAAATTCAATGAGAATCAAATAATTTTTTGCACCCTTTCCTCAGTTGCAGAGAGCTCAAGGTCTATTGATTTTGGTGAAGATCGGTTAAGGGAAAGGGGTAGTTTACCAACAACATTTTATGTTGTAACAAGAGAAATGTTTCCATGACGAACGATAACTGCCGCACATTCAAACAGAATCAAATATATTTTTGCATGCTTCCCTGAATTGTAGAGGACGGAAGGTCTGTTGATTTTGGTGAAGATCGGTTAAGAGAAATGGGTAGTTTACCTGAAACATTTTATGATTTAACAAGAGTAAAGTACTTAATTTTTATAAATAAATTATCCTGATAAGAAGCTCATAGTAATCCACTGTAGAAACGTAGATGAAATATCTATAAATGAAGAATTTAGGTGAAAGGGGTGGGGGGGGTAATTTTCTATTATTAAAAATTATAGTTGAAGGTGTAGTGGAGAATTTTTTATATGTGTACTACGTTATCGGCAACAAAGAAGTAGTTTTTTGTTAAAATTGCTTCCCGGGCTCTTTAGCCGTAGTCCAATGTTTTCTGCAAAACCAGACTTTTCGGCAGTGCCATCGACTGCCATCATCGGTGAAAATCGAGTGCGAAAACGTGAGGTGGTATACGTTAGTGACCACAGTACTGTGGTTAATGCTGAAGCAATAAGTAGAAAGACGTAGTTTCTATGGAAATATTTCATTTCGAATATGATTTTAAATATAAATCTTAGAACATGGAAGTCATGTATGGTTCTCCATACCGATATTTTCTATGGCGAACGATAACTGCCGCAAATTCAAACAGAATCAAATAATTTGTTGCATATGTGACCGAGTTCTAGAGAACTCAAGGTCTATTGATTTTGGTGAAGATCGGTTAAGAGAAAGGGGTAGTTTACCTCCAACGTTTTATGTTTTAACAAGAGTAAAGTATTTAATTTTGATAAATAAAGTATCCTGAAAAGAAGGTTAAAGTAATCCACTGTAGAAAGGTAAATGAAATATCTATAAATGAAAAGAGTATTTGAAGGGATTCGGTGGTAATTCTCTATAAATGAAAATGGTAGTTGAAGGGGAGGGGATAATATTACTTCCATGTTCCTTAAGGAAATGGAAGTATGGTGATGGCAAAAAAAATCGTGTTCGAGATTATTGCAGATTCTGATTCTACTACACTCAAAACATGAAAAAAAGTTGTTTTTCGAAAAGTGTCTGTGTGTCTGTCTGTCTGTCTGTCTGTATGTCTGTGTGTCTGTGTGTGTCTGTAGATTTTTTATTCTATGGCAAACGATAACAGCCGCAAATTCAAACAGAATCAAATAATTTTTTGCATACAGCCCTGATTTGTAGAGTACTCGCGACCTACTGTTTTTGGTGAAGGTCGGTTGAGGGAAAGGGGTAGTTTACCTGCAACGGTTTTTTTTATCAAGGGTAATTTTGTTTGTTTGGCAAACGATAACAGCCACAAATTCAAACAGAATCAAATAATGTTTCGCATACAGTCCTGAATTGTAGAGTTCTCAGGATCTGTTGATTTTGGTAAAGATCGGTTAAGGGAAAGGGGTAGTTTACCTGCACCGTTTTATGTTTTAACAAGGGTATTTTCTATGGCAAACGATAACAGCCGCAAATTCAAACATAATCAAATAATGTTTTGCATACTGCCCTGAATTGTAGAGTTCTCAAGACCTTTTGTTTTTGGTGAAGATCGGTTAAGGGAAAGGGGTAGTTTACCTGCAACATTTTATGTTTTAAAAGGGTATTTTCTATGGCAAACGATAAGAGCCGCAAATTCAAACAGAATCAAGTACGTTATTGCATAAAGCCCTGATTTCTTGAGTACTAAAGACCTATTGTTTTTGGTGAAGATCGTTTAAGGGAAAGGGGTAGTTTACCTGCCACGTTTTTTGTTTTATCAAGGGTATTTTGTATGGCAAACGATAACAGCCGCAAATTCACACAAAATCAAATAATATTTTGCATACGACCCCCTAAATTGTAGAGTTCTCAAGACCTATCGTTTTTGGTGAAGATCGGTTAAGGGAATAGGGTTGTTTACCAGCAACATTTTATGTTTTATCAAGGGTAATTTTTTTTTTGACGAACGATAACTGCCGTACATTAAAACAGAATCAACTACTCTTCTGCATACCTTATTGAATTATACAGAACTCAAGGTCTGTTGATTTTGTTGAAGATCGTTTAAGGGAAAGGGGTAGTTTACCTGCCACGTTTTTTGTTTTATCATGGGTATTTTGTATGGCAAACGATAACAGCCGCAAATTCACACAAAATCATATAATATTTTGCATACGACCCCCTAAATTGTAGAGTTCTCAAGACCTGTCGTTTTTGGTGAAGATCGTTTAAGGGGAAGGGGTAGTTTACCTGCAACGGTTTTTTATCAAGGGTAATTTTTTTTTTTTGGTAAACGATAACAGCCGCAAATTCAAACAGAATCAAATGATGTTTTGCATACAGCCCTGTATTGTAGAGTTCTCAATACCTATTGGTGTTGGTGAAGATCGGTTAAGGGAAATGGGTAGTTTACCAGCAACATTTTATGTTTTAACAAGGGTAATTTTTTATATGACGAACGATAACTGCCGTAAATTCAAACAGAATCAACTAGGTTTTTGCATACCTTTTTGAACTAAAGAGAACTCAATGTCTGTTGATTTTGTTGAAGATCGGTTAAGGGAAGGGGTAGTTTATCAGCAACGTTTTATGTTTTAAAAAGGGTAATTTTTTTATGACGAACGATAACTGCCAAAAATTCAATGAGAATCAAATAATTTTTTGCACCCTTTCCTGGGTTGCAGAGAGCTCAAGGTCTATTGATTTTGGTGAAGATCGGTTTAGGGAAAGGGGTAGTTTACCTGCAACATTTTATGTTGTAACAAGAGAAATGTTTCCATGACGAACGATAACTGCCGCATATTCAAACAGAATCAAATATTTTTTTGCATGCTTCCCTGAATTGTAGAGGACGGAAGGTCTGTTGATTTTGGAGAAGATCGGTTAAGAGAAAGGGGTAGTTTACCTGAAACATTTTATGATTTAACAAGAGTAAAGTACTTAATTTTTATAAATAAAGTATCCTGATAAGAAGTTCATAGTAATCCACTGTAGAAACGTAGATGAAATATCTATAAATGAAGAGGTTAGGTGAACGGGGTGGGGATAATTTTCTATTATTAAAAATTATAGTTGGTGGAGGGGAGAATTTTTTATATGTGTACTACGTTATCGGCAACAAAGAAGTAGTTTTTTGTTAAAATTGCTTCCCGGGCTCTTTAGCCATAGTCCAATGTTTTCTGCAAAACCAGACTTTTCTGCAGTGCCATCGACTGCCATCATCGGTGAAAATCGAGTGCGAAAACGTGAGGTGGTATACGTTAGTGACCACAGTACTGTGGTTAATGCTGAAGCAATAAGTAGAAAGACATAGTTTCTATGGAAATATTTCATTTCAATAAAATCATATTTAAAATATGATTTTAAATAAAAATCTTAGAACATGGAAGTCATGTATGGTTCTCCATACCGATATTTTACTTCCATGTTCCTTAAGGAAATGGAAGTATGGTGATGGCAAAAAAAATCGTGTTCGAGATTATTGCAGATTCTGATTGTACTACACTCAAAACATGAAAAAAAGTCATTTTTCGAAAAGTGTCTGTGTGTCTGTCTGTCCGTCTATCTGTGTGTCTGTGTCTGTAGATTTTTTTTTTGCCAAACGATAACAGCCGCAAATTCAAACTGTATCAAATCATTTTTTGCATGCAGCCTTCATTTTATAGAGTACTCGCGACCTATTGTTTTTGGTGAAGCTCGGTTGAGGGAAAGGGGTAGTTTACCAGCAAAGTTTTTTTTTTATCAAGGGTACTTTTGTTTGTTTGGCAAACGATAAAGCCGCAAATTCAAACAGAATCAAATAATGTTTCGCACACAGCCCTGAATTGCAGAGTTCTCAAGATCTGTTGATTTTGGTAAAGATCGGTTAAGGGACAGGGGTAGTTTACCGGCAACGTTTTATGTTTTAACAAGGGTATTTTCTATGGCAAACGATAACAGCCGCAAATTCAAATATAATCAAATAATGTTTTGCATTCTGCCCTGAGTTATAGAGTTCTCAAGAACTTTTCATTTTGGGGAAGATCGGTTAAGGGAAAGGGGTAGTTTACCAGCACGTTTTATGTTTTAAAAGGGTATTTTCTATGGCAAACGATAAGTTCCGCAAATTTAAACAGAATCAAATCAGTTTTTGCATACAGGCCTGATTTGTTGAGTACTAAAGACCTATTGTTTTTGGTGAAGATCGGTTAAGGGAAAGGGGTAGTTTACCGTCCACGTTTATTGTTTTATCAAGGGTATTTTGTATGGCAAACGATAACAGCCGCAAATTCAAACAGAATAATATAATATTTTACATACAGCCCTGAATTGTAGAGTTCTCAAGACCAGTCGTTTTTGGTGAAGATCGGTTAAGGGAAAGGGGTAGTTTACCAGCAACGGTTTTTTATCAAGTGTATTTTCTATAGCAAACGATAACAGCCGCAAATTTAAACAGAATCATATAATATTTTGCATACAGCCCTGAATTGTAGAGTTCTCAAGACCTGTTGGTTTTGTTGAAGATCGGTTAAGGGAATAGGGTAGTTTACCAGCAACATTTTATGTTTTAACAAGGGTAATTTTTTTATGACGAACGATAACTGCCTTACATTAAAACAGAATCAACTACTCTTCTGCAAGGTTTTAAATTATACAGAACTCAAGGTCTGTTGATTTTGTTGAAGATCGTTTAAGGCAAAGGGGTAGTTTACCTGCAACGTTTTATGTTTTAACAAGGGTAACTTATTCTATGACGAACGATAACTGCCGTAAATTCAAAGAAAATTAAGTAATGTTTTGCATACAGTCCTAAATTGTAGAGTTCTCAAGACCTATTGTTTTTGGTGAAGATCGGTTAATGGAATAGGGTAGTTTACCAGCAACGTTTTATGTTTTATCAAGGGTGTTTTCTATGGCAAACGATAACAGCCGCAAATTCAAACAGAATCAAAAGATTATTTGCATACAGCCCTAAATTGTAGAGTTCTCAAGACCTTTTGTTTTTGGTGAAGTTCGGTTGAGGGAAAGGGGTAGTTTACCTGCTACATTTTATGTTTTAAAAGGGTATTTTCTATGGCAAACGATAAGAGCCGCAAATTCAGTCAGAATCAAATAATGTTTTGCATATAGCTCTGATTTGTTGAATATTCAAGACCTATTGATTTTGGTGAAGATCAGTTAAGCGAAAGGGGTAGTTTACCTGGAACGGTTTTTTTTAAACAAGTGTAATTTTTTTCTATGGCAAAAATAACAGCCGCAAATTCAAACAGAATCAACTACTCTTTTGCATACAGCCCTGTATTGTGGAGTTTTCAAGCCCTTTTGGTGTTGGTGAAGATCGGTTAATGGAAACGGGTAGTTCACCAGCAACATTTTATGTTTTAACAAGGGTAATTTTACTTCCATATTCCTTAAGGAATGGAAGTATGGTGATGGCAAAAAAAATCGTGTTCGAGATTATTGCAGATTCTGATTCTACTACACTCAAAACATGAAAAAAAGTCGTTTTCCGAAAAGTGTCTGTGTGTCTGTCTGTCTGTGTGTCTCTGTCTGTGTGTCTGTGTGTCTGTAGATTTTTTTTCTATGGCAAACGATAACTGCCGCAAATTCAAACAGAATCAAATAATTTTTTGCATGCAGCTCTGATTTGCAGAGTACTCGCGACCTATTGTTTTTGGTGAAGATCGGTTGAGGGAAAGGGGTAGTTTACCTGCAACGGTTTTTTTTTAGCAAGGGTAATTTTGTTTGTTTGGCAAACGATAACAGCCGCAAATTCAAACAGAATCAAATAATGTTTTGCATACAGCCCTGATTGGTAGAGTACTGAAGACCTATTGTTTTTTGTGAAGATCGGTTAAGGGGAAGGGGTAGTTTACCTGCAACGTTTTTTTATCAAGCGTATTTTCTATGGCAAACGATAAAAGCCGCAAATTCAAACAGAATCAAATAATTTTTTGCATATCGTCCCTAAATTGTAGAGGTCTCAATGAATTTCGATTTTGGTGAAGATCGGTTAAGGGGAATGGGTAGTTTACCTGCAACCTTTTACGTTTTAACAAGAGTAAAGTACTTGAAAATTTATTTAAACTTTTTGAAACAATGGTAATTGTTAAAAATAAAATAATTTTGTTGCCAGGCAATAAAATTATAATTTTTTCATTTTAATGTAATATAATATTTTTCATTTAATACAGCAATAAAAAGGCAGGTAAGACACAGCCTGGCTGAAAATGATTTTAAATATTAATCTTAGAATATGGAAGTCATGTATGGTTCTCCATATTTACTTCCATGTTCCTTAAGGAAATGGAAGTATGGTGATGGCAAAAAAAATCGTGTTCGAGATTATTGCAGATTCTGATTGTACTACACTCAAAACATGAAAAAAAGTCATTTTTCGAAAAGCGTCTGTGTGTGTGTGTGTGTGTGTGTGTGTGTGTGTGTGTGTGTGTGTGTGTGTGTGTGTGTGTGTGTGTGTGTGTGTGTACATTTTTTTCTATGGCAAACGATAACAGCCGCAAATTCAAACAGAATGAAATAATTTTTTGCATACAGTCCTGATTTGTAGAGTACTCGCGACCTATTGTTTTTGGTGAAGATCAGTTGAGGGAAAGGGGTAGTTTACCTGCAACGGTTTTTTTTTTATCAAGGGTAATTTTGTTTGTTTGGCAAACGATAACAGCCGCAAATTCAAACAGAATCAAATAATGTTTCGCATACAGGCCTGATTTGTAGAGTACTCACGATCTATTGTTTTTGGTGAAGATCGGTTGAGGGAATGGGGTAGTTTACCAGCAACGGTTTTTTTTTATCAAGGGTAATTTTTCTCATATGGGAAACGATAACAGCCGCAAATTCAAACAGAATCTAATAATGTTTCGCATACAGCCCTGAATTATAGAGTTCTCAAGACCTATTGTTTTTGGTGAAGATCGGTTAAGGGAAAGGGGTAGTTTACCAGCGACATTTTATGTTTTAACAAGGGTATTTTTTATGGCAAACAATAAAAGTCGCAAATTCAAACAGAATCAAATAATTTTTTGCATGCAGACCTGAATTGTAGAGTTCTCAGGATCTGTTGTTTTTGGTGAAGATTGGTTAAGGGAAAGGGGTAGTTTACCTGCAACATTTTATGTTTTAAAATGGTATTTTATATGGCAAACGATAACAACCGCAAATTCAAACAAAATCAAATAATGTTTTGCATACAGCCCAGATTTGTAGAGTACTCAAGCCGTACTGTTTTTGGTGAAGATCGGAGAAGGGGAAAGGGTAGTTTACCTGCAACGTTTTTCGTATCAAGGGTAATTTTACTTCCATATTCCTTAAGGAATGGAAGTATGGTGATGGCAAAAAAAATCGTGTTCGAGATTATTGCAGATTCTGATTCTACTACACTCAAAACATGAAAAAAAGTCGTTTTCCGAAAAGTGTGTGTGTGTGTGTCTGTCTGTCTGTCTGTCTGTCTGTAGATTTTTTTTCTATGGCAAACGATAACTGCCGCAAATTCAAACAGAATCAAATAATGTTTCGCATACTGCCCTGAATTGTAGAGTTCTCAAGACCTATTGTTCTTGGTGAAGATCGGTTGAGGGAAAGGGGTAGTTTACCTGCAACGTTTTTTTAACAAGGGTATTTTCTATGGCAAACGATAAAAGCCGCAAATTCAAACAGAATCAAATAATGTTTTGCATACAGCTCTGATGTGTAGAGTGCTCAAGACCTATTGTTTTTGGTGAAGATCGGTTAAGGGGAAGGGGTAGTTTACCTGCAACGTTTTTTTATCAAGCGTATTTTCTATGGCAAACGATACCAGCCGCAAATTCAAACAGAATCAAATAATTTTTTGCATACGTCCCTGAATTGTTGAGGTCTCAGTGACTTTCTATTTTGGTGAAGATCGGTTAAGGGGAAGGGGTAGTTTACCTGCAACCTTTTACGTTTTAATTTACTTCCATATTCCTTAAGGAATGGAAGTATGGTGATGGCAAAAAAAATCGTGTTCGAGATTATTGCAGATTCTGATTCTACTACACTCAAAACATGAAAAAAAGTCGTTTTCCGAAAAGTGTCTTTGTGTGTGTCTGTCTGTCTGTCTATCTGTCTGTCTGTGTGTCTGTAGATTTTTTTTTTTGGCAAACGATAACTGCCGCAAATTCAAACAGAATCAAATAATTTTTTGCATGCAGCCCTGATTTGCTGAGTACTCGCGACCTTTTGTTTTTGGTGAAGATCGGTTGAGGGAAAGGGGTAGTTTACCAGCAACGGTTTTTTTTTAGCAAGGGTAATTTTGTTTGTTTGGCAAACGATAACAGCCGCAAATTCAAACAGAATCAAATAATGTTTCGCATGCAGCCCTGAATTGTAGAGTTCTCAAGATCTGTTGATTTTGGTGAAGATCGGTTAAGGGAAAGGGGTAGTTTACCGGTAACGTTTTATGTTTTAACAAGGGTATTTCCTATGGCAAACGATAACAGCCGCAAATTCAAACAGAATCAAAAGATTATTTGCATACAGCCCTAAATTGTAGAGTTCTCAAGACGTATTGTTTTTGGTGAAGTTCGGTTGAGGGAAAGGGGTAGTTTACCTGCAACGTTTTTTTAACAAGGGTATTTTCTATGGCAAACGATAACAGCCGCAAATTCAAACAGAATCAAATAATGTTTTGCATACAGCCCTGATTTGTAGAGTACTCAAGACCTACTGTTTTTGGTGAAGGTCGGTTGAGGGAAAGGGGTAGTTTACCTGCAACGGTTTTTTTTTATCAAGGGTAATTTTGTTTGTTTGGCAAACGATAACAGCCACAAATTCAAACAGAATCAAATAATGTTTCGCATACAGTCCTGAATTGTAGAGTTCTCAGGATCTATTGATTTTGGTAAAGATCGGTTAAGGGAAAGGGGTAGTTTACCTGCACCGTTTTATGTTTTAACAAGGGTATTTTCTATGGCAAACGATAAGAGCCGCAAATTCAAACAGAATCAAGTACGTTATTGCATAAAGCCCTGATTTCTTGAGTACTAAAGACCTATTGTTTTTGGTGAAGATCGTTTAAGGGAAAGGGGTAGTTTACCTGCCACGTTTTTTGTTTTATCAAGGGTATTTTGTATGGCAAACGATAACAGCCGCAAATTCACACAAAATCAAATAATATTTTGCATACGACCCCCTAAATTGTAGAGTTCTCAAGACCTATCGTTTTTGGTGAAGATCGGTTAAGGGAATAGGGTTGTTTACCAGCAACATTTTATGTTTTATCAAGGGTAATTTTTTTTTTGACGAACGATAACTGCCGTACATTAAAACAGAATCAACTACTCTTCTGCATACCTTATTGAATTATACAGAACTCAAGGTCTGTTGATTTTGTTGAAGATCGTTTAAGGGAAAGGGGTAGTTTACCTGCCACGTTTTTTGTTTTATCATGGGTATTTTGTATGGCAAACGATAACAGCCGCAAATTCACACAAAATCATATAATATTTTGCATACGACCCCCTAAATTGTAGAGTTCTCAAGACCTGTCGTTTTTGGTGAAGATCGGTTAAGGGGAAGGGGTAGTTTACCTGCAACGGTTTTTTATCAAGGGTAATTTTTTTTTTTGGTAAACGATAACAGCCGCAAATTCAAACAGAATCAAATGATGTTTTGCATACAGCCCTGTATTGTAGAGTTCTCAATACCTATTGGTGTTGGTGAAGATCGGTTAAGGGAAATGGGTAGTTTACCAGCAACATTTTATGTTTTAACAAGGGTAATTTTTTATATGACGAACGATAACTGCCGTAAATTCAAACAGAATCAACTAGGTTTTTGCATACCTTTTTGAACAAAAGAGAACTCAATGTCTGTTGATTTTGTTGAAGATCGGTTAAGGGAAGGGGTAGTTTATCAGCAACGTTTTATGTTTTAAAAAGGGTAATTTTTTTATGACGAACGATAACTGCCAAAAATTCAATGAGAATCAAATAATTTTTTGCACCCTTTCCTGAGTTGCAGAGAGCTCAAGGTCTATTGATTTTGGTGAAGATCGGTGTAGGGAAAGGGGTAGTTTACCTGCAACATTTTATGTTGTAACAAGAGAAATGTTTCCATGACGAACGATAACTGCCGCATATTCAAACAGAATCAAATATTTTTTTGCATGCTTCCCTGAATTGTAGAGGACGGAAGGTCTGTTGATTTTGGAGAAGATCGGTTAAGAGAAAGGGGTAGTTTACCTGAAACATTTTATGATTTAACAAGAGTAAAGTACTTAATTTTTATAAATAAAGTATCCTGATAAGAAGTTCATAGTAATCCACTGTAGAAACGTAGATGAAATATCTATAAATGAAGAGGTTAGGTGAACGGGGTGGGGATAATTTTCTATTATTAAAAATTATAGTTGGTGGAGGGGAGAATTTTTTATATGTGTACTACGTTATCGGCAACAAAGAAGTAGTTTTTTGTTAAAATTTCTTCCCGGGCCCTTTAGCCATAGTCCAATGTTTTCTGCAAAACCAGACTTTTCTGCAGTGCCATCGACTGCCATCATCGGTGAAAATCGAGTGCGAAAACGTGAGGTGGTATACGTTAGTGACCACAGTACTGTGGTTAATGCTGAAGCAATAAGTAGAAAGACATAGTTTCTATGGAAATATTTCATTTCAATAAAATCATATTTAAAATATGATATTAAATAAAAATCTTAGAACGTGGAAGTCATGTATGGTTCTCCATACCGATATTTTACTTCCATGTTCCTTAAGGAAATGGAAGTATGGTGATGGCAAAAAAAATCGTGTTCGAGATTATTGCAGATTCTGATTGTACTACACTCAAAACATGAAAAAAAGTCATTTTTCGAAAAGTGTCTGTGTGTCTGTCTGTCCGTCTATCTGTGTGTCTGTGTCTGTAGATTTTTTTTTTGCCAAACGATAACAGCCGCAAATTCAAACTGTATCAAATCATTTTTTGCATGCAGCCCTGATTTTATAGAGTACTCGCGACCTATTGTTTTTGGTGAAGCTCGGTTGAGGGAAAGGGGTAGTTTACCAGCAAAGTTTTTTTTTTATCAAGGGTACTTTTGTTTGTTTGGCAAACGATAAAAGCCGCAAATTCAAACAGAATCAAATAATGTTTCGCACACAGCCCTGAATTGCAGAGTTCTCAAGATCTGTTGATTTTGGTAAAGATCGGTTAAGGGACAGGGGTAGTTTACCGGCAACGTTTTATGTTTTAACAAGGGTATTTTCTATGGCAAACGATAACAGCCGCAAATTCAAATATAATCAAATAATGTTTTGCATTCTGCCCTGAGTTATAGAGTTCTCAAGAACTTTTCATTTTGGGGAAGATCGGTTAAGGGAAAGGGGTAGTTTACCAGCACGTTTTATGTTTTAAAAGGGTATTTTCTATGGCAAACGATAAGTTCCGCAAATTTAAACAGAATCAAATCAGTTTTTGCATACAGGCCTGATTTGTTGAGTACTAAAGACCTATTGTTTTTGGTGAAGATCGGTTAAGGGAAAGGGGTAGTTTACCGTCCACGTTTTTTGTTTTATCAAGGGTATTTTGTATGGCAAACGATAACAGTCGCAAATTCAAACAGAATAATATAATATTTTACATACAGCCCTGAATTGTAGAGTTCTCAAGACCAGTCGTTTTTGGTGAAGATCGGTTAAGGGAAAGGGGTAGTTTACCAGCAACGGTTGTTTATCAAGTGTTTTTTCTATAGCAAACGATAACAGCCGCAAATTTAAACAGAATCATATAATATTTTGCATACAGCCCTGAATTGTAGAGTTCTCAAGACCTGTTGGTTTTGTTGAAGATCGGTTAAGGGAATAGGGTAGTTTACCAGCAACATTTTATGTTTTAACAAGGGTAATTTTTTTATGACGAACGATAACTGCCTTACATTAAAACAGAATCAACTACTCTTCTGCATAGGTTTTAAATTATACAGAACTCAAGGTCTGTTGATTTTGTTGAAGATCGTTTAAGGCAAAGGGGTAGTTTACCTGCAACGTTTTATGTTTTAACAAGGGTAACTTATTCTATGACGAACGATAACTGCCGTAAATTCAAAGAAAATTAAGTAATGTTTTGCATACAGTCCTAAATTGTAGAGTTCTCAAGACCTATTGTTTTTGGTGAAGATCGGTTAATGGAATAGGGTAGTTTACCAGCAACGTTTTATGTTTTATCAAGGGTGTTTTCTATGGCAAACGATAACAGCCACAAATTCAAACAGAATCAAAAGATTATTTGCATACAGCCCTAAATTGTAGAGTTCTCAAGACCTTTTGTTTTTGGTGAAGTTCGGTTGAGGGAAAGGGGTAGTTTACCTGCTACATTTTATGTTTTAAAAGGGTATTTTCTATGGCAAACGATAAGAGCCGCAAATTCAGTCAGAATCAAATAATGTTTTGCATATAGCTCTGATTTGTTGAATATTCAAGACCTATTGATTTTGGTGAAGATCAGTTAAGCGAAAGGGGTAGTTTACCTGGAACGGTTTTTTTTTAAACAAGTGTAATTTTTTTCTATGGCAAAAATAACAGCCGCAAATTCAAACAGAATCAACTACTCTTTTGCATACAGCCCTGAATTGTGGAGTTTTCAAGCCCTTTTGGTGTTGGTGAAGATCGGTTAATGGAAACGGGTAGTTCACCAGCAACATTTTATGTTTTAACAAGGGTAGTTTTACTTCCATATTCCTTAAGGAATGGAAGTATGGTGATGGCAAAAAAAATCGTGTTCGAGATTATTGCAGATTCTGATTCTACTACACTCAAAACATGAAAAAAAGTCGTTTTCCGAAAAGTGTCTGTGTGTCTGTCTGTCTGTGTGTCTCTGTCTGTGTGTCTGTGTGTCTGTAGATTTTTTTTCTATGGCAAACGATAACTGCCGCAAATTCAAACAGAATCAAATAATTTTTTGCATGCAGCTCTGATTTGCAGAGTACTCGCGACCTATTGTTTTTGGTGAAGATCGGTTGAGGGAAAGGGGTAGTTTACCTGCAACGGTTTTTTTTTAGCAAGGGTAATTTTGTTTGTTTGGCAAACGATAACAGCCGCAAATTCAAACAGAATCAAATAATGTTTTGCATACAGCCCCGATTGGTAGAGTACTGAAAACCTATTGTTTTTTGTGAAGATCGGTTAAGGGGAAGGGGCAGTTTACCTGCAACGTTTTTTTATCAAGCGTATTTTCTATGGCAAACGATAACAGCCGCAAATTCAAACAGAATCAAATAATTTTTTGCATATCGTCCCTAAATTGTAGAGGTCTCAATGAATTTCGATTTTGGTGAAGATCGGTTAAGGGGAATGGGTAGTTTACCTGCAACCTTTTACGTTTTAACCAGAGTAAAGTACTTGAAAATTTATTTAAACTTTTTGAAACAATGGTAATTGTTAAAAATAAAATAATTTTGTTGCCAGGCAATAAAATTATAATTTTTTCATTTTAATGTAATATAATATTTTTCATTTAATACAGCAATAAAAAGGCAGGTAAGACACAGCCTGGCTGTTTGGCTGAAAATGATTTTAAATATTAATCTTAGAATATGGAAGTCATGTATGGTTCTCCATATTTACTTCCATGTTCCTTAAGGAAATGGAAGTATGGTGATGGCAAAAAAAATCGTGTTCGAGATTATTGCAGATTCTGATTCTACTACACTCAAAACATGAAAAAAAGTCGTTTTCCGAAAAGTGTCTGTGTGTGTGTCTGTCTGTCTGTCTGTCTGTAGATTTTTTTTCTATGGCAAACGATAACTGCCGCAAATTCAAACAGAATCAAATAATGTTTCGCATACTGCCCTGAATTGTAGAGTTCTCAAGACCTATTGTTCTTGGTGAAGATCGGTTGAGGGAAAGGGGTAGTTTACCTGCAACGTTTTTTTAACAAGGGTATTTTCTATGGCAAACGATAACAGCCGCAAATTCAAACAGGATCAAATAATGTTTTGCATACAGCTCTGATGTGTAGAGTGCTCAAGACCTATTGTTTTTGGTGAAGATCGGTTAAGGGGAAGGGGTAGTTTACCTGCAACGTTTTTTTATCAAGCGTATTGTCTATGGCAAACGATACCAGCCGAAAATTCAAACAGAATCAAATAATTTTTTGCATACGTCCCTGAATTGTTGAGGTCTCAGTGACTTTCGATTTTGGTGAAGATCGGTTAAGGGGAAGGGGTAGTTTACCTGCAACCTTTTACGTTTTAATTTACTTCCATATTCCTTAAGGAATGGAAGTATGGTGATGGCAAAAAAATCGTGTTCGAGATTATTGCAGATTCTGATTCTACTACACTCAAAACATGAAAAAAAGTCGTTTTCCGAAAAGTGTCTTTGTGTGTGTGTGTGTCTGTCTGTCTATCTGTCTGTCTGTGTGTCTGTAGATTTTTTTTTTTTGGCTAACGATAACTGCCGCAAATTCAAACAGAATCAAATAATTTTTTGCATGCAGCCCTGATTTGCAGAGTACTCGCGACCTTTTGTTTTTGGTGAAGATCGGTTGAGGGAAAGGGGTAGTTTACCAGCAACGGTTTTTTTTTAGCAAGGGTAATTTTGTTTGTTTGGCAAACGATAACAGCCGCAAATTCAAACAGAATCAAATAATGTTTCGCATGCAGCCCTGAATTGTAGAGTTCTCAAGATCTGTTGATTTTGGTGAAGATCGGTTAAGGGAAAGGGGTAGTTTACCGGTAACGTTTTATGTTTTAACAAGGGTATTTCCTATGGCAAACGATAACAGCCGCAAATTCAAACAGAATCAAAAGATTATTTGCATACAGCCCTAAATTGTAGAGTTCTCAAGACCTATTGTTTTTGGTGAAGTTCGGTTGAGGGAAAGGGGTAGTTTACCTGCAACGTTTTTTTAACAAGGGTATTTTATATGGCAAACGATAACAGCCGTAAATTCAAACAGAATCAAATAATGTTTTGCATACAGCCCTGATTTGTAGAGTAATCAAGACCTGTTGTTTTTGGTGAAGATCGGTTAAGGGAAAGGGGTAGTTTACCTGTAACGTTTTATGTTTTAACAAGGGTATTTCCTATGGCAAACGATAACAGCCGCAAATTCAAACAGAATCAAAAGATTATTTGCATACAGCCCTAAATTGTAGAGTTCTCAAGACCTATTGTTTTTGGTGAAGATCGGTTGAGGGAAAGGGGTAGTTTACCTGCAACGTTTTTTTAACAAGGGTATTTTCTATGGCAAACGATAACAGCCGCAAATTCAAACAGAATCAAATAATGTTTTGCATACAGCCCTGATTTGTAGAGTACTCAAGATCTTTTGTTTTTGGTGAAGATCGGTTAAGGGGAAGGGGTAGTTTACCAGCAACGTTTGTTTATCAAGCGTATTTTCTATGGCAAACGATAACAGCCGCAAATTCAAACAGAATCAAATAATGTTTTGCATACGTCCCTGAATTGTAGAGGTCTCAATGACTTTCGATTTTGGTGAAGATCGGTTAAGGGGAAGGGGTAGTTTACCTGCAACTTTTTACGTTTTAACAAGAATAAAGTACTTGAAAATTTATTTAAACTTTTTGAAACAATGGTAATTGTTAAAAATAAAATAATTTTGTTGCCAGGCAATAAAATTATAATTTTTTCATTTTAATGTAAATCATGTATAAAAGAAAATATATCGCGCTTGGCAGGCGATATTAAGATTTAAATATAAATCTTAGAATATGGAAGTCATGTATGGTTCTCCATACCGATATTTTACTTCCATATTCCTTAAGGAATGGAAGTATGGTGATGGCAAAAAAAATCGTGTTCGAGATTATTGCAGATTCTGATTCTACTACACTCAAAACATGAAAAAAAGTCGTTTTCCGAAAAGTGTCTGTGTGTCTGTCTGTCTGTGTGTCTGTCTGTCTGTGTGTCTGTAGATTTTTTTCCTATGGCAAACGATAACTGCCGCAAATTCAAACAGAATCAAATAATGTTTTGCATGCAGCCCTGATTTGCAGAGTACTCGCGACCTATTGTTTTTGGTGAAGATCGGTTGAGGGAAAGGGGTAGTTTACCTGCAACGTTTTTTTAACAAGGGTATTTTCTATGGCAAACGATAACAGCCGCAAATTCAAACAGAATCAAATAATGTTTTGCATACAGCTCTGATGTGTAGAGTGCTCAAGACCTATTGTTTTTGGTGAAGATCGGTTAAGGGGAAGGGGTAGTTTACCTGCAACGTTTTTTTATCAAGCGTATTTTCTATGGCAAACGATACCAGCCGCAAATTCAAACAGAATCAAATAATTTTTTGCATACGTCCCTGAATTGTTGAGGTCTCAATGACTTTCGATTTTGGTGAAGATCGGTTAAGGGGAAGGGGTAGTTTACCTGCAACCTTTTACGTTTTAATTTACTTCCATATTCCTTAAGGAATGGAAGTATGGTGATGGCAAAAAAAATCGTGTTCGAGATTATTGCAGATTCTGATTCTACTACACTCAAAACATGAAAAAAAGTCGTTTTCCGAAAAGTGTCTTTGTGTGTGTCTGTCTGTGTGTCTGTAGATTTTTTTTTTTGGCAAACGATAACTGCCGCAAATTCAAACAGAATCAAATAATTTTTTGCATGCAGCCCTGATTTGCAGTGTACTCGCGACCTTTTGTTTTTGGTGAAGATCGGTTGAGGGAAAGGGGTAGTTTACCAGCAACGGTTTTTTTTTAGCAATGGTAATTTTGTTTGTTTGGCAAACGATAACAGCCGCAAATTCAAACAGAATCAAATAATGTTTCGCATGCAGCCCTGAATTGTAGAGTTCTCAAGATCTGTTGATTTTGGTGAAGATCGGTTAAGGGAAAGGGGTAGTTTACCGGTAACGTTTTATGTTTTAACAAGGGTATTTCTTATGGCAAACGATAACAGCCGCAAATTCAAACAGAATCAAAAGATTATTTGCATACAGCCCTAAATTGTAGAGTTCTCAAGACCTATTGTTTTTGGTGAAGTTCGGTTGAGGGAAAGGGGTAGTTTACCTGCAACGTTTTTTTAACAAGGGTATTTTATATGGCAAACGATAACAGCCGTAAATTCAAACAGAATCAAATAATGTTTTGCATACAGCCCTGATCTGTAGAGTAATCAAGACCTGTTGTTTTTGGTGAAGATCGGTTAAGGGAAAGGGGTAGTTTACCTGTAACGTTTTATGTTTTAACAAGGGTATTTCCTATGGCAAACGATAACAGCCGCAAATTCAAACAGAATCAAAAGATTATTTGCATACAGCCCTAAATTGTAGAGTTCTCAAGACCTATTGTTTTTGGTGAAGATCGGTTGAGGGAAAGGGGTAGTTTACCTGCAACGTTTTTTTAACAAGGGTATTTTCTATGGCAAACGATAACAGCCGCAAATTCAAACAGAATCAAATAATGTTTTGCATACAGCCCTGATTTGTAGAGTACTCAAGATCTTTTGTTTTTGGTGAAGATCGGTTAAGGGGAAGGGGTAGTTTACCTGCAACGTTTGTTTATCAAGCGTATTTTCTATGGCAAACGATAACAGCCGCAAATTCAAACAGAATCAAATAATGTTTTGCATACGTCCCTGAATTGTAGAGGTCTCAATGACTTTCGATTTTGGTGAAGATCGGTTAAGGGGAAGGGGTAGTTTACCAGCAACTTTTACGTTTTAACAAGAGTAAAGTACTTGAAAATTTATTTAAACTTTTTGAAACAATGGTAATTGTTAAAAATAAAATAATTTTGTTGCCAGGCAATAAAATTATAATTTTTTCATTTTAATGTAAATCATGTATAAAAGAAAATATATCGCGCTTGGCAGGCGATATTAAGATTTAAATATAAATCTTAGAATATGGAAGTCATGTATGGTTCTCCATACCGATATTTTACTTCCATAATCCTTAAGGAATGGAAGTATGGTGATGGCAAAAAAAATCGTGTTCGAGTTGCAGATTCTGATTCTACTACACTCAAAACATGAAAAAAAGTCGTTTTCCGAAAAGTGTCTGTGTGTCTATCTGTCTGTCTGTCTGTGTGTCTGTAGATTTTTTTTCTATGGCAAACGATAACTGCCGCAAATTCAAACAGAATCAAATAATGTTTTGCATGCAGCCCTGATTTCCAGAGTACTCGCGACCTATTGTTTTTGGTGAAGATCGGTTGAGGGAAAGGGGTAGTTTACCTGCAACGGGTTTTTTTTAGCAAGGGTAATTTTGTTTGTTTGGCAAACGATAACAGCCGCAAATTCAAACAGAATCAAATAATATTTCGTATACAGCCCTGAATTGTAGAGTTCTCACGATCTGGTGATTTTGGTGAAGATCGGTTAAGGGAAAGGGGTAGTTTACCTGTAACGTTTTATGTTTTAACAAGGGTATTTCCTATGGCAAACGATATAGCCGCAAATTCAAACATAATCAAATAATGTTTTGCATACTGCCCTGAATTGTAGAGTTCTCAAGACATTTTGTTTTTGGTGAAGATCGGTTAAGGGAAAGGGGTAGTTTACCTGCAACGTTTTATGTTTTTAAGGGTATTTTCTATGGCAAACGATAAGAGCCGCAAATTCAAACAGAATCAAATACATTTTTGCATACAGCCCTGATTTCTTGAGTACTAAAGACATATTGTTTTTGGTGAAGATCGTTTAAGGGAAAGGGGTAGTTTACCTGCCACGTTTTTTGTTTTATCAAGGGTATTTTTTATGGCAAACGATAACAGCCGCAAATTCACTCAAAATCATATAATATTTTGCATACAACCCTAAATTGTAGAGTTCTCAAGACCTGTCGTTTTTGGTGAAGATCGGTTAAGGGAAAGGGGTAGTTTACCTGTAACGGTTTTTTATCAAGGGTAATTTTTTATTACTTCCATATTCCTTAAGGAATGGAAGTATGGTGATGGCAAAAAAAATCGTGTTCGAGATTATTGCAGATTCTGATTCTACTACACTCAAAACATGAAAAAAAGTCGTTTTCCGAAAAGTGTCTGTGTGTCTGTAGATTTTTACTTCCATTTTTCTATGGCAAACGATAACTGCCGCAAATTCAAACAGAATCAAATAATTTTTTGCATACAGCCCTGATTTTTAGAGTACTCGTGACCTTTTGTTTTTGGTGAAGATCGGTTGAGGGAAAGGGGTAGTTAACCTGCAACGGTTTTTTCTTATCAAGGGAATTTTGTCTGTTTTTGGCAACCGATATCAGCCGCAAATTCAAACAGAATCAAATAATGTTTTGCATACAGCCCTGATTTGTGGAGTACTCAAGACGTATTGTTTTTGGTGAAGATCGGTTAAGGGAAAGGGGTAGTTTACCTGTAACGTTTTATGTTTTAACAAGGGTATTTCCTATGGCAAACGATAACAGCCGCAAATTCAAACAGAATCAAAAGATTATTTGCATACAGCCCTAAATTGTAGAGTTATCAAGACCTATTGTTTTTGGTGAAGATCGGTTGAGGGAAAGGGGTAGTTTACCTGCAACTTTTTTTAACAAGGGTACTTTCTATGGCAAACGATAACAGCCGCAAATTCAAACAGAATCAAATAATGTTTTGCATACAGCCCTGATTTTTAGAGTACTCAAGACCCATTGTTTTTGGTGAAGATCGGTTAAGGGGAAGGGGTAGTTTACCTGCAACGTTTGTTTATCAAGCGTATTTTCTATGGCAAACGATAACAGCCGCAAATTCAAACAGAATCAAATAATGTTTTGCATACGTCCCTGAATTGCAGAGGTCTCAATGACTTTCGATTTTGGTGAAGATCGGTTAAGGGGAAGGGGTAGTTTACCTGCAACTTTTTACGTTTTAACAAGAGTAAAGTACTTGAAAATTTATTTAAACTTTTTGAAACAATGGTAATTGTTAAAAATAAAATAATTTTGTTGCCAGGCAATAAAATTATAATTTTTTCATTTTAATGTAAATCATGTATAAAAGAAAATATATCGCGCTTGGCAGGCGATATTAAGATTTAAATATAAATCTTAGAATATGGAAGTCATGTATGGTTCTCCATACCGATATTTTACTTCCATATTCCTTAAGGAATGGAAGTATGGTGATGGCAAAAAAAATCCTGTTCGAGATTATTGCAGATTCTGATTCTACTACACTCAAAACATGAAAAAAAGTCGTTTTCCGAAAAGTGTCTGTGTGTCTGTCTGTCTGTGTGTCTGTCTGTCTGTGTGTCTGTAGATTTTTTTTCTATGGCAAACGATAACTGCCGCAAATTCAAACAGAATCAAATAATGTTTTGCATGCAGCCCTGATTTGCAGAGTACTCGCGACCTATTGTTTTTGGTGAAGATCGGTTGAGGGGAAGGGGTAGTTTACCTGCAACGGTTTTTTTTTAGCAAGGGTAATTTTGTTTTGTTTGGCAAACGATAACAGCCGCAAATTCAAACAGAATCAAATAATGTTTCGTATACAGTCCTGAATTTTAGAGTTCTCAAGATCTGTTGATTTTGGTGAAGATCGGTTAAGGGAAAGGGGTAGTTTACCTGTAACGTTTTATGTTTTAACAAGGGTATTTCCTATGGCAAACGATATAGCCGCAAATTCAAACATAATCAAATAATGTTTTGCATACTGCCCTGAATTGTAGAGTTCTCAAGACATTTTGTTTTTGGTGAAGATCGGTTAAGGGAAAGGGGTAGTTTACCTGCAACGTTTTATGTTTTTAAGGGTATTTTCTATGGCGAACGATAAGAGCCGCAAATTCAAACAGAATCAAATACATTTTTGCATACAGCCCTGATTTCTTGAGTACTAAAGACATATTGTTTTTGGTGAAGATCGTGTAAGGGAAAGGGGTAGTTTACCTGTAACGGTTTATTATCAAGGGTAATTTTTTATTACTTCCATATTCCTTAAGGAATGGAAGTATGGTGATGGCAAAAAAAATCGTGTTCGAGATTATTGCAGATTCTGATTCTAC
The DNA here is from genome assembly GCA_034769895.1 of Magicicada septendecula. Taxonomy (NCBI): domain Eukaryota; kingdom Metazoa; phylum Arthropoda; class Insecta; order Hemiptera; family Cicadidae; genus Magicicada; species Magicicada septendecula. Next base: position 439,292,484 of record CM068369.1, on the reverse strand, counting down.
TAAACTCAAAACATGAAAAAAAGTCGTTTTCCGAAAAGTGTCTGTGTGTCTGTGTCTGTGTGTCTGTAGATTTTTACTTCCATTTTTCTATGGCAAACAATAACTGCCGCAAATTCAAACAGAATCAAATAATTTTTTGCATACAGCCCTGATTTTTAGAGTACTCGTGACCTGTTGTTTTTGGTGAAGATCGGTTGAGGGAAAGGGGTAGTTAACCTGCAACGGTTTTTTTTTTATCAAGGGAATTTTGTCTGTTTTTGGCAACCGATATCAGCCGCAAATTCAAACAGAATCAAATAATGTTTTGCATACAGCCCTGATTTGTGGAGTACTCAAGACCTATTGTTTTTGGTGAAGATCGGTTAAGGGAAAGGGGTAGTTTACCTGTAACGTTTTATGTTTTAACAAGGGTATTTCCTATGGCAAACGATAACAGCCGCAAATTCAAACAGAATCAAAAAATTATTTGCATACAGCCCTAAAATGTAGAGTTATCAAGACCTATTGTTTTTGGTGAAGATCGGTTGAGGGAAAGGGGTAGTTTACCTGCAACTTTTTTTAACAAGGGTACTTTCTATGGCAAACGATAACAGCCGCAAATTCAAACAGAAACAAATAATGTTTTGCATGCAGCTCTGATTTGTAGAGTACTCAAGACCTATTGTTTTTGGTGAAGATCGGTTAAGGGGAAGGTGTAGTTTACCTGCAACGTTTTTTTATCAAGCGTATTTTCTATGGCAAACGATAACAGCCGCAAATTCAAACAGAATCAAATAATTTTTTGCATACGTCCCTGAATTGTAGAGGTCTCAATGACTTTCGATTTTGGTGAAGATTGGTTAAGGGGAAGGGGTAGTTTACCTGCAACCTTTTACGTTTTAACAAGAGTAAAGTATTTGAAAATTTATTTAAACTTTATGAAACTATGGTAATTGTTAAAAATAAAATAATTTTGTTGCCAGGCAATAAAATTATAATTTTTTCATTTTAATGTAATATAATATTTTTCATTTAATACAGCAATAAAATGGCAGGTAAGACACAGCCTGGCTGTTTGGGTGAAAATGATTTTAAATATAAATCTTAGAATATGGAAGTCATGTATGGTTCTCCATACCGATATTATTGCTTTAGCATTCAATATTCATTTTTACTTCCATATTCCTTAAGGAATGGAAGTATGGTGATGGCAAAAAAAATCGTGTTCGAGATTATTGCAGATTCTGATTCTACTACACTCAAAACATGAAAAAAAGTCGTTTTCCGAAAAGTGTCTGTGTGTGTGTCTTTAGATTTTTTTTCTATGGCAAACGATAACTGCCGCAAATTCAAACAGAATCAAATAATGTTTCGTATACAGCCCTGAATTGTAGAGTTCTCAAGATCTGTTGATTTTGGTGAAGATCGGTTAAGGGAAAGGGGTAGTTTACCTGCAACGTTTTATGTTTTTAAGGGTATTTTCTATGGCAAACGATAAGAGCCGCAAATTCAAACAGAATCAAATACATTTTTGCATACAGCCCTGATTTCTTGAGTACTAAAGACATATTGTTTTTGGTGAAGATCGTTTAAGGGAAAGGGGTAGTTTACCTGTAACGTTTTATGTTTTAACAAGGGTATTTCCAATGGCAAACGATATAGCCGCAAATTCAAACATAATCAAATAATGTTTTGCATACTGCCCTGAATTGTAGAGTTCTCAAGACATTTTGTTTTTGGTGAAGATCGGTTAAGGGAAAGGGGTAGTTTACCTGCAACGTTTTATGTTTTTAAGGGTATTTTCTATGGCAAACGATAAGAGCCGCAAATTCAAACAGAATCAAATACATTTTTGCATACAGCCCTGATTTCTTGAGTACTAAAGACATATTGTTTTTGGTGAAGATCGTTTAAGGGAAAGGGGTAGTTTACCTGCCACGTTTTTTGTTTTATCAAGGGTATTTTTTATGGCAAACGATAACAGCCGCAAATTCACACAAAATCATATAATATTTTGCACACAACCCTAAATTGTAGAGTTCTCAAGACCTGTCGTTTTTGGTGAAGATCGGTTAAGGGAAAGGGGTAGTTTACCTGTAACGGTTTTTTATCAAGGGTAATTTTTTATTACTTCCATATTCCTTAAGGAATGGAAGTATGGTGATGGCAAAAAAAATCGTGTTCGAGATTATTGCAGATTCTGATTCTACTACACTCAAAACATGAAAAAAAGTCGTTTTCCGAAAAGTGTCTGTGTGTCTGTGTCTGTGTGTCTGTAGATTTTTACTTCCATTTTTCTATGGCAAACAATAACTTCCGCAAATTCAAACAGAATCAAATAATTTTTTGCATACAGCCCTGATTTTTAGAGCACTCGTGACCTGTTGTTTTTGGTGAAGATCGCTTGAGGGAAAGGGGTAGTTAACCTGCAACGGTTTTTTTTTATCAAGGGAATTTTGTCTGTTTTTGGCAACCGATATCAGCCGCAAATTCAAACAGAATCAAATAATGTTTTGCATGCAGCCCTGATTTGTGGAGTACTCAAGACCTATTGTTTTTGGTGAAGATCGGTTAAGGGAAAGGGGTAGTTTACCTGTAACGTTGTATGTTTTAACAAGGGTATTTCCTATGGCAAACGATAACAGCCGCAAATTCAAACAGAATCAAAAAATTATTTGCATACAGCCCTAAATTGTAGAGTTATCAAGACCTATTGTTTTTGGTGAAGATCGGTTTAGGGAAAGGGGTAGTTTACCTGCAACTTTTTTTAACAAGGGTACTTTCTATGGCAAACGATAACAGCCGCAAATTCAAACAGAATCAAATAATGTTTTGCATACAGCTCTGATTTGTAGAGTACTCAAGACCTATTGTTTTTGGTGAAGATCGGTTAAGGGGAAGGGGTAGTTTACCTGCAACGTTTTTTTATCAAGCGTATTTTCTATGGCAAACGATAACAGCCGCAAATTCAAACATAATCAAATAATTTTTTGCATACTTCCCTGAATTGTAGAGGTCTCAATGACTTTCGATTTTGGTGAAGATCGGTTAAGGAGAAGGGGTAGTTTACCTGCAACCTTTTACGTTTTAACAAGAGTAAAGTATTTGAAAATTTATTTAAACTTTATGAAACTATGGTAATTGTTAAAAATAAAATAATTTTGTTGCCAGGCAATAAAATTATAATTTTTTCATTTTAATGTAATATAATATTTTTCATTTAATACAGCAATAAAATGGCAGGTAAGACACAACCTGGCTGTTTGGGTGAAAATGATTTTAAATATAAATCTTAGAATATGGAAGTCATGTATGGTTCTCCATACCGATATTATTGCTTTAGCATTCAATATTCATTTTTACTTCCATATTCCTTAAGGAATGGAAGTATGGTGATGGCAAAAAAAATCGTGTTCGAGATTATTGCAGATTCTGATTCTACTACACTCAAAACATGAAAAAAAGTTGTTTTCCGAAAAGTGTCTGTGTGTGTGTCTGTAGATTTTTGTTCTATGGCAAACGATAACTGCCGCAAATTCAAACAGAATCAAATAATTTTTTGCATACAGCCCTGATTTGTAGAGTACTCACGACCTGTTGTTTTTGGTGAAGATCGGTTGAGGGAAAGGGGTAGTTTACCTGCAACGGTTTTTTTTAGCAAGGGTAATTTTGTTTGTTTGGCAAACGATAACAGCCGCAAATTCAAACAGAATCAAATAATGTTTCGTATACAGCCCTGAATTGTAGAGTTCTCAAGATCTGTTGATTTTGGTGAAGATCGGTTAAGGGAAAGGGGTAGTTTACCTGTAACGTTTTATGTTTTAACAAGGGTATTTCCTATGGCAAACGATATAGCCGCAAATTCAAACATAATCAAATAATGTTTTGCATACTGCCCTGAATTGTAGAGTTCTCAAGACATTTTGTTTTTGGTGAAGATCGGTTAAGGGAAAGGGGTAGTTTACCTGCAACGTTTTATGTTTTTAAGGGTATTTTCTATGGCAAACGATAAGAGCCGCAAATTAAAACAGAATCAAATACATTTTTGCATACAGCTCTGATTTCTTGAGTACTAAAGACATATTGTTTTTGGTGAAAATCGTTTAAGGGAAAGGGGTAGTTTACCTGCCACGTTTTTTGTTTTATCAAGGGTATTTTTTATGGCAAACGATAACAGCCGCAAATTCACACAAAATCATATAATATTTTGCATACAACCCTAAATTGTAGAGTTCTCAAGACCTGTCGTTTTTGGTGAAGATCGGTTAAGGGAAAGGGGTAGTTTACCTGTAACGGTTTTTACTTCCATATTCCTTTAGGAATGGAAGTATGGTGATGGCAAAAAAAATCGTGTTCGAGATTATTGCAGATTCTGATTCTACTACACTCAAAAAATGAAAAAAAGTCGTTTTCCGAAAAGTGTCTGTCTGTCTGTCTGTCTGTCTGTCTGTCTGTGTGTCTGTCTGTAGATTTTTTTTCTATGGCAAACGATAACTGCCGCAAATTCAAACAGAATCAAATAATTTTTTGCATGCAGCTCTGATTTGCAGAGTAATCGCGACCTATTGTTTTTGGTGAAGATCGGTTGAGGGAAAGGGGTAGTTTACCTGCAACGGTTTTTTTTTAGCAAGGGTAATTTTGTTTGTTTGGCAAACGATAACAGCCGCAAATTCAAACAGAATCAAATAATGTTTCGCATACAGCCCTAAATTGTAGAGTTCTCAAGATCTGTTGATTTTGGTGAAGATCGGTTAAGGGAAAGGGGCAGTTTACCTGTAACGTTTTATGTTTTAACAAGGGTATTTCCTATGGCAAACGATAACAGCCGCAAATTCAAACAGAATCAAAAGATTATTTGCATACAGCCCTAAATTGTAGAGTTCTCAAGACCTATTGTTTTTGGTGAAGTTCGGTTGAGGGAAAGGGGTAGTTTACCTGCAACGTTTTTTTAACAAGGGTATTTTCTATGGCAAACGATAACAGCCGCAAATTCAAACAGAATCAAATAATGTTTTGCATACAGCGCTGATTTGTAGAGTACTCAAGACCTATTGTTTTTGGTGAAGATCGGTTAAGGGGAAGGGGTAGTTTACCTGCAACGTTTTTTATCAAGCGTATTTTCTATGGCAAACGATAACAGCCGCAAATTCAAACAGAATCAAATAATTTTTTGCATGCAGCCCTGATTTGCAGAGTACTCGCGACCTATTGTGTTTGGTGAAGATCGGTTGAGGGAAAGGGGTAGTTTACCTGCAACGGTTTTTTTTTAGCAAGGGTAATTTTGTTTGTTTGGCAAACGATAACAGCCGCAAATTCAAACAGAATCAAATAATGTTTCGCATACAGTCCTGAATTGTAGAGTTCTCAAGACCTATTGTTTTTGGTGAAGCTCGGTAAAGGGAAAGGGGTAGATTACCTGCAACGTTTTTTTAACAAGGGTATTTTCTATGGCAAACGATAACAGCCGCAAATTCAAACAGAATCAAATAATTTTTTGCATACAGCCCTGATTTGTAGAGTACTCAAGACCTATTGTTTTTGGTGAAGATCGGTTAAGGGGAAGGGGTAGTTTACCTGCAACGTTTTTTATCAAGCGTATTTTCTATGGCAAACGATAACAGACACAAATTCAAACAGAATTGAAGAGGTCTCAAGGACTTTCCATTTTGGTGAAGATCGGTTACGGGGAAGGGGTAGTTTACCTGCAACGTTTTACGTTTTAACAACAGTAAAGTACTTGAAAATTCATTTAAACTTTTTGAAACAATGGTAATTGTTAAAAATAAAATAATTTTGTTGCCAGGCAATAAAATTATAATTTTTTCATTTTAATGTAAATTATGTATGAGTTAATATCTTTATATACGAGTATATAATTCTTCTGTACGTGTGTATGTCACTGAACTCCTCCATGTATAAAATAATATATCGTTCGTGGCAGGTAAGCATATCTTATGTAATGTAATGTTTACATTTCCATTTTATTATTATGCCTACAGCAATAAAAAGGCAGGTAAGACACACACACACACACAATTCACGTTATTTCTGGCCTCACTCATGTTTATTTTCTTACATTTGCACGCTTTTTAAATGGAAAGTGCCGAAACCCACACCAACATAACGCATGCAAGCCGAAAAAAAGGACATCAATTTGCTTCCTGTGGATCGCTGGGCAATGTAACTGCACGTGTTTACAGAGGAACAATTCATAGACAGACTTTTCGTCTTTAGGGAATGAACCCTCTGCAAGATGCTGAGGGTCCATGAGTGACTTCGGAGCGCTCCTTCTTTTTCGCGTGTTTGTTCTGTGAAACGTACACTGTAGACTCGCAGCTTTACTCTAAGCAATGCTCAATAGGAAATGTTGAAAATTTTTGTCCACAGTGTACCCTCATTCACACTAAACCTGCTCTGATGTTTTAATTACGGACATCATAATATTAAAACTTTGGAAACTTTAGCACTACTTAATGGAGATCAATCATTAACTTATACAAGCCATTAATTTTATGCATATATTTTATATATATGTGTACAACGTTATCGGCAACAAAGAAGTAGTTTTTGTTAAAATTCCTTCCCGGGATATTTGGCCGTAGTCCAATGTTTTTCTACAAAACCAGACATTTCGGCAATGCCATCGACTTCCATCATCAGTGAAAATCGAGTGCGATAACGTGAGGTGGTATACGTTAGTGACCACAGTACTGTGGTTAAGGTTGAAGCAGTAAGTAGAAAGAAGTAGTTTCTATGGTAATATTTAATTTCGAAAATGATTTTAAATATAAATCTTAGAATATGGAAGTCATGTATGGTTCTCCATACCGATATTTTATCAAGGGTAATTACTTCCATATTCCTTAAGGAATGGAAGTATGGTGATGGCAAAAAAAATCGTGTTCGAGATTATTGCAGATTCTGATTCTACTACACTCAAAACATGAAAAAAAGTCGTTTTCCGAAAAGTGTCTGTGTGTCTGTCTGTCTGTCTGTCTGTCTGTGTGTCTGTCTGTCTGTAGATTTTTTTTCTATGGCAAACGATAACTGCCGCAAATTCAAACAGAATCAAATAATTTTTTGCATGCAGGCCTGATTTGCAGAGTACTCGCGACCTATTGTTTTTGGTGAAGATCGGTTGAGGGAAAGGGGTAGTTTACCTACAACGGTTTTTTTTTAGCAAGGGTAATTTTGTTTGTTTGGCAAACGATAACAGCCGCAAATTCAAACAGAATCAAATAATGTTTCGCATACAGCCCTGAATAGTAGAGTTCTCAAGATCTGTTGATTTTGGTTAAGATCGGTTAACGGAAAGGGGTAGTTTACCTGTAACATTTTATGTTTTAACAAGGGTATTTCCTATGGCAAACGATAACAGCTGCAAATTCAAACAGAATCAAAAGATTATTTGCATACAGCCCTAAATTGTAGAGTTCTCAAGGTCTATTGTTTTTGGTGAAGTTCGGTTGAGGGAAAGGGGTAGTTTACCTGCAACGTTTTTTTAACAAGGGTATTTCCTATGGCAAATGATAACAGCCGCAAATTTAAACAGAATCAAATAATGTTTTGCATACAGCCCTGATTTGTAGAGTACTCAAGACCTATTGTTTTTGGTGAAGATCGGTTAAGGGAAAGGGGTAGTTTACCTGTAACGTTTTATGTTTTAACAAGGGTATTTCCTATGGCAAACGATAACAGCCGCAAATTCAAACAGAATCAAAAGATTATTTGCATACAGCCCTAAATTGTAGAGTTCTCAAGACCTATTGTTTTTGGTGAAGATCGGTTGAGGGAAAGGGGTAGTTTACCTGCAACGTTTTTTTAACAAGGGTATTTTTTATGGCAAACGATAACAGCCGCAAATTCAAACATAATCAAATAATGTTTTGCATACAGCCCTGATTTGTAGAGTACTCAAGACCTATTGTTTTTGGTGAAGATCAGTTAATGGAAAGGGGTAGTTTACCTGTAACGTTTTATGTTTTAACAAGGGTATTTCCTATGGCAAACGATAACAGCCGCAAATTCAAACAGAATCAAAAGGTTATTTGCATACAGCCCTAAATTGTAGAGTTCTCAAGACCTATTGTTTTTGGTGAAGATCGGTTGAGGGAAAGGGGTAGTTTACCAGCAACGTTTTTTTAACAAGGGTATTTTTTATGGCAAACGATAACAGCCGCAAATTCAAACAGAATCAAATAATGTTTTGCATACAGTCCTGATTTGTAGAGTACTCAAGACCTATTGTTTTTGGTGAAGATCGGTTAAGGGAAAGGGGTAGTTTACCTGTAACGTTTTATGTTTTAACAAGGGTATTTCCTATGGCAAACGATAACAGCCGCAAATTCAAACAGAATCAAAAGATTATTTGCATACAGCCCTAAATTGTAGAGTTCTCAAGACCTATTGTTTTTGGTGAAGATCGGTTGAGGGAAAGGTGTAGTTTACCTGCAACGTTTTTTTAACAAGGGTATTTTCTATGGCAAACGATAACAGCCGCAAATTCAAACAGAATCAAATAATGTTTTGCATACAACCCTGATTTGTAGAGTACTCAAGACCTATTGTTTTTGGTGAAGATCGGTTAAGGGGAAGGGGTAGTTTACCAGCAACGTTTTTTTATCAAGCGTATTTTTACTTCCACATTCCTTAAGGAATGGAAGTATGGTGATGGCAAAAAAATCGTGTTCGAGATTATTGCAGATTCTGATTCTACTACACTCAAAACATAAAAAAAGTCGTTTTCCGAAAAGTGTCTGTGTGTGTGTCTGTCTGTGTGTCTGTCTGTGTGTCTGTGTGTCTGTAGATTTTTTTCTATGGCAAACGATAACTGCCGCAAATTCAAACGGAATCAAATAATTTTTTGCATACAGCCCTGATTTGCAGAGTACTCGCGACCTATTGTTTTTGGTGTAGATCGGTTGAGGGAAAGGGGTAGTTTACCTGCAACGGTTTTTTTTTAGCAAGGGTAATTTTGTTTGTTTGGCAAACGATAACAGCCGCAAATTCAAACAGAATCAAATAATGTTTCGCATACAGCCCTGAATTTGAGAGTTCTCAAGATCTGTTGATTTTGGTGAAGATCGGTTAAGGGAAAGGGGTAGTTTACCTGTAACGTTTTATGTTTTAACAAGGGTATTTCCTATGGCAAACGATAACAGCCGTAAATTCAAACAGAATCAAAAGATTATTTGCATACAGCCCTAACGTGTAGAGTTCTCAAGACCTATTGTTTTTGGTGAATATCGGTTAAGGGAAAGGGGTAGTTTACCTACAACGTTTTTTTAACAAGGTTATTTTCTATGGCAAACAATAACAGCCGCAAATTCAAACATAATCGAATAATTTTCTCCATACAGCCCTGGTTTGTAGAGTACTCAAGACCCTTTGTTTTTGGTGAAGATCGGTTGAGGGGAAGGGGTAGTTTACCTGCAACGTTTGTTATAAAGCGTATTTTCTATGGCAAACGATAACTGCCGCAAATTCAAACAGAATCAAATAATTTTTTGCATACATAAGTGAATTGTAGAGGACTCAAGGCCATTAGATTTTGGTGAAGATCGGTAAAGGGGAAGGGGTAGTTTACCTGCAACCTTTTACGTTTTAACAAGAGTAAAGTACTTGAAAATTCATTTAAACTTTTTCAAACAATGGTAATTGATAAAAATAAAATAATTTTGTTGCCAGGCAATAAAATTATAATTTTTTCATTTTAATGTAAATTATGTATATATTAGAAAATATATCGTGCTTGGCAGGCAAGCATATTTCAGATTATAAGTCTTAGAATATGGAAGTCATGTATGGTTCTCCATACCGATATTTTTTTATTACTTCCATATTCCTTAAGGAATGGAAGTATGGTGATGGCAAAAAAAATCGTGTTCGAGATTATTGCAGATTCTGATTCTACTACACTCAAAACATGAAAAAAAGTCGTTTTCCGAAAAGTGTCTGTGTGTCTGTGTCTGTGTGTCTGTAGATTTTTACTTCCATTTTTCTATGGCAAACAATAACTGCCGCAAATTCAAACAGAATCAAATAATTTTTTGCATACAGTCCTGATTTTTAGAGTACTCGTGACCTGTTGTTTTTGGTGAAGATCGGTTGAGGGAAAGGGGTAGTTAACCTTCAACGGTTTTTTTTATCAAGGGAATTTTGTCTGTTTTTGGCAACCGATATCAGCCGCAAATTCAAACAGAATCAAATAATGTTTTGCATACAGCCCTGATTTGTGGAGTACTCAAGACCTATTGTTTTTGGTGAAGATCGGTTAAGGGAAATGGGTAGTTTACCTGTAACGTTTTATGTTTTAACAAGGGTATTTCCTATGGCAAACGATAACAGCCGCAAATTCAAACAGAATCAAAAAATTATTTGCATACAGCCCTAAATTGTAGAGTTATCAAGACCTATTGTTTTTGGTGAAGATCGGTTGAGGGAAAGGGGTAGTTTACCTGCAACTTTTTTTAACAAGGGTACTTTCTATGGCAAACGATAACAGCCGCAAATTCAAACAGAATCAAATAATGTTTTGCATGCAGCTCTGATTTGTAGAGTACTCAAGACCTATTGTTTTTGGTGAAGATCGGTTAAGGGGAAGGGGTAGTTTACCTGCAACGTTTTTTTATCAAGCGTATTTTCTATGGCAAACGATAACAGCCGCAAATTCAAACAGAATCAAATAATTTTTTGCATACGTCCATGAATTGTAGAGGTCTCAATGACTTTCGATTTTGGTGAAGATCGGTTAAGGGGAAGGGGTAGTTTACCTGCAACCTTTTACGTTTTAACAAGAGTAAAGTATTTGAAAATTTATTTAAACTTTATGAAACTATGGTAATTGTTAAAAATAAAATAATTTTGTTGCCAGGCAATAAAATTATAATTTTTTCATTTTAATGTAATATAATATTTTTCATTTAATACAGCAATAAAATGGCAGGTAAGACACAGCCTGGCTGTTTGGGTGAAAATGATTTTAAATATAAATCTTAGAATATGGAAGTCATGTATGGTTCTCCATACCGATATTATTGCTTTAGCATTCAATATTCATTTTTACTTCCATATTCCTTAAGGAATGGAAGTATGGTGATGGCAAAAAAAATCGTGTTCGAGATTATTGCAGATTCTGATTCTACTACACTCAAAACATGAAAAAAAATCGTTTTCCGAAAAGTGTCTGTGTGTGTGTCTGTAGATTTTTTTTCTATGGCAAACGATAACTGCCGCAAATTCAAACAGAATAAAAAAATTTTTTGCATACAGCCCTGATTTGTAGAGTACTCACGACCTGTTGTTTTTGGTGATGATCGGTTGAGGGAAAGGGGTAGTTTACCTGCAACAGTTTTTTTTTAGCAAGGGTAATTTTGTTTGTTTGGCAAACGATAACAGCCGCAAATTCAAACAGAATCAAATAATGTTTCGTATACAGCCCTGAATTGTAGAGTTCTCAGGATCTGTTGATTTTGGTGAAGATCGGTTAAGGGAAAGGGGTAGTTTACCTGTAACGTTTTATGTTTTAACAAGGGTATTTCCTATGGCAAACGATAACAGCCGCAAATTAAAACAGAATCAAAAGATTATTTGCATAACGCCCTAAATTGTAGAGTTCTCAAGACCTATTGTTTTTGGTGAAGTTCGGTTGAGGGAAAGGGGTAGTTTACCTGCAACGTTTTTTTAACAAGGGTATTTTCTATGGCAAACGATAACAGCCGCAAATTCAAACAGAATCAAATAATGTTTTGCATACAGCCCTGATTTGTAGAGTACTCAAGACCTGTTGTTTTTGGTGTAGATCGGTTAAAGGGAAGGGGTAGTTTACCTGCAACGTTTTTTTATCAAGCGTATTTTCTATGGCAAACGATAACAGCCGCAAATTCAAACAGAATCAAATAAGTTTTTGCATACGTCCCTGAATTGTAGTGTTCTCAATGACTTTCGATTTTGGTGAAGATCGGTTAAGGGGAAGGCGTAGTTTACCTGCAACCTTTTACGTTTTAACAAGAGTAAAGTACTTGAAAATTTATTTAAACTTTTTGAAACAATGGTAATTGTTAAAAATAAAATAATTTTGTTGCCAGGCAATAAAATTATAATTTTTTCATTTTAATGTAATATAATATTTTTCATTTAATACAGCAATAAAAAGGCAGGTAAGACACAGCCTGGCTGTTTGGCTGAAAATGATTTTAAATATAAATCTTAGAATATGGAAGTCATGTATGGTTCTCCATACCGATATTTTTTAATGGCAAACAATAACAGCCGCAAATTCAAATAGAATAAAATAATGTTTTGGATACAGCCCTGAATTGTAGAGTTCTCAAGATCTGTTGCTTTTTGTGAAGGTCGGTTAAGGGAAAGGGGTAGTTTACTTGCAAAATTTTATGTTTTAACAAGGGTAATTTTTTCTATTACGAACGATAACTGCCGCAAATTCAAACAAAATCAACTACTTTTTTGTATACCTTTTTGAATTATACAGAAATCAAGGTCTATTGATTTTGTTGAAGATCGGTTAACGGAAAGGGGTAGTTTACCTGCAACTTTTTATATTTTAACAAGGGTATTTTCTATGGCAAACGCTAAGAGCCGCAAATTCGAAAAGAATCAAATATTTTTTTGCATACAGCCCTGATTTGTAGAGTACTAAAGACTTATTGTTGTTTGTGAAGATCGGTTAATGGAAAGGGGTAGTTTACCAGCAACGTTTTTTTATCAATGTTAAGTAATTTTAAGTAATGTTTTTCATACAGTCCTAAATTGTAGAGTTCTCAAGACCTATTGTTTTTGGTGAAGATCGGTTAATGGAATAGGGTAGTTTACCAGCAACGTTTTATGTTTTATCAAGGGTGTTTTCTATGGCAAACGATAACAGCCGCAAATTCAAACAGAATCAAATAATTGTTTGCATACAGGCCTGAATTGTAGAGTACCTAAGACCTGTCATTTTTGGTGAAGATCGGTTAAGGGAAAGGGGTAGTTTACCTGCAACGGTTTTTTATCAAGGGTAATTTTTTTCTATAGTAAACGATAACAGCCGCAAATTCAAACAGAATCAAATGATGTTTTGCATACAGCCCTGTATTGTAGAGTTCTCAATACTTATTGGTGTTGGTGAAGATCGGTTTTTTTTTATCAAGGGTAATTTTATTTGTTTGGCAAACGATAACAGCCGCAAATTCATACAGAATCAAATAATGTTTCGCATACAGCCCTGAATTTTAGCGTTGTCAAGATCTGTTGATTTTGGTAAAGATCGGTTAAGGGAAAGGGGTAGCTTAACTGCAACGTTTTATGTTTTAACAAGGGTATTTTCTATGGCAAACGATAACAGCCGCAAATTCAAACATAATCAAATAATGTTTTGCATACTGCCCTGAATTGTAGAGTACTCAAGACCTGTCGTTTTTAGTGAAGATCGGTTATGGTAAACGATAACAGCCGCAAATTCAAACAGAATCAAATGATGTTTTGCATACAGCCCTGTATTGTAGAGTTCTCAATACCTATTGGTGTTGGTGAAGATCGGTTAAGGGAAAGGCGTAGTTTACGTGCAACATTTTATGTTTTAACAAGGGTTATTTTTTTATATGACGAACGATAACTGCCGTAAATTCAAACAGAATCAACTAGGTTTTTGCATACCTTTTTGAACTAAAGAGAACTCAAGGTCTGTTGATTTTGTTGAAGATCGGTTAAGGGAAGGGGTAGTTTATCAGCAACGTTTTATGTTTTAAAAAGGGTAATTTTTTTATGACGAACGATAACTGCCGAAAATTCAAAGAGAATCAAATAATTTTTTGCACACTTTCCTGAGTTGCAGAGAAATCAAGGACAGTTGATTTTGGTGAAGATCGGTTAAGAGAAAGGGGTAGTTTACCTGCAACATTTTATGTTGTAACAAGAGAAATGTTTCCATGACGAACGATAACTGCCGCACATTCAAACAGAATCAAATTTTTTTTTGCATGCATCCCTGAATTGTAGAGGACGGAAGGTCTATTTATTTTGGAGAAGATCGGTTAAGAGAAAGGGGTAGCTTACCTGAAACATTTTATGATTTAACAAGAGTAAAGTACTTAATTTTATAAATAAAGTATCCTGATAAGAAGCCCATAATAATCCACTGTAGAAACGTAGATGAAATATCTATAAATGAAGAGGTTAGGTGAACGGGGTGGGTTTAATTTTCTATAATTAAAAATTATAGTTGAAGGTGGAGGGGAGAATTTTTTATATGTGTACTACGTTATCGGCAACAAAGAAGTAGTTTTTTTGTTAAAATTGCTTCCCGGGGTGTTTAGCCGTAGTCCAATTTTTTCTGCAAAACCAGACTTTTCTGCAGTGCTATCGACTACCATCATCAGTGAAAATCGAGTCCGAAAACGTGAGGTGGTATACGTTAGTGACCACAGTACTGTGGTTAATGCTGAAGCAATAAGTAGAAAGACGTAGTTTCTATGGAAATATTTCATTTCGAATATGATTTTAAATATAAATCTTAGAACATGGAAGTCATGTATGGTTCTCCATACCGATATTTACTTCCATATTCCTTAAGGAAATGGAAGTATGGTGATGGCAAAAAAAATCGTGTTCGAGATTATTGCAGATTCTGATTGTACTACACTCAAAACATGAAAAAAAGTCGTTTTCCGAAAAGTGTCTGTGTGTCTATCCGTCTATGTGTAGATTTTTTTTCTATGGCAAACGATAACTGTCGCAAATTCAAACAGAATCAAATAATTTTTTGCATACAGGCCTGATTTGTAGAGTACTCATGACCTATTGTTTTTGTTGAAGATCGGTTGAGAGAAAGGGATAGTTTACCTGCAACGGTTTTTTTAATCAAGGGAAAATTTTTTTTTGGCAAACGATAACTGCCGCAAAATCAAACAGAATCAAATAATGTTTCGCATACAGTCCTGATTTGTAGAGTTCTCAAGATCTATTGTTTTTGGTGAAGATCGGTTAAGGGAAAGGGGTAGTTTACCTGTAACGCTTTATGTTTTAACAAGGGTATTTCCTATGGCAAACGATAACAGCCGCAAATTCAAACAGAATCAAAAGATTATTTGCATACAGCCTTAAATTGTAGAGGTCTCAAGACCTATTGTTTTTGGTGAAGATCGGTTAAGGGAAAGGGGTAGTTTACCTGCTACGTTTTTTTAACAAGGGTATTTTCTATGGCAAACGATAACAGCCGCAAATTCAAACAGAATCAAATAATTTTTTGCATACGTCCCTGAATTGTAGAGATCTCAAGGACTGTCGATGCTTGGCAGGCAAGCGTATCTCAGTTATGTACTGTTTACATTTCCATTTTATTATTATGACTACCGCAATAAAAAGGCAGGGGACACACACACACACACACACACAAAATTCGTGTTATTTCTGGCCTCATTCTTGTTTATTTTCTTACATTTGCACGGTTTTTAAATGGAAAGTGCCGAACCCACACCAACATAACGCATGCAAGCCGAAAAAGTGTCCAGCGTGGATAGGCTTCCTGTGGATCGCTGGGCAGTGTAACTGCACGTGTTTACAGAGGAACGATTCATAGACAGACTTTTCGTCTTTAGGGAATGAACCCTCTGCAAGATGCTGAGGGTCCATGAGTGACTTCGGAGCGCTCCTTCTTTTCCGCGTGTTTGTTCTGTGAAACGTACACTGTAGATTCGCAGATTTATTCTAAGCAACGCTCAATAGGAAATGTTGAAAATTTTTGTCCACGGTGAACCCTCATACACACTAAACCTGCTCTGATGTTTTAATTACGGACATCATAATATTAAAACTTTGGAAACTTGAGCACTACTTAATGGAGATCAATCATTAACTTATACAAGCCATTAATTTTATGCATATTTTTTATATATATGTGTACAACGTTATCGGCAACAAAGAAGTAGTTTTTGTTAAAATTCCTTCCCGGGATATTTGGCCGTAGTCCAATGTTTTCTACAAAACCAGACGTTCGGCAATGCCATCGACTTCCATCATCAGTGAAAATCGAGTGCGATAACGTGAGGTGGTATACATTAGTGACCACAGTACTGTGGTTAAGGCTGAAGCAGTAAGTAGAAAGAAGTAGTTTCTATAGTAATATTTCATTTCGAAAATGATTTTAAATATTAATCTTAGAATATGGAAGTCATGTATGGTTCTCCATACCGATATTTTATATGGTAAACGATAATAGCCGCAAATTCAAACAGAATCAAATAATGTTTTGCATAGAGCCCTGTAGAGTTCTCAAGACATGTTGGTTTTGGTGAAGATCGGTTAAGGGAATAGAGTAGTTTACCTGCAACATTTTATGTTTTAACAAGGGTAATTTTTTTTATGACGAAACATTATAACAAAGGTAACTGCCGTACATTAAAACAGAATCAACTACTCTTCTGCATACCTTTTTGAATAATACAGAACTCAAGGTCTGTTGATTTTGTTGAAGATCGGTTAAGGGAAAGGGGTAGTTTACCTGCAACGTTTTATGTTTTAACAAGGGTATTTTCTGTGGCAAACGATAACAGCCGCAAATTCATATAAAATCATATAATTTTTTGCTTGCAGCTCTGATTTGTAGAGTACTCAAGACCTACTGTTTTTGGTGAAGATCGGTTAAGGGAAAGGGGTAGTTTACCGGCAACGGTTTTTTATCAAGGGTAATTTTTTTCTATGGCAAACGATAACAGCCGCAAATTCAAACAGAATCAAATGATGTTTTGCATACAGGCCTGTATTGTAGAGTTCTCAATACTTATTGGTGTTGGTGAAGATCGGTTAAGGGAAAGGGGTATTTTACCTGCAACATTTTATGTTTTAACAAGGGTAATTTTTTATATGACGAACGATAACTGCCGTAAATTCAAACAGAATCAACTACGTTTTTGCATACCTTTTTGAACTAAAGAGAACTCAAGGTCTGTTGACTTTGTTGAAGATCGGTTGAGGGAAAGGGGTAGTTTATCAGCAACGTTTTATGTTTTAAAAGGTTAATTTTTTATGAGGAACGATAACTGCCGAAAATTCAAAGAGAATCAAATAATTTTTTGCACACTTTCCTGAGTTTTAGAGAACTCAAAGTCTGTTGATTTTGGTGAAGATCGGTTAAGGGAAAGGGGTAGTTTACCTGCAACATTTTAAGTTGTAACAAGAGAAATGTTTCCATGACGAACGATAACTGCCGCACATTCAAACAGAATCAAATATTTTTTTGCATGCATCCCTGAATGGTAGAGGACTGAAGGTCTATTGATGATTTTGGAGAAGATCGGTTAAGAGAAAGGGGTAGTTTACCTGAAACATTTTATGATTCAACGAGAGTGAAATACTTAATTTTTATAAATAAAGTATCCTGAAAATAAGATCATAATAATCCACTGTAGAAACGTAGATGAAATATCTATAAATGAAGAGGTTATGTGAACGGGGTGGGGTAATTTTCTATTATTAAAAATTATAGTTGAAGGTGGAGGGGAGAATTTTTTAAGTGTACTGCGTTATCAGCAACAAAGAAGTAGTTTTTTGTTAAAATTGCTTTCCGGGCTGTTTAGCCGTAGTCCAATGTTTTCTGTAAAACCAGACTTTTCTGCAGTGCCATTGACTGCCATCATTAGTGAAAATCGAGTGCGAAAACGTGAGGTGGTATACGTTAGTGACCACAGTACTGTGGTTAATGCTGAAGCAATAAGTAGAAAGACGTAGTTTCTATGGAAATATTTCATTTCGAATATGATTTTAAATATAAATCTTAGAACATGGAAGTCATGTATGGTTCTCCATACCGATATTTTCATATTTTAACAATTCTTGTTTTTAATACAAGATAACTATTCTAAATTGTTCTTGATCCTTGGCTTTCACTTTTGTTACACTAATAATGACAATTATTAGCAATAATTGTTTACAAATAGAAATAAGTTATTCAGGTATAGGGCCTACTGGTTCATTGTAGTGGACACCTTAGTTTCTTTCGTACGTTTAAAATAATTAGTTTTCCTATCAGACAATTACTTTACATTGTTCTTGATACCCTTATGCAACTTTCACTACAATGACATAACTTAACAATTTTTACTATGAATAACGTAAAAAATGTTCTAGGCTCATTTGCTATTTATGTTATTGACCCTTAATTTCATTCATACCTTGAAAATACATGTTTCTTCCTATTACATCATTATTCTAAAACATTCTTCACAATTTACTGAAGCTTTGACAACATAGTTTGTCCTTTAATATTGTTTTTCTTACTTATTCTAGTTGTTATTATCTTCAGTATCAGTATTCTGAAGATTTAGTCCATTTAGTTTGATGATTATATCCATCATGACCTAGTGATGCTCCAAACATTTCAAGGATTCTCCTGGCCTTAAAAAACTGGACTGGCCTCATTGATTGACATGACTAATGTTAAATTTACTTTGGGATACTTCCAAACATAATACAGATTACAATAAACAAACAAAATATTATGCCTGTCTAATTTTCCAGAACTGTATACACATAATTTGATCTGGATAGAACATTTATTAAACAATAATACTATTTGATGCAAATAATTAAAATATCGGTATGGAGAACCATACATGACTACCATCTTTTAAGATTTATATTTGAAATCATTTTAGAAATGAAATATTTCCACAGAAACTACTTCTATCTTCAGCCTCAACCACAGAATTGTGATCACTAACATATACCACCTCATGTTACCGCACTCGATTTTCACTGATGGTGGCAGTCAATGGCACTTCCGAAACATCTGGTTTTGCAGAAAACATTGGACCACGGCCAAACAGCTTGGGAAGGAATTTTATCAACAAACTACTTCAATGTTGCTGATAACGTAGTACACATCTAAAAAATTATCCCTTCCCCTTCACCTATCATTTTCATTTATAGAAAATTATCCCCTCCCCCTACCCCTTTCATTTATAGATATTAAATCTACCTTTCTACAGTGGATTATTATGACCTTTTTCAGGATAATTTATTTATCAAAATTAAGTACTTTACTCTTGTTAAAACAAAACATTGCAGGTAAACTACACCTTCTCCTTAACCGATCTTCACCAAAATCAACAGACCTTGAGTCCTCTACAATATGCAAAAAATTATTTGAATTTGCGGGAGTTATCATTCGCCATAGACAAAATTCTACACACAGACATTTTTCTAAAAATGACTTTTCTTTATGTTTTGAGGGTAGTACAATCAGAATCAGCCCTCACGGGACACTAATTATTAGATACAATTTTTACCTTCACTTAACCCAGCTTCCACTCACTGTGTACTTTCTCAGAGGCCATAACATGTTCTTTTTAATGTTGCCAAACATAAATTGATGTTAAATTAAAAATAAAGTAAAGGCATAGCACCTTAAGTTTGCAACGTGCAAGTTGA
This sequence comes from Magicicada septendecula, assembly GCA_034769895.1. Taxonomy (NCBI): domain Eukaryota; kingdom Metazoa; phylum Arthropoda; class Insecta; order Hemiptera; family Cicadidae; genus Magicicada; species Magicicada septendecula. The sequence goes on along the minus strand of CM068369.1, from coordinate 439,273,083 downwards.
AGAATCAATTTAATTATTGCACTTAACTTGATATAAGTACTGATTACATTTCAGGATTATTATTTTCAGAAATAATGTATGTAAACCAGTTTTCCCCATATAAAGTTAATTAAAATTCTTTAATGCATAGCATTCCAGGCATTTATGGTAGTAAATTGCATCCAGTCTTCATCTTTGTATTTGCCAAAATAAAGTTGTTCTGAGCCAGGTCATGTAAATTCAGGTTAGGCCAAGTTGCTCATTAGACTTTGTCTAAATCTTAAAGATATAAAGTGTTGATAAAGATTTTAGGACCGTACATTAAAAACATTGTTTGCACATATGAGTAGGAAGCAGATGTATTGATATATGTTACCCAACAAGATACAGGAACAATTATGTATATTTAATTAAGTAGTTAGTAGACTTAAAACCTGCAGTAGAAACTCCAGTTTTTATAAAACAAATAGGGAGAGAATTGAAGATTTGATGTTTGTAAATGTTATATCTATTTTCTTCACAAGTAACTAATGGCTGGTTATCTGTAATCACGTTTTCTCATAATGTATGTTGTTAATGACCTTTTTTTAAGGGTATGAAAAAAACAACAGATATTGGTATTTGAAAAAAGGTGAATTTTATTGGTACATACTAAAGTATAAAGTCAAATTTGTTTCTATTCATTAACAAAGGTCCGTACTGTAATAAGTTTGTGTGTAATATACAAGCATTCTTTAATATGTTTACGAGATTCTCCCAATTTTATTTGCATTAATTCAGACCGTAGTAACATTAAATTCCACTGTAACCCATTATTAATACTTAGTCATTTGCATGTTAACAGAAACTGCACATTGCTTTGAAACTCTATGACTATATGCAAATAATAAAACTCTTATCTTACCTTAGGGTTACTCCTCCAAGGTCGTACAGACGAAAAAAAATCAGCTGCAGAAAAAGGTTATCTGGGTTTCAGTTACTCAATAATCACGCTAACACCCATTTTTAGGATTCTACTAAATTTGCTTTCTTTTATTGAACTGAAAACACAATTCTGTACCGTTACAGCTTTTTATTGCATTATGTTGAAAAAAGGATTTTAATGTACTTGTTTGGTTATACATTAGATTGTACTAGGTTCTAAATTGGAGGTACGTTTTAATTCCAGTAATTTGAATAAATACAGCCTTTAATGTTATATACAGCCTTTGAATGTACACTAACTAAGGAAATGTCTGTTAAGTCTAATTAATTTTAAAAATCTAAAAGGTTAAGTTAAATAATTAAACGTAGCCACAACCTCCCAAAATCGTCTCTGTACCGTAATTATGTGCGATAAATGTAAACTTATTTCTGTACTTCCAATAAATACACCCTTTTAATGTACACGAACAAAGTAAATTTTATTTAAGTTACATTGTCGTATATAACCTCCATAAGCTGGCATTACTTACTTCGAATAAATACAGCCGTTAATGTTATATACAGCCTTTTATCCATACAATAAATACAGCCTTTGAATGTACACTAACTAAGGAAACGTTTGTTAAGTCTAATTAATTTTAAAAATGTAAAAGGTTAAGTTATATTGTTAAACGTAGCCATAACCTCCCAAAATCGTCTCTGTACCGTAATTATGTGCGATAAATGTAAACTAATTTCTGTACTTCCAATAAATACACCATTTTAATGTACACTAACAAAGTAAATTTTATTTAAGTTACATTGTCGTACATAACCTCCATAAGCTGGCATTAGTTACTTGTGAAGAAAACAGTTGGGTGTACACATCGGACACCGAAATATAGTACACGCGCGGCGACGGAAGTTACATTTTGCTGCTGACTATTCCCCAAGACCCCTTATAGTTTTTTCACTAGGTTACTCACTACACTCACTGTAGTCTCTAACTTTTATTATAATTTATTATGGTATTTCACCTTATATTTTCTACACTAATGGTAGTCTTTTGATTTGTTTCTACACTACACTAGTCTTTTGTTTGTTTCTAGTTTGTTCTTAAATTAGGTTTACATCTAGTTTACAATTTAATTTAATTGTATTGTATCCTGTAACTTGAGTTACTGAGTCCGACATTTATTAGGCTCAATTCTGTTTAAATTGTGTATGTATTCTTCATAACATTTTGGGTATAGTCCCTCTTGTTTCTATTCCTTGTATGAACTTGACATAGTTTGTCTCTTCTTTCTTATTCTATAAGTATTTCTATATTTTGTGTTTTCATGTCCTCGTGGCATCAATTCAATGAATCTTAATTAAGTATTCGGTTTCATTTATTTTTCATTCACATCTCCTTATTAATTTGTTATCGGTTTTGTATTTTGGGGGTTTCTGTTTCTTAATTTAATAATTTGCCCCTTATTACCTTTTCATTACTATACCATATCCTATTTCATTTGTTTTTTCCATTTGTCTTCTCATTTACTGCTCCTCAACCTACTGGGTATTCTGATGTTGTACTGGGGTTTTATATAGTTGGTTTCTTTTATGTGGACCAAGAGTTTTCTTTGTTATTGAGTTTATTTTTATTAATATTTTATCGACTATAATGATCAGCTTCTTTAATTAATTTTTAACCATTTATTTTTCTCACTCACTATTCATAGTTTCTTCTTTTTTCATGTTGTATTAAGTTAAATTTTAAGGTGATAATTCTGTTATGCTACATATGCTCTTCTGTAAAAGTGATTAGTTCAGATCATACTCTTAGTATGGATGAAATAATTACTACTAATTCTTTTTATTTACCATATTTTTATTCATGATTTCACTTTATATACCTTCTTTTTCCACCATTGCTCTCTCTCAGATGATATGTATCTCCTTCATTAGCTTCTTTATTCATTAGTAAGTAACTTTAATCTTATGTATATCATTATTATCCTATATTTGTTCTTCCTTCTTCGGTGCTTCCTCACCTGTATGTTTACTCCCTAACATTCCCTAACATGTGAGCTGGAACAGTTCAGAGTGGCACATTTCGGCTTCATTCTCTGCTGACCAATACTTCACTTAACTGAGCTCAGAGGAATTATCATCTCTGCTCAAAATATAAGACTGATGGAATTTCTCTACATCCAGCCATAAAAATTAATAATCATTAAAAGTAGTCTCTTTCGACTAATAATAAACATCCTTGGATTCTTCACTTCATAATATTTTATATTAATTAATATTTTTATACACTTGACTCTTCTTTTCTATCAAAGCTCATTCCATATTATGTGGCTTAGGTATGTGGTATAATATACATTTCATCGTTTCATCATTTCATCTTGTTTACATAGTAATTAGCATTTATATAGATTTTTTTTTCATTTGGTATTCAATGAGTCATTCTATTGCTCATGGCATAACATTAATTCCTTCTTCTATTAATAATCACTATAATAGTGGTTATTACAACAATATTATCATTATGGTACCAGGGTTTTTGGTTTCTGGTCTTAATACTTGGTTTTTATTTAGTTGGTTCTTCTTCATTGTTTCATTTTCATCAAATTATTTTCATTGTGAGTCTTGTTTAAATTATTTTGGTTAAATTATAAAATATTCCTTTCTTCATTTAAAATTTCTGTATCATTTTTGTCTTAAATTGTCTCATTTACATGGTTTATAATAGTTGTTACAGTTATCATAGTCACTATTACAATATAAACTGTAGTATAGTTTTTATAGCTGTGATAGTTTATTAAAGGTTTTTCCTTTTTCAAACTGTTTCTTATGAGTATTTGATACACCTTCTTCTTATGACACTTTTAATATTTATGGATATCTTTTCCTTGTAATATTAATTATTCAATTGTTTGACATAGGTTGTTCTCATTATTTACTGGAACATGTTCTTTTTTGCTTTGTCTCTGGAGATTTTGAGAAAGTTTACACATTTATACTCCATCTGTTCTCAAATTCTTTTATGTAAGAGTTCACTCAAATTATGAGTGTAATTTGTTCTTACGTTTTTAGAATTTTGTAGTGTTTCTTACAACAATTCTTTTCATATATATATAATCGTTTTTCAAATAATTTGTGTAAGTTGTTTTTACTATTTTTAGAATTTTGATTTTTTTTTCTGACAAAATTCTTTTTATATATTTAATAATTATTTCGAATAGTTCGTGTAAGTTGTTCTTACTATTTTTAGAATTTAGATATTTTTCAAAATTCCTTTTATACATATAATAATTATTTCGAAAAGTTCGTGTAAGCTGTTCTTACTAATTTTTTGAATTTTGATATTTTTTTCTTCTAAATTCTTTTTGTTCATAATAGTTATTTCTAATCATTCATGTAAGTTGTTCTTACTATTTTTTGGAATTTAGATATCTCTCCTCTAGATATTTTTTGATTGATAACTGATTATAGGTACCTTTTATCTTATTTGAATCAATATCCTTTAATACATAAGTATTGTTGTTATTGTTTTTAATAATCAGATATGGTCCGGTATACAGGAGTAATAATTTTTTGGTAATGCCTTCGAAAGTACTGGGCAGTTCCCTGTTTTTCAATAATACCTTTTCTCCGACTTCGTAGTTTATTACTCTCTTAATCGCCTTTTTATACTTGTTCTGTCGCCTTTCCTGTTCTTCAGCCAATTTATTGTAGAATTTCAGTTGATTAAATTTGTATTCGTGATTCATGGGAAATTCTATGATGTCTTGTATTTCTCTAGGAGGTTGTTTTTCATACATTGCCGTATATGGTGTGGTCCCTATAGCGGGGTGATATGCTAAATTAAGGAATTCCTCGGTGGCTGATAAGTATTCTTGCCACTTTCTTTGTTGATTATGACAGTAAGTTCGCAATATTCTTCCGACTTCTTGCAGCACCCTCTCCGCAGGATTACTACTGGGGTGGTAAACAGATGTCTTGTACGTCTTGATGCCCAATGTGATTAAAGTGTTTCTCCATCTCCTTCCCTTAAATTGTGTTCCATGGTCTGTGATTATGGATGCGGGTTTTCCTATCTCTGGAAGGTAGTAATTGGTTATCACTCCTAAAATCTTCAAAGTGGTGGCCTGGTTCACCGGGTATAGTTTTATAAATTTGGTGAAGTGATCCATCATAATGATAATGTATTTGTAACGATGGCATCCACCACTACGGGGAAATGGACCACAGATGTCCAGAAAGACCTTTTCCAGCTTTGCTTGTGAGGTAATTGGTATCATTATACCCTCTTTTCTTTCATTGTTAGTTTTTACCAATTGACATATAAGGCAGGTCTTGAGGTAGTTTCTTACCTTTCTATTTATATTTTTTATATGGCAATTTTCTTCTAACGCCTTGATCACCTTCATGGCCCCCATGTGACCGTATCAGAGATGATAATCTAGGATGATATCCTTCTCAACTGTAGCTGGGATTACGATTTTCCATATCTCTTCATCAAGGGATGTTTTAATGAATAATACATCATTATGTACACAATAAAACCTGGTTGTGGTATCATCTTGGTTGGAGAGACGAAGTTTGATATTGTTTAGTTTCGGGTCGGACTGCTGGTGTTTGCTGATGTCCTGTACTACCTTTTCTAAATCGGATCTGTCCTTAATAATATTATAGATCTTCAGGATGCTCTCCTTCTCGCCCTCGAATGTCTATTCTTCCAAATTTACCCATGACAATACGTCTGCTACAACATTCTTACTTCCAGGAACATACTCCCACTGTAGACCATATTCTTGTATGTCTTGTAGACCTCCCAGATGTCTTGTATGTCTTAATGCCCAACGTATTTAGAGTGTTTCTCCACCTCCAACCCTTAAATTGCGTTCCATGGTCTGTGATTATGGATGCCGGGCTCCCTATCTCTGGAATGTAATGATTTGTTATTACTCCTAGAGTCTTCAAAGTGGTGGCTCTGTTCACAGGGTACAGTTTTGTGAATTTTGTGAAGTGATCCATCATGATAATAATGTATTTGTATCGATGGCGTCCGCCACTGCGGGGAAATGGACCACAGATGTCCAGAAAGACCTTTTCCAGTTTGGCTTGTGAGGTAATTGGTATCATCATACCCTCTTTTCTCTCATTGTTGGTTTTCACCAATTGACATATCAAACAGGTTTTGAGGTAGTTTCTCGTCTTTCTATTTATACTTTTTATATGACAATTCTCTTCTATCGCCTTGATCACCTTCATGGCTCCCATGTGACCGTATCGTAGATGATAGTCCAGGATGATATCCTTTTCGATTGTAGTAGGGATCATGATCTTCCATATCTCTTCATCAAGGGATGTTTTGATGAATAATATTTCGTTATGTACACAATAAAACTTGGTTATTGTGTCATCTTGGTTGGAGAGACGAAGTTTAATGTGGTTTAACTTCGGGTCGGACTGCTGGTGTTTGCTGATGTCCTGCACTATCTTTTCTAAATCGGTTCTGTCCTTGATAATATTATAGATTTTCAAGATGCTCTCGCCTTCGAACGTTTGTTCTTCCAGATTTACTCTCGACAACACGTCGGCTACTACATTTTTACTTCCAGGAACATACTCCCACTGTATATCGTATTCCTGCAGGGCAAGTACCCATCTGGTCAATCTACCGTGGCTTAACTTGCATCTTCTTAGAAATGATATAGACTTGTGATCGGTGCGAACTGTCATCGGATATCCTAGAATGTACGTTTGAAACTTCCCACAGGCAAAGACTACATTTAGCAGTTCCTTTTCCGTCACGTTATAGTTCTTTTCGCATTGGTTAAGGGTTCTGCTAGCGAAGCTCACTACTAGGTGGTTTCCATTTTCGTCTTCTTGGTAAAACATTGATCCCAGGCTAATATTACTAGCTTCAGGAAGAAAGGTTGGTTTAAAATTGGGGTGGTTAAGCATTACTGCTTCTAAGAACTTCTCTTTAATTGATTTTAATGTTTCGTCCTGTTCTTGACCCCATCGCCATTTATTCTTGGACGATAATTGATACTGAAATCTGGCCGTCAGCTCTGAATAATTACTTTGGAATTTCCTGTAGTAATTACACAAGCCTAAAAATGACTGTAGTTGCCTTCTGTTTTTCGGTGTAGGGAATCGCTGTATGGCGTCTACTTTTTCTGACGACGGTGTTATTCCTTGACTATTCAACTGGAAACCCAAAAATTGGACCTCTTTAGCTATAAGTTGTGACTTGTCTAGCTTGAGAGTAACGTTATTCTCAGCCAGTTTCTTCAAGACATGTTCCACACGGTAACAATGTTCCTCCCAATTGGTTGATGTGATTAATAGATCATCATCATAAACAGTCATGAATTGGAGCGCTTCTGGTCCGAGTATTTGGTCCATACAGGCGACAAAAACGGCTACTGAGTTCACTAACCCGAAGGGCAATCTCTTAAACTGATAGTTGCATCCTTCGAAAATGAACGCCATGTATTGCCGGTTTTGTGGGTGCAATTCCACCTTCCAATACCCACACACGGTATCCCACGTAGTAATAAACTTGGTTCCGTGGAATCTCTTTAATATTTCGTCAGTTTCGCCAGGGGAGATACGATCATTGATTATCATTTTGTTGATCTCGCGTGCGTCAAGGCAAAGTCTGACTTTACCATTCTTCTTTTGGATAGCCACGATCGGACTAGTGTATGGCGACTGACTGCTCTTGATTATGTCTTTATTAATCATATTCTGGATTTCCGCGCATACAGCTTCCTTCAAAGATTGTGCTATTGGGTATGATTTGCGATTGAATTCCACCGGTTCTCTGAATCATATTGAACATTGATATTTCTGATTTTTCCTGGCTCGTCTGAAAATACGGCCCGATATTTTTCATAGATCCCAATTAATTGATTCAACTGGTTCTCATTTAATCGCTCGGTGGCATTGTGGCACTGGAAGTCATGTATCTCCTGGATCCTTTGTGTCCATAGTTTATCTTCGGTATCTTGACCTACTAACTTGTTGTCTGGTGAGTAATTCGATAAGTAATTCACTTCACTTGCGTGGTTGAGACTTTGTCGGGAGTCTACCATCTTGTTGTTTACTAAATTGGCTACCCAGGTCGAACCTTCTGAAAAGAGTGATACCTTCTCTCGGCACAAGTCAATAACTGCTGAATTCCTTCGTAATATGTCACACCCTATCATGATGTTGAAGGGTAATCCGGCTGCAACAAGAAATATCATATCCAAACTTATGCCCTGACTATTAACACTTAGGGATACCTGTTTCTGTATCGTCTTGTTTTGTCAACCAGTAGCTCCTACAAGCACTATGTTGTTAATAGGCAGTATTGGTAGGTTTTTGTGGCATTCCTGCTGTATCTGGTCCAATTCACTGTGGTTAATTATTGAGACATTTGCTCCAGTGTCTATCATAATGGGGACAGAAATACCTTCGATTTCTGCGGCTATGTAAATGATCTCATTGTCATTGTTGTTAATGTTTGTTTCTTTCTCTTCTAATAAGTCCTTGCGGATATCCTTTAAATAGTTGTTATAGATTATAGTAAAATTTTTCTTTTCTTTTCTCAAGTTTACCTCTTGTCCATACCCAGCAGATTGGAGCAGTAAAGGGTTGTATTTGTTTATTACTTCCTCCTTTCGTTTAAATGCTCTGTATCATTACGGATTTGGCTGTTAGCAGCGTCAACCTGGAGTCCTGGAACTGCTTCGTTTGGTTCAGCGCGATCGTCTTGCTGGGCCTCCGTTACAGGCAGTCTTCTTTGATTGTCCAAGCTCGAACTGCGTCTGGGTTCATATCCTCTGTAACCATTACCTCCCTGATTCCCTTGAAATGTTTCATATTCATAGTATCGACTCCTTCATTGAGGCTGGTATCTCCGCTGTCCACTGCCTTCCGCTCTGATGTAATTTATATGGGGTCTATATGTTCGGTAATTATTATTACCTCCATTTGGGTAATTTCTATTATGGTTACCATAATAGTTGTTATTAGGTGAGTTGGGGTTTCTCTGACCATTAAAACCATAATTACTATTATTATAATAACCGTTGTTATTGGGTTGACAGTTATTATTACTATTGTTACCCTCATTATTATTATTTTGGGGAACATTAATATTACTATTATTATTATTATTATTATACCTAGGAGCATTATTACTATTACTATTATTGTTATTATATCCGGCACTATTCCAGTTTGCGGAGCTATAATTATTGTTATTGTTGCCGTTCTGACGAGTATTATTATTCGTATAATTTGTGTGATTTCTTGGCTCAGGTTTTTCGTATCTCCTTCGACTTTGGCGGTAATAGTCCTCGTGTTCGTACATTTCTAGAAGTTCGGTCATCGCTTGTACCGTTTTAATTTGACTGTTGCGTCTAGCTCTGATGATGTCCTCCTCATAGTGGTAGGAGAGTTTGCTGACCAAGCATTCTTCCAGTATTCGGGGCTCTAAATGTTTGGCCACACACACCTTTTCCAAGAAATATGCTGTTAAAGTTTGATTTCCATATGGGTTATACTTCCCATGACAGATTCCATCTCTAGCGATGTTCTGTGTCGACTCAGACCAATATTTGGCCTTAAATAGCCTCTTGAATTGTTGATAGTCTGTCACTTCGTCTCTGATCGTCATCCACCAATTATCGGCTGTCTCCTTGAATGATTCGTCTAATACTTCTTTATTCTCTCTCCAACCTCTGTGTTTTGCGAAGTACTCCTCGATTCTGGCTTATTTTTGTAAAACCTGAAGTTAATCCCTTCTCGATTTTCATTATTAGAACAGCTGGTAATGCTGGTTGGTCGGCTATGGAAAAGATCTATGTCGGTTTGATTTTGTCGCACCTGACTGTTGATACTGGTCATGGCAGCTTCGATGCCATCACATTTTTCAGTGAATCGGTCCTGCACTCTCTCCCAGTCTTCACGTGTTTCTCTTAATTTTTCTTCTAAATTCTTCCTATTCGTTTCTTCGATGTTGGTAACTTTGGTGTTTATTTCAGTCTTAATACTCTGTACTTCTCGTTCAGTTTGACTCCATCTTTTGTCAGCCTTTGTAATCTTTTGTTCGATTACCGTTATTTCCTCTTCTACCTTCTTGCTGATTGTTTCATTGTTTTCAGCTATCTTCTGACTCAATTCTTCCTTTAATGCTTCCGTCTTTCCATCTAACCAGTTCATGTTCTCTTGGTTAGTTTCCCTTAATTCTTCTCTTAATTGTTGATTATTGCTTTCCATTTTCTTACTTGTTTCTTCCATCCTCTTATTGGTCTCTTCCAGTTTTTGGCTTATCTGGGTTAATTCCTCCTTCGACTGTTTATTGTCAGTCTTTATTTCCTCCATTTTCTCCTCTATTTTCTGAATATTTTCCTCCATTATTAATTTATTGTTATTTTTTATTTCGTCCATCTTCTCCTCCATCTTCTTACTATTTTCTTCCATTTTCTCCTCCATCTTCTTACTATTTTCTTCCATTTTCTTACTGTTTTCTTCAATTTTCGTATTGGTATCTCCAATTTTATTACCCAATTCTTTCTTCATTTTTTTACTACTTTCTTCCGCCTTCTTACTATTTTCTTCCATTTTCTGGTTTATCTGGCCCAACTCTTCCTTCAATTGCTGGCCTAATTCTTCCTTTATTTTGTTAATGAATATTAGATTAGATAAATATAGAACTGTGTTCATTTAATAGAAACAAGCTTTGAAATACAGTTATCTCTTTGGAAACTTGTTTCTACTACCAGCCACACTGGTCAGAAGACGAAAGGTTCGATAGGTTGAAGAGATGAAAAAAGTACGTGTACAGCTTAGTTAGATTTCCTGAAAACTTCTTTCATAGCTCGGAATGAGTCTCAGAGTCAATTTCAATCCACCGTCCATCCATTCATTGTTTATTTCAACGTGAATGGTATAAGTGACTGACTACTTTAAACATAACACAATTGCAGCCATACTTTTCAGGAAATCCTTATTAAGCATATTAAAGCATATGTACCTAAATGTAAGAGACTTATTTACTTATGTGATGGGGGCTTCAAGCCAGTACAGAAATTAAAAAAAAATTTTAATTCCATTATTCCACTATTTTCTTCCATTTTCTGGTTTATCTGGCCCAACTCTTCCTTCAATTGCTGGCCTAATTCTTCCTTTATTTCGTTAATGAATATTAGATTAGATAAATATAGAACTGTGTTCATTTAATAGAAACAAGCTTTGAAATACAGTTATCTCTTTGGAAACTTGTTTCTACTACCAGCCACACTGGTCAGAAGACGAAAGGTTCGATAGGTTGAAGAGATGAAAAAAGTACGTGTACAGCTTAGTTAGATTTCCTGAAAACTTCTTTCATAGCTCGGAATGAGTCTCAGAGTCAATTTCAATCCACCGTCCATCCATTCATTGTTTATTTCAACGTGAATGGTATAAGTGACTGACTACTTTAAACATAACTAGGGTTGCCAGATTTCAGAGATGAGAAATAGGAATACATGTATCGACAATGAATTTCTTGATTTTATTTACAGCACATTTTATGGATAATATACTATACTCAACACAATTAACATGAGTACTTTTCACTTGAGCGTGCAATTCTCAACACTTTTTCATTAGAAAGTGTGATCCTCTCTTTTATTTATCGATCACATTTATTACACAAAATACAAATTAATTTTTACCTACCGTTACGATCGCTTCTATAAGGTCCCAGGGTCCGATCACATGTAAGCTAGATACAAACATGGTTTACAGGTTAAGCAAAACACTGACACAACTCATTTTTGGAAGAGAATTACTATTTAATAATTAGTTTTGAATCATTTAACTTGTTTACACAGTTTACTACCTATGAAATATTCTCATAAGAATTGATGCTTTGCCTGAGTTACATGATTACCACTCCTATTCTATCTTATTCTACGGCTTACCTTATTTTATATACATACACACAAAACTGCCCAGCCTGCAATTTTGCACACACTCAGACACACATAATTATAAAACCCTTAACATTTTTAATGATGATCACTTCTCCCCCCTCACGGCGGCCACGCGGTCTTCACGCACAGTCATCGTTTTGGAAAAATGTTTAATTACTATACTTCCGAAAAATACTTATTTCACTTCTCCAGGTTGGATTGACCGCGGTCACATAAAAATTACTATAGTTCCACCTTGTTTTACGATTAAATGAAAACTTTTTTCTACGAGCCTACTTGGGCCTTCCCGGCACCGGGGAGTGTAGCTGGTCGACTGCGCACAATAACGTAACAGGTAGTACTATTGTGATCTCATTGTTGGTACGGAAATCACTGCCTTGTTCTTCGTCGCTGAAACTGCCTCCCATGCTCTACATGTAGTTTTTTGGAGCTAATACAGCATATGATCTCAGCTAGGCATTGACTGACGTCATAAAAGGGGCAGGACTTAGGACATTATTTCCTGCTGTTCACGACCATGTGCTCGTGGAGTTGCTTGCTTTTAGCCATTTTGAGTTTTACAAGCGCGTGGGTCGGCGCCCATGCGTGGTGGACACGTAGGTGCGCGCTGCCACACTCTCGCATAGTTCTTGGAAATTCGTGGAGATGTAAATTCCTGGCTGCATTACTCAACAGCAAACTGCGTTTCGCTTTGTTACACCACTGTTTCTCAATATGTGTTCTGTTATAATGAAATGAATCATTGTCGTAATATGAAATTTCACAATGTTTAAATAAAACTCCCGCACAAAACGAAATGAATAAAAATACCAATGCCCCATACTGTAAAAAAAAAATAAAAGGACCCAAAATTGACCCGCTACAATACCCCCTCGATGAGAATTCTGCTGTTCACAACAGAAGAAATCTCATCGATAAACCCCGAAGAGGACCGGTGAGGAACTGGTGCCAACAACCCCCTTGTTCTTAGACTGCATGGGTACACTACCCCCCTGGCTCAGTGACCATGGACTCATCTGAACGAGATCACTGGACTTCTCCGTTAGAGATCCCAACACCGAGAAATCGAACAGACTCGTACCACAGCCCACCTCACCTTCTAACATGCTACCCCCAAAATCCTCCATCCCTGGCTCAGATTATGCCAGATCCTCAGCCGATATGTTTCCCCTTGTATGCAAGCTGGGCTGCCTTTAGCAGATACTGGGCTCACACACACTCACATTACATGTTGACATAACACAGTGTAAAATTGAAAAATTCTTTTAAAATTTATGAAAAATTTAAATAAAAAAAATTCAAAACAATATACTCAAAAAAAATTCTCTTCCTTTTTTCTTTCTGTTTTCTCCTTAAAATGCATTAATTTAAACCTTTCTCATAATCAAAACCTATACTTACTCTAACATGTACATACTTAGATTCTAACAATACAATGCAATACAAAATAAATCAATAAAATAAACATGTTAGGTACACACATAAGAAAATAATCATTACTCAAAATATTCGTTCGCTGGCAGGCGAAAAATCAAGATTTTTTTTTTCCAAAATTTAAAATTTCCAAAAATTTTAAAATTCAAAAAAAATATTTAAATTTATTTAAATGTTTCCTTTATATATCGAAATTATTTAGTATTTGTTTGAATTGATAAAATAAACAAATTAAATTGACTTCCTACTACACAAGCTTAGTATGTGTATGACCTCATCAGCTGATCGAAACTAGGTCAAGTCCAAGACCCTTGACCTACATATGTTATGTATACTTTCTGAAAATACATTTAACATCTGTAACAATCTAATTTGAAACACAAAACAATAAAATAAAACATTTAAAACAAACAAAACATTAATATAAATAATAAGCAAGTTGACATTTCAATTACTCAAAATAAACACCATAATTTTACATTATCAAATTCTCTCAAAGTTTTGTCACTGGTTTAAAAAATAAAAAATTTTATATCTTTATTATAAATCTCTCTTTTTGCTTAACAATCTTACTCTTCATTTAACAATCTCACTCTACTTTACTGTGGGTGATGTAAATTATTTATCTCATTGACTGTACTAGATCGGTATACATATATAATCTTTCTCCCCCTGACTCTAATATTCATCAACTTCAACTACCATGACACCCATCTCTATCAAAATATCTATCCCAAAACACTCTAAACCCAACTTACCATTGAACTCAAATCGCCACCTTCTCTCTAAAAATACTCTCTAACCCCTGTAAATAGGATACGTGTTTCCCCTACCCAAAACTCAATTCCCTTATTTGGCCCCTTTTATTCTACCTAAGGCAGCCCCTCCTCACTAAAATCGATACCAATTCCTGTCCCAACATATCATTAAGTTGCGAACTCCTACCTTACACTACCCCCTAATACAAAATTGCCATCCCCAAAAATCTCAAACTCATTACCTTCCTCCAAATACAACAAAATAACATCATTAAACAACAATATATCACTCAAGATCTACATAAATTCTCCACAACTACTGTGTCAACCTCAATACTTCTCAAACTTCTATAACATCAAAACAACATATTATTCTCTAAACAATATTATTCTCTCCTATTTCAACTTCAACTTTAACTTGAACAGATCTATATGTCCCACAAATTATTCATCACCCAAAAACTATCTTTTATTAGCTTGCATAAATTATTACTTTATTTCTCATTTTATCAAATTATTTTTGTCATTACTTCAAAACATCTGTAATACATCAAACATTACACTGAACATCAATTACTTAAAACATTTATAACTAATATACCAGTGACATGTTATTGCTGATCAGCTGATCTCACTAACATAATGAAAACACATCTCCAATTTGAACAAACTACATGAAGTATATATTTATCAATACTTACTCCTACCCTCATTGTTTCCCCTTTTTCTGATTCTGATCATTTATGTTGGCCGCCTGCCAGACGTTTAATTATTGGCTTATAAAAAAGATATACACACCTAATGAAAACACATATTTTTATCAACAACTATATCTACTTACTACAATAAAATAATACATTTAAAATTATAGCATGAACACCCTATATTAAGAGTCTGAGCATCTAATTATTTGAACAGAGCACAAGCGTTTTTGGTTGGATCAAAATTGGAATTAAACAAAAAAATTTTTTATGTGATAAAATTTAAATTCGTGGCTCATCCGAGCCACCTCCCAGCCACACACACTATTTCAAATTATGGAGGAATGTCTCGCCCTGGCGCTTCGACAAAGACTGTATATTTTGGAGCAGGTTTTACCTCTCCGTGTCTTTGCTTCCGCTATTACGTTTAAACATTGTCGAATATCAACATATTCTCGTTATATAATTACACACCCTTAATGCGGGTCTACCACCTGTCTATGCTACCCCCAAGCGGGCAGAGTGGCAGCCGCTGTTTCATAGTTCCCGGAGATTTCCCCTAATTTCTCCCCCCATTGAATTTCTAATATGTACCAATTTCAAGTCAGCTATGGTCAAGGGACTTGATATGACCATAGCTGGCCGCTAGCCAAATCCACGATTAGTGCTGGTAAGGCAGTAATCGCCCGAAAAGTCGGGGAAATCTAACTTTAATTTGACTGCCTGTTACATCCATTACTACTATGTGCGACACGGTCGTTTAGCAGTGTGTAAATTTTAATTTACACGAATAAGGTGTGCCGCACATTTTCGCCATTTTTGCCTCCGATGGAGGTAACACTCTCTGTTACCCCCAACCCATTCCACTATCTACGGGAGCACAGGCCACCCCCGCAATAGCAACCTAATAGCTATTTAATTAAAAAATTTTATATACATTATATAAATATAATCATTTCCTCAATAATCATTTGGCTCATTCATACCTTTATACCATTGGACTTTCTTAAAATTTTCAAAATTTATTATTAATAATCATTATATATCACTTTTCATTTATTATTAAAATTTTCTAATTATCATACTTATTAAACACAATTATTTCAAATAAACATCTTACTACTGAATTAAAATCTTAGTTACCTGTAAACATTTTTGTTATACATGATTATACAGTTTTTTATACTTACAGTTCAGTTAACATGATATATACAAACATAATCCCCATACCACAATACTTCCACCTCACCTCTGTAACATTTAACACAAAAATTATTAGTTTACATCAAATAATTTATCATCTATTATCCAAATTCCAAATCTCGCAAAATAAATTAAATTCATAAAAAAATTTCAATTAATTAACATTTAAATAATCATTCAACATATTTAATATGTATCAAATTGTTTTAATTACATTAATTACCAAAAATATAAATTATATAGTTATCGAAACAATTACAATTAATCAATTACTGTTTTCAAAATACATTCTGATACTTATTCAACTTGCAAATATTTCAATATTATTATTACAACAATCATCTTACGTACACACATTATTTACTTAACATTCCACCATGCACACAAATAAATTCACTATATTTTATTTACAAACCCTTGTTATTAATTGTTCAGTTTTCTCCGCACTTCATTGTCCAAATTTGCCATGTCGAAAACCATTAAACACAATGTTTATACTGTCTTTTATTGCTTTAATAGTTTACCCTCCATCGTTCCAAATTAACCTTGGTTCTACATAACATTGTTCAATTTTATCACCACACAAATGACTGTTTTGTGTGTTGTAACCAGAAAAACTAACTTCAATCAACTTATTCAAATACTCGTTAAACCAGTCTACGTTAGGTATTTTTGTCAAGTCTCCGTCATTAAATTCATTCATGATCGGGTTAATTATTTTAGTCAAATCATTATAATCATTATTACTCAAATATATTTTTAAACTTTCATTCCCTTCTTCATACTTTCTATTCAAAAAATACAATTCCGTTACTTTCTCCCCATACAATTCTGTTTAATTCTCTCTCTTCATAACACCACACCATACTCTCACAATTATTCCGGACAGAGGGTACAACATTATACAACATCAATGAACAACTCAATTCATCTATTACTACGGGACTCTCGCCCTTCAACAACACTTGTGACCACATTAAATCATCATCATAAACATCACAAATAATAAAGGGAAAATTTCCCCTCTGTCCCCACTCTACTACAACATTATTTTTCCTC
Organism: Magicicada septendecula; assembly: GCA_034769895.1. Classification (NCBI taxonomy): domain Eukaryota; kingdom Metazoa; phylum Arthropoda; class Insecta; order Hemiptera; family Cicadidae; genus Magicicada; species Magicicada septendecula. The sequence goes on along the minus strand of CM068369.1, from coordinate 439,256,073 downwards.
TCTCTCTCTAACTCATACACACACATTAACATCTCATAATCACATTCTACCCGCCCATCAGTACTCTCATTCTTTATTTTTACCGTATCAGTCTCCGATACTAATTCTTCAAATACATTACTATTATTCTCATTATTTTCAACATTATTGTTATCATTTATTAACTCTTTCTCTGGTATCATATTTTTACATTTGTCATTACAATTTTCATTTGTTTTATTCTTCTCTGTACTCGTCACATGTACTCCCATTCGCTCAACACTCTGTTCTAACTTATTCAAGCTGGTTCTCATTGTTTCATTAGTACTTTCTAAACATTTATTTAATTCTTGAATCTCATTTTTCAACTCATTATTCTGATTTTTTAATACATTGAATTTAGCGTCAGAATCACTCCTCTGTTCACTGAATTTTAACTCTAACATTGTTTGCTGCTTGTCTGAACTCTCTTTCATACTACATACCATGCTACATAAATATTTCATCATATTATTGTTATCTGAGTTTTTATTCTGAATTGGCGTTGAATGAATTCCTTCATCCATAATTCTTGATTCTGTTTCACTTATTTCTATTTCATTCTGACTCGCACTTGGAGTCAGAATGTGTTTCAAAACTACTCATCTCTGACTCGTCAAAAACTTCGACGTTAGCCATTTCATTTTTGTTACTTTCGTTATCTGCCATTTTTTATAATTGGTTAAATTAAATTAAATAAATTGATTAAATAAATTAATTACGTAAATAATATAATTAATTAAATTTTGTAATGTAACGTTATTTTGCTATGCTAACCTAAAACATGTTTGTATCTTTGTAGATGTGGAATTTTAATTAAATATAATTATAATTCGTCCCTGTTCGGGCGCCAATTGTGATCCTCTCTTTTATTTATCGATCACATTTATTACACAAAATACAAATTAATTTTTACCTACCGTTACGATCACTTCTATAAGGTCCCAGGGTCCGATCACATGTAAGCTAGATACAAACATGGTTTACAGGTTAAGCAAAACACTGACACAACTCATTTTTGGAAGAGAATTACTATTTAATAATTTAGTTTTGAATCATTTAACTTGTTTACACAGTTTACTACCTATGAAATATTCTCATAAGAATTGATGCTTTGCCTGAGTTACATGATTACCACTCCTATTCTATCTTATAGTACGGCTTACCTTATTTTATATACATACACACAAAACTGCCCAGCCTGCAATTTTGCACACACTCAGACACACATAATTATTAAACCCTTAACATTTTTAATGATGATCACTTCTCCCCCCTCACGGCGGCCACGCGGTCTTCACGCACAGTCATCGTTTTGGAAAAATGTTTAATTACTATACTTCCGAAAAATACTTATTTCACTTCTCCAGGTTGGATTGACCACGGTCACATAAAAATTACTATAGTTCCACCTTGTTTTACGATTAAATGAAAACTTTTTCCTACGAGCCTACTTGGGCCTTCCCGGCACCAGGGAGTGTAGCTGGTCGACTGCGCACAATAACATAACAGGTAGTACTATTGTGATCTCATTGTTGGTATGGAAATCACTGCCTTGTTCTTCGTCGCTGAAACTGCCTCCCATGCTCTACATGTAGTTTTTTGGAGCTAATACAGCATATGATCTCAGCTAGGCATTGGCTGACGTCATAAAAGGGGCAGGACTTAGGACATTATTTCCTGCTGTTCACGACCATGTGCTCGTGGAGTTGCTTGCTTTTAGCCATTTTGAGTTTTACAAGCGCGTGGGTCGGCGCCCATGCGTGGTGGACGCGTAGGTGCGCGCTGCCACACTCTCGCATAGTTCTTGGAAATTCGTGGAGATGTAAATTCCTGGCTGCATTACTCAACAGCAAACTGCGTTTCGCTTTGTTACACCACTGTTTCTCAATATGCGTTCTGTTATAATGAAATGAATCGTTGTCGTAATATGAAAGTTCACAATGTTTAAATAAAACTCCCGCACAAAACGAAATGAATAAAAATACCAATGCCCCATACTGTAAAAAAAATAAAAGGACCCAAAATTGACCCGCTACAAAAGTACATTCTTATAGAAATCACTGCAACTTTCATCATAATTGAAGTAAGTATACAACTCATTTTTTATTAGATCAACTGAACATCTGTTTCGCTCATCCCTCCATTTAATGTTCATAATGGAGAAAACTCTCTCTGTGAATGCATTTGATAGAAATATACTCAAAACAAATTTAACTAAAACATTGCACAGATTTGATGCACCAATCAGTTCATTAATGTACAACCATCTCTGTGGTATTGTCATAGTAGTTAATTTTGCTTCCAACTGTTCATTTCCTTCCCCACAAAACAAATCAGAAATCCTAGTGATCTCTGAATACATACTATCTATACTAAAGTGATCAACAGTGCAAAGTGACTCTGGTCAATTTAAAATATTTTGAAACTCGGGTTTTTTCAAGTGATATGCAGTCCATTAAGGACAAAATGTTGCCATCACCAAAATCAAACCACTTATTTAAATATTTCAGACACACTTCATATATATATCTACATTCTCTCAATTCTCTTTGCTTTTCACCTGGGAAAAGGTCCTACAATTTATCTAACTGTTGCACCTTAAAATCAAAAAACAGATCACATTTATCCTATGCTCTAACTCTATTTTTATTTTCTCCATCACACAATATACTTCACAAATTGTCAGTTCATTTTTTTCTAAGTAGAGTACACCCGTGAAAAAAATTTCAGTTAAATGCAGAGATAACTGGAGATATAATTCCACTAATATAATTTGTTTTTCTGAATCAGAGACACCCATCAAGTTTTTTTTAATGAAGTTGGGGCAATCATCTATACTAGCAAAGTATGATATAATTGCAGGAAGATTTTTCAACAATCTTTCTATGGCAGGCTTTAGGCTTAACCACCTTGTAGGCACATGTCTTAACAAACTACTGTATTCCATATCAACAAATTGAAAGAAATCTTTCAATTGAGGTACTCTTTTAGCTGAATTTGAGAAATAATTGAAAGTCTTAATTACTAACATTTCAATATCTATGGACATAGCATCATACCAGATTTACAGCAATTATGGACTATATGTGCACAGCAGTTTGATTTTATTATACCAGGATTTTCCTTAGTAACATCGGTTACGCTACCGTGTGAAATGGAAAATCCCTCTCCAGCTATTGCAACGCATAAAGTACACTTTGCTTTATGTGCATTTCCTGGAACTGGCCTCAATTCTGGAAAATCTTTTTCCCAAACCGGGTGATACGCTTGCAGTCTTCTCTTCTGGTTTGTGCTGGTTTCAATACCTAGTTTTTTTTTTCGTGGGATTTGTCTCACTCCCATCCATTTTGAACACACTACTATTACAAAAAGAATCACTTTCAAAACGTAAAATACACCCTGAACCGTCAGGCTGAACGATGGCTTGCGATAAAGTGAAAGAGTTGAGTAATGAGTTGGTCACGCACCCGCTCCAAGCCTCCAACGAAATGAGCGAAGCCACGTGCCTCACTCAGTGGCATGCAACACAGTTCTGACGTCACATCCGTCTCACTTAACTGCCATCACATGCTCCGATGCTCGCCCTAGCATGAACAACAGAAACTGCATCAACGTAAAATTTGCCGCTAGATTCAAAAATACAAGTCATTATGCTTCATGTTCAAAATCGGAACATTTGGCGTACGGTTAAAGATTCACACCGTATGCGGAACAAAACGGGAAAATTCCGTAATGTTCCGGCTAAAACCGTACGTCTGGCAACCCTAAACATAACACAATTGCAGCCATACTTTTCAGGAAATCCTTATTAAGCATATTAAAGCATATGTACCTAAATGTAAGAGACTTATTTACTTATGTGATGGGGGCTTCAAGCCAGTACAGAAATTAAAAAAAAATTTTAATTTTGTGTAATCATATTTGACTTTGAAGTGGATGAACAATGGAACTTTTTCACCAACTCCACTGGGAAGAATCACTGTGGTGGGGTTGGTGGCACAACCAACTATGAAAATTTCAAGAGTTGCAGGAGGAAAAATTTGTATACCAAGACAGTTTCATTGAATTCTGTATTTATCAACATATTGTAACTATTAAGTACATTTTGTAGCAGTAGCAGAAGTTTAAAAACAAAAACAAAAGAGTAAAGAAATCTTAGAAGAATGGTGTACTGTGCCTCGAACTAGAAACATACATTGGTGTATTCACATTGGCTGCAATCTCCAGTATGATGGATGGTTACAGAACATTCAGCTGAACTGATTTTTGATGGTATGCTGACCATGACTAGGTCGTTTTTCTATGTCTCAGAATTTCAGAAAAATAACTAAATTATTTGTGTTTATGGCTATGAGTGGTGCCCTCCCAAGGTTCAAAATATTAGTTTAGAAAATAGTGATGACTTTGTAACATTCTTTATGTCACCTGGCCTAAATGTATCATTCAGAAAGTTCTCCGGATAATGTGCGTGTGTGTGATTTTTTTGAGAACCTAGTGCCTCCAGGACTTGTAAGTTAACTAGGAGAAACTTCTACCAAATTTAAGAACAGATTTCCAATGCAATTTTAGTATTATTCAAAAGATGGTTAATAATAATAATGTAGTTATCTTAAGTAATAGCAAATATATTGCATTCATATTTTAGTAATTTGTAGAAATTATGCCATAAAAATCTAGAACTTTAAATGTATGCCTTTGTTAATTTTCTACTAGAACCGGCTTTTCTGAATGTTTTTTAGACTCTTTTGCAGTTCCCCCACAAGAGGTATAATATCCTGAATATAGGCTTTTTGCAGTTTAGTAATATTAGTGACCTCGTTACAAGAGAAGGAAGGGATGATTTTTTGGCTGAAATCTCACTTTGTTGAAGTGTTAAACTTTTCACCTTTATACTAAAATTCAAATGAAAAATCTGCTTTTTTAACAAATTGAAACCCAGATTTGTGCTTTAATTTTCTTCTTTCCTATAAAAGATAACTAAACTATATGTAAATAAAAACAGACTGGTACAATGCCTATGAATTGATTTTGAAATGATATATTTGTCTCTTTTATTTCAAGAGATATCTGAGTTTCTGTAAACACTAGATTTGCTGAAATTGAGCATCAGACATGATAGAAAAATGGTTGCCACAGATAAATTAAATGGGGAAAATTTGTTTATACCTGGTTTTATTTCTTGATGCAGGGGTACAATTGAGCAAAAAAATATAAATGTTTCTGAAAGGGTCATGCACCCAGCATCAGATAATTAATTTCAGGGGGAATAACCAAATAACCATGGGTTTGTTGCTTAATAACCAATATTTTTTATTACAGAGGCTTAGGTAGTGTGATTTGATGGGATTGAGCAGTTTACTATTTAACCCACGACTGCCCAACTTTATTTTTTACTAAATTTTGAATTTTGCTTCTCTGTAATTGTTTTACATTGATGAAAAAAACTAACATAAAAATTATTATTAGTTATATAACCTTATCAGTTTATTAGTGATAAGCCGTGTCCATATGGACACGCTGGGCAGTTATGTATGCAAAATACATTAAATTAAATATACAAGTCAAAAAATGAAATAATTTATTTAAATAGAATCTCTGCTTATAAAAGTTAATTAAAACATAAAATAATGTTTTTATCATAAATTTTACATTTTTGTTACTTTGTAAAAGTCCTCAAAACACTCAACTCACAGCCCCACATTACACTTTCGACACTGGGTTTGCACTGCAGATGTTTTCTTTTTGCAGCCATCTCCAAGACATCTTTTTTATCAATTTTTTGTGTCAAATGGTTACATGTATCTAAATGTATGGAATCTGACACTCTTGAAGAAGTTTGTGAAGAAAGAGATATTTCTGGCCTTCCTTCTACTTTAGGTGGGTAGCTGTAACTAGTGAGATACACTTCAACTACTTCATGCCAAAACTCCAGTTGTGTCACTTTTTCCCAGAAAGATGAGCACTCAACCAGGCATTATGGGTGGACACATCAAGTAGTCACAACAGCAAAGCCCAGTACCAAATCTTATTTCTTATGTAGATCCGATATATAGCAACATTTTCGTCTAATCTGTCCACTCCCCAAATGGATCAATTATGCTCTCTAATGATATGTAGGCATGCTACATGGATAAACTATTTTTCTTTTTGGGAGTATCTTTTCACTAAATATCACTATAATATTGACGACTCGGAACACAAAGTTTTTTATAAGTAAAAACGTAAAGTTTTACCTTACAGCCTAAACCGGCTTTCACCTATAGAAGGCTTCATCAGAGGCTGTCGTTAGTAGCGCTGTTCATCTTGTTGTTGGCGACGAGATAGTGTTTCGAAAGATCGAAGCTGTGTGTGTGTGGTGAGATGTGTTCGAATAATGCGTGCGATTTGAATTGTGTCTGTTCGTTTAGGATGTCGTTTTTATTTGTTTTTGTGTGTTTGTATATTTCTAATTGTTCTAGAGTGTCTAGTTTTCGGCCTTTTGTGTGTACGTGTAGTATGTTCATGTTATTGTCGATGTTTTTATATGTGTGGTTTGCTTCAATGAGGTGGTTTGCGAAGGTAGATTCTGTAGTGGTGTGGAGTGCTTTTGTGTGTTCAATGTATCTCTGTTTGAAGCTACGTCCTGTCTGGCCTATGTAGAATTTATTGCAATTTGAACAATTTAGTTTATATACACCGGGTAGATCGAATTTGTTTTGTGCTTTGAGCATGCGTTTTGATAGTGTGTTCTGTTTTGTTAGTAGCTTCAAACAGAGATACATTGAACACACAAAAGCACTCCACACCACTACAGAATCTACCTTCGCAAACCACCTCATTGAAGCAAACCACACATATAAAAACATCGACAATAACATGAACATACTACACATACACACAAAAGGCCGAAAACTAGACACTCTAGAACAATTAGAAATATACAAACACACAAAAACAAATAAAAACGACATCCTAAACGAACAGACACAATTCAAATCGCACGCATTATTCGAACACATCTCACCACACACACACAGCTTTGATCTTTCGAAACACTATCTCGTCGCCAACAACAAGATGAACAGCGCTACTAACGACAGCCTCTGATGAAGCCTTCTATAGGTGAAAGCCGGTTTAGGCTGTAAGGTAAAACTTTACGTTTTTACTTATAAAAAACTTAGTGTTCCGAGTCGTCAATATTATAGTGATATTTAGTTAAGTAACGGACACGTCATTGACAACGAAATCCAAGAATTTATCTTTTCACATTACAATTTGGCTCACGCAAATTCAAGCATCATTATTATTATTATTATTAAAACTGAAACTGCTGTTAAAATAATAAAAATATACAGAGGTTTACAGATTATTACCTTATTATTCTTGAAATACTACATTATTTATCATATGGTAGTGTTTATTCATAGTAATACAATATACAGAAAAGTATATCATAACTGCCTGCGTGTCCATATGGACACACTAACATTGACATATCCATAAAACTAGTAAATGTTTTTAGATAAACCTGTAACCTCTTTGTGTGCTAGTCTATATTGTTTTTAATAGTTATGAAGACCTATGGGATTTTACATAAGTTTTATAAAGAAAATAATGGACTTGCACTTGGTCTATGTCCATAGTTTTCACAGAATTCCAACTTCTTAAAACAAATGCGTATGTAAACAGAAAAACACAAATAGCAACATGTTTATTACCTTCTGTATACAAAAATCTATTGTTGTAGGAGTATTCTCAGGCGGGTCACCCTAAAAAATACCGGTATGGAGAACCATACATGACTTCCATATTCTAAGATTTATATTTAAAATCATTTTCGAAATGAAATATTACCTAAATATTCCCTAAAGACGAAAAGTCTGTCTATGAATCGTTCCTCTGTAAACACGTGCAGTTACACTGCCCAGCGATCCACAGGAAGGAAATCGCTATCCACGCTGGACACTTTTTCGGCTTGCATGCATTATGTTGGTATGGGTTCGGCACTTTCCATTTAAAAACCGTGCAAATGTAAGAAAATAAACATGAATGAGGCCAAAAATAACGCGAACTGTGTGTGTGTGTGTGTGTGTGTGTGTGTGTGTGTGTGTGTGTGTGTGTGTGTGTGTGTGTGTGTGTGTGTGTGTGTGTGTGTGTGTGTGTGTGTGTGTGTGTGTGTGTGTGTGTGTGTGTGTGTGTCTTCCCTGCCTTTTCATTGCGGTAGTCATAATAATAAAATGGAAACGTAAACAGTACATAACTGAGAAAAAAATACATAAATGAAAAAACTATAATTTTATTGCCTGGCAACAAAATTATTTTATTTTTAACAATTACCATTGTTTGAAAAAGTTTAAATGAATTTTCAAGTACACTTACTCTTGTTAAAACGTAAAAGGTTGCAGGTAAACTACCCCTTCCCCTTAACCGATCTTCACCAAAATCGAAAGTCATTGAGACCTCTACAATTCAGGGACGTATGCAAAAAATTATTTGATTCTGTTTGAATTTGCGGCTATCGTTTGCCATAGAAAATACGCTTGATAAAAAAACGTTGCAGGTAAACTACCGCTTCCCCTTAACCGATCTTCACCAAAAACAATAGGTCTTGAGTACTCTACAAATCAGGGCTGTATGCAAAACATTATTTGATTCTGTTTGAATTTGCGGCTGTTATCGTTTGCCATAGAAAATACCCTTGTTAAAAAAACGTTGCAGGTAAACTACCCCTTTCCCTCAACCGATCTTCACCAAAAACAATAGGTCTTGAGAACTCTACAATTTAGGGCTGTATGCAAATAATCTTTTGATTCTGTTTGAATTTGCGGCTGTTATCGTTTGCCATAGGAAATACCCTTGTTAAAACATAAAACGTTACAGGTAAACTACCCCTTTCCCTTAACCGATCTTCACCAAAATCAACAGATCTTGAGTACTCTACAAATCAGGGCTGTATGCGAAACATTATTTGATTCTGTTTGAATTTGCGGCTGTTATCGTTTGCCAAACAAACAAAATTACCCTTGCTAAAAAAAAACCGTTGCAGGTAAACTACCCCTTTCCCTCAACCGATCTTCACCAAAAACAATAGGTCGCGAGTACTCTGCAAATCAGGGCTGTATGCAAAAAATTATTTGATTCTGTTTGAATTTGCGGCAGTTATCGTTTGCCATAGAAAAAAAAATCTACAGACAGACAGACAGACAGACACACACACAGACACTTTTCGGAAAACGACTTTTTGACATGATAATGTCTTTTGGCTGGCCATCATTTGAAAATTTCTGTAACGCTGTAAACTGTAACGCATCACGCTGCATGACGTCATTCTTGCGTGACGTCATTGGGATTGTTGTAAATAAACGTTTGTTTTGATACGTCGCAATATATATAATGTGTTAAAAATAATATCACTGCAAACAATTAAACCAGATTTATAAAGCGTCCTGAAAGTTTAAAATCAAGTGTTAGCACAATTTACCAGCCGGGAATCGTTAACTAAAACCGCGACCGCTAACATGCTAACGTCGTCGCAGATTAAAGACCTAACAAGCAAACAACACTGCATAGCTGTAGATAGGTTATTGGGGTTATTGTCTCTAGTTAATGGTTGTCTTCGTATGTGATTCAGCTAACGATCTATTCATTAAAATATTTGTCATCGTAAATGCAAATCTACTGTTCTTTATATTTAATTACTCACCGCAGAAATGTGAAGTATAACACAGATACATAATGTCATTGGGATTGTTGTAAATAAAGGTTTGTTTTGTGTTGTGGTGAAATACACTGCTGCTGGTATATAGTAACCATAACGTGGCGACTGATTAAAACAGCGTTCGACAATGGATAGCAGCGACGAGAAGGCTCAGATCAAGAAACGACAAAATGCCGAGCGAGCAAGAAAGTATCGGGAACGAAAGAAGCTCGAGAAGGAACAGCAACGAGCGGTTGCTGTCGGCGGTGAAGCTTCAATACCAGCGGCCCCATCGCAACAAAAACGAAAACAAGATGACTTGTTGAGCGAAGAATTGAACGAGTACTTAATAAATACACCGTTCGCGTCGATGATGACTGAGCAGGAGAAAATCGATGCATTCTACAACATGAAACTATCAGAGAAGCGAAGGAAAACCAACGAACGAGTAAAACGTTGTAGATTGAAAAAAAATCAAGTACCGTCTGCCTAGTGGCAAAAGCTAAAGAGCATGATAATGTCTTTCGGCCGCCAGCTAAACGCAACATTATTATGGTTACTGACTGACTGATTGTTTCCTTTCTGCAAATGTTGCGTTTAGCTGGCGGCCGAAAGACATTATCATGCTCTTTAGCTTTTGCCACTAGGCAGACGGTACTTGAATTTCTTTTTTCATGTTTTGAGTGTAGTAGAATCAGAATCTGCAATAATCTCGAACACGATTTTTTTTTGCCATCACCATACTTCCATTCCTTAAGGAATATGGAAGTAATAATTCCCACAAAAATTTTCTCACCATCTCAAAATGTACCCAACACACATGTCCATATGGACACGCGGGGGAGTTAAGGGTTAATGGACAATTTTAGTTAACAGTTGGTAATACAGTATGTATGTATGATTATCTGATCGTATCCCATCATGAGCCTTGAAGAGCCATTTAATGGGGTTTATTGTATTTCATAAGTGTTTCTATACATTAGCCTGGCAAAGAAGGACAGAATAATGCATTTGTAGGCCAAGCATCAGCACCAGACTACCAGTTACTACATTTAGCAGTTTCACATTGAAATTTGTTATAATAAGTTTCATAATATAATTGTGTAATTTTATTGTGTTGAAAATATTCTAATTTTTTTAGAATGATATAAAATTGATGCAGTAACTCGTGCACACTCACTTTAATGACAACTTTTAAACATTAAACTTAATGCGGTTTAAACTTATTTTAATGTTTATAACTGTAACCAGATTGTGGCTTATTTTTAATTTAATTGAACTTTGCTTTCAGTCAGGTCATATTTTTGTGTTCACTGGAATGCTGAAACAGTGTACCACAGATGATCAGCTGGGAATAGTCTTAGCTCATGAATTATCACACAATATTCTCGCTCATGTGGTGAGTTTTTAACTTTTATTAATGGGTATGACTATTCCTGATTGTAAAACTTGGGTTCATTATGTGTTTAAATTTTAATGTGTTATAGTTACATAGATTATTGCAATTATCATTTAAGACACGTCTGTGTAATTATTAGATCACACAGTTATATTTCATTATGTCACTGATTAATATTATAATAATTTAATTATAATATAATAATATTATTTATTTAAATACATTACAACATTGTTATAATTAAGACAAGTGATTAATAAAGTACAGTAAAGTTGTAAGGGACCAAGAAAACCTTGGATTAACAAAAACTCAGATTATATGGAAGTAAAAAAGATTGAAATATTTAAATGGTCATGAACATATTGTATTATCATGAAATATACAATAACACATCTTACATGGCAGTTGCCTATACCAGTTTATGGTATGTTTCTTCTGAGTGTGTAGTTTATTTAATTACAGAGAAATAATAATACATGTGTCTCAGAAATAATTATTCATATAAATTGGTAAAATATGAATTACACCATTATTCGCTAATCCTAATCTTAAATTAATTAAGTTATCACAGTGGCAGAAATTTATATTACATACTAAACTTGAACTGAAGTTTATCCAGAATAAACACCCTATTATAAGCCTGCCCACATTCCCCTCTTTAACAGTTTTTACAAAATTGATTTTAAATTTAGACAAATCATTTTTTTTACAATATTAATATCATTTTCTAATAGAAATGTTTCCAGCAAAGGTTAATATAATAATTAAGTAAATAATTTAACCACTTAACATCTGTTAACTTATCCGTTAAACCCTTAGAAAGAATTTCCACATGTTCACCAATGTTACGACATCCATCAAAAGTTGTCTGTTGATCACTGCAGCCATCCCCTCACTGCTTGTTTTGCTCCTATTGCTATTACTAGTTGCTGTGATCTCAGTTTTGAGTTATTCCCTAGCTCCCAGACAAAGTCCTCAATGTCAGCTTGCACCAAATACCTTAAGTTATTGCATCAATCTTTTGCTGTCACAATCAGTTTTACATCAGTCCATATGAACTCAACACCTTTGACAAATGACAGTTGTACATCCTCCTTTTTCTGCCTGTCATTCCAACTAATTTCTTAACCCCATCAGCTTACCTCTCATCATTTGCACGTCCTTCTTGTAGTCTCTACTGATGGGGGTATCGGGTTCCTTTTAATTTTTTTATATCCAGCACACGTCTGTATCATTGGAGAAGTGTGCTACTAGTAGGTCCTCATTGCTGAGTGGGGGTTGTGCACAATATATTCAAACTTCTTGTGGCATACAATATACGTACCATATGCAAAACTTCTTCACTATGTTACTAAAATCATCTGCATTCTTAAACTTAAGGTATTTAAAAAGAATATTATTTGTACAAGATCTGCTTTCAAGATCATCCAGTTTGTCTGTGATTTTGCTTTCTCAGTCCTTCACAAAATGTAGTTTTTGTGTTAGAAGTTCATTCTCAATTTAGAATTTAATGCCCTCTGTCACTACATTTATGTAAGTTTTGTGGCTTCTGACGTCAGTTTGTCATCCAAAAGTACTCTGATGGCTGCTCTCAAGTTATTGTATGGCATGTCCCCCACTTTGCTGCCAGCAGTTTTTTTCATTATTTTCTATACTTCACAATCCAGGAATACCATCTTCGCCCATTTAACACTGTTTTGCACTTTTGGTATAAAAAAGTCTTGAATATTCTTAACCATGCATCAAGCTAAGACATATTGATGCATTTGAAACATGCACAACTATTTTGTTAGAGAAAGTTGGTACTGTAGACCCAGTATAAAAATCAGCTGAAACCTATTCTTTCTATCCATTGGTAACAGCACAACAAACATGGATTTCACAATGAAATAATTGAAAAAGGTGACCTTAATAAAATAATTATGCCCACCAAAACAGTAACATTTTCTTATGCATTTACTGTAAGCTATAAGTAATTTCTCCTAAAGGCATGCAGACTGAACAAAATTGAACTTGTACTGTATTATTGGCATGTGGTTGATTCATGTACCAAGATTTACTGTGAAGTGGATTAAATAATTTTTAATTTTCCCTAAGAGTTACAGGGAAACGTAAATTTTAAGAGTTTATAGTAAAAGTGATAACCACTGTCTTATTACTGTATGAACAAAAAATCTTCATGTCTTTGTGGGGTGGATGAGCTAGAGTATATGCTGACATAACAGTCACCTAGTCAGTGGTTGTTTGTTGACAGGAAGAAAAGATGAGCACAACACATGTATTGGAGCTATTACTGCTGATACCTCTGGTGACAGTATGGGCCTTGTTCCCGCAGATTATTGCTGTCCCAACACAGTACCTGACTATGTGTTTCACTGACTTAACTGTACACCTCCCATTCAGCCGCAGTATTGAAATGGAAGCAGACAGAGTCGGCTTAAACTTAGCAGCAAAAGTAAGTTTCTTGTATAGTGTGTATGGTGTTCTCTCAGCCATAATGGTTTATGTGTGAAATGTGATCCTTCGTGTTTGTACTTCTTGCATTTACTTAAAACACCCGTTTATGTAAAACTGCTATATTTACAAATACAGGGTGACACATGGGAATAGGGCGTTTTTGAACTGCGTAGTACTGAATGCACGGAGGTAGGAGAAGGTTGTGGTGGAGCTCGTTCTCCTCCTAACAAGTTGCCATTTTAGTAGCAATGAAGCAGTGGACCTTGCAACATTGGCTGTTCGCGTATGACAGTTTTGTTCAAAGTGGTGAGTTTATCATAGCTATGCAGCGTCTCTTTCGCTGTCAATTCAATGTTGGTGCAAAATTTTAGATCAACTGGGAACATTATGAAAAAGAAGCGACCAGGCCCTGCAAAATTTTAGATCAACTGGGAACATTATGAAAAAGAAGCGACCAGGCCCTAGACGCAGTGTAACGACATCGGAGAACATAGGAAGGGTTAGAGAAGCACTGATTAGGGGCCCAAGGTGATCGGCTAGACGATGTGCAAGTGAGTTAGCAATTAACTGTGAAATGGTTAGGCGAATTTTACACAACGATTTGGAATTCCACCCATACAAACTTCAAGTTGTGCCTTAGCTAATGGCAGTAGATTACGGACAATGTGAGGACTTTGCTGTGAAAATGCAAGTGATATTGAGTGAAAATGTGCAATTGTTAATGAGTGATGAAGCTCGTTTTCATCTGGATGGGACCGTAAATAAGCGTAACTTACGTTATTGGGCACCTGGACAACCACATCTTATTCACCAGCGTCCTCTACACTCTCAGAGAGTCACAGTGTGGTGTGCTGCTGGCTCTTTTGGAATTATTGTGCCATATTTTTTTGATAAAAATAGCGTCACAGCGACTGTCAATTCAGCTCGTTACATTCACATGCTTCAAACATTCTTCAGACCAGAACTGTGAAGACAATGAATTGCCTTGAAAAATGTTTGGTTTCAGCAAGATGGCATTATGGCACACACCGTGAACGATTCAATGAATATTCTTCAACTCATGTTTTGTGGCCTCATTTCACAATTTGGCAATATTCCGTGACCTCCAAGACCTCCTGACTTGTCATTGTGTGACTTTTATTTGTGGGGGGGTACCTTCAAAGCCATGAATACACTAACAAACCCCACAATTTGAATGAGTTGAAGAATGCCATAATTCAAGAAATTGCTGCCATCCTTCAAGAGATGTTGGCTCGTGTGATGCAGGATTTTCAGCGGAGACTTGAAAACTGCATTCAAGGAGATAGGCGTCACCTCACGGACATTATTTTTCACAATTGAGGTAGCCATTAATATAACCCAAATGGCATGTATTAAGCTGTAATTTTGTGTCAGTAAACCCACTTGAAGTTTACAGTTTACTGAGTATTGGTTATTGAAAAACTGTCCGATTCCCATGTGTCACTCTGTATAATAATGATTTCTTTATTCCCATTATTAAAGTTTACAATATTGATTACATTTGCAACAATGGGAATTGCCTGTACTTATAATACAAAACATAAATAAACTTAATATGTAATTCTTTTTAGCTGAGGGTATGAAAAGAGTTCAATTTTTTCATACTCTCCACTTCTGTTAAAATATATTTTAAACTACTTTATGAATGTATAAATGACTTAAAGGTAAATAATTGATTTACTGAAACAATGAAAATGAACTGTGTCTTCCGTTTATTTCCAAGCAGAATTGAAGTGTAATATTTTTTACAAAGGTGACCCCTTAAAGGTTCATTAAATGTTACATAAAAACGATCAATTTTTTCCTTTAAGGTTTTTTTGTCTTCATCAATCGGTACAGTTTGCTGATGACCAATTACTTTTGACTCAAGATTTTGAAGACATAGAATACATGACCAGAAAATTGATACAGAAATATCAAAAATGGGGACTAAACTTAAGTATGAATAAAACAACATACATGGCAATAGGTGACCTTCATCAAGACTTGATATTGGAGGAATACATGGGAAGATTTCATATACAGAGGAATACAAGTATTTAGGGGTGAAAATTACGGCCAGTGGGAAGCAAAACAAAGAAATACAATCTAGAATTAGTTTGGGAAAGATGGCTATATCTACATTAAATGGAATCCTGTGGGATAAGCAAATTACAGCAGAGACTACAACCAAAATATTTAAAACCATTGTTAGAAGTATCATGACTTATGGCTCAGAAGTTTGGATTACTAATAAACATACAAGGACGAAATTAATGACAGCAGAGATGGACTTTTGGAGACGTTGAGCAAGAGTATCCAGACATGAGAAAATTAGAAGTGAAGTGTCATTACGACAGAATGAATATGAAAAATTCAATTGTTGATTTTATCCAAACAAAAAAATTACAATCGTATGGACACACGAAAAGAATGGCACAGAAAAGATTGCCAAAGAGAGTTATGGAATGGACCCCGTCAAGAAGGAAAACAGGAAGACCACCTATCATCTGGATAGAAGAAATTCAGACTATATTGAGGAAACAAGAAATTGAAGATCTTTGGTTGGACAAGCAGCAGTAGAAGATGAGAATTCAATCACTTCTGTAATCTTTGATTCTGAAATATGTGTAAACATTGTACCGCCGGAATAATAATAATCAATGCTACAGGTTAGCATGAACATATGAATTTGTTCTTGATCTTTCACTTTAGTTTATTCAGGGCTTCATATCCCCTAATTTTCAAGTAATGACCTGTAATGTTGAGCATATATGTAGTTTGCATCACTAATAGGACTAGTTAAGTAGATTTTGTAAGTGTTGTATCGATTTTCCTTCTACTAATTTTGGTCCTTTTGTATCCCAATCATTTATACAGTAGAGTGGTACAATTTGATGTAACTCACTGTACAAATAGGCCTTTTTAATTGCAGTTTGTTCTGGGATCCTCACAAGACCAACCTCGTAATGCAGAAGTTTATGGAAATGTTTTTGGACTAGGAGTATAACGTAAACAAGAGATTAGAAGAAGAGTGATTATCATGCTTGAATACTGATCTAGAGAATTCGATCCATGAGCAGCACCATAAAATTATGGTGCGTTTTTCAACTCCCAGATTAACTCAGACTAGAAACGAGTGCGTAGAGTTGTAATAGACATATAGAAATTACAAAAGAAGTGTAGTGCCTGTCTTGTGTGCTATATGGCACAAAGAGATGTCTATTATTATCAAATTTAAATTCATTGTGGATACAGTGTTTTTATTTCTAGCTCAGATATGAACAGTTGTAAAAAGAATTTTTTTTCCTCATTGGGTTTTGGCATTCAGTATATACAATTTTCTTGCATGAAAATGCTAGGGGTTGAAGCATTTTTTTGTCTCAAGCTGATTACGTCACATTTGACAAGATATTCTATCTCATTGTATATACAGTCAAAACGATTAACAATAGTTTCATTATCTTATACAGTTGGCTGGTGTAATCACATTTAACTTTGTGTGCTAAAAGACGTCAACTGTAACTATATAATCACTTCATTCAGCGCAAAGAATAAATTCAAGTATGTCAGATGAATATTTTGAACAGTTAGAAATTGTATGAAATGGAACGTTAAGATAAAAATTACCATACAATTTTTTGTGTTCTCTGGCATCACAAATGTGATGAGTTCATTCTTAATTTCAATAAATTGTGTTTATTTACATTTTTTATTTGTATATTCTTTTGAACTGTGTTAATTTAAACTTTGTTAAATGACAAATAATGTAGATCTCAATAATACTAAATGTATTAAATTCAAATATTTATTAATAATCTTCAAGTTTTGATGAATTAAGTTTTCAGATCATCAGTGCTGATGAGAGGAAACTCCATGAAAACAATGCATTTTTTAGCCTTCTGTTTACCTATGTTGCCTACTTGACTTTTGAATTGTTTCCCTCAATAAATGTTTTACTTTTTCTAAGGTCGTTGTTAGCTGATTTATTGAACCAAGCTGAAATTAAAATAATATGAAACTCAAATAACAATATATTGCAAACAGCACTTAAAATTCACATACAAATTTGTGCATTTTAATATAGGCCTATGATTTTTCTTTTGTTAGGCTTGCTTAGATACTCGAGAAGCAAGTGCATTTTGGGCAAAAATGGATTTGCATAACAAAAGTGAGCAAGTCGAATGGATGTCAACCCATCCAAGTCATGAAACTCGAAGACAGATGCTGGATGAATATATGCCAATAGCTCTGGATATACGGGCCCAGTGCAGGGTAAGACAGTTCAATGTTATCTTGCATTAACTAAGAGACTTGAGTAAATTATTTACACTTTCAATGCCACTCTTATTTTCCTTGTTATTCCCTGACAGACCATTGTTTTTGTAACAATCTTACCTTTTAATAAAACTATGCTTACAAGATATCAGATTTAAGATTGATTAAAGCAGATTTCATTTATATTGCAAGTGTGTTGATTGTACGCATGTCTTTTTCACAAATCAGTTTTGAGAATAACTGTGCATCGCACAAACGTTTTTTTTATTTTTCAAATCTAAAAATTAATATACTTAGAAATTATGTTTTACATTCTAATAACTAATACTTCCATATACTCTATGTCTAAATTAACATAAAGTTGATTAAATTTAAATGTTTTTACCTAAAGAACGAAAATTATACACAACCTTTGCGGGTATTACATAGGTCACAACATTTTTCTGGCTCATAAATGGTATCTCTGTTAGAATTGTCATTATGAATCGATGAATCAAGCATGAACTCTTGTGTATATGATATTTCGTTTATGTCAAAACACTAGCATCTAGACCAGCAATAGCTGAACATTGATTACTTCCTTTGTTTATAAGAGACACCTGTCAGCAAAATTTGTAACTAAAATATGGCAGTAGTCAATGTGAAAAAATGAATTTTCAGTATAAAACAAACTCTGTTGAGATGTCTACACACAAGCGTATTTAAACATCTAAAAAAATCTAGTGCCTATATGGCATATGGGCGTGGTTCACTGCAGCCTTTTATGTTGCCCATATCTTATAGTATGGTGTTGAAAGTGTTAATACATGCTTGACGTCTGTTCTGTACATATGCACATCATATGTATAAATAAAACATTTTTTAGTCGTGTTAGTTTAGATAATTTTCTGGATTCTGAAAAATTTTAACTGTTTATGACCACGTTAACTCTTCAGGTATCTAGTGTTATACTATGATTGGGGTTTAATCATTATATTAGCAATTTTTGCACATCCTTTAATTTCAGTAGTATTTTTGATCATGTGTTTAATTTTACTGTAGTATTTTCTGCACATGATGCATAGGTAATTATATTTTATTGTTTCTTGTATACAGCATAGTTTTTATGTACCTTCCATGTACTCCACTCTTCCATCACTCATGCACTGTAGTCAGTGTAATGGTAATAACCTTTTTACATTTACACAAAATACTACTTACCCCGATTCCGTAGAACTGACCCCGACTTACCTTAATCACTCCAAATCCCACCAAGCTTACAGGGCTGCCAATATATTTTGAGGATGAAATATATAAACCTTTTACCATCTTCCCATTAAAAACACATGTGTTAATTTTACTTCCCTTAATTCAGAAAACTCACAGGTCCGATTAGGCGAGATTTTGACACAGAAAATAGGTTAGGTTTTGGCGTAATAATTACTCTAACACATGGTTATGGTAGCACAGAAATCTATTTTCTTTTCTTTTTATATAGTTCAAAAAGTACCAATCAAATTCATTTCTTAACAAATACTCAACATTGAGAGCACATAACTATTCAGATAGAACTATTGAGAATTAATTATAAACTTCCCAAACCAGTACTTTGCATTCTCTCATGCTCTCTCTCTCTCTCTCTCTCTCTCTCTCTCTCTCTCTCTCTCTCTCTCTCTCTCTCTCTCTCTCTCTCTCTCTCTCTCACTCTTTATACCCCCCTAAATTAGAGATCTCATTATTCTTTATGACTTTGAATTTAAGAAAAGATAAATTGTTATTAAATTTTGGCCAGTCGATCTAGTCTTTACGAGTACTTAGCTGCTGATGATATCCCATTGGTTACGCCATCAGATGCATCACACTTTTTTTTATTAAACACTCCACAAAACGGTTTAAAACTGTTATATACTGTTCACTATTACATTTTTCTCATTATTAAAGATTTTTAACTGTCGTATTATACTTATACAACCAACATTGGTAGGCCTACCCTTAATTGCCCGCGGGCACTTTACAACACGACCATACAGCATCAAAGTGTTCTGAAAACTGCCTCGAGTTGGGGCTCGCAATTGTATACTATCCGATCCTTCTGCACATCGGCCACGTGGTTCCACCGGACGTACACCCCACCCCCTGCCTTCACACAGTGAAGCTTCCAGTAGTTTCTGGACGCCGGATGTTCGTCATAACATTGAAAGCACGTGGTTCTCTCATGATCCCAGCATGACGTCAGACTAATTAAAGAAATTTCTCACCTTATACGGTAATGTCTCTTCGACTTGGGACATGAGTCACTTACTGCGTTATAACTTTCCATGTGTCCCTAGCAAAGGATTTCATAAAATTATTTCATACCTTGAGCATTATGGCAAATTATTAAATAAAAAATGGTTCTGCCCTTTTTGTCCCGTTACATCAGTGAATACAACATACCACTGAACCAGAGTCTGACAAAGACATACATATCCAGTGCAGTTCTGTATTATGTATATCATTTGCTAATTTTGTTATTATTAAAACCCCAAGCTAGAGTATTTAAATTAACTTCTGTTGATTAACAGCGTACTTTTAATATTTTATGTCCCTTAATTGTTTATTTCATAATTGAAATACTGTAATAGGTCAGTACTTATCATGGCATGGATGCGTGAATATTACAAGTGCCTATTTGATATTTTGTTTCAAGTTCCTAAAAAAAAATGTAGTTGACAAATGTACAGTTACATTGTATTTAACATGTTGCTATTTATTTTGATAGCCTGTATTCTGTGTCATAATATTTGTTCTGTTAGTTGTCACATTTAAGTCATCAACTTATATGTACAGGCTTAGTAATTTTTTAATTAAAGTAATGTTAACAAACAGAAATAACACTGTTGCACACCACTATAGTAAAAATTCCCAATTAGCGCTTACAAGCTTCACAGCTCATTATCAGATCAGAAATATGCAGTAAATAAAGTATATAAAGTAATATTTTCATATGTTTTGAAGTTATTTTGTATAATTAAAATTCGTCTTACAATTTCAAAAGAATGTCTAAGTCAGCAAAAAGCTATGAAGAAAGTTTAAAGACAGAAAGAAACTTGATTCAAATCCAAATTGATTAAGACTGGCAAAATTTGAATTGATTCCAAAAACTTTAGAACATGCTGCAAAAATTGTACAATTATCACTGCCTACATTGAACAAGATTATGGTTATGGCAAAAAAAATAGGAATGCCAAGTTCTTTGTTTCTTCATAATAAATTTTTGCCAAAAAAGTGTAACCAATTTAGATATTTTCTATATGGCTGTTATTGTACATATAATTTTAAATCTATATGTCACTGAAGGTGTGTTTCAATTCTTTGAAAACTATTTTAAAACGAAGAAAGAGCGATTACTTTCAGTTGGAAAAGACAGCTTAAGAATTTGATTAGTCAATTCTGTGTAAGAGGATAAACCTGCAGGTAAATAGGCCTCGTTTAGTTGAAGACACGGCAGACTTCGATTTTTAAAACAAATTAAAAATGTTGAAGAAAGCAGGGTTGCCTACACTTACAAAATGTATATTCACAGAATCTTTTAGAATGTATATTCTAAAAGATTGTCACACAACAGAAATTCATGTGAAATTATTATTAAGCAAGTTCAAGTAGGGCAATTACCATCATGGAATGAATTCAGAAAACAATTTAAAATGGTTACAAGACAAGCTTATACCTAACTTGCCTGAAAAAAGCATACTGCTTGAAAAGGTGGCTGTGATGGATTATAGACACAACAACCTAAGTGTTGGACTTTCTCCATCGCAGAAAAATTAAAGGAATGGTATTTTGGTTACCCAGACTTGAGGAGCCATTTTCAGGCTAACTATAAACTAGTACATAATGAATGTAAGTAAGTAATAATCTATCAATGAATGATAAAGAGACAAAAAGTAACAAATGTTCACATAGTGTACGATAAAAATACTAAACAAGACAAATAAATGATTAGAAACAACTTACTAGGAAAAACACACAAAAGAAACAATGGACAGAAACCCTTTCACACCATGACTGTCAACAAAACACTGCAACAAGAACACAAGCCCACCCCTTTATATAATAAAAGTGAAAGTAGGCCCACCTAGCACCAAACACCACATACACACAAATCGCCAAGGCCATCCAACAAGTACCTAAAGTGCTTTATGAATAGAATGAAGTCAGATGTTCGGAGTTTTGCTCCGAACCTATTATATAATATATTAATAATAATAATAATTATTATTATTATTATTTCCTTAAATTCGTAGTGACCATCAATCAATGAATTTTTCAGTGAAGGGTTTGTGAGGATCGGCCAAAAATATAACACAAAATTTTAACTTATTTGTGTCGATGTTTCAACAATGTTTATTGTCATCATCAGGACCTGTGTATGAATACAAAAGAAATGTCAAACACAACAGAACAATTATTTGGGTGAACGTTATAACGTTGCAGAACTCAGACCCTATAGTGGATCCACAAATATTATAGGCCTACAGCTGAAGAAAAGTAAACTAATGGAAGGAATAATGATCAAAAATATAAAACGGTATTGAGAGAATAAAAAGAAAACTAGTAGACAAAAATAATAAATGAGCGTATAGACTAGACTGACAGACAAAGGACTATGACCCAACCCCAGTGATTGGCCAGATAAAGACTATAAAATAAACAAATGTAAACTAATAAAAAACAATTAATATATCAAATTTAGTAACAAGTATTATATAAGTTATGTAAAAGGAAGTACACTACCAATAATAAACAAGTAAACCAATTGTTAGTATATCATGGGTGTTAAAAATAACCTTACTGAGATATAAAAAGTAAATATAAGATAATAAAAAACTGACTTTGAAATTAGGTTTTAAAAAATAATATAAACCAAGAGTGAGAGGTAGGTAGGAAGTTTTAATGATAAGCAGTGAAAGTGATAGAGAGGATAGGAAGGAATTAAGATAAACAATTAATAATCTTAATAAAAGAAATGAACAATGGTAATAAACCAGAAAGAATAATCAAAATGTTGATAGACAACCAATTTCATTGTGTTAGCAATTAATAAACAAAGTAGTTATTAGTTCATTTAAAAGAGTCGTGTTTTATAAGAAGAGATATGGCTGGATCATGAACAGACCATAAACCAATTTTAATGTTATATGTTATCATAGTAGGATTAAGTGATACAAAAGTGTGTAAGAGATAGTAGAAGGTATAATCAAGCAATTGTATAAGTTTAACAATCCCAATATTACTCATCATTGTAAAGATAGAAAAAAGAATATTAGACAAGGAATGATTTTGTAAAATTATAATAATATTCATTTATTGTAAAACAGCCCAAAGTAATTCAAAAGTAAACAAGGACTAAGTGATAGTAAGCAGAACATATGAAAGTAATAAATAATGTTTAATTTGTGTAAAATAAGAAATTCTAAACATTTACAGCTTAGGCCTATAAAAAGCCTAACTGTCAAAATTCAGAATAAACAATTTGTAAGCAATTCACCAGTGTATTTGAGAATTAAGACCAAGTAACGTATTAATGTCAATTATGTAACCATAATAGAATGTCAGAAATAGAATAAACAGAAAAATTAAGTGAATTAGGTAATAAAATAACATTAGTAAATTGGTCAAAACATTAATACATGACCAAGCCCAGCTTTATGGGATATCAAATTAATCTTTGAAAGAAAATAGAGACATTTATGTTAATATCTCACACATTGGGAATAACACCAAGGAATAATAGCAATTATAAAATATTTATTCATTTTGGACAAAAACCCAATATTTATAACAATGAGTACAAATGTAGTCAACCAATAAGGTAGGAGCTGGTAACCATAACAACAAAACTTTGTTAGAAGAAAAACCGTTATAAAACGTATCAGTCCATTATTAACGATCAAGAGAGACGGATGCCAATCTGAATTCGACTCAATTAATAGTTAAAAAAGAGGGAATGCAATCAAAACTAAACAAATACGAATACCAGAAGTTGAACCTAGATCCATTAAACCCAGGATGAACATATAAAACAAATTTCAACAATTAAAATTAATAAAACTTTGAATAATTAAAATAGAAGCCAGAAAAAGGAGGAAACCCAAATGATGAAGAATTAATTAATATATCAACACAATCTGGAAGAAATACGTGTGACTCATCACAAGAAACGACAAGGTTTTGTTAAGCATAAATGAATTATCAGTAATTGCGAACTAAACTAGTCAACTTTTTCACAACACAATAACTCTCACTCCGAACTTGGTATACTAAATTCTTTCAAGGATTAATCAAAAACATTATTAAAACTGTATGTAAACTGTAGCTTAACCTATGTGCGAGGCCTAAAAGGTTGACACACTTTTTAAACACTAAGAACCGAATTGTATGTAAACCTGCATAGTATTTAAGTAACATTGATGTAAGGTTGTGTACTTTAATAACATCTTGTTTATTTTTTCGTAATCAAAAGAACTCTTTGAGTGAATGAATTGTGTAAAATAATTAATGTCAGCGTCCACGCTGCTTTCGTCAAACTGCCCATGGCCAACCGCTGAGATATAATTTATTTATAGCCGGAGCAAACTTTTTTATAATAACATCTTTTGTATTTAAATGGTAAATGATTAGCGAATCTGGACGCTAATAAATTAGTACTGAACATTAATAACCGTCCTTTGTTTTATTTGATATATATTGTAATATCTGTGTACTTTAACAGTGAAGAAAAATCTTTACCAGAATTATAGTCAAATAAACAATGTTACTCACCGTCAGAGGCTTAATTCTTATATTTGCGATGTTATATTAGACTCAACATGTTTCGGGACAGCTTGACCTATCCTCAGGAGTAAAAAAAACACTCTTCAAACCTCAATAGAGGATGAATCGTCGAACATTATAAAATATCAAAATCCAAAACACACAATGAATAAATTAATGAAAACCACAACATTAGGCGTACATACAGGCTCCAAGGTGCACACCTCATGCCAGCCGAACGCGCACTAAGTAAAATCACTCATCGCTCGAAAGATGTCGCAGTGCGGTATCATATAAAGCATTCGACTTAAAGTTTAGTTGATCGTTCAAAACAAATGGCCTGGTGTCACTATTATTATAAGCTTTGTAAATCTCGAATTCTTTGAGACCGTTCATATACTGTCCCTTATTGCAAATATGGAGGGGGACTAAGTTAGTCTTAAAATCAGTTCAGCCGTGATTTTCATTGACAAGATGCTTAGCAAAACTAGATTTCATGTTTTCGAGGGCACGATGACTTGTGGGTGGCCTATGTTCAACGAACCTTTTTAAAAAACCACGGCCGGTCTGTCCCACATAAAACGCGTCGCAATCATCGCATATCAATTTGTATACCCCCGTTTTCTTCTCGAGGGCTGTAGGTTCATGAACGTGCAAGATTTTTAAAATGTTATTAGTCGTTCTATAGGCAGCGATAAGATTGCTATTATTGTTCGGAATAGGTGCTATAATCTTGGGCATAAGTTCTGTGTAAGGAGTCAGGATATATTTATGCGTTCCTTCCCTAGGTGTCCTACGTGTGTTGGTATCCTTACGTTTCTTGCGTTTTTCTGAGGATGCTGTCTATCAATGATTCCTTGTAACCGTTAGAGGACGCGATGTGTTTAATGATGCTCAACTCGTTATAGTAATCTTGCAAACTAAGGGGTACTGATAAAAGACGGCCGATCATACTATGAAAGGCAGCCATCTTATGAGTCACTGGATGATGGGATGTAGCATGAATAACGATATCAGTAGCAGTAGGCTTCCTGTATATACCAAACTGAATCTTATTTCCATGCCTACTGATAGTAAGATCCAAGAAGTTTAATTTACCGTTATCTTCGACCTCTAGTGTAAACTTCATATTGTCATTGATGTTATTCAAATAATTGTGTAAAATGCCAATCTGACGGTGTGTGCCATTGTAAATCAAAAAAGTATCGTCAACGTAACGTCCATAAAACACTATGTTAGAGTCGAATCTATTGTTAGAAAATATAAAAGAATTTTCAAAATAATTTAAGTAGACGTCGGCCAAAAGGCCTGAAAGTGGAGATCCCATTGCCAACCCATCGAGTTGGCTGTAGAATTCCTTGTTATGTGTAAAGTAATTCTGATTGAAAAGTAAGTCTAAAAGGTCCATTAACTCTGTACTACATTCAGCGCTTAATTTATACGGCAAGAAATCACTTCTCAATTCTAAATTATACCATATACATTTGCAGCTATTAAACACTATACATCCTACTACATTAGACCTTTACCTTGATTTCATAAATAAAGACGTGACGCGTATCATTCATCAGTTACATAGTAAACAAATGGACAAAGTCCGTAGACTAATAACTTAGATAAGCAAATATCGACCGTCACTAATGATAACTGTAAACACAAGTTTCACGAACGACTGCGGAATCTAACTTCAATTGAGTTTACTGACGCTGAAACTGGTTTGTTATGTAAAGGTTTGAAATATAACTTACCGAAGTATAACTCCAATACATGCCATGATAATATTATTAATGAGGTTATATGTGCCGAAACGATGATTAAAGCAATTGATAACCAAAGCAGCCGGGACGAGGCGCATTTCTTGATTAACAATAAACTTAATAAATATATCAATAATCGGGAATCCGGGAATCGTCCCCACGTTTTGAATACGTTTAACGAATATAACGGGGAACGTAGGATCCTAGCAAGTATAAAACAGAAACTCATTGCTAACCAAGCCAAGGTCTAATGTAGTAGGATGTATAGTGTTTAATAGCTGCAAATGTATATGGTATAATTTAGAATTGAGAAGTGATTTCTTGCCGTATAAATTAAGCGCTGAATGTAGTACAGAGTTAATGGACCTTTTAGACTTACTTCTCAATCAGAATTACTTTACACATAACAAGGAATTCTACAGCCAACTCGATGGGTTGGCAATGGGGTCTCCACTTTCAGGCCTTTTGGCTGACGTCTACTTAAATTATTTTGAAAATTCTTTTATATTTTCTAACAATAGATTCGACTCTAACAATAGTGTTTTATGGACGTTACGTTGACGATACTTTTTTGATTTACAATGGCACACACCGTCAGATTGACATTTTACACAATTATTTGAGTAGCATCAATGACAATATGAAGTTTACACTAGAGGTCGAAGGTAATGGTAAATTAAACTTCTTGGATCTTACTATCAGTAGGCATGGAAATAAGATTCAGTTTGGTATATACAGGAAGCCTACTGCTACTGATATCGTTATTCATGCTACATCCCATCATCCGGTGACTCATAAGATGGCTGCCTTTCATAGTATGATCGGCCGTCTTTTATCAGTACCCCTTAGTTTGCAAGATTACTATAACGAGTTGAGCATCATTTAACACATCGGGTCCTCTAACGGTTACAAGGAATCATTGATAGACAGCATCCTCAGAAAACGCAAGAAACGCAAGGATACCAACACACGTAGGACACCTAGGGAAGGAACGCATAAATATATCCTGACTCCTTAAACAGACCTTATGCCCAAGATTATAGCACCTATTCTGAACAATAATAGCAATCTTATCGCTGCCTATAGAACAACTAATAACATATTAAATATCTTGTGCGTTCATGAACCTACAGCCCTCGAGAAGAAAACGGGGGTATACAAATTGATATGCGATGATTGCGACGCGTTTTATGTGGGACAGACCGGCCGTGGTTTTTTAAAAAGGTTCGTTGAACATAGGCCACCCATAAGTCATCGTGCCCTCGAAAACATGAAATCTAGTTTTGCTAAGCATCTTGTCAATGAAAATCGCAGCTATACTGATTTTAAGACTAACTTAGTCCCCCTCCATATTTGCAATAAGGGACAGTATATGAACGCTCTCGAAGAATTCGAGATTTACAAAGCTTATAATAATAGTGATACCAGGCCATTTGTTTTGAACGATCAACTAAACTTTAAGTCGAATGCTTTATATGATACCGCACTGCGACATCTTTCGAGCGATGAGTGATTTTACTTAGTGCGTGTTCGGCTGGCGTGAGGTGTGCACCTTGGAGCCTGTACATACGCCTAATGTTGTGGTTTGCATTAATTTATTCATTGTGTGTTTTGGATTATGATATTTTATAATGTTCGACGATTCATCCTCTATTGAGGTTTGAAGAGTGTGTTTTTTACTCCTGAGGATGGGACAAGCTGTCCCGAAACATGTTGAGTCTAATATAACATCGCAAATATAAGAATTAAGCCTCTGACGGTGAGTAACATTGTTTATTTGATTGTCATACAAGTGGCTTGGTACTATAAACAAACTTAAAATCAGAATTATAGGTTGGCAACATGACGGACGACACGCTAGATTTGAATTCCCGCCAGTCCGTGTGAGTAAGTTGAAATTATTGTCATCGAAAAGAAGACGACACAATTAGAACTTTTTAATTGTTTTGTGGTAAAACAATTTGGCGCCTATCGGGAAGTAAGTACATCAATTAAGGACAGGTAAGGAGAAGAACGAGAAGGATTCGGTACTGGTTGTAGCGAGTTCACGATCTTCATCGTCAGCGATAGATACGTTATAAGAAGACGACAACGTAATAAAACTTTCAGAGTACGTTCACAGAATAAGTCATTACAACGTGCTTGTGTATGTAAGTGTGTGTGTACACGCGTGTGCATGGGTATGTATGTATCATTCAGAGAAGTGAATAAAAAGCTGTAATAACTTGGAGTTTTTACTTCGTAGTAATAGCATTTTCTCTGAACGGTGTGAATAAAAAAATACTACTGCTGGGTAGTAAGAACTCCGTGGCGTCCGGATTAAACGAAGCAGTTACTATGATAGTAAGTACTACCCTAGAAGGTTTCATTACCTTTTCACGCTCATGTTGAAAAAGAAAAAATATTGTTGGAAAATTTAAAAAAAAAATGTTGTAATGATGCAGTAACTGACACAGTAGACTTGCACTTGCAATGTACCGGCGATTTTGCCAACCCTCCTTTATTTCCTTTCTATTGATATTAAATAAAGTATCCTTGTAAAAAAAAAACTAATTTAATTTTTAAGAACCATGCAGTGCTGTATAACGCCTATGCCTACTTTTTATAGGCCTATACTGTACTGTTGCTACCAGACTCTTACTGGTAGGCAATTGTAGTTAGTCGTCATGTTACTTTTAATCCCATAAGAATGGACTACTACCCAATTTGGTTTTTAATCCAAATGGTTCGTTAAAAAATCTCAGATTACTGCACGTTATCCTTCGAACAGCTTGAAAACTTTTAGTGGCTGTTTACATTTTTCATTTTAGGACAATTAAACAGGCAATTTTTTCAACTCACCGTTTATTTCATGTAATTGTCTACTTGACTGTGCTGTGCATTTTGAAACTAACAAAAAAAAAAAAAACTATCTTAAAACTAATACAAGAACCCAGATTTAATTCAAATTAATAGCTGTAACATTTCCTGTCGTTTTTGTTCTCCTCGTGCCTTTGTTACTCGATCTTCTTGTGTTGCTCACCTGGTGCGTCGTGTACATCATCTTCCTCTGCAAGTGCTGGATTTTCATCGCCTGGATCTTCAAAGTCATTGTTCAAATGTTTTGCTACATTGTGTAGAACTGCACAGGAGACTATAAGTTTAGGAACTCTTTCTAGAGAAATCCTCACACAGTTACCAATAATTGGGAACCTTCTTTTTAGTTGGCCAAAAACTTTCAACTACAACTCTTTCGCGGGCATGCAATCGATTAAAATGTCTCTGACGGTCATCGCGAGGGGGCTTAAAAGGTGTGATAAGCCACGGTGAAATGCCATACCCAGAGTCCCCAATTAGACACGCAGCACCAACAAATTGCGATAAAACATCTCTTATGCCACTTTCCCTCCATATTCTGGAATCGTGAACACTACCAGGCCACTCTGCACTGACGCTGGTGAACTGCTCATTCGCGTTAAAAGTAGCTTGCACGTTTGTGCTCGGGTATCCTTTATGGCAAACATACTCATCCCCAAACAATATTGGTTTTAATATCTATTTGAGTACAGTCCAAAGCACCTATTACGAAGGCATTCTAAATCGAGTCTGCCATAAAAGCTGAGCATAATTGATTTCATGTACTGTATTGGGAAACTTTATCCAGTTTTGTGCTATGTCAAAAATTTTGTCCATAACATAGTGAATCGTCTTACAGGCTGTCGAGCGATCAACTCCAACATCCTCGGCAACTCCACTTTGGAATCCTGGATCGGCGACTGAACATAGAAATATCTCCAATTTTTCTCTTGACGTCAAAGCTCCTCCTTGGGTTTCTTCAGTATAAGCCAAGAATTCATTTACCAAAAAGTTTACACTTTCGTCCTCGAACCGTAAAAGTTGTTTTCCACCAACTTCTCTCCGCTCACGATATACTTTCCGTTCACGAACTTACATAAACATCGCCATTGTGGTGACTGAACAGAAATGTAGTCTGCTCTCCAAAATAACGAAGCATCTACTACTGTTGTGAAGGTGTTGCTACGTTTTATTCACATGCAAACGAAGTAAAAACTACACCGTCCGGACTATTTGAAGCAAGTGCTACACCATGGGAGCACTTCCTTTTTTATTCACTCCAAACTAAGTAATACCTTCAAAATCAGCGAAACAGAACACTTACTACTTTTTATTCACTTAACTTATTGTATATGTGGAGGAGTTGAGATAGTTTGTTTACATCTTCAAATGTTCTCTTTACGACAATGAGAAAATTGTAAACACTTGCTCTCTTTCTCACTCTCTCTCACTCACTGTGAGAGGGAGAGAGTGAGAAAGATGCAAGAGTGAGAGTGAGTGGGAGGATGAGTGAGTGGGAGGATGAGTGAGTGAGAGAGCGATTTCAAGTGGGAGTGAGAGGTTGTCAGAATGAGAGGTAGAGGGAGAATGGGTGAGAGTGAGGGTGTGATTGTGGACATATACATAAATTTACAATATTCTATAGTACTCTGGACTGTAATTTACAACAATATGATTATAAGTATTATCCAAGTATGATTACTTGTTAGATAGATTTACCATAAACTTGTGTGTTTGTAACTTTATGTAAACTATCTGATGTAAGGTCGTAAAGTTCTACAGATATTGTGTAATTTATATTTTCTAAATTAATTATTCTTTTTAATACCAGTAGTGAGTGAAACATGTTAAAAATAACTTTTAATAATTACATAGTTGAACATTCCTTAATCTGTTTTTAGTTATAATATATTTTACCATTTGTGCGTACACACGCACACACTCATAAACACGCACGGTGTATGTATAAACGTTTTTTGTACCAATCTAATATCTAATTGTTGATTATTGCTTTTATAATTAATTAAAAATATCATTACATGTAGTAATTTAAATTGTAATAGTGTATAAATTAAGTTCTGTGATATTATAATTTTCTCGTTGTCTTAAAAAAAAACATTTGAAGACGTAAACAAACTATCTCAACTCCTTCACATATACAGTAATACATACATATGCACGCACATGCTTATACGCTCACACACTCACATACACAAACATGTTCACCCAAATAATTGTTCTGTTGTGTTTAACATTTCTTTTGTATTCATACACAGGTCCTGATGATGACAATAAACACTGTCAAAATGTTGACACAAATAAGTTAAAATTTTGTGTTATATTTTTGACCGATCCTCACAAACGTTTCACTGAAAAATTATTATTATTATTATTATTATTATTATTATCATCTACAACGACACAAATTGCAAATATAATGTATTTGTGTATGAGGAGCCCCACGTTCTTTGGGACGCCAAAATTATGCAACTTTACACATGACTGTTTAAGATACTGTAATTTATTTAGGTTGTATAACTTAATCAGGTATAATTATAATAAGAGTATTATATTTATGAGTATTTAAAATTCATATTTATTGTTTACTCAATCTTATAAATAATAAACATCATTAATAATCTTCGGTCACGATATTGCTCATTATTAAATGTTTATCTCTTATACTATGCAGTGTTACACATATTTAAAAACCCTCTTACATCTAGACACGTTAATAATCTTAATCTAGACATGTTAATAATTTGATTTACTGATAAAATATAAAATTAAAATGTAATTTGAATTGAATTCTTTTAATTCAGATCTGACCTCAACTCGCTCAGTCTATACCAATGTTTAAAATTAAATTTAAATTTATATTAATTATTTTTAGACTGGCATTTGTTTTATATTCACATTTAAATTATTATTTTCTATAATGCAAATATCAAATCAATTTAACTATTGTAACGTGACAAATGGTATGACATAAAACCATGTAAGGTTTGCAAGAATAAACGAATGAGAAGCTGTACAATAAAGAAACAAGTAATAAATAAAAGAACGATAACATAACACTAAAGACTATATTTGACAGACTCTAACTATGACTGACTATGCCCAAATGTTTAGGTAAGGTAATGGGGAAAGATAAAAACAACATAAAATGAACTATAAAGGAATATTCGAGACCAGATACCATATTCCCAGTAAATTATAATTTGTAATGACCATATAAAAGTACAAACTAATGAGTAGGGAATTATATAATAAGTAGTAAATAAAGATGTAATGAAATGTTAGAAAGGGTAAATGAACCAATATAATAATAATAATAATAAAATAAGAAGTGATAAAGTGACAAATAAATAAAATAAAATGTTTATTATCAGTAGGTCAAGGGGAGAATGCTGATAAATGAAAAATGTTAAATTGCATTATTAGGTGATGATTTTAAAATAATCATAGGTCATTTACAAGTAATAGGTTCATAATTATGGTTTGAAACTGTTCAGATATGTTGTAATATTTAATTATTTATGTTCATAAAGTTATTTGTAAAAGTTAAGACTAATAGACAATACACAATCTGTTGTATTAAAGTTAGACCAAAGAAATTATGTATTTTGTCTATAAGTAAAAGATTATATTGTTTTGTAAGGTTTAGAAACCAACATGTTGTATTTTAAATAATTAAGTTAATTTGTTTATGTAGAAGGTGTTAAGTTAAAATAACAACATAAAGATCATTTGTTAGAATAAGTGTAGGCATAGAATTTCAGACATGTTAGCTGCTAGGCCTATATATAAAAACTAGAGAATTGTAAATTTTAAAGTATAACAGCAAGGTTTATTGAAATAATGAATGTAATATGAATAGGTTTAATGATATTAGTCTGCACAACAAAAATGTATTCGAAATAAGCAGTATAACATTAATTATTAAGAAAATTAGGTGGTAAAAATGTAAAATCATTATTTATGAACTAAAAGTAACCTTGTTTGGTTCCAAATTGATGTACAAGTTAAAAGCAAGACAATGACGTTATTAGATTTAGATTCACAGTTAGTATAAGGGAATTAGACCTATTTAAAGATATTTGACCAATTTTGTACAGAATGACGATGTATTTCAATGACAATATCTCATAATGTTCACCAATCAAATTTTGTATTTTAACCATAGCAACAACAAATTAATGAAAATAATTTGAGAGTTCTTTAGTGACCAAGGATGGGGAAAGATTGAAGAAAGTATAGAGCTTGAAATAATAAAAATAATTTAAGAGTTTTTTAGTGACCAAGGATGAGGAAAGATTGAAGAAAGTATAGAGCTTGAAATAATAAAAATAATTTAAGAATTCTTTAACAACCATTGATGAGTGAAGATTGAAGAAAGTATAGAGCTTGAAATAATAAAATAATAAAAAATAATTTGGGAGTTCTTTAGTAACGATTGATGAGAAAATATTGAAGAAAGTACAGAGCTTGAGATATAAGAAAAAAGTAATAGAAACGAACTAACTAATAAACAATCTGGATATAGCATCATAGATTATTAATAATAAGCCAAAAACATTTCCAAGTGGATTACTAAAGTGGATAAATCACAAAAAAGAAAACTAAAATATACCCAAGACATGGTAACTGGACCTGAGATTAGAAGAAGCAGTCGCTAAGTATAACCTATTTTTGAGTTATCACGTAACGAAGACTGACAAAGTGAATTACATTAATAACACTGATTTCACACTCACTAATTAAAATTGTGGACTTATTTTGATAATGAACAATTAACACTAACACCAAAACCACTGTTTTAGTTATTTCTTGTGTAAAAAACTGTAAATTAATTCCGTACTATACTAAACAAATTAACCTATAAACACTAAATATCACTATAATATTGACGACTCGGAACACAAAGTTTTTTATAAGTAAAAACGTAAAGTTTTACCTTATAAAATATTTTACCTATATACCTTATATATTATTTTATAAGTACGTTTTTACTTATAAAAAACTTTGTGTTCCGAGTCGTCAATATTATAGTGATATTTAGTTAAGTAACGGACACGTCATGGACAACGAAATCCAAGACTATAAACACTAGTTTTTCTAACGTACTTTGTGACCATAGTCGTACATATTTTTTTCAAATATATAATATTTTGATATTTGTTGTAAAGCTTGTACTTTTATTTGTGTGTTTAAATACGTTTTTCTGTAGCTAAAAGGACATTTCCGTGCCTTGAGATTTAAAGAAATCGACCATTACTGGTTAGTAAACAGAATAGCCAACCGGCAATAAATAAAAAGTACGCTCGACAATTTGAACTAAATAATCTTGAACGTTATTGTGTAAATAAGGAGTTTGAGAAACGGATAATTAAACTATTATTATTCGTAATACTGTATGTTTGGTTCTTATGACAGTTCTTAAAACAGAGTTTGCTTTTGATATAATAAATATAACCTTCTTCAAGTTACAAAAAGAAGTTGGCAACGCAGAATTTTTGAAACGAACGGCGGAAACAAGGTGAGTTCCACAGTCGTAGTTATTATCAGGCAGGGACATATTATTTGATTGTAACAAATTTGGCAAACCCAACAGTGGGGCTTAAGATTGATCAAGACCAACTACAATATCTCAGACCATAATACAGAAAACAAGATGGCGGCAGTCTTAGGCCAAATATTTCAGTAGTGGGGCTAGCGATATGACGATAATTTTATACGCTTCGCTAAAGGGGTTGTCATAAAATATGTAAGAAATGTCACGTTAAAGCTTAGTTTTACATTTTCAAGGCGAAGTATAAATAATATATTAAATTTCTCATCATGCAAAGTAAGCCCTATAATTATAGCCTTGCATACTTCCAGCTTAAAATCAAGGTTAATTGAATGCACTTATTCTTGCTCCATTTTAAAATGTTATGAAATAATAATAATAATAAGTTTCTTCCTAATTGCTTCCTAAAAAATAGCGATCACCAAAGGAGCAAACATTCTATGAAGCAAAATTGGAGATGCAACTCAAATTACAGTTTAAATTATGTACTACTAATAATAGCATGCAAATGCTAAACTTTGGCCAACAAAGGCAAACACAACATATTCATCTACAAGATAAATAGAAGCAAAAAGTCAAGATGCAACTGAGAATCAAATGTATAGTACCAATCAAAACATGCAGTTGGTAAATTCTGGTTACTATTATTTTGTAATGTGCAGGAAGAACATAAAGTAATTGATATGAAGTACCTTTCGGGCAGAAGAAATTTATTTGCAGATCAGCTTAAACTCGATGCATTTGTAACCTGTAATATCCATTTAAATATTTCTGAAGGCAAACACACATTTTTATGAAACACTTGTACTTCTAATGAATTTGATATTTTGAAGCACACTGAAACTGATGGCACATCACTAAAGGAATCATCCTTTAATTTAATAAAGGCAACATAATCATCCTTTACTGAGATTGTAAATGGGTGTACATTCCATTTCTGCACTTCACTTTTAAAATACTGAAAGTCAGGTATATTGTCATGTTCACACCAATCACTAAAACTAGCTTCATCTCTTTGCAAGACCGTCTGAACACGTTCTTGAGGATTCTTTCTTTCTTTAGGAATAGCTAATGTGTGATAGTAGAAAGGCTGATTAGGAAAGATAGTGGGATATGCATCGTTCGTTAGCTTTGGAATTTTTCATGGCACACGTATAGGTTCACCATTTTCAACAGGAAAAACGTCTTCCCTAACCAAAAACTTTGGTTCAAAATGTTTAATGCACACCACAGCTTTGTCATTCGCTTCAAAATTATCTCTGTGAATCAGCTTCAACCATTTTTCCCTTAATGCCCTTTCTTTTGGAAACTTAAATGTTGATGTATCGTATATTTTACCATAATTGGATTTGCAACCGGGTACACAGCAGCTGCGACCCATTGTACAAATAGTTTACATAACCCTATAATTCACTTAAAATAATTAGTATTGGAGAAATGGTATAAAATATATTAACGAAGCACTACGGACAGATTTGGTATACTTTTTACACTATGTATCACAACACTAACAAACTCTTCCGCAAAACAACCTCAACATAACCAAACAGCACTACGGAACACGCCGGCACAGAACAACAAACTCACGCCGGTTTGTTTCCCCAACGATTGCCGCCATGTTGTCAACTATCGATACAAGCATTAAGGTCTGAGATATTGTAGTTGGTCTTGGATTGATACGGGACAATTATTTATTGTTGCAAAATTGACACTAACAACGTGTGGCTAAATAACCCATAGAAAAGACAGGTAATGAATTTTTTATTGTAACACTTTACTTTGATAAATAAAATCTACTGTCTCAACTTTAAATTCCTTTTTTTTTTTATTTCTTTATGTGCGATCGCTCATTCTTATGACTAGACATTTATCTATATTTCTAAAATATTATTTCTAATTATAATTTGTTCTTTGTTTTAATTTATTGTCTTTTGATATAGTCTTTATGAGCTCTTTTAAAAAAATCATTTATAAATGCATTATGCATGTCACCTCGAGTTCTGATGATCTTACAACTTATTGGCGGGGTCCAGCATTGTCCAGAGTTAGTTTTCCATTCCTCCTGGCCTGGCGTGGTCCTGGATACGTCTAGAGTCCAGCGTCATTCTCCAGCAGTGTGTGGTCCTGGTTACATCTAGAGTCCAGCGTCGTTCTCCAGCAGTGTGTGGTCCGCTTCAGAGAGTTGTTATCTGCTGCAAGGTAGATCTTAAACATCGTCTAACGTCCAGCATCCCTCGTCGCTCTGGTAGCTTCTCCGTAGATACTCTTGGTAGACTTAAACGGTCCCGGTATTTTACGTTTTCCGGAATATTGTCACATAATTAATGAACGTTTTATTCTTTCGTTAATGAGACTTGTAATAAAAATAAAACTCTTCGTATTGTTTAAATTAGCAGCCATCCTTACTTTTCTTTTATAGAATTGCTAAACTGCTATAATTGTTTTTATTATTCAGACAAAGCTTTTCGTCATTACTGACATCTTCAGGTCTTAAACAACTTAATCAAAAAAAAAAAAAAAAAAAAAAAAAAAAAAACTGTTCTGCCGACGGACAGCATGTCCGGTCCGACTGCAACTGTGTCTTGAAATGAAGAGAAGGGTTTTCGGTCGAACCCTCAATTTATACCCTCTCGAGATTCCGCACCAGTTGGCTCCAAAATCGTCCTGTCGATACCTGCAGATCGCCTGATAGCCCCCACTCCTGAACCTTTTCATATATTTGCCATTATTAGCAAATAGCAATGTTTTGCATGGAATCGAGATAGCACAAATCATAGCTAATTTGATTAAGCACTCACTGTATTAATTTGAGCATCATAGGGTAATTTGCGTATTTTTTGGCACGTTTATTTTGCACTGACTTCGCGTAGCGTGTCCTATTAACGTCATTTTTTCACTGGGGATAACTATAAAATTTACACACACTTTGGTGCCTTTGGTTTGTTTATACACTAATTAGTTTTCACACAGTGAATTAAAATAATTATTTTATTAATTACTTGGGGCGGGTAGCTGAGATTCCTGTCTGTACATGCATCACTAACACACACAAGATACACGCATAACACACATACAATTGAGAAGGTGTTCTCTGCTTGTTGGAACAGGTTAATTTCTCCCCTAATCTAACAATGAAATATTTTTACAATCTCAGACCTGTCCATTTACCCTTAACTTATAATAATTCTACAAATTTTATATTTATTCAAAATAATGCCTAATACAGCATATGGCTGTATTGTTGCATTATTCCTCTGCTTGAGAAAAAAAATTTAATAAATATTTATTTATTAAATTTTTGTCTATTTGTTCTAGACAAATACAATCATATTATATTCGCTTAACTTAAGTTTACATCAGTTAAACAACACATAATAATGAGTAGGTCAGTAACCCTTGCTGTTGGTGGAATGCAATATTCACCCCTCCATCAATACAGTTGACCTTGGACGTCTCAGTGTCCTTGTTCACTTCTCATTCCCTCTTACATTATTCATATTGTAACAATAAGTAACGGGCCGATTATTAATATTATTAAATTCGTTTGTGGTTGTTATTCATTATTCCCGCCGTTCGCTCTTGCCTCAGAATCCAACACCAGTGACGTAACGCGGAGCTGCCAACTGTTGCTCCGTCCGCTTTGCTGTGCTGTCGTAATTTTTAATTAAAACAGTAATAATAATGCAAAATAAAAACCAAACAGATGTACAGTTTCAATCAATCTTTATTCAATTGAAGGATTGATCAATTACGTTTTCGTTTTTTCTTTATTTTAAATACAAATTGTGACAACTTATGTCGTCTTGTTCATAAGTTGGTAGTAACTAGATTACTGTATGGGAATCAGTCAAAACAATGATGCTTGTTGTTTTATTTCTATTAAATAAAATAATCTCAGGGCGTATTCGGTCCGGATATTATGGTTAAACAATTAATACAACTCTTAAAATCAAAATACAAACTTTACAAGATAAGGATATAAAAATGTTTTGATGTTATAGTGCAAACTGGTAGT
Source organism: Magicicada septendecula (assembly GCA_034769895.1). Classification (NCBI taxonomy): domain Eukaryota; kingdom Metazoa; phylum Arthropoda; class Insecta; order Hemiptera; family Cicadidae; genus Magicicada; species Magicicada septendecula. The sequence goes on along the minus strand of CM068369.1, from coordinate 439,217,289 downwards.
CGTGTATGTGTTGTTCACCGTTATAGGTTATGAACAGTTTAGATATTTATTATTTGTCTTTCAGGTTTTATGGTATTCAAAAAGGTGTAATTATCAATTAGTATTATCTTCAAGTGTTCTTTAGTATTGGTGTATGCTATGTGTATGTGATTTTTCTTATTTAGTTTTCTAATTGGTTCGTGTACTCATATGTGATTGTTGTGTTAAACAAGGTTATAAAATGATGTAGATTCACCCAAATCCTCTTCTTTTATTCGTTCAGGACGAAAGTGGGGTCCAAATCTTCTTCAATTCCTCTTCCAGGATGTGTACTCTTCCGAATTGGTGTCTGGTTGTTCTTGGGTTCCTATAATGGTCTTCAATAACTGTCCTGATTCGTTTTACTATGTTTGGTTTAGGTTTACTCTGTTTTGTATATAATTAGTTAAGACGTTTTAATACGTGTCTGTCTTCAATGATCGTTGTTAAAGAAGTCCTTTTTTTATTTATCTGAATTTTCGGTTGCTAAGGTAAAACTTGAAATCTGGTTGGTTGATTCAGATATACATTGTGTAACGAACGTAGATCCGTTGTGTTTAAAAAAAATTTTATAAATTGTTTAATATTTGACTTTAAAAATTAAAAGTGTGTTTACAGTTTACAATTGAAAGTTAAAGTTACAAGTTATGATGAATTGAAAAAATTATTATTGTCTTACAAGAACTCCTTTGAATAAAAATAAAAATAGTTGCAGTAATGCTGTTTGAACTATAACGTTGCTTAATTCAATAAATAAAGCGTACTGGCTGGTCGCTTGATGAAGGTAGCCGTCGCGTCGATTCTGGCAGCGAAACTCCTCCTCCAGGTTGACAGTTGTCTAAGTACGTAAAGTCAAGTCACGTCTGGACAATAAAATTAATAAAATACACTTCCACGTACCTGGTCGTGATTCTGGAAGTTCGGAAGTTCACTTTTTTAGCAAATTAATAAGCTGCCAAGACGGTTTACAAAACCAGCTTGCTTTATTTACAAGGTTAGGTTGCCTGGTTTAATAATGGGCGCCACACAGGTTTATTTCGGGAAAATCCCGTGTAAAACCCATTAATAGAATCAAATAATTATTTAAAAAAACTGAAATTGTGTTTATTGCCCTTATGGCAATTCAAATTCAACAACGTGTGATCTCTACTAAAAGTTACTTTGATTGTTCTGAATTAAATATTTATTTACCTTTCGAAATAAATTAAGTCAAAGTTATGCTGCTAATAACTGGGTTTTATTTGTACCCTTGATAATGAATTCAAACAAACATAATTAAGAAAATACATTGGTATACAATTGAAATTACTTCGTTCACTTACCCTACTGTGCTAGCTCAGAGCATAAACAACTTTTCTGGTTATGTCCAGATAAACTTTACTTTAAACATTAATTTTATTTATATCTCGGGCGTAAATTCTTTGAAACACAAGAAAGAGTGCTCATACCTACACAAAAGTTAATTATTTTATAAGACAATATTGACAAGTAAGGCCTTGTTGTTTACTAACAAAAAATCAAACCTATTTATAGGTTAGGCGTTCATCACGCTCGCTTAATTATTCACAAAAGTTATATTGACCACTTACGACTAACATCATTCTTAAACAGGATTGACAAATCCACTAAATAAATTCAGTCATTGTGTAACACAGAAAATGTTTTGGTGTTATGCGTCAGTACAAATTTTGTTTACATAATATATCAGTGCACTCAGATTAATGGAATAAATTGTCACGATGTTACCTCTTTATTTTAATCTTTTAGATTAAAATTTAATTAAACACTCCAGTGGTCGGATTATATTGACCCTGGCTTTACACTACACACGCACTTGAACAGAGAATATTTGTCCGCTTCTGACTAAAATGGACCTTTTATAATACTATTTAATTATTTTCTCCTGTTCGATATTTCCCGCACTAAATAAAATAAATACTTCACATCGATGCACTGATTCTAGGTAGACTGTATTGTAGTTACTTGTTGTTGCCGAAATGGTTCAATGGACGCACTAATACATGAAGCTATAAGTTAATAAAAATTTTGATGGGACGAGCGACACCTTTCGCTCTCGATGATTGTCAGAAAAGTGGTAACGGTAAAACTCGCGCTCCCGTTATATACCCTCTGCTTTGATGAGGCTTAGGCGATTGTTTTATTTAGTAAGCTATTTTTTGATTGGCTCAACCAGACATTACGAAAATGACGCATTGTCTTTCCAACGGTCATTAACCGACTTTCGGCTAAGATGATTGACAGTTGACGTTGTTGTTATTATTGACAAACAGAATTCTTACCTTCTATTTACAAATGATGCTAACGCATGTCACGCACTTATTATAGTTGCGATCGTGGTTGTATCGCTATCAAATTAAAGGATATTTTTTTCTCTTTAATTTGATATAGTTTGACACTGGTTTTATTTACACTTTCACTGACATTTCTTAATAAACAATGTTCAGATATACGGCTTCGCGCTGTCGTCTGCTAGCGACGCCGCTACGATTCTCTCTTATCAATAAATTATTTGTGTTGCACATCGCGTTTTCACTTAAACGTCTGTGTCGGAACACTAATATATCCGTCTTTATACTTATTTAGTGAATATAATTATTAAATCTTAACTTACTGATGTAATACCTTGCTATGAACTATCCTTACTTCCTAATTACATTTTGTTTACACTATTTCGCTCTATGCTATTCATTAATAATTTAGTTGTTACTTGTATAATACATTAATAATGCTTATTGCTACACTTGGTATAATGATTGTTCAATGTATGTTATTTACACTAGTAGTCCTTTCTACTTATCACCTTACTGACAATTGTTCGGTTTAGGCGTTGCCTAGTCATACCTTTTACATCGGGTTTATGCCTTAATAATGTTCATTAGTTACATTTAGTACATTGATGAGGTAACTTACTTATATAAGATTCCTCTTACAATTATTTTTACTTCTTATGATTACATTTGAGATTGTAATACAGTTTCAATTTTATATTATGGCCATAGCTAATCTTAGTTATAGGCATTGATAGTTATTAGTCCTTGTTGATTTATTCTCAGCCAAATACTGTTGCTGATATTATATTATTCGGGTCATTACTTAATTATTTTTTATTAACATGTGAAATTACATTCAAGTTATTCACTGACTCGCTTGACAGCTTAAAGTGAATTTAATTTGTCCATTAGTTTGTGTCAGTTATAGTATTGGTTGTAGTGTCAAGCAGTGTTTTGTTTACTGCTTCTTGTGGCACTTCTTCTTCTTTCTTCTTCATTGGTCCTTCTCTTCTTCGCTACTTTCATCATCATACTATCTACTTACATTACCTTCATGTATTTATTAATTCTATGGGTATATGTCTAGGTTATGTAACACTTGGTCATGTTACAATTGTCATACAAATTCATTGTTTTATTGCATGAACTTGGCCAAAACTTTTAAATTAGTATAACTCTGTTATACTAATTGGGAATTTAAAACTAATAGCACCATTATTTTGGTTTTAACATTTGTGACACATAGACACCAAACATGCCTATTTTTGCTTAAGAAATTCTGATGTTACATTTTTGCTATTTGAATTTTCTTAAATAATTTAAAACTGATTATTTCGATTCCATATTTGCTGTGTATACTATTAATTATAAAGCTATCCATATTACAACATTTGTTTTATAAAATTCTAAATGTATTTCCTAAAATTTACAAAATTCCAAAGTTTTTATAGGCCTATGTCTTGACATGTTAAATTTATATTTTCTGTTATTGTAACACCTATTAACTATGCAACTACCATCAAAACTACTCCCTATATCTCTATTAGTATTATTATTTAAAATTATAACAATAATTATTACTGGAACATTATAAAAAAACATAATTCACATTTTGTGATTAAACAATCTGTAAATGCATGGTTTCATAAATCCTGCATAAGACTTATCATCCACTCATTACTTAATAAAACTATAAATAATATAAACACAATTTTATTCTTACTTTGAACATTTAAATAAAAAGTTTAATCATTTAATAATGATTTTCTATTTTTTCCATTTTTCTTAGGTAGTTCAGCCATTGCTGTACTAGGTACTTTTACTGTTTCTTCAACTCATATACATTTGATAATTATTATTTAATTGTACAGTATTTATTTCATAACATTAGTTCCACCATTATTCACACTATTAATTGTATGTTTCCATGTATCTATAATGATTGTGTTCTTGTATTATTTAATTATATAGGTTAGTTAACATGTTGTTATATTATTTTACATTCTAATGTATTTGGGCCTATCATCCCTCAATTTGTATTTTGATTATTATTATATTATATGATACTTTGACAAAACAATTTGTTTACTGATGGTAATAGTCCCTAATGCTTTGTGGCTTTGTAAGTCTTAATATTGTAATTATTTGAATTGTATGTCATCATCGGTATTTTGCATCGCTTTACCTAAACATTAATTTGGGTACGGTCAGTTATAGTCTAAGTCAGTTTAAATTTGTCATTTGTTCATCTTCACTATCATTTTTTAAAGATATATTTCTTCTTGTTAAGTTTCTTATCCATGATCTTCATTAAATCTGGTACGATATCAAGCTGTGCCAAATGTAATGTTACATACTACCCTGCCACCAAATTTGATTATTTTAATAAAATAATATATTTTGTTGAAATTATCTATTATTTTATCTTTCATATTAGCACTTGTTATCCTTTTTATGATCTGGTATACTTGTCTTTAATTATAAGTGTTCTATCCCTGGAACATGTTACCTCCCTAACAAATTAATCATTATCACATATATTTTGGAATCAGTCGGGGGGCTCTCTTGACCTAATACCCCGCTCTCCTTATAATACATAATACATCAATAATATTGATTGCTGGAGCTATCTAATCAGTCAATCACATTTAATAATCACTAGTCTATTCACGACTAAATCAAATAAAAATAATATAATAATATATTCTTGGGATGGTTCACTCAGTTTAAATTCTCAGATCTAAATATTTCTTTCCATTGATTCCTTCAGATGTTCATTTTCTTGTGGCGATATTAATAACATTTTTTTTTCCTTTATCAGTACTGCTTAATCTTCATTTTTCATTCACTATCTTTATTCATGAAGAATATCGCAAGGGATAGAGTGACGTGGCTACAGCGACAAGGCATTGCCTTTAGGAGATGATGATCTTTATTCAATTAACACGTAACAAGTATCTGTATCTATAGTTGTTGTTGATTCTCTCACAATCATGATAGGTTATTTGTAGTAAATTCGTTTCTAGTCTTGTCTTATTTTCATCGTCGATTGTCTACATTTGTCTTTTCTTATTCATTTTATAACACTTTGGTTTCTCCTGATTCATGGATGTTGTCTCTTTCTTTTATATTCAAATAATAAGTTCATAATCATATTTAATAAGAGGTGCTTATTTCGTTTAGAATTTTGAAATTTATTCATATTTGTTTATTCACTTGATCCAAAATAACACTGTCAAAATGTACTGTAAGTTGTCCTTACTATTTGTCCTTACTGTTTGAATTTTGAGATTTATTCAAATTCGTTTATTCACTTGATCAAAAATAACATTGTACTGTCTTGTTTTGCCTTCCTGTGGCTCCAATTAAAATTATATTCTGGATTGGTAGAGTCGGTAAGATGATCTTACTTAATTTTTGAATTTTGTGGTATTCGTTGTTATCGATTAACGACACGTTTGCGCCCGTATCTATCATGAATCTTGTGTCTAGTCCATTTACTTGGGTGATAATATAAGCAATCTCATTATTCAAATTATTGTTCGTTATTGTATCTTCGTTTAGCAATTCTTCTCTCACATTTTTTAAAAAATGATTATGCACTATTGTAATGGTATTGTCAGTCGTTTTGTCTCGTCCTAGTAAGTACCCAAATTGTTGGTTCAGTGATGGGACCTGTTGGTTTCTCACTGCCACGGTCCATTTAAATCAGGGCTGATCTCCTCGGTCCTGTTGTCTGGTTGACCGGGTCTGTCTCTATTCTGTAATTCTTGTATCTCAATGGCGTTATTATTGAACGTCACTGAGTTTCTGTTATTCCTGTCATCGTCGCAGCTCCTACTTCGTCTATGTTCATCCCGGTAGTGTCGGTTATTCTCCTCCTGAAAATTTCTCTTCCGGTTCCTATTATAATTCATTCGTCCATGGTACGAACGTCTTCCCATATCTCTGTCTTCGGTGTTCACATAATTCACATGCCTTCGATATGTTTGGTTTTGGTTGTTATAATTGCCATTATTATTCTGTCTGTAACGGTTATCGTAATTGTTTTGATGACCTCGGTTTTTCTGGTAGTGATAGTCTCTATCATTGGCACGCTGGTATCCGCTATTATGATTCGTAGGAGAGCTACGGTAATAGTGGCTGTTGTTATTGTTATTGTTATTGTTATTCACCGCATTATTCCGTGGGTAGTTATTATTGTTATTATTATTTTGGTAACTACGTTGATAGTGGTTACCATTGTTGTAATTATTATTTGGTCTATACCCGTTGTTTTCATATCGGGCGTCGCGGTGACCATTATTTCTATCCATCTCGTCGCTCCTTTGTCTGTATTGCAGGAAGCTCTTCTCTTGTTCCATTTCCGATAACAATGCCAACATCTCCTCAATGGTTTGTATCCGTCCATTTATTCGGTCTCTCGTAATTTCTCCACCATAGTGATAAGCCAATAGTCTCACTAAACATTCAGTAGGAATTGCAGGCTCTAAATGTCTGGCTATGTTAATCTTACCCAGAAAGTATGCGGTCAGAGTTTGTTTGCCATGTAGATCATATCGGCCCAATCCTATGTCACTTCTTATCATGTGTTGTGTGGCATCAGACCAGTACTTGGATTTAAATTGTTTTTTGAATTCTTGAAAATTTTGTATATTTGGCTGCATCGCCGTCCACCAATTGTCATAGACTTTTCTGAACATTTCGTCCAGCATACTCCTAATTACAACCCATCTGTCTTCTCCGGTTTTGCTATTTTTCTTCTACCCGTTCTAGGAATAGCATGGGGTTTCTTCTATAATTGTGGAAGTCGATAACTTCTCGGTTTTCCTCACATGTGGTATGGGCACCGGTACATTGTCTGTTTTTTAGAGAGTTGATTTCATCTCTATGGGCAGTTGTTTGGTCTTGTACTCGATTAAGACTAGTACCTATGCTTTCTAATCTTTCTCCCATCACTGCTTGGTTGGTTTGTATATTTTCTATTCGTCCATTCATTTCTTCCCGGACGCTCAGTATCTCTTGGTTCATCCGCTCACACCTTTCCTTGGTCTCAGATTCTACCCTTTTAATTTCGGTCACCGGTTCTTCTAGCTTCTTGTCCCATTCTTCCTGCAATTGCCAGTTATTAATTTCCATCTTGTTATTCCACTCTTCTTTTAATGACTCTTTGTGTTCATCCAATTTTTTCATGGTTTCTTGGTAATTTCCCTTCAATTCTTCCCTCAATGCTCTATTATTTTCATCTACTTTCTCCTCCATTTTCCTGCTATTCTCTTTCAATTCTCGGCTCAATTCCTCCTTTGTGTGTTTATTATCACTCTTTATTTCCTCCATCTTCTTACTCAAGTCTTCCTTCAATATTACTAAGTTCTTATTACTATTCTCACTTAATTCATCCTTCAATTTTTCTAAATTCTTATTACTGTTCTCACTTAATTCTTCCATAGACTGTTTATTATCCCTTTTTAATTCCTCCATTTTTTCTTCCATTTTCTTATTACTCTCCTCCGTTTTCTTACCAGTTTCCTGCATTAATTCCATCATACATTTGATCATTTCTTGTGTCTTCTCGCTTTCTGTTTGTGTGGGTTCTTCTGGTTGTTTCTCCTGAGCCTTCCTTATTATAGTTTCTACTTCCTCAACCGGTGTTGCTTCCTTGTCTTCCATGCTTAATTCACTTACTTTCTCGGTTTCAGCTGCTCGTTTGCGCGATGTTTCTCGCTTCCTCATTTTCGTATATTTTTTGTTGTTTGCTTATAAATTATATTTTAATTTATCGCCTCACACGTTGGTTCGCCAATTTGTAACAATAAGTAATGGGCCGATTATTAATATTATTAAATTCATTTGCGGTTGTTATTCATTATTCCCGCCGTTCGCTCTCGCCTCGGAATCCAACACCAGTGACATAACGCGGAGCTGCCAACTGTCGCTATGTCCGCTTTGCTGTGCTGTCATAATTTTTAATTAAAACAGTAATAATAATGCAAAATAAAAACCAAACAGATGTACAGTTTCAATCAATCTTTATTCAATTGAAGGATTGATCAATTACGTTTTCGTTTTTTCTTTATTTTAAATACAAATTGTGACAACTTATGTCGTCTTGTTCGTAAGTTGGTAGTAACTAGATTACTGTACGGGAATCAGTCAAAACAATGATGCTTGTTGTTTTATTTCTATTAAATAAAATAATCTCAGGGCGTATTCGGTCCAGATATTATGGTTAAACAATTAATACAACTCTTAAAATCAAAATACAAACTTTACAAGAAAAGGATATAAAAATGTTTTGATGTTATAGTGCAAACTGGTAGTCGTGTATGTGTTGTTCACCGTTATAGGTTATGAACAGTTTAGATATTTATTATTTGTCTTTCAGGTTTTATGGTATTCAAAAAGGTGTAATTATCAATTAGTGTTATCTTCAAGTGTTCTTTAGTATTGGTGTATGCTATAGTGTATGTGATTTTTCTTATTTAGTTTTCTAATTGGTTCGTGTACTCATATGTGATTGTTGTGTTAAACAAGGTTATAAAATGATGCAGATTCACCCAAATCCTCTTCTTTTATTCGTTCAGGACGAAAGTGGGGTCCAAATCTTCTTCAATTCCTCTTCCAGGATGTGTACTCTTCCGAATTGGTGTCTGGTTGTTCTTGGGTTCCTATAATGGTCTTCAATAACTGTCCTGATTCGTTTTACTATGTTTGGTTTAGGTTTACTCTGTTTTGTATATAATTAGTTAAGACGTTTTAATACGTGTCTGTCTTCAATGATCGTTGTTAAAGAAGTCCTTTTTTTATTTATCTTAATTTTCGGTTGCTAAGGTAAAACTTGAAATCTGGTTGGTTGATTCAGATATACATTGTCATAGAAATTCATTGTTTTATTGCATGAACTTGGCCAAAACTTTTAAATTAGTATAACTCTGTTATACTAATTGGGAATTTAAAACTAATAGCATCATTATTTTGGTTTTAACATTTGTGACACATAGACACCAAACATGCCTATTTTTGCTTAAGAAATTCTGATGTTACATTTTTGCTATTTGAATTTTCTTAAATAATTTAAAACTGATTATTTCGATTCCATATTTGCTGTGTATACTATTAATTATAAACCTATCCATATTACAACATTTGTTTTATAAAATTCTAAATGTATTTCCTAAAATTTACAAAATTCCAAAGTTTTTATAGGCCTATGTCTTGACATGTTAAATTTATATTTTCTGTTATTGTAACACCTATTAACTATGCAACTACCATCAAAACTACTCCCTATAACTCTATTAGTATTATTATTTAAAATTATAACAATAATTATTACTGGAACATTATAAAAAAACATAATTCACGTTTTGTGATTAAACAATCTGTAAATGCATGGTTTCATAAATCCTGCATAAGACATATCATCCACTCATTACTTAATAAAACTATAAATAATATAAACACAATTTTATTCTTACTTTGAACATTTAAATAAAAAGTTTAATCATTTAATAATGATTTTCTATTTTTTCCATTTTTCTTAGGTAGTTCAGCCATTGCTGTACTAGGTACTTTTACTGTTTCTTCAACTCACATACATTTGATAATTATTATTTAATTGTACAGTATTTATTTCATAACATTAGGTCCACCATTATTCGCACTATTAGTTGTATGTTTCCATGTATCTATAATGATTGTGTTCTTGTATTATTTAATTATATAGGTTAGATAACATTTTGTTGTTATATTATTTTACATTCTAATGTATTTGGGCCTATCATCCCTCAATTTGTATTTTGATTATTATTATATTATATGATACTTTGACAAAACAATTTGTTTACTGATGGTAATGGTCCCTAATGCTTTGTGGCTTTGTAAGTCTTAATATTGTAATTATTTGAATTTTATGTCACCATCAGTATTTTGCATCACTTTACCTAAACATTAATTTGGGTACGGTCAGTTATAGTTTAAGTCAGTTTAAATTTGTCATTTGTTCATCTTCACTATCATTTTTAAAAGATATATTTCTTCTTGTTAAGTTTCTTATCCATGATCTTCATTAAATCTGGTACGATATCAAGCTGTGCCAAATATAATGTTACAATATGTAGAATTTCTTGAATGACGTCGCATGATATTTGCCGATGTCTTTTTCCTTCCTCTCATCATATACGATGAACGTGTGTCTACCCACGCGTTGTCTCAATGAATAAGGCCCGTTGCACAGCCGGAAAAATTTCTTCGCTGTGTTGTTACTGCGTTTTCCTACAGGATTAGCTTTCAACAGAATTTGTTCTCCTACGTCGAATCGTTGTAATTTATGCGTTCTATTGTACTTTTCTATCCTCTTGTTACCTTGTCCTATGATGGTTTGTTTAGCATACTCCACCTTTACACTTAATGGAATAGGTACGTTTTGATTCTCTGGCTTGCTTATATATTTGGTCCAGAATCTAACAGGTTTTTTGTCTCCATCTAGCTCGATTGGCGTATAACTTGTTGCTTCACTATAATTTTCATTTATTGCTTTCTCAAAGAAAGGTAAATACTCTGCCCATTTGTTGTGTTTATCGTGACAGTAGATTCGTAGATATTGTAGAAGAATTAAACAAAAAATTTGAAGAAAACTCAGAAAAACTAGAAAATAAAATAGACAGTATCAAAGAAGATAATAGACAAACTAATGAAAAAATAGACAGTATTAAAGAAGATAATGGACAAACTAATGAAAAAATAGACAGTATTAACGAAAACTCAAAAAAACAAAACGAAATTTGGAGTGAGAACTTAATAAAACTAATGAACGAGAAATTTGACAGAAATAAAGAGGAAACCGATGAGAATAACCAGCTGATAAATGAAAGCTTAAACCAAATTAATGAAAGGCTTGACAGGAACGACGAGAGCTTAAGGCAGATTCAGGAAAATAACAAACAAAGAGACGAAAGAATTGAAAACAATAATAAGGAGTTGCGGCAAATCATCAATGAACAAAACCAAGCGTTGAGGGAAGTCATCAATGAAAGTATTGCAATTGTCAATGAAACACTTAACAAAAGGGTGGATGATTATGAAAAGGAAGTAAGACAGCAAATAACTGAAACTAAGGTAGGTCTAGAAAAGACGGATGAAACTATCATACAACTCAGAGTGGAAGTAGAGGCCAAAATAAACCAAATAGGAAACCATAACGATACTAGAGTAAAGGAGGTACAAGCGAAAACCCAAGAAAAATTAAACGAAGTACGAATCAACATGGCCGGAAGAATAGAACGGGTTAACAATGAAATGAAGACAATGAAAATAAGGCAAAAACGTCAAAGGAAATTAATGAATATACGGAAAGGATTGGAGGTGATTAAAGGGGTATTAATTAAGCTGCATAATATACCAATTGCGGAACAAAGAGAAGTAAGGCAATTAAGAAACTCTAAACGAACCGCAATTGAGTTCCCAGATAGATTAGAAGGACCAAAAAAGCCAAAACTAACCGAGGAGCATGGAGGACTTATGGAAATTATGTATGAACCATTTGAATGATTAAGAAACAGTACGGAAGAATCAGTTCGAAAGACGATGCTAAACTTTAGCATAAATGAAAATTTTATAGCGACAAGATGGACAGACCAGATGATAGTGAGACACGTCACAAGGACGGAAATAATTCTATACGCTAGAGAAATCCGAACAATCAGTACAGAGGAAATAATGGACCACGGTTAAACAGATTCCAAACAGAATATAGAGAAAAGGGACGGATTTTATGGATAACAAATAAAGCAAACCAAAGGAAAATGATGAGAAACTAATTAAAATATATTAAACTAACTATTAAATGAAATAATCTAGTTACAAGATACTTCAGAGAAATTATGTGGAATCGATTTAAAATACCAAAAAATTCAAAAATAAGTAAGAACACCTTACTATATAATTCAGAAGAAATTATTTTAAACTAATAAACATGAAAGAAGAGAAAGAAGGGTTAGAAATGAGTTAAATGAAGGAAGAATATGCCATACAATTTATGATAAGGAGGAGATTCAGTGTTTAATTGCAGAAGTAAATGGGAGTGAATTAAAAATAGTAAAATACGTATGATAAAGAATAATTAATTGACAGCACGGAACTAAGAAGAATTTAAAATGAATATTGAACAGCTTTAACTAATATACTGGTGAATAATATGATAAATGGAACTACAGAACAACGAGATAAATAATTTAAGAAAAGTATTAGGATACCTCAGAAATAATAGTAATCATCCCTTGAATATAAGTTTGTAGCGAAGGAGCTACCTTATAGGTAATAATTATATGTATTGTGTTGTGATCGTGCAACGTTTATTTTTTTTTCTGGACAGAGATGAAGTTCCTCTGATTTCAGAAGATATAGTTAGGGAAACGGCAGAGTAAGGAAGCCAATAGTGCCCCTCTGATTCCGTACCAGCTATGATGTTAGGGAAATATAGTATTTTAGGGATTATACACCAAGAGAGGTAATTAAATATAAAAATGATAATAAGAAATGGTAGCGTAAAAAGCTAGAAGAAGTTATGAGTTCCAGAGAAAAGGACAGGTCTAAAACTGAGGGAGGTACCAGTAGAGAATTAATGACCAGATACACAATGAGTATCAACACAGTTTTCCGGTGCAATTAAAAGTTTAAAGAATAGAAAGAGAAAATAAACCCCAAAGAACCCATTGAATTGCGGATTAAAACAGAAACAATGAAAGACTGAAACCATTATAAATTAATAATTTTATTAAATAAATATTCCAAAGTATGAAGAAACTATAAGTTTATTTTAACTAAACTTTATTCAGCCAAAATAAACTTCATTCGCAGGGGGAGTATTATGTAACGTAACAAAGTTAAGGTTCCTGACGTTACATAAAAAACTTTGTCAAAATAACTGAAACAATGCCCAAGGTATGCCATAATTAAGTACAAGAGGGCCAATCTCACCTAAAAAATGTATTGATGATACCTAGTAAGGGTACTAGGTAATAAAATATTGAAAGTGTACCTAAATATAAAATATGTAATGAGCAGTGTAAGATGTATACTATAAACACTGTGTCTAATGGGATGAGTTTACTGTGGATGAGTTTGAATATAATAGACTGTTCAATTAATATTTTATGTTTTATAAAATGTACTTGTTGTTGTACTTTATCATGATATTGTGTGTACATGATATTTATTTTGTGTTTTATATGTAGCAGGTGTGGAGCCATTGCTTTAAGGAAGTACTAAGTAATGGGTACTCATTTCATTCATGTTAAACTTGTATTTAAGTAATTAAATACAAGTATATTTATTATGTATGGTATTATGTTAAGTGTATTTACTTTAAATAATTAATGAAGATGTTTTAAAATAATATTTGTAAACTTGGCCAGGAAGACAATAAGTGTTAATAAGTTGTCAAGTGGTCATTATAATTATGTTAAAAACCAATGAAGGGTTCAATGATGAACTAAATAAAAATAATGAATTGAAATCATGAAATTAAAATTGAAATAATGGGACATAAGCCAGTGACTCTTTGTACAGTAGGTCAGGTAAGAAAAATTAAATTAAAAACAAAAAATTATAACACCTGTAATAAAACTAATAGGCCTAAAAATTAGTATTTTGTAAAAGGAAATTAATACCTTTTAAAATAAGTCAATTAAGAAGAAAATGTAGTAAAATGTATACGGTTTAATAAGGCAGATTAAGTGAAAGTTGTATGTGATTTAATGTAATTCCAAGCAGGGAGTATTTTATTAAATAAGTGTAAGAATATTTCATAATTCTGGCTCTAGGATAACAAATATTATCCAATGACAGAAGAAGCAATGGTTGTTAGGGCAACAAAATGCAGGAAATCTTGTTGATTTAGACATTCAATTGTTATATATAAACGAGGACAGTTCAGTCATTAAAAATCGCCAGAAAACCACAAAACCTCATGAATGAAATTATTACAAATCAACATTAAAATGTAATCACTAATTGAAAGGACGGATTGGACGGCTTCCAAAACTATCACTTTGAGAATATAAACTACCTATCTACAAAATTCAAATCAAAAACCTTAAGAAAAATGAACTAAACTTACCACCAAATGAGTTATAAAAGAAACCATAAATAAATGCAGATAATCCAGACCGGGAGAAGTTGAATTGAATAAATAACATACAACCAAAATTAAAGAGAATTAAATTTACCTACTGAACCTCACTTTTGACTGCAGTGCAAGAACTTAATACTACACTAATTCCATCGGGACCTGTGACCACCAGAAACGAAAAAATCAGCGAAGATCAAGAACTGAACTTTCCATTACATCCCGGGACACTAACAACAACTTTTATTGAGAAGCTGGAGTTGGAAATATTCGAGCCATTCTTCATCACTCGTAGATCTGACATCGTTAGTGGAACACGGCCTGAATGAGTATCTTGTAAACGCTTGGTAAAAACCTGCTAATGTTAATACTTTATATAATAAGATTTTAATTTAAATTGTAATACCTAGTAACCTGAATTTGCATTACCTGGCCTTACTAATAGTTAAAAGAATTACATGTACACTGAGATAAGAGATAAACTGAAAATTATAATTAAATTGTAACATAAACCACGAGTTCAATAACAAATCGATTCGGTATTGTATGATCGATATGATGCTTTAATAACCGAAGAAAGCAACTGTTGTAAATTTAAAATAATATAAAATAAAGAATCCTTCTTGTATTTGATGAGTCTGTGTTATTATAGAATAGTTATTGTATTTCGAATAGGGTGTAATTTACAGGGAAAGAAAGTGATAAAAGCGTCAAGTGGAACAACTTAACCTATAAGAACGGGTCATTCGCTAATGGCAGCGCTCGATTGCAGACAGCTGGTGAATACGGGAGAATAGAGAACTAACTTACTCTCTTCACACTCCGCTCTTTTCAATTTAGATAATACATAGGGACTAGGGTTGGAGAAAAATACTGAATTATTCATTATAATAACCGTAATATAGTGTTTTTCCCTGGTAAAACACTTGATAACTAATTAACACAGATCTATTATCACTAATTAAATAACATCAACCATATATACAATATTGGTTCCTTGTAAATAGATTGATACTGCGGTGCTCAAGAGAGACCACTTACAACTTCATAAACAAGAACACACACCTTGGAAAATTATATTACAAATTGACGTTTCCAAAGTGAAGCGTATTTAACATTATTATATACAACAGAAAAAGTATTTTGTTACAAATTGACTCTCATAACGTGGGGTTGAAATAACGATAAACCCGTAACGGTGTTGAATTAGTTACATACTTGTTTGATTTGTAACAATATTTACCTAACTCTTTATTTACTCTTTCCGCAAGATTTCCCTGTGGGTGTCGTACTGATGTCAGTACAGGTTGGATTCCATTTTCACAAAGGGTCCTCTCCCATACCTCGCTTTGGAACTGTACTGCTTGGTCACTAAGTACCTTCATCATTTTACCATATGCAGGAATGTATTTCTGCAAGAGTATTTTCAAAACAACTTTAGTTGTGGGTAGCATAATTGGATACAGGTGGATGGCTTTGGAAAATACATCAATACAAACAAGTATGTGTTTCACTCCCCAACTTGATCTCGGAAGTGGTCCAAGAAAATCCACTGCAATTAGCTCTCCTTTCTGGTCGTTTTGGATACTCTGCATTTCCACATATGTATGCCATCTTCCACTCTGTAATTTTACATTTCCTTACTCATACATTCTTACCTTCGTTTCTTAACATGAACATTACTTATACAATACATTAACTTTCATTACCTTTTATTACATTTCTTTACTATTACCTTTCTGATCGCTAATAATTTTCTTCATCCTTACCATTACTTTCTGAAATACACCTTTTTATTTTTTAGCTTTGTAGTGAGTCATTATCGGCTACAGATGACTACCTTAGAAACACGTCTATATCCAGACTTTTATGTGCTTAACTCTACTCGATGTTTTAATCGTAGTATTTGAGCTCTAATTAATCTCTGCCCTTGACATTCACTATCGCTATCTTCTGTGTCCTTGCCTTTCCACTAAGGTATGAAGATTTCGCTTGCTCAGCCATTCTGACAATTATAACATTTATTTCTCATCTCTAATCCTTTCTTCATACTAATAACACATTGATAATAACATTCCTTACAATCATTTCTTACATATTTCTTTACATATTATCATTCCTTACCATTAATAATACATTTCTTAATTAACCTTTTATCTTATTAATAATTAACTGTAATAGTTTTCGTTTAAATAATTATTTATTCACATTCAATAGAGCATTGAGTTCGGTGTGTCGTTTGATTTTACACCCCTCCTTATAACAATGCATTGGGTCCGTCAACAGGAAATTCAGTGTTCCTTTGACGTGTACTCACTGCCGTGCTTACCATTGTTCTCACCCTCGTGTAAACAACGTCTGCATTCCATTGTAGCGTTGCAACTCTGCACTCACCAGATGTGACGAATAACCTCTCTCTCTCTTTCTCTCTTTGTTCCATAATTCTCTTGTCCTGCATGTGTTGCATAGGGTCAGTCCATTTGAAGCCTATATAAACAGCTGTTCGCTTTTTCGCACGTCGTTTATGATAATCTTTGTAGTTTTTATAATTATTGTGATTATCCTTATGATTATAATTGCTCAATAATTGCTGTGCGTACCCTTGTCGCGTGTGATTTGTTTCAATTGTGTTACCTTTTTGATTCTCCTACTCTGGTGCAACCAATACTTTGGATATTTTCACCAACATGGTACGAGTGTTTAATTAAATGTATTTTACATTCTTCCCTAGAGTTAATTATTGTATTAGAATTATCATCAGTAATTATGAACGTCTGTTCTCTCTTACTTCCAATTACAATTGTTTGTTCTACCGCCGCTATGCGCGTATTTATTTCTTCGAGTTTTGTAGTCAGTTGCTCTTTAAACTCTTTAAATTCGGCTTTGAAGTCGGCCCTAATTTCTTCACTATTCTTTTGCATTTGCTTTGTATTACATTATTTTAACTCTTCTATTTGCTTCCTATTTTCCTCTCTTTTTGGTTTGTACTTAATTCGTCCACCCAGGCACGCATCATCTTTTGAAATGCCTCCATATTTAAGCCTTTGGGTGCTACCATAGTGAAGTATTATTAAAATATTTATTTATAATTTATTATTAGTGAACCCTATGTAAGCTTTTATTTATTTATTGTTGAATTATTATTTATTTATTTATTTATTTATTTTTATTTACTCCTGTTACAATTACACCTGTTTATTTGGGTGGGCGCCAGTTGCGTTATTACAATACAATACACACAACAATTTAAAAATACTAACATACAAAATTAATTAAAATATAATATTAGTTATATCATATAACTCATCAAACACTGGTAATCATAGAGCATACATTAATTATTAAATGTAGACGTTTCGTGCCACACGTTGACGGGCGACAAAATTATACAACACAAATTGCAAATATAATGTATTTGTGTTTGAGGAGCCCCACGTTCTTTGGGACGCCAAAATTATGCAACTTAAACATGTCTGTTTAAGATACTGTAATTTGTGGAGGTTGTATAACTATATCAGGTGTAATTATAATAAGAGTATATATTTATGAGTATTTAAAATTCATATTTATTGTTTACTCAATCTTATAAATAATAAACATCATTAATAATCTTCGGTCACGATATTGCTCATTATTAAATGTTTATCTCTTATACTATGCAGTGTTACACATATTTAAAAACCCTCTTACATCTAGACATGTTAATAATCTTAATCTAGACATGGTAATAATTTGATTTACTAATAAAATATAAAATTAAAATGTAATTTAAATTGAATTCTTTTAATTCATATCTGACCTCAACTCGCTCAGTCTATACCAATGTTTAAAATTAAATTTAAATTTATATTAATTATTTTTAGACTGGCATTTGTTTTATATTCACATTTAAATTATTCTTTTCTATAATGTAAACATCATATTTATTTAACTATTTACTTTGATAAATAAAATCTACTCTATCAACTTTAAATTCCTTTTTTTTATTATTTCTTTATATGTGATCGCTCATTCTTACGACTAAACATTTATCTACATTTCTAAAATATTATTTCTAATTATAATTTTTTCTTTGTTGTAATTTATTGTCTTTTGGTATAGTCTTTATGAGCTCTTTTAAAAAATCATTTATAAATGCATTATGCATGTCACCTCGAGTTCTGATGATCTTACGACTTATTGGCGGGGTCCAGTGTTGTTCAGAGTTAGTTTTCCATTCCTCCTGGCCTGGCGTGGTCCTGGATACGTCTAGAGTCCAGCGTCGTTCTCCAGCAGTGTGTGGTCCTGGTTACATCTAGAGTCCAGCGTCTTTCTCCAGCAGTGTGTGGTCCGCTTCAGAGAGTTGTTATCTGCTGCAAGGTAGATCTTAAACATCGTCTAACGTCCAGCATCCCTCGTCGCTCTGGTAGCTTCTCTGTAGATACTCTTGGTAGACTTAAATGGTCCCGGTACTTTACGTTTTCCAGAATATTGTCACATAATTAATGAACATTTTATTCTTTCGTTAATGAGACTTGTAATAAAAATAAAACTGTTCTGCCGATGGACAGCATGTCTGGTCCGACTGCAACTGTGTCTTGAAATGAAGAGAAGGGTTTTCAGTCGAACCCTCAATTTATACCCTCTCGAGATTCCGCACCAGTTGGCTCCAAAATCGTCCTGTCGATACCTGCAGATCGCCTGATAGCCCCCACTCCCGAACCTTTTCATATATTTGCCATTATTAGCAAATAGCAATGTTTTGCACGGAATCGAGATAGCACAAATCATAGCTGATTTGATTAAGCACTCACTGTATTAATTTGAGCGTCATAGGGTAATTTGCGTATTTTTTGGCACGTTTATTTTGCACTGACTTCGCGTAGCGTGTCCTATTAACGTCATTTTTTCACTGGGGATAACTATAAAATTTACACACACTTTGGTGCCTTTGGTTTGTTTATACACTAATTAGTTTTCACACAGTGAATTAAAATAATTATTTTATTAATTACTTGGGGCGGGTAGCTGAGATTCCTGTCTGTACATGCATCACTAACACACACAAGATACACACGTAACACACATACAATTGAGCAGGTGTTCTCTGCTTGTCGGAACAGGTTAATTTCTCCCCTAATTTTACAATGTTATATTTTTACAATCTCAGACCTGTCCATTTACCCTTAACTTATAATAATTCTACAAATTTTATATTTATTCAAAATAATGCCTAATACAGTGTATGGCTGTATCGTTTCACATCATTATTTGTAAAAGAAAAGGAACTTCCTTGAATCTTCATTCGAACAATTTCTTCATTTTTTTACTTGTAATTTTCATTTCCTGCTATAAAAACCTTATATTGCAACTCCCACACATACTCACCCAACCTTGACTAAGAAGTATTACCTCTTTTAACACTACCATACATTCATACAGACCTGCAAAGATTGACAAGATGACATATATCCACAACCATACTCACATGAGATAGGCCTACTGTAAGTAATATTCTTTGTATTGAACATAGGGTCCTGAGATGTAGAGTTAATTATTGTTTTAACATATGCAGGAATGAAAGCATACTGATAGTAGACACAGAGTGTATAAACAGACATGAAAAATCTCTATTCATCGTCTAAAAATCTGACATGAATCAGTTGTTGGGAAATCTCTTATTGAGATGATGTTTTACAGTTTCAACTGAATATGAATTAATATAATGAAATAAACAGCCATGTGTTCTCTATGTCATCCATGAAATGTTAGGTGTGCAAAGTTATCTGTCTTCCACCAGAAGATCACTCAGCCAGAAGTAAACTCAATTGAAGTAATCTGGGCTAGTGTGAAAAACTAGAGAGCATCCCGTAATACAACTTTTGATTTGAAATATGTCATGCATCTGTATGATAATAAAATGTTCAAAATCAGGCAAGAGGATTGGCAAAGAAAATGTTATCTCACCAAGTAGGTGGTACAAGAATATTAAGTTACTTAGGAAAAGATGGAAACCTGTATGGAGTCTCCCATTATTAACATTAATAATAAATTGGCTAATTCTTCTGATTTTATGGAAAGCTGAGACAGCTAAGAAAAAAATGGAAGTTGGTCAAACCAACAGTGATACCTTATAAAAAGGTAGACTTTATTGTGTAATTATAATCTTTATTTAATATACATATTTTATTTTTATTGCTAGCTTCCTCAATATTTTATTTAATAAACAAATATAATTTAAAAGATATATGAAAATTTGTATATGTATATACTGCGACAGTACAAATAAGTGATGTACTGAGCATGAAATATAAAAATTTAAATTTACTTAATAAACTGTAAATAATTAATAATATATTAGAAATAAGCATGTTATGGATTGCAAGCTTGACTCAGACAAAAATATGAACAGGTGTTTCGACCTGAATCAACGTGCACACACACACAAATGTAACTGAAAGTGTGTACACCAGTATTTTGCTAGTGTGTGTGAACGCAGGTCTCTGCAGGCAAGTTTGCCACCCCAGTATGAATAATTGCACAATGACAGTTTTTCCGTAATTATTCATAAACTAGAATTAAGAATTAAAATCCAAAAAGGTCTCTGCAGGCAAGTTTGCCACCCCAGTATGAATAATTGCACAATGACAGTTTTTCCGTAATTATTCATAAACTAGAATTAAGAATTAAAATCCAAAAGCACCATAAAATGTAAATAAATTTAATAAATACTGTGTGCGAAAACCACGCGAAAGTGACACGCCGTACAAGTGCAATAGTGAAATAACTGTGTACAAACCAAAAGGGTTAAGTTGCAATGTCCAAAATTACAATGAACATGTGTTGTAAAATTAGTTATAATATAAGTATAAAAAAATACTTACAGGACTCTGCAATTCGCAGAAATATAAAAAAATAGTGAATTTGACAAAGAGTGGGGGAACTGACGCCAAAGACAGTTTCTAACATGTCGATTTTGTATCACTGAAGGGTGTCGACCAAGACATGGGTATAAATAGGACACGCAAGCTTCAGTGGTTCTCTTTCTTGAATCATCCACGATGCAGCGGGAGCTTATGCCCGTCAGCACGGCATATTTATTAATATTTTTATAAACAGTTTAAATTGCCAGTTATGTACAAGTACGTAACCAAGCTATGAGACAAACATTGTAATTAATAACAGCACTACTGAAGAAGTTCCATAGCGATACGACGCTGGACAAGAGAAGAAGTTCTATAGCGATATGACGCTGGACAAGAGAAGAAGTTCCATAGCTATACGACGCTGGACAAGAGGAGAGGATGAGAGAGTGAGAGACAGCCGACGCTGGACAAGAGGAGAAGAGAGACAGCCGACGCTGGAGGCGAGACGAAGATGAACACCGATGGAACAAAAAATGATCGAGTATGATTGACGACAATAAGGTGATAGACAACTTATTCATATCTTAATCATACACAGTATACGGAGACAGTTAAAGACATTAATATTTTATTTAAAAATAAGAGTAATATTTCTTGTATAGTAGAGTTAAAAATCATAGATGTTTTAGAAATACGAGTAACGTAACAAGTATCAAATTAATATGATATAAAATGATTACAAAGAATATAAATAAAAACAATTAGTATTTGAGAAAACAGTACTGAGAAGTAATAACTATTAATCTTTTGAGTACGTACCATATATAGAAAAAAGATTTAAAAATTGATTTTGAAACATATTAATAGACTGAGTAGTCTAAAAATGAGATTTTTCTTTTATATACTATTTAGTAGCATAGAATGTTTAGTTAGTAAGGATGTATATATCTTAAGCCTTACGGCATTATAACAAATAATAACTAATGTTTTTTAAATCGAAGTCAGTGCCATGTGCACATATTTTTTTTTATAGTATCAAATAAATTTTAATTACTGTTTCAAGTTCCGTAGAGTTCTTATTGCAGATACACCTGAACCCCTATTTAAATGTTATATGTTTAAAGAATTTGTCAATCTTGAACGTGAAACCGTTCACGCCTATTTATGTATATGTAACGTTGTTTAAATTTGGTGCTCCAAGATCGAGGGACTCCAAAAATTTAAATTAAATTAAATTTGCCAAATTGTCACGTTGCATTAATGTCGCCCTGCACGTGGGGCCCAACATGCCTAAATTTATGTACAAACAAAAATTTGTGACATAAATTGTAGATCATGAATGTATGACCCGATACCCATCATTTGACTATTAAAATTTTTTATGTAGCTAAATGGTTGCTCTAAAATATATAAAGAGTGTTAAATGAAAAATGTATAATATGTAATTATTATTTGTAGTAAACAGTAACTGAATGTAATGTTAATTGTTGTGTAATCACACAGCTGGCACCCACCACAAATAATATTGTTGTCTATGTAACAGGTGTAACTGTAATGAGTATTAATAATAACTATTAATAAAAATACAGAAATAAATAAATAAGTAGGGAACGGTTATCAATAATAATTTTTAAAGAATTACTATTAAATAAATATTTTAATAATAATTATTCAACATGGCAGAACCAGGAGGGTTGAATTTAGAAGCATTTAAAAATACGATACTCGCCATGATGGACGAATTAGTCATAAAACAAGCCGAAAAATTTAAAGAGGATGTGAAAGAGGAGAATGTCAAACAAATAAGAAAAATAGATGAAATAAATACAAAACAAACAGAAAGTTTAGAAAATAAATTAGCAAAACAAACAGAAAGTTTAGAAAATAACTTAGCAATACAAACAGAAAATTTAGAAAATAAATTAGAGGTACAGTCCGAAAATTTTAGACAGGACACCATAAAAATTACAGAGAGTCTAGAAGAGTTAAAGATTGATAATCTTGAAATAAAACAAAGTATAATTGACAGAAATGCGCAGTTAACCGAAAAAATTAATGACACCAACATACGTATTGATACTCTAGAGAATAATTTTAAACAAGCCTTACATGAACAAGTTGTACGGATTGAAAATAAACAAAAAGAATTACGTCTCGAGTGGAGAAAATATTTAAAAGAAATGCATAAACAAATAAATGATACTTTAACTACTATAACGCGAGAACAGGATGATAAAATCCAAGCTATTAATAATGTATCCCAAGTAAATACCAGTAAACTTAGAGAAATAGAAACACGTACTGTAGTTATTGAGAATAAAATTGAAGAAACTACGAAAGACCGTTCGGGAGACGTATCACATATGAAAGAAGAGATTCAAGAGGAAATGAACCAACTACGAAGTGAGTTAAGAAGACGACAGAACCAAATGACCATATTTCCTACACCAACAGAAGAAAGGAGCAGACTTAAGTTCTCAGGTGGTAAAGGGGAGAACAGTATGGAATTCCTAGCAAGAGTAGAGAAGGAAATAGAAAAAATTGGGAGTGCAATAAATGACGACGAGAAGATAGACTTCGTCACGCGATATCTTAGAGATTCAGCCAGCCAATGGTACTCTATTATTAGAGATAACGTTAGTACATATCAGCAGTTTCGTGAAGCATTCGAAAACCGATACTGGAATCTACATATCCAACGACAAGTGCGGGATCAACTCGAATATGGAAAGTTCAATCCACAAGGACAGCAGAGTATTGAACAATACACAATTACGCAAATAGAATGTGTAAAGCATCTCAAACCTAAATTCTCAGAATATGAGATTGTTTCAAAATTATCTTACCATTTTCAGCGAGATATCCAGTTAGCAGTTTATACACAAGGGATCAAAACCATAGAAGAATTTTTAATCCTTGTAACACAGTCGGAGAATATCAATAAAGGTAAGAACACACAATACTGGGAACAAAAACATGCAAATCATCACCATAATTATCACAGAGATGACAAGAAAGTAATACAAAACACTATACCGCACCGTGATAATTATAAAATAAATTATTCGCCACCAATGTACAACACTACAACACGCACAGCTAAAGAAACTGAACAAAATAATACAGCTAGACGACAAGGAGACGTTACATGGTCATCCAATCGTAAACAGTTTTCAAAACCAGCTGACAAACGCGTTGCCGCAGTACGAGGGGACGATGAAAAGAAATTGAAGAGAGAAGGCCAAGGAATGAATGAGACAGTAACATTCCGCAGCCGACCGTCTACATCAAAGGCGTCACAATGACTGAATAAACGGAAGCAAAATTATGAAATAAACAACATATACCCCTGCGATATTAGGGAAGACTTATTAAGCACCGAACAGGATATAAAGCGAGACGCGCAGCAAACACAATGCCCTATTGTGACGGTGAACATAAACAGGTGTAAATTACGAATGCTTGTTGACACCGGCAGCCAGCTGTCTGTTCTTAACGCTGCATGGGTTCAACGTAACAAGAAATATTTTAAAAATACTGCAATTTTGCCCGTAAATAATTTAAATATTACAACAGCTACCAATAAAAAAGAAAGAGTTAAACAACAAGCATATGTAACTCTAACATATAAAAATCTAGAGTTAGAACACCCTATGATAATTATGCATAAATTGATTTATGATGGAATTTTAGGTATTGATATACTAAATACAATAAATGCTAAGATTAATATTAATGATAATATAATTATGTGTAATTATAAAAATGTTCAATATGAAATAAACCTGAACAGCGAAGAAGAAGAGTGCAAGGTAAGTGAAACACCTATTACTTTGTACAAGCCACAAATACAATATGGTCCAACTCGACATGTGAATGCGGTAGATGAAGGGATGACGACACAGGAAGAAGAGAAACTGCACGAATTAATAGAAGAATATAGTGATGTATTTAGTGAAGTACCAACGCAGACGACAGTATACGAGCACTCTATAGTTGTGTCAGACCCTACAAAAGTCATTAGGAAGACATACCCTATCCCAATGCGATATGAGGAAGAGGTTGAACTCGAAATTCGGCGTATGATCGAAAGTGGAGTCATAGAGCGATCGAACAGCAACTTCCTGAATCCTCTAGTGGTAGTGAAGAAGAAAAATGGAGAGATACGTCCTATGCCTTGACATGAGGGAGCTGAACAGCATTGTATTAAAGGAGTATGACTGTGCACCAACTGCGGACGAATTATTTACTAAGTGTGAAGGAGCAAGGTATCTGAGAAAGCTAGATTTACGCTCAAGTTTCTGGCAGATTCCAATTCGTGAAGAGAATAGAAAGTACACTGCTTTCCTGTATAAAAATAAATGCTACCAACACAGGGTAGTACCCTTCGGATTAAGCACGAGTTTAGCAGCCATCGTAAAGTGTCTAGAAAAAGCCCTAGGACCTGAAGTGGAACCCTACACCATGATATTTGTAGATGATATCTTAGTTGTATCTAAAACGTTAGATGAACATATAAAACATCTAAGCACGATATTCCAAAAATTTAGGCAAGCGAACATATCCCTTAACCTAGACAAATGCGAATTTATCAAAACCTCTATCCAATTCCTAGGTCACATTATTTCATCCTCTGGTATTCAACCCGATCCTATCAAAATTTCCAGCATAACTAATTTCCCTATACCCGTAAATCTCAAAGAGTTAAGAGCATTCTTAGGACTCACAGGATACTACAGAAGATTCTCACCGTTATATGCAAGATATACGCAACCGCTTCTAGAGCTGACGAAGAAAGGAAAAAAATGGAAGTGGGAGGAGAAACATCAAGATGCCTTTAACCAAGTGAAAGAGTTGTTCATTGAAAATATTATGTTACATCACCCTCAACGAGAAGGAAAATTCGTAATATACTCCGATGCTAGTGACTACGCAGTAGGAAGTGTACTGTATCAACAAGATACGATGGGAGAGCACCGAGTTATTGCCTACGCCAGTAGAGTCTTCAAAGGAGCTGAAAAACACTACTCCACATCAGAAAAAGAAATACTTGCTATAGTATACGCTCTTAAGCAATTCAGATATTATGTTTATGGTACTCATTTTGAGATACATACTGACCACCAAGCATTATCATTTTTATTAAAATGCAAGGTAACAAATGCCTGATTATTAAGATGGATTTTAGCCATTAGCGAATACTCATTTACCATTAAATACTGTAAAGGTAAAGACAATATTGTAGCGGACACACTAAGCCGATACATCAAAGAAGAACATGAAGAAGTTTATGTGAGCGAAAAGAAATAAGTACGATTGTTATCAATGAAATTCAAAGAGAATGATGAAGTAAAACAAATGCTGAAAAACTTAGCACATCAACAAGATTTGGATGTAACGATAAGGGAGATGAAGAACCAAGAACAGCTACCAAATCATTATAAGGTACTAAATGGAATTCTTTTCAGGTTAGTAAGACAAGACTGGAAGATAGTACTAACGAATGACATGCTACAAAAATTAATTCGACCAGCACATGAGAGTTTAGCACATGCTGCCGCTCTGAAATGTTATTTGAGTCTACGAGAAGATTTTACGATCAATAATATGTATCGAAAGATAAAGAAAGAAGTAAAGAAGTGTTATGAGTGTCAAACGGCGAAAGGACCGAATTTACACACATATGTAGGAATGCAGAGTATACAGAAGGAAAACAAAGGAGAGCTAATTGCAGTGGATTTTCTGGGACCATTACCACGATCAAGTCGAGGTGTGAAGCACATATTGGTATGTATCGATGTGTTTTCCAAGGCAGTCCGACTGTACCCAATTATGCGACCCACAACCAAAGTTGTTCTAAAGATACTACTGCAAAAATATATTCCATTATATGGAAAAATGAAGAAGATACTCAGTGATCAAGGTGTGCAATTCCAAAGTGAAAAATGGGAGAGGACGTTAAGGGAAAATGGAATACAACCAGTACTCACATCCATAAGACATCCTCAAGGAAACCTTGCTGAGAGAGTTAACAAAGAATTAGGTAAATATTTACGAATATATTGCCATAATCAACACAATAAATGGGCAGAATATTTACCATTTATTGAAAAAGCCATTAACGAAAATTATAGTGAAGCAACAGGATACACTCCTATGGAATTAGAAGAAGATAAGAAGCCAACCAGATTTTGGACAAAATATCTAAACAAACCTAAGAAGCAAAATGTACCTGTACTAAGTATGAAAATTGAATACGCAAAGCAACAAATAAGAGAGAGAGGTAACAAGAGAATAGAGAGATTTAATCTAACTCACAAGTTACAACAATTCAACGTGGGAGAAAGTATACTACTCAAAGCAAATCCAGTGGGAAAAAGGAGTGATAATACGGCGAAGAAATTCTTCAGACTTTATAATGGACCGTATACGTTAAGACAGCGAGTGGGACAGAACACTTTCATTGTATATGATGAGATACAGAAGAAAGAAATTGGTAAATTCCACGCAACGTCATTTAAGAAGTTCTACACATAAAACAGAGGTCATTGTAACCAGTCAAATCAGCTGTTTGTAAAGCCACCCTAATTCAAGGTCGCGAGCAGTGAGCGTACGAAAGAGGGGAGGTAAGACATTTGTATACACTCCTATTAAGGGTGAAATGACGAATATTATTCTTTATTATTTGTTATATTTTTTTTTGCAAATAATAATAATAAATAAATAGATTAAAAAAAAAAATTTATAATAAATAAATTTATTAAAATTTTTTTTGTTACCAAGCAGAGGAATAATGCGACAGTACAAATAAGTGATGTACTGAGCATGAAATATAAAAATTTAAATTTACTTAATAAACTGTAAATAATTAATAATATATTAGAAATAAGCATGTTATGGATTGCAAGCTTGACTCAGACAAAAATATGAACAGGTGTTTCGACCTGAATCAACGTGCACACACACACACACACACACAAATGTAACTGAAAGTGTGTACACCAGTATTTTGCTAGTGTGTGTGAACGCAGGTCTCTGCAGGCAAGTTTGCCACCCCAGTATGAATAATTGCACAATGACTGTTTTTCCGTAATTATTCATAAACTAGAATTAAGAATTAAAATCCAAAAGCACCATAAAATGTAAATAAATTTAATAAATACTGTGTGCGAAAACCACGCGAAAGTGACACGCCGTACAAGTGCAATAGTGAAATAACTGTGTACAAACCAAAAGGGTTAAGTTGCAATGTCCAAAATTACAATGAACATGTGTTGTAAAATTAGTTATAAGATAAGTATAAAAAAATACTTACAGGACTCTGCAATTCGCAGAAATATAAAAAATAGTGAATTTGACAAAGAGTGGGGGAACTGACGCCAAAGACAGTTTCTAACATGTCGATTTTGTATCACTGAAGGGTGTCGACCAAGACATGGGTATAAATAGGACACGCAAGCTTCTGTGGTTCTCTTTCTTAAATCATCCACGATGCAGCGGGAGCTTATGCCCGTCAGCACGGCATATTTATTAATATTTTTATAAACAGTTTAAATTGCCAGTTATGTACAAGTACGTAACCAAGCTATGAGACAAACATTGTAATTAATAACAGCACTACTGAAGAAGTTCCATAGCGATACGACGCTGGACAAGAGAAGAAGTTCTATAGCGATACGACGCTGGACAAGAGAAGAAGTTCCATAGCGATACGACGCTGGACAAGAGGAGAGGACGAGAGAGTGAGAGACAGCCGACGCTGGACAAGAGGAGAAGAGAGACAGCCGACGCTGGAGGCGAGACGAAGATGAACACCGATGGAACAAAAAATGATCGAGTATGATTGACGACAATAAGGTGATAGACAACTTATTCATATCTTAATCATACACAGTATACGAAGACAGTTAAAGACATTAATATTTTATTTAAAAATAAGAGTAATATTTCTTGTATAGTAGAGTTAAAAATCATAGATGTTTTAGAAATACGAGTAACGTAACAAGTATCAAATTAATATGATATAAAATGATTACAAAGAATATAAATAAAAACAATTAGTATTTGAGAAAACAGTACTGAGAAGTAATAACTATTAATCTTTTGAGTACGTACCATATATAGAAAAAAGATTTAAAAATTGATTTTGAAACATATTAATAGACTGAGTAGTCTAAAAATGAGATTTTTCTTTTATATACTATTTAGTAGCATAGAATGTTTAGTTAATAAGGATGTATATATCTTAAGCCTTACGGCATTATAACAAATAATAACTAATGTTTTTTAAATCGAAGTCAGTGCCATGTGCACATATTTTTTTTTATAGTATCAAATAAATTTTAATTACTGTTTCAAGTTCTGTAGAGTTCTTATTGCAGATACACCTGAACCCCTATTTAAATGTTATATGTTTAAAGAATTTGTCAATCTTGAACGTGAGACCGTTCACGCCTATTTATGTATATTGTCACGACACAAATAGCCAACCCCGTACCAGAGATAAAAAATATATTTATAATTGTAAACAAATACTTCTTATCAAATGAACTGATTGATTTTAAATAAAAGCATAAGGAATATAACACGACAAAACGACGACTTTAACCCAACCCAAGTGATTGAGACAAAAACATAAACATAAAGAAGGGAACCACGGAACATACTTAGTAAAATGTAAATATTTTAAAGTGATTGAGACAACAACCCAAACATAAAGAAGGGAACCACAAATAAACCACGAGAATGAGAAAATAATAAACCTAAGCCACAAGGAAACAAGTTTATGGGTTTAAATGACCCCAAAATGTCCCAAGAAACGGATGAAAGGACCTAATATATTAAACAAACAAGGAAAATGAAGAAGGAGGGAGACGAGCAAAAGTGAAATCCAAGAATGATTCACCAACACAAGTAAAATAGCACTCAACAAGAGCATTGAAACCAAAACAAGGGTTATCAGGAGGAAGGAGAGATAACGGTTACTACCCATTAAAAAGGCAACCAGAAACCACAAATTAGAATTGTTATTAGTCAGTAAGTATTAGTTATTAAGTATTAATTGTCATTAGGATTAAGTCATGAAAGAGAAATAAGTATAGGGGTCACCCACTATCAAACAAATAATATAAACAGTGATATAGTGTAATAGTGTAGGTGTAAGAACCCCAAAGTGAAGTGTGACACTAGTGAAATTGTAATTAACAAGAAGTGATTTACAAGTGAAGGTAAGGTAAAAGTTGGAAATAAACAGTGCATAGATAACTGATAAATAAGTAGTATTAAGAGTGAATTATAGTATAAGGGATAGACAAACACTAGAAGTGATAATGACTTTTTATTTAAAAAGATGTTCAATAGAGTTAAGTTAACTATAGCCAGTAGTAAGTAAAAAGGGAGGATTCCAGAATAGAATAAATTGAAGGTGTTATCATGGAGGGAATATAAAAATTGTTTAGAGATTGAGAAGTCAAAAAACTAACAAAGATACCTAATTTATAAAGGACTATTATTAATTTAATAACAAGTGATGTTGTTTATCACAACACAGATAATATGTGTTATAAACTAAAAAATTAGCAAATAAGGATAAGTTAGGAGTGAGTGATGATATCTCTTAATCAAAACAATAACTCTAATAACTTATAAAAAATTGTGTTCATGTTATTGTTAGAAGAGGATATGGCTGAATGCAATGTGCAGTCCATAAACCTAATGTTATATTTTTAAGATTGAAATAAGGAGAGCAATATTGAATAATAAACAAAACACCTACAGACTCAAAACACAACACAACTAATAAAAATAACAAAGTAAGCCCAATAGGCTGAAACAAAATGTGATTTGAACGAAATAAGTAAATTATTATAATGGCTACTTAGGCCTAGAAAAAACATAACTGTCAGAACCAAACATACAAAGATTATAACAAATTGAATCAGAATTTAGAAAATCTGAGGTGAAGGAATCACCAAGGATAAATTGTAGATCATTTATAACACAAAATATTGTAATAGGCATTATTGTATAAAAAGAAATGTAATTAACAAGCATTAACATAATTGTAAAAACTTAAAATCTGAAAATACCCAAGCTTGTGGGGTATCAAAATAATCTATGAACGAGAATAAATACTATAGTGACAATATTTATTAACCAGGAAGGAAGATGGAGGAATAACAGTAATCAGAAGATATACGAAGGATTCGAAGTTTCGATAACAATACATCAACTCAAAATAAGCCTATTCGAAAAATACCGTTACTATGGAAACAGCGGTTGTTGACAGAAAAATACCGTTAGAAATTAGTAGAGAGAAAAAAAAGCGAAGCGTCATCAAGCCATACAGATGCAGAAGTCCGGAAGAAAGTTTTTTCAGTGTAAATCATGAAAATAATAGTATAAAGTTGCTGAAAACTAATCGTCAAAGAAGCAGATGACCACTACAACCAATATTACAAGACCCAAGACCTGAATAAACGGAAATTATCCATAAATAGAACGTCCAAACACAAGACGAAAGGACGCCACATTTTAATGAAGCCCAAAATCCAAGAAAACTGATTTTATGCTGCCAATTCCTATCTCGAACCAACTACCGAGGCCTATACACGTCGAATTGTTAAGTAATATCCAATTATTTATTTTCCACCAACCCTAATCACTTTAAATAATTTTGAAAGGTAAAATTACCACACTATAAAGATAGTATTTCTCTTTCATAGAGTATTTAAGCAAATTAAAACATAATGAAACATTGTTAACATAAAATAACCTAAGAATTGAACACGAACTTACAGAACACCTTTACAACACTACACAACAGATTGTAACAGCACACTTTATAATTCTTGTACACTTAGATTAAGGTAATTTGTATTTTTATTGTAACCATTGTAGTTCTCTAACTCATAGTCAAAAGAATCCACGGATTTTTGAAACCAAAACTGTAATAAGCCTAACGTAAACAGACGCTAGGTTAAATGGTTTCTAAATTAATTCGCCGCCCTGAAGATAAGATCTCATGTAATCAAACGATAATTATTTTGTTGTAATTGTAAATATTTCCAGTTATCACCATTAAAAAAAAAAAATATTCATTACAGGGAGTAACAAGCGTTATCATTTCTTAGGGAGTGCTATATAATAATTACTTGTATTGAAGAATAAATTGTAGCAGTAAGCTAGTGGACAGTTAGTCGTCAGAAGCGATGATTGGGACGGCTGTGCGAGCGGGAACGATTTGAACACCAACCCGCTACGCTGATAACTTGTTCAAATACAGTTTTTAGTTGTTTTGTAAAAAACGACTTGGCGCCACCCGGGATTATTACACCCCCTAAGAATAACAGGTAAGGTTACTGCCGTAATATACAGGTGATCAGAACTACGCTACGAACATCACTAGCCACCAAAATTACTGTAACGACCCGGTGCGAGGCGAACGCACTAATCATCCAAAACACATTATTTTATGTACACATTTTGCAGGTACGCTAAAAGAAAGAGTTACAGATTTGGCGACCAACCGGTGAGGCCGTAAAAGAAGGTCAACGGCGGCTATGAAGAGACACTCAATGTTTACGAGGACGGACAAACAGAAAGAAATTGAAGGTGAAGGCCAGCCAGGAGAGATGGAAGAAATTGAAGAAATAATCGGGGAGTTAGTCGAAGAGGACGTTCAGGAAAACCAACCAGAAAATCCAGTTCAACCAGAACCGGAAGTGGAAGTAATGGTCGGGGACCAACCCAGTAAACCATTTCAGAAGGAGAACTTGAGCCTGCAAGATATCATGAATTTTATAGCAGAAACTTCAAAGAAACAAGAAGAAAGAATTAACGAAAAATTAGAGTCATTGCATGTAGGAAGGAGAGAAGACAGGGAATTCCTGAACGAAAAACTGGACCAAAACAATGAAGAATTGAATAACAAACTGGACCAAAATAAGGAAGAATTGAAGAAGCAATTCAAGGAGGACTTAGAGATCCTGAATAACAAAATGGAAAACAACCGAGAGGCGTTAGAAAAGAAGAGTGAGGAGTTGAAGAAACAAATAACAAAGGATCTTGAAGTGTTAAATAACAAGATTGAAAATAATTGTGAGACACTCCTACAGCAAATAAAGGAAGATGGTGAGAAGAACAGAGAAGAATTAAGATTCATGCTAGTAGAGTTTCGTGAAGAAGTCAAACCGGCAAAAACAGGGATGAATAAGAGATGGGAAGAAACAAATTACCCAGTAAATCACCTTCAAGAAACTTTAGATAGTGATTTCAACCAATTGAGTGAAACACTAGACACCACTTCTGAAAGTATCAAAGATACGTTGGATGAGAACATGGAACCAGGGAATCAGAAAATAACACAGAAGGAGATGGAAATTATAGAAGAAACAAATATATTGTTTTCTGAACATACAGATAACAATGACACCAAGAAAATCAAACACATAAAAACCAACCACAGAAGAGGAAGAAAGAAGAACCGAATAATTAAGAAAATTAAGAAAACAGAGGAATTAAGAAAGGTATATAAGAGGAAACTCATCAAAACACGAGAAGAAGTGGAGATGATGAAGAACGGACTGATCGATGTGTTTAATTTGCCCATTACCTACCAAAGCAAATTAATAAAGTACAAAGATTGTAGGAGGACTCTGAGGGAAATTATAAAAGGAATTCAGAACCAAACAGCGGATGAAAATTTCAACAAATCAATACTTGGATGGAAGATGCCAGAAATAGAAATGACTGACAACAAAACAGAGTATAACAGATCAAGAAGGTCAATAAAATACTGGAGCACACCAGAAATGGAAATACCAAATAAAAAAGCAAGGATAATATTAATGAGAGATGCACAATTAACTTCTCTGATTAATGGACAAAATAATCAAATGTTTGCGGTAAACATAAAGACTACAGAACATATGGTATTAGAGGAATTATGGTACAAGACGGAGGAGACCTATTTCACCAGTAAGAAAACAGCTCTACACTCCAGAGTTATCCGAACCATAAGGGCAGAGGAACTGATGGACCATGGGTAAACTAAGTGAAGATACCACAAACCAAGAAAAGGGACGGATCTTCAAATTACCAGACAAGCAACCCAATGGAATAGAAGAAAAAATGAAACTATAATAAACAAACTCTACTCCTTCATTAATGTCAAACAAAAAAGAAATTAACGTTTATCCAGAATAAATGTCACCCATCAGACATTTGAAGGAGAAGAGGAGCAAGACAACAAAGAGTGTAATAAGAAAGAGAAGGCAATAATGAAGGAAAGAGAAAAGGAGTAGATCAACAGATAATTAACAAGGTCCAACGTATAATAATAAATGAACCATATGTCATCACAAAGGACAATGGAAACAACACTTACGAGATAAGTAATATAACCACCAAAAAAGTAAAAGGAGTGTACAACCAAGCTTCCATAAAGAAGTTCTATGAAGAAAACTAAATAACTGGAATACGTTCATCCAGAATAAGTGTGACTATCATACACTTGAAGGAGAAGAGGTGCATAATAACGAAGTGTCGAACAAAAAGGAGAAGGCTATAATATGGAATGGAAATGATAATATAATAAATCCACAACCATGAGAATTGAATTGATACCAAAATAAAATTATATATTATAAAATGTACGGCCATATGTCATCACGAAGGACAAGTAACTGTAAATAAAATACAAATACCAAAATTTAAAAATTATGTGTACACAACTTGCAACAACAGATCGATGACTTATGAGGTCTAAAATAAAAAAATATCAAAACAAAGGAATGAGATACATAAATTCCTACTAAGTGAAATCAACTTACAATACATTAAAAGTTGATGTGTGAAGTATATGAAATAATTAAACAAAATGTACCAAAATAGGAATACGCTACACAAATTCCTATGGTGTAAGAAAATTAACTTACAAAGAATTAATACAAACTGAAATATACAAAAATAAAATCAGACCAAACCTGATAAGATAAGTACATGAAATTATAATAATGAATCAAAGATATTTATCTGTAAAATAAAAAATCTAAACTGGTACAAAGAAAGAGAGAAGTTATGTATGAATCAAATATACAAGCTATGGCTAAAGCAAAATATTGCTAATTAACTGAGAAAAGTATACCAATGTCTAAGATAATTAAAATGATCACAATGAGAATTGAAAACCGAAAAATGAAAAGTTAATGATGAAATTAACATATAAATAAATAAAAAACAATCAATGTATGAGCAAATGATAGTATATAGTCAAGGTACAGCGGAAGGAAGAATGAGTAAAAGGCCAAAGTGATCTAAAAACAAACCACAAGGTGGACAATCCCAAAATATATTATTATTATTAAGTCACAAGTTGACAAAAAAGGTATTTATGATTGACTGTTGAAAAGTCCAGCAATCAAATCAACTGAGCAGAGATGACATGCCTCTGGTCTCAGAAAAATGAGTAGTAATGGGAGAAACCAGCTACTAAAGTTAGGGAAAAAATTGTGTATAAGGGAGAACACACCAATGGAAATAAAAAGAAAAACAGATCCAAATAAAATGGAATGAATTCAGTAAGAAGAGAAATAAAGAATGGAGAAACGACCAAGAAAGAAAAGGAAAAAGATTATGTATAACTGATAATTTCATAAAAAACTATACTAGTGTTTTATCAAAATGATCAATTTTAAAGGAGAGGCATTATGTCACGACACAAATAGCCAACCCCGTACCAGAGATAAAAAATATATTTATAATTGTAAACAAATACTTCTTATCAAATGAACTGATTGATTTTAAATAAAAGCATAAGGAATATAACACGACAAAACGACGACTTTAACCCAACCCAAGTGATTGAGACAAAAACATAAACATAAAGAAGGGAACCACGGAACATACTTAGTAAAATGTAAATATTTTAAAGTGATTGAGACAACAACCCAAACATAAAGAAGGGAACCACAAATAAACCACGAGAATGAGAAAATAATAAACCTAAGCCACAAGGAAACAAGTTTATGGGTTTAAATGACCCCAAAATGTCCCAAGAAACGGATGAAAGGACCTAATATATTAAACAAACAAGGAAAATGAAGAAGGAGGGAGACGAGCAAAAGTGAAATCCAAGAATGATTCACCAACACAAGCAAAATAGCACTCAACAAGAGCATTGAAACCAAAACAAGGGTTATCAGGAGGAAGGAGAGATAACGGTTACTACCCATTAAAAAGGCAACCAGAAACCACAAATTAGAATTGTTATTAGTCAGTAAGTATTAGTTATTAAGTATTAATTGTCATTAGGATTAAGTCATGAAAGAGAAATAAGTATAGGGGTCACCCACTATCAAACAAATAATATAAACAGTGATATAGTGTAATAGTGTAGGTGTAAGAACCCCAAAGTGAAGTGTGACACTAGTGAAATTGTAATTAACAAGAAGTGATTTACAAGTGAAGGTAAGGTAAAAGTTGGAAATAAACAGTGCATAGATAACTGATAAATAAGTAGTATTAAGAGTGAATTATAGTATAAGGGATAGACAAACACTAGAAGTGATAATGACTTTTTATTTAAAAAGATGTTCAATAGAGTTAAGTTAACTATAGCCAGTAGTAAGTAAAAAGGGAGGATTCCAGAATAGAATAAATTGAAGGTGTTATCATGGAGGGAATATAAAAATTGTTTAGAGATTGAGAAGTCAAAAAACTAACAAAGATACCTAATTTATAAAGGACTATTATTAATTTAATAACAAGTGATGTTGTTTATCACAACACAG
Organism: Magicicada septendecula; assembly: GCA_034769895.1. NCBI lineage: Eukaryota > Metazoa > Arthropoda > Insecta > Hemiptera > Cicadidae > Magicicada > Magicicada septendecula. The sequence goes on along the minus strand of CM068369.1, from coordinate 439,180,217 downwards.
ATAATATGTGTTATAAACTAAAAAATTAGCAAATAAGGATAAGTTAGGAGTGAGTGATGATATCTCTTAATCAAAACAATAACTCTAATAACTTATAAAAAATTGTGTTCATGTTATTGTTAGAAGAGGATATGGCTGAATGCAATGTGCAGTCCATAAACCTAATGTTATATTTTTAAGATTGAAATAAGGAGAGCAATATTGAATAATAAACAAAACACCTACAGACTCAAAACACAACACAACTAATAAAAATAACAAAGTAAGCCCAATAGGCTGAAACAAAATGTGATTTGAACGAAATAAGTAAATTATTATAATGGCTACTTAGGCCTAGAAAAAACATAACTGTCAGAACCAAACATACAAAGATTATAACAAATTGAATCAGAATTTAGAAAATCTGAGGTGAAGGAATCACCAAGGATAAATTGTAGATCATTTATAACACAAAATATTGTAATAGGCATTATTGTATAAAAAGAAATGTAATTAACAAGCATTAACATAATTGTAAAAACTTAAAATCTGAAAATACCCAAGCTTGTGGGGTATCAAAATAATCTATGAACGAGAATAAATACTATAGTGACAATATTTATTAACCAGGAAGGAAGATGGAGGAATAACAGTAATCAGAAGATATACGAAGGATTCGAAGTTTCGATAACAATACATCAACTCAAAATAAGCCTATTCGAAAAATACCGTTACTATGGAAACAGCGGTTGTTGACAGAAAAATACCGTTAGAAATTAGTAGAGAGAAAAAAAAGCGAAGCGTCATCAAGCCATACAGATGCAGAAGTCCGGAAGAAAGTTTTTTCAGTGTAAATCATGAAAATAATAGTATAAAGTTGCTGAAAACTAATCGTCAAAGAAGCAGATGACCACTACAACCAATATTACAAGACCCAAGACCTGAATAAACGGAAATTATCCATAAATAGAACGTCCAAACACAAGACGAAAGGACGCCACATTTTAATGAAGCCCAAAATCCAAGAAAACTGATTTTATGCTGCCAATTCCTATCTCGAACCAACTACCGAGGCCTATACACGTCGAATTGTTAAGTAATATCCAATTATTTATTTTCCACCAACCCTAATCACTTTAAATAATTTTGAAAGGTAAAATTACCACACTATAAAGATAGTATTTCTCTTTCATAGAGTATTTAAGCAAATTAAAACATAATGAAACATTGTTAACATAAAATAACCTAAGAATTGAACACGAACTTACAGAACACCTTTACAACACTACACAACAGATTGTAACAGCACACTTTATAATTCTTGTACACTTAGATTAAGGTAATTTGTATTTTTATTGTAACCATTGTAGTTCTCTAACTCATAGTCAAAAGAATCCACGGATTTTTGAAACCAAAACTGTAATAAGCCTAACGTAAACAGACGCTAGGTTAAATGGTTTCTAAATTAATTCGCCGCCCTGAAGATAAGATCTCATGTAATCAAACGATAATTATTTTGTTGTAATTGTAAATGTTTCCAGTTATCACCATTAAAAAAAAAAAATATTCATTACAGGGAGTAACAAGCGTTATCATTTCTTAGGGAGTGCTATATAATAATTACTTGTATTGAAGAATAAATTGTAGCAGTAAGCTAGTGGACAGTTAGTCGTCAGAAGCGACGATTGGGACGGCTGTGCGAGCGGGAACGATTTGAACACCAACCCGCTACGCTGATAACTTGTTCAAATACAGTTTTTAGTTGTTTTGTAAAAAACGACTTGGCGCCACCCGGGATTATTACACCCCCTAAGAATAACAGGTAAGGTTACTGCCGTAATATACAGGTGATCAGAACTACGCTACGAACATCGCTAGCCACCAAAATTACTGTAACGACCCGGTGCGAGGCGAACGCACTAATCATCCAAAACACATTATTTTATGTACACATTTTGCAGGTACGCTAAAAGAAAGAGTTACAATATGTAACGTTGTTTAAATATGGTGCTCCAAGATCGAGGGACTCCACAAATTTAAATTAAATTAAATTTGCCAAATTGTCACGTTGCATTAATGTCGCCCTGCACGTGGGGCCCAACATGCCTAAATTTATGTACAAACAAAAATTTGTGACATAAATTGTAGATCATGAATGTATGACCCGATACCCATCATTTGACTATTAAAATTTTTTATGTAGCTAAATGGTTGCTCTAAAATATATAAAGAGTGTTAAATGAAAAATGTATAATATGTAATTATTATTTGTAGTAAACAGTAACTGAATGTAATGTTAATTGTTGTGTAATCACACAGCTGGCGCCCACCACAAATAATATTGTTGTCTATGTAACAGGTGTAACTGTAATGAGTATTAATAATAACTATTAATAAAAATACAGAAATAAATAAATAAGTAGGGAACGGTTATCAATAATAATTTTTAAAGAATTACTATTAAATAAATATTTTAATAATAATTGTAACTAGCTTTTCGCCGCGTTACAAATCCAGGGAACCCTTCGTAATTAAACTCCGTTAATTAGAAGGGCTGCCTACGTTGTAACAGAATTGATCACAAATAATTAAAATAACATATTACTTACTAGCTGTGTAATTGTTTACTTTGTGTAAGGAAACAATGGCAAGGTATACAATTGATTTAAGCACTCCTCATATGTGTGTAACAAGAAGACTTCTCTTTATTCTTTATTTAAGAAAACATATACTGACTGATGCCATGACATTACTAATTCAATTATTAAATTATCGAAAGGTTTCTTTAAACTTTGGCATCAAACTAGATTCTATATAGTTATACCTCGGATCCGGGTGAACTTTCTGTGTTAAAACTTTTAATTATACTCTTTTCATGATATTAGCTTGCAAGACTTTCTTTTAATTCAACATTTAAGAATGGTATTATTGCTTGAGTTATATTACTCTACATTAACATATAAACTGTTACAACGTATGAAGTTAGAATAGTTACATGAAATATTAATTAATATATAATCTTATAAACATTAGATTTAATTTATAAGTCTTTACAAAGTTAATCATTTCTGAAAAGTCTCTTTCAAGATGTGTTGTGTAACAAATATTATTAACCCTCGATAGACAGGCTATCGAGTCACCTTTTAATTGGTATGCAGAAGACTCCTCCTGGGGTATCAGTCTTGGGAAACAGGGACAGCTACGTCGTCATCTCGGTCTGGCTTTCCTCTGTAAAGGGCTCCAAGGTTAGCAGGGAGAACACTAGGTCATGTAGTTATCTACGATGATCATGTAGATTCTCGGATGTCCTGATCTGCATATTCTGTCACGTGCAGTAGAGTTTGTGGCTTCTGCTAGTTCACATCTCCGGGTATTACTTTGGAATAGTTGTTATTCGTTGAAGTACGTAGTCATCTTGTGTTACACTTTTTGTTACGTTTCAATACTTTTTGTTTTACATAACTTTAAACTTATTGTCTATTCACATGACTACATTAATTAATACATCCAGATGCTTTAAACAAACTACATCTGGTACACTTTCTGAAGATGAAACCAAATATGATACACATATTTGAAGAGCATAGCTCTTACGTCTACACTGTACGGAGTCGCCATTGCAAGAGAGAGAATTTACGCTCCCTTCGCCAGGTACTGGACAAAAGTCAGTGGGACAACTTCCGCGCGAGAATATAGTTCCTAACTATATTTAAGTTAACTTTTTTATTTATTTAAACTATCCTTAAACAAATATATATAATTTAAATCAGTTGTTTTAGCGACTATTTATGTCTTCAGATTTTATTATTATTAACATTAGTTTTTTATATTTTATTCTTACTCACACAAGACTCTGAAAGCATGTCGAGTCTGGAATCAACAGGAAAGCGCCTGCTTACAAGCAAAGGGTTAAATGCGATATTAATAACGCTTTACAATTTATCTTTTTATTTGAGTATCTTATAACTAATTAATTACTGCTTCCTCTCATACTGAGTACATACAGGTATCTTATATTAAAACAGTGAGATTTAAATAGCTTAAGAGCTCGCAACCTTAATTTTTTAAAATTTTTTATTTTCTAGATTATTTCTTTTATTTAAATCGTCACATACTCCACCGCTTGAATTGCACGCTACGGTTTAGCTTTTTGAGTCTAACTCACTATGGGGCACTGGGATATTGAATGGGTTTAGTGTTTGTAATTTCTTTCACATACTTTCTTGTACACTTTACAACGTTCTCCACATAGTTATTTCCTATAGTTACAACACAGTACACTTTATATTCTTATGAACTACCTTTTTTTTTTTTTTTTTTTTTTTACATACTATTTACACTAAATATTTACACAATTAAAACACAAAACTCTTTCTTATCTCTATCACTTAATTTTACTACCGGTTTTTTGTTTGTCTTACTCTCTTCTGTAGAGTAACTTTCTAAATCTCTACTATTTAGAATTCTATCTTTTCTTCTGTGAGTCCTATATATATAACTCATGTAGTTAATGAGTGTTAGTACCCATCTAGTTAATGATTATTCATTAATGCATGCTCCGCAGAACTGGAACTCAGGTTGATCAGGCCTCGTTTCCAAACTCTACGTTTTACATTTCTTACGCGGATTCAGAAATATAATTTTCTTTACTACCTAGTATTCCTTTTCCTTTTTTTTTTATACTATACCGTCACTTCTTCTTATACAACTTTAGTTGCGAAATATGCGTTCTCCGCACATATTTCTGAGTTGCAGGTTCGCACAGGGCTACTGTAACTGGAGTTAGGTACTTCTGGATTTGATAAGGGCCACACCATCTGAATGATAGTTTCGAGGTGGTCTTATCAATCGCACTACTAATGGGGTGAGTCTTGTACATTACCAAGTCACCTACTTGGTACCTGACTGAGTTGCTATGATTACCTTTCTCGTGGTATCTTCTGGATTTTTCCAAGCTTGCTCTCAAGTTAGAGCGGGCTTTGTTCCATATTCGCTTTATCTGCTTATCCGTTATTTGCGGAGGCAGTAGATCGTGTATATTCCATCTTGTGGACAAAGGGTGGTTTGGTCTATACTTGTATAGTAACTCGAACGGGGTCGACTTGTGACCTTCGTGGTAATTGGGGACTGGGAGTACGATTAGTGGCAGTGTGTGAAGTTATTTATTATTAGTGCACAGTTGGTTTTTCCTAATTTCTTTAAATGACATTATTCATTTAAATGATCGCCTTCGTGAAATTCCCTTTTTCTTACTTCTTAAGTACTAACTTACATTTTAATCTTAATCCTAATTTCCAAACCTTAGATTGGAATGATCCCTACTTATCCGTAACTCACAACATCCCGGCCCGACTGACACCAGCTTACTTTAACTATGGAAGTTAGCTTTCAGCAATTATTAATGATCTTTGGCACATTTCAGCCCTATCATTACCCTTTCAGTCGGCGCCGTTGTGACCTGTTACGTTACATATATAATCAATACTTGATTATATCTCATAAACTTATTTCTAATGTAATCTAAAGAGGATCCCATACTCCACTTTAGATCACTGGTTTGAGAGAAGCGGAATCTCACGAATATGATTCTCTTTTATCTCTTTTAACAATACTTAAACAAACTATGCGGGAGAGGAGACACTTCACAATACATAATGCATACTAGTCATACTCACTAGGGGTGGTTTTTCAATTGTTCAGGCTAGCACCGGTTTATCACAATAGGGAGGGTGCGTGGCTGTTTACTACATTTCCTACAATACTGAACACGCCTTAATTTCTCTTACTTGCCACCACTGCGATGTCTTCACTATGCAACGTTACTTTTTATTATTATTCTTTTCCTTTAATTACTTCTACACTTCACACAATTTTAGTATAACTTAGGATTTATTTAGCTCTAGTATTTAAATCAATTATTATTATTCACTTTATTATTTATTAAACTACTTTGGGGATTTAAGAAACGCTCTTAGAACTATCGTCTATTTAATCACCATATTTATTTAGCACACTTTATATTCACAGGTTGGTTCCGTTCCAATGGCTTACTTTTGCACTCTCTACTTATGTGTCCATATTTGCCACAATTATAACAGGTGGGTTTTCTGCGAGGTGGGTAGTTGGTTTCCGCTTTATCTGGGTTTACAGTTAACTTACCAGCTTTGCGCACATAGTGAGGTCTACTAGAAACTTGACTTTCATACGAGGTTGTTACATCAGGCAGTAGTGCTCGCAATTGATGTCTATTATTTCCAGAGGTTTTCATTGCTTCTCTATTTTGATCTGAGTACCATACCTTTGAAGAATGGATACTGCACTGTTCCAGATCAGCAATCGTATTGGGTCTATTCATCAATGATAGTCGAGATCTATCTTCGGGTATTACTTTGAGATTCGGCCAGATCGACAAATTTTTTATTCGCCTGGTTAAATGCTCTATTCTCTGGGTAGTCCGCAAAATTTTGCCGGAGATTTCTCGTCTTGGAGTGTTTGAGACAATAAGTATAGTTCACTATACTTGGCAGTACAAATTTCTTTCTCGCCTTCATAATCGAGTTGGCTTAGATTGTTTAATTCCACGGGCGCATCAAATCCACATTCGCGAATTGAACTTCGTAATTCCGCGACTGTTACATCAGCATGGGGTAGTCCACGCAAAAGAGCTTCGTAAGACAGCTCGTCTTTTAATAACAAATCAGGGTTAAATTGGGCCATTTTGTTCTAACACATTAGCACGTACTTAAAATTAATACTATTATATTACACATATATTACATATAACAAATTCATAAGTAATCAATTTACACTAATTAGAAAAGAACAATTTCTCTTCTAAGGGAGAGACAGAAATCACACACACATATCTTTCAATGTTAAATAGCCGATCAGCTGTTTACTGGAATGTAGGTCAGAGGGTGGCCTACATATTTAGTTAACAAAGGAGGGTGAGAGTGTGTGACAATGGGGTGTTTGCTTTTACATATTATTGTCTACACAATGCGAGTGAATAACACCAACGATTTGAAACCGGTCGTTTTAAACTTGAGAAGGGGAGCACACTTTTGTACAACACATTTATTATTATTCCGCTTAGACAACACTTTGGCTTCGTTCTTTCATAAACTTTTTTTCTCAATTAAATAATTACTTATTTGGTTCACAAGTTTTAAATCACGACTTCTACTTAATTACTTTATTATTATTTACAAAGTTATTTTTAATCAATTTTTTTTTTTTTAACACATCCTAGTGTATGTAAGCTATGTAGTTGGACATACACTGTGCAGAATGATTCAGGAGACAACAGGTCGTAGTTTGTCGTAAACAAACCTGTTACAGATTGTTCGGTTGACCAAAATTGTTATGCTTGGTCACAATTCATGTATGCAAGTACTTACATCGAATTATTCAGGTTGTGCCGGTAGGAACCTGCATCTAGCATTTTGCATTGTATGACGCTAATGACATTTTACTTATACATACTACCATCTACGTATTAATACATATTACGTTATTTAATAGTGTATTAAATATGTTTTGAACATTACATTTATTAAAGTAACTTTCTGAGTGCATATATCAATATTAAACATTTAGTTATTAATCATACTATTTATGTTTATCCACGCATAAATAGTGAATGCAATTTGTTTGTGACACATATACACAATTAAAACTCTTTCCTTTGTTTCCTTTATTTTTTTTTTTATTTCAAATAATGTAAGCAGAGTAACGCACTTTTGTTTACGTCACGATGCTTAACAACCCTTTACATAAATTAGCAGAGTGAATGCACTTTTATGACACTCTGTAAACAATTACCCTTTTATTTTTTTTACAATTTAGCAGAGTGGCGCACTTTTGTAACTAGCTTTTTGCCGCGTTACAAATCCAGGGAACCCTTCGTAATTAAACTCCATTAATTAGAAGGGCTGCCTACGTTGTAACAGAATTGATCACAAATAATTAAAATAACATATTACTTACTAGCTGTGTAATTGTTTACTTTGTGTAAGGAAACAATGGCAAGGTATACAATTGATTTAAGCACTCCTCATATGTGTGTAACAAGAAGACTTCTCTTTATTCTTTATTTAAGAAAACATATACTGACTGATGCCATGACATTACTAATTCAATTATTAAATTATCGAAAGGTTTCTTTAAACTTTGGCATCAAACTAGATTCTATATAGTTATACCTCGGATCCGGGTGAACTTTCTGTGTTAAAACTTTTAATTATACTCTTTTCATGATATTAGCTTGCAAGACTTTCTTTTAATTCAACATTTAAGAATGGTATTATTGCTTGAGTTATATTACTCTACATTAACATATAAACTGTTACAACGTATGAAGTTAGAATAGTTACATGAAATATTAATTAATATATAATCTTATAAACATTAGATTTAATTTATAAGTCTTTACAAAGTTAATCATTTCTGAAAAGTCTCTTTCAAGATGTGTTGTGTAACAAATATTATTAACCCTCGATAGACAGGCTATCGAGTCACCTTTTAATTGGTATGCAGAAGACTCCTCCTGGGGTATCAGTCTTGGGAAACAGGGACAGCTACGTCGTCATCTCGGTCTGGCTTTCCTCTGTAAAGGGCTCCAAGGTTAGCAGGGAGAACACTAGGTCATGTAGTTATCTACGATGATCATGTAGATTCTCGGATGTCCTGATCTGCATATTCTGTCACGTGCAGTAGAGTTTGTGGCTTCTGCTAGTTCACATCTCCGGGTATTACTTTGGAATAGTTGTTATTCGTTGAAGTACGTAGTCATCTTGTGTTACACTTTTTGTTACGTTTCAATACTTTTTGTTTTACATAACTTTAAACTTATTGTCTATTCACATGACTACATTAATTAATACATCCAGATGCTTTAAACAAACTACATCTGGTACACTTTCTGAAGATGAAACCAAATATGATACACATATTTGAAGAGCATAGCTCTTACGTCTACACTGTACGGAGTCGCCATTGCAAGAGAGAGAATTTACGCTCCCTTCGCCAGGTACTGGACAAAAGTCAGTGGGACAACTTCCGCGCGAGAATATAGTTCCTAACTATATTTAAGTTAACTTTTTTATTTATTTAAACTATCCTTAAACAAATATATATAATTTAAATCAGTTGTTTTAGCGACTATTTATGTCTTCAGATTTTATTATTATTAACATTAGTTTTTTATATTTTATTCTTACTCACACAAGACTCTGAAAGCATGTCGAGTCTGGAATCAACAGGAAAGCGCCTGCTTACAAGCAAAGGGTTAAATGCGATATTAATAACGCTTTACAATTTATCTTTTTATTTGAGTATCTTATAACTAATTAATTACTGCTTCCTCTCATACTGAGTACATACAGGTATCTTATATTAAAACAGTGAGATTTAAATAGCTTAAGAGCTCGCAACCTTAATTTTTTAAAATTTTTTATTTTCTAGATTATTTCTTTTATTTAAATCGTCACATAATTATTCAACATGGCAGAACCAGGAGGGTTGAATTTAGAAGCATTTAAAAATACGATACTCGCCATGATGGACGAATTAGTCATAAAACAAGCCGAAAAATTTAAAGAGGATGTGAAAGAGGAGAATGTCAAACAAATAAGAAAAATAGATGAAATAAATACAAAACAAACAGAAAGTTTAGAAAATAAATTAGCAAAACAAACAGAAAGTTTAGAAAATAACTTACCAAAACAAACAGAAAATTTAGAAAATAAATTAGAGGTACAGTCCGAAAATTTTAGACAGGACACCATAAAAATTACAGAGAGTCTAGAAGAGTTAAAGATTGATAATCTTGAAATAAAACAAAGTATAATTGACAGAAATGCGCAGTTAACCGAAAAAATTAATGACACCAACATACGTATTGATACTCTAGAGAATAATTTTAAACAAGCCTTACATGAACAAGTTGTACGGATTGAAAATAAACAAAAAGAATTACGTCTCGAGTGGAGAAAAGATTTAAAAGAAATGCATAAACAAGTAAATGATACTTTAACTACTATAACGCGAGAACAGGATGATAAAATCCAAGCTATTAATAATGTATCCCAAGTAAATACCAGTAAACTTAGAGAAATAGAAACACGTACTGTAGTTATTGAGAATAAAATTGAAGAAACTACGAAAGACCGTTCGGGAGACGTATCACATATGAAAGAAGAGATTCAAGAGGAAATGAACCAACTACGAAGTGAGTTAAGAAGACGACAGAACCAAATGACCATATTTCCTACACCAACAGAAGAAAGGAGCAGACTTAAGTTCTCAGGTGGTAAAGGGGAGAACAGTATGGAATTCCTAGCAAGAGTAGAGAAGGAAATAGAAAAAATTGGGAGTGCAATAAATGACGACGAGAAGATAGACTTCGTCACGCGATATCTTAGAGATTCAGCCAGCCAATGGTACTCTATTATTAGAGATAACGTTAGTACATATCAGCAGTTTCGTGAAGCATTCGAAAACCGATACTGGAATCTACATATCCAACGACAAGTACGGGATCAACTCGAATATGGAAAGTTCAATCCACAAGGACAGCAGAGTATTGAACAATACACAATTACGCAAATAGAATGTGTAAAGCATCTCAAACCTAAATTCTCAGAATATGAGATTGTTTCAAAATTATCTTACCATTTTCAGCGAGATATCCAGTTAGCAGTTTATACGCAAGGGATCAAAACCATAGAAGAATTTTTAATCCTTGTAACACAGTCGGAGAATATCAATAAAGGTAAGAACACACAATACTGGGAACAAAAACATGCAAATCATCACCATAATTATCACAGAGATGACAAGAAAGTAATACAAAACACTATACCGCACCGTGATAATTATAAAATAAATTATTCGCCACCAATGTACAACACTACAACACGCACAGCTAAAGAAACTGAACAAAATAATACAGCTAGACGACAAGGAGACGTTACATGGTCATCCAATCGTAAACAGTTTTCAAAACCAGCTGACAAACGCGTTGCCGCAGTACGAGGGGACGACGAAAAGAAATTGAAGAGAGAAGGCCAAGGAATGAATGAGACAGTAACATTCCACAGCCGACCGTCTACATCAAAGGCGTCACAATGACTGAATAAACGGAAGCAAAATTATGAAATAAACAACATATACCCCTGCGATATTAGGGAAGACTTATTAAGCACCGAACAGGATATAAAGCGAGACGCGCAGCAAACACAATGCCCTATTGTGACGGTGAACATAAACAGGTGTAAATTACGAATGCTTGTTGACACCGGCAGCCAGCTGTCTGTTCTTAACGCTGCATGGGTTCAACGTAACAAGAAATATTTTAAAAATACTGCAATTTTGCCCATAAATAATTTAAATATTACAACAGCTACCAATAAAAAAGAAAGAGTTAAACAACAAGCATATGTAACTCTAACATATAAAAATCTAGAGTTAGAACACCCTATGATAATTATGCATAAATTGATTTATGATGGAATTTTAGGTATCGATATACTAAATACAATAAATGCTAAGATTAATATTAATGATAATATAATTATGTGTAATTATAAAAATGTTCAATATGAAATAAACCTGAACAGCGAAGAAGAAGAGTGCAAGGTAAGTGAAACACCTATTACTTTGTACAAGCCACAAATACAATATGGTCCAACTCGACATGTGAATGCGGTAGATGAAGGGATGACGACACAGGAAGAAGAGAAACTGCACGAATTAATAGAAGAATATAGTGATGTATTTAGTGAAGTACCAACGCAGACGACAGTATACGAGCACTCTATAGTTGTGTCAGACCCTACAAAAGTCATTAGGAAGACATACCCTATCCCAATGCGATATGAGGAAGAGGTTGAACTCGAAATTCGGCGTATGATCGAAAGTGGAGTCATAGAGCGATCGAACAGCAACTTCCTGAATCCTCTAGTGGTAGTGAAGAAGAAAAATGGAGAGATACGTCTATGCCTTGACATGAGGGAGCTGAACAGCATTGTATTAAAGGAGTATGACTGTGCACCAACTGCGGACGAATTATTTACTAAGTGTGAAGGAGCAAGGTATCTGAGAAAGCTAGATTTACGCTCAAGTTTCTGGCAGATTCCAATTCGTGAAGAGAATAGAAAGTACACTGCTTTCCTGTATAAAAATAAATGCTACCAACACAGGGTAGTACCCTTCGGATTAAGCACGAGTTTAGCAGCCATCGTAAAGTGTCTAGAAAAAGCCCTAGGACCTGAAGTGGAACCCTACACCATGATATTTGTAGATGATATCTTAGTTGTATCTAAAACGTTAGATGAACATATAAAACATCTAAGCACGATATTCCAAAAATTTAGGCAAGCGAACATATCCCTTAACCTAGACAAATGCGAATTTATCAAAACCTCTATCCAATTCCTAGGTCACATTATTTCATCCTCTGGTATTCAACCCGATCCTATCAAAATTTCCAGCATAACTAATTTCCCTATACCCGTAAATCTCAAAGAGTTAAGAGCATTCTTAGGACTCACAGGATACTACAGAAGATTCTCACCGTTATATGCAAGATATACTCAACCGCTTCTAGAGCTGACGAAGAAAGGAAAAAAATGGAAGTGGGAGGAGAAACATCAAGATGCCTTTAACCAAGTGAAAGAGTTGTTCATTGAAAATATTATGTTACATCACCCTCAACGAGAAGGAAAATTCGTAATATACTCCGATGCTAGTGACTACGCAGTAGGAAGTGTACTGTATCAACAAGATACGATGGGAGAGCACCGAGTTATTGCCTACGCCAGTAGAGTCTTCAAAGGAGCTGAAAAACACTACTCCACATCAGAAAAAGAAATACTTGCTATAGTATACGCTCTTAAGCAATTCAGATATTATGTTTATGGTACTCATTTTGAGATACATACTGACCACCAAGCATTATCATTTTTATTAAAATGCAAGGTAACAAATGCCTGATTATTAAGATGGATTTTAGCCATTAGCGAATACTCATTTACCATTAAATACTGTAAAGGTAAAGACAATATTGTAGCGGACACACTAAGCCGATACATCAAAGAAGAACATGAAGAAGTTTATGTGAGCGAAAAGAAATAAGTACGATTGTTATCAATGAAATTCAAAGAGAATGATGAAGTAAAACAAATGCTGAAAAACTTAGCACATCAACAAGATTTGGATGTAACGATAAGGGAGATGAAGAACCAAGAACAGCTACCAAATCATTATAAGGTACTAAATGGAATTCTTTTCAGGTTAGTAAGACAAGACTGGAAGATAGTACTAACGAATGACATGCTACAAAAATTAATTCGACCAGCACATGAGAGTTTAGCACATGCTGCCGCTCTGAAATGTTATTTGAGTCTACGAGAAGATTTTACGATCAATAATATGTATCGAAAGATAAAGAAAGAAGTAAAGAAGTGTTATGAGTGTCAAACGGCGAAAGGACCGAATTTACACACATATGTAGGAATGCAGAGTATACAGAAGGAAAACAAAGGAGAGCTAATTGCAGTGGATTTTCTGGGACCATTACCACGATCAAGTCGAGGTGTGAAGCACATATTGGTATGTATCGATGTGTTTTCCAAGGCAGTCCGACTGTACCCAATTATGCGACCCACAACCAAAGTTGTTCTAAAGATACTACTGCAAAAATATATTCCATTATATGGAAAAATGAAGAAGATACTCAGTGATCAAGGTGTGCAATTCCAAAGTGAAAAATGGGAGAGGACGTTAAGGGAAAATGGAATACAACCAGTACTCACATCCATAAGACATCCTCAAGGAAACCTTGCTGAGAGAGTTAACAAAGAATTAGGTAAATATTTACGAATATATTGCCATAATCAACACAATAAATGGGCAGAATATTTACCATTTATTGAAAAAGCCATTAACGAAAATTATAGTGAAGCAACAGGATACACTCCTATGGAATTAGAAGAAGATAAGAAGCCAACCAGATTTTGGACAAAATATCTAAACAAACCTAAGAAGCAAAATGTACCTGTACTAAGTGTGAAAATTGAATACGCAAAGCAACAAATAAGAGAGAGAGGTAACAAGAGAATAGAGAGATTTAATCTAACTCACAAGTTACAACAATTCAACGTGGGAGAAAGTATACTACTCAAAGCAAATCCAGTGGGAAAAAGGAGTGATAATACGGCGAAGAAATTCTTCAGACTTTATAATGGACCGTATACGTTAAGACAGCGAGTGGGACAGAACACTTTCATTGTATATGATGAGATACAGAAGAAAGAAATTGGTAAATTCCACGCAACGTCATTTAAGAAGTTCTACACATAAAACAGAGGTCATTGAAACCAGTCAAATCAGCTGTTTGTAAAGCCACCCTAATTCAAGGTCGCGAGCAGTGAGCGTATGAAAGAGGGAGGTAAGACATTTGTATACACTCCTATTAAGGGTGAAATGACGAATATTATTCTTTATTATTTGTTATATTTTTTTTGCAAATAATAATAATAAATAAATAGATTAAAAAAAAATAATTTATAATAAATAAATTTATTAAAATTTTTTTTGTTACCAAGCAGAGGAATAATGCGACAGTACAAATAAGTGATGTACTGAGCATGAAATATAAAAATTTAAATTTACTTAATAAACTGTAATTTAATTAATAATATATTAGAAATAAGCATGTTATGGATTGCAAGCTTGACTCAGACAAAAATATGAACAGGTGTTTCAACCTGAATCAACGTGCACACACACACAAATATAACTGAAAGTGTGTACACCAGTATTTTGCTAGTGTGTGTGAACGCAGGTCTCTGCAGGCAAGTTTGCCACCCCAGTATGAATTATTGCACAATGACTGTTTTTCCATAATTATTCATAAACTAGAATTAAGAATTAAAATCCAAAAGCACCATAAAATGTAAATAAATTTAATAAATACTGTTTGCGAAAACCACGCGAAAGTGACACGCCGTACAAGTGCAATAGTGAAATAACTGTGTACAAACCAAAAGGGTTAAGTTGCAATGTCCAAAATTACAATGAACATGTGTTGTAAAATTAGTTATAAGATAAGTATAAAAAAATACTTACAGGACTCTGCAATTCGCAGAAATATAAAAAATAGTGAATTTGACAAAGAGTGGGGGAACTGACGCCAAAGACAGTTTCTAACATGTCGATTTTGTATCACTGAAGGGTGTCGACCAAGACATGGGTATAAATAGGACACGCAAGCTTCAGTGGTTCTCTTTCTTGAATCATCCACGATGCAGCGGGAGCTTATGCCCGTCAGCACGGCATATTTATTAATATTTTTATAAACAGTTTAAATTGCCAGTTATGTACAAGTACGTAACCAAGCTATGAGACAAACATTGTAATTAATAACAGCACTACTGAAGAAGTTCCATAGCGATACGACGCTGGACAAGAGAAGAAGTTCTATAGCGATACGACGCTGGACAAGAGAAGAAGTTCCATAGCGATACGACGCTGGACAAGAGGAGAAGAGAGACAGCCGACGCTGGACAAGAGGAGAAGAGAGACAGCCGACGCTGGAGGCGAGACGAAGATGAACACCGATGGAACAGAAAATGATCGAGTATGATTGACGACAATAAGGTGATAGACAACTTATTCATATCTTAATCATACACAGTATACAAAGACAGTTAAAGACATTAATATTTTATTTAAAAATAAGAGTAATATTTCTTGTATAGTAGAGTTAAAAATCATAGATGTTTTAGAAATACGAGTAACGTAACAAGTATCAAATTAATATGATATAAAATGATTACAAAGAATATAAATAAAAACAATTAGTATTTGAGAAAACAGTACTGAGAAGTAATAACTATTAATCTTTTGAGTACATACCATATATAGAAAAAAGATTTAAAAATTGATTTTGAAACATATTAATAGACTGAGTAGTCTAAAAATGAGATTTTTCTTTTATATACTATTTAGTAGCATAGAATGTTTAGTTAGTAAGGATGTATATATCTTAAGCCTTTCGGCATTATAACAAATAATAACTAATGTTTTTTAAATCGAAGTCAGTGCCATGTGCACATATTTTTTTTTATAGTATCAAATAAATTTTAATTACTGTTTCAAGTTCCGTAGAGTTCTTATTGCAGATACACCTGAACCCCTATTTAAATGTTATATGTTTAACGAATTTGTCAATCTTGAACGTGAGACCGTTCACGCCTATTTATGTATATGTAACGTTGTTTAAATTTGGCGCTCCAAGATCGAGGGACTCCACAAATTTAAATTAAATTAAATTTGCCAAATTGTCACGTTATATAAATTTGTCGCCCTGGACGTGAGGCATGAGATGCCTAAATTTAGGTACAAAAATTTGTACACATACCATATAATATTATGCAACTTTTGCAAGGTTGTAATGTTGCATAAAATTGGCTCCCAAAGAACGTGGGGCTATAAAAATTAAAATACATTTAAATTTGTTTCAGTTCAAGTATATGTATTGTTGCAATACGTATGAAGTGTTCAAAAGTTGTAGAGTACTAAAATACAACAAAATATAAATAAATAAATTAAGATGAAAAATATACTGAAATAATTTTTACTTTTATTATTTTGCCAAACAAAAAAAAAATCCAAGATTTTTTTTATCTTGTATATTAAAAAATCCGTAATAAGCAAATGATTAAGTTACTTGTTTCTGTTACAAAAACTCATAAGCCTATATAAACAGTGCACACTTTAAAAAACTATTATGCTGATTATATAATTAATGCAACCCCTTGTTGAAAATACATGCAAAGTAAAGAAAATATTCAGTGTCATCAACATTGTATCTCTGATTTCTCTACATTTATTTACATTTGAAAATGAATAAGATAATATCTTAAAGGCATAATTGCACATTTTTGTTTTAAAGAATCATTGAGATTATGCAATGTGCAATGGCTGCATTAGTTCATTTCTTAATCAGGAATATTTTTAGATTAGGAATCTAGTGAGATTAGGATCATATATTTCAATGTTTCAAAAGTATGTAGGCTAAGCTTCTTGTATTCGTAGGGCAAAGGAAATGTGAATATATATGCCAGTGCCAAGGCAAAAGTTTTAAAACTAGGTCAAAAGTTTTAACCTTGATGGGTCAAGACTGTATCCTCTTCACTGTTCAGAGATCTCCAGCACTTAGACAAGTTGTACTGTTGTTAAAAATCATATTCTTCTTAAGTAGCTTGTTTGGGTTTTAAGAATTATTTTGCTTTAACTCTTTGGGGTCTGTACCTAAATAATACATGTAGGAGGGGGTCATTCAATTATTATGTGAATATTCTAGGTGGGGGGTTAAGTTAGGTAAGTTCCAGTTTTTCTGTGGAACAGTCAATTGTATTTTTAGAAACAAAGTACGTCAAGATACAAAATTGAAGTTTTACAAAGTTATGGCAGTCCCTGTACTGTCCAGTGGTTTGCATTATGGACGACAGCCAAGAAACAAGAAAGTAAAATACAGGCCTTGGAAATGGCGTTCTTAGAGGTTTTCAAAGGTGTTCTAAACTTTATCATATAAATAATGAGGCCAGAAGAGAAGAATTACAAGTTTTTAACTTAAATTAAAGATTAATAGATTATAAACAACGGTGGAAAGAACACTTAGAAAGAATGTCAGATTCAAGACTGACCCAGTCTGGAAATATAAACCTGTAGGACACAGGTGTGTGGGTAGACCCTGGAAGAGATGGCTGGAGGATCTTTGAAGGCGGAACAGGCAGCACCTTGCCTGTGCCATGATGTGAGGATGATGATGATGATGATTCAAGGTGGGGTTCAGGCTTTGCTTAATTTTGCTGACAAGGTTGATGG
This sequence comes from Magicicada septendecula, assembly GCA_034769895.1. Lineage (NCBI taxonomy): Eukaryota > Metazoa > Arthropoda > Insecta > Hemiptera > Cicadidae > Magicicada > Magicicada septendecula. The sequence goes on along the minus strand of CM068369.1, from coordinate 439,162,343 downwards.
GGGTATCAAAGGATTTCTTACATAAAACAGACAGACATGCATGCGAGACAAAATACTAAGCAAAAGACAGAACAAGTTTGTAGTATAAAAACTCCAAATGAATTACCACAAGACTTAAAGGAGATCTGATTCGACACCATCCATAGTGTGACATATTTTCATTAATTGCCCAGAAATTCTGTTACTGTGGTGGGTCCTGTGCTAAATCATTTTGTTACATCTATTTATTATCTGGAAAATCTATCATCAACCTTTGGACCAATACAGGTACTTTTTTCTTTCTCAGGATGGCAAAGCTCATGTTTCTATAGGCCTCACAGGTGCAAAGACAGAAGTCTCTTTGCTAATCCATATTGAATACCACATTTCATTACCTATTCATGGCTTAGTGATACCAGAGTGTCACAAAGTAGTGTCTTCTGCTTGAAGTATGACTTGTTAATCAGTATTAGAAATATTTAAATTTGTCCCTGTTTAGGGCGTCATTTGAAGTACGACAAGTTAATAGGTTATTAAAATCTGTAAATTCGTATTACTTACCTTTAAAGGTAATGTACCAAGGTGTCGTCTGATGTACTTTGGCAGAGAAAAAAACAACAGGTGGTGCAATGACAAACACAAATTTATATGTCTAATTAACACATTTTATTGTTATCTTATTTTATCGTCAAATGATATCAAAACTCCCACATCAACAATTTCGTTTACGTTACATCCGTAATAACTGCTGGATGATAACTTTAATTTATGTATTACTCATTGCCTTCAAAAAATTACTATTTATTTCACATTCATTTAAATATTTACTTTTACGTTAATTCATTGTTAATTTCTCTTTCTTCATTTGTTTGTTATACATAAAAAAACTTGTTGTATTATTTATAGCTAACAATCTTAGATTCTAATCATAATCATAATAATAATGAGACATCCCAGCTTGCTACGCACATTCATTCATTCTTATTTAAATCCCCATTTAGATGTATTTATAGCGCTTTGAAATAAAATTACTGATATTGAGTAATTGTTGGTGGCTACTTAACCATCGGCGCGTCGTACTGCATGTACGTCCGAAAAGTTCTGCTGTTCACATTTTGTTCACTAACTATTATCTCACTATGAATACTGTTGGTGCTTGATCAATTTTTACATTGTTTGTATTTCTATCACACACTATATCGGTCGGCCGACCCTATTTTTACTCGAGTATAGATTTTTTAAAACCACGCGTGGCCTGGTGTTGTCATCGACTGGGTGACGCTACCTCAGCGTCGGTAAAACCACATCCGCCCGCCTGCGCTCTGATTGGTTGATGCACTCACGTGGCCGGTTAATTAGCCACGTGGTGGTCATTTCCGTCAATGACTTTGGCGTCGAGATTATCCACAGCGGCACACGAGCGCACACACCCCCACATTCCAATGTCTTTATCTCTCTTGTACTAGGCACGGACTGGCACGGATTTGAATACACGGTGTTACACAAAGCAGGTCTTAGTGGCCATAAAGGGTGCCCAAACAGATTGACCCCAAATAATTATTAAATGAAATAAGAAAAAAATAGACCCTTCAACATTGCCCCATTACATGCTTATGCCTGTATTGAAATAGATCCAATGACATATGGAAATTCACAAGTTGGTAGATACTCTGGGTCAACATGCATTACAGTTAGAAGTGAAAAGCATAATCCATCATCTACCAGTACACATTCTCGAAACTTTGAAGTTTCTTGATGTTAGTGAGTTTCAGTCATTGATGAGAACAGCAAACTGTTTGGTTAAGCCTGTGTTCCCTCCCCTCAGAAAACTCTTTAATCCATTTGTATACCGCTGTCTTCTTCATGGTATCTCGCCGTACACCTGTACTAATATTTCCCATATTTCACTCCCACTCTTGTCCAGTTTCACCAGAAATTTGATATTTATTCATTGCTCTAATTCCAGCTCAGACATTTTCATAGCAGCGTACACACACGAAGCACAAACAACATTGCACGCCACTCAGCACAAGTCCACCATGTATCAACATGAACACTGCTGTGAAACACTGAAATACCAGGATTATGAAATCTTACAGAGCTGCTTGTGTAGTGCTGCCCTCACCGGTAAATGGTGGCGAGTTCGCGAACTTAATTGTTAGACTTCGTAGCTTGCATCAAAAACTGAAAATCAGAACAAAGGATCGAGAATTTAAATGTCAAAAAAGTAAATTGGAAAAACTCATCACTGTAGTTATTATGTATAAATATTTTTATTAGTCTTAAAGTGTATAATCATGATACTTGCACAAACTGCAGGCATGTTGATGTAGTATTTCTCTTCACTTTGTGTAACTTTGTACTTCAAAAACATTCAGTTTTTATTAAAAAATGAATTTTTTATAACTTTTCATTAGTCTGTTTTATGTATGTACAGTACACTGTTCTGTCTAGAATTGTGGAAAGAGAAGGTGTTCTCTAGGCTTTTATATAATACAAATATGATCTATTTTAACTGTATTGTAATGTGTGTATACTGTTAATTTTGTTAATATTAATGCAATAGTGTTTTAATATAATGTACAGTGTTAATTAATGAGGTATAATTTTATATGAACATATGTATTGTAAATTATTTATGCTGTAAATGACTTGTTTAGACTTTCAGGCTTTGACAGTAAATTGTCTAATATTTTTCTTTAATAATTTGGATTCCTTTAATAATATTTCTTCTTCACACTTTTGACTGTTTATACATTTCATTTGTCTATAGATAACATACAACTTAGTTCAATCAGGATAGTAGAGTAAAGGCATAATGGGAATAACCTGATTACCTCCAGGTAAAGTAGCAGCAATAAAATGCAATAAAAATGATAATGTTAAAGAACGTGTGGAAAACAAATGTCTCTCTTGTGTGAACATGATCTAAACCGATTATGATAATTCTCTGTTAACATTATAACAAATAGGACTCCTATTTCCAATTGATTCCTTGGCATATGTACGTGTACTGATTTAATACCATTTTATTTATTCTTACATAAATTTTTATCAGTATCATTTTCTGTTCGTAGTGTACATAAACACACTTCAGGTATTGTGATGTAATGTGATAGTATTGTGATTTCCAAAATAATGAGTGCCACTTTACCAATAGGTCAAAATCCAACTGTGTGGGAAGAAACAAACTGTTTTAAACATGTTTTGCTAGTAGAGGTGACAAAACCTTTCTCAGTTTAGTTACAAAATGAGGAAATATTTTTGTACTTTTAGTTCTGCAGTATGGAATGCAGAACAAGCAAATTGCTTACATAGTCTAAATCAGAAAGAAGAAGGAGTATGTTGTTAATGTGGATTCTTGATTGTGTTAATTACTCTACGTATCTTCTTTGTATGTTTCAGTGTGGGCCGCTTCCAGAGAAGGATCCTCGATTACCATATGTGTAAATGCATCAATTGATGTGCAACAAGAATATGTAGTACAAAGTGTGAATGATCAGTTTTGGTATACTTCAGTTCAGCCACATGTAATAATGTCTGAAAGGATCAAATACTAATAACATGTATTATTAGATGTCCGGTGTTTGTAATACTTAGAAAACAAGTTTTATTGCTATACCACTAGAAATATTTCTAGTTGTATAATAATAATAAACACATTTTGATGTGTGTTATAAGTATCTGCCCATAACAAATGTCATTGTCAATAAATGCTCTGTGTTATAGCTTTGGATGGCAGGATAGCATTAATTAATCTACAGTATTAATACTTTGCAGTGCTACTTTCATGTTGTATATATACATATAATAAATATATGTAATTATATTTATTGTATATACAGTGACATGAAGTCACAGCTGACAACTCAGGGCTTCAGTCATCCCTTTCCATATACAACTTATTGTTTTTAAATTAATTCATTATGTTTAGGGTTACATCCATTGAGGCTGCTGTGTAAGGCATGTATTAAATTGTTTTTGTGTAGGAAACAATCATGAGCACTGGCATTCCCAATCATGCTATTATCCCATATGCTCATAAGCTGGCAACTATGATAGTTGTTGATACAGGTGGTAGCATGATATGAAAATGCTACACTACAGCTCCACTTGTGTCTGCTGTTTACAGAACAATGCTGTTTTTTTTTACAAAATTAATTTATTTGGATGGCAGAATAGTATTAATTAATGTACAATTAGAGTTTATAACTAACAATGCATTGTTAAATTTGTTTTTGTGTACAATATTAATACTTTGCAGTGCTACTTTCATGTTGTATATATAATTTTATTATACTTTTAGTATAATTATATTTTACTTGATTTTTATATGCCTTACTGCTGTGTAATAGCATGATTTCTATAAAATATCTAGTACAAAAGGTGAATAGTTGTTTTTTGTATACCGGTACTTCAGTTTAGCCACAAGTACATAAATGTCAGAAAGAATCAAATGCTAATAACATTATCAGATGCTATATGATGAAACGGCCACAGTGTCACGTGTTTTCAATATTTAGTAAAAAGGTTTTTATGTCAATGTAGTATAATAACAAACATATTTCGATGAGCATTATAAGTATCAGCTAATAACAAACATCAGTGTAAATAAGTGTTCTAGGTTACAATTTAGGTTACCTAGACACAATAGAATTTATAGTATTGTATAGTCAGCCACATGAATATGGGATCCCCTTTTTAACACTTATGAAAAATTCTTAATAAAATTGTGAATGTAAGCCGTTCTAATAACAAATTTTAGTATATGAAAAGTGTAATTTATACTTCAGATTACTTGGTCGTATAGTCTTATAGTCAGCCACTTGCCAGGTCTCTTGTGTTAGGTATACATCTTAGTGTATATGTGTCTCGATACCACATCATATTACTAGACAAACATTAGTGTATTGGCTATTCATAGTTTAGTTTATTTATATTCGTTTTTTATATTACTTTATTTATATATACAATAGTTTATATTTATAAATTTATATTAGTTTATTGCCTTTTTATTATATAAAATATTGTCCCCCATGTACTATATGGACACATGTTTTCAATTACAAGAAGTCACAAGGAGGACTGGAAAGGTTAGTTTGTGTTAGGTATATATCTTAGTGTAAACGTGTCTTGGAAGCAGAACATATTAGTAAATAAAAAACTAAAATAAATTAAGGAAAATACCCAGGTAGGATAGGAGTAAGTAAGGAAGATACCCAGAACAAATCAACGTACATAATAAATGTATGGTAAATGAAGAAACCAAGAATGAATAAAGAAGATACCCAGAACAAACCAAAATACCTAATAAACAGGAACGAGTTTGAAGATACAAGATAGTAGGAGGAGAAGACTACAACACATACCCAAAAGAGACCCAGTAAGGAGAAAACCAAAACCCCAAGGGAAATTAAATGTCACAAAATGAAAGTATAACACCCAAAAACAGAAATAATGTAAACAAAAGTGTTTAGAGTGATAAGTAAAAGTGCACCCAGGAAACTTATTGTATAATGAATAAAAACAAATCTTAAGAGTCCTCCATAAATAAATATCTTAATGATATAAAACTGATTAGTGATAGTATCAAGAATTAACAGGGGACAAGTGCAAGTTATTCTATTGTAATAAATAAACTTCAAGAAAGTGCATTAAATGCTTACACTTAATAAAAGTGTACCTAACAACTTTAAAGTTTTAATTTAACTTCATGAATACTATTTAATAAGATAGTATTATGAAGGGCAAATACCGATGTTTCTAAAAAAGTGCCACTCTTTATCTAATAACATTTACTTAAATGAGCAAGATAAATAGAGAGCAGGTGGTGAATAAGTAAAGTGACAAGGGATACATCCCTAAAATAAACTAAAAACAGATAAGACAGCACATATAAGTAATGTTAAGAAAGGTTTAAAAATGAATAACCAAATATGTTATGTTTCTAGTTAAATAAAGGAACTCTATACCTAAATGTTGAATTAGAGAGTAATGTTCTAATAGTCTTAAATGTTTATTATGTTTAATAGTTTTAATCAAGAATGCAATATCTGAGTGTGGATACCATTCTTTTATTATAAAATGTTTATTATAAGTTACTAGGATTAATCGAGACTAAATGGTCTGAGTTGAAATACCACTTTTTAATGTCAAATAATTGTTATGAATTAATAGTTTAAATTCACTACTAAATGTTCTTGTAGTAAAGTAAGGAATTGTTAATCAACATTGTATTAGAATAGAAGGTCAGAAAGGGTATAAACAAGCTGTATTATTAAAAAACTTTGTATGTAAAACCAGACAAAATCTAGGCCAAATGGTAAATTTCAACTACATTATAATTGATGAATCAGTCCAGTAAACTAGTTAAACTGATGGAATTTATGTAAGGTAAATCAGTCACAGAATAATATAATGTAAATTATACTTTATAAAGATATTGTAAAAAGATAGGAAGAATTATTGTTAAAATTGCAAATGTAATAACTGAAAATTCAGTTATAAATAATTGAATAATAATTAAAAGGATAACCAATTAATAAAATTACAAGAAATTAAGGAAAGCTAAACATTTTATGTCAATCTGAGATTTAGTACAATCATAAATATAACATGTAAAATGGCAAACATTTGGGAAAGGACAGGAAGTGAAAATTGAAGCATATTTTCAAAATGAAAGAAATATAGCATTTTAGATAAAAAACTTTGTAAAACTATCTTATTTGGTATCAAATCAAACAGAATGAACTAAAGAAAGAGATTATGTATTTAGTATTTCATAAAATTAAATAATAGCAAAAATATATTCAGTGATATAATGTAAATTTTCTACATGTAGCGGAAGCCAAACGGATTTTAAAACAATGTATTACTAATATTAAATTGGCTAAGACATTCAGGAGACGAAGGAAATGAGAACAGTTAATTATTGGACCTTGTCGAGAACACTTGATGCGAGTTGTGCTAATATTAACCTATATAGTAGACAAATATGGCGATAGGTCCGTAAGCCTAGTCTAACGTGAAAAATAGTAAAGTATTAAATTTTGAACTTAAAACTAACTTCAGTGAGAACATTTAACAACACAATTAAAATAAAGTAATACGGCACAGTAAACGAGTAGAATAATAACTTAAACCTACACAATAAATAATTCTTAATAACGAGACGAGAAGTGCCAGTTTCGACCTTATTGAACAAAGTAAATTAAACATTATCACACATGTTTAATTGAAGTGAATCACAAGACACTGAACCAGAACCATTCTATTAACACCAGAAGGAATAATCCCAACTGCGGAGATGAGGAAACATTGAAAAGGCACAATTTATTGGAAGGAATTTTCATCGAGCTGAATACGGTTTCATATATGCAGTCCGGGAGCCGCCATCTTTGACTTCCCACAATTTAAAGCGAGCTTTACTGACATAGCCATCCAGACTTCGATGGTATTAAATTTTTATTTAATAAACATTATATATTACTAATAACTTTGTCAATTTTAATTCTTAAGCTTTTTACTTGTAAGTGTTATACTTTCCTGACCTTACCCTTCTCTGACTATATAAAATAACCGTTCAAAGAACCAAATAATTATAAAATACAGATGTAAAAATTAATCGACCGCCCTGAGAAAGAGTCGATACTACTGTGAATGATCGATTAACACTCGATCTATAATAAACAATTGTTAATAAATTTGGAATTTCTGCATATTGGTTTCTATTTATTCATAAAATTAATAAATAAAATAAAAATAAAATAGATGTGAGATCACGGACTATCCGAAAGGCAGCCTATACCAAGTGGAAGGAGAATACACCATTAAGAAGAAGAACCGTCGATCGATTAGTGCGGGAGATAAACCAATTAACGCGGAAGTTAATTCTAAAACTTCAAGGTGATACAGTACACAGAAACAGAAAGATAAGATTTGAATTTTTATACCAGACATTAACGAAATATAATTTAATAATTACAAACAACTAAAACCAATTAAACAATATTTTTCCAAAACATCAAAATTTTTTATTATTGGTAAACACACATATTATTATTTTGTAACCATTACAGATTGTGTTACAAAATTGGCGTCCAACTAAGGGGCTTCAATTAGTGATTGATAGGCCACTATAATTTGCCCAATTCCTAATTCAAGCTTGGCAGCGGTTATACAGTTAGAGGAGTAAGCAAAATGCAACGTCGAGCAACTTCAAAGAAAAGGATGGCGGAGCCCGAAAAGGAAATCGATATGGGGGACAAGGAAGCAACGCCGGTGGAAGACATGTAAATGTTATTACCCCCAATGGAACCTAAACAACCCACACCACCAGAGGAACATCCAGAGATACCCACACAAACAGGGGAAGTCAATGTCCGGAAGGAACAGTTAGAAAAACCCACACGAACAGAGAACGTGACAATACAAGAAATGTTCCAACTTATGATGAAAAAAATGAAGGAGTTCCAGGAAGAACTGAGTCAAAAATTAGATGAGCAAAATAAGAAGGTGGATGATATGGTCATAGAAATAAAAAATGATAATAAACAGTTTAGGGAAGAATTAAGAAATGAGAGGACTAAAGAAATAAAAAATGATAGCAAACCAGGAACAGAAGATATACCAAACGATAAAACAAAGGAACAAGTTGTAGTATTCTCTGAAAATAAAACTAATGAAAACAAAGAAAATACTAAACATAGGGAAATGAAATCAAAGAAAATGAGAAGAATGTATCCAAGGAATTTAATACAAACAAAGGAAGAAATGGAGATGATGAACCATGGTTTAATTGATGTCAGTAATATCCCAATTACCAACAATAAAGAAATCATGAATTCCAGAGATTATAGGAGGAGGATAGAAGTAATTTCAGAAATGATTTACCACAAAACAGTAGTTTACAACTGGGAAAGGACCAGAGGTAAATGGAATACGACAAAGGTAGCAATAATGGTAAAATATCAATGATATCATTCGTCATTGATGGACCAGGGACACCCTGGTATAATGAACCATATGGTAGAATCATTCAAAGAAAACTTGAAACAAGCGAAAGAATAACCGCAGGAAAAATGAAGTACCAGGTAGAAGCAAGAGATGTCACCAGTACAGGAATATTTATGAAGACAATGGTCGTCCGTACAATAAGGGCAACTGAGATGATGGACAACGGTTAAATCAAATACCACACACCATCAAGAAAGGGACGGATGTTATGATAACTGACTATGGCAAAAAACCAATTCAAAGGAAAAGGAAAATAAATACCATTGAGGAGAAATGATAGGAATAATAAACAAAGAAACGAAACTGGGATTTATGAAGGAAGATTATTTAAGAAACTGAACCTTACAAATGAAATTATGAGCAACTGAGCGACATAAAGAAAATCATCAATACTGGGTATAAAAGAAAATATAACAATAAGGAGGAATTATAAAGAAAAAAGAATTTTGAATTAAAAAACAACTAAATTCTAAAACATAGTAAGAACAACTTACTACAAAATATTTATGAAACTTTATGGAAAAGAAAAGAAATTAATTTTGAAGAAATTAACAAAATTCTAAAATATCGTAAGATCACCTTACAAACAACTATTTATGAAACTATTTATGGAAAATAAAAGAAAAAAATTTTGAATTTATAAAACAACCAAATAAATTTAAAAATATAGTAAGAACAACTTACTACCAAATATTTATAAAACTTTATGGAAAACAAAGAAGAGAATTTTGAATTTTGAAGAAATTAACAAAATTCAAAAGCATAGTAAGCTCAGCTTACTAACGATTATTTAGGAAAACGTTATGGAAATAAAGTAGAATTTTGGAAATCACCAAAATTCAAAACAAGGTAAGATCACCTTACTACCAATTATTTATGAACTTTATGAAAAATAAAAGGAAGGAATTTTGAAATTAACAAAATTCAAATATATCGTAAGATCACCTTACAAACAACTATTTATGAAACTAATTATGGAAAATAAAAGAAAAGAATTTTGAATTTTGAAAATCATCAAAATTTTAAAACATAGTAAGCACAACTTACTACTAATTATTTATGAAAACATATTATGGAAATAAAGAAAAGAATTTGGAAGTTAAATAAAACAAACAAATTATAAAATATAGTAAGAGCAACTTACCACAACTATATATGGAAATAATTTTGAAGAGAAAGAAAAGGAAGTAAGAACCACTAATACAATTAAATGAATAAACTTGTGTTGAAATAAAAATAATAAAACCTTTCCGCAATACAAGGAGAACAATGACCACATAAACATTATAATTAAAGAATTCATTTGGATAAGAAACAAAAGCGAAATTTTTTTTGAAAAAAAAAATATATAAATAAATCAATAATATAACTATGATCATAAAATAAATGTCGATTATAATAAAGACAATTAGAAGAAAGTGCTAGAACATGGAACTAGTGGAACAATTCATGAGAACTAAGAAACAACCAAAATATCATAAAAAATATGCTACCAATGACCAGAAGCAGATTGTGATAACAACAAAAGAATAATAGAGAATTAACACAAAAAACTTTATACTAAATAACTAGTGATAATTATATTAATAAAAGAGCTTCCCACCGTAATAAGAAATAAGATATCAGTAGAGCGAACAAGTCAGAAGAATAACTGAGAAGAAAAATAACTGAGATAGAAATATTAACAGATCTGAGCAAATACGAAGTGAGGTATCCAAAGATATTTTTTAATAGTCATAAAATAGACTATTCTTATATAAATTTTATTAATAACTGTCTGAAGATGATTCCAGCAGTATTATTATGTTTTGAGCAGAGATGAATTTCCTCTGAGCTCAATGAGAAGTGTAGTATGGCCAGCAGAGTATATGAAGCCACAAGTGACTCTCTGAACTGCCCCAGCTCACGTGTTAGGGAATGTTAGGGAATAAATATCCCAAGGATAAAACACCAAGTTAAGAAAAAATAAAAATAAATAATAATAAACCTCAGATGACTATTACTATCAAGGAAAATCAATTTAAGAATAAAATATATGTAAGCTCAAATATGAAGAAGCAAAATTAGAAATGGAAAGGAAGTCAAGAATTATAATATATAATAAGTATCATAAGCAATTATTTCAGACAAACAAAGTATGGTCTGAACTAATCACTTCTGGAGGAGAGCAATCTGTAGCATGACAGATTATCCACTTAAGAACAAATAAAATACGATCATAAATAAATAACTATCAAAGAAAAATCCAAATGAAAACAAATAAGTATCGCAATAAAATACTGTCATAACTTGAAAAAGTAAAAATAAAGAAAAAACCACTATGCAACAAAAATGTGTAAAGAAAAATAAACCCCAAAAAACTAAAATAAATTAAGGAAAATACCCAGGTAGGATAGGAGTAAGTAAGGAAGATACCCAGAACAAATCAACGTATATAATAAATGTATGGTAAATGAAGAAACCAAGAATGAATAAAGAAGATACCCAGAACAAACCAAAATACCTAATAAACAGGAACGAGTTTGAAGATACAAGATAGTAGGAGGAGAAGACTACAACACATACCCAAAAGAGACCCAGTAAGAAGAAAACCAAAACCCCAAGGGAAATTAAATGTCACAAAATGAAAGTATAACACCCAAAAACAGAAATAATGTAAAACAAATGTAAACAAAAGTGTTTAGAGTGATAAGTAAAAGTGCACGTGTTGAGAGTGATAAGTAAAAGTGCACCCAGGAAAGTTATTGTATAATGAATAAAAACAAATCTTAAGAGTCCTCCATAAATAAATATCTTGATAATTTAAACTGATTAGTGATAGTATCAAGAATTAACAGGGGATAAGTGCAAGTTATTCTATTGTAATAAATAAACTTCAAGAAAGTGCATTAAATGCTTACACTTAATAAAAGTGTACCTAAACAACTTTAAAGTTTTAATTTAACTTCATGAATACTATTTAATAAGATAGTATTATGAAGGGCAAAGACCAATGTTTCTAAAAAAGTGCCACTCTTTATCTAATAACATTTACTGAAATGAGCAAGATAAATAGAGAGCAGGTGGTGAATAAGTAAAGTGACAAGGGATACATCCCTGAAATAAACTAAAAACAGATAAGACAGCACATATAAGTAATGTTAAGAAAGGTTTAAAAATGAATAACCAAATATGTTAACGAGACGAGAAGTGCCAGTTTCGACCTTATTGAACAAAGTAAATTAAACATTATCACACATATTTAATCGAAGTGAATCACAAGACACTGAACCAGAACCATTCTATTAACACCAGAAGGAATAACCCCAACTGCGGAGACGAGGAAACATTGAAAAGGCACAATTTATTGGAAGGAATTTTCATCGAGCTGAATACGGTTTCACATATGCAGTCCGGGAGCCGCCATCTTTGACTTCCCACAATTTTTAAGCAAACTTTACCAACATAGCCATCCAGACTTCGATGGTATTAAATTTTTATTTAATAAACATTATATATTACTAATAACTTTGTCAATTTTAATTCTTAAGCTTTTTACTTGTAAGTGTTATACTTTCCTGACCTTACCCTTCTCTGACTATATAAAATAACCGTTCAAAGAACCAAATAATTATAAAATACAGATGTAAAAATTAATCGACAACCCTGAGAAAGAGTCGATACTACTGTGAATGATCGATTAACACTCGATCTATAATAAACAATTGTTAATAAATTTGGAATTTCTGCATATTGGTTTCTATTTATTCATAAAATTAATAAATAAAATAAAAATAAAATAGATTTGAGATCACGGACTATCCGAAAGGCGGCCTATACCAAGTGGAAGGAGAATACACCATTAAGAAGAAGAACCGTCGATCGATTAGTGCGGGAGATAAACCAATTAACGCAGAAGTTAATTCTAAAACTTCAAGGTGATACAGTACACAGAAACAGAAAGATAAGATTTGAATTTTTACACCAGACATTAATGAAATATAATTTAATAATTACAAACAACTAAAACCAATTAAACAATATTTTTCCAAAACACCAAAATTTTTTATTATTGGTAAACACACATATTATTATTTTGTAACCATTACAGATTGTGTTACAACGTAAAAATAAAGATATTTTATTGTATAAAATACTCATTTTTATACACTATGTTATTAAATTCCTAAAATCTCCTTATCACTAATTTTTTTTTTTGTTTAATATCTGTTCACATTGTTTATTGTTGTTTATGTTACTTAATGTTATGTTTTTGTAATTTATTTTATGAAATATAGTTACAATTTGTCCTTCTGTATTAAAGTGTAAAACTTAAGCTTGAAATTGTTATATGCAGCAACCCTGTGTTTCTCTATGTCCACATTCTATTATCATATTCTGGCTTTATTATCGGTTTTGTATCAAACCTGTAATCAGAGGATCTTCAACTGATTTCATAAGACTTCACAATTTTACTATCGTATTTTATAAGTAGCTTGAATTGGCTCTCATAAATTATCTGCCTACTTGTGTGAAAGTTTAAACAAAGCAAAGTATTCCCTGTTACCAACAGCGCCCCTTCTCTTCTCTTCCTTTACGGTTTACATTAATAACTGAGCTGAGGTACTAAAAGCTTGCTAGTATCAACCTCAGATCGATGCTCATAAAATATGTACCGGTACTGCTTTTGGTAGTACACCTGCCTCTTCCTTTTTAGAACTGTAGTTTCTATCTTTCCTTTGCTTTCATGTATTCCAGATTTGGCATCCGTTTGTGTAGTCTTTAGAAGTCTTCTGTAACAACAATAGATATCTATCAACAGAAACCCCTGTACAGTATTTGCATCATTTTAATAAGAGATTATTATTTAATTATAAGGCCCGTTAGTAGACCAGTGTGTATGACATGTGGGTAATAATCTGAAGGTCCCAGGAACACCTTAAAACCAATGTCCGTTTTTCAGCCACAGGTGGACTCATCCTATGGAAATGAGTACCTAGTGTAAGAATGGATGCCTGAAGCATAGTGCTTCCCACGCTGTCTTCCTTGTATGTTGAACAGTATATAAGACAACCTATCCTGCCTAATTTTTAGACTGCTTAGGCAGTACAAAAGGAGGCATGATTATTATTATAAGGCATCTTGGTTTACTTTAGCAATGTGATTCTTACCTGAAGAGAAGTGTTGGACAAGAAAGGGGGGGAGCAAATCACCTGTCACGTTGAATAAGTCAGAGCTGATGCAACTTTGTAATTCTACATCTCAGTTTCATGAACAGCACTTCATAAGTTATATTAACTTAATGTGGAATATCTGTCTTCTTCATTGCTACATAATGCTTAAAACTCAATATCGTGTCATATGAAGCCTTCACAACAAAATGACAATCATGCTGGATTGAATGTATTTATTTTTTCCCTTATCTTCTAGTATATTTGGCTTAGTTATTTGTAATTGTAGACAAAATGTTCAGACAGGCAATAAAATACAGGGTAAGTCAAAAAGTAAAGGCAAATTTTATTTTCCCTGCTGCAATGGATGGCAGCACTGACTGAACAATGACATATCATAACCTCAAAGTTTTTTTTGTTCTTTAGCTGTGTTGTTTCAGTGCTCAGCTCCATTCATAGTGATTTCAGGGCATTTTATTATGAGTGCCCCGTTGTCCGTGTGCACCAAGGAAGAAATGAGGGGAGTGGTACGTTTTCTGCACTCTGAAGGGACTAAACCTGCGGAGATTATTCACAGAATGCAGCAGCAGTACGGTGAGAGCTGTCTTTGTGAACGCAAAATTTATGAGTGGATAAATCGCTTTAAAAATGGTTGTGTATCTATCTGCGATGAAGAGCGTTCAGGTAGGGCATCCACTTCGAAGACGGACAAGAACATCGAGACAGTTGAGCGAATTATTCATGATGATCGTCGTGTCAAAATTGATGATATTGCGCATGCGTTGAACATTAGCCACGGTTCAGCAGTTGCAATCATCCACGAATCACTAAATTATCGCAAAGTGTGTGCTCGTTGTGTACCACATCGACTGACAGACCAGCACAAACAGAAACGTTTGGAAATTTTGAAATCACATTTAAGGCATTTAGAAGAGGAAGGAGAAGAGTTTCTCAGTTGCATAGTAACCGTTGATGAGACGTGGGTCCATCACTTCGAACCACAGAGTAAGCGGCAGAGTATGGTGTGGAAACACCCATCCTCACCTACAGCAAAAAAGTTCAAAAGACAAGTTTCTGCAGGAAAGTTGATGATGACAGTGTTTTGGGATATGAAAGGTCCACTTCTAATTCATTACACTCCTAAAGGTCAAACAGTGAATAGTGACAGCTACTGTGAGCTACTGCGAGATCTGAAACCCAAAATCAAAACAAAGAGGCGAGGAAAACTTTCAAAAGGTGTGCTTTTGCTTCAGGACAATGCCTGTCCTCATACTGCGGGGAAAACGATCCAGTGTATTCAAGATCTTGGTTTTGAGCTGCTGGAGCATCCGCTGTACAGTCCTGACCTAGCTCCAAGTGATTTTCACCTTTTTGCTCCAATGAAGGAGCACCTGGGTGAATCCAAGTTTTCGTCAGATGACAAGGTTGTGGAGGCGGTGCGCGAGTGGCTGTACATGATGCCACAAATCTTCTTCCAAGACGGAATTATGAAGCTTGTCAAGAGATGGACCAAGTGCATAGAAGTTGAGGGAGATTATGTAGAGAAATGATGTTACTTGTCATCTTGTTTTCACAATAAAAAGTTCCTTTTTAAAAATTTGCCTTTACTTTTTGACTTACCAAAATATATTAAATATTAATTATATTAAATATGAACATTTTTTTTTCCAGTATCCAGATCGCTATTATGATTAACTTAAGAATTTTTTTACCTTGTATAATCCACTATGCGATCTCAGTTTTTTACATACAACATGTTTCAGGGACTAAATCCCCATCTTCAGGTACAGTAAAAAATGTATTATTCCCCTAATACATAGGGGTTGTCGAAATGATTAAAATGTTTATACATAAAAACACACGCACAAAAATCACTGAATAAATTAACATATAACACAAACACATGAACACATTAAAAGCAACTCAGTGCACCGGTCGACCTCCGATCGTCAACTAGCCCGTGTTCGTGCTTCATTGCTTATCATCAACGCGGTATCATATAATTTATTGGATTTAAATGATAGCTGATCATTGAGTAACTGCTCTTTATTTACTTTGGATGCCTTGTATATCTCAAACTCTTCTAAAGCATTCAGGAAATGACCTTTATTACAAACATGTATCGGCTCCATGTTCTCTTTGAATCCGGTGTAATTATGGTTTTCGTTTATTAGGTGGAGTGCGTAATTTGATGAGGTGGTTTGGGGTTTCTTTTTTGGTAGGTGTTCTTTAAATCTCTCGATAAATTTCCTCCCCGTTTGTCCGATATAGAACTTATCGCACTCACTGCACTGGATTCTATATACTCCTGAACATTCCTCCAAAGTTATTGGTTTTCGTGGCTTAAGTATATTTTTTAGATTATTTATGGTCTTGAATGAAACATTTATATATAATTTTTTTAATTCATTTTTTATTATGTTGGGGAGTATGTTCGTATATAATGCTGAGACATATTGTGTTGTATTTTTAACATTATTATTGTCACCATTTATTTTCCGTAATTGTTTATGTATCATTTTATCCACAATTTCTGTGTTATATCCATTTTTCAAGGCTATGTGTTTTATTATGTTATATTCTTCCTTATAATCCTCCGTATTCATTGGTACGCTTACTAGTCTATGTGCTAGTGCATTAAATGCCGCCATTTTTTGTGTGTATGGATGATTCGATTTAGCATTTATAACTATGTCTGTTGTGGTAGGTTTTCGGTATATTTTAAAACCGAAATGGTTGTTTCTTTTTAACACCAATACATCGAGGAAGTTCAAGCCATTATTGGTTTCCATTTCCATAGTAAATTTTATGTTGTGGTTAATTTCGTTAATAAATTTAAAAAACATATCCACCTGTCTATGAGTGCCATTAAATACTATGAAGGTGTCGTCTACATACCGTGTATAAGAAACATAATAGCGATCTGGAGACTGGAAAAAAAAAATGTATCTTGACTAAGGCACCTGAATTTACGGGACTGCCCAAATTACACAAACAAAACATTCCTATACGACCTTTGATTAACTATACGACCGCCCCTAATTATAAAATAGCCAAAAAACTGCAACAAATTATTAAGAACAGCATAAAATTAGAAAATATCCACAATGTAAAAAACACCTTTGAATTCATAAATAAAATTAAAGATATGGAGATTACACCTAGTTATAAACTTGTCTCAATGGACATAGTCAATTTATATACAAATATTCCGGTTTTGGAAACATTAAAAATTCTAAAGGTAAATTTAACTACAACAGGTATTCTAAACAAAAAACAGATAGATGAACTCCTATCTTTGTTACAGATTATAGTACAGCAAAATTATTACACTCATGACAACAAGTATTTTAACCAAGAGGAAGGTTTGGCTATGGGTTCACCTCTAAGTGGACTTTTGGCCGAAATATATATGAACTATTATGAGAATAAATTTTTATTGTCTGACTATAACCGATTCTATGATAAAATTGTTTCTTATACACGGTATGTAGACGACACCTTCATAGTATTTAATGGCACTCATAGACAGGTGGATATGTTTTTTAAATTTATTAACGAAATTAACCACAACATAAAATTTACTATGGAAATGGAAACCAATAATGGCTTGAACTTCCTCGATGTATTGGTGTTAAAAAGAAACAACCATTTCGGTTTTAAAATATACCGAAAACCTACCACAACAGACATAGTTATAAATGCTAAATCGAATCATCCATACACACAAAAAATGGCGGCATTTAATGCACTAGCACATAGACTAGTAAGCGTACCAATGAATACGGAGGATTATAAGGAAGAATATAACATAATAAAACACATAGCCTTGAAAAATGGATATAACACAGAAATTGTGGATAAAATGATACATAAACAATTACGGAAAATAAATGGTGACAATAATAATGTTAAAAATACAACACAATATGTCTCAGCATTATATACGAACATACTCCCCAACATAATAAAAAATGAATTAAAAAAATTATATATAAATGTTTCATTCAAGACCATAAATAATCTAAAAAATATACTTAAGCCACGAAAACCAATAACTTTGGAGGAATGTTCAGGAGTATATAGAATCCAGTGCAGTGAGTGCGATAAGTTCTATATCGGACAAACGGGGAGGAAATTTATCGAGAGATTTAAAGAACACCTACCAAAAAAGAAACCCCAAACCACCTCATCAAATTACGCACTCCACCTAATAAACGAAAACCATAATTACACCGGATTCAAAGAGAACATGGAGCCGATACATGTTTGTAATAAAGGTCATTTCCTGAATGCTTTAGAACAGTTTGAGATATACAAGGCATCCAAAGTAAATAAAGAGCAGTTACTCAATGATCAGCTATCATTTAAATCCAATAAATTATATGATACCGCGTTGATGATAAGCAATGAAGCACGAACACGGGCTAGTTGACGATCGGAGGTCGACCGGTGCACTGAGTTGCTTTTAACGTGTTCATGTGTTTGTGTTATATGTTAATTTATTCAGTGATTTTTGTGCGTGTGTTTTTATGTATAAACATTTTAATCATTTCGACAACCCCTATGTATTAGGGGAATAATACATTTTTTACTGTACCTGAAGATGGGGATTTAGTCCCTGAAACATGTTGTATGTAAAAAACTGAGATCGCATAGTGGATTATACAAGGTAAAAAAAATTCTTAAGTTAAATATGAACATTTAATATAATATGTGTGCATATCATAATTCCACATTATTTATCTCAATAAACATATACAAGTAGACGATCAAAATTAACATAGTACCTTAAGTAAATAATCAAAATTGTATTTTTTAAATTTAGTAAACCTTTTAATTCACTCTGCTGATGGTAAACAACAAAGTTAAACGAAATGTACATAATTAAGTAAAACAAATGAAACTATTGCTTAGAAAATAATATTTTAATAAAATATGGTAAATATAATTAAATAAATAATTTATTTAATATTTATAATTGTTTTATCTCATGGTATGTTTATCCTTATTTGGAACATGTTTCGGGAAACCTATTCTTCCCATCCGCAGCCATCTTAATTTTGATCTTGTGTATTTGAGTTCCAATTGGTTGTTGCTATAGTTTCCTGTTAGCTTGTGATATTTTAACTTGGTATTATTGTGTGTAGGTTTGGTGTATATATTTTTTTATTTTTTTAGTGTTTTCAATGTTGAGTATTATGAAAATTGTGTCATGTTTTGTGTTGACTTCTATTTGTTCACATATTAGTATTACAATTCAGGTATGTAAAACAATTATAAATATTAAATAAATTATATATGCATCAAGATATTGACTTTATCAAAAAGTATTTGAATTAAATAAATGTATACTAATGTTATAATGTTATAATGCATAATTGCATCCACCACTTGCTAAATTTATGCAGTTACACAATAAATTGTCAAGTATGACACATACAAACATTTCTTCTTGTCCTACAGAGTCCAATTCCATGTTATCTATAAATTTTTTGTGCTGATCTATTCAGATCCTGTTTTCCATCTAAATTAAGAATTCTACATAGATCACAACCATAAACAGTGACATACATTTTGAGTGTTGCTAAGTTTCAGAATATTGTCAAACCAAATCTGTTGCTCCAATAAGTGTGATGACACGAAGAAAAAAAAAGTACTTTCCATTACCGAAAATGTTAGTAGCTTGTGTGACAAACATCAGAACATATGATCAATGCGCTATTCTTTGTAAAAGTCAAACATTTCTGTTAGGTTGCTGTGATTTGACAAATTTACCTTTACATCTTTACTTCATAGTTTTCTTACATTATTGTAATACTAATGTTGTGTATTGTCATACTAATGCCTTGACACAGCAAATATTCTGTTTAGTATAGTATAAGTTTAATGGTAGCATCACATATTAATTCCTTCAGTTCAGGTTGATTTAAAAATTTGGTACTTGCATTTAATAACAACTGTGGTTCATTTAAAACCCTTTTTAATTTTTTTCTTATACAAAATATCTTGGATTTCGTTGTCCATGACATGTCCGTTACTTAACTAAATATAACTAATTCACTACCGACTCAGAACACAAAGTTTTTATGGGTAAAACGTTTAAAGTTTTACCTTATAGCCTCAACCGGTTTATGCTTTTAAAAAGCTTCTTCAGAGGTTGCTGTTAGGAGCCTCGAACATATCACACCCCACACACACAACATTGATCTTTCAAAAGTCGCCAAGAACAAGATGGACAGTGCTCCCAACGGCAGCCTCTGAAGAAGCTTTTTAAAAGCAAAAACCGGTTCAGGCTATAAGGTAAAACATTTACGTTTTTACCCACAAAAAAACTTTGTGTTCTGAGTCAGTAGTGAATTAATTATTTAGTAAAACATCTTCTTCTTATAAATTAGTGTTTTTTCATTTCTTCATATGTATGTAAGTGTTATAATCATCTCAGTGGTAGTATAATAATTTTAATGTTATTCACAGGTAACCACCCTGAGTTCTCTCTACCTAGAAAGTGAAACATGCGAAGAGTTTGTAGACAGATAAAAGGATATCATTAAGGAATTAATCAACTGTACAGTATGAAGATAATAAATTTCAACTTCATATTTGTAAATTGTATAGAAAACACACACACACACACACACACACACACACACACACACATGCTTAAAAAATTTATATATGATTTGCGTATGTAGAGGGAAACAAATTTGTTTATTTTGTATATATTTTTTAAACATATATTTATCATAAAGACATTTTTGGCTTATTTGCATTTCTTATATTTAACCTTATAAACACTGAATCCTGTTTACTAACATACCTCTACCAGTAATGCAGTACTTTCTTAGAAGTATACCATTATTACTTGGTAAATGACGGGCATTAAGGTTATTACAAATTTTATAAAGTGAAGTTATTACAATTTGGCCAGTAGTGTTGTAAAACCATAAATTTATTAACAGTAAATAATTTATTTGACATTACACAAAATGGAAGGCCTGTATCGATATGTAAGAGTGCCTGCTGCTGGATGTTGGGAGAACTTCCAACAAATCTACATTACTTGTCTCAGGTGTGTGAAAGGCTACAATTTTATTCACTTATTACTCTGAACGTTTTACTTTAAAAAATGGTACCAGTATTATTTTAGTTGATCTTGTGTTCAATTTATAGAATTTAAGTTGAAGTTCTCCTTTGTCAGGTAGCGTTGTGACTTTGTGTCTGGCAGAACCATGTTGGGGTAACAAAATATTTCAACACTTTAGGTTCGTGTTTTTGTATGTATATATTAATTACACACAGTAAGTATACTATAACTAAAATTTAGTATAATAGTGCCACTTCAGCAGAATTCTATTAGTATGAAGTAACCCCAAATGATTACAAGCTTTAGACTATGCTGGAAACAAGTAACTGGTCTGAATGAACATTTCTCTTTAGGTCTACTCAGTGCCGCATTTACCAATAGGCAGACTAGGCACGTGCCTAGAGCGCAAACTTTTGAGGGGCGCAAAATTTTGAAAGAGGAAAAATATTGAGAGAAACTAAGTTTTGAGAACTGTATAAAAAAATCAGAAAATGAATCGAAAAAATTAAATCACAGTTTTAAAGACAAATACGGTAGGTATTTAAAATGCTGTTTTATAAAGTTTCTAGTTGCATTTAAGAAAATGATAGAACGAAAACCCAGAGATGCTGTCTTTCTTTCAGCAAAAGCGCCTACTCTGCGAACCGACGCAACGCCACTACGCCCCCCCGTAATAGCACTTGCGACTTGCCCTCCCCACATTATGACCAATATGGACTCACCCAGTCTCCTGATGAGTGACGTCAAGACTATAGCAAGACGTAAACAGTAAGATAACCTATTAGTTACAGTTGGCGCGATGCAAGGTGCTGTTATTGCTGAACGAGTAGTTATGTAATCGTACGCTATGTAAAAAAAGACGGTGAACCTGTGGAGAGATTTTTAAAATTCCTACCAAATACAGGACATAAATCAGAAGAGTTGACAACGGCTGTCTTGAAAACGCTGGAAACTTTTGGCCTCGACATCAAAGACTGTAGAGGTCAAAGCTATGACAATGCTGCCAACATGTCTGGAGTATATTCTGGTCTTCAGGCAAGAATCAAGGAACACAATGAACTGGCAGAATATATTCCCTGTTCCGCCCACTCACTAAACCTAGTTGGGGTAACAGCAGCCAATGACAATGCTTTAGCATTTTTTGACCTTGTTCAGGCCGTGTACAACTTTTTTTTTGCCTCCACCCATCGTTGGGCTGTTTTGAAAGAAATTCTTAAAGATGGTTGTTCTGTGGTAAAATCACTGTCAGTTACAAGATGGTCGGCCCGAGCTGATGCTTTGAAGGCTTTGCTTAAATCTCTGCCCGAAATAACGGAATCATTGAAGAAAATATCTGAGGATGTTGATGAAAAGCCTGCCTGCCGCCAAGAGTCAAAAGGCTTAGCACGAAAACTGCAGAAACCAGAAAATGTGCTGGTATTCTGGGAAGAAGCTATGAATAAATTTTACAAAGTTAGTAAAGCTTTACAAAACAAAAATGTTGACATTGGGAATGTTGTTGCTCTGTTCACATCATTGGAAAATTACATGGGTTTATGTAGACACAAGTTTTCTCTATACTTACAGAAGACTGATATTATAACAAAATCCAGTGAATGGAGTTGTGAAGCTCGAAAACAAAAACCCAAACTGTTCTTTGACGAAAAACAAGAATCATCTGATTCTGATTCTAATCTTGATGCTAAAGAGTATTTCAGGACAGGAACTTATCTTGTAATAATTGACAGATTAATTGCAGAGCTGCAAAGAAGAGCGGTAGCATATGCAATGATCTTCAAGAGATTTGGTTTTATTTTAAACCTGCTAACATTTGACGATAAAAATATCCTTTCTTGCTGCAGGGAGCTTGTGAAAATATATAGCAAAGATTTGCAGGATACTTTTCCTGATGAATGTGTACAGTTTAAATACTTCCTGAAGGACACACCTCATGCAACTTTTTTTTGAGCCAAGTTCAGGAACTGACGACAAAGAAGAGAAAGAGAAGAAAGAAAAGAAAAAAAGATCATTCTCATATCTTCTGCGTACAGTTAGGGAAGGAAACTTACAAAACTTTTTCCCGAACGTAGAAATTATCCTTAGAATTATTCTAAGTATGGCCATGACAAATTGCGCTGGTGATGGTGAACGTTCATTTTCTACAATGAAACGTGTTAAGAACTATTTGCGAAACTCAATGGGAGAAATTAAACTGAATGCTCTAGCCGTCATGGTGATTGAAAGTGACATGACTGAAGCGCTGGATTTCCAAGAAGTTATAGAGAAATTTGTTAAAATCAAGCAGCGGAGAAAAGTGATCACAGTATAAAAATTGAAAAAGTAAAGACTTTTTACTGTGCATTAGAAACCACCAATGGACTTGTTGAACGTAAACATTAAAAAGTAACATAGATATTCGTGGACTTTCTACTCAATAAGATTGCAATGCTGTGACTAACAAATTTTGATATTGAATTAATAGACTTGGTAGTTTTTTGTAGATTTTTAAACAATTAATTACTATGTATTGTAGTTTGTAATAGATCACTGTTCAAAATGTAATTAAAAACTATTATTACTCAAAGACAATTCTATTACTTATTTATATGCCTAATCCTAATGACAGTCATCATTTAATAGTCTAAAAAACGCGTGTAATGTGAGAATAGGCAATAAATATCGACGACGACAATTAATTGGGAGTGGGGGGCGCCGGCCCTTGAAGTGCCTAGGGGTGCCTAAATCCTAAATGCGGCCCTGGGTCTAGTACAATTAGTTTTGTCTCATAAGTATTCATTTTCGTAGCAATGATGCAAAAATGTTTACATTTGTTAGTATAAAAATATTGAATAATCTGCCATAAAGACACGTGAAATAATTGATATGCGCCACACACAGGTAGCTTACATACGCGCGCGCAAGTACATATGTAACGCAAACTTGAAAATAAGTTATTTTAAATTATATAATATACAGTACAATTTCTTTTACAAGACATTGTTTTTAACATTAGTTTGCCCTTTTCATTTTTATGTTAAGTTTCTAAGTGTCGAATACAATTTTAATAACTATTATATTATAAAATTGTGTCTTCTATTGTAAACTGATATTAGTTGTTGTCTGTTGATGAATGACTTTCTATCAAATAGATTATTAGTTGGAAACCAGGCATATGTTATTGTAAGTAAAAGGTTTTGCCACATTCAAATCCCCTTTACTCTTACAATGATTGTGTAAAATAATCTGAGGAAATTTTTGGAGTAGCTTTACTTTTTTTTATCATGTCTGTAAAGATCTCCCGAATTTTCCGAGCTACCGAACCAAAGGGGTAAGAAATATTATTATATGAGCCTTCACCACAGTAGGTCTACTATGGGTCTGACATACGACACCCCGCGTTATGTTGACTGGAATATCCACTGAAGATGGCAGCCAGTGGTGCTGCTGAAACGTTTGGTTTTAATGTAAATCTTGGACCATGGCCAAACAGCCCGGTAGATATTTAAAATATTACTAATATTGTTTGTTATAAGTATAATTACTACTTGTTTTAGTGGATAGTTAGTGAGGATCGGTCAATAATACAAATTTTAGCTGTTTTGCGTCGACGTTTCGACAATATTTATTGTCATCTTCAGGACCTGTGTATGAAATACAATAGAAATATCAAACGTAATGAAACAATTATATATTTGGGTGAACGTGTAGGTGTATGTGAGTGTGCGTACGTCTGTATGTATCATTTTATATGTGAAGACTTATGATAGTTTGTTTACATCTTCAATTATCTTTAAGAAAATGAGCAAATTATAGTATGAGAGAACTTAATTTATACATGTTTTAGTGGATGGTTAGTGAGGATCGGTCGATAATACAACTTTTAGTTATTTTGCGTCGACGTTTCGACAATATTTATTGTCATCTTCAGGACAATTGTTGCTGACGCCAAACACACAACTGTAAATTTTCCCTGACCAACACCTTATTATGGTGTATGATGTTATCATAATAAGGTGTTGGTCAGGGAAAATTTACAGTTGTGTGTTTGGCGTCAGCAACAATTGTCCTGAAGATGACAATAAATATTGTCAAAACGTCGACGCAAAATAACTAAAAGTTGTATTATTGACCGATCCTCACTAACCATCCACTAAAACATTCACTGATTGACAGTCACTAAAAATTTAAGGATTTAATTTATACAGTATTACAATTTAAATTACTAAATGTAATGATATTTTAATTAATTAAACAAACAGTAATCAACAATTGGATATTAGATTGGTACAAAAACTGTTTATACCTACAGCAGTCAACATATAGCAAAGTAATATATTACTAAAACAGATTAGGGGATGTTCACTACGTAATTATTAAAAGTTATTTTTACCATTTTTCACTCCCTACTGGTGTTAACAAACAATAATAATTTAGAAACATACTGTAACGGGCCTATTTTGGGGTAATAAGGCAATTTGTATTTTTTTTTTATAAACAAATAACATTTTTTGATGATAGGGACAAAATTTATAAAGAGAGGTAAATTTGGTGGTAGGCGACGGTAGCGAAGGTGGTACGACTGATTGTCAATAGTGTATGTAAATTTCTCAAGCGAACAGATTCAACAACCGACAAATTGTGTCAAGGTCAGACAATGACACACACAAATCAGCAAAACAAATTATGCAACGAAACATCAGGCGAGCGTTACGTCAGCGCATTACATAACGTTGCTATGCAGGGTGTGTCAGCGCCAGCAACATTGTGACACACACAGAACAAAGTAGTCGGCAATTAACATCTGAATACATCGGACGCAAAACTGTAGCGTCTGCCCGGCTCGCCGGTTTTGGGCGAAGTTTTCGTCGCGCCCGTATATAACAATTGGTTTCAAAATGTGAATTTTCAATAAAAAGTAAACAGTTTTATAGAGTTACAGTTCCGGAGAGCGAATAAAATAAGAAAAATGTGCGGAATCGAAACGAAATACGTGGTAGAGACGGACTCATCAAGATCTTTGGCAGATAAGTAACCAACATTGGTTAAATCTAAAACCTTTTGAAAGCAAATTTTGAGAATGTTTAACAAAGAACTGGCAGCCTAAAAATAAACTTAAATTAATGAATCAATTAAACATGGGAGGGGAATAGAAATGTAGAGAGAGAGAGAGAGCGAATATAGAAATTTAAAAGAAGTGCTGGTTTGTGTAGATATATAATCATTAAATGTAATTATTGGTGAAATATAATCAAAGAAATATAATTCATAAATAAGACCAAATTAATAATGAAAAAGATGTACGGAAATTAATTTTAATGACATTCATTTCACGAGTTCATAGTTAAGTTGGCAATAGTATGTAAGTGTAGGAAAAGAAGTTTTATTTTTTTGTTGTGTGCATTATAGAGTAAATAAACCTTTTGTTCATTGCCAATGTGAATTAAATTAATTATTACAAATAAACCATTCTGATCTCCTGTTCGCCGAAAAGAACCCCAAAATGGTAAGTACAAAATTTTAGTATGTTTCTTGTTCATAAACACAAGATGGCGCCCGATAAAAAGAGACAGTAATGGTTCAATAAAATCAATCAATCATATTTTATTAATGTCAATTGTTTGAAAAGTATCAATGGCTTCCGAACGTAGGGACAATTTATATAAATATAGGCCACGTGGAGAGCAGGATGGTTGTTTGAGATAGGAAATAAAATTTTTGTATGTACGTAAAATAGACGCAGATAGGGGTTATGTTATGATTGTGTGAAGTATGGGTAAATAGAACATCTTTTGATAATAAATATAGGTTATATATATAGTAACATTTTGAAAAGAAATATATGTAAAAGTTTTCTTTTATTTTCAAAATGGCAGATAATAGTGAGATCAGCCTCTCTGACAATCAGACCGACTCTGGTATACAAACAGAAGCGGGGTCAATAGACGAGCAAAATGTGGGGATCTCTGTAATTAGTTCGCCGGGAGCAATTTCTACTCCCGTACCAAGTAAAATAAATACCAGAGAAAAAGAATTGTCATTGCATGATTTATTTAAACTCATTAACAATAAATTTGAGGTACAGAATAGTAATTTCGATGTTCAAAAGAATAGTTTGGATGAGTTAAAAAACCAAATTAACGAAATAAAGAGTGATTCTGACGTTAAATTTAATATCCAGAATGACAAATTTGATAGACAAAGTAGGGATATTAATGAGTTGAAAAATGAGATTCAAGTATTAACTAAACGCTTAGAAAGTACTAATGAAACAGTAAGAACCAGTTTAAATAAATTAGAACAGAGTGTTGAGAAGTTAAGTGACAATGTTATAAGTATGACAAATATTAAAAATGACGAAATAGTGGAAGATGTAGTGTTAAATAGTAAAGATAATGATATTAATTACAATTCTGAGAGTATAATGGGGGTAAAGAATAATGGAGAGACAAATGATGAAAATATAATCAAAAATAGTACTAATGAAATTGCAGAATGTAGTGATAATGAAATGTTAATGAGTGTTTATGAAGTAGAGAGAGAGTGGAAAAATAATATAGTAGTTGAATGTGGGCAGAGGGTAAATTTCCCCATTAAATTTTTTGAACCAAGGTGTTCACAAATGTTGTTGTTTTTGCAGGGTAAGAGACCCATATTAGTAGATGAATTAAAGTATACATTGAGGTTGTATAATGTTGTACCCTCTGTCTGTAATAATTGTGAGAATGTGATGTGGTATTATGAAGAGAGAGAGTTGTGTATTGAGAGAGAAATAGAACTATATAAGTTAAAAAGAAATTATGATGAATGGAGAAAAATATTAGAAGGGGTGAAGATGAACCAATTAAAATACTTACCTGGTGAAAGAGAGAGAGAGAATTATTTTGATAATATCTTTATAAACGATAATGACTTACCTGACTTAATAGTAA
Organism: Magicicada septendecula; assembly: GCA_034769895.1. Lineage (NCBI taxonomy): Eukaryota > Metazoa > Arthropoda > Insecta > Hemiptera > Cicadidae > Magicicada > Magicicada septendecula. The sequence goes on along the minus strand of CM068369.1, from coordinate 439,134,204 downwards.
AGGAGTATAAAAATGATGAAACAAATTACCTGACGTTGAACAATAATACTAATGTAGACGGGACAATCATAACTTATGGTGACAAGATTTATAATGGCATAATGGATGAAGTAAAGTTGATAGATTATAATAATAATAATAATAATGATAAATGGTATGTGGATAAAAATGATGTATGTTACAAATATATTAGATATTTATATGATGATGGAGGGTGAGCTAAAATATCAGTGTATAGACATTGTTGAATACTGTAAATTTTGGTAATGACCTAGCAGATTTGGACATATGAAGTGTGAAACAATTGAACAGTTATGAAATGTTAGGTAAGTAATGTGTATATGTATTAGAAAATGTTGTGATAATAATAATAATATTATTAATATTTTGCATTCTAATTAAATAATAAAAAATAATTATGAAGACAATAATTAATGATTTGTAGAATTTTGATAATAATTGAAATATGTTCTATTTTAATAATCAATTGAAGTAAATAATCTGAGATGTTTAGATATTGTGATTGAATGTTATGTGTTTGAATTTTTATAATGAATTTGAATTGTTTGATGAGATTTTAATTTGATAACAATAAATAATAAATAAATAAATGTTAAATGGTTTATTTTGTGGAGTAACATAATGGTTAAAAAATGAATGTTAATAATAAATTTAAAAATTTTGAGTAATCTAATTACAGCACAGGATAAAAAATGAAATGATGATATATAAAAAAAAAAAAGTTAATGAAAATTTTAAACAAGAATGTTTATAAGTTTTTATATAAATTATTTAAAAGAGAATTGTTTGTTTAAATGTATACTAATAATCAAGGTTAATGTCAATTTGTGTATGATGTTATGTGATGTATTATACAAGATGTGTGTATGGGAGGTTATCCAGGGGGATAACGTATTAGAAATTTGTTATATTTTAATAATGATGATTTGCTACTCAATAATTTTGTTTGATTTGAAATATAGATGCACTAAATACTTCCTATAATGTGTTTATTAAGGCTTATTGTGTTAATTGCATTTAGTATGTTAGGAATAAGGATTATAAAAATATAATAATAGGTTTTCAATCTGTTTATAGATTTTAAAAATTAAATAAATTCGTGATAGTTAAAATTTTCAATGGGTTGCAAAAGATAGAAATGGGTGATAGTAATTGTTTGAATAAAATGTTTGAATCAGTCCAAGTTGAATTTTTGTGGGACATACAGATCTGTCCAAATTGAAGTCAAAGTTAAAAAAAATAGTAGAGATGAAAATAATGTAAGGTTGTTTCGAGTTAATGTATGTTATAGAATTTTGAGAAGTATTGATGTTGACACAGTAGTTATGGAGAATTTATGTAGTTTTGAGTGATATATTGTTGTTTATTTTGTTGATGTTATTTTGTTGTAGTTGTAGTGAGGTAATGAGATTGAGATTTTGGGGATGGCAATTTTGTAGTAGGGGGTAGTGTAATGTGGGAGTCCGCAACATAAGGGTTGGGACGGGATTTAGTATAGATTTAGTGGGAAGGGGTTGCCTTAGGTAGAATCCAGGAACCAGAGAACGGGAATTGAGCTTTTTTGGGGGGGGAAACACGTATCCTATGTACAAAGGGTTAGAGAGTATTTTTTTTATATATAGAGAGAAGGTGGCGATTTGAGTTAAAATAGTAAGTAGCTACAGGTAGAGAAGGGTTAGTAGAATTTTTGATAGTGGGGTGTCATACTAGTTAAAGATTTTGTAAGGGAGCATTAGAGTAATAAAAGGGGTAAGATTATGAGTAAATGCCAAATTGATAAAGTGAATTATAATGAATAACTGAGAATCACCCAAGTTAATGAAAGGAAAATAAATGAGATGACTGAAAAAAAAATAAAAAATAAAAAAAAATAATAATTTTTGTTGAAAGAGAATTAATAAAAATAAAGTGAGTTTAAAAGATAATTTTATGATTTTATATGCAAATTCAATGATGCTAAGTGTGTAAATTTTAAATACAAATTGTTTAATTTTAAGATAATAATAACAATATGAATTATTAATGTACTATGTTTTCTTATGTTGTATTGTGTTTGTTAGTATAAGAGAATTTTATGAATTTAAATATTTAAATGAATTTTAATTTGGGGATGAGAGAAATGTAATATGGTAATGGGAAATGTTTATTTAAATTCTGATGGGAATCAGGGCAGTAATTTTGAATTTTGGGATAAAAGTTAACAAGAGAAAGTAGATAGAATGAGATTATGGGATTTATAAAAGTGGGTATCATGTTGTGTTAGATATTTTGATATATATGTTAGAAATAAGTAGAAAACAAAACCAGTGCTTCTTAGCGCAAACCAGCACCGCTAGGGGGAAACAGATCAGTTGGGGATATGGTGTTGTATAAGGCCACTATTTGATATTTGATCTGTTGTTTCAGTATTTGGTGATGCTGTGGCGGCGGACCTGAGCTGGCCTGCGCGTCAGAGCAGGGGCGTTAAGTATCTGTCTGACTCTACGGTGTTGGGATCTCGAGAGAGAAGTCCAGTATTGTCATTCAGATGCGGTCACAGTCACCGGACCAAGGGTGAGTTGATTATATTTTTTGTAAACCATACAGGGGGTTGTGGCGACATATCCTGGCTGATCCCTTTAGCAAGTATGAATGTGTCAATGAGATTTTTTATGCTTCGGCATAAAATATCTCATTGAGGGGGTATTGTAACGGTCCTATTTTGGGGTAATAAGGCAATTTGTATTTTTTTTTTATAAACAAATAACATTTTTTGATGATAGGGTCAAAATTTATAAAGAGAGGTAAATTTGGTGGTAGGCGACGGTAGCGAAGGTGGTACGACTGATTGTCAATAGTGTATGTAAATTTCTCAAGCGAACAGATTCAACAACCGACAAATTGTGTCAAGGTCAGACAATGACACACACAAATCAGCAAAACAAATTATGCAACGAAACATCAGGCGAGCGTTACGTCAGCGCATTACATAACGTTGCTATGCAGGGTGTGTCAGCGCCAGCAACATTGTGACACACACAGAACAAAGTAGTCGGCAATTAACATCTGAATACATCGGACGCAAAACTGTAGCGTCTGCCCGGCTCGCCGGTTTTGGGCGAAGTTTTCGTCGCGCCCGTATATAACAATTGGTTTCAAAATGTGAATTTTCAATAAAAAGTAAACAGTTTTATAGAGTTACAGTTCCGGAGAGCGAATAAAATAAGAAAAATGTGCGGAATCGAAACGAAATACGTGGTAGAGACGGACTCATCAAGATCTTTGGCAGATAAGTAACCAACATTGGTTAAATCTAAAACCTTTTGAAAGCAAATTTTGAGAATGTTTAACAAAGAACTGGCAGCCTAAAAATAAACTTAAATTAATGAATCAATTAAACATGGGAGGGGAATAGAAATGTAGAGAGAGAGAGAGAGCGAATATAGAAATTTAAAAGAAGTGCTGGTTTGTGTAGATATATAATCATTAAATGTAATTATTGGTGAAATATAATCAAAGAAATATAATTCATAAATAAGACCAAATTAATAATGAAAAAGATGTACGGAAATTAATTTTAATGACATTCATTTCACGAGTTCATAGTTAAGTTGGCAATAGTATGTAAGTGTAGGAAAAGAAGTTTTATTTTTTTGTTGTGTGCATTATAGAGTAAATAAACCTTTTGTTCATTGACAATGTGAATTAAATTAATTATTACAAATAAACCATTCTGATCTCCTGTTTGCCGAAAAGAACCCCAAAATGGTAAGTACAAAATTTTAGTATGTTTCTTGTTCATAAACACAAGATGGCGCCCGATAAAAAGAGACAGTAATGGTTCAATAAAATCAATCAATCATATTTTATTAATATCAATTGTTTGAAAAGTATCAATACAATTTACACAATAACTGTAGAACATTACGACTTAAATCAGATAGTTGACAAAGGTTAGAAACAAATGTTTCTGGTAAATTTTACTAACAGGTAAACTTGAAAAAAATTGTAATCATATTATAAAATAAAGTCAAGAGTACTATAGAGTAATGTAATTTATGTATGTGTCCACAATCACACCTTCTCTCTCACCCATTCTCCCCCTGTCAGTCTTCTCACAGCCTCTCACTCTAACCTGAAATCGATCTATCACTCACTATCACTCCCACTAGCTCTCTGTCTTCTACATCTCACTCACTGTCTCCCTTCTTCCCTCTCTCACTCTTCCACCCATCACTCTCTCTCTCTCTCTCTCTCTCTCTCTCTCTCCCTCTCTCCCTCTCACTTGTCTTTGACCACGATTGGCACTCTAAAACACTCACCATTTTTATTACACAATCATCCTCATATAAAATAGAGAATTATGCACACGATAACAGAAATGATTTACCAACTTGTATTAAAGGGTTACAGACTTTATAACACAACATAGTCCAGTCGGGATCTGTAAAAAAAATGCTTTGGTTGACTGTACTTGTCAGAGCGCAGATTTTTATTGGAATGTCTCCCGAAGGATGCCTATAATGAGAATTTCGGTTTGCACCAGAAAAAAAAGTTGTGCTAAACTCAGAAAAAATCGTAGAGTGAAAAAATAGACATTTTGGGTCCTGTTTTATGGCCTTTTCGTTCGAATATCTCGGTAAGTATCGTATCTACTTGGAAAATGAATAGAAATTAATTTGTTCGCAATAAAATTTCCTATCGGAATATGCTTTTGTAATTTGGAAAAGTCAATTTTCCGCGTCACAGGAGTGAAAATTCGCAAAAAAATCCGAAAAAATGTCGCTTTGGAAAACTGCTTATCGGAAAATGAAGAAAACTCTTAAAGCTTCTAATAATGTAGCTAGAAAAACTTTAAGTTATAACAAAAACAATCGCGCAAGAAACAATCTAATATCCAATTGTTGATTACTGTTTGTTTAATTAATTAAAATATCATTACATTTAGTAATTTAAATTGTAATACTGTATAAATTAAGTTCTCTCATACTATAATTTGCTCATTTTCTTAAAGATAATTGAAGATGTAAACAAACTATCATAAGTCTTCACATATAAAATGATACATACAGACGCACGCACACTCACATACACCTACACGTTCACCCAAATATATAATTGTTTCGTTACGTTTGATATTTCTATTGTATTTCATACACAGGTCCTGAAGATGACAATAAATATTGTCGAAACGTCGACGCAAAATAGCTCAAATTTGTATTATTGACTGATCCTCACTAACCATCCACTAAAACATTCATTGATTGACGGTCACTAAAAATTTAAGGATATAATTACTACATTATCCATATTTTGTTAGTAAAATGGCTCCACTAACTAACTGTTTGCCTGTTTCTTGAAGAAAGACCTGCAAAGAAGATTTATAAGGCCTACTTACTGATGTAATGACAAATATAAATACATATGTCTTTTTCGTATTATCAGAAAAAAGTTTGTAATATTCATTGGAGTTTTTGTCAAAACCACTGAGCAGATTTCTATAAACTTTTTGGTTACCTTACCAGTAACCTTACTATAACATGGAAATTTTTTTAAATTCTGATTCTAAGCAGGCTTACTATTTCAATAGCTCGATTTTCTAAGTATTAATTATCTGCTGCAGACTCAAATTCAAACAAATTTTCCGATGTTTTTCAAAAAAAAATCCCTGTTTTAAAGACTTTCTGTACATAGTATACTGGTAAAAAGTTGAGAACGCTTCGCATAGTAGTTATTGAGGAAATGTGCATGATGTTAACATAATACGTAATCTATAAGAAACAGTTTCCGTTTCTCATTAATCCATCAGTGGTATTACGCAGTTATGTTGATGGACATTTAGAAAACCCCGTTACAAAATACTAATTGCATTTCTACATAAAACGTCAACGTATTCCGTCGAAGAAAACAGTCGTTAAAATCCAACGCCCGACATTGGCCGCGAAACGTCAAGAATTAAAGAGTTTTCTTATTTTGCCAGGCATTTCGTCCGACATAAGATACAGCATTTCAACTGTTTAACTGAACAACCGAGCCTCCATTTAACCGATAAGAATCCAATGGGTGAAAGATGTGTTGTCGCCAAGCTTAACAATGAAATCCCTCGGTATTAGTTCGCGTTACCACCGTCACAGAAGTCTACAAGTAAAGATATAAATTTGCTCAATATAGACATTCTATTTAGTTTTGATGATGAATCAATGTTTACGGAATCATTGGCAATTATCGAATACCCAATTTCTTGGTCATTATTATTTTTTTAAATTGCCATATATCTTCTTAAGATCAACCACTATATGGCTGATCTTTAAAATAACTTAATACAAAGTAATTATTTCTCCCATCTAGAATAATTTAGTGTTACAATACTTGTATCAAAAAGTATGCTCATTACAAGCGTTCTCCATACATAATAATTTCAAAATTAACAGTACGACCATTAAAATAAGGTATCTAAGAAACTACCATCACACTGGGTATCAAAAATGTAAACTGTGATAAGAGATGGCAACGTTTATTGGTTCACCCAGTCGAATTAAAAACTTTGTCAGCTATTTTCACACAGACGGTTTATTCACTTTCACACAAGAATAAAATGTCTACGTTTAAGCGTTCTGTTTCAAGTTGTAATTTTTGCCCTCGGTTTCGTGATAAAATTACCGTACTATCTAGCTCGGTCCATTATTTTCTCACGATGCCAGGAGACTTAAGTTTATAACAACTGAATATCGATCTAGTATTCTAAAAATTGATCGACTGCAAATCAATTAAAAATGTTATCATATACATCGGTCTGTTATTCTTACCAGTTCTGTCCTTCATGATTGTTAAAATAGTCTAACAGCGAAAAGAATTTAAAATGTAGCTGGATCATTATGTCTTAGCCATGTAACCCATTATTGATTTCATTTTGTTGTAATTATCTTAGTATAACTAATAATAATTGTAATAGGCCTATACTAATAATTCTGTTTGTAGATATTCCAAAATCTTTATGACAATGAAATTTAAATCTATAAAACGTCTTGTAGTAGGAAAGTTGTGGTGGGAAATATTGAATTCATCTTCACGAGTAAATGAATGTTAGTTATTAACGAGCTTTATAGCAAGACATATAGACAATGATTATGCAGACATTTCTAAGATACTCCCTGGATACGTCAGTGTCTGTAAACATTTACATATGCATGTAGATACATATCGATGGCCTAATAGTAAAACCTCGTACCTAAAAAAAAATCAATATTGAGATTTTCCTATTAACTTGTTCATTTCATTCATTGTAATAAGTGGTTTAAATCTCATAACTCCAAAAAATTACTTTAGGTTCAAAAACACAATTTTGCAAACCTCGTATCTCAGTGTGGTATATTTTGTGTTTGCAAACCTGGTAACTCCCTCCAGTCTGTTAGTTTTGTTGTATGTGGTTAGAGAATTGTGTGGCGCGAAATATTTTTGGCTTGTATTTTTAGCATTTTACATTGTGTTGGCATACAGACTGTAAGGTAAGTTTCTTTTTTGTAATTTATTTTTGTTATACAATTTAGTTTACCATCGTTTCATTGAGATTAAGTAAGTGCTTGGAGTTAGAATGTTTGCCAAGAAATGTGATTTGTACGTTGTATGTAGTAACCTATTTTGACAATACTTGGAGTTACATGGTGACTACTGCAGTAAAGATGTGATATTGCTTGGCCTGGTTTCCTAATGGAAGTGTGGTTTATTTCAGAACAATGAGTGGATACAAGTCTCGAGCAGAAAAAATCTTTCATTATATGAAAATTTCAAAAGAAAGTAAAGAAAATTCAATATTAAAGGAGACTAATGCTGATGCCATGTGTCCTACCTTCTCTCTATTACAGGAGAGAGACAATACAAATAAAAACGATTCTGTCATCTACAGCTGAAATGTTTGTATTGAATGAAGATGGTTCACTGACACAACTGATTAGTGAAGAATTAAGTCAAGAATACTCTGCAGAAGAATCTGGAATTGCGGTATTGGATGTTGTCTCAAATTTAAATGACAGCGACTGTTTTAAGGCGGCAGAAAACCTAGAAAACATATCAATAGATGAAAACTTATTGAATTTAAGTGACCACTCTTATGCTTCACCAAGCAAGAATAACTCAATAAGAAGTAGTACTACAGAAAGTGAAGACTGTGGTATAAAGAGGACACAACTATGGAAAGCAATGAAAATGTAGCATTGGATGAAGGAAGGGTGCTTCTCTTTGAGCAAAGAAAGCGCAGACCGCGACACAGAGTACAAGAGGATGACTGGACTTACAAAAAGGCTAAAATTGCTAGGGAAAAAGGAGAGAGTTATCAAGGAAGACAACGAGCTGAAGATGGAAAAAATCCAATTTATAGTTACAAAGCCAAAAAGGGAGATGGGGATAATCAGATGTAAATGTAAGAGCATTAAATTCCATTGTTCACAGATAACTACTGAACAGCAGGAAAATGTATTCACTGAATTTTGGAAACTGTCGTGGGGAGGAAAAAAGATGTATGTTAGAGGAATTACAGAAATCAATCTAACCGAAAGAGCAAGAGACAGAAAAGGTGAGAGAATCTCTAGAAGAACATTTTCATATAAGTATTTTTTAAAAGTTGAAAATAAAAAACTTCGGGTTTGCAAAAACACATTCCTTTCCACTCTTTCTCTAGGAGAATGGATGGTATTAAATTGGTTGAATGATGAAAAACATGAAGATTCTAAACACAGTAGCAGGAAGGACATTGAAAAAGATGTAGCGAAAACTAATTCGGCAAAAAAAAAAAAGGCAGGGATGTAAACAAGAGTTAACAGAGAAACACGATTCTTTGAAAGGATTCTTTTTGTCTCTTCCTAAGGTTGAGTCTCATTATTGTAGGAAGACTTCCATAAAATTATATCTCGAACCAGTGTGGTCAACAAAACACCAACTTTATGATTTTTATTGCTCAGACTGGTGTGCAAGCAAAAATATGAAGCCTTTATCGAGTTGCACGTTCCACAAGGTTTTCGAGGATCTAAATTTGCCTCTATACAGGCCCAAAAAGACTAATGTGATGTTTGTAGGGGATATAAGCTCCATCAGATTGATGAGATAACATACAATAAACATATAAAGAACAAGGAAGCTGCAAGAGTTCAAAAGGAACTTGATAAAAAAGAAGAAGAACATGTGTTTACAATAGATCTTCAGTCTCTGTTATTGTGTCCAAAATCTAATGCAGCAGCTTTATATTACAGGAATAAATTGTCCGTACATAATTTTACAGTATACAATTTGAAAAATAACACAGGATACTGTTATATCTGGAACGAAACAGAAGGTGGGCTGACAGGAAACGAGTTTGCCAGCATCTTGGTTCATTTTATAACAACACAATTACTACCAGTCAGAAGTAACAGCATGAAAGTAATATTTTACAGTGATGGTTGTAACTATCAAAATAGAAATGCCTTACTTTATTTAACAGAAAAGTATAAAATTACAATTGAACAGAAATATTTACAGAAAGGTCACACACAAATGGAATGTGATACAATGCATGCTTGTATTGAAAGACGTCTTAAAAATACATAAATTAATGTGCCTGCTGACTATATTTCTGTATGTGCAAAAGCAAGGAAACAGCCTAATCCATTCAGTGTCAAATATGTTGACCATACATTTTTCAAAAACTTTGGCAATTTATCAAAATACAAATCCATACGCCCAGGCAGTGGCGAATATAGAATATATTTTGGGGGGGGGCCAAGATTAATGTAAGGTTAGGTTAAGTAATTTTAAGTAGACACCTCATGATACTTTATATCAGTTTTGCTGCTCATATTCAGAGGGTAATTTGCGCTGAATGCCCCTTTTACTTTACCGAGATCACGCTTCTTTATTGTTGACATTAAATCATAAAAAATATATCTATTTTTAAACAAACCAAATGATGAAAAGATCTGTTACTATATTTCAAACATTGGTCAAGATTTTAACAATGTCTCATCTGTAAACACTTATCCGAACTAAAAGAGTGAAATACGCGATTGTGATTATCGTGTTTGGAGGGGTTCTAGCTATAAATATTGTTTTGTTCTGTCATGTATGTATAAATTGCCAAGACCCCTATTTTTTCTTTTTGTGTATACACGCATATGTGTGTTTTATCAACTATCATTCAAAAGACTGTTTTGAGTATTGTTTTGGAGAGACCTTAAACGAAGGTTTAATAAAGTGACTGTTTGACAATGCAACAAAATTTGTTTTATTAATCGTTTATCCAACTGACAATAAAAAGAATACATAAAAGAATACATAAAAAGGAACTCCACTTTTTATATAGATCAATGGTTACGAAACAAAGTCCAGGTTTCTTGGTACACTTGCAAACTTATCAAGAACTTCATCGTCACTAACTATAATGTCTCTGTGGATAGAAAGTAAAGCAAGCCCGTTAAGCCTACTTTCAGATGTGCTGTTCCTTAGGTAAGTCTTCAGTCTTCTCAGGCTGGAGAAAGTTCTCTCTACGGTTGCGACAGAAACAGGAAGAACTGCGAGTAATTTCAGAAGGGTATAAATGTTGGGGAAGAAAGTCTTGTCACATTTTTCTAGAGAACTTACAGCCGTTTTTGGAAGATTTGAAGGATTTTCCTGACTCCACTTTTCTTTCCACAACATAAACTCACTTTGCACAATCTCGTTATGTGACAAATCTTCTTCGTAGAAACCAAAAGCAGCCTCCAATGAACCGAAATCTGTTATGATACACAATTGTGGAAGGATGTTTTGTAAGGATGCAACTGTTTCCTTGTGAGATTCAAAGCGTTCTTTCAGTGAGTTACAAAAATCGTCCAGGTATGGCACATAAACAGCTCGTCGATAGTATTCTTCTTCTGTGGTGTAAGGGACGTTGCTACGTGCTGTTTGAAAGCGGCAAATTTTTGGAATCTCTTCCTTAATGTCAAGTTTGGCAGTGAATGACTTTACTTGATTATACAAGGCTTTAAATGAGTCATCAGCATTTGCCCTCTCCTTCGACAGAAGGTGTAAGACACTCGTAACGTTAGTCAAGGCCTGTGGAAGATCTATATTTTTGTTTTGAAGCTGCTCAGATAAGTTATGCGTGGTTGATAGCATCCGGCTCAAAACAAAAAGATTAATAAGAAATGAAAATTGACTAATAGCACTACTTAGAGTGTGAGCCTTAGAAGCTGAGTCACTTAATTCCTCTTCTTCTATTTTGCAAAGGGAGAGAAAGATAGGTTCCAAAATGTCTTTAAATAAAATTACTGAGTCGTGCCTTTCTACCCATCGGGTTTCGCACAGTGAAATAAGTTTCTTTTTCTTTTGTTCTGGACAACATTCAGAAATCATTGATTTCAATATTTCTGTTCTTTTGGCTGACATATGAAAGAATCCACAGACTTCTTTTATGACACCCATACAGTTTCTTATAGAAGGTATTCTGCTCGCATCTGACAAACACAAATTTAGAGTGTGTGAAGAACAATGTGTATACAGGGCCAACGGTAGCTTTTCTCTGATGGAAGCTTCTACTCCTCTGAATTGCCCACTCATTGTGGCAGCGCCATCGTACCCTTGGCCTCTCATTTTGTTTAGATCAAGCCCTAATGTTGACAAGTTCTCCAATATTGTGTTAGCCAAACCTGCTCCAGTGACGTCATAAACGGGGACAAATGTCAGAAAATCTTCTCTGATTTTGAAAGTTTGGTACTCTACGTAACGTACACAGAGAGAAAACTGTTCGATTTGGCTGATGTCAGTGGTTTCATCTGCTAAAACGGAATAAAAAACAGACTTTCTGACATTTTCTACAGTTTTTGATTGTATTAAGTGACCGAATATGTTAATAAGTTCGTTTTGAATGAAAGAACTTGTGTACATCGTCTTCCCACCACTGGTCGTTAATTGGTCTTTAAGAATATTATCTCCACTGTTGGCTCGGTATCTCAACAACGATCGAAAATTCCCATCATTTTGGTCCGGTTCTTCAGGGCTTATTCGTCCAGAGTCACGATGACCCCTTAGAGCTATTAGCTGCCTCCCGCAAAATCGTATTGTTTGTATTATAGGGATTAGCCGTTTTCTATTATTCTCAATAGCCAGTCTTCTTTGGGCATTTACTTGATTGATAACACTTTCAGCCTTTTTCTTAACTATAGCTTTTGTGTTTTCAGCGATCAAAACATATTTCTTGTGATAGGATAAGTTTTCATGTTTGCTAAACATTTCCCTGGCTTTTTTTAAATTGGTAAAAGCCTGAGTAACCAACGCCCCTGCTACTTGGTGATCTCCTTTCCCTACATTTTCGGTATGGGAAAATAACACGCAGGTCACGCAGTACTTGCAAAAAGATCCAGATTTTTCCTCTGAATAAGCTAACCACGTAAATTCTTCTAGCCACTTCATTTGAAAAGATCTAGTATGGTTTGAACTAGTAATGGAGGGAAATTTGTATCCAGGCTGAGGTTTCCAAACATTTTCTAATAAAAAAATTTTTTTTTCGTTTGTGAAAGACTGAACGGAATTGTTTTGACAATAGTTTCCAATATCATAGATATTTTTCCTTACTTGATTAGGCCTACTATCCTCCATAACCGGAACTACATTAATTGAGCTCGAAGTAGCGACATCACAAGAAGCAATTCTACCAATGCAGCCGACTTCAGCATTGTCACCGTCAGGCCTATTTGCACTTTGTCCTTTCGTAACACTACCGACTTCAGGACTGTCACCAACAGGCTTATTGACACTTGGTTTTTTGGCGAAAAAGTTTTGAATAGAAGCTTGCCTCTTCATTACAATTGTGGTTCACTTACGGCCAACTTCAATATACTGATAAAGTACGTAAACATTAACACTTAAAACACCACCATACTTCAGTACAACAGATGTCGAACGAACGTAAACAACAAACAATGGCTGCCACTGAACTGTTCAGTTGTCCGCACGCGCAGATGGCCGGGCGGGAGCCCGAGTCGGACCGAATCAACCCGAACTGGCACGAACTTCACACCACTACCACCCCACTCCCCTCACCTATACGGGGAATTATCACTGTCTGCCGCGGCGATGCCTTCGCGCATGATTCATTAAAATAATTCAGATTACGTTACTTACTTTTTTCTTTATATTCATATTTCGGGGGGGGGGGGGGCCGGGCCCCCTGGGCCCCCCTTATATACGCCCCGCCCAGGTAAAATCGCAGGTCACCCAAAGGTCACTGATATAATATGTTTAAAATACGATATGAATGGGACCATATACTACAAGTTAGATTTTAATGATTAATGCAGTCCTCTGCCTGTTCGTAAATCAAAGAACATGTCTACGTTTAACCAAACTGAGCCTCCAAACTTATATAAAGAAAGGCTGATAAACAGTACAAAGTTTCGTCACTTACAAGAACTTAAAATTACATTGCCTCAAGATTTTCATTTCTTTTATGATTCATTACAATATACAAATAAAAATTAGTAATAAATTGTAATAAATTTTATTATGAGTCTGTAAGTGTTTTATGCTTATAATTTAGAATTGAATAGTTTATGTTAAAAACTAAAAACCAAATAAGTGTATAAAAAAACTTATTTGTGTATCTGTTGTTAGCATTAATTTTAGGATTCAGTGGATGAAAAAGATATTTCACTTTGGGAAAAAGATGTGAAGACATAATTTATTAAATAGTTTTTGATTTGAAAAATATATTGTGTTTTCATACCTTTTTATGTGTAATTATTATTTTAGTGTAATTTGCTGCAGTACACGTAACTCCAAAACAAACAAACCAATGTAATTCATTCATAATACAAACCACGTAACTCCAAAACTTATAAATGTTAAACCACGTAACTCCATTTATAAAAGGAAAAGTTATTTAAGCATGGTGAATGTCTTTACAACCAACAAGATAAGGTAAATGTTTGATATTTATCACACAAAAAGTTGTAATTCCTGTTACATTTAAAAACAGGGTTTTTCTTGTTCCTGTAAAATTGGATTAGATGGAGTTACGAGGTTTTACTATTAGGCCATCTATATACATGTGCAAATTTAAACGTTTATTTAAACATGCTAGGAATTTTCGATGTGCCTTCATGCTTATTCGTGGCAAATTCCCATTCTTGATACGATTTTGATATCTGGAATCGTCGCAGTTCCGTTGAGTCTTAAATTTTGTCTTGCCTAAAAATTTTATTTTACCGTTGTCAAATTTTTTAATATTACTTGCTACTTCTGACAAGAAATCAAACGCAAAAAATTACAGTCAAATTATAACGTCTTGTAATTTACCAGATTATCAATGGTAGGAAATGGAAACATAAACATATGCCATATTTTACTGTAATTTTTTACCTGCAAATTTTTCACGCACATGCGGTATTACTCTATATGAAATATTCCACGGAATATTTGTTTATTCCGCGAAATTTCCACTTCTTCCTCAGGGACAGCAGGTTCTTCACGCGAAGACAAAAATTATTTCAAATTTAAGAGGTAAGTTCCAACGATTTGAGTTTGCATCGAGCAAAAGCTGCTGAACGTAAAGGGATTGGACATGAAAGTACCACGGGGTAGGGTATTTTGCTCCCCTGCGGCAGACTTCTCAAATGACATGGAAAACTTCCAGAGTGTTGAATTATACTCTATTTATATTATGACGATTTCAGTATTACAGTAAATGTTAACTAAATAAAGTTAATTCAGTACAAGCCACAAAACGAGACAGACCGTGTAATAAGTATGTTTCTCTTGCATGTGTTTCGAAAGAGAAATCCAAATAGGTCAGGAAATGGGTAGGATGAAAACAAAATAAAAGGAGTATCCTACACTTCTGTTAGCTGAAACTGCGATAGTGCAGCTTAGGTCAATGTACTTCGTATCGAATGGTATAAGAACACGTGCCGGTCATATACGAATGTAAAGCGGTCCATATTTCTGAGCTTCAGGAAGCCTAGAGCTATTCGCCCGGCAGTATAAGCGACACGGAACTCGGCTCAAATTCCAATATTATCCAGCCCTTGAAACGTATCCGTATATCAGTTGCTTTTTACTATCTTCACAATTCTTGGGAATCTTTGCATTAACTTACAGTTTTATCGAACTGAATAAGTTTTTGTGTGTAATATTTACTGCTCACGAGTTGTAGAGTTTAACGTTTTCAGCCAGACGTTTCACCCATTCTACAACGAACAAATATCTATTGTCATTACACTGACATTCGGTTTCATAAAAAGGGCAAAAAATGCGTTGTCGACAAGACTAACAATACTATATCTGGCACAAAAACTGCGGTTGTCATTACTGTTAACTACAGAAATCTACAAAAAAATATGTTAATCTGTTTAATTCGGACCTTTCAGAAGTGCCATAACTACCATGCAGCAGTTGCTCCAAAGAGTGGGATATCTGAAAAATCTGTTTTCGCAAAAACTTTAAGGCTACACGTGTTACATAAAACGTGGGGCGCCCTTGTTCACTCAACTGCAAACTTGTCGCACAACACTGAAAACATTTTTGAAATTTAGCAGCAGTAAGCCTGTACTTCGAAGTTAGCGTTTCCTGACTTAATATAATTAAGTAGTGTTTCCTTATCTAGAAGCCCGCAGGCTTCTAGATAATTCGGAATTTTGAAATAGGTGTCTAGAAACAGAATCGACAAACGTCTAGGTAGTCATTATTAGTTTTATGTTACTTATACTAACTAATTAATTAGTTGTGAGTCAATATTAATTAATAGTATACGACTCCTACTTATCAGTCATCGAATGCTGTAATAAACGTTCGTGTATGGAAAGCTGCGACAATTTATTTATTCAGTTCTTGGACAAATAAAAACGACATCCTAAACGAACAGACACAAATAAAAACGACATCCTAAACGAACAGACACAATTCAAATCGCACGCATTATTCGAACACATCTCACCACACACACACAGCTTCAATCTTTCGAAACACTTTCTCGTCGCCAACAACAAGACGAGCAGCGCTACTAACGACAGCCTCTGATGAAGCCTTCTATAGGTGAAAGCCGGTTTAGGCTGTAAGGTAAAACTTTACGTTTTTACTTATAAAAAACTTTGTGTTCCGAGTCGTCAATATTATAGTGATATTTATTTATTCAGATTGTTTTAATCAAAGCCAGAATTGAGTTACAAAATTAATTTTCTAAGTACAAAGAATCCAATAATCGCGTTCCTGAAAGAGTAATTTTTCTACATTTTTTCCTATTAGTAGGCCTACCCTTTGTGCTCAGACCACGTGCCCAGCTCCTTCATTTAGAAATAAAATATCTCAGAAAATACGTTTACTGTATACCGTAAAGCCTGAATAATTTGATTGAATACCGTTATATTTTTTTATTAAATAATAACTATGGTGTTCATAAATTTGTATTAAAACAATCTCCGCCCACTTAAGTAGCCTACAACATATCTGTAGATATTGATTTTCTGTCAGTTTCGATCACAATATCAGATGACAGAAGATGTAATGGAGTTTCTATTTGTAGAATTATTTTATATTGACGGATTACCAGCCCAGTCGCAAAACCCATAACGTCCACTGAAAATTTTATGAAGCAGAACACGTTAAATAATGACCAAAACCGTATAAAAATACGCGGCGACAATGGAAAACTCTATCGGAGAAGCTTTATTTGCAATATCGGACAAATCTTATTAATAATTAATAATTACTTGTAACAAAATTAAAAAGTTACTCGTACGCTATTATTTTGTTACCCTTTCAGGTTTATTCGTTATGAGTACATACATGATAGAATTTCTAACGCACTTTTTTAGGATTAAATATGTTGCTTTTAATTTTGTATTCACTTGATAATAACAATAATTATGTCTGTAAATGTGAAAATACCGATGGAATTATAGGAATGAGATCAAGACCGTGTAAAACGTTTCACATAAAAGTTTCTGTGGAGAAAATTTTATTGCTATTCATGTATAGATAAATTTTTGTCAAAAAATCTTAAGCTTGATTTTCGATAATACGGTACATCGAAATATTAAATCTGATAATACGGCCTACTATCGTAACGTAGAGTAGCAAGTCGAACGTTAAGTTTTCTGTTTCCTAAAATTGATCGAAGGTTAACGTCCGACTGCACTTAAAGTTATTTCAGTGTGTCAACATCCTTCATTACATCCGTGTTCTATTACCTGCTCCATTTTGGTTTTGAATTTGGTATCATCCTGACAGTTCCGTTCGGTTTAAGAGACATTCCCCCCTCACAAACATTGTATTATATTATGTGTTTGAAAGTATTTGCTATTTCTGACAAAGCCCAAAAAAAAGAATTAAAAATTCACTACCTGAATAAATCGTCACTCTATACCTGAAAAGTAACGGTATCTGTCCACAGTGAGCCTGATAGTATATATACACACATGTTTATTAAGAAGATAATATTGTGCTCCTTTAAATACAAATACTGACAATTTTAGTTTCAAAAATATTACAATATTACAATGGTTTACTCCGAAGAATTAGCAAGTTCACTGACACCTGGATTTAACACACTATCATAACTTAGTATTACTGCGCAAAAAATGTAGGCTGTAATTATACATTATTATTATTTTCGACAAACGGTATCTGTAAACATTGTTTTATTGAAAATAAATAGATACAGATCTTTAGCTTACTTTAGATTGAAAAAATGTTTACACTGGAAACTAACACATTGTGATTTAGTAACGAAGGACAATAACTTGTAAACAATTTGTCTCGGCGTTTAGATTACATTAATAGTGTCTATAACTTACGAAATTGTGTGGGCAATGGTATAATAAACCTCACAAAGTCTTGTCCTGAAAGATCTAATGCACCAGCGCGGAATAAAAACAACAATATAATAAAATAAAAACAGTAATTGCCAAAAACTTTAATGAAACTCTACTATAATGAGAAGCTAAAAATAGTAATCGAGTCATATATGACCAGTATAAATTAGGCTTCTGTACAAATATTAAAAGTATGTATGCTATACGTAATAAAACTACTTATTTATGAATAAGTAAATTTATAAATAAATAACTTATTTATTTATAAGTGGATTGTATGGATTTCAACACCGATTTAGAAGGATGCGGAAGAAATTATTATAGGAAAGTAAATGATCTTTAATACTTCTGTATAAATTGCTAACATTTTTACAGCGAACATTGTTTTGTTTTATGGGTAAAAGTGACACATGTGGGACCCTTATTAGGGTGCAATAAAATAAACCCAAGAAGTGTATTTTACAACCTCCTGTATACCTAACACAGCTGCCCACAGTCATTGTTGTAAGAAACAGTTGTAGTACTAAGCCCTTACAAACTAACAGTTCACAATTCACGCTCAATAGCAGGCGCGAGGTTCACACACGCACATCTAACAAATGAATAAACGAAAGCAGTACGAATATTGTTCTATTGGCCTACACAATATACGTAGTGTAGCTCGTACCGTTAGACTGCATTTTTTGTGTGCATCCACATGACGAACAAATTCTCCTGTCAGATGTTAATTTATATGTTAATAAAAACTGTAGTAAACCAACTCCAGATAAATACGCGTAAGTAAGCAGAGCATCGTGACAAACTGTCTACGAATTCCATCCTAAATTATGAGTGAATGTAACAGAACGAATATTTAGTACAAAACGTCGAGAGTGTATCGCAAACCAGCAAACAAGCAATGGGCCACAAGTGAAATAAATGTTTTTCTTTACATGTATATTACATGATGTTTGTGGGAGGGTAAGGAGAGTAGCTTGAGGGTAGACGTGAGAGAAGTAGTGGTTAATTACAGAGAGAGAGAGAGAGAGACAGAGAGAGAGAGAGAGAGAGAGAGAGAGAGAGAGAGAGAGAGAGAGAGAGAGAGAGGGAGGGAGAGAGAGAGAGAGAGAGATGTATATAATTAATTGTGTGCATTTGTAAACGGTAAAAGGGCGCGTACTAAACGTGACCTAAACATTTAGTCATTTAGACCTATATTCAGTCATATCGGCTAAGTATATAATGAACTAGTTCTTCCGTTTCCAAAATGATGAATGTAAGGCAATACTTGCAGGTAGGAGAAGAGGCTGTAAAACTGTTCCCCGAAACCTCTCGAGAGTCGTGTTTATTACAGGCCTATTGTTCGCGCAAGGAACAGTTTGGGGCCCCACACGTATCACCTTTATCCGTTTTTATTAATTACGCATGGAAATTGACAAAACTACACTTGTAAACACCATTAAAAATAATAAGATACGTAAGGTAATCGTGAGCGGAGTTTTGTCTTTTGTATTGATTTCGGGCCCGATTGGATGAGTATATTGTAGGTTGTAAACAAAGGTGATAATTTAAAAAGAAATCCTTTCATTGCCTTTGTGTGGTCTTATAATAGCCTATTACATTCTGCAGGCTAGAATCTTCCCTGTGTTCTTTATTGGTCCCAATTTTGAAGCCTACAAGTTTATTACATTTTACCTATCAAAGCACAAATAAGCCGAATTAGTTTACCTGTCCATATAATAAGGGTAAAGTGTTTTTGCGTTACGTATTCACTACAATTAACCAGCAGTCTAAGGTGGAAGTCTTATACTGAAAAGTTTCGTACTCTGCAGTGCCGAGTCTGTGTGACCAATTTACACAAGAGAAGTACGGTGGCCTATGGTACAGTTCTATATTCGTATTGTTACGACATCACAGAACAATCTACGTATTTATCGAATGTTCCAGAAGGATCCGGAATGTAATGTGTGTGGCGTACGTGGTTGTAGACGCATTTACTAGACTGTGCGAGAATTCTCGTGGCCGCTCTCACTGTGTCACGGCCGCAATCAATTACATCGTAGTTTAAAGATAATAAGTAGTATATGGAATCGTCTAGATTTTCGGCGGCTATAATTACAATTACTCAGGGATGCTCAGTTCAGTATCATCATCACCATCATCTTCACTTCAGGGATTAGGCCCTAGTTGGCCTGTTCCGGAACCCATCTCCTCCTCGGTCTACCAACATCCCTCTTTCCACTCGGCTTGTACTTGAGAGCTGCCACTGGCAATCCGGTATCTGGCATTCGGGCCACATGTCCACACCATCTCCTCTTATACTCCTTAATCGTCTCATTTAAAGACTGGCTCTTTAAGTCTTGTCTAATGTCTATGTTTCTTCTCCTATCCAGAAGGGAGAATCCTTGGACACTTCTCAGAAATCTCATTTCGGCAGCCTGAATTTTCTTTTCTTCCCCTTTACCGAGGGTCCATGTCTCACTTGCGTAAAGGAATGTCGGAACAGCTACTGTTTTATAAAATTTCATACGGGTTTCCTTCCGAGTTTTATTTCGTAAATTTCTATGAATTGTCCCACAGATGGATCTAAACTTTGATAGTTTATTAACCCAATCAGTATCAACGTTGTATGAGATGTTATATCCCAGATAATCAAAATCACAAACCTGTTCCAAAGTTTGATTGTCTACCACAATTTTTGTTCTAATGGGACGTTTACCTAGAAACGCCATGGTTTTTAGTTTAGTGGCAGAGATCCTCAGCCCATAATTTCGCAAAATATAGTATTAAATGTAAATATCGCTTTTTGTAACTGGTTTTCCGTTTCTTGTATTATTACCTTATCATCTGCGTACAGTAGGGAATTCACATAAATATTTCCTTGAAGTTGTATTCCTGAGTCAACCTTAGTCTTCCATATTCGTAATACGTCGTCGATATAAATATTAAAAAGTGTCGGTGAAATAGGACACCCTTGTCTAACAACTTTATTTGTAGGAATATCCTCTGTCAACCTACCATTTAAATCTAGGGTAATGGAAGTTCTGTTATGTAGGCTTTGGAGCACTGCAATTAATTGTGTGGGGAAACCTCTTCGTTCCATGATATTCCATACTAGTGATCGCCTAACATTATCAAAAGCCTTCGCTATATCTACAAAAGCAAGATGCGTTTCCCGGTTGAACTCTCTTCTTTTCTCAATTATCAACTTAAGAGTAAAAATTGCATCTATACACGATCTTCCTTTTCGAAAGCCGTTCTGTTCTTCTAACAATAATACCTCTGTAATTGGTTTCAATCTTCCATTTACAGTTCTGGCGTAAAGCTTATATGTTGTGTCGAGGATGGATATTCCTCTATAATTATCTGTCCTTGTTCGATCCCCTCTCTTAAATAGTGAGATAACTCTTGCTCTTAACCATTCTTTTGGAACTGAGTGCTCCTTCCAACACATGTTCAGGAAATGTAACAGACGTAACTGCAATAAAATGCCTCCGTATTTCAAAAGCTCTATATTAATGCCATTCAATCCTGGTGAAGTGCGATTCTTAGATTCTCTCAATGCCTGCAGTAATTCCTCTAGAGCTATTGCATCAATACTCTCTGCATCACTTTCCGTGATCACATCTTCTTCCTCATCCTCACTATACCAAAGTTGAGTATAATGTTTCTTCCATAATTCCACTGTAATTGGGTTGACAGACACCTCTTCTCTTTCCTTTCCATTCAACATCTTCATTATTTTGTAAGCCATAACTTGTCTACCATGAACATCATGTTCAATATTGGAAATGAATCTCTCCCAGGATTGCCTGTGCGCTTGCCTAACAATAGTTTTTGCTCTATTTCTGACTTCCTTATACGTTTCCGCATTCGTAGGAGATGGGGAATTTAGATATTTAAGATATACTTTTTGTTTTTCAGCTACTGCTTCTTCTATTTCCTCTGTCCATATTTTTAAACCTTTCCTTTTTCTAAACCTTTTCTTTACCCCTATTGCTTCATTGGCTGCTTGCACTATTATCCGTTTCATATTTCTCCACTCTTCTTCTATACTGTTGCCTGAAGGTATGCTATTCACGTGCCTATTTAACCTATCTTGATAAAGTCTTCGAATACTTTCCTGTTCGAGTAAATATACTTTAAAAACCTATTTATTCTCCTGTCTTGTAGATGTTTTAATTTTCTTCCATTTCGTGTATAACCTTATTTGTGAGATTACCAAGTAGTGATCAGAGAAAACATCATATCCTCTATATACTCTCGTGTCACTAACCTGTTTTGCCAATTTTTTGCTGATGATGATATAATCTATTAAGGATCTAAGTCCCCTTGATGACCATGTATATTTATGAATTTCTTTCTTACGGGAAAAGGTGTTAGTTATTTTTAACTCGTTAAACGTAGCAAATTCTCTCAAAACCTCTCCATTATCATTTAACGTACCTTCCCCGAAAACTCCTACTATATTTGGGATTGAAACATTACCAACCCTGGCATTCATATCACCCATCAATAAGATTTCATGGTTTTTATTTTTGTTAAATATTTTTTGAATCCTGTTGTAAAAATCTACAGTTTCCTCTGCTTCGCTCTCTACGGGGGCATAATCACCTATGACAATTATATGACCACGTCCATATTTTATTTTTAAATATAGTATTCTCTCACTATTCTTAGTAGTTCCGCTTCCTTACCAGCTATCCCTCTAACATTCCATGTAGCCACCTTTAAATTATCCATTACCCATTTACGTTTGTCCTTTTCCATTAGCTTAGGTCGATTATCCACGTTTCCCGTCCGATTTCCGAGGCTCAGTTGAGTTCTGCAAGTAAATATTGTCTTACTTAAGCAGGTTACTAGCCCACTGTAAACCCCCAACATGGAGGACCAGGAGTTTGATTTCGGAGTCTTCTTCTCCTAGGCCAACTGCTATCACCACAGCTACAGATCTTGGCCTGACCCTGGTTTTACCTCGGAGTATCCTTCTCCTAGCCTTTGAGGTGCCAACCCCCAACCATACAAGGCAATACGGGGCTGTGCAATAAGATCCCCTAGCAGAGGTTACCAGCCTCTAACTAGGTAGTTAGGCGATGGGGCTGCCACCCTAAGGTTTCCTAACAAACTTGATTTTCTGTAGGGGTTATCTCCCTTAGCATTTGACGATCCAACGCCTTACTGTAAGGCAGCAGGTGTCAAGAAATAAAATGAAAAACATGGAAGACACCCTAGCCCTCGAATACTCTAATAGCGTCGGGGTCGAAAACAACAAGAGTTAGCCAAGGGAGGCGGATAGGAAAGATTAAAGACCAGATAGATCTCACCCAAGATAAGATGAAGCAAAGTGAGATCCGAAAAAGACGCTGGCGTTTAGTTCACATCCACTAGCTAGCTAGGAGATGCTATCCAGGGGCACGACGAGGACGAACCAGCTCACCCCCAGTTCAGTATAGTGGGGATATATTTACAGAGCGGTTCGAGTTATTATCGGGCGAGATTACTGGGTACGTTTAAGTAGTTAGTAGTGAAGTGTTGCATTTTATAATCGGGCGGTATAATTTAATACAATTGTGTTTAATATTAGTGGCATTTTATTGCGTGTGAACAATTTTTATTTGATTTGTTGTAAGAGACTGTGTTGTTAATTAGGAACTGTTTAACAGTAAAAATTAAAGCTGGTGATTAGTGACTTAATTAGTGTCTTGTATTTTGTTTGTTTCCACTGTACCTACGACGATCAAGTAGACCGACGTAACAGTGGTGTCAGAAGTGGGATAGAACGGTTAACAGCGGAAACAGTGGACACTTTATACAAGACGAATGTAATTTGTAATTAATCGATTAACAATGGATGCCAGTCAGATGATGGAAAATTTACAGGCGCTGCTGTTACAGACGGAGAAACGACAGGATGAGAAACGCAGGCAGGAGGAGGAAGAAGCAGAAAGACGACAAAAAGAAGAACGAAGACAGGAAAGAGAAGAGGCTGAGGAACGTCAGAAAGCACTAACTAGAAACAGAAGAAAGACAAAAAGATAAAACGGAAGCTCTCTTTGAAGCTATGCAGAAACAGTTGCAAGAACACAGTACCGCAGACTTGGGTCTCCTACAAGGTGAGCTTAATAAACAAGTTACTAAAATATCGGAGGTACGAGAATCAGTGACATTAAAAATAGCTGAAGTAGAAAAATCTGTCTTGACTGTGGAAGGAGCTATGTCAACAAAAATATCTTCAGTAGAAAACTCAATGGCAAACATAAGAGAACAAATTAAAAGTGAAGTTGAACAGTGCATGAAGATTCAACCAAAACAAATTTCTGAACAGACTGTACCAATGATAAAGACAGAAAAAGACGCAGAAAATAAGTTAATAGAGAAAGTCACTTTGCCTGCAGTAGGGACAGTTCATGTCAAAGCTCCAACCTTTGACGGAAGCAGTTACTGGGCAACGTACCTCCGCCAATTTGAAGCTGCCGCATGCGCAAATAATTGGACAGAGAAAGACAAGGCAGTCTCACTCGTTCTCGCATTAAAAGGACCCGCGGCAGAACTACTACAGAAAGTCCCACCTGACAGCCAGAACATCTATGCCGAGTTGATAAAAGCTCTAGAATTATGGTATGGTGATAAACATTTGCGAGATGTGTACTGCACCCAGTTGAGAGCAAGGCGACAGCATTCCGCGGAGAGCCTTCAAGAGTTTGAAGCAAGTATCGACAGATTAATTAGAGTGGCCTATCCTGAAGCGCCAGAAGATTTTCGAACGAGTTTTGCGATGCAGACATTTACTGCCGGTGTCCGAGATAACGAACTACAGCAAGTGTTACGAATGGCAAGACACCAGAACAGTGCGGACGCCCTGGTACATGCTTTGCAATTTGAGGCCGCCAAATCAGCGTCTGGTTGGACAAGTCATACAGTGCGCGCGCTAAAAGATCGTGACGGCACAGACGATGAGGAAGAAGAACAAGGAACAGAGACTCAACGGTTGGCGCCACAGAATAAAGTAAGAAAGGATGGAAGACCGAAGTGTTATCGATGTGGGAAACCTGGACATCTACAACGGGATTGTCGGGTTAGAGTGCAGCAGCAGGGAAACTAGCAGTAGTCGGTACAACGGGGCGTGTGCTGATGACTAACTGGAGGAACGAAGGGCCCTAGACAATACGCAATTTCTACACTTCAGAAAAACAGCGGGAAGTTGGTAGTTACCGGATTTGTTCAAGAAAAGCCAACTTCGATTACAGTTGACACAGTCGCAATAGTTTCTATTGTGCGGCCCGACGTGGTGAAAGATCTCAACCTAATCTGGTGCTCTTGCAACTTGCGAACAGCTACTGGACGGCCTGTAAAAGTGTATGGAAAAATGGAGATACACCTACGCCTCGGTCGACTTGAGTTTAATCATCAAGTACCTGTTGCAGACATTGTGGATGAAGCAATTCTTGGTGTGGACGTTATGAACGCATACGGATTTATAGTCTCCCTCAGAAACAATGTCTTGAGAATCGGAGGCGAAGAGGTAATGCTTATCAACAATGACGACAGCAGAAAAATCGATGGACGTCATAAACCAAGTGGCCGTAACTGTTCCGCCAAACTCCGAAAAGATCATCATGGTTAGAACCGAGGTAGAACTAGGGGCAACCAGTGCTCTATATTCGAACCCCAGGTAGTCAGCACACCGGGCATACTAAATGCCAGAAGTTTAGTAAAACCTGACGAAACCGGAAATGTACCTATTAGAGTGGCGAATATTTTGGATCAAGCTATCACTTTACAAAGCAATACGCTCCTAGGCAAATTGACTCCTGTGGCCTCGGTAGCCGGAATAACGCAACGAAGATCCAGTGCTTCGGATAATTCCAGATTACCAGAGGAACTGCAAGAATTATTGAACAGATCTTCTAACGACCTCTCAAGTGGTGAGGTAAAAGAACTCAGACAGTTTTTACACGAATTAAAAGATTGTTTTGCAGTTCGGAGGCAGTCACTGGGAAGAACCTCTCTTGTGCAACATCGCATCAATACCAGGGACACAACACCGATACGCCAACCTCCTCGAAGGCCTCCATTATCTAAACAAGAGGAAATGTCTCGGTTAGTACGGGACATATTGACAGAGGGAGTAATCGAACCTTCGTCAAGTGCGTGGTCTTCTCCTGTAGTGCTGGTAGCGAAGAAGGATGGTGGATTGCGTTTCTGTGTAGACTACCGGAGGTTAAATTACGTTACAAAGAAAGACTGCTTCCAAATTACCTTGCGTTGACGATACACTCGACACGTTGTCCGGAGCACAGTGGTTTTCCACATTGGACCTGAAGAGTGGATATTGGAAAGTGGGTCTTCATCAAGAAGACAAGGAAAAGACCACTTTCTCGATCCCAAGTGGCTTATTCCAATTTAACGTCATGCCATTTGGACTTTGTAATGCACCGGCAACATTTGAAAGATTGATGGACCTGGTACTCCAAGGCCTGACGTGGAAAAACTTCCCTTGTTTACTTAGACGATGTCATAGTCATCGGGAAGACTTTCGAAGACCATTTGGAAAACCTTAAGGAGGTTCTAACTAGAATTCACGGTGCCCAACTGAAGCTGAGCCCGAAGAAGTGTTCTCTATTTCAGAAGGAAATGCAGTATCTGGGCCATCTGGTTTCGGCAGCGGGTGTTATCATGGATCCTAATAAAGTAGACACCGTAAGAGACTGGCCAGTTCCGAAGAGTAAACACGAAGTTCGGAGTTTCCTGGTGTTATGCTCATATTACCGACGTTTTGTGAAAGGCTTCGCTACTATTGCTAAACCACTACAAGAGCTAACGGAAAATAAACGAAACTTCCAGTGGTTGAGACAGTGTGACCAAGCAATTAGGACTTTGAAGATTGTATTATGCATTATGTTCGCAGCTAATTCTCTCATTTCCAGCTTCCGAAGAGAAAGTACATCGTAGACACAGACGCAAACAATACTGGTCTAGGAGCAGTTTTGTCTCACGTGCAGAATGGTGAAGAACGAGTAATACCGTATTACAGCAAGACGCTTCCTAAACCAGAGAGAAATTATTGTGTTACAAGGAGAGAGTTGTTGGCAATTGTCAGAGCTTTGGAGCACTTCCATAAATACCTCTATGGGAGAGAGTTTTCACTACGTACCGACCATGCCGCGCTTGCATAGCTCTTGAGATTTAAAAATGTGGAAGGACAGTTGGCAAGATGGCTCGAACGTCTGCAAGAGTACAACTTTAAGGTACAACATCGGCGGGGGCGCCTGCATGGTAATGCAGATGGCTTATCACGAAGACCGTGCCCGGAAGAATGCCGACATTGCCACAAAAAGGAAGAACAAAACTCAAGCGAACATGTTCAAGCCATCACGGTAGATTTCCTGGCAGACGGCTGGACAACACAAGACTGTCGACAAGAACAGATGACTGGTGAAGACATCGGACCGATCTTGACAACGAAAGAGGAAGGTCGCCGCCCGGATTGGCAAGATATCTGCCATGGTTCCGAAGTGCTGAAGGGCTACTGGGTGCAATGGGACTCTCTCACCTTAGAAAACGGATTGCTGAAAAGGGCTTGGGAAAGTGCAGATGGACGAGACGTGGTCATGCAGTTGATAGTTCCCCGAAGTAAAGTGCAGTCTGTTTTGAAGGAGATGCATGATGGAACATCTGGAGGCCATCTTGGCGTTAACAAAACCCTTGACAAAATACGGAAGCGATTCTATCTTCGCCACGACGTAGAGGAATGGGTTCGGACGTGTGAAATATGTGCTGTAAGCAAGGGCCCACACACCAGAAGCAGGGGAATAATGAGACAGTATAACGTTGGACTGCCTTTCGAGAGAATTGCCATAGACATTGCTGGATCATTCCCAGTTACTGACGATGGAAACCGGTACATCATGGTTGTAGGTGACTACTTTACTAAGTGGGTGGAAGCCTACGCAATTCCAAATCAGGAGGTTACCACTGTGGCAAAGCAGTTAGTTCACAACTTCTGTTGCCGTTATGGAGCCCTTATGGAAATCCATACGGATCAAGGGAGAAATTTCGAATCAGGAGTATTTAAAAAATTATGCCCGTCTACTCGGAATTCGAAAGATCAGGACAACGCCTCTGCATCCTCAGTCGGACGGGATGGTTGAGAGATTCAATAGGACACTTGAGCAGCGTCTTTCGAAGGTTGTTGACGAGAACCAAACAGACTGGGACCTACGTATACCACTATTCCTCATGGCGTATAGATCATCAGTACACGACACAACCGGCATGACTCCAGCAAAATTGGTGTTTGGACAGGAGATTCGTCTTCCTGGGGACTTAATGTTCGCATCACCTGATACTCAGTCCCAAGAGCCACAGAACTATTCCTCGCAATTAGAAAACCAACTGCGAGAAATGAATCGCTTGGTAAGAGGACGGCAGAAGATTGCCAGTGATAAAATGAAAACTCGGTATGACATTCGTAGCAATAGTGTGGGTTTCCAAGAAGGAGATCAGGTCTGGTTGTTCAACCTAAAGCGCCGTCGTGGTCGCTGTTACAACACAAATAAGCCACCCCAATACCAGGGATAAAAATGATGAATAAACTATACAAAATGTTTAAACTAGTGAATATAAAATGACAATGACGCGACAAATGACGACATGACCTAACCCAAGTGATTGACCAAATAAAAGGAAACCAAAGGAGAAGGGGAAAACCGAAACCAAATAAGAAAGTGATTGACTCAATACAACCAAATAAAATAAAATCAAATGAGAAAGTGGAAAACCAAGATATAAATGAAATAAAATGAAATATAATAGAAAAGGGAGAAATAATACACTCAAATATAATAATGGAAACGAAACCAATAACTAACAAATGTAAAAGATAATTATTATTATCGATTAAATGATAAATGTAAATGATATTTGATAAAACCCAATAAAGTAATGTGAAAAATAAAAGTACACTAACCAAAGAATTAGAGTTTAAATGTAATAAAGAACTCTATAAAAACATGAACTTAATAATCATGTAAATAACATTTGTAAAGAGAGAGATAGTGAGATAGTGAGAAAGTAAACATAACTAAGTGACAAAGAGAATGTAATGTTAGGGATTACCCACTAATAACACTTAAAATAAAATTCAAGAAGTGCAAAAGTGATAGTGTAAAACCCCAAAATAATGAGAAACCTTATTAATAGGTATAAACACTTAATAAATCAGTGATAAACGCTAAATGGTTTAATGGTGAACATCATTAGTAAATAAGAATTTGGTTAATAATAGTATTAGGTATAAACACTTAATAATCTGTGATGAACACTGAAGATTAATGGTGAACATTATTATTTAAAACGAATCTTGTTATTGATAACATTAAGTTTAATTGTAAGAGAGGGATACAATAGTATTCAAAAGGGGGAATCCCATGGAAGGTATACAGTTAGTGTTACCATGGATGGAAAGTAGAGATTATTTAAGAAATAATATAGTAAAGAAAATAAGAGCAAAATCAATAAACAACCCATGTTCTAAGGGATAGAATTAAGTAGATTTAAACAATGTGATGATGTTCTATCACCTAAAAATAAGTAAAAATGGAACAAATGTTTAACAAACGTTGTTTAATAGCTGTTAAAAAATTGTTTGATTTAATTTATGAATAGGATATGGCTGAAGGAATTATACAGACCATAGGCCTAGATGTTATGTTTTATATAATAGAGAATAGTAAGTAATAGCCTAGTTGTTAACAATGGCAAAATAAGTAAATAGAAGGAATACAGATCTAATAACACTGGAAAATCAGTTAGGAAATAATTAACAAACAATAATATA
The DNA here is from genome assembly GCA_034769895.1 of Magicicada septendecula. Classification (NCBI taxonomy): domain Eukaryota; kingdom Metazoa; phylum Arthropoda; class Insecta; order Hemiptera; family Cicadidae; genus Magicicada; species Magicicada septendecula. Next base: position 439,104,573 of record CM068369.1, on the reverse strand, counting down.
TAAACTAATGGTAACATACAACTATTATAAAAACAGATCCAAAACACATCAATAATTAAACAAATCATTAATAATATCAAAACAAAACATATATGAGGATAAATTAAAAGGTAATTTGTATAAAATAAGTAAATATAATAAGTTGCTACTTAGGCCTATGAAATGCCTAACTGTAAAAAGCAAATAACTACAAATTGTAAAAAATCAACAAGGAAATTAGCAAATCCAAGGCAAATAACTAGTCAAGGATAATTTGTGAATCAGATTAAAGATAAATGTTAGATTAAGGACTTAAAATAAGAAAGAAATGTAATTAACAAATATCAACATAATTGTCCAAACAATAATACATTAACAAACCCAACCTTATGGGATGTCAAAATAATCTTTGAAAGAAAATACAAACAGTAGTGATAATATTTAATACATAGAGAGGAAGACGGAAGAATAAAAGCAATCAGAAGATATACAGTGATTTTGAATAAAAATTCAAATATGATAACAATGAACTTATGTCAAGCTAAGCCAATCAGAATTTATTAGTAACCATGACAACGAACGTTGGTTGCGAATTTTCCGTTAAATCTTAGTATTCAATAAGTGACGCTCTTCCAGAATAGACGCCAGGCCGTGAATGACCAAAATTTTAATCTAAAATGTAACTGATGCCAAGGACCAATTTAAATAAATTTTAAATGAATAAATTGCTACAACTAACATGAAAAAGATGCCAGAAGTACTTAAGCCCCAGATAATTGAAAATTGACCACTATTGAAGCCCCATTCCATTTCAACTGAATGACTGTTCACAACAAGTCGACCGATTTGATAAGTATTATTAAATTACTCGAATTTCTGAAATAAATTCACATTAAATTTTTCTCACAGTAATCTGAACTCTCACTATAAACTGAATATTATTTCTTTCAAAGATTAATTAACCTGTTTGAAAATTACGAACTTTTAAAACACACTTTACCACACTTCAGGAACAAATTACAATTACACATTATATTATTTAAGTACAAATAATGTAAGGTAGTGTACTTTATTGTAATCATTATTAATATCTTTTTCGTAATCACAAGAACCCAGATTTATTGAACGACAAATTGTAAAAAGTAAACGTTGTTTTTTAGACACCATGTCGAATTAACTAACCTCGTTCAAAATCGATTTTCGCCTACCTTGAGATATTTGTCTCATAATAATTGTCGGTGCAAATTTGTTGAATAACCAAATATATATTTTTGTCAAACTGAGTAATTACCAATCACCAATAAATAAACTAGTACAGAGTGTAACCACTGTTTTTTATTCCATAGGAAGGTATATTATAAATTGTGTATTATTTAGCAGAGCGAAAATGACGGTAAACGCTCACCTCGCAAACTCGGCGAACTAACTGCTCGATTAAGAAGGTCGAACGAAGGCGGGAGTAAAATAAGGATATTCCAAACCGTCATAGCGAAGCACGCTCAATTATACTATTTGTGAATTTAATTGTTTTAATTAAACAATTTGGCGCCACCCGGGATTTATGAACACCTAACGAAGAACAGGTAAGGTTTCCACTCGTATTGTACTGGTAAGTGAAGGATCGCTACGGACACCGTTAGCGCAACATATAAGTAACGACCACTTGTGTGAGGCGAACACACGAAATATACACATTAACAGAGTACGTAAGAATTGCCGCGTTACAGATTGGCTTCCATCGCGGGGCTTAAAAAAGACGGACGTCTTTGATCGTTACATCACTCACTTAAGTTGCAAACTAACTGGGAAGGACCCTATACTGTGAAAAAAAAGAATCAACGATGTTGTTTATCGAATTCAACAGGAAGGACAGCGAAAGTTCAAGGTCGTCCACCTAGATCGCCTAGCTAAGTATTACTTCAGAGACGGTTTGCCAGTTTGGGACGAACAGGCTTAAGGAGGGGGCAGTGTTACGACATCACAGAACAATCTACGTGTTTGTCGAATGTTCCAGAAGGATCCGGAATGTAACGTGTGTGGCGTACGTGCTTGTAGACGCATTTGCTAGACGGTGTGAGAATTCACGCGGCCGCTCTCACTGTGTCACGGCCGCAAGCAATTACGTCGTAGTTTAAAGGTAATACTTAGTATGTGGAATCGTCTAGATTTTCGGCGGCTATAAATACAATTACTCAGGGACGCTCAGTTCAGTATAGTGGCGATTTATTTACAGAGCGGTTCGAGTTATTATCGGGCGAGATTACTGTGTACGTTCAAGTAGTTATTAGTGAAGTGTTGCATTTTATAATCGGGCGGTATAATTGTAATACAATTGTGTTTAATATTAGTGACATTTTATTTCGTGTGAACAATTTTTATTTGATTTGTTGTAAGAGACTGTGTTGTTAATTACAAACTGTTTAACTGTAAAAATTAAAGCTGGTGATTAGTGACTTAATTGGTGCCTTGTATTTTGTTTGTTTCCACTGTACCTACGACGGTCAAGTAGACCGACGTAACAGTATTCTTATTACTAGCAGCCTCTAACACACAAATTATTCAGGATTTCTGATACGACATTCAATTTTTTTTTTGTTCGATCCTTTGTCAGAGGAGCTAATGTGACACACAAGCAAGTTCATGTTAGACATGACATAGTTCACATGTGATACAATTCAGTGTTAATAACTTCATGATTTTATGAGAATAATTCTAAGGAAGATAGTCTTGTGTTCCCAGATAATAGACTACTATTCTTGTGTGAACAAAAATATAGACTACTGTGTTCAAAGATTAAAACCGAGTAAGGAACAAGTATCCAAGCTGTGAACGTTAGTGAGCAATTGGAGAATTTCAACATACTGCAATAATTGTTTAAACATATGATAGTCGTATCACAATCACAGACACTACCACACTCTCTGTAGTGAGAGGTCGTAGACACTAACTTATTATAGAGTTCATAGACACTAGCTTATTCTAGAGTCACTCGCATTGCTCACCCTTGCTGTAAAGCGATGAACAAAAATTCAAAATCAGAATTTCCCATGATAATCTGCAATAACTGTTTATATAGTTTTGATTTTATTGTTAATTAACTACATTTATATTAATATTGTTATATTTAAAACCGAATTATTAATATCAAATAAACAAAAAAATAATAAATGGAATAATATTGTGGTACCCAAACATAATAGTCCGTTCTTATGAAACCCTTTTCATAGTATTCTAAGAATCATGATGAACAAAAGTCACACGATTCGCGGAAAAAGTTTCAAATTCATTACAGTCAGTTGTTATATTAGTAAACATCAGTGGCGAAGCTAGTAGTTAATGAATGGGTAGGCAAAAGTCTTACCTTAAATTTTTTTGTAGAGTAGTTCAACACGGCGAGTTTTCTTGCTTGCAAAATTGTCAACTACACGGTCTTTGAACAACTGGTCACTCATCAATTCCTTCACAAATTTTTTTTCAATAGCAATGGTGCTAAGAGAGTTAAGTCTTTCATTAGTCATCGTATTGCGCAAGTAGTTTTTTATTCTTTTCAAAGTGCTCATACTCCTTTCTGAAGAAGCCGTGGTAACAGGAAACGTTAAAATCAAACGAATTAATTTTGAAACTTCCACGTACACTGGTTCTAAGTCATTAAGAATTATAAAATGTAAAAGTCTTTGAGGGAACAAATATTTTCCAGTATCTGAGTAAATGTTTTTTAATTCATTTTCCAGTCTTTCACTATTGAAAAAAGGGTATTTATTTATAAGGATGTTCAGTTTAGAAGAAGGAAAACTCTCTTTGTAAGAAATGAAGTGATTTGGATCCAACAACTCACCAAATTGGATACTTTCGAAATGACTGAACCGTACCTCCAGCTGCATAATCAAAGTGTCAAGAACTTCATAAGTTAACGTTTTCAGCAGGTTCCTGTTACTGTCATCTATATTTACCTCGCTGCTTATTTGGTGACATTTTTCAATACAAGACGACACAGTGTTTTCTGATCTCATGTCCTTGAGGATAGCAGTAGTTTTCTTAATTTCAGTGTTGCACAGAATTATATCGGAGATAGTTTTGTGTTGCAGTAGAGAAAAGAGATGGTCAGTATAAACGAATATTTCCCTATAAAAACAAAGTAAGTAAATGAAATGGGTCTTTTTGAGTATGTTAAGCAATCCAACAGCAGAATTGTACGAATCACTATCCCATCCTTCATCATTCTCTGTAATGTCCTGAAAAATTTGTCTCAAGTCACCATAGTGGGAAAAGATGGTATGAACTGCTCTAGAATGAAAGTTCCAACGGGTAGTGGATACTTGTGGAAGTTTAAATCCTCTAGATTCTAAAAGCTGTGATCTCTTTGAGGATCTACAAAAAAATGTGTGAAATGCTGTCAGATTGTGAATGAAGAGCCTAACCGATTTTATTGTTTTAGTGCAATGAAGAAGTACGAGGTTTAACTTGTGAGCATAGCAATGTAGAAATAATGCTCTTGGGCAAGTCTGTTTTACAAAGTGCTGAACACCTCCATGCTTTCCAGCCATTACAGAGGCTCCATCATATGTTTGACAGACTACCTTCTCAGTTACACCCCACTTTTTTAAAACGTCAACAATTAATTCTGATAAGCCTGATGCAGTCTTATCTACTGAAACATCATAAAACCCAATGAACCTTTCTATTGGACCTTCTTTTGAACAAAATCTAAAAATTATGCTGACTTGAGATCTACTTGATACGTATAAAGTTTCATCTGCCTGAATTCCAAATAAAATCGCAAGAATCTAACTCCGCCTTAATCTTCTCTTGAATTATATTAGTTACAGATTCAACTAATTCATTCTGAATATCGTTTGATGTACCTTTAAATCCTGACGTAGACTGGAGATGATCTCGAATGTACTGCTCCTGCTTAGAAAGAAGATCTAACAATTCTAGATAATTACCCCGGTTGACTGAGTCTTCCCCTTCGAAATTACCTCGAAATCCAAGCTCCTGTTTCCCGAGAAAGTACACAATATCAACAAGTCTTTCAACAACAAGCCTATTTTGTTTCACGACTTCATTATGTTTAACAGCTTGAATTCTAGCCCCTTCAGAGAGAGTATGTTCAATCCTCACGCGTCCCAGCAAACGGTACCGCTCTTCATTTTGAATATGTTTATTTGAATTCTGGTGTTTGTCTGCCTTTCTAAGAAAGTTTTTTGTTACCGTCACTCCATATAAAATCCATTCTTTTTCACCAGAAAACAAGATACATGTATAACAAAAAAGTCTGTTGGTTTCGGAACAGCCTGTCAACCACGAATATCGCTCGTACCAAGAAAACTGAAATTTTCTAGATACGAAATTTTCTAACCATCAAAATGTTTAATTTCTAAATTAGGCGTAAATCTCTTGTTTTTAACACCACATTTTTCTTCGTAACTCCAAGAAGAAAACCGCTTACTTTTTAATAAGTTTAAAAGACCTAACAAAGTATTAAAAGGACCGCGTTCACTCATTTCGGGCGACACACTTATATTCATACACAATAATAGACTATAACTAATTGAACTTCCAAATTTATAACTTGATTAGTTTCTATATATATATATATATATATATATATATATATATATATGTTTAATGTCACAAATAATTTAAATGACAGTGTTGATCGTCTATTAGTTCACCGGAATCACAGGCACACTTTTAATAACCGCACAAAATAAACACGATTATAAACAACACAGCGAGCTTTAAAACTCGCACAACAGCAGTGAGACATGCCTCAACGCTACAGTGTGTGGAGCGCTGGTCAATCTCCCGCTCCCCGCACTGCCATTCTCGTCCAACACATTGCTTACATACGATGTATACAAAAAACTCTGAGGCAGGTTCACGTTGCCTCATTCGCTTTAAACTGTCTGCTGTCACTTGTCACCGTCTAGCGGTCGCTGAGTAAAGCATGTAATTAGTAAATTCGACAATTCCAGTAACAATGTATAATCTTTACGTTACATACTTCATACGTATTTATAATTTTTATTCTACAGAATTTTTTAGGGTAGGCATTGCCTCAATTACCTCCATGTAACTTCGCCACTGGTAAACATCTGTTATCAGGTTCTTTTAACCTCTGTCCTCTGACACAGTGAAGGTAGCAGAAAACATATAGCTAAAAATGTATCTTAGTCGTAAGTGAATGAAATCCTCTAGTGCACATGAATAGAATTTAGTTAGTTCGACTGGATGAAAAAATTATAAAAGTTTGCTTTTCTTATTGGATAACGTACGTTTCCAATAGTCGTCAAGCTTTTGTCTTGGATGCATTTTCTTAGTGATCATATTGGTAACATATTTGTCACAAATTATGAAGGATTATTATTTTCTATTTGGTGGAAATAACAATAATATTAATAAGGCTCATCCATATTAGAAGACAATGGTAACAGATTTGAAACCAAATGGGCAACGGAATAAGAGAGATTGTTAAAGAGGTAGATATCATCCTATGGCGATGGCGATGTATCCTATAACGGTTGGCTAGCTCAGCGTCCGCTTCAGAGTCAGGGAGCAGAATCTGCTCGAGCCGTCTCGGCTACCCTGTCGTCCGGGTCCGGGCTTCCGCGAAGTTATGCCACCTCCCGACACCAACGGTTGCCACGCCTACCGCTCGTTCCAGTACGGACTTTAAGCTTCTATTGGTAAATCCTTAAGGGAACAACGAACCAAACCACAGACGTGAAACCATGTCTTTTACACGCACTCACTCTGGAAAAATACCAATTGCTCGACTGAGGTGCTGTCCAAGCGCAAGATGCAACGAGACTTAATAGTCCTTCTTGCGGGACTTAATAGCTTCGATGGCGTGGGAGCACACCGTTCCGGCCGAATCCTATAGCGGTAGCATATCGTCCAACCAGTATGTCTCTATGGAGTCACGACGATGGATAGACGAAAGTCGCAAATTCTTACTTGCACTGCACACAAAATCATCATACAAAGAGGACCCTTCTGCTGCAAACACACGACCGCGCTGATCGGGCTACAACCCACACAACGCAAAACTCCACGGCGCTAAGGCACTCATTTCTGTTTGTAAAAATCTGACGTTTTCCCATCATATCGATAATGTCTTCTGAAACCAAAACTGGTTATTATAAATTGAAAACAGCACCAGAATCAATCTGTTTCTGCAAACTGTTGCTCCCGACCAAACATAAAAGTACTAAAAACGCCACAGGTACGTGAATTTCCTTGCAGCCACTTTGATCCGTCAAAAGCATAGGAGTTGACAGATGTGGCTGAAAGAATGTGAAGACATATGCGTAAAAACAAGTACTGATGGATGAGAAATATAAAACAGAAAAAATTGGTTAAAAGCATATGTTGATCTAAAAGACTACAAACGAATTACTCTGACAAAATTAAAGCCGTTCAAATAATTTCTTCAATTACTTCCCATTTATGAACACTGCAAGATAAATGATCGAAATACACAAATAACTTTTACCTGTAATAATTTAATAACGGTCAGGACATCTAGTGGATGGATTCCAAGATAAAAAGCTACATAAATATCCAAAATTTCCAACAACAAACTTTAAAGACACAAGAATTAGTCAGCATCAATGACTCCTCCAGTTCAACGTAATAAACGCGCACAGAGGTTTGTAAAGTAAAATGTGATCAGGAAATATTAATCACAAACTCTAATGTCACAGTGTTCTATTGGATATTGTGCAGTGTCTGTTGTAGTTGTAGTGTAGTAGCTGTTCCTTTCCTAGGAAGCCGCTTTAGGTCACGACGGTTGAACTGGCATCTCAACAGAAAGACCATAATAATAAGTAATCAAAAGTCTATCTGTTAACGTTAAGTCTATTATGTTAAACGTTAACCGGAATAATATATTAACTTTAGTGGTTCTAATTACTAGTTCCGTTCCAATTCCACGTTATTGACCCCTTCGTGCAAGGCTGCAGGGCAAAAGTAAATTTTTCCTTACACTTACACACACTCACGCACGCAACATTCTCCATCCCATCTTTCCAGCCACTACTGCGATATCATCCTAAGCTAGCATATCGTCCAGTGTGTGCTTATGTGTGTACGCGCGCGCGCTAATATGTGTGACCCTACCGGTAGCTTTAATTTTGTATTTTTTTTACTTCCGTGTTCCATAAGGAAATGGAAGTATGGTGATGGCGAAAAAAATTGTGTTCGAGATAAGGGCTGATTCTGATTGTACTACCCTCAAAACATGAAGAAAGGTCATTTTCTGAAAAGTGTGTGTAGAATTTTTTCTGTGGCGGATAGAGAGACATGTATCATGGATTCCCGCTGCTACTGCAACGGTGTATTCGCTGCTCATGTGAGCGTGTCCTGCCTCTCAGGGAGCTTTCTATACCGAGAGCAAACTGTAGAAAACCACATTATTTCTAATAGGAATGATATTTCTTAAGAGCGTTGATGCCAGCTCGTACTTTATGCTCACTCCCATTTTTATCTCTGTTGGCACTTTATATAGTAGTAGTGTACTTATAGTAGGCCTAGTATTTGAGGGACAAATAAGATACGTGTCACAATAGTAGGCTATACTCTGATTTGCTCGATACAATTGACTGAAGTTTTTTGTTACGCAGTAAGTAACAACAGACACAACACTACAATAACGTGGCTGCACACGATGCGTGAAAAAAGAAGGGTTTTCCAAAATTATTTGGACGCCGAAGAAACAATAAAGACAGTATTCATTTTATCTATCAAAATAGTTGTACTTTTTTGTAAGTTTTACCCTAACTAGTAGCAACTCCTGGCTATACAAAAGATGCCATTACTGTGTTGAAATACGAATAACAGAACATAGAAAGAATTTAAATTCAAATCGTAATAGACGATGTTAACACGGACTTTACCATACTAACATTTCATAGTGTACACTTATACCATGCTACGTAACATCTGCTGTCGGTTAATTAGTCGCATATTCGCTAAATTGTACTTAACTTTATAATGAAACTGGATTATTAGATGATAAACACATAATTCGTTTTTTCTTTGTAATGTGGCTGTGATGGTCTGTAGACAGTTGGATTCGAAACTAACTGACGGACTTTCAATATAAATGCGACGTTTAGGCGACCCAGACAATCAGCAGGCTAAATACAAACTAATACATGTAAACAGACAGACAGATCGTTGGTAGAGTATCATTTATTTATTTACATGTATTAGTTTGTATTTAGCAGGCTACCGATTGTTTGGGTAGACGAAACGTCGTATTTACATTTTTTCTGTGATGCTAAAATTCCCTCAGTTAGATTCAAATCCAAATTAGCTTAATATTCATGTTGACTGTGGTATCCAAGTCACTTGTACGAATTAATAACTAAATTTACCTTATTTTGTCCGCCTTGTGACTTCTTATAATTTTTCTATGACGCGTTTCAGAGCTTATGCTCCATCATCATATATATATTAAAATAAAACTATCACTCTTACCGAGGTCGTCACATGATATAAAAAGTCAAAAATTTTTGCATACTTCCGCGCGCTGTTTGTACAGTAGGGTAGTACAGTCTGGGCTGGTAAGGGAGATTCAAGACAGTTTAGTAAACACATTGTCACTCACGGGGCGAAGTACGAAAAGCGGCCAGGCACATCAGCTGAGGGCACACTACCTCACTATCAAACAAAATTCGTTATAGAATACAAATATCACTTTACGTTTTTTGTAATTTATGAATTGATACAGAAAATGTACGACCTTTAAAATGAATCCAAGCGCGATTTATTCCGATTATTCGGTAATGAGAAAAAGATGTTTTACACAATTGATAACAACTTCTTTTTTAAAACAGATAACAACTTGCAACTTTAAATATACGTTGAAACATTCCATTCTGTAGTATGTCCATATTTCGTTGGAGTCGGACGCCGCGTTTTTATGTACTTTTGTTTTAAAGTTGAGGTTTCTCTGGAACAGGTAAAAAAAGGGCACTTTTATTCCGACCAACGCAACTCTGACAAAAACAAAACGAAAAAATTTATGATTACCACCATTCAGCCCACAATGAAATAAGCTAAAAATCGGTGTCATTTGATCTAAGATTAGTGTAACCGTTAACTTGGAATTAAGGTTCAAACTCGAGTGCACATAGTTTCTGCGCCGACAGTAACTATGACGGTTGTGGGCTGTGAGTTGTTTATTAGTTGACTATCGTGAATCCCGTGAATGTGGATACGCTTTCTATATTTGACGGAACACCTTTTAATCTCTTCTTTTATGAAAAGTACATCAAGGTCCTCGTAAAGGGTTTAGTTGGTTACGAATCAGGAAACGCCAATTATCATCGTAGTATCTTTAAGAGTCTTTATTGAAATATTTACTGCAATCCATGGCTCTATCCCGTAAGTGTCTAGAACTTTTAATATGGTCTCACAAAATTGTCTGAAACTGGGGCGATGTTTTGGACAACAGGAAGGCAAAGAACACGTGGCAGGTGCAGGGATAACGTTTGAGAACTAGAAAAATAGAGGGCCAAATGACAAAAGGAAATAGTCTATACAGAATAAGAGAGTTTAATACATTATCTGTGAGAAAGTAAAATAATTCTTCATATTGTCCCTATTTCCTGGTACTGAAGCTGTGATCAGTTGCCACAAATCTTGTTCTGCCAGATGTCTTGGCTACATTCATGATAGAATGATAAACCTTCTGCAGTAGTGACCAAACCACTCAGCTACAAAAAAAAAAGACAAAGACCAAACTCCAGGGGAAGAAAACTTTAAAGAAGAATTTCTTCACGTGTTTTCAGCAGTATACCGTTATTTTTCATTCTAAACGTTGCAGTGACCTTTGGACATCGCTGGGACCACTTGAGGACAAAGCCAGGCGCTTCGTGAGTAACAAACAGGTATGCTACAGAATATCCAATCAGATATTCCAATTCTTTAAATTAGGAGGGGGTAATGATTCACAATACTTGGGATAGTAAATTTCTCAAGGGTTGTTGCATTTGTACTACGGATTTGAAGGGTTCAATATTGATTCACTGTGGCCATGGGATCAACCATGGAGAGCGCCTCACACAATTTGGAAACGGTGCCGTCAATTGAGAATCTACGGCAAACATTAAAGAATTTGAAGAAAGATATCTTGAAAATTAAACAAGAATTAGGTAAGCAAGTGAGTTTTGAGTATACCTCATACGACTTATGCTCAATAAAACAAAGTGAAGTCAGGGTTTCAGTATTCAGCAGTTTTTAGACATAAGAATAATTAAAATAATTCTTTTTTGAACTTTTTATTTTTATTTGTGTGCGTAAGGTAAATTGCGGTTTGATTAACTTTTGGACTACAAGAGATAATAAACAAAATTAATAATTACTGGAAAATTTTCAAGGTTAATAGCGACACTAGATTTTGTTTCAACATTACATTTTTCATTCGCCAGACCAAATTCAAGACCAATTTTTCTAAAAGATTTATAAAATATTTATGGTAAATATTAAGTTTCTTGTCATAGTTGCTTAAATTAACACGTTCGAATGGCAATATGGGATGCTCAGTGAATATAATCAGTGCTTTAACTGTGATATACAGTATGATATATCTGATATACATGATAACTGTCTTTACCTTGTTATATATTTTTTAAAAATGTTCACAATATATAGGCTCCGTATATTTTCAGATTAATATTTGGAAGTACATTTCAAAAATTCCAAAACTGTATATTAATGGGCAAGTTTAAGAAAAAATTAGTTTCTCTAATGAAAATAAAAGACATTTTTTTATTATCATATAATTCGTTTATTAATATTTTAATGATTTATGTTGTCTCCTGTTTACAAATAGCATCAAAAACCAGAAAATTTTATTAAATTTATGTGGCGTTATTTCTTTATATTTTTATAAGCGCGATTTTTATTTTTTACTTATTTTTGATTACTTTAGGGCTGCCGGATATTGAAAGTTCGGAACCTATTTAACTTACAATGAATTTAGTTACCAATAATTCATTAACTAAAACACAGTAATATGTACCACAATAAGTTGCACAAAGGTTTTGTGAGATAGTGCAGGAATTTTTGTAAAATTTCTTAGCCCACTATTGTGATTTTCATTTTCATTTTCGTCTGAAATTAAAAATTTGTTCACTATCCTCTTCTATTGAAATATTAGTAACTCGTACAGAACACGTTACTAAAACGTCATTACGTACATTCTTATGTTTACAACTCAATGTAAAAGCATTACGGTGCCACTGTCTATGTCATGTGTATAAAACTATTCAGCGCCTAAACCCTGGTAGGCGTCAAAACTGATCGCCCGATTAGTATAAGTACTATGAAAATATTACATTTATACATTTATTAACAGAACCTCTTATTTTAAAAAGAAAACAAATGTAATTATACCAATTAAATTTTTGTTGAATGATAAATTGTTTACATTTTTTAAATTTGTTGTTCTTTTAGAACAATTCGTTTGTGAAAACTGACATGTAAACTGCACTGTTGTTTGATATTATCATATGGGTAGCATTTAATATTTTTAAATTCTAAATGTTTCTGGCCTTTATCTGATCACGAATTTCGTTGTTTCAGGTGTATGTTTGGACACGAACATACGTACCAGTAAAGAACACGTTTACCATGAACGAGACATAAGGGACTACAAGTACGAACTCGAAGGAGAATGGCACTATCATAGGACCATGGACTCCTGTAAGTAATGCAACACATTATTACATATAACGTGGTGTATCGTGAAGCAACAGTATCGGTCATACCACTAGGCTATAGACAGATTGTGCTCAATAATAAAGTAGACGTCAGTGAGACCAATACTTACACATAACGTTGATTTACCTAGTGGATTTTGATTTTTCGAAACAAAAAAACTATTTAATACAATTAAAAGCGTAATTTTGTATGAATATTAAAATAATTACCTCTTTTTTGTCCGTCTGGTGGCCTTTCCTTTTTATATATTACAACGCGTTTCGGGACGTATGTCCCATCATCAGGAACAATACCTTTGGTGAAGTTTGTTAAATGATTAAAAGATTAAAACAATTTACAAACAATACATACACGTGTCATAATTAAATATAAAATAAAATATATAAACGCAGGAACACACGCGATGTCGTTGGTGCGCACCACGGAATACTACAGTCGACTGTTGTGCTTATGTTGTTATTGGTCGTGCACTATGGACCTCGTTTTGTAGTCTTATCGCTGTGTCGTAAAGCGAATTAGATTGAACATTCAGTTGTTCGTTTAAAAGGACTTCTTTAGTGTTTTTATTTTTAAAAGCCTTATATATTTCAAACTCCTCGACAGCACTCATACATCTTCCTTTTTTGCATATATGGAGGGGTTGAAATTTAGTTGTGAAATAAGTATAATTATGATTTCTGTCCATCAAACGACGTGCGTAACTTGACATTGTTTTGCTAAATTCTTTTTTGGGTAAATGTTATTTAAAGCGTTTTATAAAAGCTCTACCAGTCTGGCCAATGTAGAAACTATCACAGTCATTGCATGTAATTTTATGTTTATGCCTGTCTTGTCTTCAGTTGATTTTGATGGTTTAGGTCGGAGTATCTTACTAACATTGTTATTAGTGGGGAAAGCCATTTTTATATTTATCTCACTGAATGTACTGTTTACAATTTTTGGTAGGGTGTTACCATAGTCTGATGATATATATCTAATCTTATCTCTATTATTTTTTTTGGAATTCTTTGTTGTTTTTCTTTTTCCTATGTTTCTTGATTAAACCGTCTACAATTGAGCTTTTATAACCATTGGCCTTAGCTATGTACCTAACCATGTTGAGTTCTTCATGAAAATCTTTCTCTTCTAATGGTATGGAGAGTAATCTATGTACTAAACTATTATATGTTGCCATTTTTTGAGAGAGGGGGTGATGCGACTCAGCATTTATCGTGAGATCTGTGGTGGCTGGTTTCCGGCATATCTGATACTGAAATTTTTTATCTAGTCTTGTAATTGTCAGGTCGAGACAATTTTAATTATCGTAATTTTAATTAATTAAAGACAGTTCATAAAAAATTTATCTTACAAACCGAGATAAATTGGCCATAAAAATAAATCCAGTGTAAAATACCTACAGTAATGTAGTGTAAGAGTGGCAGAAACAATTATAACTTATAAATTACAAAACTACAAACATTAACAGTTTAAAGAAAATGGAAATTTCTAGAGGTTTATTAATGCAGATGCAAAAACTAATTATAAGTCAAGACGTAAGATTAGACTTAAAAGTAAAATTATTAAATTAGTTTGCTGTTTTCTGTATACTGTTTTATTCACATCATTTTAAAATCTAACTAAAAAGGACATACAAACTTATAATATGTTAATAAACAAATATCAGTTCAACGGTGGCGTTGTCGAGGTTTGCCTGGGTAGCTTCTTGATTTCGGAATACAACCTAATGCCTAATAATTGAGAGGAAACTGTGCCGAGTGAAAGAAAGAGAAAATTATGTTCTTGGATTTTGTTGTCCATGACGTGTCCATTGATTAACTAATTATAATACTATTGACTCGGAACACTTAAGTTTTTATTGGTAAAAATATAAAATTTTTACCTTGTAGCCTAAACCAGTTTCCGGTTATTACAAGCTTAGTAGTATTATACTTATAATTAGAAAATTATGGTAGTTAGATCAAGTTGTAAAGAAGTGGCAAAGATAAATTGTGGAAAAAATGGAATGCACTTATAAGAAGATGAAAGATCATGTGGCTTTGTGTTCCAGATCATGGGGCTTTGAGTTCCAGTCACGTATTTAGAGCTGCTGCAAATATTATGCTAAACAAATGCAGATTAATTTTTACTCGTAATAGAATGAAGTACTGGACTTGGCTTTTATAGATGATAACCTAAAAAGGTGTTTGGATAACAACATAAAAACATTAAATAACAACACAGTAAGCAATCACTTGCATATGAATAAAAAGTGACAAAAATCACTAATATATACATACATGTAGGACTAGAATAACATGTAGTGCCCGATTCTCCTTCTTCTTCTTCTTCTTCTTCTTCTTATTATTATTATTGCTGTTATACTCATGATGGTACACTATTATGACTTTAATTTTTAAAATGTGAAAAATGATGAAATCGTCTTCAAAAATTTAAGAACATTTTTTTAACATGTAACATATTAAATAGAAAACTGATATGCTAAATACATGCAAGTATGTGGCACCTGTCTGTGAATCAATGAACTAACATTTCCTAGTAAATAGAGCTAAATAATAAACAACAGTTAGATTTATACAGTCTGTAATCTTGTATACTGTATTATGACTGGTTAAACTTTGTACTGTAACATCCGCATTGCGACGCGTGTGCAGTGACGTCATTTTCTCCCCCGCTAATCTGCTGCCGGCTTGTAGCAGGCTCGCAGCAGTCAAATTTAGTTAGTTATTTGCAAGACTCCGGACGGGCAACTCGCCTCAGTTCGCGAGCCGCGGATACATAATTATTTTCAATATTTCTAAATTTTAGCATGATCATCATGCGCTAATTACTTAGGCGATCTCAGCCTCTATGCACGATTATGTTTTTCAATATTTAATTCTATCATTACTTATCAGGCATTTATGCTGCTCTATACTGCACGCGCCATGCAACTATTTTCTAAATAATTTTCAATAAACAATTAGCTCAAGAACATATACAGTCCACTTCATTATTTCATTTCTTACCAGCTACCTCAACAACTAGCGTTCTAAGACTAACTTAAGATTACTTCGAGAGCGTCTAAGACGCAACAATGACAATATTTTTAAAGTCGTTTACACCTAACGAAATCATGGAAACAACCATGAATCATGAAAACGGTTTTGCATAATAAACATGTTAGAGGTACTAATAAACATGTGAAGTAGGTACGGTATGTTGATTGGCATTATTGTTAATGTTCCTTTCTTTTTGTTTGTAGATATCAAACAGATTGAAGACTCAACAAAATGTATACAGCAGAAGATTCAATATGCGGTATGTATAAACTTTATACATATATTAAATATAATTACATAAATTAATACAAATTATTCCTTTAAAATTTGGACCGAATTTCCAAAAACTAACATGACGTAAAATTAATTTTAAAATGTTTCCAAAGTAGAAAAACGAACATTGAGGGACGTTTATTAAAGTATAAATAATAATTTGTTAGTAAACACACACACAAATTAAATTAATACAATAAATATGTAATTTATTTGTAATTGTAGACAAAATGTTCAGACAGGCAATAAAATATTTAATATTTAATATAATATGTTTGCATATCATAATTACACATTATTTATCTAAATCAACATATACAAGTAGACGATCAAAATTAACATAGTACTTTAAGTAAATAATCAAAATTGTATTTTTTAAATTTAGTAAACCTTTTAATTCACTCTGCTGATGGTAAACAACAAAGTTAAACGAAATGTACATAATTAAGTAAAACAAATGAAACTATTGCTTAGAAAATAATATTTCAATAAAATATGGGTAAATATAATTAAATAAATAATTTATTTAATATTTATAATTGTTTATCTCGTGGTATGTTTATCCTTATTTGGAACATGTTTCGGGAATCCTATTGTTCCCATCCTCAGCAATCTTAATTTTGATCTTGTTCTGTATTTGTGTCGCGGTTTGTTGCTGCTATGGTTTCCTGTTGGCTTTTGGTATTTTAACTTGGTACTATTGTGTGTGGGTTTGGTGTACATATTTGTTTTTTGAGTGTTTTCAATGTTGAGTATTTTGAAAATTGAGTCATGTTTTGTGCTCACTTGTATTTGTTCATGTATTAGTATTACAGAGTGTTTGAATTTATAATGTATACTAATGCAATATTGCATTCACTACTTGCTTAATTTATACAGTTACACAGTAAATTGTCAAGTATGACACATACAAACATTTCTTCTTGTCCCACAGAGTACAATTCCAGGTTATCTATAAATTTTTTGTGCTGATCTATTCAGATAGGTACCTGTTTTCCATCTAAATTAAGAATTCTACATAGATCACAACCATAAACAGTGACATACATTTTGAGTGTTGCTAAAGTTTCAGAATATTGTCAAACAAAATCTGTTACTTCAATAAGTGTGGTGACACGAAAGAAAAAAATTACTTTCATTGCCAAAAATGTTAGTAGCTTGTGTGACAAACATCAAAACATATGATCAATGCGCTATTCTTTGTAAAAGTCAAACATTTCTGATAGGTTACTGTGATTTGACAAATTTACCTTTACATCTTTACTTCATAGTTTTCTTACATTATTGTAATACTAATGTTGTGTACTGTTATACTAATGCCTTGACACAGCAGATATTCTGTTTAGTATAGTATAAGTTTAATGGTAGCATCACATATTAATTCCTTCAGTTCAGGTTGATTTAAAAATGTAGTACTTGTGTTTAATAATAACTGTGGTTCGTTTAAAACTCTTTTTAAATCTTTCCTTACACAAAACGTCTTCTTCTTATAAATTAGTGTTTTTTAACTTCTTCATATGTATGTAAGTGTTATAATCATCTCAGTGGTAGTATAATCATTTTAATGTTATTTGCAGGTAACCAGCCTGAGGTCTCTCCACCTAGAAAGTGAAACATGCGAAGAGTTTGTAGACAGATAAAAGGGTATCAGTAAGGAATTAATCAACTGTACAATATGAAGATAATTTTAACTTCATATTTGTAAATTGTATAGAAC
The DNA here is from genome assembly GCA_034769895.1 of Magicicada septendecula. Lineage (NCBI taxonomy): Eukaryota > Metazoa > Arthropoda > Insecta > Hemiptera > Cicadidae > Magicicada > Magicicada septendecula. Next base: position 439,086,831 of record CM068369.1, on the reverse strand, counting down.
ACACACACACACACACACACACACACACACACACACACACACACATGCTTACAAAAATTTATGTATGATTTACATATGTAGTTGGAAACAAATTTATTTATTTTGTACCGGTATATATTTTTTAAATATATATTTATCATAAAGAAATTTTTGGCTTATTTGCATTTCTTATATTTAACCTTATAAACACTGAATCCTGTTTACTAACATACCTCTACCAGTAATGCAGTACTTTCTTAGAAGTACCGTATACCATTATTACTTGGTAAATGACGGGCATCAAGGTTATTACAAATTTTATAAAATGAAGTTACTACAATTTGACCAGTAGTATTGTAAAACCATAAATTTATTAACAGTAAATAATTTATTTGACATTACACAAAATGGAAGGCTTGTATCGATATGTGAGAGTGCCTGCTGCTGGATGTTGGGAGAAATTCCAACAAATCTACATCACTTGTCTGGGGCATATGAAATGCTACAATTGTATTCACTTATTAATCTCGTTTTACTTTAAAAAAATGATACCAGTATTATTTTAGCTGAACTTGTGTTCAGTTTATAGAATTTAAGTTGAAGTTCTCCTTTGTCAGGTAGCGTTGTGACTTTGTGTATAGCAGAACCATGTTGGAGAACAAAATATTTTAACATTTTTAGGCTCGTGCTTTGTGAGTATATAATAAGTACACACAGTAAGTATAATATAATTAAAATTTGGTATAATAGTGCCACTTCAGCAGAATTTTACTAGTATGAAGTAATCCCAAATGATCACGAGCTTCAGACTATGCTAGAAACAAGTAACTGGTATGAATGAACATTTCTCTTTAGGCCTACTACAATTATTTTTCTCTCCTAAGTATTCATTTTTCTTAGCAATGATACAAAAATATTTACATTTGTTAGTGTAAAAATATTGAATAATCTCCCATAAAGACACATGAAATAATTTATACGCGCACACACACACACACACATTCAACGCAAACTTGAAAATAAGTTATTTTAAATTATATAATATACAGTACAATTTTCTTTACAAGACCTTGTTTTTAACATTAGTTTACCCTTTTCAATTTTATGTGAAGTTTCTAACTCTTGAACACAATTTTAATAACTATTACATTATAAAATTGTCTCTTCTATTGTAAACTGATATTAGTTGTTGTCTGTTGATGAACGATTTTCTATGAAAGAAATTAAATTATTAGTCGGAAACGAGGCATCTGTTATTGTAAGTAAAAGGTTTTGCCGCATTCCAATCCCCTTTACTCGTACAATGCTCGTGTAATCTGGGGAAATTATTAGTCGGAAACGAGGCATCTGTTATTGTAAGTAAAAGGTTTTGCCGCATTCCAATCCCCTTTACTCGTACAATGCTCGTGTAATCTGGGGAAACGAGGCATCTGTTATTGTAAGTAAAAGGTTTTGCCGCATTCCAATCCCCTTTAGGCTGGTTGCACACACATCGATTTCGATCGTACGGTAAAATATCGTACGATCGAATTCTTTTTAGTAGAACGAAGAAGAGCATGGGAGCTTGCACACGGTACGATCTCCACACGGCACGGCACGATCCCGTTTAGCTGCCGTCCATTGCCACTGCAAGAGACGGTCGCCGTGCCGTGTCCGTGAATTCAGTGGCGTACGTGACCCAATGCACGCTTGCACACTACACGATTTATATTCGTACGGTAAAAATCCGTCTTCATTTGACTTGTTTCTTCTGACCGAACTGGAACCTATTTCATAAAAGTAAGTAATATTATTAGCAAATTTTATTAAATAATAATATTAGTTTTTTTGGTTTATAAACACTTCAATCGAACTCTTAAAATCCTTTACTAGTATTATTAGTTTAATAATGAGGAGGTTCTACCGAGGTTACATGTAAACACGAGAATTTTTTTAACGGATAGTTAAAAGTGATTATTCTGTATAGTATTCAAATATTGATTTTAGTTTGTGATACGGTAGTTAATTAGTGTGTTACTTTTTTTAAGAATAGCTGAAAATATTGATAATGAAATCTTATTTCATTGGTACAAATAAGACCAATGCTATGGGACAAAACACTAGACGTTTACAAAGACAGAAATGCTACCAGAAATGCATGGAAAGACGTCTGCTGTGAAATAAATACGGATTTTGAAGATATGGAGGACAAGGAAAAAAATGAATTCAGTGAGTTTTCACATAATTTAATTTTTATATCTTCTATATCTGTACATATGTCAACAATTGGATTTCACTTTTAAGTCGTTCATGCAGTTCATCGAACGATGGATGGTATTGACATTCGAAAATAGTTGAAGAACTTGTTCTCATCCTTTCGAAGTTCTTCTAAAAATGTGCGGAATGATCCTGCTTGTTCCCTTTTCTCGTTAATTGGATGAACCCAGTAAGTTCGTTTAATCCAACGACGCCTGAGACGACGGTACACCAACCACATAGCAACAACACGTTTTGGATTCATTTTTCATACAACTCTGAGTGATCTCGAGCTAAAACGACTGCACTCTACACGGAAAAAACCCGTGGTGTGTGAAAGCAACGGACACACGACAAAATATCGTACGATATTTTACCGTACGATCGAAATCGATGTGTGTGCAACTAGCCTAACTCGTACAATGCTCGTGTAATCTGGGGAAATTATTAGTCGGAAACGAGGCATCTGTTATTGTAAGTAAAAGGTTTTGCCGCATTCCAATCCCCTTTACTCGTACAATGCTCGTGTAATCTGGGGAAACGAGGCATCTGTTATTGTAAGTAAAAGGTTTTGCCGCATTCCAATCCCCTTTACTCGTACAATGCTCGTGTAATCTGGGGAAATTATTAGTCGGAAACGAGGCATCTGTTATTGTAAGTAAAAGGTTTTGCCGCATTTCAATCCCCTTTACTCGTACAATGATCGTGTAATCTGGGGAAATTATTAGTCGGAAACGAGGCATCTGTTATTGTAAGTAAAAGGTTTTGCCGCATTCCAATCCCCTTTACTCGTACAATGCTCGTGTAATCTGGGAAAATTTTTGGAATAGCTTTACTTTTTTTTTATCAAGTCTGTAAAGATCTCCCGAATTTTCCGAACTACGGAACCATACGGGTAAGAAATATTATTTCTCTTACGTCTTTTCTAATATTTTCTTTTTTAATAGAGACCAACAAATTGCAAGGACCCATCTACTCTAAATGTCAGTATGCTAGTGCTAGGATGTCGTGATGTGAATTGAGGGCCTATTTTCAATTTAGTACAGTCTACTTCGCAAGACGTTTCTCAGCATGATAGACGAAACATTAGGTTTACAGACAACCACGCATCCTTTGTCACCGTTTACAAAGCTAGCGTTAATGCGTTAATAGCACCCGTAATAGCTAAACGTCTGCACCATATCATACACGATACGTCTGTATCGTTATCGCCGACGGAATTCCGTAAGCGCAGTTTGCAAACAAGCGTTTTTCAAATTGAAACTTCTTAGCAGATTCCGTCGTTTTTATTGCTATTAGTCAATAGTTGAACCGGTATAAATTGTTATTACTAATATTAATTAATTTTTAAGGCTTAGACGGCCGGCGTCAACTGTGCTAATGTTATTCCCTGCCGGGCTATTTGTCTGGGAGCGAAACGTCTGTTGTAAACACTAATAGACCATGGCCAAATAGTCCAGCAGGGAGTAATATTAACAGACAATACTAATATTGTTTATTATAAATAAAATTACTACATTATCCATATTTTGTTAGTAAAATGGCTGCACTAACTAACTGTTTGCCTATTTCTTGAAGAAGAAAACTGCAAAGAAGATTTAATACTTACTGATGTAATGACAAATATAAATACATATGTCTTTTTCGTATTATCAGAAAAAAGTTTGTAATATTCATTGGAGCTTTTTGTCAAAACCACTGAGCAGATTTCTATAAACTTTTTTGGTTACCGGTACCTTACCAGTAGCGTTACTATAACATGGAAATTTTTTAAAATTCTGATTCTAAGCAGGCTTACTATTTCAATAGCTCGATTTTCTAAGTATTAATTATCTGCTGCAGACTCAAATTCAAACAAATTTTCCGATGTTTTTCAAAAAAAATCCCTGTTTTAAAGACTTTCTGTACATAGTATACTCGTAAAAAGTTGAGAACGCTTCGCATAGTAGTTATTGAGGAAATGTGCATGATGTTAACATAATACGTAATCTATAAGAAACAGTTTCCGTTTCTCATTAATCCATCAGTGGTATTACGCAGTTATGTTGATGGACATTTAGAAAACCTCGTTACAAAATTCTAATTGCATTTCTAATTGCATGTCTAGTTCGCGTTACCCCCGTCACAGAAGTCTACAAGTGAAGATATAAATTTGCTCAATATAGACATTCTATTTAGTTTTGATGATGAATCGATGTTTACGGAATAGTTGGAAATTATCGAATATACCTTGATCATCTTTATGTTTTTAATTTGTCATATGTCTTCTTAAGATCAGCCATGTTATGGTTACCGTAATTTATTTTTAAAATAAATTAGTGCGAAGTAATTATTTCTCCCATCTGGAATAATTTAGTGTTACAATACTTGTATCAAAAAGTATGCTCATTACAAGCGTTCTCCATACATAATAATTTCAAAATTAACAGTACGACCATTAAAATAAGGTATCTAAGAAATTACCATCACGCTGGGTATCAAAAATGTAAACTGCGATAAGAGATGGCAACGTTTATTGGTTCACCCAGTCGAATTAAAAACTTTGTCAGCTATAGCGTTTGTTAGCGTTTGTTCACACAGACGGTTTATTCACTTTCACACAAGAATAAAATGTCTACGTTCAAGCGTTCTGTTTCACGTTGTAATTTTTGCCCTCGGTTTCGTGATAAAATTACCGTACTATCTAACTCGGGACATTATTTTTCACGATGCCAGCAGACTTAAGTTTATGTGAACTGAATATCGATCTAGTATCTAAAACTTATTTGAATGGAAACTAATTAAAAATGTTATCATATACCCAAGTCTAATACCTCTGTAGTTTTAATCGGTCTGTTATCCTTGCCAGATCTGTCCTTCACGATTGTTAAAATAACAGGGAAATGTTTTTTAATGCAGCTGGATTATTACATCTTAGTCGTGTAATCCATTGATATCATTTTGTTCTAATTATGTTTGTATAACTAACAATAATTCTAACATACTAATAATTCTGTTCGTAGATATTTCAAAATCTTTACGACAGTGAAATCTAAATCTATAAAACGTCTTGTAGCAGGAAAATTGTGGTGGGAAATGTTGATTGATCTGCACGAGCAAATGAATTTTAGTTAATTAACGAGCTTTATAGCAAGACATATAGAGAAGAATTATGCAGACATTTCTTAGACACCCCTGGATACGACAGTGTCTGTAAACATTTACGTATGCATATAGATACACGTACGTATGCAAATTTAAACCTTTATTTAAATATGCTAGGAATTTTCGATGTGCCTTCATGTTTATTCGTGGTAAATTCCTGTTCTTGATACGATTTTGATATTTGGAATCGTCGCAGTTCCGTTGAGTCTTAAACAACATAATTTTATCTTACCTAAAAATTCTGTTGTTCCGTTTCAAATTATCTAACATTACTTGCTACTTCTGACTAGCAGACAAACGCAAACAATTAGTCACAGACTATAACTTCTCGTAATTTACCAGATTATCAATGGTAGGAAATGGGAACATAAACATATGCCATATTTTACTGTATTTTTTTACCTGCAAATTTTTCACGCACAGGCGGTATTACTCTATATGAAATATTACACGAAATATTTATTTATTCCCCGAAATTTCCACTTCTCACTTCCTAAGGGACAGCGGGGTTTTCACGCGAAGACGAAAGTTATTTCAAATTTAAGAGGTAAGTTCCAACGATTTGATTTTGCATCGAGTAAAAGCTGTTGAACTTAAAGAGATTGGACATGAAAGTACCACGGGGTAGGGTATTTTGCTCCCCTGCGGCAGACTTCTCAAATGACATGGAAAACTTCCAGAGTGTTGAATTATACTCTATTTATATTATGACGATTTCAGTATTACAGTAAATGTTAACTAAATAAAGTTAATTCAGTACAAACCACAAAACGAGACAGACTGTAATAATGTGACTCGAAGCAAGTCTGTTTCTCTTGCGCGTGTTTCGAAAGATAAATCCAAATGGGTAGGATGAAAACAAAATAAAAGGTGCGCTATCGTAGCTGAAACTGCGATAGTGCAGCTTAGGTCAATGTACCTTGTATCGAATGGTAGAAGAACACGTGCCGGTCATATACGAATGCAAAGCGGTCCATATTTCTGAGCTTCAGGAAGCCTAGAGTATCTATTCGCCCGGCAGTATAAGCGACACGGAACTCGGCTCAAATTCCAATAGTATCCAGCCCTTGAGACGTTTCCGTATGTCAGTTGCTTTTTACTATCTTCACAATTCTTGGGAATCTTTGCATTAACTTACAGTTTTATCGAACTGAATAAGTTTTTGTGTGTAATATTTACTGCTCACGAGTTGTAGAGTTTAACGTTTTCAGCCAGACGTTTCACCCATTCTACAACAAACAAATTTCTATTGTCATTACACTGACATTCGGTTTCATAAAAAGGGCAAAAAATGTGTTGTCGACAAGACTAACAATACTATAGCTGGCACAAAAACTGCAGTTGTCATTACTGCAAACTACAGAAATCTACAAAAAAATAATGTTAATCTGTTTAATTCGGACCTTTCAGAAGTGCCATAACTACCATACACCAGTTGCTCCTAAGAGTGGGATATCTGAAAAATCTGTTTTCGCAAAAACTTTAAGGCTTACATAAAACGTGGGGCGCCCTTGTTCACTCAACTGCAAACTTGTCGCACAACACTGAAAACATTTTTGAAATTTAGCAGCAGTAAGCCTGTACTTCGAAGGTAGTGTTTCCTGACTTAATACAATTAAGTAGTGTTTCATTATCTAGAAGCCCGCAGGGTTCTAGATAATTCGGAATTTTGAAATAGGCGTCTAGAAACAGAATCGACAAACGTCTAGTTAGTCATTATTAGTTTTATGTTACTTATACTAACTATTAATAGTTGTGAGTCAATATTAATTAATAGTATACGACTCCTACTTATCAGTCATCGAATGCTGTAAAACGTTCGTGTATGGAAAGCTGCGACAATTTATTTATTCAAATTGTTTTAATCAAAGCCAGAATTGAGTTACAAAATTAATTTGCTAAGTACAAAGAATCCAATAAGCGCGTTCCTGAAAGAGTAATTTTTCTACATTTTTTCCTATTAGTAGGCCTACCCTTTGTGCTCAGACCACGTGCCCAGCTCCTTCATTTAGAAATAAAATATCTCAGAAAATACGTTTACTGTATACAGTAAAGCCTGAATAATTTTATTGAATACCGTTATATTTTTTTATTAAATAATAACTATGATGTTCATAAGTTCGTATTAAAACAATCTCCGCCCACTTAAGTAGCCTACAACATCTCTGAAGCTATTGATTTTCTGTCAGTTTCGATCACAATATCAGATGACAGAAGATGTAATGGAGTTTCTATTTGTAGTATTATTTTATATTGACGGATTACCAGCCCAGTCGCAAAACCCATAACGTCCACTGAAAATTTTATGAAGCAGAACAGGTTAAATAATGACCTAAACCGTAAAAAAATACGCGGCGACAATGGAAAACTCTATCGGAGAAGCTTTATTTGCAATATCGGACAAATCTTGTTAATAATTAATAATTACTTGTAACAAAATTAAAAAGTTACTCGTACGCTATTATTTTGTTACCCTTTTAGGTTTATTCGTTATGAGTACATACATGATAGAATTTCTAACGCACTTTTTTAGGATTAAATATATTGCTTTTAATTTTGTATTCACTTGATAATAACAATAATTATGTCTGTAAATGCGAAAATACCGATGGAATTATAGGAATGAGATCAAGACCGTGTAAAACGTTTCACATAAAAGTTTCTGTGGAGAAAATTTTATTGCTATTCATGTATAGATAAATTTTTGTCAAAAAATCTTAAGCTTGATTTTCCATAATACGGCACATCGAAATATTAAATCTGATAATACGGCCTACTATCGTAACGTAGAGTAGCAAGTCGAACGTTAAGTTTTCTGTTTCCTAAAATTGATGGAAGGTTAATGTCCGACTGCACTTAAAGTTATTTGAGCGTGTCAACATTCTTCATTACATCCGTGTTTCTATTACCTGCTCCTTATTTGATTTTGAATTTTGGTATCATCCTCACAGTTCCGTTAGGTTTAAGAGACATTTCCCCCTCACAAACATTGTATTATATTATGTGTTTGAAAGTATTTGCTATTTCTGACAAAGACCAAACAAAAGATTTAAAAATTCACTACCTGAATAAATCGTCACTCTATACCTGAAAAGTAACGGTATCGGTCCGCAGTGAGTCTGATAGTATATATACACACATGTTCATTAGTAAGACAATATTGTGGTTGTTTCAATACAAATACTGACAATTTTAGTGTCAAAAATATTACAATATCCCAAATGCTTTACACCGAAGAATTAGCAAGTTCACTGACACCTGGATTTAACACACTATCATAACTTAGTATTACTGCGCAAAAAATGTAGGCTGTAATTATACATTATTATTATTTTCGACAAACGGTATCTGTAAAGATTGTTTTATTGAAAATCAATAGATCTTTAGCTTACTTTAGATTGAAAAAATATTTACACTGGAAAGGCTAACACATTGTGATTTAGTAATGAATGACTACTTTAGATTACATTAATAGTGTCCATAACCTACGAAATTATGTGGGCAATGCTATAATAAACCTCACAAAGTCTTGTCCTGAACGATCTAATGGAACAGCGCGGAATAAAAACAACAAAATAATACGGCTTCAAAAATACACTGAAATAAAAACAGAAATTGCCAATAAACTTTAATGAAACTCTACTATAATGAGAAGCTAAAAACAGTAATAGAATAAAATATGACCAATATAAAGTAGGCTTCCGTACATGTATTAAAAGTACGTATGCTATAATAAAACTACTTATTTAAGTGAGGTGTATGGATCCAAACACCGATTTAGAAGGATGCGGAAGAAATTATTATAGGAAAGTAAATGATTTTTAATACTTTGTATAAATTGCTAACATTTTTAAAGCGAAAATTTTTTGTTTTTATTAATTAATTAATTTATTTATTATCAAAATACCTTTATACCATATTGGTGTCGGGTTACATCAATATATGATAAGTACATCAACTACACTCTATATACAAATTTTTTCCATCTTACTCTATCCATTAACAATGTCTTCGCTTCCCTCCAGCCCAAACCTCTTTCTCTCAAAATGTTTCCCATCATTCCATCCCAAGTCAGTCGCGGTCTTCCTCTCTTCTTTCTCCCCCCTAATTTTGCCTCCCAAACCTGTTTTACCATTCTATCACTATCCATTCTCTGCATGTATCCCCACCAGCATGGTTGTCTCTGTTCAATAAAATCCAGAATCGATATCACTTCCAGATCCTCTCTTATTTGTGTATTCCTAACTCTGTTCTTCCTTGTTACTCCTACTACTCTCCTAAGATATTTCATTTCTGCCGCCTGGATTTTACTTTTTTGGCTTTTGGATAGCACCCACGTCTCACAGCCGTATGTTAAAACCGGTCTATATACTGTTTTATACACACTCATTTTCGTTTTTCTTGATATCTCCTTCTTATTTATAAATCTATTGTTTTATGCATAGTATACTTTTATTGTCTTTTCAATTCTTTCATTTAATGCGGCTTCTTGTTTCCCATTACTGTCTATTATAACCCCTAGATATTTGAATTGTTTGACTTGTTCTATCTTCACTCCTCCAATCTCTATATTTATTATTTTCTCCCCCATTACCATTACCTTTGTTTTGGTCTTATTTATTTTCATCCCTTTTTCCTGGAGAACTTCATTCCATTGTTTTCATTAATGTGAATACTATATTAAACGCGCGGAAATTGACAAAACTACAATTGTAAACACCATTCAAAAGAATAAGATAAGTAAGGTAATCGGGAGCGGAGTTTTGTCTTTGGTATTGAATGCGGGGCCGACCGGATAAGTATATTGTAGGTTGTAAACGAATAAACCAACAAAGGTGATAATTTAAAAATAAATCCTTGCATTGCCTTTCTGTGAGCTTATAATAGCCTATTACATTCTGTAGGCTAAAATCTTCCCTGCGTTCTTTATTGGTCCCAATTTTGAAGCCTACAAGTTTATTACATTTTACCTATCAAAGCACAAATAAGCAGAATTAGTTTACCTGTCCATATAATAAGCGTAAAGTGTTTTTGCGTTACGTATTCACTACAATTAACCAGCAGTGTAAGGTGTGAAGTCTTATACTAATATGTTTCGTACTCTGCAGTGTCGAGTCTGTGTGACCAATTTACTCAAGATAAATACGATGGCCTTTGGTACAGTTCTATATTCGTATTCTTATTACTAGCAGTCTATAACACACAAATTATTCAGATTTTCTGATACGACATTCAATTTTTTGTTCAATGGTTTGTCAGAGGAGCTAATGTGACAAACAAGCAAGTTCACATGTGATAATATTCAGTGTTAATAACTTCATGACTTTTATGAGAAAAATTCTAAGCAAGGTAGTCTTGTGTTCTCAGATCAAAAATATAGACTACTGTGTTCAAAGACTAAAACCGAGTAAAGAACGTCAGTGAGTATCCTATCTGTGAACGTCAGTGAGTAATAGAGAATTTTAACAAACTGCAATAATTGTTTAAACATATAATAGTAGTATCACAGACACTACCGCACTCTGTGCAGCGAGAGGTCGTAGACACTAACTTATTCTAGAGTTCATAGACACTAGAATTCTAGAGGCACTGCACTGGCATTACTCACCCTTGCTGTAAAGCGATGAACTAAAATTCAAAATCAGGATTTCCCATGACAATCTGCAATAACAGTTTATATAATTTTGATTTTATTGTAACTAACTACATTTATATTAATATTGTTATATTTAAAACCGAATTATTAATAAGATCAAATAAACAAACAAAAAATAATAATTGCAATAATATTATGGTACCCAAACATAATAGTCCGTTCTTATCAAACACTTTTCATAGCATTCTAAGAATCATGAACAAAAGTCACACGATTCGCGGAGAAAGTTTCACATTCATTACAGTCAATTGTTATATTAGTAAACATCTGTTATCAGGTTCTTTTAACCTCTGTCCTCTGACACAGTGAAGGTAGCAGAAAACATAGCTAAAAATGTATCTTAGGCGTAAGTGAATGAAATCCTCTAGTTCACATGAATAGCATTTAGTTAGTTCGACTGGATGAAAAAATTATAAAAGTTTGCTTTTCTTATTGGATAACGTATGTTTTCAATAAATCGTCAAAACTTTTGTCTTGGATGCATTTTCTTAGTGATCATATTGATAACATCTTTGTCACAAATTATGAAGGACTATTATTTTCTATTTGGCGGAATTAACAATAATATTAATACTTTTTTTATTTTAAGGCTCATTCATGTTAGAAGACAATGATAACAGATTTGAAACCAAATGGCCAAGGGAATGAGATAGATTGTTTAAAGAGGTAGATAGCATCCTATGGCGATGTATCCTATAACGGTCGGCTAGCTGAGCGTCTGCTTCAGTCAGGGAACAGAATCTGCTCGACCCGTCTGCTCGAACAGAAGATACAGCGAGCCTATGTGCCTTCTTGCGAGACTTAATAGCCTCAGTGGCATGGGGACACACCGTTCCCGCCAAATCCTATGGCGGTTGCATATCGTCCAGCCAGTATGTCTCTATGGCTGAATCCTTAAGGGAGCCACGGAGCCGCATCCCATATATGGAGTCACGACGGTGCATAGACCAACGTCGCAAATCCTTACTTGCACACAAAATCATCGTAGGCTACAAAGAGGACCCTTGTGCTGCAAACACATGACCACGCTGATCGGGCTACAACCCACACAACGCAAAACTCCACGGCGCTAAGGCACTCACTTCTGTTTGTAAAAATCTGACGTTTTCCCATCATCTCGATAATGTCTTCTGAAACCAAAACTGGTTATTATAAATTGAAAACAGCACCAGAATCAATCTGTTTCTGCAAACTGTTGCTCCCGACCAAACACAAAAGTATTAAAAACGCCACAGGTACGTGAATTTCCTTGCAGCCACTTTGATCCGACAAAAGCATAAGAGTTGACAGATGTGGTTGAAAGAATGTGAAGACATATGCGTAAAAACAAGTACTGATGGATGAGAAATTTAAAACAGAAAAATGGGTTAAAAGTATATGTTGATCTAAAAGACTACGAACGAATTAATCTGAAAAATTAAAGCCGTTCAAATAATTTCTACAATTAGCCTACATTTCAATCATGAACACTGCAAGATAAATGATCAAAATACACAAATAACTTTTACCTGTAATAATTTAATAACGCTCAGGACATCTAGTGGATGGATTCCAAGATAGAAAGCTACATAAATACCCAAAATTCCAACAAAAAACATTTAACACACAAGAACTAGTCAGCATCAATGACTCCTCCAGTTCAACGTAATAAACGCGCACGCAGGTTTGTAAAGTAAAATGTGATCAGGAAATATTAATCCTTTCCTAGGAAGCCGCTTTAGGTCACGACGGTTGAACTGGCATCTCAACAGAAAAACCATAACAATGAGTAATCAAACGTCTGTCTGTTAACGTTAAGTCTATTATGTTAAACGTTAATCGGAATAATACATTAAATTTAGTGGTTCTAATTAGGATACTAGTTCCGTTCAAATTCCATATTACTGTTTCCTTCATGCAAGACTGCAGGACGAAGGAAATTTTTTCACTACACTTACACACACTCACGCACGCAACATTCTCCAAGCCATCTTTCCAGCCACTACTCCGATATCATCTTAAGCTAGCATATCGTCCAGTGTGTGCTTATGTGTGTACGCGCACGCTATTATGTGTGACCCTACCGGTAGCTTTAATTTTGTATTGTTTTTACTTCCGTGTTCCATAAGGAAATGGAAGTATGGTGATGGCAAAAAAAATTGTGTTCGAGATAAGGGCTGATTCTGATTGTACTACCCTCAAAACATGAAGAAAAGTCATTTTCTGAAAAGTGTGTGTAGAATTTTTTCTGTGGCGAACGATAAATACCGCAAATTCAAACAGAATCGAATAATTTTTTGAATATGAACCTGATTTGTAGAGGACTCAAGGTCTATTGATTTTGGTGAAGATCGGTTAAGGGGAAGAGATAGTTTACCTGCAACGTTAAACGTTTTAACAAGAGTAAAGTACTTAATTTTGATAAATAAAGTATCCTGAAAAGATGGTCATAATAATCCACTGTAGAAAGGTAAATGAAATATCTATAAATAAAAAGGGTAGTTGGAGAGGGAGGGGCTGTTTTCTATAAATGAAAATGATAGTTGAAGGAGGAGGGGATAATTTTTTATATGTGTACTACGTTATCGGCAGCAAAGAAGTAGTTTGTTGTTAAAGTTCCTTCCCAGGCTGTTTGGCCGTGGTCCAATATTTTCTGCAAAACCTGACATTTCGGCACTGCCATCATCAGTGAAAATCGAGTGCGCTAATGTGAGGTGGTATATGTTAGTGACCACAGTACTGTCATTAAGGCTGAAGAAAGAAGTAGTTTCTATGGAAATATTTCTTATTTCTAAAATGATTTTAAATATAAACCTTAGATGGAAGTCATGTATGGTTCTTTACACTGATATTTATACTATTGTTGCAGTTTATTTATTTTTTGCAGTACTTTCAGTCAGCATGAAACATCATTAATAATAAAAATAGTAGTCTACTTCAAGGAGGCAAAAATTATCTTTTTCATTAAGTAGCCTAATCATACCCAACATATGGTATATTCCTGCAATATTATTTAAAAATACATGTACTAAAGTCGAACGGTTATTCAGACTAGCTTCTTGTTTCCAAATAGCTGAAAATTTTGTATTGAACTATAGAAAAATAAGGGTAATAACAGTAATCAATTCGTTGTCATTATACTGATTGAATCATGAAACACAAATGTATATAACATTTTGAAATGCTTTTGTTTCCCCAATATAATTCTGATGGATATCGATTCATTTCTTTACATCAGCTTGCAGAGGAGTAGGTTAATTTAAATTGTATTTAAGACATTTAAGACATGCAATTTAAGGCATGCAAACAATTAAAAACATTATCAGTATTATTTTAGACAGTAATAAGGGCTATACTTATACGCAAATACAATTTCAGACTTTAGTACTCTAAGACAGTCAAGGTGTTAGACAAGGGTGCAGTATATCACCTACTCCTTTTAACATTTATATCGATGATCTGGTAAGGAACTGGAAACATCTAGTGAACCCTGGTATTAGGATATCACGAGACAGATACTTGAATGTGCTGATGTTTGCTGATGACTTGCTTGTAATTCAAAATACAGCATCTGCTTTACAAAATTCTGTTTTTAAGTCTCAGCAGATTTGCAAACAATACAATATGAAATTCTTCACTACAGAAACAAAGGTAATGGCATTTTGAGGCAAGGAACCAATAAGAAACAAAATAATAATTAATGAGCGAATTGTAGAACAAGTGAGCTATTTTAACTATTTGGGAAATGATATTGGCTATGATAAGAATTATGATATAGATGTTAAGTTAGGTAAGTTCCAGATGATCTGTGAGAAATAAATCGTATTTTTTGAAACAAGGTATGTCGACAGAGTGAATTATGGTACAATTATGTGACAGCCAAGAAACAGGAAATTAGAATACTGGCCTCAGAAATGAGGTTCTTAAGAGGAGTTTAAAAGGTGTTCAAAACTAGATCGTATAAAGAATGAGGCCATAAGAGAAGAATTACAAGTTTTTAACTTGAATGAAAGACTGAAAGATTATAAACAATGGTGGAAAGATCACTTAGAAAGCATGTCAGATTCAAGACTGGGCAAACAAGTCTGGAAATATAAACCTAAAGGACAGTGGCGAATATAGAATATATTTTGGGGGGGGCCCAGAATAATGTAAGGTTAGGTTAAGTAATTTTAAGTAGACACCTCATGATACTTTATATCAGTTTTGCTGCTCATATTCAGAGGGTAATTTGCGCTGAATGCCCCTTTTACTTTACCGAGATCACGCTTCTTTATTGTTGACATTAAATCATAAAAAATATATCTATTTTTAAACAAACCAAATGATGAAAAGACCTGTTACTATATTTCAAACATTGGTCAAGATTTTAACAATGTCTCATCTGTAAACACTTATCCGAACTAAAAGAGTGAAATACGCGATTGTGATTATCGTGTTTGGAGGGGTTCTAGCTATAAATATTGTTTTGTTCTGTCATGTATGTATAAATTGCCAGGACCCCTACTTTTTTCTTTTTGTGTATACACGCATATGTGTGTTTTATCAACTATCATTCAAAAGACTGTTTTGAGTATTGTTTTGGAGAGACCTTAAACGAAGGTTTAATAAAGTGACTGTTTGACAATGCAACAAAATTTGTTTTATTAATCGTTTATCCAACTGACAATAAAAAAAATACATAAAAAGGAACTCCACTTTTTATATACACCAATGGTTACGAAACAAAATCCAGGTTTCTTGGTACACTTGCAAACTTATCAAGAACTTCATCGTCACTAACTATAATGTCTCTGTGGATAGAAAGTAAAGCAAGCCCGTTAAGCCTACTTTCAGATGTGCTGTTCCTTAGGTAAGTCTTCAGTCTTCTCAGGCTGGAGAAAGTTCTCTCTACGGTTGCGACAGAAACAGGAAGAACTGCGAGTAATTTCAGAAGGGTATAAATATTGGGGAAGAAAGTCTTGTCACATTTTTCTAGAGAACTTATAACCGTTTTTGGAAGATTTGAAGGATTTTCCTGACTCCACTTTTCTTTCCACAACATAAACTCACTTTGCACAATCTCTTTATGTGACAAATCTTCTTCGTAGAAACCAAAAGCAGCCTCCAATGAACCGAAATCTGTTATGATACACAATTGTGGAAGGATGTTTTGTAAGGATGCAACTGTTTCCTTGTGAGATTCAAAGCGTTCTTTCAGTGAGTTACAAAAATCGTCCAGGTATGGCACATAAACAGCTCGTCGATAGTATTCTTCTTCTGTGGGGTAAGGGACGTTGCTACGTCCTGTTTGAAGGCGGCAAATTCTTGGAATCTCTTCCTTAATGTCAAGTTTGGCAGCGAATGACTACTTGATTATACAAGGCTTTAAATGAGTCATCAGCATTTGCCCTCTCCTTCGACAGAAGGTGTAAGACACTCGTAACGTTAGTCAAGGCCTGTGGAAGATCTATATTTTTGTTTTGAAGCTGCTCAGATAAGTTATGCGTGGTTGATAGCATCCGGCTCAAAACAAAAAGATTAATAAGAAATGCAAATTGACTAATAGCACTACTTAGAGTGTGAGCCTTAGAAGCTGAGTCACTTAATTCCTCTTCTTCTATTTTGCAAAGGGAGAGAAAGATAGGTTCCAAAATGTCTTTAAATAAAATTACTGAGTCGTGCCTTTCTACCCATCGGGTTTCGCACAGTGAAATAAGTTTCTTTTTCTTTTGTTCTGGACAACATTCAGAAATCATTGATTTCAATATTTCTGTTCTTTTGGCTGACATATGAAAGAATCCAAAGACTTCTTTTATGACACCCATACAGTTTCTTATAGAAGGTATTCTGCTCGCATCTGACAAACACAAATTTAGAGTGTGTGAAGAACAATGTGTATACAGGGCCAATGGTAGCTTTTCTCTGATGGAAGCTTGTAGTCCTCTGAATTGCCCACTCATCGTGGCAGCGCCATCGTACCCTTGACCTCTCATTTTATTTAGATCAAGCCCTAATGTTGAAAAGGTCTCCAATATTGTGTTAGCCAAACCTGCTCCAGTGACGTCATAAACGGGGACGAATGTCAGAAAATCTTCTCTGATTTTGAAAGTTTGGTACTCTACGTAACGTACACAGAGAGAAAACTGTTCGATTTGGCTGATGTCAGTGGTTTCATCTGCTAAAACGGAATAAAAAACAGACTTTCTGACATTTTCTACAATTTTTGATTGTATTAAGTGACCGAATATGTTAATAAGTTCGTTTTGAATGAAAGAACTTGTGTACATCGTCTTCCCACCACTGGTCGTTAATTGGTCTTTAAGAATATTATCTCTACTGTTGGCTCGGTATCTCAACAACGATAGAAAATTCCCATCATTTTGGTCCGGTTCTTCAGGCTTATTCGTCCAGAGTCACAATGACCCCTTAGAGCTATTTGCTGCCTCCCGCAAAATCGTATTGTTTGTATTATAGGGATTAGCCGTTTTCTATTATTCTCAATATCCAGTCTTCTTTGGGCATTTACTTGATTGATAACGCTTTCAGCCTTTTTCTTAACTATAGCTTTTGTGTTTTCAGCGATCAAAACATATTTCTTATGATAGGATAAGTTTTCATGTTTGCTAAACATTTCCCTGGCTTTTTTTAAATTGGTAAAAGCTTGAGTAACCAACGCCCCTGCTACTTGGTGATCTCCTTTCCCTACATTTTCGGTATGGGAAAATAACACGCAGGTCACGCAGTACTTGCAAAAAGATCCAGATTTTTCCTCTGAATAAGCTAACCACGTAAATTCTTCTAGCCACTTCATGTGAAAAGATCTAGTATGGTTTGAACTAGTAATGGAGGGAAATTTGTATCCAGGCTGAGGTTTCCAAACATTTTCTAATAAAAAAATTTGTTTTTCGTTTGTGAAAGACTGAACGGAATTGTTTTGACAATAGTTTCCAATATCATAGATATTTTTCCTTACTTGATTAGGCCTACTATCCTCCATAACCGGAACTACATTAATTGAGCTCGAAGTAGCGACATCACAAGAAGCAATTCTACCAATGCAGCCGACTTCAGCATTGTCACCGTCAGGCCTATTTGCACTTTGTCCTTTCGTAACACTACAGACTTCAGGACTGTCACCAACAGGCTTATTGACACTTGGTTTTTTGGCAAAAAAGTTTTGAATAGAAGCTTGCCTCTTCATTACAATTGTGGTTCACTTACGGCTAACTTCAATATACTGATAAAGTACATAAACATTAACACTTAAAACACCACCATACTTCAGTACAACAGATGTCGAACAAACGTAAACAACAAACAATGGCTGCCACTGAACTGTTCAGTTGTCCGCACGCGCAGATGGCCGGGCGGGAGCCCGAGTCGGACCGAATCAACCCGAACTGGCACGAACTTCACACTACTACCACCCCACTCCCCTCATCTATACGGGGAATTATCACTGTCTGCCGCGGCGATGGCTTCGCGCATGATTCATTAAAATAATTCAGATTACGTTACTTATTTTTTCTTTATATTCATTATTTCGGGGAGGGCCCGGGCCCCCTGGGCCCCCCCTTATATACGCCCCTGCTAAAGGACACAGGAGTGTGGGTCGACCCAGGAAGAGATGGCAGATCAGGCAGTACCTTGCCTACACTGTGATGTGAAGATGATGATGAGTACATTAAGACAATTGAGTTACATATTTATCACAACAACCGACAACAGTCAACACTCGCACATCTCAATTTGATCCTTCACCATTATGTAAATTAATCATTGTTACCATGGATGGATCCACAAGGGGCCATCAAGAAAATTCCCTCAAAATCTTAAGATATACCTTTCACAACCTGATGAAGAAAAAATTGTGTTTTTCTGACAAACATGGTTTCATGTCTGAATATTAAAAAACTCTTTTAAAGAATAGCAAAAATTTATATTCCTGAATTTGTTTTTAAACAAATTTGCTGTTTATTATCATTTGTAATTAAGTCCCCCAGAAACTTTCCTTTCCCCATACTAGCCTTTATTTTAGTCACCGTTATTAAAAAATCCCTAACACACATTTTACAATCCTATACATCACTTACTCTAATAATTAAAATGTTGTAAAAACATTTCCTGTATTTCTTTTTTTGTAAATTTTGTAATAACTCCTAATCTCACCATATTATAGGACAACTGAGGCACTTCTATATATTATAATACACTTCCATAAATTATAATATTCTGTGTCACTGATAGAGGTCTGTTAATCATTGTCTTTTAGTTATCATAAGGTTCAATGTAAGAACATAAATAAGCAGAAAATGTCTTTCTGGTAAATATATATTTAAAGAATATGTACATGATATAAATAATTTAATTTTCCAATTTGTATGTCTCTATACAACTGTTTTTCTTTACAGACATGAAGTCATAGAAAAGTGGCTCTGTGTGTGTGTGTGTGTGTGTGTGTGTGTGTGTGTGTGTGTGTGTGTGTGTGTGTGTGTGTGTGTGTGTGTGTGTGTGTGTGTGTGTGTGTGTGTGTGTGTGTGTGTGTGTGTGTGTGTGTGTGTAACAATAAATGTACATATATAATTTACAAATATAAAAACAAGTATCTTCTTTGTTTGAACAAATTGTCTAATCCATCTGCAATGGCATCGTTATCTGTCTACAAAGTCAACAGCACAATTATTCCTTCTGTGCTCGTTATAACATCTAGACACACACATCAGTAAGGGAAGGAACAGTAAAATACTATTTGTCCAAAAAGTGATATAAATATGATTGTAAGAATAAACCTAGGGTTAGTCATAAAAGCAATTACTACATTTAAAAATTTTTAAATTACATGCACTAAAAAGCAATATTTTATGTTAACATTAAAAATTAAATTATGCTAAATACTTAATAGTTTTTTTGTATGCCAAGACTTTTGCTTGTCAGCATAATATCAGCGTTTGTATCAGTAGCATTAAAATAGTAAATAAGTTATATGCAGATAAAATTGTAAAGGCAATCTACTGTACTTGGAACATCTGACATTTTTGAAGCGTAATTTTTATGACGAATAGCATCGGTCATATGTTCTAATGTTTGTCAAAGTTTCAATGGTATCATCGTAATGCATAATACGACAATAAGTTGAGTGTTTCTGAGTAGTACCAAAGACGGGAAACAGTTGATTATTGGATCAGCCAAGAAACCTGCAACCTTATTGTCATGGATAATGTAGGACAGTGTTCGTTCTGTGGCTATTTAGGGGCTTTAATTTTGCCCAATTGGATACAGGAACTGGTCAGATCAATCAAATGTAATGGTTGGTTATCCCAAGCATGAATGTCATTCTTACAAGAAGGGGAAGAAATGTTTTGTGTCCTGTAATTCCGTACTAATGTATTAATATAATAACAACTATAATAGCAAGCTGTGGATATAACATTAAATTGGAGTATACTTACTGCATATCCAATTTTCTGCTGTATACATTTAACTGGGTCTTCAGTCTGTCTGATATCTGTAAAGGAGAAAAAATGGAACATTAAATTCTATTTTTCAACAGATATCTGATATGCTGATCATGATGCAAAACGGAGCATTACTTGTTTAATTATTATGTCATAAACAAAATCAATTGTCAAAACAAAACTTGAATTAAATTTTGACAATCAAATGCATGAATTCCGGCAGTGGTTTTACATTTCCGCCCGTGATCGAGACAGGTTAAGGTGTCCAGCTGGTGCGCCAAATTGTCTCCATGGCAATGTTAATAAATGGAGAGCCTCGGCATCACATAGTACTAAATGTTTTATATTTAAAGTACGAAATGAAAATATTGTAAAAAAAAAATGCTGCAACATTAAGATACATTTTTGCAACATGTTTTCAGAATGAATTTAATTTCTTTTACAGACCTACAGTACTACAACTGCTTCTTACAGTCTTCCGTTACAGGTCTCTAACACAAACTTTTCAGATGACTTCTCTACTCTGATTGCCTCCATCTCAGTATTTTTAGACTTGACGTTTCGGCCCCGTAGAGT
The DNA here is from genome assembly GCA_034769895.1 of Magicicada septendecula. NCBI lineage: Eukaryota > Metazoa > Arthropoda > Insecta > Hemiptera > Cicadidae > Magicicada > Magicicada septendecula. The sequence continues at coordinate 439,065,825 of CM068369.1, read as the reverse complement.
CTGGGATCTTCCTCAGAAGCTATGAGTGGCGGATGAAAACCCTGTTGAACGACCTAACAACGGGGTCTTGAATAAAACAACATTCGCTTAGGAGTTTTAAAGAGTTGGAGTTTTTCACTACATTACATAAAACTATTTACGTATTTTATGTATTTAACTAATTGAATTCAAAATTAATTAAATTAATTAATTAACACATTACATTTTCAAATTACTACGTTGAAAATATCAAATATGAAAAATTAATCTCACCACTAACAAAATAACTACACCTACTTTAGGATTACGTAGGCTTCCGCGGTGGGTTCCGTTCGACCGGAAGAAGACTCCAAAAAGTCTTTGAAAGGACCTTTGCTTTATGAAATATTTTAGGATTTTCAAATCATAGCGAAATCGTCTCATCAGACAACATTTTATGACAAATGAGTTTAAGCCGGTTTTAAAATTATATTAAATTCTTTATGTTTTCATGAAAGTTGATTTATGTACTTACGTACACAGTATATAAAAACATAATAGTTTTTCTTAAAATAGTTACTGCCACCTTATTTAATTTCTTACACGGATAGACGAAAAATTGATTCGATATTTAGCCGTAATATTGTCTGTTTTACGACTAATAAATCCACGCTGCAACGTAATAATATTGTGTGACATAGATTGAAAACGGCGAGGTATAGAGCTTACACTTGTTTGGTAACTTGTAGATATTATGCTGACAAACAAAAGTCTTGGCATACAAAAAAACCCACGCCTATTAACTATTTAGCATAATTCTTCAATACTTCCTCACTCACCTGCATGTGTACAAAACCCAATTTAAACTGGATGTTGAACTTTGGAATCGTCGCAGTTCCGTTAGGTCTTTACACGTACACGTAATTGTTTTCTTAAGGCTCGTTTACACGGTTCAAGTTTACTGGTTTCAAGCACTTGAAGTCAAGCTACTTTTCTTATACTATCCCTGTGTAAACGGTTGTGGAAAGTAACTTTCGAGGCTTGTAAAAGTTAATGTTTGATCTCCATTAAGTAGTGCTCAAGTTTCTAAAGTTTTAATATTATGATGTCCGTAATCAAAACATCAGAGCAGGTTTTAGTGTGTATGAGGGTACACCGTGGATAAAAAGTTTCAACATTCCCTATGGAGCGTTGCTCAGAGTAAAGCTGCAATTTACAGTGTACGTTTCACAGAACAAACACGCGGAAAAGAAGGAGCGCTCCGAAATCTCTCATGGACCCTTAGCATCTTGCAGAGGGTTCATTCCCTAAAGACGAAAAGTCTGTCTATGAACTGTTCCTCTGTAAAGACGTGCAGTTACACTGGCCAGCGATCCACAAGAAGCAAATCGCTGTCCACGGTGGACACCTTTTCGGCTTGCACGCGTTGTGTTGGTGTGGGTTTCGGTACTTTCCATTTAAATAGCGTGCAAACGTAGAAAATAAACATGAGTGAGGCCAGAAATAATGCGAATTGTGTGTGTGTGTGCGTGTCCTGCCTGCCTTTTTATTGCGGTAATCACAATAATAAAACTTTGGAAACGTAAACATTACATAATTGAGATATGCTTGCCTGCCAGAAACGATATAGTTTCACTCATACATGATTTAAATTAAAATGAAAAAATTACAATTTTATTGCCTGGCAACATTATTTTATTTTTAACAATTTCCACTTTTGAAAGAGTTTAAAGGAATTTTCAAGTACTTTTGTTAAACGTAAAACGTTGCAGATAAACTACCCCTTCCCCTTAACCGATCTTCACCAAAATCAATAAGCCTTGAGTGCTCTACAACTCAGGCAGGCATGCAAAAAATTATTTGATTCTGTTTGAATTTGCGGCAGTTATCGTTTGCCAAAACAAAAATTCTACACAAGACACTTTTCCAAATATCGGTATGGAGAACCATACATGACTTCAATATTCTAAGATTTATATTTAAAATCATTTTCGAAATAAAATATTACCATAGATACTACTTCTTTCTACTTACCGCTTCAGCCTTAACCACAGTACTGTGGTCACTAATGTATACCACCTCACGTTATCGCACTCGATTTTCACTGATGAGGGAAGTCGATGGCATTGCCGAAACGTCTGGTTTTGTAGAAAACATTGGACTACGGCCAAACATCCCGGGAAGGAATTTTAACAAAAACTACTTCTTTGTTGCCGATAACGTTGTACACATATATATAAAAAATATGCATAAAATTAATGGCTTGTATAAGTTAATGATTGATCTCCATTAAGTAGTGCTCAAGTTTCCAAAGTTTTAATATTATGATGTCCGTAATTAAAACATCAGAGCAGGTTTAGTGTGTATGAGGGTACACCGTGGACAAAAATTTTCAACATTTCCTATTGAGCGTTGCTTAGAGTAAAGCTGCGAATCTACAGTGTACGTTTCACAGAACAAACACGCGGAAAAGAAGGAGCGGTCGAAGTCACTCATGGACCCTCAGCATCTTGCAGAGGGTTCATTCCCTAAAGACGAAAAGTCTGTCTATGAATGGTTACTCTGTAAACACGTGCAGTTACACCAGGCCCGCGCCTAGCACTGTTGGCGCCCTTGTGCAATTTTGTGTTTGGCGCCCTTGTGCAATTTTGTATATGTCGCCTACAATTTTCATAACGTTACTATATGGGTAAAGGTACATGTTAAGTATTATCAACTATCCAAAAATAATTTTAAAAAGTATTTTCATGAATTTATTTTCATTTTTATATTTTACAACAGGCACTTACTAAACTGGTACCGAACAAGCCGAACAAGTATTTTCTCATTGAGGTATGTAATTATACATTTATACACAGAAATAAAAATATATTTGAAACATTAGATATATTTGTTTACATACAATGCATCATATAGAACAAAACTGATCAACAAATAAAAACAATCTATTATATTAACAATGCAATACGTCATCTTTTAAAGATAAAGGTTAATGTCCAGTTATAACTCGTATTATTATTTTAACTAACTTAAGTGAATTGAGCTTTTCGTGCTTTGGTTTTTGCAAATTGTTTAATTAAATCTTGGGTGTCTAATTCTTTTAATATATCCGATTCTATTGAGATGATAGCAAGATTACTTAGTCGGTTTTGCCCCATGGTCTATCTTAAATAATTTTTTATTATTTTGAGTTTTGAAAAAGAACGTTCTGCGGTAGCAACAGAAACCGGCATTGTTAATAAAATACGAAGTATTATGCTCGTATTAGGGAAAGAATCCACTAAGTTGTTAATTGTTATATAATTTAAAATTTCTTCTGGAGACGTAATAACTTTTTCATCAAAATTTTGTAAATATTGCAATTCTTTAACAAGTTCTACAGCAATTATATCTCGTTCATTGCGAGTTTCGTCGTTTAATACACTTTCTACGTTTTGACATAATTCTAGTTGTTCTTTTTCAGAATAATTTTTAAATTTATCAATATTCCATAAGAACGCGAAATTATTAGAATAAGAAGAAAGAATTCGGAATCGTTCATCCACTGATGTGATGATTACGTCTAGAGCATTAAAAAAACAATCAACTTTGAACTTTAAAGTTTCGTCGTACATCGGTTCATTTTCACATTCATAGTCAAACTGTTTTTTTACTTTGCGCGGTTTTAAGCCTCTTTGTTTTATGAATTTAGGTTCTATGTCTAAGCTGGATGCTATTTCTTTAGCATCAATCAATAGATCATTAAAACCTTCATCGGAGCGATAAGCTTTCAAAAATTTCTTCAGATTATTTAAATGAGTACAACACTGAGCAACATCAAAGTTCGGTTTTTGAATAATTTTACTAACAATGTCAATTTTACTTAAAATATTATTTCACAAAATAAGCACGCAAATGAACTCAAAATTTTGCAATTTTTTGGCCAACGATGCAGCCAAATTCTTTACTTTATTTTCAAAACTTCCTTCGCTTATTTCAAACAGAGCATCGTATACCTCTCCAAGTTCATACTTTAAAGGAGTTATTGCATCTATTCTACTAGACCATCGAGTATCCGATGAAGGTTTTAAAGTTAAATTTGTAACATTAGATTTCAGAATTGACCATCGTTTAGTAGAAACTGAAAAAAATACAAACAGTTCTTCAACTAAAGAAAAAAAATTGATGCTCAAAGTATTTGATTTTGCGGCATCATTAACGACTAAATTTAGGCTATGATTGCAGCAAGGAACAAAGAAAGCTCGCGGATTCAAATCCAAAATTTTTTTTGTAGGCCATTATGCCTACCACGCATATTTGCCCCATTGTCGTAACCCTGACCCCGCAAATCGTTGATATTTAAGCCTTCTTTCTCTAACGGGGCCGATAAAAGAAATTTAGTCAAACCCTCGCCCGACGGATCATCTATAGGACAAAATAATAAAAAATGTTCTTCTATACTAATTCCTGTGCTTTTTAAGTTAACAAATCTTATACAAACTGAAATTTGTTCTTGATGACTAGAGTCAGGAGTACAGTCTAATAATATTGAAAAATATTTTGCCTTCTTAGTTAGTTTTAAATTTTGGATTTGATGTTTTCGCCCATCAAATTGATGACTTCATTTTGTATTTTATCCCCGAGATAATTTTTGTAATCTTTTCTTTGAGACCGTTTTGTATGTTCTGACATAGGCTAATCGGGTCAAATTTAGAAATCATTTCTATGCATTTTAAAAAGTTACCATTACTTTTCTCAAACAACTTGTTACTACTTCCACGAAAAGCTAAATTCTGCTCACCTAAAAACTGAATCACGTAGAAAATTCTTTCTATAACAGATTGCCAGTATTTAGTTTCTCTGTTTATTACATTTTGAGTTTCAGAATCAATTGTTTGATTTTTATTAAAACGGTTGGAAAGATCTAGCAATTTTAGAACATTTTCGATATGTAACTTGCTCTTTTCATGAATATTTAAATGTTCACATAAATGCTGCCAGTCGTTGTAACCAGATTCATCACTAAGGCGAACAGATTTCAAATCGCTATCATTAAAAACTTTGCAACAGAAGCAGTAAAGCGAATTTTTTGTTTCGGAATACAACAGCCAAAAACGCTCAATTTTTTCTTTGTTCGGTAGAATTCTAAAGAAATAATTATTGGAAAACTTACGCCCCGAACTATCTCTCGGATAAAGATCCTTTTTGTTTTGATAATAAGTAGGGCCACGTTCTACTAATTCTTGAATATTATTCGGACGTAATTTTTTTGGCCACATTGCAGCATCTTTGGAAAGTTCACTTATATTTTCTGTTGTGGTAATTTTTGAAGGTGTTGATTCCTCATTATCAGCGGGACTTGAAGAAGTTGATGGTATGCCTTCCAGAAGATGTACAGGTTCAGAATGTTGTGGTTCAGCTGAATCATTTTTGTCATTAATGTTTGGCAAAGTAGATTCGGCTTTTGAAAAAAACTGCGTAATTTTGACGTGTTTTTCTAGTTCTTCTTCTCTTCTTATTTTCTTCAACAAATTTTGGTGTCCTGACAATTTCTTCTTTTTTCTGACATCCTATAGACTGTAAAAAAATTAATACATAAGTAAACAAAATGATAAATTGAGGGGTGTTTTTGCAAAATTTTCTTTGCAAATCTACAATTTTTCCAAAAATGAATTTTTCATATAGTCTTGTAATAAATTTAGTGATACATCGAAAAACGTTAAGAAAACTTAACAAAAGTTAATACTTAAAGTTAGTTAATATTTAAAATTATAAAGGTTACAACTATTGACAAAATATTTGTTTTGACATACGTTTATGTGTTTTAAACATAATTTGGAGCTAATATACGCAAAGTCTACTTAACATGATCGTGGAATTATTTGTTTCTATTAAGTACGTACGTATATAAAAAATGTACGTAAAACGCCTCTCAATTGTTTATGGAAATGTTTCAACGTCTCAAACTCGGAAAGTATTGTATCAACTTATTATACTTATTTCAAAATTTATAAAAATTAAAACTTATGAAAATTGTTTAAAATATTGTTATTAGTGCTTATCGATTAATGAACTTGCGTCAATCAACAATGATGTTTACATAATCAAACAAAAAATGTCAATAATAAAATGACTTTTGAGATGAAAGTTTTTGGCTTTTAATACTTAAATCTAAAATAAAAAATAAATTGTAGCTGAACTCACCTTAATGAATAAAAGATTTTCAGAACACAAAACACACCACTATAAAGTCTGTAAAACTACAAAAAAATAAGGTTTCAAAAAAAATATCTTTCCACTCATGCACCTTTTCACGTTTGACGTTAAGTTTATTATTGGGCATTGGGCAACCAATAAAGTCGCGACCGATGTAGCGCTCAGGGTACGTTCATACTGGACGCGATTTGCTTAAAGGTTAGAGAGTAGAGACTGGCTTAGCAGGCTACGGTAGCAAACGTAAACAGAATTCAATTCATTCTGAGAATTGTATTCATTACGGCATTCTCTAGACAGACAGACACGTAGTTCTTTATCTTGAATTTCTCCTTATTCCCCCGGTAATATCGCCTCGGTTCGCGCGCTGCGCGTTGATAGGTGGGTGCGCGACACAAACAATAGCTTCGCATTTGTAGGTGCGTTTCGCTGAGGTTTGGCGAATAAGTGTATTTCCTAAGTAATAAATAACAAATTATAACTAACTAAATAAAGAACAATGTAATAGCTTGCAATTCTTTTTTGTTTTTTATCATTCTAAATTTTGTTTTGACGAATGATTTTTTGTTTGTTAGGTAGGTATATTACTTTTTTTTACTTTTGGGTTTTGAGGCCTTTCGGCGCCCCCGGCACCTCGGCGCCGTCGTGCACCGCACGACTTTGCACTTATGTACGGCGCGGGCCTGATTACACTGCCCAGCGATCCACAGGAAGCAAATCGCTATCCACGCTGGACACTTTTTCGGCTTGCACGCGTTATGTTGGTATGGGTTTCGGCACTTTCCATTTAAAAAGCGTGCAAATGTAAGAAAATAAACATGAGTGAGGCCAGAAATAACGCGAATTGTGTGTGTGTGTGTGTGTGTGTGTGTGTCTTCCCTGCCTTTTTATTGCGGTAGTCATAATAATAAAATTGAAACGTAAACATTACATAACTGAGATATGCTTACCTGCCACGAACGATATATTATTTTATACATGTATATTAACTCATACATAATTTACATTAAAATGAAAAAATTATAATTTTATTGCCTGGCAACAAAATTATTTTATTTTTAACAATTACCATTGTTTGAAAAGTTTAAATGAATTTTCAAGTACTTTACTGTTGTTAAAACGTAAAAGGTTGCAGGTAAACTGCCCCTTCCCCTTAACCGATCTTCACCAAAATCAAAAGTCCTTGAGATCTCTACAATTCAGTGATGTATGAAAAACATTATTTGATTCTGTTTGAATTTGCGGCTGTTATCGTTTGCCATAGAAAATTACCCTTGATAAAAGCGTTGCAGGTAAACTACCCCTTCCCCTTAACCGATCTTCACCAAAAACAATAGGTCTTGAGAATTCTACAATTTAGGGCTGTATGCAAATAATCTTTTGATTCTGTTCGAATTTGCGGCTGTTATCGTTTGCCATAGAAAATACCCTTTTTAAAACATAAAACGTTGCAGGTAAACTACCCCTTTCCCTCAACCGATCTTCACCAAAAACAATAGATCTTGAGAACTCTACAATTCAGGGCTGTATGCGAAACATTATTTGATTCTGTTTGAATTTGCGGCTGTTTTCGTTTGGAAAAAAAAAATTATCCTTGATAAAAAAAAACCGCTGCCGGTAAACTACCCCTTTCCCTCAACCGATCTTCACCAAAAACAAAAGGTCGTGAGTACTCTAAAAATCAGGGCTGTACGCAAAAAATTATTTGATTCTGTTTGAATTTGCGGCAGTTATCGTTTGCCATAGAAAAAAATCTACAGACACACAGATAGACAGATAGACAGACAGACACACAGACACTTTTCGAAAAACGACTTTTTTTCATGTTTTGAGTGTAGTGCAATCAGAATCTGCAATAATCTCGAACACGATTTTTTTGCCATCACCATACTTCCATTTCCTTAAGGAATATGGAAGTAAAAAATCGGTATGGAGAACCATACATGACTTCCATGTCCTAAAATTTATATTTAAAATCATTTAAATGTTAATTAAAGAAGTGGATGCTTGAGTTCTGAAAAAATGACGTATCAGCTAAAATGGTACCACCATGTCAGGTGGATTAAGTTTAAGACTATCCTCAACCTTCGTGAGGAAGGACTGTACTTTTGGATAAAATCTCTAAAGGTAGTTGCGATCTGATTCCTGTAATGAAATTGGACTCTCGCTGCGAGGGGCCGAGGGATGTCTATAGTGTTATCAAAGTCTTTCCTGTCAATACTATACTAGTCATTTTTCTTTTTTAAAATCGAGTCTTGATTTTTTTCTTTCCATTTGTCTTCTGATTTCCTGAACGACTTTTCTGTTCACCCGTATAGCCTAATTATAAATTTTTCACAAAACATTTCTTCCTTAACACGTTTGTGTCTCCTGTTTAACACCCACCATTCTGATCCAAGTCATAACGCTATATTCCACACAGGCTAGTAAATAATTAGCCATCAGGGAGGTCAAAATATTTTCAAGGAGGGGCAAACAATTTTCCAAAGGAGAAAAATATTTATATATTTTTCATACATACACACATGCACATATTAGTTTATAATTCTCATATCATAATAGAAATAAGTACACAGATTGTATTAATTGCTTTAATACAACAACACTGCCCAGCGATCCACAGGAAGCAAATCGATGTCCACCTTTTCGGCTTGCACGCGTTGTGTTGGTGTGGGTTTCGGCACTTTCCATTTAAAAAGCGTGCAAACATAAGAAAATAAACATGAGTGAGGCCAGAAATAAACGCGAATTTTGTGTGTGTGTGTGTGTCCTGCCGGCCTTTTTATTGCGGTAATCACAATAATAAAACTTTGGAAAAGTAAACATTACATAATTGAGATATGCTTGCCTGCCAGGAACGATATATTTTCACTCATACGTGATTTAAATTAAAATGGAAAATATAGAATTTTGTTAAATTGAAATGAAATGTTTCCATAGAAACTACTTCTTTGTTGTCAATAACGTAGTACACATATAAAACTTATAAAAATTTATCTCCTCCATCAACTACCATTTTAATTTATAAAAATTTACCCCCTCCCACCTTCAACTACCTTTTTCATTTATAGATATTTCATCTACTTTTCTACAGTGGATTATTATGACCTTCTTTTCAGGATACTTTATTTATCAAAAGTAAGCACTTAACTCTTGTTAAAACGTAAAACGTTGTAGGTAAACTACCCCTTTCCCTTAACCGATCTTAACCAAAAACAAAAAGTCTTGAGTCCTCTACAATTCAGGGCTGTATGCAAAAATATTTAATTCTGTTTTAATTTGCGGCTGTTATCGTTTGCCATAGAAAAAATTCTACACACAGACACTTTTCGAAAAATGACTTTTTTTATGTTTTGATGGTAGTACAATCAGAATCTGCCGTTATCTCGAACACGATTTTTTTCGCCATGACCACACTTCCATTTCCTTATGGAACATGGAAGTAAAATGACTTTACTTCACGTTTTGAGGGTAGTACAATCAGAATCAGCTCTTATCTCGAACACGATTTTTTTCGCCATCACCATACTTCCATTTCCTTATGGAACATGAAAGTAAAAGGAAATTATATACGAAAGAATTATTAAATACGGGTCGAAACAATAACAACAATATATACACCTGTGAAAGCTTTGATTAGGGAGCAAAAAACTGTTTGTAATATACAAAGTTTTTAACTTGCTGAGGAATAAATTACTACACGGTAATACATACACCGGTACATATAACGGGTTAGGACTGCATAAATATTCACAGACACAGGCCTAATCTCAACTGAAAATGTTCGTACTAATTGGCCTAATTATTTAATTCGACTTGTATGATTATATTTTTCTTCTTCTTCTTAGTCATCCTCTTCTACCCGTCGGGTGTCGAGGTTTTCGAGAGAGCTCTCCATCTCGTACTGTCCAGTGCCAAAACCCTCGCACCGCCCCAAATTGCTCCTCTGCCTTCTACACTCTTCTTGATGTTATCCTCCCATTTCGTTCTGGGCAGTCCTTTTCCTCTTCTGCCTTCTGGTTTTTGCCTCCCATCCTCGTTTCGGGTACCTTTCCTCATTAATCCTACAGACATGGGCAAACCAACGCAGTTGTGAGCTTTCAATTTTATCATTTAAAGAGAATATCTTCAAATTCTTCCGGATGTTAACATTTCTCACCCTATCTTTACGAGTTTTCTTCTCAATTCTCCTCAGGAATCTCATCTCCATTGTTTGTATTTTCTTTTTATGTCTTGACTTTCAGAGTTCATGACTAGCAGCTGTACGTCAATGTTGGAGCATATAGAGATTTGTATACTGCCAGTTTGGTTTTCTGTGACTCTTCACTTTTCCCCAGAAACTTCGTGTTGATAGCACCGTAAAGCTTGCTAGCAGCTGAGATCTTCATGTACAACTCTGACTTAATTCTGCCATCCTCACTGAAGACGACACCTAAATATTTGAATGTCGCCACTTGTTCAGTTTCCTTATTGTTGATTACTATTCTGTGTTGTCTTGCTTGCCTACTAATTATCATGTCTTTATCTTGATAGGGCTAATAATCTATATATTCCTCCTCATCGTTTCTTCCCACACATTTATGTTACGCTGCAGATTCTGTTCTTTGCTGGCAATCAGAACGATGTCGTCGGCAAAAGCAAGCCCTGTGAAATACACTGGTTGCAGCCTCCAGTTGCCTATCTTAAACGTCCTACTTCTTTGTTGACTCTCCTTGATAATAGCATCCATCAATACAACAAAATGATACTGTTGTATCTGCAAACATGATATTTAGCACCTCCAGCTGAGGTGCTAAACTCGCTTGATGTTTCGTTTGCGGCTTTGAATAGCCCAGCTCCAACATTATAGCTTTCTAGTGTTTGCCACATTTTCTCCAAGGGCACTCGATCGAATGCTTTTTTCAAATTACGAAAAGGAAGATAAACTTCATTCCCGATTTCTAAACTTTTTCGACAATCTGTCTCAGTGTGAATATATGATCCTGTGTGCTTCTGCCGGGTCGAAAACAACACTGGCTTTCTGCCAGATACTGTTCTAATTGCTGCCTTAATCTAGTATCTATGATTCTTGAAAAATCTTTACCCAGGACACTCAAAAGTGGAATTTCTCTATGGTTTTGTTAAGTCGGTAGAATAACTTTCCAGTCATTAGGGATTTTTTTTCTTTCATGCCTCATTTATAATCTTATGCAAAAATTCTTCACCACTACTGCCCATTGATTTCACCATCTCTGATTATATTTTTACCGGCACATAATTTGTAAATTTTGACATCGCCCTTTTGCCCTATCCCACGAGGGGAATTTAACGCCCCCCAAAAAACCTTCGCTGCCACTGGTTTAATGTATTACCAGAAACTAGAAAAATAACGTGAACCGCCAGTAAGTAAATGCCTTAACAGACATATTTGGTTCTTAATGGAATTAGTGAAGGTATTGTCTCGTTTTTCCCATGGTGTTGTTGTGCAATGATAATGAACGATCACTGCTGTCTTGGAGCAACGAAGGCACAGTTTACAGTCGTAGTTTAAAGTTCACATAAACTTAAATATAAAGTCAGTAAACACAGGTATAGGCCTACTTCTCTGCCAACATGTAACTTTCAGCTCGTTAGTCCCGTAAACTACTATCTAACGATGAAGTCCATAACAAACATTGGCATTGATACAACCCCTTATCGATATATGCTATTAATTGCGGACTGCAACTCATGGACAGAGAAATGGAATTCGTGACAATGTTAAACAATGAAACTACTGAAACCGACAAACAAGTGTGAAAAACTGTAGGGTTCCAACGCTATACTGATGCAAGGATTTGCATGTTTGACAAAGAGCAAAATTAGGAAGTACAAAGTCTGATAGATACTGTACGTCGCCAGACAGACAGACAACAAAAGAGGGAGAGAGAGAGAGAGAGAGAGAGAGAGAGAGAGAGAGGAGAGAGAGAGAGAGAGAGACAGAGATTTTTGAAACCAGGTAAACCGAATAGAATGGAATGACCTTTGGACCAGCTAAGACTGTTTCAGGACAACACCCGGCAAACAGGTAGCATTTTCCACCCCTCCAGACAGAAATATCGACTACCGCAGTAGTTTAAATTAGGTAGGGACTATGATTCAGAAAGTTACCTACAGTAAATTTTCTCCGGGTTGTTACATTTCCATTTCGGTAGTGAAGGGTCGAGAACTGTAAGCAGACATGAACGAAGACTCGAACAATACGGGAACGAGTTCATCAATTGAGAACCTACGGAACGATTTAGAAACGTTGAAGATAGACCTTTTAAAAACTAAGCAAGAATTAGGTAAGTACTGAACGTTAATTTTGAGAAAGAAAGTAAGAAAAATAATAAGAGTGTTTTGGGATCGAAATAGATAGACGGCGGACTAACAGTTATCGCACAACTCTGGTCCATGTTGAACAAATAAATATTTGTATGTTACTACTAGTTAAGTGCCATGTTGTGGGATCATTGAAATCTATTATTTTTGCATTATTATCAATATTTTCTACTTTAACATCAGTGTATGCATTATTTTAAACAGAATAAGAAGAAGATGGAAGACGAACGACTTTGTCTATTACGTACAGATTATTTATTTCTAGACAGACTTTTATGCGTGTGTGTGTGTGTGTGTGTGTGTGTGCGAGTGTAAACAAATTAGACTACATATTCCTACAGTTATTAATTTGTTTAGTATTAAATTAAAAAAACAAACAAAAGAAAGTGGAGGAAAATTAAATTTTATTTTGTTTTGGTGACTGTAGACATTCGACTCTGCACGAAAGGAATTTCCTGTAAGTAGGCCTATAAATAAAAACGTAAAATTGTGTCGCTTTTCTGTAATATTTAATTCATAAAGTTGTGTTAGTGGTTATAATCACAAAAAGAAATTATACTGTTGACCACCACTATAGAAAAAATTCCCGATTAGCGCTTTCAAGCGTCACAGCTCATCATCAGGTCGGACATATGCGAAGAGTTAAAGTAATTAGTGACTGTAGGCCTACCAATGTTAGTCTGATTAAGCGTTTCGGTGTTTCAGATGGATGGCTACACAGCAACCTTCGTTCCAGTAAAGATCTAATTCACCAAGAACACGATGTAACAGAGGGGCACAAGAACGAATTCGAAAGAGAAGTGGAGTGTCATGATACCATGAATTCCTGTAAGTACCATCACAACTAACACAGTGTGATAAATAATAAAGTAATCAACATTTTGTTAATACTAAGTCAGAACATGTCAGTAATAGAATACACAGTTTGCGACTGTGTAGGCTATGTATTATACCAAACTTGTGGCTGTTGCGTAAATCACACTAAACTGGCGATCAAAATATGGACTATTAATTAGTGTTATGTCGAATAACACCTACCCGAATGACAGCATAAAAATTACTAACCCAGATAACGGCTGTGGTGGTGGAAGGGATGTTTTTTTATTTATTTGCGAATATCACCAAAATGTTTAATCTGCATATACGTTAAACCAAGAATTAATTATATTTTCTATGCAGGTACAGTACAGTATAAGTAAAATATCGGTATGGAGAACCATACATGACTTCCATGTTCTAAGATTTATATTTAAAATAATTTTTTTAATTAAATATTTCCATAGAAACTACTTCTTTCTACTCCTTGCTTCAGCCTTAACCACAGTACTGTGGTCACTAACGTATACCACCCCACGTTAGCACACTCGATTTTCACTGATGATGGCACTGCTGAAACGTTTGGTTTTGCAGAAAACAAATTACAAATTTTAAAACAAACTACTTCTTTGATGCTGATAACGTAGTACACATATAAAACATTATCCCCTCCCCCTTCAACTATCATTTTCATTTATAGAAAATTAACCCCTCCCCTTCAACTACCCTTTTCATTTATAGATATTTCATCTACCTTTCTACAGTTGATTATTATCACCTTCTTTTCAGGATACTTTATTTATCAAAATTAAGTAGGTACCTTACTTGGCGGCTCAGTAGACCAGTGGGTATGGCACCTGGCTACTAATCTAGAGCTTCCGGGTGCGATTCCCGGGCCGCACCATAAAATCAAGGTGCGCTTTTCAGCCCCCAGGTTGACTCAGCCTGTTGAAAATGAGTACATGGGATAATATCCTGGAGATAATAATGGGCGGTTGAAGCGTAGTGTTGGCCACACTGCTTCCTTGTATGCCGTACGGCTCACATAAGGCAGCCTACCCTGCCTTACTCCCAAGCTACTTCGGTGGTATACATGGAGCCATTATTATTTATTATTAAGTACCTTACTCTAGTTAAAAGATAAATCGTTGCAGGTAAACACCCCTTCCCCTTACTCGATCTTCACCAAAATCAGTAGGTCTCGAGTCCTCTGCAACTCGGACACATATGCAAAAAATTATTTGATTCTGTTTGAATTTGCGGCAGTTATCGTTCGCCATAGAAAAAATTCTACACACAGACACTTCGAAAAATCGCTTTTCTTCATGTTTTGAGTACAATAAGAATCAGCCCTAATCTCAAACACGATTTTTTCGCTGTTACCATACTTCCATTTCCTTATGGAAGGGACATGGAAGTAAAAATAAAATTGTTCTATTCAAAAAATTTTTGTTTGAAATTGGAAGTAATAGCTTTCATGTACTTATGAAGTCCCTTGAATGAATTTAAAGAAATATTGATAGCTCATTGTCTCTGAAACAAAAAGTTCTACTTTGATGCATTCAACAGAAAGACAGCTGTCTTGAGGAGTCTACAAATTTTACTTCCATGTCCATAAGGAAATGGAAGTATCGTGATGGCGAAAAAAATCGTGTTCGAGATAAGGGCTGATTCTGATTGTACTACCCTCAAAACATGAAGAAAAGTCATTTTTCGAAAAGTGTCTGTGTGTAGAATTTTTTCTATGGCAAACGATAACAGCCGCAAATTGAAACAGAATCAAATAATATTGTGTATACATCCTTGAATTGTAGTGTACTCAAGGGCTATTGATTTTGGTGAAGATCGGTTAAGAGACAGGGGTAGTTTACATACATGCACTACGTTATCGGCAACAAAGAAGTAGTTTGTTTAAAAATTTTTAATTTGTTTTCTGCAAAACCAAACGTTTCGGCAGTGCAAGCGACTGCCATCATCAGTGAAAATCGAGTGCGCTAACGTGGGGGGGGGGTATACATTAGTGACCACAGTACTGTGGTTAAGGCTGAAGCAAGGAGTAGAAAGAAGTAGTTTCTATGGAAATACATGTATTTCATTTCGAAAATTATTTTAAATATAAATCTTAGAACATGGAAGTCATGTATGGTTCTCCATACTGATATTTTCATGATGCTAAAAATGATAGATGCTTCTTCAAGCAGTAAAATTTCCTTATACTGACTAGGAATAGCGGCTTACAGTTTAATTTGCCTTACTGACTGGCTTTAATCCAAGGTCACTGACTGGCCTGCCCTAATCACAATGTGGCCACATATCAGTTAAATTTATAAAAACCGACCATTTTGCAATCCTAACAATTATTTGTTGGACTCCGATAATTTCTTAAGACATCTCTACCAACAACAAAGCATAGCTTTGATCATGCTATTGTATTTCAATGACTGTGTTATGAATGAGACAACAAAAAATTGCTCAAAGATGTTGGAGAGGGGGGGCATGCACTCATTTATAATAAAAGGCTGCATTACACTAATCAACAATAATAATAGTAGTAGTAGTAGTAGCAGTTTTTTATGAAGGTAGGTGGAAAAAATTCCTGTACGAATGTCATTTCTGGGGTTTATGAGTTTGGGTATTATACTCAACCCCAATAAAAACCACCTCCCTTTCCTCTTCTACAACACTAACTTGGAACTGTTCTACACATTACTTCGGGCTTGGCCTATTGTTCTTTAGCTCTAGCGCTCACATCTGACTTGTTATTCTTCTTCTATATTGAAGCCAAGTTTATCTTCTTTGTCTGAAGAATCTTTTCTGTGAAGCATGCTGGACAGTTCTAGGTGTCCTCCCTTTGAAGCATCGTATTATTATTAGTAGCAGTAGTAACAATTATAACGATAATACTTCATATTAATATGATTACCAGTATTGTGCAACTGAATATGACTCGCTGCATGTCAATATAATAAAACCTGTTTGTTTTTGGTATATGGAAATGATATTAATAGGTGATACTTATTGATACTAACTGCATATATTATTTATGTAACATGTACTGTAACTACACAAAGTAACTGATGTAGTTTTATTACTGTAAAGGCAAAGAGCCTCTCTAAAAACATATTGGACCTACAGCAAACGTAGTCCATTGTCTGGTATAACAAACCATTATATTCAAAAACCATTATGAAACTAATTTTAAGCAAGCACGTAAAGCTCATTTATTAGCACTGGGATCTTAATATCTTAGTATATGATTTTATTTATCCAGTGAGTAGTCAAGATGGGGTTATGGGAGGAGGTTACCAATGGAATCTTATCACAAGCATGTGTTCTCTCATACACGCACATCTACAAGTGACCATGTGTATTTACATAACAATACAACTAAATCATTTTCATGTGAAAAGAAATTTCTAATTTTACCACGATGTTTGCAGAAATGGTGTATATTAGTATCCAGGTTCAGAGGAATGATTCCTTTTGACCTACATCCTAAAAGATCATACTCCTTTTTTGACAGACACAGTAGGATAGTCAATGTTTTTCCATAGGAGGTTATTGACCAGGATTTTTCCCACAGGGGAGGGGATTTATAGTGGTGGTAAAGGTGTTGGTAGTAGTAAAAAATTCACCAGTTCTAGCACACTGTATACATTATATCAGTGCTAGGAACCTGGTACTGCCTGTTTATAGACTGTACTTATATGATTCCATTGGTAACCTGCTCAATGGGGAGGGGAGGGTTATGACCCCACAACCCCTTCTTGGCTACTCACTGGATAAGCTCAAATCACATGCTAAGATACTAAGATCCCTGTGTTAATAAACAAGCCTTATGTGAAGAACTAATTGCTTTAGTATTAGATCAGAATTGCAAAATTAGTATCAGAATGGTTTCTTGTAGTCTCCTTCTTTATTTTTTTCTTAGTGTAAGTCACTACGAGAATGTCACTTGTGGAGGTTATGGCATAGGCAAATTCATGTTATGAGACACAGTTCTCATTGCATAAGGCAAGTTTTGGTATTTCATATAGTGCCTGAATTTGGGTTTATATTTTGATATTTCTATTACCAAGCAGGAAAACCCCTCAGTCAAGTAGTTTTTTCATTCCTTGCAAAATGTAGGTACAGTAAAGGCCATGTGAGAAAAACTACTATGTATCCACTGTATGAGCAACAGAATAGTCTAAGCAGTAAATATGATGGGCTCAAATCTTATCATGATTAACTACTTTATAACCATAAAAAATTCATATAAATTATCACTTAGAGAAGAAACACTTTGTCTATGGCTTTTTAAGTTTGCTCACCACATTCGTAGCAGAAATTATTAGGGTGATGTAGGCTACTTCTTTGGCTTGACAACATAATAATTGTAAACAGTAGACTATTGTATTATATAAATTACCATTCACTTCACAGAAATAATGGATGCCACTTATAATGCTTTTTCTGATAAGAATAACTTGTTGTGAACAGATTAAATGAGGAAACAAATAAGCCACACCATTTGTGTCATGAAATGTCAATGGTGTGTCATGCTATGCTTCATATATATTACTACCGTAATAATCTGTAAATACTATTCCAATGCAGAATACAGTATTTTAAATAAACATTACAATTTTTGTCTTTTTTCTCTGAACCAGCTTTTGTTCATTGTGCTCTTTGTCGGAGGCAGCAATTAGAGTGCCATCAGTTGCATTTTTGGAGTTAGTGCTGTTTTTTAAATGGGTGGCAGATCATGTCGTGTGTGTGTGTGTGTGTGTGTGCATGTTGTGTAATGTGTTTGAAGAGTACATGTGATTTAAATTGTATCTGTTCATTTAGAATGCTGACACATTTATTCCTGCAATGTGAACAAAATTGTTATTACACAAAAAATTTTTGTAATCTATATTCTTCCTACATTTTTGAAATCCACATTAAATTTTGTATAAAGATCATTATTGTATTTTCTTGTGACAAAAATCATGTTTACAAGTGATAATTTAATCATGAGTAAATTTAATAACCCACTTCCAAAATGGGATAGTTTTTGGCTTGAATCCACCTCAGGCCACATCATTTATCACATCAAATCACACTCATAATCCATCTGCTTCACCAACTAGGAAAGTTTCATGCAACATACTTGTGCAATATGCCTTAAATGACAGCTTGATTTATACTGACCACAATCTCCATCAAAGGTATAAGAGTTATAATCTACAGTGACATAAATTTTATAATACAGTAGTACCAAATTTTGGTCTACAAACTGTCAATATTCTTTTATTTGAGCTTCTAATATATGCAATGTATGTTAGTAAAAACAGTACACTTTACTATAAACAGCACACTTGTAGTAATAGTAGTAGTAGTCTCAATTAACTGAAGTTTTAAAATATCACTGATTTAAATAACTCAGATTATCTCACATAAGTGAGGGCTCTATCAAATGGGTGCATGCAAAATTTACTTTCAGGGAGGTTCAACAAAAAGCAGAGGGGATAAATTAAAATCAACCACCTCCTACAATATTTCTGTAGCGTACAGAATTAACTGGTATTGCCTATTATAAATTTTATTTGAATCTACTTTAAAAGAAGAATAAAATGACACAATATTAAAATTTCAGGTGAGGGGGTTATATTCTCAAAATCTATCTCTGCCAATGCCTACTGTAATCTCTACATGTATTTATAGCTCTTCAAAAACACATTTTTATAACAAAAATTTACAGCAGACATTGCACAAATGCAATGCACAGAGAAGGGCATTGAAAAAGCTTCAATAAATCTAAAATATATATATATATATATATATTTATGTTCATTCACCAATCAATGAATTCATTCTTCATTTACCAATGTACAGATTATAAGTTAAATGTAGTCGCATTCATAAGCGAAATTTTATATGTGTACTACGTTATTGACAACAAAGAAGTAGTTTCTATGGAAACTCACCGGTTCCCATTTTCGTCACGCACCAGCGATCGGCCGCAAATGTGTGACACATACTTATAAACATTTTCAATGTTAAAAAAACATATTTCACACTGTGCATTCTACAGAATCTTGTGAAGCATATTTGAACTGTCATTAAACTGTGCTAAAACTCAAACTTGATTTATTATTGGTCAAAAATATGTTTGACATTTTTTTCTTGCTTAACAGCTAGTAAAATTGTGCAAGATCCAAATTCAGTACAAAAAAACTTGCACTGTTTACCACGCCTATGTTTACCAAGTTTTGAAAGAAAATTTCAGATAAAAAGAAAGTTTATTTCAAGAGGAAAACTGTGTCTCATTTCAATCAGAATTTTTTCTAATTATAAAGCTAAATAAAAATGGCAAACTCTTCAGTAAAACTGGACAGTGTGAAATACGCTTAAGAATAAAAGAAGTAACATAACTAAATATTTTTTGTTGTACTCTATAATCACCATACAATTTCAGTAAATGTATTTTATCAAATCATATTACTTTGCAAGCAGAATCTTATTATTTTTATATCATCCTACACAAGAATCCTACAAGGAACTCAATTAGTTACTTACAACAACAAAAATCAGTAAATTAAATCTGTGATTATATTTGATTTGGCTATAATTATTTTTATCTCAAAATTATAGTATTTAAAACTATGTTTCAGAGAACTATCTACAGTTTTAAGAATACAGTTGCATTCACACAAATTTAATTATCCAAATATATTTAACCTGAGTATAATTACTACATTATTTATACACACATTTAAACATTTTGTTGTTTAATATTTAACGGAAAGAATACTATATCAACATGTACAATACTAAATAGTTTCTCTAATGTATGTTAATAAATAAGATTTCAATGCTCCATTCTGCCTTATTTACAGATAATATTAAGAATGAAGATGTGATGCAGTGTCTACAGCAGAGGATCCAATGTGCGGTATGTATGTTCCCACTGATACATCCAGCATGGTTTTATTTATAAATTCAGGAAAGAATACAGCCAGCCAGCACAAATACACTGACATGTTTTCTTACTTTTCAGTCAAGGAGAAGGCCACATGGTCAGTATTCTAGTTTCACATAATTGTCTGCCACTTTCTTGATTTACACAGGTCCTGTTTTCCAAATGAGTGCTAACACAAAACTTCTACGCCATTTGATTATCAGGCAACCTTTTTATATCTTTCCAATATCTCTGTTCATCAATGATATCTAGTAAGAGATGAACGCTTGGTTCTGTACATACAACCTCACTTCGTATTCTTAACTTTGTATTCATACACCTTATAGAATTCAGAAAGAACATCTTTGCAGCTTGGACCCAAAACTAAATTGTCAGAAATAAATTACTTCCAAATAAAGTGTCACCACTTTTAAGATTTAAATATATATCTTGGCAACCTTTCTCTTAAGTATTATTACACTTTTCTTGCATATTATATTTTTAATTCTTGAGTGGACGATTTCTTCTGTGATTTGAGTTTTTAAATTAAAATTGTTTTTTTAATCGATAATCACTAACAGCAAACATTTTGGCCATTCTATGATGTGGGACTCTCTGAGGAAAGCTGAAAGTGAAGGACATCTCTTCTAGAATAAAGAACTTGTACATTATACAAGAATAAAACACATGAATATATGTGTATGGATATCGTACTGCACATGGGTCACAAGATTCTGGATTTATTAGTCAAACTATCAACCTTCATGGTCCTGTAATAACCTACATCTTCTACATGGATTATATAAAAAATAGTTTGTACTGGCGTCAAGCAGATAAGACTAAAGCTGGTCACTCCAGTGCTTCTTAGACACCTCTGAACCTTCCCACACCTCTCTGTTTATTTTTCTTACAATTCAACAGTTGTTTGTGAATGTAGCAGTCATCTATACGATTAAGATGACCCAACCATTTTATCCAATATTGAGCTGTATGTATGGATTTCTTCTATAATCTCAGAGAGTATACCCTGCACATGGCTGAGAAAGGTCAAAAGCTCATTTCAGCTACTTGAATACTACTGGCATGGGATTTTGTTAAAGTCAAATTCTTAGACCCACAGAAAAGTGTGGTTGTAAACATTCTACAATAACCTACTAACCTGTAGATTCAACAATAACCTACTTATTATGTATAATATTATGATTAAATAATACTGTGACAGTCCTTTAACAAACATCAGAACATAATCAGTGTTATTCTTCTAAACAAACACAGTAATATAAGGTCAAATGTTTTGAATACAAACTTAGATAATTTTTCTGGACAATGTATGTCTTTACAACGCTGATGCTTAATTGATGGAGACATTGGTCCACTAAGTATTGGAAACAAAAAATTAGAATGTGTTAATTTTTAGTCATAACCAAAATATTTTTTGCAGATCGATGTACCAACACAGAGATGAATAATTCTGAGTTCATTTTAAGATTCATTAAAATATTTTTCTTTTCAGTTTTGGACAAGTTTTATTTCTTTATTTGTTGTCTATTTATGGACATGACATAAACATTAATCTGGTTTTGTTCAAGGTGGCTAGTCTAAGGTTTCTCAACATGGCATTTGATGAACTGAAAAACGTTAATGGAACAGCAGAGAATTATTGTGTACAACGATAACAAACCTTCCTTCATAAATTAGTCAGCCTGTAAATATGACACTCCATTTCACACTACAATATTTGCATTTAATAGTAACTTCATTTATGTGCTCTAATATATACAGAAATGAAAGAATTGTATAGTTATGCAGACTTAAAAACTTTGTAATTGATGTTTTTTAAATATATATTGATGAGGAATACCATTATTTTCTTTTTTATCTAGTGCTACATACAGTAGAATCTTAGAACCTTGTAGTTAGTTAAATTAAATTAAACTAGGAATGCCACAACTCAGTCAATAGTTTGCATTGAGGCTGGGCCACACAATGTATCCAAGAACGTTAGATTGAATGTTGGTCGCAAACAGTGGCTCCAGTAAGCTGTCGAATCACAGTCCAAGGCTGAAGCAGGCAGTGCTGAAGACACTGGTGTGGACTGGGCAAAAAGGATCTGCAAGTCCCAGTTTCTCAATGCTGAGTTGCGGCATCTGGAGGAAGTGCTGCAGTTCAATGGCTACTCTGCTGTGGAAGTGAGGAGAGCAGCCTGGACAAGATCTGGTAGGTCAGATGAGTTGTGGTCACAGGAGTTTGACTTCTTTGGCCTACATCCAGGGTCTGATGGATAGCAATGGGAGGCTGTTGTCAAGAGGAGGCATCAGGACAATCTTCAAGCCAACCAAAAAGATCCAACTGTTCCTAAGACCGGTGAAAGATGCCAGGGATTCACTGTCATCCTACGCACAGTGTATTGTGTACCTTGCTCATGTATACATTTGCACCTACATCGGTGAACACAGTCACTGTTGTTTGTGTCAGCCTGAGAAGTCTGCAGTTGCCGAGCACACTCTTGCCAATGCAGACCATCGCATTCTCTTCGAGGAGACCAAGATCTTGTCCTCAGTGAGGAGTAACTTCACTCATCTTCATAGGGAGTTGATCCAAATCCAGCAGTATACCCCGATTGCAACGAACCAGCAGGGCGAAAGCCTGTCAATAAATAGGATTTTGCATGCTGTGTTACTGAGCCTATCGGAATAAATCTGTGTTGTAACTGGCTCGCTTTCAATCCCTGTGGTGCTTCTGACTGGCTACTGCAGTGCTTCATGTTATATAGGGAACCCCATTTCTCCGGCAGTAACATATTGTTTTCAAGGGTATGTTCAGCCTACTATCTCTTTCCCGAACACTTTAAAACTTTCACTACCGTAGATGGCCTCTGGTGGGTAGCCATCTAGAAAAATGACATCTTAAAGCAATCAACAATGGGCCAATAACCCAGATATCATAAACTCTTTTGTTAATAATGGCTCCAATATTTGCTCCTAGTTGGCCATTTGTGTGTTTACATTTGACTGGCTGTCAGATTATGTGTCAAATTTAGGTTGCAACATTGGAAACAAGCAAACTGTCTTCGATAGGGCAGTTCTTTTCCACAGTGGAAAACAACACTATCAGTGATGTTGCAGTAGCCATCATGTTATCTGACAAATAAACTGAGCCCGTTCATTTTTCTGTAATTAGACCAAGCTGAAATCTCTTTTGCTGCACATTTTGCCCAAATTAAGCATCTATCAAGCTGTATGGATAGAGATTTTACCACATCCTTTTGTGGGTTGAAAGCAATTGTTCAGCATGACTGGAGTAGCATCTCTTTAACAGGTAAGTGTAATGTGGACCAATTCGAAGCATTAACTTTTATGCATCAATTTTTGACAGCACTTGATACGTGATAAGAATATAGTTTATACATTTCCAGTTTTTATGTAAATATTGTCCGAGCTACTTCCACTGGGATGGAAAATAGCTCAGGATAAGCTGAACATTAAAGACCATAGTTATTAACCTAATATCCACTGGTGGAAATTTCTTTAGGATGCTTCCTATGGTTGTATCATATTCTGGTGCTTTTGTGGGATTCAAGTCATTCTTGAGTATATCACATACTTTTGTACCCTGAATTTCTTGACCAGTAGGTCCACTTGGTGAGTAATGGTTTACTCATTGGTTTAGTAAAGGTCCACTAATAGTTTAGTACTGTGATAGAGATTTCTGTCATGTTGTTGCCTTCCAAAAAGAATGTTTGTATCTTCAGTGGCTGTAAGGTTGCCCAAATACTCCTAAATTTAACCATTTAGCAATATTTAAGATGTCTGGTCATCTGTTAAGATTGAATTTATATCTGAGAGCATAAGTGTTTTGCCATTTCCTTCTAAGTTTTCATTATTCAACATCTGGTTCCCTGATATGTCTATACGTTGGTTGGTTGTCTAAGGCAGTATCATATGAATTGTGTAGTACAGGACATGCATTCCAGTCTGCCCTTTGGATTGATGTAATTAAGTGCACTTTATCAATGTCTTCATTATCTTTTAAGGGTGATTCAAGTTTAATGTGCCAATAAGTTCTGGACAGAAGGCATCCCAATCTGTACACTTATTTGTTAGTATAATGTGATTTGGTTTTAGTATAATTTGAGTGCTAAGAGAGACTAGAATAGGTGAATA
This sequence comes from Magicicada septendecula, assembly GCA_034769895.1. Taxonomy (NCBI): domain Eukaryota; kingdom Metazoa; phylum Arthropoda; class Insecta; order Hemiptera; family Cicadidae; genus Magicicada; species Magicicada septendecula. The sequence continues at coordinate 439,041,426 of CM068369.1, read as the reverse complement.
GTCAGACAATACATCCCTGTATGGTTTAATTTCTAAGTAGGCCTACCGTCTACTAACGCAGTTGAAAATATTGGCCTACTCTCTGAATTGTGAATAAAATGCACCTATGAATAACGCACTTAGGCAGATAAGTAATCTATTTTGAGACGGATTAACTTTTTATACCTAATGTGTCGAAATTACGCTTTTTTAATTAAAGATGAAAGAAAATAGTAAAATTTACGTTTTCCCTGTAAAAGTACTCAAATTTAAAAACTGGTATCGGTTATAATGTCAGCTGAAATAAAGCCTTGTTGATTCACAATTATTTTCTTTTTATTATTTATTTACTTAATTTTCTATTCTCTATGCAATCTTATAATTTTTTCAATTATTTAATTTTTTTTATGTATTTATTATTTTCTACACTTCATTGCCTACATTCTTAACTATATTACTAAATATTTTAGCAAATTAAATTTTACAGCCTTACCAACACACACACACACACACACACACGTAACTTTTTTACTAACCAATTATTTTTATAATTTTAAAATCGTATTTTTAAAATTGTTTTTAAGGTTTTTACATTTTAGTACGTTTTATATTTAATTCATTGCTTCTTTTTACTAAGTTACTAAATACTAAAAATTTGGTTATAGGTAAGTTTTCATTTCGATCACAACAGGACCAGGGAGGTAAACATGAACAGTTTGTAAGACGAAACAAGCATCAGACACAATAGAAAGAGACAATATAAAGATTTTTGGAATGTGTAACACTTTGTGTACATGTTACGATTAACGAAAAACGCAAATAATTTTTTTGAGTAAGTAACATAACTAACAGCTTCGCAAGTGAAATGATTGTGTGTGTGTGTTTAAAAAACAATCAGATGTAAACTATCCATAAAGAACAGTAGAGACAATATTAATGCAACAATTAGACTAAAACTATTTAAGTAATATAGAGCACATTTAGGACCTACATGCAGTTACAATTATTTAGTTCAGTTCTTCCACCTACTAATATTTCCGTCACCACTGTTATCACCGTTAGCTTACTACCACTATTACTCAAATCGTCTTCACCACTGTAATCATGTTCTATATTAATTTTTAAACTATCTGTTACAGTATCCATTGTTTGGTCCGATCTCACATAGTCATTTTCAATTTTCATGACGTGGTCACATCGTGATCTCCATTCTGCAGGAGAAATACAATAAAATTCCTTTTTCGCTAAGTTTATGACACTGTCTGCAGAAAAATGAATGTTTTTTCTTTTAACACGCTCCTTCACGGTTGCCTAATTCAGTTCGATAGAATTAAGATCCGGGTGATATGGTGGAAGTCGTAAAACGGGATATCCATGGTTTGCCAAAATAGCGTCTATATTAAATTTTTGTATCTTGGTTTATTTTTTTTAATTAGTGCATAGAGCTCAGGTTTTAACATAGATGGACTACAAGGAATGTCATGGTTCTCTAACCAGTTAATCATGTCTTGCCTTTTTTGTTAATGACGTTGGAAGTGGATTCATTTGTACATTGTGGTAGGGGCCATTGTCTATTACTATTACGCTGTTCTTATTCAAATGAAATTAAACTAAACGCTTCACTTTTGATGAATACTGATGTTTTTTGAAAAGTAGCCACACAATAATCTCCACATACGTCGAATTACGTATAGACTCAGAGTTGCCAGGTATTCCAAAATTTCATTGAAGGTCTTCTGAATATTTTTAATATTCCAGAAAATACAAAAATTTACATTATAAAGTAAATACGTCATTTACATTTCTAGAATTTTGTTTTTGTGTATGACATAAAAGCTGGTGTTTCTTTGCAACCATGGTTATCACTGCTTTCAATAAAAGTTCATAGTTTCTTCCTCCTGTAACAAACAATTAGGACCACCCACACACAATGACATATTAGGCATTTTCAATTATAAGTTATTTTATTTTATTGTCAAATCTGATGATGTCACTTTTCTGTTTACCCCATTCATCCTCCACTAGTAGAGGGTATTTTTTACTATAAACAGTACGAAAACTAAAATAAGAAATAGGTTGAGCACCCAAATGATCTCTGGACTTCTGCATTGCAAATTAAATACAAAATCTCCATCCTGCTACTATTTCAAAGGATACAAAGTTGGTACAAAGTTTATAAGTTTGATAAACAACAGTATCTTATATTACTGCAGGGAAGAAAAACTCAGCATATAAGACAACACTGATGAGTGACATTTTTTTCCCATAATAATTATACCGTATGTTAACTTACTTGTTCATTTAAGCTTATTACTGTTTTTTGTGATTAATAAAAACAACTTACAAAATTTTCAGTATTCTCCTGAAATGTTTACATCCATTCTTAAAAAAAAAAAAAAAAGTTATTTAGACCTGGCAACGCTGTATAAACGTCTTCTTAAGTGTAGTGAATCAACATGAGCCAAATGGAACTTACAATAGACTTTGTAAAATCATTTATTTAAAAATTTATTAAATTTTAAAATTTATTATTCTTAAGAAAAGATATACAAAATTAGTCTAAGTATTTACATGGGTCCATTTCCTTTTTTTCTCAAGAGTGACTGAGAAAAGAACTTCTTCCTAAAAAGACAATTCCGTTTACCTACTGCATGGTATACCGAGTTGTCTTTTGACCACACTCAGTAGACTGAAATACCGAGTAAAAAAGTATTGCTTTCCTCGGTATCCCACGCGTGTGTGGTGGCCTTCATTTACCACAACGTGATAAGATATTGTACCGACTTGTGTATCACCTCTGTATGAGGAGCCTTTAAAAATTTCCTTTTAAGGTAGTAAAATATTACATATTTTAAGGTATTACTAAATATTATTTATGTTCCAAAAATTGATTCCATTTATGTACAGAAATATTGTTAGGGGATGGGTGACCATAACATTTATCCTCCATTTTTGCTACCCCCAATCAAATGAAATTTTACATATGCCTATGAAACCTGGTACTCTTTGTCCAGGATTTCATTGGTTTCAAATTTCTCAGATTCTAACGTAACCATTTTCACAATTTCTACCAATTTGCCACCAGAAAATTAATTTGGAGACAACCCAACTGTACACATGCACAGTGCTGTTATATCTATGCCTAAAACTGCTATTAGTAAATTCTCTCTCCCGATTTACTCCATACTTAAAAACTACAGAGTAAAAAGACAATTTTGTAAGGAGTATTAGACTACTGCACTGTTAGTTTTCTGTGAAGCAGTCAATACTTTGTAGCGGGTCAATTTTTGGGTGTTTTTATTTTTACCGTATGGGGCAAGTACATTTTTATTCAGTTCATTTTCGGGCGGGTTTGTATAAAATATTACGAAATAAATGTATTATTGTGCAACGTATGTGTCAGTATAACAGTCAGTGTAACAGAACAGTGAAACAAAGCAATAAGACGCAGGTTGTTGTTGAGTAATGCGGTGAAGAATTTGCCACCTGAAAAATTCGCAGAACTCTGTAAATGTGTGTCAACGCTCAAGCGCAACTACACCTGCACGCGCTCAAAGGACGCTCTAACTAAAAACTCAAGATGGCCAGAGCGTAAAAATATTCGTCGTCTTTTCTAAGACCTCCCGGAAGTCGCATTAAACTCCGCCTACTGTTGGTGACATCAGCATAGCCAAGTCCAATATCGGCCGCTGGTCACACAAATATATCAGCTCCATTCCATATATAAAATGGTTACACAACAGCATATGAGCAATGAACGACGACGCAAAGCAGGCGGCAGTGACCAACAGCTTCCCTCCAAAGAAAGCAAGCTGTACCTGTTACGTTCTCGGTGACTGCACGGTCGACATTAGTCAGAGACGCTAAGCGGTTTACGAGAAGCAGCGTACCGCTACAGACACCTACAGTTTCGTTTAGGGCCCGGTTGGTCGAGTTTTCCTAAATGTAATTAATTCATCAGGACCGGCCGGGACCCAAGAGATTAATCAAACAACGTTTGCGTTGGAGACTGAAAACATTTCAAGACGAACATTTTCGGAAACTTGGAACAATAACCACGTGCGTGGCCGGTAACGCGATAGTGTGGTTCCCGAGTTAAACTGACTTTTCTAAGGTGTTGAGGGGTTTATAAAAATTAGGTATAAATGTGTGAGTGAATTGCAGGCTGGGCTATTTTAATGTAAGTAAATAATAGAAGTTAAGCATAGTACGTAAGTTATAGGAGTTGCACAATTTTTAAAAACCAGGTAAACCCATAAAAATGAAATTGGAAATTGTATAAATGGAAGAATAACAGATTCAATATTTCTGGTTAATAAACAAAAACATAATTTCTCTTCCAAAAAATTGAGAGTTAGTTTCTTTCAAAACCTTAGTTCGTTTTATGTGCTGTCATAGTTCGTCAAACGAAATGGGTGTACCTCCACTACTCGATCCGGCCAGATCAATGATAAAAGGTAAGTGTGAAGTTGAATTTGAGTAAAATATAAAAATATGATTAAATTACAAGAGTTACAATTGGTACCGCGTGACCAGGATGTAATATAACAAAAAAGTTATTACAACGGCCTACATGTGACAGTACATTGAACGGAATACGGTTACGAGAGTAAATTGATGTTGTAATATCAGTTTTGAAAAAAGACTGATCATTGGTAGTTGTTACGTAAGACAAAATAGATTAAATAAAAATGTCTGAAAACACAGAGAAGAGCAGTATAGTAGATTCAATTATGAGTTAGAGTGGCATTGGTTCGATGAACCCGTCACCAAGTGTGAGCGAAGTAAGTCAGTCAAGGCCAACAGCTGAGTTGAGCGTGCAATCAATAGTTAACGATGACCTAACTGGATCAATTATGGTCGATCACGCAGAAGCGAAATCTACCCCAATATTGATTAAATCGAATAAAACGAAAGAGAAAAAATTGTCATTAGATGACCTATTAGATTTTATGAAAGTTAATTTCGATAAACAGAATAATGACCTCAATAACCTCAATAAACGTTTTGATGATAATGATAAACGCTTGGATAACAATGAAATAATTTTAAACGAGATGAAAAGTGATTTTAACAATAAATTAGATGAACAGAGAATAAAATGCGAACAGCAGAATATTAAAAACGATATTATTTTTAATGAAATTAAAGAACAGAATATTCAGTTTCAGCAAAATATAAATATAAAATTTGACGAGTTGATAAATAACATACAAGACAAGAATGTATGTCTTGAAAATGCCAATGAAATGACAAGAAATAGTCTGAATAAAGTAGAACAGAGTAAGAATAATACAAACAAAAGTTGTAATGACAACGTTGTATTAGATAATGAATTAATAAATAATAATGATGTTGAGAATAATAATGTAGTCGAAAAGTTGGTATCTGAGATTACCAATGAAGTTGTAGAATGTGATTATGAAATGTTAATGTGTGTTAAGGAGTTAGAGAGAGAGTGGAAAGAGAGTTATATTACAGGTATGAAACAGGGGGTAAATTGTTTACGAGGTAGAATGGGGGGTGAAGGAAGACCTTCACGTATATATTGTGTAGACAAATGTGCTACAAATAATTATTTTTTGAAGTTTTTTGTTTTTCCTGGAAAAGTCAGGAAAGATTTAATTGAATTTATACCCTCTGTCTGTAATACTTTTGAGAGTGTGATTTGGGGTTATGATGAGAGAGATATAAGTGGAGAATTGTATGTTAGTAAAGAAACAGAATTGTATAATTTGAATAGAAAGTATGATGAATGGAAGGAAAGTTTAGAAATATATGTGAATGATAACGACTACAATGATTTAATAAAAATGATTAACCCAATAGTTAATGAATTTAATGATGGAGACTGGACAAAAATACCTAACGTAGACTGGTTTAACGAGTATTTGAATAAGTTGATTGAAGTTAGTTTTTCTGGTTACAACACACAAAACAGTCATTTGTGTGCTGATAAAATTGAACGATGTTATGTAGAACCAAGGTTGATTTGGAACGATGGAGGTTAAACTATTAAAACAATAAAAGACAGTATAAATATTTTGTTTTAATGGTTCTGACATGGCAAATCTGGACAAATGAAGTGCGGAAAAACTGAACAATAAATAAGAGTTTGTAAATAAAATATAGTGAATTTATATGTGTGCATGTAAGATGATTGTTGTGATAATAATATTGAAATATTTGCAAATAAATAAATATCAGAATGAAGTTTGAAAACAGTAAGTGACTAATGGTGATTGTTTCGATAACTATATAATTTATATTGTCAGTCATTAATTAAATTAAACCAATTTGATATGCTTAAATATTTTGATTGCTTATTTAAATGTTAATTAATTAATTTTTTAATGACTTTATTTTATTTTACGAGACGGAAAGGCGGCAATGAATGACGAATTGTTTAATTTAAATTAATTTTGTGTAAAATGTAGATGGTAGTGATTACGTTTTGTGTGTATATCGTGTTAAATGGAGTGTAAGTATGAAAATTTTATAATCATGTATAATAAAAAATGTTTACAGGTGTGATTGAGGTGTTAATGTAATAGTGAAATTTTAATGCAATCATTGTGTTGAATAAATATGATAATTAAAAATTTTTTATAATAAATGAAAAATGATATATAATGATTATTAAATAATAAATTTTGAAAATTTCAAGAAAGTTAAACGGTAAAAGGTTATGAATGGGTTAGACGGTTGTTGATGCAAATATTATATGATAATGTATACAAAAGAAATTTTTAATTAGTTTTCAATTGTAATTAATTATTAAGTGGCTATTAAGGGGGTGGCCTGTGCTCTCTTAGATAGCGAAATGGGTTGGGGGTAGCAGTGAGTGTTACCTCCATCGGAGGCCAAACTGGCGATAAATGTGCGGCACACCTTATCTGTGTAAATAAAAAATTTTACACACAATACTAAATAACGTGTCGCACATAATAATATTGATGTGAAACAGGCAGTGAAATGAAAGTTTAGATTTCCTCGACTTTTCGGGGGGTTACTGTCTTACCAGCACTAACCGTGGTTTTGGCTAGCGGCCAGCTATGGTCATATCAAGTCCCTTGACCATAGCTGACTTGAAATTGGTATATATTTGAAATTCAACGGGGGGACATTAGAGGAAATCTCCGGAAACTATGGAACAGCGGCTGCCACTCTGTTCGAGGAGGAACAGCAGAGCCGGTGGCAGATCCGTTTTAAGGGTGTATGATTATAGAACAAGAACATGTTGATGTTCACAACTTTAAAACTTAATAGCGGAAGCAGAGACACGGAGAGGCATAACCTGCTCCAAAATATACAGTCTCTGTGGAAGCGAAAAGGCGAGACAGTCTTACATAATCTGAAATAGTGTGTGTGGCTGGGAGGTGACGCAAAGGAGTCACGAATTGAAAGTTTATGACCTAAAAGTTTTTGCTTATTCAAAGTTTAATTCAAATAAAACTGCTTGTGCTCTGTTCAGGTAACTAGCTGCTTAGATATTTAAAAATAAGGTGTTCATTATGCGTTTTCAAATGTAGTGTTTACTTGTTGTCTATTAGATAAGCATTGATAAGAATATGTAATTGTATTATGTGTGTATTTGTTTAAGCCAATAAGTAAATCGTCTGGCAGGCTAACATAAATAACCAGAATCAGAGAAATTGGAAACAGTGAGGTGAGAAGGGAGAATAAATAAAAATAATTATGTATATTCCATGTAATTTGTTCAATTTTAAGATGTATTTTCATTGTGTTAGGAGGATCAGCTGATCAGCAATAACGTCACTGGTATATTGGTTTGTAAATGTTACAAGTAATTAATGTTTAACGTATTACAGATATTTTGAAGTAAGGATAAAAAGAATATGAGAAATAAAATAACAATGATTTATGCAAATTAATAAAAGATAATTCATGGGTGATAAATGTTTTATGGGACACGTAGACCTGTCCAAATTGAATTAAAAGTTGAATGTGAAATGACAGAGATGATTATGATGTAATGATGTTTTTGAGTTAATGTGATGTAACAGAATCTTGAGAAATATTGATGTTGACACGGTAGTTGTGGAAAATAATGGTAGAGTTCTGAATGATATATTGGTGTTTATAGTTAATGAGGTTATTTTGTGTATTTGTAGTAATGTAATGAGATTGAGATTTTTGGGGATGGCAATTTTGTATTAGAGGGTAGTGTAATGTAGGAGTCCGCAACAAAGGTTGGGACGGGATAGGGATAGATTTTTGTGGGGAAGGGGCCGCCTTAGGTAGAATCCGGGCCGCCAAATAAGGGAATTGAGTTTTTTGGGTAGGGGAAACACGTATCCTATGTACAAAGGGTTAGAGAGTATTTTTTATATGTAGAAGGCGGCGTTTTGAGTTAAATGATAAGTTGGGGCTTAGAGTGTTTTGATTAGTAGAGATTTTGGTAGAGATGGGTGTCATGGTTGTTAAAGTTGATGAATATTAGAGTTGGAGAGTAAAGTTTATATATGTATAGAGATCTAATACAGTAATGAGAATGAATAATTTATATCACCCACAGTAAAGTATAGCGAGATTGTTAAATGAAGAGTAAGATTGTTAGGCAAAAGGAGAGATTCATGATAAAGAATATACAATTGTTTAATTTTTTCAACCAGTGACAGAATTTTAATAGAATTGAAAATAATGTAAAATTGAGAATTGTTTATTTTAAATAATTTAAATGTCAACTTGATTATTATATTAATATTTTGTAATTTTAAATATGTTATGTTACTATGTTTGTATGTCAAGGTAGGATATTGTAGATGTTCAATGTGTTTTCAGAACTTATACATAACATATGTAGGTCAAGGGTTTTGGACTTGACCTAGTTTCGATCAGCTGATGAGGTCATACACCTACTAAGCTTGTATAGTAGGAGGCCAATTTTAATTTGGTTGTTTAATTAATTCAAACGAATATTTGAATAATTTTAATAAGTATGTTATTGAATAAATAAATTTAATAAAATTTTTTAATGAATAAATTTAAATTTTTTTGAATTTTAAAATTTTGAAAATTTTAAATTTTTTTTTGAAAAAAAAAAAAAAGGATTTTTCGCCTGCCAGCGAGTGAATATTTTTGAGTAATGATTATTTTATTATGTGTGCATTAACCATGTTTATTTTATTGTATTGCATTATATTGGTAGACTATAAGTGGTTCTCCTGTTAGAGTAAGGATGTGTTTAGCTTAGTAGAAATGTCTAGGTTAAGTCATGTGAAACAAAATTTTAGAAAAACCAGGAAGAGAATTTTTGATAAAAGATTATTTTTTTGAATTTTGAATTTTTTGTTAAATTTTTAATAAATCTTAAAAGCAATTTTTTACTTTTAATGTGTCATGGTAACATTAATGTTAGTGTGTGTGTGAGCCCAGTATCTGCTAAAGGCAGCCCAGCTTGCAAAAAGGGGAAACATATCGGCGGAGGAGCTGGAATAATTTTAGCCAGGGATTGAGGATTTTTGGGGGTAGCATGTTAGAAGGCGAGATGCGCTATGGTGCGAGTCTGTTCGATTTCTCGGGGTTGGGATCTCTTACGGAGAAGTCCAGTGATCTCGTTCAGATGAGTCCATGGTCGCTGAGCCAGGGGGGTCGTGTACCCATGAGATTAAGAACCAGGGGGTTATTGGCGCCAGTTCCTCACCGGTCCTCTTCGGGGTTTGTTGATGAGATTTCTTCTGTCGTGAACAGCAGAATTCTCATCGAGGGGGTATTGTAGCGGGTCAATTTTTGGGTGTTTTTATTTTTACCGTATGGGGCAAGTACATTTTTATTCAGTTCATTTTCGGGTGGGTTTGTATAAAATATTACGAAATAAATGTATTATTGTGCAACGTATGTGTCAGTATAACAGTCAGTGTAACAGAACAGTGAAACAAAGCAATAAGACGCAGGTTGTTGTTGAGTAATGCGGTGAAGAATTTGCCACCTGAAAAATTCGCAGAACTCTGTAAATGTGTGTCAACGCTCAAGCGCAACTACACCTGCACGCGCTCAAAGGACGCTCTAACTAAAAACTCAAGATGGCCAGAGCGTAAAAATATTCGTCGTCTTTTCTAAGACCTCCCGGAAGTCGCATTAAACTCCGCCTACTGTTGGTGACATCAGCATAGCCAAGTCCAATATCGGCCGCTGGTCACACAAATATATCAGCTCCATTCCATATATAAAATGGTTACACAACAGCATATGAGCAATGAACGACGACGCAAAGCAGGCGGCAGTGACCAACAGCTTCCCTCCAAAGAAAGCAAGCTGTACCTGTTACGTTCTCGGTGATGGCACGGTCGACATTAGTCAGAGACGCTAAGCGGTTTACGAGAAGCAGCGTACCGCTACAGACACCTACAGTTTCGTTTAGGGCCCGGTTGGTCGAGTTTTCCTAAATGTAATTAATTCATCAGGACCGGCCGGGACCCAAGAGATTAATCAAACAACGTTTGCGTTGGAGACTGAAAACATTTCAAGACGAACATTTTCGGAAACTTGGAACAATAACCACGTGCGTGGCCGGTAACGCGATAGTGCGGTTCCCGAGTTAAACTGACTTTTCTAAGGTGTTGAGGGGTTTATAAAAATTAGGTATAAATGTGTGAGTGAATTGCAGGCTGGGCTATTTTAATGTAAGTAAATAATAGAAGTTAAGCATAGTACGTAAGTTATAGGAGTTGCACAATTTTTAAAAACCAGGTAAACCCATAAAAATGAAATTGGAAATTGTATAAATGGAAGAATAACAGATTCAATATTTCTGGTTAATAAACAAAAACATAATTTCTCTTCCAAAAAATTGAGAGTTAGTTTCTTTCAAAACCTTAGTTCGTTTTATGTGCTGTCATAGTTCGTCAAACGAAATGGGTGTACCTCCACTACTCGATCCGGCCAGATCAATGATAAAAGGTAAGTGTGAAGTTGAATTTGAGTAAAATATAAAAATATGATTAAATTACAAGAGTTACAACTTTCAAGAGTGCCTATTCATCTGGGTAAGGAAAAGAAATATAAACATAAAGCATGTGATTTTTTTTCAAATAAGAAATAGCAAAGTATAGTGCAACATGTACAAAGAAATTTCCCAGCTGAGTATAAGTGTTTCTCGCATTCGCATGCCCTTAACTTTCAATTTTACTATATACATTGTCAGACTATAGACAAATTTGTTATAAAATACTTGTTTACAGTACAATATGTGCATGGTTCATATTCAACCTATTGTTCACATAATTACCATGCCTATGTCATTCACATTTCAATGTGCTACTAGAAGTTGAATCACCACCCCACCCGCCTTGCTCTTAACATGGACAGCAACATTACTACCAGAGGTCTAAGGTAATGTCATGTTTTAGGCTTAAGTTGAACCTTGATTGAACTAATGCTGACTTAAAAATTGTTTTAAATTAAAGAAGAGTACAATGGAATACTGCTCCACCATGAACCTTACCTTGACATACGTCTTCAGGCCTTCACACGTGACTGTAAATATAAACAAAAATTCAATGTAATATTGTTTTTTTACTGGTATGCTATTTCCACAATAAATCGTTTTAATAAGTTGAAAGTATTTTCATTATTTACTACATTATGCATATATCATCTACAAAAGCCTGTTTACAGTTGGACAACCATATCTTTTTCTGCCCAAGTCATATTTTGATGGAAGCACAAAGTATAATTAAGAGACTTGACAAGAGTCAAGAGAGGTGGTTGGTTATGGCCAAAAAGGGCACACAAAGCTCTGCTTTCAGCTGACTTCTCTGGTAGCAAGTAAAACGGTGCATTCTGAATGCACAAGTTAATGTACATAAAATTGTAAGTAAAAAGGTTTTGTGTATATATTATAAAAAAACGAATTGTGCAAGTTTTTTTGTAATATAGATGGTGAAGTCGAATTGAAAAATATTCCAGAGCCTAATGTTCTCAATATCATCTGTAGCCACCATAATGGCACATCACATAATGGCTGTAAAAGCCATAATCTAGAAGTATCCAACTCAAAGACAAACCAAATTAAACTAAAAGTACTGAAATAGAAAGATAAAGCGTGGTCACATGCTATGGTGTAACACTTGAAACAAAAGAGTATATGATAGTGACCATGCCTATAAAAAAGTATAACTGTTCTCTGTGTGCATAAAAGCTATAATTATTTCAACTGAACATTAAGGAATTTTGAGAAACAGCACCTAAATTGATGAAAATTCAATCATGAGTGCGTTAGTTACCAGAAAGAAGTGTCCCACCTAATCACCATGGTACCACCTAATCCATGTGCAGAACAATATATTCTACAAGGTGGACTATTTCGTCAAAGACAATTTTAACCTCTTCAGTGATGCAGATAAGTAAAAAAATTTGTTTTAAAAAGTGAGGTTCAATACAACAATGTGTGTGTGTGTGTGAGAGAGAGAGAGAGGGGGGGGGGAGATAATGAAGTTAGAGCGCTGACTTCGGATTGGAAATGTAGATAATAGGTCAAAAAGCTATAAATGATTAAACACAGGGAAAAGAAATAGATTAAGCTTCAACTATTGGGAATGTTTTAACATAAAAGTGTAATATGACTGCACTTATCTTGCGAACTTATCTCCCAAGATAACAATCTCAAAATTGTCTCCTGGTGAGATATGAAACATACTGTACAATGTAAAATAACAAAAGTATTTTTGGATTAATTGCTTATTGTTAAAGTAATTAATTGTAACTTTTTGAAAGAGAACTATAAACATTGCAAATTGTAATTTGCGTATCACACTTTAACTAAAACATATAATTGAATGAAATTGTAATTATGATCAAATCAAAAACAAAGAAAAGAAACTGAATATTAGAGTTTATAAATAAAAACTATGTATTTAAGATAAATATGAGTTGTTATTTGTCACCTTACCTTAACATAACCTGTGCTGGATGGGTTCGTCTAAACCAGTGGTTCCCAACGTTTCCGGACCCTTCTGCGTTCATTTCGAGTACCAACGGAGCTTAAAAAAAGGTTATTGGGGGTTTCCTCAATTAAAAAAAAAAACTTGATACAACATGAATAGTGTACCTTATTATTCCTAGTTATGTATAATTATTTAAATCTAACTGCGTAAACAAACGTGAATAAAGAAAACATAAGAACAGATAACTAATGAAATATTACCGCAAAGTGTTTAAGTTGTGTTTTTATATCGGTAATCATTTTAAATGATGTCCGATGAAAATTCATTGTTGTTTTGAACATAAATTTTTATTTATTTATTTTTTTTTTAAAGTAAATACTTTTTTCCTAGCTAGGTCTTCTTGTGTACCACCTTGGATCCCACCGCGTACCACTGGTCTAAACGAATCTGGATGGGAATTTCTTTAAGGGAGTTTAGTGTTTTGGTTTGTTTTTAATTAGGACAGTTAAGAGGTTACAACGCACCCCCTTTCAAAGTGTGGTTGGCAACCCTGGGTTTTGTGGACTCGTATGGTAGGTAAGTATTTGGCCCTCTTCTTTTACACCTTTACCATCACACAAGTGTAACAAATACAGTGGAATGTCGATATAACACCCTGTGATGTAACACTCATTTTTCACAATCCTGGCAAATTAAACGGTTAAACTTGGGGACATTTATATAAAGTAACCCTTGATATAAAGCGCTTTTTGGCCAGTCCGCACAAGAGCGTTATATCAAGGGTTCAGTGTATATTCTGTTATTGTATAGTCTTTTGTAAATTCCCTTGCTTTTCAAACCTCTTCCATCAGTTCACTTGGTACACTATTGAATGCTTTTTCAGTATTTAAGAATCTCACAATTATTTTTAAATTATTCTTTTTAATATTAAGTTTTTGTTATGAATAATATGTGGGCCTGGATTCATTCATACCCTTTAACTCCTCTAAGTGTATCTTCATTCACTTTCTCTGCATTTTACCTCCTTTTATATGCATCACCACTATTTTTACTTCTGTTTATATCCAAATCCTTTGTTACTGTTGCTACTTGTCATACTTCATTGAACAGATTTCTTTGTTTGGCAAACCAAACGTTTTTAAATCTTTGTTTTGGTGCATTTCATCATTTCTTGCACAATGTCACTGTGACCCCTTTAGGAATTTCACTGCCTCTATTGCTTCTTGTATTTTATTTTATACTATTTTTTAACAAATTTATTGTTTGTTAAAACATCTGACATACTAAAGGTACAGGACAAGTTCTTCTGAAGCATACATCTACTCAATGTGCTTAGATTTCATTATTTATACACGAAAATAAATATTTTAATTTTTAAATAGGCATCAAAGTTTTGCCAAAAGTAGGCTAGGTATACACTTTTTAGATAGAAATATCCACATGACCTTTCTATTCTACACAAAAGATAAAGTGATAATTCAAGAAATAGAAGACCAGTTATGAGAGGCAGTATTTGATTTAGTAATAACTTACAATCATACAGGTTACAGAGCTGTGCCACTAAATCAATGACCATGAGATTTATTGATAAATTCTCTGTCAGGGCAAAAATATTTGTTGCCACTCAGACTTTGCACAAATTCATGATTTCAACTGTTTGAGACATAACGTCTCATCTGCTGCTATAATTATTGGGATTTGGATCATAAATTGTCAAGATTTAGAAGGACCTGTGAAGCAGTGAATAGTAATCTGAGGAATAAAACTAGGAGGTTTTATAAAATATTAGTTATTCCAACATTCCTCTATGCCAGTGAGACATAAGTATGGAAGGGAAAGAAGATTCTGGCTGCTAAAATGAAGTTTCTGAGAATGGTTCAAGGCTGACCCATCCTACACAGGAAAAGAAAGGACAGGATCAGACTGAAATTACGAATTCAGTCTTTAACGTGTTCTCTGCCACAATGGTCATAATAACCAAAAAGGATCAACCCAATCACTCAGTGTTAGTCATTATGACTGAAAATCAACATTATATTGAATGCAACAAAAAATCCACTTGATGGAGGACAGAATTGCCAAAAAACGCTGGCAGAGAATCTGTTAAATAAGGTAACTTAGGAATGTACAAAATTGTATGAACATTCGAGCTGAATGTCAGCTGATAGGTAATCAGCAGCAGTCTTAAAATACAAGCCATGTAGCCAGAGAGATGTCAATAGACAAAAAAAAAGTGATGGGTTTCAGAACAGGCCAACTATGGTTTAGTATTTTGAGTATAGATGATGATGACGATGATCCTGTGTGGAGTTGCTAGTCTCCCATCGGGCGCCTCCCCAGGTGGCAGATAGGGGTATGCTCACCAGATACGGTGGGTACCAGGGAAATAAAATACCCGGGGCGGACTAAAACTAGCAGCTGCTGCCTTGTAGTTGGATATTGGTTTATCAAAGGCTAAAGGAAGTAAACCTTGATTAAAAATTGCCTGGTCCTCCAGGTTGGGGGTTAATGCAATGGGCCAACTCCCCATTCATTGGAAAAAAGAAAATATTAAAAAACCAAATAGACTGCAGCTGGATGGATTCAATAGAGGTAAATGAGAACTCAATCACTTCTGTAATCTTTGGTTCCAGAAAATGTGTAAACATTGTACAACCAGAATAATAATAATAATAATGATGATGATGATGAATACCTGTTTAATACTTATTATATCTGCAAGAAACTTGGGTGTTTCATTTCCTGTGTGTGTGCATGCACATAATTTTATTGGTAAAATGAAAAGCCGGTACTAGAGAACATGTATGCAGAAAAAACACATATCTCTGGACACTAAAAACAAATACAAGTATTTGTTAGGTCTGTATCCATGTTTCCTCTGTAATACAGTATTTTCTTTTGTAATGCCCTGAAGGGTTGTATTGAGATTCCATATTACACAGTGAATTACAGCCTCTAGATTTACAACACACAATGATATTTTATCACTCACTGAGTCAAAAAGCAATGACAAAAAAATATTTTTGGTACCATCTTCAGCACCAAACATTTATTTTAAAAATACATCTTATGCAGGCAGTGAGATAAAATAATATCATAACAGAATTTTACATTGCTGTTCCAAATAGGATTGGAAGACAAATGGCACTCTTCTATATTTGATATATAAAGTTAATTATAGTACAATTTGTTCATGTAATAATATCATTATTATTAAACATTTAAATTGTATTAAACTATACATAATTTTTCATTCCACTATCTTTCAGCAAAATATATCTTTGGTTAACACAATATTTAAAAGAGTAATTTAACTATGGTTAACTAATACTACAGTAAAGTGAAAGTACTTTCTGATCACACAAAAGTCTGAATTCATTGTAAATACACTCATACATAAAAATCTTAGTTTTATCAATTTACCCTGTTCAGATCGAAAAAAGAAAACAGATCTTAATTATTTTTAACTTCCCCGATGAAAAGCGTTCTTCTTGCAATAGCTGCAAAGCCAAAGTCTTTCGAATACCATGTTTTAAACTACATAATGCTACAACTTCAGAGGCAAGACTTGTCATGTCAGATGGAGCAAGAAGGGTTTTGGTGGAACATCAAAAGGAGAGATAGAAAGTGTGGAAAACTGAATTCACAATTTCCCCTTCCCTGTGAACCAATACTGGTTTAAAGAGCAACTCAAAGCCACATGGCAGGTCTCATCCTACAAGTTGTATAAATTATAAAAATTATACACGGAACAATTTCATATCGTACATATCACTCAATGAATTGCTATCAAATAACCATGAAATACGCCACAAACAGACCAGCCTGGGAAACTAGTTGACAAGAAAACACAGACTGCTTTCACATTCCAGGAAACCAAAAATCGTAAATATTGCAACATACGCAGGGTTAAGAACACAAATAATCAGTGTTTGGTGTCATCATGCCAACAGCATTTTGCAGAAGCATTTGCTACTACTTCAAATGAGAATGGGAGTAATCATTCATTTCGATGAACTGGTTCACTAGGTCTGGATCTTGGTAAAGTAGTGAGTTGGTTCTGGGTACTGGCTAAAATGACCAACCGGATCTTGTGATGTGATTGTATCTTATTCGTTCACTCATTCCTATTATAGGTCTGCATTAGCTATTACAGAGCAGTGAAAGATTGGATCTTGTTCATTTATTCTTACTACAGGTCTGCATGGCTAATCATTTCTCATTAAGGATTTCATGATTCAAGCTTGCAGTCACAGGTAACATTAACAGTATTATTCTTAATTTACAAAACTGCTGAGTTTAAAAATCACAAAATTTATGTTTTCCATACACTGTAATAATATACTTTTGTCAAGCATACTAAAATTAATATATATTAAAAAATAATGTATATAATTAGAATATAATTTTCTCAATTAATTAATGCACTCTTTTAATAATTTCCGATTGTTAACAAGGTGTACAGAATAGTGTACATTACATTTAGAACAATTAATTAGAGCATTTAATAGAGCTCTTTTTTCAGATTAACGTGCACAAGATAAATCGCTAATTAAAATAAAGTTTAATTATGATACCCAGAAGTATGCTGCACTCAAACAGATGCCCTACTTTATTGTTTGTTTATGTAGTTTAGTTCATTGTTATGGCTTTATGACAGAGGCCTTTTATTAGGCAGTCTATGACTGAAACAAGAATGAACGATAAAGGTTGCAAGTATAAAGTCTGCTTAACAGAGGGTCAGTTCTTACCACATCTGTGTCATTCATTAACTGTAAAGAGCCAGGTTGCAGAACAGCTTGTTCATAAATGATCCATTATTACTTCTTCAAACTGTGAATCTCAATGTACATCTTATTTTTTGGACATCAGTGAAGCCTTCCATTCTTACTCAGTATACTCAAATATGCTCACACATAGTAGAGCCTTGCTGGGCATTATTCTTATCAACATATGTTCCCAATTCTATTTAAAGATTTTAGCACAAAATTTTGTTTTTATACTGCATACATTCATATATAAATTTTACAATCACCACTTTCCATAAAAAGGATCATTTTTAGAATAGTTAATGTAAAACCGGTCTAGGTAGATTCAATATCAACATAACAAGAAGGCTTATTGAATTCAGAAATATTTTGATAAATTTTTTAATGCCTTTTCTCCATACAAGCTTTTTGAAACAAAATACTTCTGTTATTTTAAAGTACAGAAACATAACAATCCACTGATACAGTCATGAAGTTAAAACACCTGGCCATATTTTAAAGCCAAGGAATATATGCACGAACAGAAAACTTGCATGGATGACTACACAGCAACTTGAAGATCATTGGTCTTATACTGCCAATCTTGCCACTTTATTGCTACAGCCATTTCCTCCATCTGCTCACTCACTCAGCAAAGAACTTCAATTTCAGGCTACTACTATTGGAAAGAGTAGGCTTCCGTTTGCGGTATATAATCTTAGATCCACTACTCCCTTAGATGATTACTTATTGCAAAGAAAACTGTGTCACTGTTAATGGTATCAAACAAATTCTGTGAACATGAGCATGAAAGATCATCTGCTCTTATAACTGAAGCCTGAAATAAACTGTCAGCCATTTTCATGTCTAAAATTCCTTGTCAAGATTTTGAATCACCACCACCACAGTTTAATCTGCACTGGACTAACTGAATAATACTTAAAATCTACCTTAATAATTTTAATAGTTTCTGCATACAAGGTTCCAAGTTTGAAGCAAAATTTGATACAGATTCACTGACTTACTTGCCTGCCATTTTAAATGTGTTGGTCAAAGTATATATACATGCTCGCTGATATCTCACTGCCAAATATATTGTCACATGGAGCATGACTATCTCAGATGCACAATTAGGTTCCCTTTGACCAGCAGCCAACATTATTTCAAGGCTACAAAACCTGTTCTTGAAATTCAAAATAGCTGGAGAATTTCTGGCCAGATCTTGACGTACACAATTATGTAATGTACTATACCAGACTGTTTCAGTTATAAACTGTTCCAGTTTTCAGAATTTGTTCTCAATTAATTCCTTTCACATTAAAGGAACACAGTAGTTTCAGCAAGTTTGGAACACAAGAAATGTAAGGACAGACTACCTTAAAGTTTGAAAAAGCACATCGGTTCAGTTTAAAACATGGAATTCTCTTGTAAAACACAACTATTTTAATTAATCATCTACTAAAATTGACAGTTTACTAATAATGACAAATATTTCTTCAAACTGAAATAGCCTGCATGAAACTTTTGTCAGCGTAATATCAAATGCCTATAGTTTTTAGACTAATTACAGCCAACTCCCAATTATCCACCTCATTATTGAGAAAGGTATCATGGATAACATGGAAACAATGAAAAATTATAGTTAATCAAAACATTGATGCTAAAGTACTATAAACTGCTGACTATTATCCCAGAAAATTCATATAAAAGAAATTTTTACCCTATATACAAGATAATGTGATATCCCAACACATATTTTTCAGACACTTGTTTACATAAATGTCTTAAAACTCACTTGCAATTATTGTACAGTACCAAAAATATAGTACTAATTGAAAAAATGATTATTCTTGTTCTAAAGTATGAAGTTATTGCTTTTTTGCTCCTTAGTAGAAAACATTGTAATTTGAGAAACATCGTCAAATAAACGTTGTCATGATTTTGCACAAATTGTGACAACAAATTAACACACTGTCAATATTAATAGAATATTAACAATATACACATCAATATTAAAACAGCTTCAAGTAATTATTCAACAAGGCCTAAGAAACTAATTGACAGAAGGAGCAAAAACTAGATGAACTTGTTTTGAAATTTCAACTCTAATCTACAAGGAGCACTGTGCGTGACCCCACAACTGAAAAAAAGTATATTATAGCATGCAAGACAGCATTATTATTATTATATTTTATTTATTTATTTTTTATTCACTGCCAGTTACAACATGCTCTACTACAGCATCAGGAATGTGAATTAATTAGCAGTGTATCACGGTGAAAAACATATAAATCATTTTGCGTTTTCAAGTAACACATCACAGTCAAGCAGCAAAGCAGACAACCTGCTCGTAGATAATCAGTAGCTGGCTGTATTTATAAAGAAAAAATTAGACAAAACATAATTATTAAAGAAGAGATTATATGTTATAAAAATATTGTATGATACAATACTATTTAATTTGATAATTTTATTTTACATATCTAGTCTAAACCTTATTTTACCTAAAAATTAAACCTAAAATTATAATTTACATACAGTAGAGTCTCAGTAATTCGAGCCCCGGTATTTCGAGGTTCCGTGTAATTCGAGCTGGAAAAAAAATAATAAATACAGTCAGTAAATGTCAACAACATTCCCGCCATATCGTGACTCATGCCAGACCAAGTGTCTACAGCATGAAACGCTAAAAATAAATAAGTAAATAAATCAGTAGCGGACTGACCGCCTCAGCTGATACAAGTGTTGTACCTGTGTGTTACTACTAAGCTTCGTTACTAGTGTTTGCTTGTTATTTTAGTTATTTTACTGTACAGTATATTCAACGTTTAGTTTTTCACTACAGTAAATTGTTATTTATACTGTATATAATGAGTTACAAGAGTAGGCCTAAGAAGAAGTTTGTGCCGCTAAGTGTTAAATTGGAAGCCTTAAAAAGATTAGACAGAGGTGAAACGCTAAAAAAACTTGCTGCTGATTATGGAGTCGGCGAAGTGACTGTTGGTGACTGGCGTAGGAACAGAGACAAGATTGAAAACTATTCTTCTAAAAAGTGTATGGGGATTTTAACCTGTGAACGCAAATCGATGAAGAAATCTGATTATGAAAAAACGAGTGCAGCTTTGTTCACTTGGTTTAGTCAACAGAGGCAAAAAGGAAGTCCTATTTCAGGCCCAATGTTGCAAGAAAAAGCAATGTTTTTCAGGAACCAGTTTAAGGAAGGCGAGGATGATTTTACAGCAAGTTCAGGATGGTTGGATAGATGGAAAAAACGATACGGCGTAAGGCAGCTTGAAATGTGTGGTGAAAAGCTATCTGCGAATTCTGAGGCTGTCACACAGTTCTGTGAGAGATTTAAAAAAATTATAGAAGAAGAAAAACTTACTCTCAGCTGTACAACTGTGATGAGACAGGACTAAATTTTAAAATGCTGCCTACTAAAACTTTAGCTTCAAGGGAAGAAAATGCTGCGCCAGGCCACAAAAAATCTAAAGAAAGGGTGAGAGTTCTTGCTGCATCGAATGCAAGTGGAGAACATAAACTGAAGCTAATGTTAATAGGCAAGTCTGCAAAGCCTAGAGCTTTAAAAAACATCACTCTGTCTGCGCTTCCTGTTACATACATTAACCAGAAATCTGCTTGGTTGGATAAAAATATTTTTAAGAAGTGGTTTTTTGAAAGTTTTGTTCCTGAGACCAAAAAGTACCTAAAGGAAAAGAACTTGCCTCCCAAAGCAATATTAACCCTTGACAACGCTGGATCACACCCTGATGAAGAAGAACTGAAATGTGGCGAAATTAGAGCATTGTTCTTACCCCCAAACGTGATGAGTTTAATACAGCCGATGGACCAAGGCGTTTTGAGTGCTTGAAAAAGAAATATCGCCGTCGTCTGCTGCAGAGGCTCCTACAAACTACAGAAGGCGAGGGAACCATAGTGGAATTTCTAAAGAATACTACAATGAAAGACGTAGTTTACTGGGTGGCGGAATCAGGGGATGACATAAAGACAGAAACACTAAAGAAGTCTTGGAACAAGATTTTAAAAGAAGAAAATAACAGTTGTAACACCACAGACGAACATGACTTGGTCTTAGCACGACTGATAAAAAAACTTCCGGGTTGTGAACAGTCAAATGAAAATGATGTTTCAGAATGGTTGAATAGTGATGAACAGTTTGAAGTGACAGATGATTCAATCGTTGAAATGCTGAATGAAGCGGCAGAAGAAAATAGTGATGAAGACGTGACTGCAGAGACTGTACCCGTGATGACTCACGCCGAGGGGTTGGCAGCGCTAGACACTGCATTGCGTTATGTCGAACAGCAAGCAGAAGCTACACCGACCGACACGATGCTGCTTAGAAGATGGCGTGACATTGCTGCTAAAAAACGAGGCTCTATTTTAAAACAAAAGACTCTGGACAATTTCTTAAAAAAATAAATTTGTGTGCCTTTTATCTTTTGAGTTTAAACTAGTTCAGGTATGTACTACATTGTTTGTGTTTTCTTATCCGTAAGCAATAAACGTTTGTTTATACATTACTCTTTGCTTTTTTCTTCATCCGTATAATCCGAGTTTTTCCAAATTCGAGGTTGCCTCAGCCCCAATTAACTCGAATTACCGAGACTCTACTGTACTGATACACAAAATTACAATTAATCTAAAGCAGATTTCAGTTGTTTACTGAAATTATTTCCACTAAAGCATTTCTTCAGTATAAAATTTAATATACTTTTATAAGTACTTAACCGTCATTACAGTTTTGTAAGTAAATACTTTTAGCCTTTAATGCTTCAACATAAAAATCATAAATTGTAAACTTCATATCTTACAAATATTTTTATTTCACTGTTTCATATTTCATTTCACCTTTCTAATAAATAATAAAATATATAAACATCACATAGAAAATAGTAATTAAAAGAAAATACGACAAATGAATTATGGTTATAAGCCTTCGGCACAGAGGTGGGTATGATTTGTTCTTCCAAGAGATTCATAACTTAATGCCATCATAAATCTAATATTAAATACTGTACTAACATATGAAAAAAGTATTGTTAAAAGTACATAAGATACAATACTTTCACTATTAACTGTAACAGAAAGTAGGATTTTGTGCGTCCAAACATTGTATAACAGTCAAAAAATGTTTTAAAAATGTGCTTCTACCTAAACAACACTTTCTACTAACTGGATACTGTTTGACTATATTCTAGCCACTTGAAACCCATTAACTAGTACGTATAAAAAACATTAATACTAAACATAATGTGGAAAAGTATCCTATAAATCCGATGAAATATTAAAATTTTAATATGGAAATATAAACACACACACACACACACGCGCGCAACAATCAAAGGGTTAATACTGAATGTTAAGCACCTTATCTGCTGTCATACCTGCTCATAAGTACAAGACTTAATTTCCACAATTCTCATAATGGCAAAGGAATGTTCTAACTCACATTACCATATTATCCCAAAACACAAGGCAACAATTGTTAACAAACCTCTCTTCAAAGACAGGAGCGCCTTATAGGCTAAATCAATTTCTTCTTGCCTTACAGGCGAGTTACTTCTCAAAACACTAGTGGTGTCAATCAATCAACAAAGTTTATATAAAACATGGACAATCTGTCATAGTAAGAACTAATATGAACACAATTTCTATAGACAGTACAACAGACAGATTTAAAGATGATGTACATCACACAACTCATTATAGTAAAGACGATACAACAAACAAAAAGACAGAGCAGTAATACAAAAAAATTGATAAACAATTCAAAAATTATAAATTGCAATTCAAAAAAGGTTTGTTAATGAGGATGTACTGAATGCAAAAATGCCTTGATATTATATTATTAACAAAACATTTTAGTCCAAATAATGTTAATTTTATAGTCCCTATAATATACATTCCCTAAAATTATTGTATTAGAACATGAGACTATCGTTTTGGGAAGCACTCTATAGTTGGGATAATACAGTATCTACAATTCTTGTGCAATTGCACTCTAAATACAAATAATCACATTCACAATAAAACATACTGTTTCAAATTATGATTCAAATTTGTTAATAATTTGTTTAACAATTTTAAAAACTGTTAATTAATTTAAAACTGTTATACAATATTTTATTAAAAGCTCTTTCATCTAACTGTTTACTAACAATTACTAAAAAAAATTAGTAACAATATTTAAAAACTACTCAAAAATAACATAATCTGATATATAATATTGTACAAGCATCAAATGAAAAAGCATTTGAAATTTTTGGACTAGAACTCATCATGTCTTGTCAGAGCTTCACCGAAATCAGTAGCCTGTGAACCTACAAAAAGATCGTACTTTGCCAAAATTTCATCCTTTGTCAGTTTTTGGTCAGCATCTGAATCACTTTCATAAATTAAATGGCGAGCTTCAGCTTCTGGGTGATCAAAATCTGGTGGAATTATCCAGTTTTTCACCTACACACATTAAAAATTATAATTCTCATATGAATAATAATGTAATATTTATAAACACTCTTAAGACTAAAATTTCAAAAGAAAACTACAATGAGGCACAAACACATGTCAAGTGACACCTGACATTTTAGTATAATCTGATTATTACTACAAAAAATTATACACACTGCACAACTAAAAAATGATAAAACATGAAAATATAAATATTAGTAAAACAAGTATAAACTGGAAGTTGAACAGTGCTCATTAACAAACTGGGATAGCAGAAATACACACGAACAAAAAAACGTTTTCAACATGTGTAAAAATGAAAATTACACACCCACATGTTGTACGTATGTCAAACAAAGAGTTTGGGACATAAGCAAAATCAACCTAAATCACCAATGACTTCACAAGAAAACAGCATACACATAAATATACTACGATTAGACTTACACTGATTGTGGAGAATTGTGCAACAAAACTGATTTTTGGGATATGGTATTGATGCACATGATGTGAATGTGTGAGTGAGAGAGGGGATGGAAAGTAATTAAACAAATTACTGATCTGCATTGATGTTTTATATAACTGTAAAAACTATTTAAATATAGACCAAAAAATAACTGAATAGTTGTTTGATGTTGCTTTGTTGAGTAAAACCGAGAATATAATATGGTTGCACCATGAAGCATAACCTCATAGACTAACCCAAGAGATATTTTAAATTATAATTTTTAACATTGTATAACTGTAGTGCGTAATTCACATTAAGATTAAGCTTAACATTTGTTAGTAGGCCTACTGTAACTCAACCACGAAAGCAAAAATATTAAAAAGGGGATAAGAGCTTAACACGTTTCAATGAGTATTACGACCATTAATCATATTAACACAAATTATTTTGTTAATTCTTATTACATATAATCCAATTTAACTTTTCTTTACCAAATAAAAATAAAAATAAATAAATAAATTAGTATGGCTTTAAAACTGCAATTTCAAATAGTTAAATATAACTATGGTGCAATAATGAGGTATAGAAGCACCTGCGGACCAAGGGAGGGGGGCGATCGCCCCCCACCCCAAAGGGTTTAATTATCGGTACATTCATAATGCTGAATATCATCACAACAATGAATATAAAATTCATCACAGGAAAGTTTTATTTACTACCATATAAGTACTATATTCTGTACTGAATATTTCTTAATATAGTTTTCCACCCCCCCAAAAGTTGAACAAAAGAGCAATCTGTAGGTGTGGTGCATTAGGTCACGTAACTAGAAAATTTTAACAGACGTGGAACTGTTCAAACTGTCTCGCTCGTTTACTATCGGGGGAATTGGAAATTTAAGCTAAACTGTCTCGCTCGGAAATATTATCAGGTAGTATATTGTGGGCTCTGAAAGGTTGCAAAGTAAGCGGGAGGTTATCGTTAGTGGGGAAAGGTCCTTCCGGAATGGCGGCAAAACAGTTCTGTCTTTGTACTGTTGCGCCACGCCGCGAAGACTTGTTCGAAATCAACAGTCAAGATCGTTTTGTGGATTAGTACACTGCGTTTATAAGTGGTATTATTTGTAATTGGCTTTTAAAGTGTTTATTATTATTCTGTGATTTGTTTATATATTCATTTACCAAAATGTCTAAAAAAAGAAATGAGGATCATCATACCAATGCTCGGCAACTAAACGCTCCAAGTTGACACATTTTTTTACTCGAATTGATCAACAAAATAAAGTGTGTCAAAACGATACGACGTTTAATAATTCAATTTCTGGTAAGTACGACATCGACATTACTTAGATTTAAAGAAATTGATTTCATGCTTTCGCGAAAAAGTGGTTTACACATTACATAGTGTTATTTTTTAGTAGTAGTATAAAAACGGTTCTAATATTGCACAGTTTTTAGAAGTAGTTCTCTTGAGTTAATACTAAAGTGTAAAAAATAAAAGAGCATAAAAATTTAGTACTAAAAATATAATAGCAGTAACAAATTATAGATATTTTTTTACACTTTATTACATTTTTTGCATTTTTGTATGCAGATTTTTCATTGTTTTCATAAAAATAAAAATAAAACAATTTTTTCAAATAATTTTAAACAATGATTTAATTCTCAACTATTCTATATTCAGACGGAACAAAAGAGAAAAATTCGGTATTGCCGATCAAACGAAAAGACGAGGGTCATCCCGTTCAGTCGGAAAGCTCGAACGACAAGAAAAACGAGCCGGTGTTGCTGATCCAAGAAGGAGCAGACCGTCAACCCATTCAGTTGGACAACTCGAGTTACAAGGAACATGATCCAATATTGCCGATTCAACAAGAAGTCGATCACAAAATTCTTCAGTCGGATGGCTCTCTTGTAAAGGAAAATGATCCAAAGCTGCGGCTGCGTCGAGAAGGCGATGTTCAACATCCCTCACCAAGTACTTCGAGTAATGTAGGTACGATCGAATGTAGTAATATCACCACTCTCGGTGTTGGTGATTATGTAGGAATATTTGTAAATGATTTGGCCAAGAAAAATTTGCTACTGTATCCATGGGTACCACCTAAAAACTATAATTTTCTATATTCAGTGCACAACAAAAAAGGTAAAATGGAAAAAAGGTATGCTAGTGAAAAGCATTTAAATAACTTCAATTGGCTTGTTTTTTCTGACAGTAAGCAGGGATACTTTTGCAAATATTGCCCTTTTTTTGTTAATGCTGGTGTAGGTGGTTATGCTAAAAATGTACCTTTAATCAAGTTGGTCTCCCAACCTTTAAATAAATATGCAAAACTTTTGGGTGAAGACGATGATCTTTTAAAGCATGAAAAGAGCGAATACCATAAGCATGCAGTATTAGCAGCCAAAGATTTTTTGAAAGTTTGTAATAATCCTGAAGTAGATGTTGCAAATCAAGTAAACAGTCATAGATTGAATCAAATTAATGAAAATCGTGCAAGGTTGAAACCTATTTTAGAAAGCGTAATTTTTCTTGGCTAACATAATATTGCGTTTCGAGGACATCGTGATGACGGCCCTCTAAATCTAAACTGTACCGAAAATTAAGGAAACTTTAGAGGGCTGCTAAAATTTCGCGTTAAAAGCGGTGACATTGAGTTAGAGACGCATTTGAAAACGGCAAGCGCTCGTGCGACTTACGTTAGCAAAACTGTACAGAATGATCTCATTGAGTGCTGCGGTGATGAAATTTTATCGATCATTCTTAACCGCGTTAGAAGAAAAAGCAAATTTTACAGCGTTCTTTTTGATGAAACTACCGACATTTTGTGGATATCACAATTGACTCTATGTTTGAGATATGTGTATAATACGGAAGCACACGAAGATTTTCTTAATTTTGTGGATTTGTATGAAACTGTCTATAATTTATCAAAATCAGATACTTTGAACATTTTAGAAACGAAAGTGACTGGTAGTAGCTTGTTTCACGTAGTTTTAGATACATTAAAATCATTGAATTTGAAATTTTGCGTAGCTCTTGCAACTGACGGATGTTATGTCATGGTTTCTGAAGCACAGGGTGCGGTCGCGACTGTGAAAGAGGAGTGCGTGAATGCTGTCTATTCTCCGTGCTTAAATCATAAACTAAATCTCTCGCTTTCTAAGTCTTCGAGTGTACAAGCCGCTCGAAATGCAGTCGGAACAATGACAGAAGTTATAAACTTTTTTAATTCTGCAAAACGCACTCCGTTCTTTAAGACGTTTTGGGCTCTCAATTAGATAACCTTTGCGAGACTAGATGGGTTGAAAGGCATGAAGGTGTTTTAAAATTCAGGAGTGATATCGCAAAAATCGTTGATACTCTCGATACCATTGCATCATGGCACGACATTAATGCTGCTAGCAAAGCTAAATGCTTAAAAATAGCGCTTTGGGAAAGCGAATTTTTGATTGCGATGGTTTGCTTATCCGATATACTTGCAACTACTTTGCAATTAAGCTTGTTTCTACAAAGAGTCGATATTGATGTGAAAACTGCTCGAGATACCGTTAGCGATACCATTAAACTTCTAGAAAGAAAGCGCAAAAATTGTGATGTAACATTAAAAAGTATTTATGATGAGGTGATAGGTACTAGATTGCAGAGGAACTAGATACCGAGATTAAAGTGCCCCGAATTTCTAAAAAACAAAAACAAAGAGAGAATTATCCTACCGACGATGCGGAGGCTTATTATAGGCAATCGATTTATGTGCAACTCTTTGATAATATTATTGTAGATTTAAAAAGTCGTTTCTCTGATGAAAATTTAGATCTGTTTCATTTGTCTGTATTGTTTCCGAATCCATCAGTACTAGCAAATAAAACTGCATTGAAAGATGCCGTAAAACAAATAGGAAAAAAATATTCTACTTTTTTTGAAATGTCTGAAGGTGTGTTAGAGAAAAGGATCCTTTCAGAACTTGATATGTGGAAATTGAAGTGGGAAAGAGAAAACTATGATTCTTCTTATACTGTGATCAATTTGTTAAAAGCTTGCGATGAAGATATTTATCCCGTTTTGCATGTACTTTTAACAATTTTTGCAACTATTCCCTGCAGCACGGCAACTTGTGAAAGATCCTTTTCAGCTCTAAAACGCCTAAAAACATGGCTTAGGTCAACTATGAAAGAAGAAAGGCTTAACGGGCTTGCTCTTCTCCATGTACATAATGACATTAAGTTAGACCTCGATGCTATTATAGACAGATACGTGAAAACACATAAACACAGATTAGAATTTATATTGTAACAGTTATGCGAATGTATAATGTAATATTGCGTAAATGTATATATGATAAATCTATACAATGTATACATATATGATAAAAGTAAATGTATATATGATAAAGAAAAAATGTATATTTTTGTATATGTATGTATATTTTGTCACACAATGCGAGTATTAATTTTCCAATAAAAAACAAAATATTATGTAAGTTTTTAAAATTTTCTTTCAATTAATATACTCATTGATTTTTTATGTATTTTTAATTAATTACTACTACTATTATTTAAACAATGATTATTAATCAATTATATGCATATATTATACACACAAGCGTATTATATATATATATATATATATATATATATATATATTACATTTAATATTTATAATTAAATTTACCTCAAGATGTTATTTTTCCTTTTTGGTACATGTTTCGAGAGTTCCCGTTCTCTCATCCTCAGCCTTTGTGATCCTGTGTCTGGTGAAGTATTTGTGTGTTGGTTGCTGGATGCTATTAATGTTGTTTGTTGGTCTTTGGTATTTTAAAGTTGTGTTATTGTGTGTGATTGTGGTATATGTATTTGTATTTTGTGTATTTTCGATGTTGAGTGCTTTGAATATTGTGTCATGTTTTGTATTGATTTGTATTTGTTCTGGTATTAGTTTGTTTTGTGTTTTATATTTGTATATTTGTAAATTTTCCCAAATGTTCATTATGGTGCCTTTGTGTGGTATATGTTTTATTAGTGACACATTGGTTAAGTCTGGGAATTCATGTCCTGTGTTTATTCCATGTGTGGCTAAATTGGATTTATATATTTTAGGTAAATTGGATATATACAGAATGTACAAAATTCCCCTAAACAAACAAGAAACTGACAAAGAAAGAAATATAATATACCAAATTGGTTATGAAAACGGATACAATAAAAATACTGTGAACAAAATAGAAAATAAAATCAAATATAAAATAAAAACTGAACAATTAAGAATTAATCAAAATGAACAACACATAAATAATAACAACAACAAAAAATGGGCTACATTCACATACATAAATAATAAAATGACAAAACTATTTAAAAACAGATATAAAAATAGCATACAAAACTAATAAAAATAAATTACAAAATCTAAATAGCTCACACAACAACTAACGGTATATACAAAATTGAATGCCAAGATTGCAATAAATGTTACATAGGACAAACAAAAAAACAGCTGAAAAAAACGTTCTTTTGAACACTGAAACGCATACAAAAAACAAATACTATACCACAATCACACACAACAACACAACTTTAAAATACCAAAGACCAACAAACAACTTTAATAGCATCCAGCAACCAACACACAAATACTTCACCAGACACAGGATCACAAAGGCTGAGGATGAGAGAGAGAACGGTAACTCTCGAAACATGTACCAAAAAGGAAAAATAACATCTTGAGGTAAATTTAATTATAAATATTAAATGTATTATATACATCAAGAAACGGACTGTAGCAGAAAGTGATTGAATATATATATATATGTGTGTGTGTGTGTGTGTGTTAAACCCCCCACTCTCCCACTCTCCAATGCAGAGCCCACAAATCGCCACCCCCAAAGCGGAGCCCTGGATCCGCCGCTGTATAGAAGTATAGGTATTCTCTAGTGTGAATGATACACTGCTAGTGACAAGACGATTTCATTCAATAGATGGTTATAATAAAACATGTATACTGAGATGAATATGAGTTCAGTTAATTCAAACATCACCTTACTGTAACCTAACCTGTGTTTAACGGGTTGAACTAAATGAACCTAGGGGAGGGGGAGATTCTTTGAAGGGGAAATACTGTTTTCTAAGTTTAAGTTACTTCAATAAAAAAAATGAAATGTTCCTCACAAACCACCTGTAAAATTGTGAGTGGCAAACCTGGTTTTGGGTTTTTATGATAGGTTTTGGGGCCTTGCTAGCAGACCTAATGTTTCAGCACAATTGTTAATCATAAACTGGTGACTTTTCACAGAGTACCGTGCTGGGACTATAGCCATATGAAAGGTCAATGTTGCAAACAATTACATGCTCTGCATTTGGTAGCGCTCAACAAATCTGTCACAAACAGCTCCCCATATGAAAAACATTGTTGTAGTCGGTGTTTATCAAAAAATAATGGATTTATCTCCCAGTGCATGGATAACATTAGATTAGACATTACTTAAATTAAGACATTAGACAATTTAAGTAACTTTGCTATCTTCCCACTACTGCCTGATATAATATCTCCCTCAGTTACAAAACATTTTTCAACAACACTTACTTCTTCTTTATCCATATATCCATCTCCATTCTTATCTCTGTACACACTAAACTGTTCTTTCTCATTGTGTACCCATTCTGGTTCCTCTTCACCTTCAGATCCTCTGTACATATCTCCTACAAAAATTATACACAATTATAAACTAACTGACATATTTAAACCAACTATGTACTTTTACCATTACACAAATATTACTACTGGTACTTGCAAAAACACTGTACTACTAACCCTCCAATTCAAATTTAGAAACATATATCTACATTTTGAAAGCTCAGTACACTCACAAATCTCACTTACCTATATACTCCTGAAGTGAAATACGTCCATCTTTGTCCTTATCAATATCCTCCATGGTTTCAAGCACAACAATATCACGCATATGTCCAGTTTCTTCAGGATGAAGGAAAGCTGAAAATTCTTCTTTTGTCAACTGGTCGTCACCATCTGAATCTGCTACAGACCAACGCCTACGGTCACGTTTTTGCATATTCTGATAAGAGAAACCTTCATCCTCTTTTTCTGTTTCAGTTGCATCCATGTCTGCAACAGATATTTCCATAAAAGCATTGATGAATAATAATTATTAACCAAACACCTATCCTAATATAGAGAACTAAATTTATAATTAAACTAGGAACAGAGAGAATCTTAGTAACTTGTTTAATTAAACCTACTTACTACACCTGAGATAATAAATGAGAAATCAAAATTTCATTCATTAGCATTTTTTCATGTAAACTCGAATAATTACTGTAATAGCATTAACTTTACAAAGTTGCCTTGCACAAGACATAGTATTAAATTTCACTAATCATTAAAAATTAATAAACATGATGTGATTAAAAAACAGGGAAATAAACGCTAATTTTTATGTTTCATAATAGAAGGTTTAGTGAGGTTTGGTCAATAAATATAGACATATCTTTTACATCACTTGTGTCGATGTTTTGGCAACATTTATTATCATCATCAGGACCTGTGTATGAACCATAAAAAAATAATCATATACACAAACAGTTCAATTAATCGAGTTGTAACGGGACATTTAAGCCCCCCTAAGAATCTTTTGGGGAAAAGAGGTCACAATAATAATTGTAAATTGTATTTATGAATTATAACGACGCATGCCAGTGGACGAGGTCAACAGCGAAACGACAGAGAAGCAGTATTTTTAGCAGTATAAACTTTGACCTATGTACTCAGTGAGCAAAATATCTGACGTCAGAGACATTCCCAGCCATTCGTCATCGCTGGAATGTTGATCCAAAATAATGATCCCATCAAAATTGGTGTTCAAACACAAAAAGAACAATGAAACCAGACCACGTGATCGGTCGCCAAATTAAGAATCGTCATCTTTACGAAGCCCCAGTCGGCCATGAACATCTAATAACTAAGGACGTGAGCCGTTAGCTCGCCCACCGGCTGAGTACCATTTTCGTCTTGCCCGCACACCACAAAATGTGAATTTTTACATACTAAATCCAAGAAACAGTATTTTGATTCGCAAGATAAATACAGTGTCAAATTAAAGCAAAATGACAGTTCGGCGGTAAAATAAAAAGGTGAAAACGAGGAGACATCTAGATAGTGTGTGTGCACGAGGAGACATTCCATGGACGCACCTCTACGAATCATGAAAGGAAAGTAAATCATACTAGAATCAATAAAATCTGGCAATTTTACGAAATATATAAAATGATCTCAAAGAGGGGAATATAAAAAATGTACCGTATGAAAGTGTGTGTGATTGTGTGAATAAAGAATATATATTTAAGAAGTGCTGGGTTGTGATCAAATATATATATATATAAGCGCCTCATGGCAGAATAGATGTTTTCATTTAGAGAGAATGTCAGTATAAAGAAAAATAAAATAATATTATATTTTAACTTTATAAATATGTATTTTGTTTAATTGTATTTGCCTATTATTCTCTGCCAAGTACACTAAACAATATCCCTGGATAACCCTTGCAAAAAGGTCCACACAATAATTATAAATACTGAAAAGCTTCAGTTGGCGCCCGATAACAGTGACGTTGTAAATTAAATTTAAATTTACAACTTAGTTGAAAATGGCAGAGAAAAATACAAATACAAACTTGTATGAGAATGCATCTGTGGAATCCATGTTGGATGCCACACAATATGATGTAATAACCACAAATAACTTGACACAAAATGAAAATGTCAATGAGAGTGTAGGCGAGATAGCAACAGATGTAATTGAGATGGTAGAAGCTGAGAGTAGTAAAAGTAATGATGTAAATATACTTAATCAATTAGCAATGATTATGGAAATGATGAATAATAAATTTGACCCACAAAACAAGAATCTGAATGAATTTAAAACTGAAATAAAGTCAGAGAATATAAGAATGATGCGTGTGATGAATGCAAGTAACATAGAGCTGAAAACTGAAATAAAAGCAGAGCTAAATGAAATAAATAATAGACTTGACAAACAAGACGAGAAATTAGGAGACAAATAATGAATTTGTGAATATAAGAAGCGAAATAAAAATGAGTAAATTAAGTATGAATAACCAATTTGAAAGTACTGTATAAGTGAGAGTTTTAATGGAGTGAGTGTAAAGTTCGTTGAAATAAATAATAACTAGAGAAACAGAGTGAGACTATTGCTGGAGTGAAAGGTGAAATGACTATAAATATAAATAAAATACAAACCGAGATAAAAAATGATATACAAACAATTAGTGAAAAGCAGGATGAGAAACTGCTAGAGACAGACAAAAAATTTGATGCGTTAACTAATAAAGTTAACGATAAACTTAAAAAACAAAATGAAAAAATTGATGGTAATGTGGAGAAGTTTAAAGCTGAGTTTGAGATGGACATGAACAAGAAACTTGTTACAAAGATACAGGAATATAAAGTGGAAATTGAGAGTAATGTTCAAGGTGTAATTGATGAATGTGAACAGATTAAAAAAGCAAATAAGCTACAAGAGGGTATTAATAATGAATTCAAAAGTAACACTGAACAAATTGATACAATTAAAGCTAGTGTAACTAATTTAAAAGGTAAACAAACAAAACATGAACAAGAAATAATTAAAGTTAGAGAAGATCTAAGCTTAGCAATTAATCAAAAACTAACCAATATGAGTGAGAGAGTGAACACTGACGTTGAGTTAGGTTATTTCAGTAATGAGCGTAAGGGGGTGAACCCCATACAATTTTTAAATTCAATAAAAAGTTTTAATAAGTATAACAAAGAAAGTTGGGAAATAAAATTGGTACGAATTTTGAAATATTTTAAAGAGATTAAAAAATTCTTCTTGTTATACGCAGGTCCATATGATGTTCGTGAAGTAAAAATGGAAAATGGTTATGTATTAATAGACCTGTAAACCCGAGAAATAAAAGGAACTTATAATGTAACACAATTAAAAAGGTATTATTTATCTGAGTAATGTTAATTATTCTTTTAATTCATTAAAATAATTAATAAATAAATACAGATTATTTTATAATTTAATGAAATGGGGGGGGTACATAAAAGTATAACCTTTGGATTCCCCAATTTCGGGCGGTCCCGGCCTTACCAGCCCAGACTGTGGTTTTGGATGACAACCAATTGTGGGCAGACTTATTGTAACCTGACCATGAAATTGGTACTGACAATTTAGAAATTAACAGGGGGTTTTCATCAGGGGAATCCACATAACTATGGAACAGCGGATACCACTGAATGGGGTGATAGAACCGTATTAAGGGCATATGAATCATTATAGTAGGATTACTGGTGTCCTCGGATACCAGTAACGCTGAATTTTTATATAACGCCGAAGCAAGAACGGTGTAAGCAGCGTTTGCACCCTAATAAAATTCAGTTCTTGTGGAGGCAAATGGGCGCTACAGTCCAACATCATTAAGCAATAGTGTGTGTGGAAAGGAGCTGGCCGTTACAAGCCAGGGGCGTAAATAATAGAGTATTTTTGCAACAAGGTAAATGCCTTACACGGTTTACCCGTGAGGTGATTTACCTAATTATAACTGGGTAAAGGGGGGATATTAGGTAATGAGGAGAAGGAGGTTACTAAACTGTTAGTAACGAGTTATTAAATATAAAAATTAGTTATGTCAATGATTTAGAGTGTGTAGTTGATTTTATGATGTAACTAAATGATTTTGTATTGATTTAAGGAGTATTATGATACTCAAGGATGCTTAACGATTGTTAAGTAAATAATTTGTTCTGATGTAGTTGATTTAATGTGTTTTACTCTATATAAGAAGTTTATTAATTTTGAAATGTGAATTATATAATGGAAGATATTTGTATGTTGTAATGGGAAATGTTTATTTAAATTCTGATGGGAATCAGGGCAATAATTTTGAATTTTGGGACAAGAGTTAACGAGAGAAGGGTATACAGAATGTTGATATGGAATTTTTTAAATGTAAAAAAAAACAAAAACAAAAAAAAAACCCAGTGCTTCTTAACGCAAACCAGCACAGCTAAGGGGAACCAGATCAGTTAGGGATATGGTGTTATACAAGGCCACTATTTGATATTTTGATTTCTTGTTTCAGTGTCTGGTGATGCTGTGGCGGCGGTCCTGTGCTGGACTGCGCGTCAGAGCAGGGGCGTCAAGTGCCTGTCTGGCCTTGCGGTGTTGGGATCTCGAGAGAGAAGTCCAGTAAGGTCATCCAGGTGCGGTCACAATCACTGGACCAAGGGGTAAGTTAACCACGAATTTGAATAAAACGTAAAGGGAGTTGTGGCGACATATCCAGACTGATCCCTTTAGGAAGTATGAGAGTGTCAATGAGAGTTTTTATGCTTCGGCATAAAACCTCTCATTGAGGGGGTATTGTAACGGGACATTTAAGCCCCCCTAAGAATCTTTTGGGGAAAAGAGGTCACAATAATAATTGTAAATTGTATTTCTGAATTATAACGACGCATGCCAGTGGACGAATTAGTGTCAAGGTCAACAGCGAAACAACAGAGAAGCAGCTATTTTTAGCAGTATAAACTTTGACCTATGTACTCAGTGAGCAAAATATCTGATGTCAGAGCCGTTCCCAGCCATTCGTCATCGCTGGAATGTCGATCCAAAATAATGATTCCATCAAAATTGGTGTTGAAACACAAAAAAAACAATGAAACCAGACCACGTGATCGGTCGCCAAATTAAGAATCGTCATCTTTACAAAGCCCCAGTCGGCCATGAACATCTAATAACTAAGGACGTGAGCCGTTCGCTCGCCCGCCGGCTTAGTACCGTTTTCGTCTCGCCCGCACACCACAAAATGTTAATTTTTACATATTAAATCCAAAAAACAGTATTTTGATTCGCAAGATAAATACAGTGTCAAATTAAAGCAAAATGACAGTTCGGTGGTAAAATAAAAAGGTGAAAACGAGGAGACATCTAGATAGTGTGTGTGCACGAGGAGACATTCCATGAATGCACCTCTACGGATCATGAAAGGAAAGTAAATCATACTAGAATCAATAAAATCTGGCAATTTTACGAAATATATAAAATGAGCTCAAAGAGGGGAAAATAAAAATTGTACCGTATGAAAGTGTGTGTGATTGTGTGAATAAAGAATATATAATTAAGAAGTGCTGGGTTGTGATCAAATATATTGTAACAAGACCCTGTATGCCGGTCCTTACAAAAAATAAAAAGTAGATGGAAAATTTTATAAAAAATAAAATTTTTCAATAAAAAAAATAATTTTGTTTATGTTAATAAATCTGTGTAAATAAGAAATAAAGCTGTTTTAAAATGTTTTGTAAAAATGTTGATAATCAGGCAGGTATTTATTAACTATCGAGCACTTCTGGAAGATTTGAACGAAGTCTGGAGTTAAATAGATTAACTCCAGTCAGCAATCGATCGATGATTTTTCTTGCTGGTCCAATATCTCACTTAAATGAAATATTTTCTTCTTCTTGAAGTCCCTTAGCCTTAATAAATAATCTTAAATTAGCCTGTGAAATAATAACAGATAAAAAACAATTGAAATATATTGATTTATTGAACAATTTAATAAATAATCGATCTTTTATCGACTGAGAACAATTATCGACTCCGTCTCAGGGAACTATCGATTGTGCATACAGTATAAAAATTATTATAGGTATTATATAAAGGACAGGTTCTTTGAGCGATTAAATTAATAGTCAGAGAAGGATGACGAGAAAGTATAACATTAACAATTAAAATAAATTCAATAATTATTATTTAATAGTATTTAAATAATTCTGATATATAATGTTTAATAAATTGTTTTGTCAGACCATTGGCAGCTTTTATGACGTCACCACGATGAAGAAGGCAGGCTTCGTAAAATCCAAAGATGGCCGCTACTCGATCTGGATATATTACTGCGAAGTCGTCGTGTCAGAAAATCACAACAAAATTACCTTCATGAATGTTTGAAATGTTCCTGCACTGGTGTAATCTGTCTATTAGGTAGTTTGGTGTGTTCTGAAGAAGTGTTCCGTGTATATTGGTGTTAATTAAGTTAGTTGGCATGTGTTCACTTCTGTTGGTTAGATTGTCTGTAAAAGTGATTATGCGTTGTAGCGTGAATTGTGTCAAATATATAGTTTTACTGTTTTATATCACTCGTATCATGAAGTTAGGTGTTATTTCTCACTATTGTCGTTAAAGTTTTGGTAAATTTAGCTCAGGAAGTGTTCAATTCATCTAACTCTCGATGCACTGACATTAATAGTAATTTGTCGTACCATTTTCTACTCGGGTTTAAAGAACGTTTTGTCACACAACTATTCAGCTTGATATTCAACAAAAGACTAATTAACTTGGTCAAAATCTGGCCCAGTTAATCTTTGAAAAAGTATTGTTAACATATTTCGATTACCCATACACATGTTACAATATGACATTATATATGGAATTTATTTATTTTATTCATCACTTTCATGAATTATGAACCTTATCATTGGTTTAATCATCTCATTCCCTTTAAATTGATGTATTATAGTCCATATCTGTAGACATTTTGTGGAAATTAACAAATTTCTTTCCCTTTTTGGAAATATAGGCTCAAAATTGGATTTCCGTCTTTATACAATTTTCCTCCATTTTAATTATCATTAATACTATTATAATAAATTTTAATTAGTCATATTCCTCTTCCTTTCCTTAAATACATATAAATTAAACCTTTGAACTGGTTTTCTGTGTTAATCTCTGAATTTGACATTGCTCTTTAAAATTAATTAATTTATATATTTTGAAAATTTACAATATTTTAAGGTATCTTTCCTTATTATCATTTTAACTCATAGGATCATTCACAGTAGTGGTTAACTGATTTACCTTATCTAAATCTTGCTAGTTTACAGGATTTATAAGTGAATTATACTGGTTTATATTGTTTCTGTGAATTCACCAAATGGCCTAGAGTTTAGAATTTTATATTTCTGTCTTTCTCAAATAAATTTAATCCTAACTCCTCCTCTGACTTTACATAGTTACTATTACATGAAAATAAAATGGTTTATAACTTATTGTGAGGTGTAGTATTTAATTAACACTAC
Organism: Magicicada septendecula; assembly: GCA_034769895.1. NCBI lineage: Eukaryota > Metazoa > Arthropoda > Insecta > Hemiptera > Cicadidae > Magicicada > Magicicada septendecula. Next base: position 439,002,740 of record CM068369.1, on the reverse strand, counting down.
TGTTATTAAAATAAATAATTATGAACATTATTTAACAATCTGCACAATTGAACATACTGCTGACATGGTTTGAACATATACTTTTAACTCTTTCTGAGTTAACATAGCATACCTACTGAAACATTATTAATGGTATGTATGCTGTTACTTAGCAAACATTATTCATTTTAAACACATAATATAAATCTTATTTTCTAATAACTCTTACAAACACATTGATTTTATGGCTGTGAACAAACAGTCTATATAAACATTTTAAACCTATGAATACTAAATTAATGCCAGTCCTTTCTGGTCTAAACCATTATTATTTATGATCCCCTTCATCAGTAAACATGACCACCCATACTCTAGCTATTAGCATTTTTTACAAATGTCTTGTAAATAAAGAGTTACATTAAAATAATAAAATACTGGAAATCTTCCATTTTATTATTTTATTATGCTGTTTATTATTGGATATTAAAGTTATTATATAGCATATTGATAAGTCATAGTATCACTAACTTTAAGTTTATTGCATTTCCAAAAAACACTTACACAAATTCACTTTCACTGTTGGTTCTGATATTTTGAGTCTTATTATCTCAGACCAGACCTTTAGTAATCATGGACTGTTAAGACTTGTTTATTTTCTTATCACACAATAGCTTTAGTCGGTTCACTTCTTATAATACTATACAGCACTTCAGTTTTCTAAATAATTACATTCTTATAGAATTTTGATATGTTATACTTTCTTTTTAATCGTTTTTGTGGGTTTGGGGTTGATGGTAGTTAATAATAATAATAATAATAATAGGTTTTACTACGGTGTTTCTTTCATACTATTTCTTCCTCTCCTCCTGTCTTCTTTCTTGTCCTTCTTCTTATCTTCTTTCTTGTCTTCATTCTTGTCCTTCTGGTCTTCTTGTCTTCCTTCTTCATTCTTGGGTAAACCAAGGTACTTGGTGTTATCTCGACTGATGTTTAGTTTGGAGCATCTAATTTATTTACTGATACGGACCTTGTTCTTCTCTAAAGGTTTCAGGGTATTGTTTTCTTCCTGATCACAAACTTTATTCTTCCTTCTTCTTGTCTTTGGGGTAATTTGGTATTCACCACTCTTAAACTGATTCTCTTTCTTCTTGATATGGTGTTATTTAATTTGTTTACTGCTCCTAGCTTCCTGGGTAAATTACTGATCTTATAATATGAGTTGCTTTCAATACTTTCTTTGATATTTAAACAGTGGTTTTTGTATAATGTAATGAGGATTTTTATTTTATCGTGGTTCATTCCTTTGATTTCCTTAAATCTCATTCAATATTATTTTAACATATGTGGTGCAATTAAACTTTTATGATTTTATATGACTTAATAAGTAGTGGATTTTCTGTCACGCTACAGAATGCCCTTCTCCAGAAGTAATTTTTTCAGACTATACTTGCTTTGTTTGAAACAATTGCTAATGATAATTATTCTAGGTTTGTTATTATTCTGGACTTCCTTCCATTTTAAAAATCTTCTTATTTATATTTGAGTTTATTTCTTTCTCATTCTCACTGGATCTTCCTTGATAGTAATAGTCATCTGAGTTTCATATTTATTATTTCATTTTCATATTTCTTCTTAGTATTTTCTCCTTGGGATATTTCCTCCCTATCGTTCCCTACTTTGTGAGCTGGTTCAGTTCAGAGAGGCACTGTATGCTACTTTCCTCTGCTGTCCAATACTTCACACATATTTGAGTACAGAGGCAAATCATCTCTGCTCAAAAAACATATTAATACTGCTGGAATTATCTACAGACAGATTAAAAAATTATTCAGAATAGTACACATTTGTTACTATTTAAAAAAAAAAAAAAATATCTTTGGGATACTTCACTTATTACTTATTATATTTCTCAGAGATTTTAATATTCCTATCTCAGTTGTTCTTCTGACTCGTTAACTGGATGTTTCTTTCATTTGATATTATGGTAGGAAGCTCTTCTATTATTACATTTTTCAACTTTTCTTATCATATAAATCTTTTGGTTATAAATTCTTTATTACCTTCTGGTTTTTTTATTATAATCTGCATTGTTTATAGTAGCATATCTTTATGACATTTTTAGACTGTTTCTTTGTTCTTATTATTTCCAATTGTTCTATTTTCTAGAACTTTTTATAACTGTCATTATCATAATTGACATTTAATTCATAAATCATTTTATATTAATTCGTTTAATTACATATATCTTTGATATTATTCTCACATTATTCCTGTCATGGTTATTATACTTTCGAATGAATGTTTTTTATTAATTTCATAATGAGGTCATAATTTCTCCTCATACCACTTCAAAGTTTCATTATCTCATAATTCCAAATAAGTTTTTGTACTTTATTATATTCAATCACTCAAATCGTATTACTAAAAAAAAATTTTTTTTTAAATTTCCTTTGGCATCATTTTATGGAAAGGTTTTTACTCTTTATATTGAAATTAGACATGATCATATTTTCCAGAATTATTTGTTTTAATTCTAATGTCTGTTTCCTTTATTCATCCCATTATGATCCTTTATTAACATGGTAAATATATTTTATGCTTACCATAAATATGGTATTAAACCTCTTCTGTTTATTTCAACAAAGTGTTTTATTAATAATTGGTTGGTAAGTTGTACTTATTCTTGGTCTGGAAACTTGATTTATACACAATTCAAAATTCACTCTTCTTATATTTCCATAAAGTTTTCTCAAATAATTTGTATGTAAGGTGGGCTTGCTTTTCTTTTTAGAACTTATATTATTTCAATCTAAATTCTGTTTTATTCTAGCCATAAAGTTTTCTTCAAATAGTTGTTATGTAAAGTATTACATTGTTTTTGGAATTTAGAGTTTTTTCTAAATTCTTGTTTTCTATTCTCTTCCAAAATGTTTATTTCAAATTCCGGTTTAGTAAGATGGTCTTACCTTGTTTTAAAATTTTGACGATTTTATAAATTCTTCTTCTTATATTATTGCCATAAATTTTCTTCAAATAATTTTTATGTAAGGTGGGCTTACATGTGTTTTAGAATTTGGTTGATTTTAAATTCTAACTTCTTCTTATATTATTGCCATAAAATTTTCTTCAAATAATTTTTTATGTAAGGTGGGCTTACATGTGTTTTAGAATTTGGCTGGTTTTAAATTCTAACTTCTTCTTATATTATTGCCATAAAATTTTCTTCAAATAATTTTTATGTAAGGTGGGCTTACACGTGTTTTAGAATTTGGTTGGTTTTTATTCATAAAATTTCTTCATGGATGCCTGGTTAAAGACACCCTTAACTTTATTTGAATTCATTTCCTTTATTTCGTACATGCTGTTGTTATTGTTCTTAGAGACAATATAGGGACCAGTGTACAGAAGCAATAATTTTTTTGTTATCCCCTCTAAAGAACTGGGTAATTCCCTATTCTTCAACAACACCTTCTCTCCAACGGTATAATTAATAACCTTACCCATGCTTTTATCATACTTATTCCGCCGTTTCTCCTGATCTTCGGCCACCTTATTATGAAACTGAATTCTATTAAATATATATTTATGCTCTCTGGGGAACTCCAAGATATCTTCGATCTCCCTAGGGGGTTGTCTCTCGTACATTGCGGAGTATGGGGTTATTCCTATGGCTGGATGGTATGCCAGGTTGAGGAATTCTTCAGTGGCCTCCAAGTATTCTTGCCACCTCCTCTGCTGATCGTGGCAATACGTTCTTAATAGGCGCCCCACCTCTCGCAAGACTCTTTCGGCCGGGTTACTGCTCGGGTGGTATACTGATGTCTTGTATGTATGAACCCCCAATGACAGCAGTGTATCCCGCCATTTCCTCCCCTTGAATTGTGTTCCGTGGTCGGTTATGATCGATACCGGTTTTCCGACGGTTGGGAAGTACTGGTTGATCAGGATTTCAAGAACTTTATTCGTAGTCGCCCGATTCGCTGGGTATAGCTTCACGAACTTGGTATAATGGTCCATTATGATGACGAGATATTTGTATCGGTGGCGGCCTCCACTGCGGGGAAATGGCCCACAGATATCCAGGAATACCTTCTCAAGTTTCGACTGGGAGGTTATCGGAATCATCTGCCCCTCTCTTTTCTCGTTGTTTGTTTTTACGAGTTGGCAAATGCGGCAGTTTCTAATGTACCTCCGTACCTTCCGATTTATGTCTTTGATATGGCAGCTCTCTTCCAGGGCCTTTACCACCTTTAAGGCGCCCATATGCCCATATTGAACATGATAATTGAACACTATCTCCTTCTCGATATGGGTCGGAACTATAACCTTCCATTCCTCCTTATATAAAGATGGTCTTGAAAACAGGATTCCATTATGTATTTTATAATATTGGGAGATTGTCTCATCCCCTGCTTCCAATCTTGTGGTAATAGAGATTAACTTCGGGTCAGCTTGTTGGTGTGTGCTTAGGTGTTCCAAAATTGATTGTAGACCGGCGCTGCTGCTTAGAATATGGTATACTTTAAGAATACTCTCCTTCTCCCCCTCGAACGTCTGTTTGTCAATGTCTACTCTAGACAATACGTCCGCGACGACATTCTTCCTTCCGGGGATATACTCCCACTTAAGGTCGTATTCTTGCAGCAATAGTATCCACCGCGTTAACCTTCCATGGCTTAACTTACATCTCTTAAGGAACGAGATAGATTTATGGTCTGTTCGGACGGTAACGGAATAACCAAGGATATAAGTGCGGAACTTTCCGCACGCGAACACGACACTCAATAATTCCTTTTCTGTAACGTGGTAGTTTTTCTCACATTGATTCAATGCTCTGCTGGCAAAGCAGATCACAAGATGTTCGCCCTCCTCATCCTCTTGATATAAGGTAGTGCCGAAGCTGATGTCACTGGCATCACAATTAAGAAAGAAAGGCTTGTTAAAATCTGGATGGCGGAGTATAATGGGTTCAAGGAATTTTTGTTTTATAAGAGATAATATATTTTGTTGTTCATTACCCCAGATCCATTGATTTTTGGATGACAGTTGCGGCTGAAATCTGGCAGTCAGTTCTGAGTATTTTTCCTGGAACTTACGGTAGTAATTACAGAGTCCCAGGAACGACTGTAACTGCCTTTGATTCTTAGGTGTAGGAAAGTTCTGAATCGCTTCGACTTTTTCAGCCGACGGTGAGATTCCCTGATCATTTAAGATGAAGCCTAAGAATTGTATTTCCTTAGCAATGAAATGAGATTTTGCTAATTTTAGCGTAATATTGTTTGTCGCTAGCTTCTGTAATACGTGTTCCACACGGTAGCAGTGTTCCTCCCAAGTTTCTGAGGACACTAGCAAGTCATCGACATATATGGTGGTGAATTGTAGTGCTTCTTGGCCAAGTATCTGGTCCATGCAGTGCACAAAGACTGCGACTGAGTTTACCAGTCCGAAGGGCAACCTCTTAAACTGGTAGTTCCGCCCTTCGAATATAAAGGCCAGATACTGGCGACTCTGTGGATGTAATTCCACCTGCCAGTACCCGCACACCGTATCCCACGTACTGAAGTATTTGGTACCATGGAACCATTTTAAAATCTCCTCAATCTCACCGGGCGAAGTCCTGTCATTAATGATCATTTTATTTATTTCGTGCGCATCTAAACACAAACGGACTTGTCCTTTTTTCTTAGGAATAGCCACGATAGGACTTGTATATGGGGAATGGCTACTCTCTATAATGTCACGGTTAATCATTTGCTCTATTTCAGCTCTTACTGCTTGCTTTCGTGATTGCGCAATGGGGTAAGACTTCCGGTTAAAGTCCACTGTGTCTCGGAACTGTAGAGTACACTGGAAGTTTTTCACTTTACCGGGCTCATCAGAAAAGACTGATTTATATTTGTTATATATGTTTATTAATTTGTTCGCTTGGTTTATTGTTAAACTTTCGCCAGTTATACCGCTCCGGAAATCCCTGATCTCCTGGATTTTTTGTGACCATAAATCTTCATTGGAGGTGTCGTCTATCCTTTGTTCGATTATAGATGTTGGATGGATGTAGTTAATTTTTCGGATTTGCTGGTGGATACTATCTGGAACGACTTGGTCACTACCCACCAAGTTCGCCGTCCAAGTATGTCCGTTAGAAAACAGCGACAATGTTTCAGTTCTCAGATCAATGATGGCGGAATTCCTCCTAAGCACATCACACCCGACCAGTATATTAAATGGCAGACCGCTCGCCACCAAGAATTCCATGTCAATTGCTATACCACAGCTCATCACACTGGCGGAGACTTGCCTACGTATTGTTTTATTTTGTCGGCCGGTTGCACCCAACAAAACAATATTATTCAACGGCTACGTTGGTAAAGTTCTCCCGCACTCTTGCTGTATCCTCTCCAACTCCGTCGTACTCATGATTGACACGTTCGAACCAGTATCGATCATTAACTTGGCTGGGATGCCTCTACCTTGGCGTCGACATGTATTATTTCATTATTGAAGTTATTGGTGGGATTCCTGTTATCCTCTTCCAATAATTCATGTCTGATGTCCTTTAGGTAGTTGTACCCTATGATTGTGATACGATTGTTATTATTCTCATGATTGCACTCATTATTATTATTATACCCAGTATTTAGGAGCAGTAACGGGTTCTGGCGATTTATTACTGCCTGTGCCCGTTTAAAGGCTTGGCATCATTATTCCTTTGAGCCATACTAGTCGATGCCTCAGTTGGGATGCTTAGAGTGGTTCCCTGTCGATCTGTCCTATGGTCTTCCGGTCGTTCGTGGTTAGACCTCCGTTCAGCGTCATCTAAACTATTACTCCTCCTTGCCGGATAGTACCTTGGTTGGTCCCGTTCTAGGCTCCTCCGCCTTTCTTCGTATCCGCGGTAGCTGTTTCTTCTATTGTGGTTGAATCCTCGCTGTTGTCCATTTGTGGCTCATATGAAGTTCACTCTAGGGCGAGGAAACCTATTATTAACGGGATTACCATTATTGGGACCCGCACGATTATCATTATTATGGTAACGACTATTACCATAATTGGGGCTTCTCTGACTATTTGTGTTATTAGGGTAGGGATTGCGGTTACCCTGATAACCATTAGAGGGTCGACTCGGGTTTGGATGGTTTGGACCCGTATTATTATTATTATTATTATTATTATTGTAACTCGAATTGTTCATATTATTATTACTAAAATTGTTATTTTGCGGGTATGCCCGGCCTCCTGGGTACCCAGTGTTCATGTGGTTTGTACCCTGGTTATTGTTCTGATACGTCCTTGGTTCGGGCCCATCACTTCTTCTACGACTCTGTCGGTAGTAGTCTTCATTTTCATAGTTTTCGAGGAGTTCTGTCATTGCCTGGATGGTTTTTATTTGGCTGCCCCTCCTCACACGAATTACCTCTTCATCATAACGATAGGACAACTTATTTATTAGGCACTCCTCAGGTATGGCCGGTTCTAAGTGCTTGGCCATACATACCTTGCCGAGGAAATAAGCTGTCATCGAACTACCGACTTGTGGTTTGTAGTGGCCGTGGCATATATTGTCTCCTATTAAATTTTGAGTGGTCTCTGACCAGTACTTGGCCTTGAATAGGCTCTTAAATTGCTCATAATTGTTGATGTCGCTCCGGTTGGCCATCCACCAATGGTCATTCACCTCCCGAAACGACTCGTCAAGGATTTCCCTATTCTGGACCCATCGGTTCCCTCTGTGTTTTTCGAGGTATTCCTCGATGCGTGCCAAGAACTCCACAGGCTTCCGTTTATATTGCCGGAAATTGAGCCATTCTCTGTTTTCTGACATGGGGAAATTATGATATCCAGATGGTCTGTTCCTTATCAACTCTATCTCCTCCTGGCTCTGACGCACCTGTCCGGTTATGTTCGACATAGCGGCTTCCACGCCGTTGCATCTTTCGGTTACCTGTGTCCACACTTTATTCACTTCTTCCAAGGCAAATTTCTTGGTCTCCTCCATTTTCGTTTTCTGTTGTTCTTGGACCTGAGTATCTCCTTAGTTATTACTTCCCGGACTTCCAGCACTTCGTTTTCTGTTTGACGACATCTTTCGTCTACTTCTCTGATCTGCTGGTTAACAACCACGACTTCCTGTTCTAATTTCTTGACGATGGACTTCTTCGTCTGTTATCTTTTTATTCAACTCCTCTTTAGCTAGCTCAATCCTCTCGTCTAACTTATTCATGTTCTCTTGGTTAACTTCCCTTACTTCTTCTCTCAGCAGATTAGTTGATTGTCCTCTCTCAATTCTTCCCTTAATTGTTGGTTGTCATTTTCTATTTTCCTACTGGTTTCTTCCATTTTCTCCTCCAAATTCCTATTATTTTCCCTCAATTCTTCCTTGATATTCTTATTATTTTCTTCCATTTTCCTTTCCATCTTCTTACCGGTTTCTTCAATCCTCTTATTAGTATTCTCTATCTTACGGCCCAATTCTTCCTTTGTGGATCGGTTGTCTTCCTTCAAATCTTCTTTCAATTCCTGATTCATTTTCTTACTACTTTCTTCCATGTCTTTGTTAGTGGAATCCATTTTCTTCTCCATTCCTTCCATCTTCTTATTCAAGTTCTTACTGGTTTCTTCATTGTCCTTACTCATTTTTAGGAACATTTCCATTAATTTGTCCATCTTACTATTTTCTGTGATCTTACTTTTTTCTATTTCCTTGTCTTGGACATGGACTTCCCCTGTTTGAGTGGGCACTTCTGCTTGTTCCTCTGGTGGTGCGAGTTGTTTCGGTTCCACTGGGTTTAGTACCACTTCCGGATCCTCCACAGGTGTTGCCTCCTTATCCCCCATGTCAACTTCTTTTTCGGCCTCGGCCGCCCTCTTTTTCGAAGTAGCTCGTCTTTGCACTTTTCTGGTATCTATTAATTAATCGCTGCCAGGCTTATCTTATCAAGCACTCTAAGTTGGACGCCACTTTGTAACAAGACCCTGTATGCCGGTCCTTACAAAAAATAAAAAGTAGATGGAAAATTTTATAAAAAATAAAATTTTTCAATAAAAATAATTTTGTTTATGTTAATAAATGTGTGTAAATAAGAAATAAAGCTGTTTTAAAATGTTTTGTAAAAATTTTGATAATCAGGCAGGTATTTATTAACTATCGAGCACTTCTGGAAGATTTGAACCAAGTCTGGAGTTAAATAGATTAACTAGATAGATTATCTAGATTAGATAGATCGATGATTTTTCTTGCTGGTCCAATATCTCACTTAAATGAAATATTTTCTTCTTCTTGAAGTCCCTTAGCCTTAATAAATAATCTTAAATTAGCCTGTGAAATAATAACAGATAAAAAACAATTGAAATATATTGATTTATTGAACAATTTAATAAATAATCGATCTTTTATCGATTGAGAACAATTATCGACTCCGTCTCAGGGAACTATCGATTGTGCATACAGTATAAAAATTATTATAGGTATTATATAAAGGACAGGTTCTTTGAGCGATTAAATTAATAGTCAGAGAAGGATGACGAGAAAGTATAACATTAACAATTAAAATAGATTCAATAATTATTATTTAATAGTATTTAAATAATTCTGATATATAATGTTTAATAAATTGTTTTGTCAGACCATTGGCAGCTTTTATGATGTCACCACGATGAAGAAGGCAGGCTTCGTAAAATCCAAAGATGGCCGCTACTCGATCTGGATATATTACTGCGAAGTCGTCGTGTCAGAAAATCACAACAAAATTACCTTCATGAATGTTTGAAATGTTCCCGCACTGGTGTAATCTGTCTATTAGGTAGTTTGGTGTGTTCTGAAGAAGTGTTCCGTGTATATTGGTGTTAATTAAGTTAGTTGGCATGTGTTCACTTCTGTTGGTTAGATTGTCTGTAAAAGTGATTATGCGTTGTAGCGTGAATTGTGTCAAATATATAGTTTTACTGTTTTATATCACTCGTATCATGAAGTTAGGTGTTATTTCTCACTATTGTCGTTAAAGTTTTGGTAAATTTAGCTCAGGAAGTGTTCAATTCATCTAACTCTCGATGCACTGACATTAATAGTAATTTGTCATACCATTTTCTACTCGGGTTTAAAGAACGTTTTGTCACACACCTATTCAGCTTGATATTCAACAAAAGACTAATTAACTTGGTCAAAATCTGGCCCAGTTAATCTTTGAAAAAGTATTGTTAACATATTTCGATTACCCATACACATGATACAATATGACATTATATATGGAATTTATTTATTTTATTCATCACTTTCATGAATTATGAACCTTATCATTGGTTGAATCATCTCATTCCCTTTAAATTGATGTATTATAGTCCATATCTGTAGACATTTTGTGGAAATTAACAAATTTCTTTCCCTTTTTGGAAATATAGGCTCAAAATTGGATTTCCGTCTTTATACAATTTTCCTCCATTTTAATTATCATTAATACTATTATAATAAATTTTAATTAGTCATATTCCTCTTCCTTTCCTTAAATACATATAAATTAAACCTATGAACTGGTTTTCTGTGTTAATCTCTGAATTTGACATTGCTCTTTAAAATTAATTAATTTATATATTTTGAAAATTTACAATATTTTAAGGTACCTTTCCTTATTATCATTTTAACTCATAGGATCATTCACAGTAGTGGTTAACTGATTTACCTTATCTAAATCTTGCTAGTTTACAGGATTTATAAGTGAATTATACTGGTTTATATTGTTTCTGTGAATTCACCAAATGTCCTAGAGTTTAGAATTTTATATTTCTGTCTTTCTCAAATAAATTTAATCCTAACTCCTCCTCTGACTTTACACAGTTACTATTACATGAAAATAAAATGGTTTATAACTTATTGTGAGGTGTAGTATTTAATTAACACTACTGTTATTAAAATAAATAATTATGAACATTATTTAGCAATCTGCACAATTGAACATATTGCTGACATGGTTTGAACATATACTTTTAACTCTTTCTGAGTTAACATAGCATACCTACTGAAACATTATTAATGGTATGTATGCTGTTACTTAGCAAGCATTATTCATTTTAAACACATAATATAAATCTTATTTTCTAATAACTCTTACAAACACATTGATTTTATGGCTGTGAACAAACAGTCTATATAAACATTTTAAACCTATGAATACTAAATTAATGCCAGTCCTTTTTGGTCTAAACCATTATTATTTATGATCCCCTTCATCAGTAAACATGACCACCCATACTCTAGTTATTAGCATTTTTTACAAATGTCTTGTAAATAAAGAGTTACATTAAAATAATAAAATACTGGAAATCTTCTATTTTATTATTTTATTATGCTGTTTATTATTGGATATTAAAGTTGTTATATAGCATATTGATAAGTCATAGTATCACTAACTTTAAGTTTATTGCATTTCCAAAAAAACACAAATTCACTTTCACTGTTGGTTCTGATATTTTGAGTCTTATTATCCCAGACCAGACCTTTAGTAATCATGGACTGTTAAGACTTGTTTATTTTCTTATCACACAATAGCTTTAGTCGGTTCACTTCTTATAATACTATACAGCACTTTAGTTTTCTAAATAATTACATTCTTATAGGATTTTGATATGTTATACTTTCTTTTTAATCGTTTTTGTGGGTTTGGGGTTGATGGTAGTTAATAATAATAATAGGTTTTACTACGGTGTTTCTTTCATACTATTTCTTCCTCTCCTCCTGTCTTCTTTCTTGTCCTTCTTCTTATCTTCTTTCTTGTCCTTCTTCTGGTCTTCATTCTTGTCCTTCTTCTAGTCTTCTTGTCTTCCTTCTTAATTCTTGGGTAAACCAAGGTACTTGGTGTTATCTCGACTGATGTTTAGTTTGGAGCATCTAATTTATTTACTGATACGGACCTTGTTCTTCTCTAAAGGTTTCAGGGTATTGTTTTCTTCCTGATCACAAACTTTATTCTTCCTTCTTCTTGTCTTTGGGGTAATTTGGTATTCACCACTCTTAAACTGATTCTCTTTCTTCTTGATATGGTGTTATTTAATTTGTTTACTGCTCCTAGCTTCCTGGGTAAATTACTGATCTTATAATATGAGTTGCTTTCAATACTTTCTTTGATATTTAAACAGTGGTTTTTGTATAATGTAATGAGGATTTTTATTTTATCGTGGTTCATTCCTTTGATTTCCTTAAATCTCATTCAATATTATTTTAACATATGTGGTGCAATTAAACTTTTATGATTTTATATGACTTGATAAGTAGTGGATTTTCTGTCACGCTACAATATATATATATATTGTAACGTTTTTACTCGTGTCTCGCGTTCTTCGTATACCTCTGTAAAAAGTAACAGTGTGTCTGAGTGTGAAAATGTGTCTGTGTTTCTTACCACTGCATCCTCGCACGGCGATGTACTTCACGATGTTTGGGCCCGTAGCGAACGTACTGGGGGACCAGGTATCGTGATTCCCGATTTGAGGTTCAAACGTAGTGGATAATCTCTGGGTGGTGCCAAATTGTTTATATAAAACAATTAAAATGGTTTACTTATCAATGTTCTATTTGAACGAGGCGACGAATTCAATCCGTCCCGCCTTTTCTCGATTCCGTGTCAATCGAGATAGCAGTTGTAGGATTCGCTACCTGAGCGCTAGACGTTGCCTTGGAAACCTTCGCTATACATTATATTTTTAAACATACACTTTGCTAATGGAAATAAGACACGATTTAACACACACAGTATAAATTTATTATTAATTTGATGTTAATATTTTATAGACACAAGTTTTAATTAATTTTTCATATACAATTCTGCACCGGATAATTCTTTATAAGACTCTTACTCAAGGTTAAACGATCGACTTTTGAATACAAATAAACAGTAATGGCGTTCTATCTCGCCAATCAACAAATATTTCTGTCGATGTTTGTGAGTTGTTTGGATCACGTTAAAAGGTTCAGATGCAGTTACAACATTAAAAATACACAACCTTACAATGGTTTTTCCTTATGTAGGATAATGTGTAGTGGTAATTGTTTTGTTTAAGTGTCATACAAGATGTTTATAATTCGTAAATAAATATGAGGTTAGTTCTATAGTTAACAAGTTTTTCAGTGATATAAATTTTATAGATCAATCCTTGTAAGAGAATAAAAATGATTTAGTGGTATTCAACATACAGTGAGAAATGTTCAAAGTGCGTTTATTTTTTGGAAGTTGAAATAATTTAACTGATACTTAACAGCATTGCAGTACGGAATTACTCGGGATGTCAAGAAGGAAGGGTTATGGCATCAATATTGTTCCTGCGTTCTTTATTCAGGCTACGGCATCTTTTTCAAAGTGGTTTGGACTTATTTGGATATTTCATATTGATTTAAACGTCTTCTCCCTCTGGAAATGTTATTCTGCATCCATCAGTCTTCTGTACTATCGATTTCTACCCTTTGTTTTACTTCCACTATGTTTTAAACATTAAAAGGTGTTGTACAGACAACTCGCGTCTGGCTTGCGATAGCGTCACTTTTTAAGTCCTTGTATTTAACGGTAATTACCTCGTTAAACGGCTGTTTCCATGGTTACGTGTTTATTCTCATTGGTTGAGCAGAAAATCAGTACATTGTTATCAATTTTCGAATTTCTTTCAAATCTTCTCATATCTTCGGACTTTCTTCCTCCTCTTATCTTCCTTCGGGGTTAATATCTAAATGCACTGTCATTTATATTTTCTCACAAAGATTATTTTGGTACCCCACAATATTGGGTTTTATCAAGTTTTCTAAGTTTAAAATTAATTTCATACTTACTAATTACATTTCTTTATTTATATAATTCCTTAATTTAATATTTGGTTTTTAATAATAACTACTATTCATCCTTGATGAATTAGTCATCTTGGATTTGTCCATTACATGGTGATTTTTGTACAATCAGTAATTGTTTATGTTTGACCGTTAGGCCTGTTTCACATTTAAGTAGCCATTACTGGGTTTTTGTGGCTTCATACACAACATATTTCATTTAGTCCCAAATTGTTATTTTGCATTTACAATTATGTTTAATGTATCTGGATGTGTTTTAATTAGTAACAACTGTGTTATTCAATCTTACTTGCTAATTATTTGCTATTCATTTCTAATATAAAATAAAACATCTAGGCTTATGGTCTGTATAACTCTTACAGCCATATCCATTTCATAACTAACAGTTTATATAATTCATTATTTCTTATTTGTTGTTCTGGTGCTAAACAATCTCACCTCTATTGAACCTTTTTCATCAAACTCCCCTTATAACATGGGTATTAAATTAATGTTAACACAAACTTATTTTCTAATGCTTTTTTCTCTCCCTTCCATATTAACACCATCTAATTACTTTTCCTTGTGAAACACACCGTTAAACTTTTACAATACTTTTTTAAGTTATAACAATACTATTCACTAGTCATCACAGTGAATATCACTACTTAGTGTTCATTATTTACTGATTAAATGTTCTATCCTAAATACTATTCATTGTAACTTGTTAAATGTTATTGTTCACTCTTAAAACTAAAACATATTGTTCACTCTTAAAACTAAAACATAAGTAATTTTACTAAGTCTTTAACTTAGCCTACTCTCCTATTACTATTTATATGATAGACAATATTTGTATTTATTGTTCACTAGCACTTTCTTAAATTGTTTAGTGTTCATTACAATTTATTTAGTGTTTCTTTAGTATTATATCACTCTAGTATAAATCACTTTCACTAATTCAACTTCCATTTATTTCTCATCATTTTTTCTCTTTCTCTACACACTATCTATATAAAATTATTAATATTATGTCTTTCTTTGTTAACAAATTACATATATCCCTAACTCTTTGGTTAGTGTACTTTTATCTACTGTTTTCTATTACTGACTATTTACAATCGTCATTCAATCAATACTAACATTCATTAATAGTTTTGGTTCTTAACCGGTTTCATTTTCTTTATTATTTTGGATTACATTATTTCTCCCTTCTCTATTTTTTATTCCTTGTCTAGTTTTCTTGACGTGTTTCATTTTGTTCTCTTCCTCGTGGGTTTGTTTTCTCTTGGTTTTCATTCTTCTTCTCCTTTGTTCGTCTTGTTTTCTTTATTTTGGTTTCTTAACTGGCCAATCTCTGGGGTTGGGTCAATGTCGTTTGTCTGTCAGTCTATTATTTGAGTTTCTTCATTAATCACTTTTGGTTTATTACTCCTTCTCCTTCCATGTTAATTACCTTTTATATATTTTTTACTCTCCACATTATTTATTTATTCAAATATAGTATTATTTAGCATTTTTTATACATACTTATTGTTATCAAAATTGATCTGAATTTGGCGATGTTATATAATGCCCTTCCACCAAAATTGATCATTTTATAAAACATGATTCTAAGTTTGATGAAATTATCAATTGTATTGTATCATTTTTTTTTCTCAAATTCTATTGCTTCTCATTCATTTTTTATGATTAATTCTGTATCTTATATTTCCATTCTTCTTAGTCTTTTCTTCATTATTTTCTCATATTGCGAACTGGCTTATTGATTTTTTATTATAAATCATTCCCTATCAATCTTATTTTCCCTAACTATCTCTACTTTGTAGTTGCAATCGATTCGGATGGGCTCTATTGGCTTACCTAACTCCGTCGTTCAAAACTACTCTTATTCTGAGATCAGGGGAACATCATCCCTGCTCAGTAAAATGATTGCTGGACTTATTCAACAGTCAATCTCGATTAATGAATCTTAAATACAATCATCTCGTGACTCAACATAATAATAATAATCATAACATTTGTTGGGAATCTTTTACCTTTATACTTCATTATTGCTCAGTTCGAGTCTTATATTTTTTCATCTTTCTTTATAGATACTACTTGTAATACTTGAAGCATTGCTTTTTATTGATACAATTCACATTTTTATTCATTTTTAATTACTTTTTGTTTCATCTCAATTCATATTACAACTCTTAGAATGTTTATTTTATTTATTTCGTTTTTTGATCATTGGTTTTCTTAATCTTACTTCCCATTTCTTTCTAAATAGTAGTGGAATTTGGTCATTTTGATTGATATTATTTTTTTCTCATAACTTTTTAAATATCATAGTAAGTTATTGTTTCTTACTAGGTAGGAATGTTTTTAGCTCATTCCTTTATAGTATGTTATGCTTTTTTGTGCCTTACATTTTGACTAAAGATTATTGTAACTTAATCTTATTTTGTTAGGAATGTTTTGTAACTTCACTCCATTATTATTAATTTTTATTCAAAGATTATAGTAAGTTATTGTTTCTTACTTTATGTGGATTCTTGGTAATTATATTTCTCCATTTTTATGATTGGTCTAAAATATTCTCGAAATATCTGTGTAAGCTGTCCTTACATAACTTTCTGAATTTTGAAATTCATTTTTTATATATTTTTTTTCATTATTTATTTATGGTTATTTCATTATTTTCATTATCAGTAAACTTACTTGCTGAGATTATTCTTTCTTTTTATTCCAACTAACTTGGTTGGCTTTTTTAACTTGAATTCTTTTCAGTTAAGACTGTCATAGTATTTTTTAATCGATGCTTGGTTATATACCCCCTTTATTTTCTGGGTGGTGGGGTTGGTTATTTCATATGTGTTGTTGCCCTTGTCTTGTGTGATAGTGTACGGCCCGACATATAGCAATAGTAATTTTTTCGTAATGCCTTCAATGGAGCTGGGCAATTCCCTGTTCTTTATTAATACACTCTCTCCTATTTGGTACTGGATCGTATGTGGATGATTTTTAGAGTATTTATTTTTCTGCTGCTCTACCTTCTCAGCAATCTTGTTACAAATTCTTCTCTTTTCAAATTGGTATTCGGCGTTGATGGGAAACTTAATTAAATCGTTTATCTCCCTAGGTGGTGGGCGTTCAAACATCATCGAGTATGGTGTGGTCTCAGTGAAGTTGTGGTAAGCAAGATTTATAAACTCTTCGGTGGACCTTAAGTAATTGTGCCACTCCTTTTGTTTGTTATGGCAGTGGTCCTCAGAATACGGCCCACTTCTCTAAGCACTCTCTCAGCTGGGTTACTGCTGGGATGATAAACAGATGTTTTGTACGTTTTGATGCCATGTTCCCAGAGTTTATTTTTCCACAAACTTCCTTTAAACTGGGTCCCATGATCGGTTATTATGGCCGACGGTCTTCCCACTTCTGGTATATAGTTGTCCAATATAATTTCAATGATTTTCTTGGTAGTAGCACGGTTAATAGAATATAATTTGGTATATTTAGTAAAGTGATCGAATATGATGATTATGAATTTAAATCTGTGTCTTCCTCCACTGCGAGGAAACGGACCACAAATATCAAGAAATACTCTCTCTAGTTTTTGGCTTGATATTATGGGTATCATCATACCCTCCTTCTTAGCATTGTTGCATTTCACCATTTGACAGATTTGACACTTTTGTATGGTTCGGCTTACCTTTCGATAGATACTCTTGATATATACTTGCTCCTCTAGTGCCTTTACTACTTTCATTGCACCCATATGGCCGTAACGGATGTGGTAGTCCATGATTATCTGTTCTTCAGTTGTAAATGGGATTACCAGTTTCCATTCTCCGACGCTAGGGTTACTTTTTATGAATAATAAATTGTCATGTACTTTGTAATACTATACAAGGGGTTCTTCTTCCTTCAGTATTCTTTCTCTGATACTCACTATCTTTGGGTCCACATTTTGCTGTTCGTTTATTTCCAGTATTATCTTTTCCAAATCTGTTCTGTCTTTAATGATGTTATATACTTTGACTAGCAACTCTTTTTCTCCGTCGAATGTTTGTTGCTGGATGTTGAAACGTGATAATATGTCAGCAGCAATATTTTTCTTTCCAGGTATGTATTCCCAGTTGATATGGTATTCTTGCGATAGTAATATCCATCGGGTCAGTCTTCCATGGCTAAGCTTGCATTGTTTAAGGAAAGATATTGATCGATGGTCACTCCTCACAGTTACGTTGTACCCTAAAATGTATGTCCTGAATTCGTCACAGGCGAATACAACACTAAGCAACTCCTTTTCCGTGATGTGGTAGTTCCTTTCACATGCATTTAGGGTCCGGCTTGCAAAGCTTATGAGCAGATGTTGCCCTTTATCATCTTCTTGATACAAGACAGCACCGACACTCACGTCGCTCGCATCACAATTCATGAAAAATGGTTTTTGGAAATCCGGATGGTGTAGCATGACGGTGTCTAAAAATTTTTCTTTTATTTGTTCGAATACCTTGTCTTGGTCGGCTCCCCATGTCCATTTATTTTTTTCGGATAACTGTTTTTGAAATTGTGCTGTTAGCTTGGAATAATGGTCCTGGAATTTCCGATAATAATTACATATTCCCAGGAAAGATAGCAGCTGTTTTTTATTTCTAGGTGTTGGGAATCTTTGTATTGCTTCAACCTTCTCTGCTGAAGGGGTGATACCTTCTTCGGTCAGATTAAAACCTAAAAATTGTACCTTGCTGGCTATAAATTTGGATTTGTCCAGCTTAAGGGTAATATGGTTATCAGATAATTTTTTTAAAACTGTTTCTACTCTATTACAGTGGTCTTGCCAGTTTGATGATGTGATCAATAAGTCATACACATAGATGGTAGTAAAGTTAAGTACCTCTTGTCCCAGTATCTGATCCATACACTGGATGAATACAGCAACGGAATTAATTAGTCCGAATGGCAGTCTCTTGAATTGGTAGTTTCTCCCATCAAACAGAAAAGCTAGGTATTTTCTACTGTTCGGGTGTAGCTCTACCTGCCAGTATCTGCAGACTGTATCCCATGCGCTGATGTATTTCGTGCCATGGAATTTTTTAAGGCTCTCTTCAATTTTGCTTGGGGACGTTCTATCATTTACTATCATCTTGTTGATTTCTCTTGCATCAAGGCATATTCTTACCTTGTCGTCCTTCTTTGGTATTGCCACTATCGGACTTTTATACGGGGATTGGCTTAATTCTATTATATCCTCCTCCATCATCCGGTTAATCTCGGCCTTCACTGCATTTCTTTGAGAGTATGCTATAGGATATGATTTTTTCTTAAAGTCTACGGGTTCCTTAAATATAATTTGATACTGATAATCCTTTACCTTTCCCGGAGCATCAGAAAAAATGTGTCGGTATTGATTGTAAATTTTTATTAAATCCTCTGCCTGGTGAGCACTAATCGGTTGATCTCGTACTTCCCTTTGGAATTGTCGGATCTCTTCCAACTTGTTTGACCATATTTCTTCGTCCTCCCACTCATCCATTATTTTTATCTGTGCTTGTTGACAGTAATTATTCTGTAATATTGTATAACAGTGGTTTATTGAAGGTAAGTTGACACCCTTCACTATACTGGTTGTCCATACTCCATTTTCCGTGTTTAATGACACTTCTCCCTGCTTTAGATTAATTATAGCAGAATATTGTTGGAGTATGTCACATCCCACAAGTATTGAAAATGGTAGGCCACTGGCAACAAGAAAAGACATAGTGAATGTTAGT
Organism: Magicicada septendecula; assembly: GCA_034769895.1. Classification (NCBI taxonomy): domain Eukaryota; kingdom Metazoa; phylum Arthropoda; class Insecta; order Hemiptera; family Cicadidae; genus Magicicada; species Magicicada septendecula. The sequence goes on along the minus strand of CM068369.1, from coordinate 438,983,198 downwards.
CCTTCACTTTTAAGTTCCAGAGACACTTGTTTCCGGACAGTTTTGTTTTGTCTGCCGGTAGCACCGATAATTGTTATGTTATTTATTGGTAGAGTGGGTATAGGTGTACTACATTTTTGTTGTATTTTGTTTAACTCTATTTGGTCAATTAAAGATATGTTGGATCCAGTGTCGATCATTAATATTGACATTACTCCGTTGATTTGGGCATTTACGTACACTATCTCACTATTTCGGCTGGGCATTGGTTGATTACTTTCTTCGACCAATTCATCTCTGATATTTTTTAGATAAAGCGTTGTAATTATAGTGATTATTTCTTTCGTCGTCGTACTTTCCCCAAGAGATTGGTCCAGTGATGGGCTGTCCACAGTTTTCACTGGCCTTAAGCGTTTAAATGAGGGTTGACCTCATTGCCCCTAACTTCACTAGTGTTTGATGGTTGGTTAGCGTTCGGCTCCTGTTGATTATTCCGGTCATCCACGCCGTTCCTGTGATCTTCTTCGAATGGGTGACTTCTTGTATCGGGTACCTGGTTAGAGTACGTTCGCCGATAGTTAGGTGAGGGATAGTTTCTTCTTGGACTTCGTTGTCTTTGTCCCCTCATGTAATTTACCTGTGGCCAGTATCCTGGATTATTGTTATGATTATTGTTGTTATTTCCAGGGCGATAATTGTTGTTGTAACCATTCGATGGGAAGTTACCCCTGTAGTTGTTCCTGAAGTTGTTATTATTACTGTTTCTACTTGTTAAAATTTCTGGGCGCCCTATTGCCCCGTGTGTTCCCTTGGTAATTGTTAAGGTTGTTTACCGGTGGCTTATTATCTCCCTGTTGATTCGGTGAGGACTGTCCCTCATTGGTTCTATTATTCCTGAAACTGTACCCTATATTTTTCCTGTACTGCCACTCGTGTTCATGGCTTTCCAATAAGCTAGCCATATCTTGGATGGTCTTTACCTGGCTGTACATCCGTGCCTTTTGAATGGCGTCGTCGTAGTGGTAAGATAACTGTATTACCAGACACTCTTCGGGTATACGTGGTTCCAAATTCCTGGCCATGCAGATTTTTCCCAAGAAGTAGGAGGTAAGGGATTGTCCATTTTGGTTTTCATACCTTCCACTGCTCAGGTTATTGCGGACCATGTTCTGAGTTGATTCAGACCAGTATTTTGCCTTGAACTGAGTCTTAAATTCTTGAATGTTTTGGATGTCTGGTCGGGTGGCAGTCCACCAGTTGTCATAGGTCTCCTTGAACATTTCGTCCAGCATTCCTCTTATTACTGTCCACCGGGTCTCTCGATTTTTGATGATTAACTCTTCTACCCTTTTCAAGAATTCAATAGGGTTCCTTTTATAATTACGGAAGTTAATAGTATCTCTGTTGTCCGTGTTCATAACATGATTATTGTTACATGGTCGGTCACGCCAGGCGTCCACTTCTTCCCGTAATGACTCTTCTATTCTGCGCATTTCGTCAATCCTTTGTTGGTTTTTGTCTACTTTGCTGTCTATTTTATTTAAGTTGCTGTAAACTCCTTCCATTCGTTCTCCTAAATCTGTTCGTACAGCTGCTACCTCTTTCTGGCTTTCTTCCCGGACTTGGTGTATGTCCTGGTCTATCTGGGTACATTTTCTGACTGTTTCTTCATGGTCTTCCTCAATTCTTCTTTTATTCTCTCCTTCGAGACGGTTCATTTTATTGAGTACTTCCTCGCGGACTCCAGAAACATTTTCGTTGGTCTTCTCTAGCAACGTTTCCTCTAGTTTGTCATTGATTTCCGTAACCTGCTGCTTTGCTTCTTCTCGGTACTCCATTAATTGGTGTGCCATCTGCAGTTTCATTTCTTCCTTATTTTTCTCGTGGTCCTCCTTCAGCTGTTCCCTCAATTCTTCGTTTCTTTGCTGAATTTTGCTCCATCAATCGTTGTTGTAATATTTCATTATTTTGGTTGACTGTTTTCCTCAATTCTTCCTTAGTACTTTCATTTGTACTCACTATTTTTTCATTGATCTGTTTCAAATTGTCATTGGTTTCTTTCTTCATCTGTTCAGACTCTCCTCATTCTTGTCGAATTTCTCCTCCTGTTTCTTAAAATTTTCTTTGGTTTCTTCCTTCATCTGTTTCAGACTCTCCTCATTCTTGTCTAATTTTCCATTAATTAACTCCCATCATTTTTGTAAATCCATTCCTCCTCTGGCTTCCTCCCTAACTCCAGTCTGCGGTTCCATTTCTTCGTCTTGTGTTGGTTCTGTTGTGGTTATTGTTGTCTCCACTTCTTCAATTGGTGCTCCTTCCTCTTCTTCCCCTCTGTTTTCTTCCATCTCCTTCTCCTTCGCCAACTTTTTCCCTAAACCTCTTGTGTGCATCCTGATCTCTTTTCGTGACCGCCGCTAGAACTTCGTATCTTCCTTTTTTCGAGCTCCACCGGTTGGTCGCCAATTTATAACGTTTTTACTCGTGTCTCGCGTTCTTCGTATACCTCTGTAAAATGTAACAGTGTGTCTGAGTGTGAAAATGTGTCTGTGTTTCTTACCACTGCGTCCTCGCACGGCGATGTACTTCACGATGTTTGGGCCCGTAGCGAATGTACTGGGGGACCAGGTATCGTGATTCCCGATTTGAGGTTCAAACGTAGTGGATAATCTCTGGGTGGCGCCAAATTGTTTATATAAAACAATTAAAATGGTTTACTTATCAATGTTCTATTTGAACGAGGCGACGAATTCAATCCGTCCCGCCTTTTCTCGATTTCGTGTCAATCGAGATAGCAGTTGTAGGATTCGCTACCTGAGCGCTAGACGTCGCCTTGGAAACCTTCGCTATACATTATATTTTTAAACATACACTTTGCTAATGGAAATAAGACACGATTTAACACACACAGTATAAATTTATTATTAATTTGAAGTTAATATTTTATAGACACAAGTTTTAATTAATTTTTCATATACAATTCTGCACCGGATAATTCTTTATAAGACTCTTACTCAAGGTTAAACGATCGACTTTTGAATACAAATAAACAGTAATGGCGTTCTATCTCGCCAATCAACAAATATTTCTGTCGATGTTTGTGAGTTGTTTGGATCACGTTAAAAGGTTCAGATGCAGTTACAACATTAAAAATACACAACCTTACAATGGTTTTTCCTTATGTAGGATAATGTGTAGTGGTAATTGTTTTGTTTAAGTGTCATACAAGATGTTTATAATTCGTAAATAAATATGAGGTTAGTTCTATAGTTAACAAGTTTTTCAGTGATATAAATTTTATAGATCAATCCTTGTAAGAGAATAAAAATGATTTAGTGGTATTCAACATACATTGAGAAATGTTCAAAGTGCGTTTATTTTTTGGAAGTTGAAATAATTTAACTGATACTTAACAGCATTGCAGTACGGAATTACTCGGGATGTCAAGAAGGAAGGGTTATGGCATCAATATTGTTCCTGCGTTCTTTATTCAGGCTACGGCATCTTTTTCAAAGTGGTTTGGACTTATTTGGATATTTCATATTGATTTAAACGTCTTCTCCCTCTGGAAATGTTATTCTGCATCCATCAGTCTTCTGTACTATCGATTTCTACCCTTTGTTTTACTTCCACTATGTTTTAAACATTAAAAGGTGTTGTACAGACAACTCGCGTCTGGCTTGCGATAGCGTCACTTTTTAAGTCCTTGTATTTAACGGTAATTACCTCGTTAAACGGCTGTTTCCATGGTTACGTGTTTATTCTCATTGGTTGAGCAGAAAATCAGTACATTGTTATCAATTTTCGAATTTCTTTCAAATCTTCTCATATCTTCGGACTTTCTTCCTCCTCTTATCTTCCTTCGGGGTTAATATCTAAATGCACTGTCATTTATATTTTCTCACAAAGATTATTTTGGTACCCCACAATATTGGGTTTTATCAAGTTTTCTAAGTTTAAAATTAATTTCATACTTACTAATTACATTTCTTTATTTATATAATTCCTTAATTTAATATTTGGTTTTTAATAATAACTACTATTCATCCTTGATGAATTAGTCATCTTGGATTTGTCCATTACATGGTGATTTTTGTACAATCCGTAATTGTTTATGTTTGACCGTTAGGCCTGTTTCACATTTAAATAGCCATTACTGGGTTTTTGTGGCTTCATACACAACATATTTCATTTAGTCTCAAATTGTTATTTTGCATTTACAATTATGTTTAATGTATCTGGATGTGTTTTAATTAGTAACAACTGTGTTATTCAATCTTACTTGCTAATTATTTGCTATTCATTTCTAATATAAAATAAAACATCTAGGCTTATGGTCTGTATAACTCTTACAGCCATATCCATTTCATAACTAACAGTTTATATAATTCATTATTTCTTATTTGTTGTTCTGGTGCTAAACAATCTCACCTCTATTGAACCTTTTTCATCAAACTCCCCTTATAACATGGGTATTAAATTAATGTTAACACAAACTTATTTTCTAATGCTTTTTTCTCTCCCTTCCATATTAACACCATCTAATTACTTTTCCTTGTGAAACACACCGTTAAACTTTTACAATACCTTTTTAAGTTATAACAATACTATTCACTAGTCATCACAGTGAATATCACTACTTGGTGTTCATTATTTACTGATTAAATGTTCTATCCTAAATACTATTCATTGTAACTTGTTAAATGTTATTGTTCACTCTTAAAACTAAAACATATTGTTCACTCTTAAAACTAAAACATAAGTAATTTTACTAAGTCTTTAACTTAGCCTACTCTCCTATTACTATTTATATGATAGACAATATTTGTATTTATTGTTCACTAGCACTTTCTTAAATTGTTTAGTGTTCATTACAATTTATTTAGTGTTTCTTTAGTATTATATCACTCTAGTATAAATCGCTTTCACTAATTCAACTTCCATTTATTTCTAATCATTTTATTCTCTTTCTCTACACACTATCTATATAACATTATTAATATTGTGTCTTTATTAGTTAACAAATTACATATATCCCTAACTCTTTTGGTTAGTGTATTTTTATACATTGTTTCATATTACTGACGGTTCATAATGGTCATTTTATCAATACTAACATTCATTAATAGTTTTGGTTCTTAACCGAATTTCATTGTCTTTATTATTTTGGGTTACACTATTTCTCCCTTCTCTATTTTTCATTACTTGTCTGGTTTTCTTGATGCGTTTCATCTTGTTTTCTTCCTCATGGGTTTGTTCTCTCTTGGTTTTCATTCTTCTTCTCCTTCATTCGTCTTGTTTTCTTTATTTTGATTTCCTAACTGGCCAATCTCTGGGGTTGGGTCAATGTCGTTTGTCTGTCAGTCTATTATTTGAGTTTCTTTTATTAATCACTTTCAGTTTATTACACCTCCTCCTTCCATGATAATTACCCTTTATTTATTTTTTACTATCCACATAATTTATTTATTCAAACATAATATTATTTAGCATTTTTTATACATACTTATTGTTATCAAAATCTATCTGAATTTGGTGATGTTATAATATATATATAGTTTAAACGGATGATTTAGTATAATATATTTTTGACGAGAGAGTAAAATGTTGATGGGAATAATTACTTGTAGCTTGTTTTTATCAATTGCGCCTCATGGCAGAATAGATGTTTTCATTTAGAGAGAATGTCAGTATAAAGAAAAATAAAATAATATTATATTTTAACTTTATAAATATGTATTTTGTTTAATTGTATTTGCCTATTATTCTCTGTCAAGTACACTAAACGATATCCTTGGTTAACCTGTAACTCGTAAAGTCAATTATTACATAATAATAAATACTGAACCGCTTCAGAGTGAATGTTGTGTATGTCCTGATGATGACAATACAAATTGTAAAAACATCGACACAAATGATGTTAAAAATTGTGTCCATACTTATTGACCAATCCTCGCTAAACATTTATTGATTGATGGTCACTACTAATTTAAGCATCTAATTTTTATGAAGGACTTGGATTTTAAAAGGATGTTTTGTTTCGTGAGTTCGGTACATATTCTGTAATATCAGGCCACATGGAATTTGTCTATGTGACTTGGACAAACGGGAATGCATCTTACATAATGTATACATCCTCAAAGCATGAAGTCACACACTCACAAAAATAGTGATTCATCAGACTCTTGCAGGTAGCCAGTTTCGATGTGTTGTACAGGTATGCTGGTTGTACGCATGCACTAAACTGGAAAAATCCACTTATAACCAGTAAAACAACCAGTTGTTACAAAGGACTAAAATGTGAGAAACGCAAGTTACAAAGAAGTCATCTTCCTACTTTCGCATAGGACAGACATTAGCCTAGATTAAGGAATTACAGTAAAACCTCTCTAGTCCAACCCCCGGCTGGTCCGATGCTCTGGTTGGTTCCGACTGCGGCTCAGGCACCGACTTGTTGATGACTCACCAGCTTGTTTACATACTTGTCAGTTGTTTTGCTGCCTCAGTGAGCGGGCATCTAGTGTCTAGTGCGCAGTGTTGCCAGGTCTTCTGAAATTTCGGAAGACCTTCCGATTTTTTTAATGTTCCAGAAAATACGAAATTTGGTGTAAATCTTCCGAATTTTTTCCTACTCTCGTTTCAGTGCTATGTCGCATTTCTAGAGTTTTGTTTTTGCGTACAATATGACGTCAAATCTGGTGTTTCATTCCAACCACAATTATAATTGCTTTCAATAAAAGTTTATAAGAGGTCTTGTCAAAATTATAGTTCCTTCCTCCTGTCACAAACAATAATTATGACCACCCATACACAATGATGTAATAAGCATTTTGCAATATCCACTTATTGTACCATACTGCTATTCAAATAAGAGTGACTAATCGTTATAGTTTAGTCTCAAGCTGACAGAATCGCACTACATGACTGCACGTGAATAAACAGATACCGTAATGTCTAGCCTACACCAGGTCATAATAATGTCAAGTCGCCATGATAAACATGAAAATAAAAGTAGGGTACTACACTTGGTGGCTAAACTGTGTTGGGTATGAAGAGTGTTGAGCTGTTGTTATGTCTACATCTCTGTGGTCCTGAAGTTCGAGCTCTGGCAAATTGAAAACATCGAGCCAACGCTGTTCTAAACATCAAATTCATGGAACTCCATATCTAGAATTGCGGGCGCTCTCACAATAGGTAGAGCCAATTCATTTACACTTTTTTTCAGTGTAAGCACGCTTACTAGTGCGTGCTAATTACTCGTCCTGTGTGAACTGGTGTACGTAGTAATTGGTGACAGTTTTAGTGTTTACAATTTTTTTTACACTTTTAATACTGTGTGTACATACTGTACATATTATCATTTATTGTACATAACCAATCATATAGCCTGGTAGCTTTCTGTATAAGTTTTATTTTATTTTAGACTGTCTCATTTAATGAAATAATAAACATTTTGTATTCTTCTGATAATCAGACCTTTTTTGCGTTCCGACCATACCCCCAGTCCCACAGGTGACGGATTAGCGAGGTTCTACTGTAATACTATTGGACTCTGCATGTTATGGGTACTCAACATGGTGTAACAACAAAAACCAAACAAACAAATAAGAACAAAATAAACTATAATAAATATCAGGGCTGCAAAAGTGAAAAAATTGGAGTGAGGTGGGTAGTGGGGTGTAGTAATGAAGGGAATGATAATACGTAAAAGCACCAATTTCAATTGATTTTATAATGTTTTACTTTTGAACAGAATAATATGTATAGCCATGATGATTATTAATCATTATTAGTTCTGTGTACAGTAGTTTTTTAATATTATAAAGCGAAAATAAAAAGTGGGGTTATTTTGGCTATATGTACTATACAACAGCATACTGTATCATTAGAAATGAGACGTAGTTAAGCAAGCTTGTGTTTTGTGTGACTGTTGCATTCATGGTGGCTGTGCAAGTAGATAAGGGAATCTGCATTAAGTTTTGACATTCACCCACAGCTGACATTCAAATGATTAACATGGGCTTTGGGAGGATTACACGAGTGATGCTCAAATTAAAGCGTGGTATCAATGCTTCCCAGATTGCATTGATATCAGTAGGCCTACAGGATGAAATGTCATCAAAATGTCATCCTTTCAAAATTTCTTTGACCTTTAGGTAGATAAAAATTGTTGGGGGCAAGGTCAGGTGAGTATCGTAGGTGGTCTACCAAAGTTATGTTTCCTGGCCAAAATCTCCCATACAGACAGTGCCATGTGTGCACGTGCATTGTCATGATGCACGAGCCATGAGCTAATGGCAAAGTTCTGGTCATTTGCGTCTCACTTTTTCACACAACCTTTGTTGCACTCCCAAAAATAGAACTTTTAACTGTTTGTCCTGGTGGTACGAATTCACAGTGAACAATACCCCTGATATCAAAAAAGGTTACCGTTTTAATTTTTGGGACAGAACTTTTTTAGTCATGGAGAATCAGGTGACTTCCATTGGGCACTTTGTCGCTTTGTTTCAGGGTCATATGCGAAGATCCAAGTTTCATCAACTGTGATTATTCGGCGCAAAACATCGTCTTGCCTCTCCAACAGGTCTGTGTACAGTTCAACCCTCCTTTGCTTTAGTTCATCAGTGAGCTGCTTTGGGACCATTTTGGCTCACACCTTGCACATGCTAAGGTCTTCAGTTAAAACTTTTTGCACAGTTTCTCTATCAATGTTCACTTGGACTGCTATAGATCTCATAGTCAGGCGCAATTTGATTCCACAATTTGACGAATTTTGGCAATGTTTTTGTCCGTTCGGCTCATTACTGGCTGCCCTACCCTTTCTTAATCAGTCACTTGTTCCCTACCATCGGAAAACCATTTAATCCACTTGTACACCTCTGTTTTCTTCATGGAATTCCCATCATACACCTGGACTAACAATTCACATATTTCACTCCCACTATTGCCCAGTTTCACTAGAAATTTGATGTCTGTTCATTACTCTAATTCCAGCTCAGACATTTTTACGACAGTGCGCGCGCACACACACACACATACACACACAACCATGCATGCCACTCAGAACAAATCCGTCATGTGTCAACACGAACACTGCTGTGAGACACTGAAATACCAAGGTTATGAAATCTTACAGAGCTGCTTGTAAACGGTGGCGAGTTTGTGAACTTAATTGTCAGACCTCATAATATTATGATGCAAAGGTTCTCGTCGTTTCCAATGTTCACTGTCTTATATTTACGATGTAAAACACACCAGAAATGGTCATTGCCTTATTTTGTTCACATTTCCTCCAGTATATATGCCAGATATATACATTATAATGGATTTTACTGAAGCTGAACTACAACATCATAACTAGTGATTACAGCTCGTGATAGCGTCACACATGTGGCTTACAGTTGTGTTGTTTGTTTACTCTGTAATGGATTGTAAACTTAACAAACATATATATCTTATTTTTTATTGCTTTATTTAATCATGTGTTTTATTTAATATATTTTGTTGTTTTTAGTATACAAAATTATCTTATGTGTTGTATAGTGTAAAATATGGTATATCTGAGCGAATAACAAATTAGGGAACTTGCAGAAAACAAAAAAGCAAGAGTGAGGACAATATACTGTCCACACCTAGATTTCATTTGTCGATTTGGGTGTTTTTTATGTACTTTCATATGCAATAGATTTATATAGTGTATAGTAAGTAACCTTTGGCTATTACATTATGGAACAGGGTAGTTCTGCCCGACCCTCAGCAATGTTGCTATGTATGTTATGAGGCTACGTAATAAGGCAAAGTATTTGGAAGCGCTGTTGTCACTTAGCTTTGCTTTTCTGGCTCATATAAGCAAGCATTTACCCTCCCCTCCCCCACATACAAATTACCTTGATGACTACTAGAGGAACTGGGGAATTACCTTGATGACTAGAGGCACTGTGGATTGGAGAACATCTTGGATATCTTCCAAATAATCAAATATAGAGAGACAGACAGTGCACAAATGCAAAACTGCCAATTAGTTTCTTGATCTCTCCAACAACTTCCACTGTTACTGTTTAATGTAAAGACCCATGTTCTACACATGATGAAGTTTCAACTAATGATATTCCTATCAAATTATGATGGGTAGCTTCAAGCTATTGGGGTTCTGGAATGATTCAAAGTTTCCAGTTCATTTACTCAAAATGTTCTTAAGAGTACTGTTGCACGACATTAAGTTCAAATTGGAAACAGTATCAGAATGTCTATATATCAGAATGAATTATCTTTTTTTATGTAAGATTTGTTTCATAGTGTTCTGAATTGTTATTTTTATAATAATCAAGAAACTTATGCCTAACTTTCTGGGCTGTAGGGCTGTCTTTTTTTTACCAAAAATCCACTCTTATATGCATTCACTGCTCACTACTGGTTTCTAATTGGTTGTGACTTTGATCATTTATAAACTTTTCTTTGGAAGCCCTAAAACTGGCACAGTCATTTAAGCATTTCATAGCAACGGAAAAGTCTTGTTGACCACCACTCTCTTCCCTCCTAGGAATTGAAGCTGTCACAGTCCTTCTGAATCTCTATTGCTTCTGTGTGCACTCATGTAAAGTAATGCAGCAACAAGGACAATATCTGAGTAACATCAAATGAGATGCTGTAGTTTTCTTGTGTTAAAGCAAGTTTGGCAACAGCAGACTTCTGCACCTGATCCAATCAGTAATATTTCTAATATTTGTTGTGTTCTCTAATATATGTTTCACACTACTCTTTGTGGTGTCACTACTTGGCCACCTGGCCTTGGTCACTCTGTAGACTCCACCCTACTGGTATCATTCATTAGTCTCAGATTGTACTAAATTTTCTTTAATGAAGAAAATGTTTTAGTGGATAGTTAGTGAGGATCGGTCAATAATACAACTTTAGTTATTTTGCGTCGACGTTTCGACAATATTTATTGTCATCTTCAGGACAATTGTTGCTGACGCAAACACACAACTGCGACGGTCACTGATTGACGGTCACTAAAAATTTAAGGATTTAATGAAGAAAGTTGTGTTAGTGGTTAAAATCACAAGCAGAATTATCACTGTTGCACACCACTATATAAAAATTATTCCGATATTTTCTTTGTTGAGCTCCATAACATTTGTACCTCTATGTTTCTCCAGTAACCTTTCAATGCAGCCAGCGACACTCCTGATGTAGGTCTTAAAAAGCCATTGCAGTCCTTGAGAATTTCTTATCAACACCTGTATAGTCTCAGGTTTTCTTCAACCAAAGGGCATACTCTTTTCGTCTCCTTGCCAGACTATCACCTTTGCTTGCAGAGTATACGAGTCTCTGCCATGCACGCTTCTGCCTTGGATGATGATTGTAATCCCTGTGTGTGTCAGCAGATCTTGTGTCCAAAACTATCATCAATCTTCTTCACAACCAACAGATCTCACAACTTGATTCTCCAAGATAAATTCTGCTCTAAGGTGAACACTACTAAGACAGGCCAAAAAACTGCAAGACTCTTTGAGACTTCACAGTAGGAAAAATTATCTACTTATCTCAACCAACACTCTGGCTTCAGCAATGGGGATTGAAGCTCTAACTCTTCACACCTTTCCATACAGAAATTAACTCATTAGGGGTCCCCATAGTGACTCTTACTGACTGCTCAAAGCAATACAATTCAACTGGAAGTAGGTGCTACTCAGAACACAGTCACCAATAATCCCAAGCTTCTCGAATAGGAACAATAGTAAAAGAGAAATAACATCAAAACTATCCAAGACATCAGATGATGTTTACAGTTTCCCTATGAATTGCACCAAATTCCAAACTTACAAGTTGGTGTGCCCGATAAGGAGCTAAAGCAAACTGGCCAAACTTTGCAAAGGAGTAGATTAAGAACTGATGACATTAACCATCAGTTCTGTCTTGTGAAACTTCAACAAGCCAAGCAGTCTAGGAGCTAAAGCCTCTGTTCCCTAGAGAAAAGCTTAATAATTATTAGCGTTTACGGAACTTTCACATGTAAACTTACTTGTTGTTTCACTCATACGGTCGTTTCACTCACACATAGGCCAGACAGGAAGATCCTTTTCATCCAGATTTTATGAACACACCAAAGCACTAACCAATAATAACATACAATCCACCCTTGCCAAACATATCCAGACAGAAAACCACAGCTACAACAATATAAAAAACAACCTTAAAATTTTACACTTCCTACCCAAAAGTCGTAAACTTAACACCACAGAACAATTTGAAATATACAAACACAACAAAACACAACCCAACAACATACTCAATGACCAATTACAATTTAAATCAAACACACTATTTGACACAGTAATAAACAACACCTACAACAATTCAAACACCTGCACCAATCCCCTCCACCTCCATCCACACACAACCTGCTAACCAATACCATTATACATAGAATTACCGACAGCTTGTACATTCTGTATCCAAAAACTCACTGACGAAGGAGCACACCACTCTGAAACGACCGTATGAGTGAAAACAACAAGTAGATTTACAAGTGAAAGTTCCATAAACACTAATAATTATTAAGCGCTGTAAACAAAGAAGAGATGAACATTCAAAACAGTACAAAAGCTTTAATTTCCAGTGCAAGGGACGACTGCCTGATCAACTTGTCTGTTCTCCTTACCACCGTTTTCCGTGCCTAAGTTTTATTATCCCCCAGACAATATACACAGGTAATGGACTCGAGTCACTCCAGAAGAAACTAGTTGTTATATCAAATAAAAAACAAATTTATCGAAATATACTTCAAATAATTAAGCAATTGGTTACATGTCATGTAAATCTGACATGAACATCACTACAAGAAATCAACCACTGGAAAGGAAAACACAGCAGATTATAAACATGAAAAATTCATCAAAGGAAATACAATACAATTTGGACATAACAGAGTATAGAGAGACAGTGGATACCATACATTTCAGAAGTAATGAAAAGGATATGTGATATGTGACAGTAATAATTAATCTTTAATAACAAGAATTCAAAACACTTACAAGATATATATTTTATAGTGCACAATTAATCTCATTGAAAGGGAAAACAATAACATTCCACAAAACTTGCTTAAAACAGTGTGGACAATCTGTGACTATAATACGCTGTAATTTGTAACTGACATTCTGTATTGAAATTATCTAAAATTATATACTTCATTGTTAGTATTATATTAAATGGTAATTGATAATAATATTTAATCATATACTAGTTAAAAAATATGAAAAATAATTACCATCCATAAAACCATAAAGCATCTTTTTGTATTCCTCCCATGATATTTTGTCCTTGGCCTCAGGATTATGAGTTTTCCACTGCCTTTCAACATCATCGGTGATATATCGGTGCTGTGTAAAACGAATCCAGTTTTTCAGTTCTTCTTGAGTTATAAAACCATCGTTGTCCTTATCAATTTTATCTACAATTAACCTGTCAAATTAAATCATTATAGTATACAGACCGCATACTGTATTTACTTACTACATTTAACATTTCAAAGTACAGTAATTTTTAAATAAACACTCATTATTATTACTATCCAAGTTAACTATCTCTCTCTCTCCTCACACACACACACACACACGCGCGCGCGCGCATGTGTGCACATTATCATACTCCCAAAAAAATTACAAGAATTCCTAAATAAATAACACTTTATTTAAGAAAAGCCAAAGAGGAAAATTGTGATTTCTTGTATCTTTATGAAACTACTTTTTACTTCTACTGTGGTGGGTCCTAAAAATAAAGATACTTATAAGAAAGAAGCAGACTACATAAATCATTTTTTATTTTCTGTGCACAAAGAGCTGATACAAAAGAGACTATTCACTTATACCACTTCCTCTCTTTTTCTTCTCTCTCAGCATACACTCTCTAATACCTGAAACCATACTGTATTGTACATTATCAGTGCTTATCAGTAATAACTGGTGCACAATAAAATTTGTAGAAGGCTTCCAACAAGCAACAAACAGTACATCAGGCGCAACAGTTGTCACATGCTTGATCATCTCTTTATAGCATAGTAATTTTTATCTACTCGACATTTTTTTTTTAATGTCTATAGTATAATATAATCATAAATTTTAGATCGTAAACTACGATCTAAAATAATTTCTTTTAATTCTCTCACAGTTATGTTCCCTATATTACACAAAGTATCTTGTACTGTTCAAAAAAACCAAATAACAAACAGTCTTAACAACATGATACAGGAGTTTACAAATAGGGTGGACTGAATAAAATAAAATTTATGGCTTTCAAATTCTAATAGCATGAAAAAGTCGCACATTTGTATCATAAATCTGAAAAAAATAATAAAACAAATCTTATGTTGTTTTCAGTTCATTCATACGGACTAAAGTTAAAAAAAATAGCGGACTAAAGTTAAAAAAAATACAATGTTTAAATATGTGACAATGTTTAAATATTAAGTTTTCTGTTGTTCAACAGTGTGCAAATGGTTAATTTTAGTTACTTAATAATGGGAAAATAAAGTAAAAAAATCTTTCACATCATATTTAGGTCACGCCTGCAGCCTAAAATTGTGAACATTGCTGAAAAATTGTTGCTTTTACAGTTTTACAAACATTTTTACCATCTGCTAAAAAGAATATGTAGGGTCATTAACACTTGTATTTATTAACCTCCTAAAAAGTAAGAAAACATGCTTGTTAAAGTTATTTTGACTTCCTGTTGAACGTTTTACTTACACAGAAAATTCCTTTTCGCATCTTGCGAATAACATGATAAAAAACTCATTATTATTTAGACTAGTTTTCCTTTAACATTCAAATTTGATCCAACAAACACCATTCGTGTCCAGCTCTTCGCTCATTTCACATATAAATGACTGAAATGATCCAGAACTCGCTATGTGGAGGTGGCTGCACTTATACCTACTCCCTTCCCAACCATTCAGAGCATGGTTATTTAAACCTTAGGTAGGTATGGCCTTGAAATTTGATTTTTAGTAGAACTTCAGCATTGCAGGATCTTGAGAGCAAAGTTGCTCTTATATACCCATCTCTGCTATCTTGTCCACATACTTATCCCACAGATTCTGTTACAAATTTTACTAGTGTTGCGGATTTAATCGGTTAATCGAACCGATTAAAATTTGAACTTCGATTAATCAATCAAAACTACTTAATCGAATAATAGAGTCGATTAAAATTAATTGGTTGTTAAAATTTTCTTTTATGAGAAGTTGAAGCTTGTCCACCAAATACCTGAGTTATGTCTTGTCTCTTGAACGAGAGTCCTGTTATAATCAGTTGTGTTATGTTTAAATCATTTAGTACTGCTGGAAGTTGCCAGAAAACACTGAAAGAGAAAGGGTGGTGTAGCTGCAGTGGTTTTCAAAAGCCAGGTAGTGGCATGTCAGATTTAGTCCGTGTACGATAAGCTCTACAATAGAAGGCTGAGTAAGGTGCCTACTACTAATTGTCTGAGAGGGGGTGAGTATGCTAAAAATAAGAGCCCCACAAGAGCCTGTACTCTCATCCTAACAATGCGCGACCTATAGTATAGTAAAATTGAAAGTTAAGGGCATATGCGCAGAAACCAATTTATGGATGGACGAGTCCACTTTGAAATTGTGAATGGCGGGAGGCTACCGGAGAATCAGCTGGTATGCAAGTGAAGGTGTCGCCAATACTACCAATAGAAATTAACTAAAAAATTAAATAACTAATAAAAATGAGTGATTGTAAAACAACGATATAATTAAAAATAAATTGAAATAATAATAACAAATGCACGACTGAGATAGTACGTTACACAGTAACTAAGAATGTACGGGTAACTAAAACACGTCCATCCCTTACAAAGTGTTGCTGAATCATCTGTTGTTAATGCAAGTTCATCTCAGTTGAACTTGAATCATTTCATAGTGAAACCAATCTCTTCATTAAAGGAGGCTGAACTAACAAATAAAATTGTGAAATGGATAGTAAAAGACAGTCGACCTATCAATATAATTTCGGATGAAGGGCTAAAAGAAGTTTTAAGGGAAGCTGTAGGTAGTAGTTCTTATAATCTTCCATCTAGAGACGTAACTAGACGGATTGAGAAACTTTATGATGTTGAACGATCCAAGCTGCTAGACAAACTAAAAGAAACTGAATTTGTTGGCCTAACAGGTGATTTCTGGACATCGATAGCAAATCAAGGTTATTTGGGTGTTAGTGCTCATTGGACTGATTCTAACTGGGCGTTCTGCAGCACTGCGTTAGAAGTGAAACATGTGGTGGAGAAACATAGTGCAGCAAATTGTACGGAAGGATTCGAACAAGTTGTGTCTGACTGGAATCTTCAAAGTAAAGTAGTTGCAATATGTACAGACAATGTCACTGGATGATGACTTTGCAGACCCCTTACTGTGGTGGAAAATACATTCCATTCAGCTTCCACTTGTTAAGCTATTACTCTACCACATTTTTTAAATTTTAATAATAAATTTCATTTCTTACCTTGTATAGCCAGGAATCCGTCACACGAACCTGTGAATGTCAAGCGTGACTTAGGGTTCAAGTATTTCAATAACTACTCTCATTTCCAATGTTAATAATCTCTGTTTATTAATAGATTGCAAGGTTCATTTTGATATTCTTTTAAAATTTACTTATTTTTCATATTCTCAAACTACTACGATTTCTCTGAATTATTTTTCTTCCCAAATTATAAGATTCTTTCGGCTACTGTTACATGGCCGACATTCTAGTAATAAATGTAAGTAAAACCTTAACCTAAATAACTAATTAAATTATGAAAAGCAACCCAGCTTGCTCACTCACACTCAGATATACGTAAATAATTTCCCCAAAATATAGCGCTCTTTATTTTGACATATTTTGTGATTGATTTTTTATGTGATAAATAGTTACTCATTCGGCGTCTCCTCCAACCACGCGTCGCACTTTGTTGATCTAGTTTGTCCATATTTTTTGTCACCCCGCACTTTTAATTATTAAATTTGCTGTTATGTTTCCTTCCGTTTTGTCTCACTTCAAGTTACACTTTCAACTGATACTTTTTACCACGTTTTTAAAATTTTGAAAAGGTTTTCGACTCGCTAGCCGGTTGTATTCATCCGGTTGCGGCCATGGTTGTTCGTCGACCAACTGACGCTACCCTAAGCGTCAGTAACGGCTGCTTCCGCTACATGTTTACCAGCTTGCGCTGTGATTCGTTGATACAATCACATGATACAATAATGAGTTGTCACATGTGTAGCGAGTCTTTGGATATTTTCTGCTTATTGGGGCTCGCCCAAAAGTTCATGCTTTTTTACCAACGGTAAACGCAATCATCCGCGCACATGTTCGCATTCCAACACTTTATCGCTCTCGTACCTGGTGCCGCTTGGCACAAGGTGAATACAGGGTGTTACATAAATTAAGTTTTCGTGACCATAAATGGTGCCCAAACAGATTAGCCCCAAATAATTATTAAATTTAAAAAAAAATATACCCTTCTCTTAATTTGCCCCGTTACACACTTCTTTCATCTGTAGCGAAAAAATTGCTCAGCGTTCCAGCTACATCGGTTCCGTGCAAACGAGTGTTTAGTGAAGCAGGTAATATTGTTACTAAACGTAGAGCAGCCCTTGATCCAGACCATGTGAACACACTCACATGCTTAAAATCCTGGTTGAAGCAGTACTGACTAGGTGAGTCTAATGTTATATCATATCCTTACCTTCAAATTCATATTTGTCACTTAGCTTCCTGATAACAGTTCATATTATAATATTATTATTATTTGACTGTAATCCAAGCTAATATACTGATTTTATAAGTGACTTAAAAAAAAAAGTAACAATTAGATACATCTACTAAAATTAAATTTGTAAGCCATTAGTATGATAATTTTTTAGTACCCAAACTCGATTAATCGATTAAACCTTCTTGATTAACCGATTAAATATTTTGATCGATCGACAGCACTAAATTTTACACATCTTTCCACTGCTTGTGTGTGTGATAGGGAAAGTTTATAAATTCAAATTCAGGCAAATCTTTACTGTCTCAAAATAACAAAATACTTTCTGTTCCCACTCTTCCATCACTGGTAGAGAGGACAGTTTACATTTTGTCCAGTCTATCAACTCTATGTACTCTGAGGCTTCAATATGTATCAAGGGTGGAATAAATGTTCTCACAGATTTCCATTTTTCTAGCTTTCAGTACTCTCCTGTACTGAAAAGCATTCCTCTGACTCATTGGATCTATGATTTTCAGTAGATCTTGGGGCGAATGTCTTGTTGTTTGTACAATCTTAAAGGTATGCTTAGGTTCATATTTCACAAAGTGATACTTCTTAATGTTGAACCAGATTGGAGCATACATCTTTACAATGTAACTGGCAAATATCTTAAGTTCATTAGAACAACTGGTTTGGGAAATAAACAATCGTTAAGACTCGGTTTGCACATGTCAACCATCGATAGTGACTGAGGTCCAGATACAGCAATATCTGGTGCACACTCTCCTGTCTGGATGTTACACTTACACAGTAGACTACAGAAAAAACAAGCATATTTTCTTACTTTTTAGGTTTATGAATACAAATATTATGTACTATTACTATTATATATTCTTTTAGCTTAATAATATAAATGTTTGGAAAGAATAATTGTAAAAAAAATATTTTTCAGCAATTTTCAAACTTTAGGCCTCATTTGTAAACTAAAAATGTATTGTAAGCATTTTCTCAATTATTCAGTAGCTAAAATTAAGCATTTGACACTATTAGACACTACAAAACTTAAACTTTTTAACACTGTCATAATATTTGTTATTTTTCATTATTTTTTTTTTTAACTTTAGGACATAAGCGTGAACTGAAAACAACACCTAAGATTTTTTGTTATTATTTTTCTCTGATTTAGGATACTAAAGTGCAGCTTTTCCATGGTATTAGAATTTGAAAGTCATAAAGTTTTTTTTTTTTGCCCACCCAAGTTTACAGTAATGGTACTGCATGTGTTTTGTTTGTCACGACAAACTACAAAGTGGATCGATACTACAGATATAGTACAAATGTATAACATTTTATAACATACAAAGACACATTTAAAAATAAAAATAAATATATTAGATATGAATCAAGTTTGTGGATGCGAAAAACTTGCATGCTCCAAGGAACACAATGCTCCTCAGTTGTCATTCCCATTATCCTTCTCCAGATAGCCCCATATGTTCGTGAAGGGTAATTCATGCCAGCTTAGATTTTATGTTACTTGTATGACAACTTGTCTTTCCTAGTTCAGGATGGAAAGCAGTGTTCATGAGGGTCACAAAGTTTTCAATTAGTGTGGATTTCTACTGAAAGAAGCTCCTTAATTTTGAGTTGTAGGACCATATAAAGCCACATCATTTGAGGTTATACTTTCTGAACAAACTTGTGATACAAAATAGCTACTTATATATACCTTTTTTCCTTTTTATATAATTACTTAATAACAGATTAAAAGTTACTTTACCAAAGGCGTAGGCTTACCTTAGGGTTCAAGAAGACCCCAAAATTACAACTTATTAGAATTTACAATTAAGGCTATTTCATTAATATATTAAAATATAAAGAAAAAGCATGCCACTTTTAAGTAAAGATCTTAAAATTATATTTGAATGTATTATATTTATATATTTAAAGATTTAAGTTTATTTATTGAGTTAATATTCAAATAACAGTTGTTTTTGAAATTTTAATTATATTCTTATTAAAATTCCATTATTAATTTCTTTCACAAAATTGTATTACTTTTTTGTTTATTACACAGGCTCTTTCAATAAAATAATTTTCTGAGAAAGTGATTGCAGATTTTAGAAATGCAAGTGACTCAGATATTGAAGTAAAAGATTTACTATCAGACAATGAAGATGGTGATACAATTTACTAGTACCTGAAACAGTTTGAGAATTTGAATCTTCAGTGACAGAGAGAATCAAGACCACAACGGAAAGCCAAACTCAGGAGAATGATGTGGTACAAAAGGAGTTGTAGAAAAACCATAGTCTGACCTCTCTATCTTAAAACCACGCAGTTAGTATTTTAAGTATCACTAACTAATATGCACATGCTACTAATTAAACATGACATTAAGCTAAACACACTTTCAATTTAATTTCTTTGTAGACTCCTGTCCAAGTTTATAGTCCACTTCACTATTTTCAAAAATATTTCAGCAGGGAATTTTTCAAATGGCAGCAATTTATACAAATATATATACCCTCTCAGTAAAAGTGGCAAGTCTTTGAAATAAAGATAATTTTTCATATTAATTTAATTATGGTTACATTATTATCGTTATTTTTATATATTGTGGTATTGGTATTATCTGTGAATATCCAGGGAGAGTCTTGAAATTTGCACTGGGAACAGTTGAATCTTGCACTGGGAACAGATGAAAGTCTAATAATAAACAAACTTAGAGAACAAAATGAAGACACACAATATATAACTGAAATAAAAAATAGCCTCCAACTAATACAAAACCAAAATTACTTTGAATTTAATAGCAAAATTTATCAACAGCACGAAGGTTTAGCAATGGGATCTCCATTATCTAGCATAATAGCAGAAATATTCTTACAAGACATAGACACCAAAATACAAAATATACAAATTCATTTGATCCAAATGGCATATGGATAAGATATGTAGATGATGGGCTATATGTATCAAATAACAAAAACACAAATGCAGATAACATATTAAAACAAATCAATAACATACATTCAAAAATACAACTCACAGAAGAAAAAGAAAAACATAACAAAATCAATTATTTAGACATAACCATCACAAGAAACAACAACCACATACAATACGCAATATACAGAAAACCAACATCTTCTAACATCATTATACCTAACCATTCTGACCACCCACCACAACATAAAATGGCAGCTTTCTACTCACTATTTAACAGAATGTACAAAATTCCCCTAACCAAACAAGAAACAGACAAAGAAAGAAATATAATATACCAAATTGCTTATGAAAATGGATACAATAAAAATACTGTAAACAAAATAGAAAATAAAATCAAATATAAAATAAAAACTGAACAATTAAGAATTAATCAAAATGAACAACACATAAATTAATATTAACAACAATAAAAAATGGGCCACATTCACATATATAAATAATAAAATGACAAAACTATTTAAAAATACAGATATCAAAATAGCATACAAAACTAATAAAAATAATTTACAAAAACTAAATACCCCACACAACAAAGATAATACAACAATACAAAATTGAATGCCAAGATTGCAACAAATGTTACATAAGACAAACAAAAAAACAGCTGAAAAAACGTTATTTTGAACACCTAAATGCATACAACAAACCAGAAATATATATATCTAATTTGGCCACACATGCAATAAACACTGGACATGAATTCCCAGACATAACCAATATGACACTAATAAAACATATACCACACAAAGAAAATTTACCTTAAGATGTATTTTCCTTATTTGGAACATGTTTTGGGACGCTTTGTGTTCCCATCCTCAGCCTTACTAGTTTTGAGTCTTGTGTAGTACTTGTGTGTTGGTTGGTTGTTGTTGTGGTATCCTGTTGGTCTTTGGCACTTTAAATTGGTATTATTGTGTGTGATTGAGGTGTATATATTAGTATTTTGTGTATTTTCGATGTTGAGTGCTTTGAAAATTGTGTCATGTTTTGTACTGATTTGCTTTTGTTCATGTATTAGTTTGTTTTGTGTTTTATGTTTGTATATTTGTAAATTTTCCCAAATGTTCATTATGGTGCCTTTGTGCGGTATGCGTTTTATTAGTGTATTGTTGGTTATGTCTGAGAATTCATGTCCAGTGTTTATTGCATGTGTGGCCACATTAATTTATATATTTTTGGTGGTGCAAATACATACATACATACATACATATATATATATATATATATATATATATTGTTACATGACATTTTGCCATGCATCTTGTTGACAGAAATATACTTTACTACTCCTACCAAAAGTACCAAGAAACATGATAGTTTTGTTTCAAGAACTAATTATTTAACTACTTAGTTAAATACTATTTATTTCTTTTATTATTTAATTAATGTTAACTAAGACTAATAATTATGTTTATTAAAGTTAAAGAAATGTTAATAATAGTTATGTAAGGACGAAAATGTTTTGGAAACTATTTACAGTGTTTTGTTGTGTTTATCAAAACTGGATTGTATACCTCAAGTTAATAAGAATTGTCATACGTTATTAATAGTTATTAGTAATTAATTTTGCTGTATTGATTAATATTATATGTAGTAATATTAATAACACAAATGTTAATGTTAAGAGGAGAGTACCAAAATAATAGTAACAGAGATTTGTAAAACCTAGATAGTTAAGGGATTTGGAATAAGAATTTATATTAAAATTAGAATAAACAATGTCAGGTTAAGTTATATTATTACTAATGGTGTCCAATAGTTTTAATAAAGTGAAAAGTACAAGAAGAACTAATAATAAATAATTTTGGGACAAATAATTAAAAGCGTAAAATGGTAACTCAAGAAATATTTAATGGAAGATAAGAAAGAGTGGTATCAAAATAATCAGTGTTCCATCAGAAACTCAAAGATACTAATAAATTGAAGATCAAAGATCTTATAAAAAAGTTATAACAGTTTAAAGAAAATGAAAGGTAAAATATTATAAGTTTGTTTATATTGAGGCTTAGAGAGCTCCATAGTAACATAAAATGTTACATTTCACACCAATGAAAGCTAAGATAGGCCTTAGTAACTAAAATGTTATAAATTAAATAAAGAAGAGTGCATTATTGGATCTAAACGAGAAAGGCTGATATTAAAATAAGAGTGACTAATCCAAGATATTGTAATTTTCATATCAGTGAACCTAAAGTAAAGTTAAATAATACTACTATACAAAATAAATAGAAGAAAGAAGTACAGTATCATTCTAAAGAAGTAAACCAAGGAATCTATGAAGAAATACAATCAACCTATCCAGGAAGAGAAGTATTTTTTGATAAATAACTAAACTGAAGCAATTTCATTCAAGGCCTAGGCCACACTTCTCAAAGACACTGTTTACACTTTTAATCAAAACAATTTTGAACTTTCACTGTGAAGATAATCAATGAATAATCTTATTTTCAGTATAAAAAACTATTAATATAGAGTAATACTATCATATAAAGTGAACTAGACCTGAACAACACTTAAATCAACATAACCTAGACACTGAACATTGTAAAATTATTAATATAATCTTGTTAAGACACTCTGTAATTTATTGTAATCCTATGTATTTTGGTACTTTTCCTAACATATCTGTCGTTTATATCGTAGTCAAAAGGACCTAACGTAAAAAACATACTATTTGTATTTTATTTAGTAATTATACAAAAAATCCAAATGTATGGTCCCTGGGACATTAAGAGCTACTGCTGCCATTCTGAGCATATTTAAAGAACAGCCGGTCAGACTTTGTTATTAATTATATTTGTCTTTAAATACAATTAAAAAAAGATAATACAAGATTTGAGTTTAATAACTACAGATAAAAGGTTTTCGCTTCTTTACTTAATGGATAAATAAATGTGTATGATATTATAAACACCATATCAGTGACTGTTAATTTGCTTCATCAACTAGCTTAAGTTGGCAACACTCCCAACCAGGAAGTATGGCATCCGATTTGAATCTGCCTTGCTGAGCTTTAGTTATCACAATCATCTATTAAATAAAAGATTAAAAGAGATTGAATAATAGCTGAAATAAGAAACCTTTATGATAGTTTAAAATAATACTTACCGGTTTACAAATACATTTTATTTGCAACCTTTGATTGCAAATTGGCGCTCAACTAATATTACCCTGACAACATACTCATCCTCAAAATACTAAGAAAGTACACTTGAGAAAGTACGAGTTTTCTTTTACATTACAAATTGACGCCAACAACAGTGAGGCATAATACTTTTAACGTTACAGATTTAGAGCCCAACTAGTGAGGATAGAGATAGAATAACTTTGTATTCTTATTGTGAATGTTATAGCAATTTCTACTCTAGTGGCGGCTATGGTTAAACAACAGAAATGTCAAGGAGAAGAGCAACGTCACATAAATGTATGGATGGAGAAGAAACAGAATTAAATATGGAAGACAAGGAAGCAACAACAGTTGAAGAAGTGGAAGTAATGATAAGGGATACCCCAGTAACAATGACTGAAGAAATGGAAATGGTGGTAAGGGATACACCAGGGGACCAACCAGATAAATACACACAAAAAGAAGACATGAGCATGCATGGGATGGTGAGAATGATAATGGAAGAGAATAACAAAACCAGCGAAACATTACTACAACAGTTAAAGGAGGATATTAGACAAAATAATGAAAGTTTAGAGAAACAAATGAAAGAAAATAATGAAACATTGAAACAGAATAATGAAGAATTAAAGAGACAAATTGTAAGTAATAATGAAACATTACAACAACAGTTGAAGGAGGATATTAGACAAAGTAACGAAGAATTAAAAGGATTAAATTATTTTACCTTAATCCGTCACTGTGACCGCTTGGTTCCTGTCTTCTTATGCGTTTCGGATTAAACTTAATCCCTCATCAGAGTAAAAAATCCGTCAGTTATGACTTCGTTAAAACATTAAAAGGAGACACTAAAGTACATCTATGTATATATTATACAAACACAGCGACGTACGCGGATGTGAGTGCGCACTCGACACCGGTTGAAGACGTACTGCACAGTTTATTTGTGTTATCATGTTATCTATTGTTGTGTTGGGGCGTGTACTCTATGGTTATGTTGTCTATAATCTTATCATATAATGTATGTGATTTAAATGCCAACTGTTCGTTTAGTATATTATTAGGATTATTTCTGAAGGCCCAGTAAATCTCAAACTCTTCTACTGCATCCATATATCTACCCTTTTTGCAAATATGTAAGGGTTTGCAATTTGCCTCAAAATTTGTGTAATTATGATTTAATGAAGCGAGATGTTTAGCGTAATTTGATTTATTCATATTTGAAATGCTCGTGGGTAAGTGTTCTTTATATCTTTCGAAAAAACCTCTGCCTGTCTGACCAATGTAATGCATGTCGCAGTCATCACATATCATCTTGTATACACCCGTTCTTTTTTCAATTGATGTTCGTGTGGCATTTGTTATTAATCAAATTTGTTATTATTTATATAATTGTATTTTACCAATACACAATAACAGTAATTATGGTATTTACTATCGGGCGCCATATTGGGAATTACTAACAGCTGATATTATTTACTTTACGGGCCAAGTTTCGTGTTAAGCGAACGAGGTTGTTGAACAGGAAGTGTTATCTGAAATAAATACTCTGTACTCTGAAAATGAAATAATAAAACAAAACTTATTATTAACAAAAAATTACATAATTTTAGACTCGCTCATACGCCAAACACGCCTCGGGGCGTAGTCCGACGTATTATGAAATACACAAATACACAAACATATATTGAATATTGAACTTTTAGTTGATCTAAACATCTAATAAACATATAGTAAACAATGGTAATGTAAAGATATATATATATGTGTAAGAACGCACAACCCAGCACTTAGGAATTACTACACACACACTCAACCACTCGCTCTTCCATACTCATGTGGTACAAACTTTTATGAATTGTGGAGCTCCTTTTAAATATATTGAAATTTTAAATAATTTTTTAAATAATTTATTTCTACAATAAGATTTTATATTGGGAAATAATGAAATAAGGATTTAAAGTGTACAAGGAACGCTCTCACCCATTTCGTGTCTGTCCTGGTTGTTATAGCTGGTGCGGTAAAACTTCGCGAACTTTACCGCGAGTTTTACGTATACTCGTAACGGTCACATTTTGGTAGTTGACGCACTTATACTGTTTATTAACCACCTACAGTGGTCTACAAAGTTAAAATTCACCCGTAAGTGAACGGGTTGCCGGCCGGCGTTGATCAGAGCTGCAGAAGAAATGACGACAATTCTTTGTTGGATTTTGCGGAAGTGGGGTGTACTGACGTCACAATCCCATTGTTTAACTGGTTGACAGCGCCGTGTTGTCGTTGTCAACACATTCTCAGCCTCTGACGTAATTAAGGTTTGGCTCGGTTATCGCAATAACTGCACACTGTTTTTTGTGATGTTACACAGTTTTTTGCTATGAATTGTTTCAAATCCTGACAAATATTGTGATATAGTCCACTCACTGCAGATTCGTATCGGGTGTTTAAGGTTGGGTTTAGTATGACAAAAATAGAAAAATACAATATTTATGTTCTAGTTACCATATTTAATGTAATTCCAAAAATGTACCATGATTGTACCATCACAAAACCCCCTCAATGAAAGATGGTGTGACGAAGCACACAAACTTTCATTGACCCTTTCATACTTCCTAAAGGGATCAGCCAGGACAAGTCGCCACAACCCCCTTACAAATTTATATAAAAAATAACAACAACTCACCCTTGGTCTGGTGATGATGACCGTACCTAGATGACCTTACTGGACTTCTCCTGCGAGATCCCAACACCATAAGGCCACTTAGGCTCTTAACGCCCCTGCTCTGACGCGTTGGCCAGCTCAGGACCGCTGTCACACCACCAAGCACTGAAACAATATATAATAAACATTAAAATAGTGGCTTAGTAAATCACTACATCCTCAACTGATCTGGTTCCCCTTAGCTAAGTGCTGGTTTGTGCCAATAAGCACTGGGTTGGCTTAATATATTTATAAAATTATAATCCTCAAGAATTAAAAAGAATATCTCTTCTTCATATTACAAAATACTTCTACCCTGAGTTGAAAAATGGTTTCGATTCCTATCGATAATATTTATCTTCATTCTTTTACAATTACTAGAATTGTAACATAAGCACATTAATATAATATAGTTACCAAAATTGAATAAAATATAATTGAAAATATAACAGGAAAAAATAACACATTATAGATCTCCCAAATTTGGAGAAAAACAAATTAAGAAAATCAATAAATTGATATTTATTTATTTATAACTCTTAGTAAATGATAAAAATAAAATTTTATTATTATTATTATTATTATTATTATTATTAACAGGTAATTATCTAGCTTATTTGTATTATTAACAGCGCCAGTTAAAAAAAATTTTTTTTTTTTTCCTACACATTATTCCCATGTTATAACATCATGTTGAAATTTCTATAACATAAATACATTTTACATAATAATAATAATACATTAATAATTAACACTGATATATTAATACATTAAATATTCTTGATTCATTTTAATTTAAATCATTTAAAATTTACAATTTCACTTAAGTCATTAATTAGACATCAATTTTATTATAATGAATTATTAATATTTATTTCAAATTTATTATTAGTATTCATACTACATTATTAATATTATTTCATTATTCACTTCTTACTTCCTCTATACTCTGAACTTTCTACCTACCTAACTACCTAACCTCTCACCTTCTATCACTGTTTAGTCTGGATAACTCCTTTATTCACTATACTTTTTTTATTATAATTTTACTCACCTTCTTCTAACTGACCATCAAATTTACCTATCAATGACACCAATATCTCAATTATATACTCCATTACTACTTTCATTTAAATCCTATGGCACCGCTCGTCTTTGCACTGGGTTGGGTGTTCCCTAACTGGCTATATACATTCATATTATTTTGCCCTTCCAAATAATTCGGCAAACACTCCCTTAAACTACGCTTTTACCAGCCACAACACTATTGGTTGGCTACTCTTTATCACCTCACCCCCACTACAGAATTCATCAACAATAATTATATGTTTATACCTTTACTTAAACACCTTTACTAATAGTCACTAACTACTGTGTCCCTAAATATCTAATAATTCTCTTTGTATTTCCTTAAAAATTCTTATCTTTCTAACTCCATTTACATTAATTGCATAACTCACCTGCATTTATCTATACCCAGGCTCTATCCCTGTTTAAACACTTACTGTAATCATTGACAATTCTCTTATAAAATTCCTCTCTTACCTACTTATAACAATACCTCTTTTCAAAATTCAAATATATATTCTTACTTAAACATTATTATTATTCATCAATAATTAAAAATTAAAATATTATTATTAAATATGTTATTAAAATATATAATAATACACACTGGTGTAAATATACCTGTAATACATAATACATATCAAAAATACATGGATATATAAATACAGTGAATACAATGAAAAATATACACTCCAACTTCTTATCTTGTTATATACCAAACTCAGTTCATAGCAGTCCAATTCAATACCACTTTTCATATTATTATTTAATGTTCATTTCACAATACAACAGTCTATCCACCATCATTAAACAACAAACGAATCTTATGTCTATATAAATTCTTATTCAATAAATAGATTTTATTACTAGATACATTATATTCGTACTCCTTTATGAAACGGTTATTAAACAAATATTTCCAGTCACGATCAAGTAGGGTTCCGTTTATCTCAGTATCATATGTCATTAATCGGTTTATACTATAATTATCCCCATAATATTCCACCACAGGTAAGTACCTAATGTCTTTATTCTCATTTCTTGTTATTTCCAACTTATTGTTATTATCAGGTAAGTATTCATCATTTTCATATACCACATCTAACCCTAACCTTTCTAACAGTTGTCTGTAATTTCTATTTACTTTAAATATTTCTATTACTCTCTTACTCTCACAATATCTCTCTATACTTTCTCTCTTAATACATTTCTCTCCATAACACCAAATTACACTTTCTCTCTCCAAATATGCAGGGGTCCCTATCATAAAATTGTTGCACCTCTTCTTAGGTACACAAAAACATAAAGAAACTTTATTTGTAGAACTATCGTCTATCAAATATAAATTAAAGGCATTCTTATCCTTATAACAATTACATGAAGACTTGTCTTCACCCCCTAATACAACATTAAAAGAAAATTCTACCCCCTGCATTCCTTGTACTAAAATACTTTCTCTAAACTTTCTTTCTGACTTCATAAATTCAAATATTTCATTATCATTCATTATACTTTCATTATCATGTTTATCCTTTTCTAACACCACAATCTTACTACTTGTATTATTTGGATTATCTATACTACATTCATTATTGGAATTATTATTTTTAAATAGGTTTATATTCAGTACAGCATTTTGCTGGGTACCGCTATTGACTTTCTGGGTTTCTACTTGATTTTCTATCACATTTAAATTATCTAGTTTTGTAATAAGCTGGTCACATTTCTTAATAAGTTTGTCGTGACCCAATTGAAATTCATTTTTCATCTCATTGAAATTAATATCAAAACTATTTTGAATTTCTTTAATTTCGTTATTCTGCTCATCTAGTTTTTTGTCTAATTTTAATAGTAATTGCATCATTGCATTAGTTTCATCCTTATTACTATCTGATATAGTCGAAATGGATGTATTGACTTCAGTTATCTCTGCAGACACAGGCATATTTGCCTCGTCAGTCTGACTAATTGGGTTTAATTGAATATCCATTTCACTCATAATTATTTCGTCAGAGAGGCTGACTTTTTTAGTTTTATCTTCATCAGTATTCATGTTTACAATCTATAATACAGGCATGCATCTAATAGTATAACCTGACTTCGTCAAATTTGGTTATGTTTACGTAATTTCTATATTACCTCAGATAACTATTTCCATTCACCTCGTAGGCTTACTCTATATAAAATTTTATTATATAGAGTCCCTGTTCCAGAAGCCATCTGTTATTAATCAAATGTTATTATTTATATAATTGTATTTTACCAATACACAATAACAGTAATTATGGTATTTACTATCGGGCGCCATATTGGGAATTACTAACAGCTGATATTATTTACTTTACGGGCCAAGTTTCGTGTTAAGCGAACGAGGTTGTTGAACAGGAAGTGTTATCTGAAATAAATACTCTGTACTCTGAAAATGAAATAATAAAACAAAACTTATTATTAACAAAAAATTACATAATTTTAGACTCGCTCATACGCCAAACACGCCTCGGGGCGTAGTCCGATGTATTATGAAATACACAAATACACAAACATATATTGAATATTGAACTTTTAGTTGATCTAAACATCTAATAAACATATAGTAAACAATGGTAATGTAAAGATATATATATATATGTGTAAGAACGCACAACCCAGCACTTAGGAATTACTACACACACACTCAACCACTCGCTCTTCCATACTCATGGTACAAACTTTTATGAATTGTGGAGCTCCTTTTAAATATATTGAAATTTTAAATAATTTTTTAAATAATTGATTTCTACAATAAGATTTTATATTGGGAAATAATGAAATAAGGATTTAAAGTGTACAAGGAACGCTCTCACCCATTTCGTGTCTGTCCTGGTTGTTATAGCTGGTGCAGTAAAACTTCGCGAACTTTACCGCGAGTTTTACGTATACTCGTAACGGTCACATTTTGGTAGTTGACGCACTTATACTGTTTATTAACCACCTACAGTGGTCTACAAAGTTAAAATTCACCCGTAAGTGAACGGGTTGCCGGCCGGCGTTGATCAGAGCTGCAGAAGAAATGACGACAATTCTTTGTTGGATTTTGCGGAAGTGGGGTGTACTGACGTCACAATCCCATTGTTTAACTGGCTGACAGTGCCGTGTTGTCGTTGTCAACACATTCTCAGCCTCTGACGTAATTAAGGTTTGGCTCGGTTATCGCAATAACTGCACACTGTTTTTTGTGATGTTACACAGTTTTTTGCTATGAATTGTTTCAAATCCTGACAAATATTGTGATATAGTCCACTCACTGCAGATTCATATCGGGTGTTTAAGGTTGGGTTTAGTATGACAAAAATAGAAAAATACAATATTTATGTTCTAGTTACCATATTTAAGGTAATTCCAAAAATGTACCATGATTGTACCATCACATTTAACATTTTTTGGATATTGTTATTTGTTCTAAATATGATATGGATGTTATGTTTTTTAAATGTATTTCTAATGAGCATTGAGAAGTTATTAGTATAATCAACCGCCCTATAAATTACGTCCATCGTGATACGGTGAGGGTTGTCAGTTCTGCGTTTGTATCTAAGCATCAATTGTTCAACTAATGAGCTGCGGTACCCGTTTGCAATTGCAATGTGTTTAATTATATCTATTTCTTCCTTATGGTTTGTTGGATCTAAAGGTACACTGTATAGTCTGTGTATCAGACTGTTGAACATTTTTTGATTTTTTGTGAGTGCGGGTGGAACGAATCGGCATATATGACCCCATCAGTTGTGGTGGGTTTTCTGTATATCTTGTATTGAAATTTATTATTGTGTTTCATAAAAGTTAAATCCAAAAAATTTATTGTGTTATTTGACTCTATTTCGAGTGTGAACTGTATGTTTTTGGTGATGTTATTCATGTAATGTAACAGCATGTTTGCCTGTCTCGTTGTCCCGTCGAAGATAACAAATGTGTCATCTACATATCTTTTATAAAATGTAATGTTACGTTGCCATTTATTATGTGGTGATAGCAAATATGTATTTTCGAAGTTATTCAGGAAAATGTCAGCCAACAAACCGGATAAGGGTGAACCCATTGCAAGACCCTCCTCTTGAATAAAAATTGTGTTATTGAATATGAAATAATTTTGTTTCAATATTACGTCTAGTAAAAGTAACAATTCTGTTATTTCTTGTAGATTTAACTTTCCTGTTCTTATTAAATTATCTTTTAGAATGTTCAAGGTTGTCTGTACTGGAATGCTTGTATAGAGGTTGACTATGTCAAAGGAGATTAACTTATGCTGACTATTAATGTTAAGGTCTTTAGTTAGTTTTATTAATTCAATGCTATTTTTTATAGAATGATTGTTGTCTATGGTTATGTTATTTTTTATCAATTGGACCAATTTCTTGGATAATTTATAACCCGGGGCTGTTGTGTAATTAACAAGAGGTCTTATCGGTATACCTGGTTTATGGATCTTAGGTAAACCGTTGAACATGGGTGCATGTGCGATTATGGGTTTCAACTGGCGGCGTGTGGTTTCATCGAAAAGGTGTGTGCATTTATTAATCGTTTGGTTGATATATTTTACATACTTCGTTGTGGGATCGGAATCTATGGCTCTTATGTTATTGCTATGGATAAATTCGTATACTTTTTGCTGATGCATGTCTATCGGTAAAATAACCATAGTGTTGCCCTTGTCTGATTTAGTGGCTAAGGCCTTATGTTCGTTTAGTTTATGTTTAATTTGTTTAATGGTTTTCATTTCACTTGCGTATTTCTTTTTTAAACTGTCAGATAATGGTTTAAAGTTGTTGCCATGTGTTCGTATATGTCTGTCTATTTTTCTGTTGATTGTAACTCTCAACTCGTTTTGTGTCTGTGAATCTGTTACACTTTTTATGGCTGCTTCGGTTATAATCAATTCTTTAGTTACGTGGTTCTTATTTAAATCTGGTAAATTGTACTTGAAACCTTTATTAAGTATATTCATCTCTTGTGCGTCGAATTTAATATCAGTTAAATTAGAGACTCGGGTATAAAATGTATGTTTACATCCATTTGTCGTGGTGTTGTCTTGTAGTTAACTTATTTAATTTCTTATCATGTTTGTGTGCGATCGGTAAAGTGGACTTCGTAACCTGCTGATTAATGAATTATATTGGGCAAAAGTATTGAGTGTATCTCTTGTAACAATGTTAAATGTGCTTTATATAATAGTGAGTTTAGTCTATTCTTTTTAATATATAATTGTTTGATCTCTTCTTTTACCCATGTTACCTCTGCTATATGTTTAACTTTTGTGGCAGCTTTCGTTGTGTTATATAGGGCGGTTGATTATACTAATAACTTCTCAATGCTCATTAGAAATACATTTAAAAAACATAACATCCATATCATATTTAGAACAAATAACAATATCCAAAAAATGTTAAATAACGCCACACGAACATCAATTGAAAAAAGAACGGGTGTATACAAGATGATATGTGATGACTGCGACATGCATTACATTGGTCAGACAGGCAGAGGTTTTTTCGAAAGATATAAAGAACACTTACCCACGAGCATTTCAAATATGAATAAATCAAATTACGCTAAACATCTCACTTCATTAAATCATAATTACACAAATTTTGAGGCAAATTACAAACCCTTACATATTTGCAAAAAGGGTAGATATATGGATGCAGTAGAAGAGTTTGAGATTTACCAGGCCTTCAGAAATAATCCTAATAATATACTAAACGAACAGTTGGCATTTAAATCACATACATTATATGATAAGATTATAGACAACATAACCATAGAGTACACGCCCCAACACAACAATAGATAACATGATAACACAAATAAACTGTGCAGTACGTCTTCAACCGGTGTCGAGTGCGCACTCACATCCGCGTACGTCGCTGTGTTTGTATAATATATACATAGATGTACTTTAGTGTCTCCTTTTAATGTTTTAACGAAGTCATAACTGACGGATTTTTTTACTCTGATGATGGATTAAGTTTAATCCGAAACGCATAAGAAGACAGGAACCAAGCGGTCACAGTGACGGATTAAGGTAAAATAATTTAATTATAATAATTGTGACACGGATACCAGTACAATGACTTTAAAATTAAAAGGACTGTTGAAGGAAGAGAGTGAGAAGAATAAAGAGGAATTGAAACAACAGTTAGAAGAGTATAGAGAAGAAATAATGAATAGAATTATAGAAACCAACCAGAAGGTTGAGGAAACCGAGGAAAATTTAATTCAATTGCGCGAAGAGGTGATAAACAAAATTATTGAAGTTGAAGATAATAGTAAAACAAGCATTGGAATACTACAAAAAGATACTCAAGAACAATTTAAGATAATACAGAATAAAATAGATGAACAATACGCTCAGGTTGAAACCAAGGTAGGACAGGTACAAAATCAAGTGACCAACAACAGAGAGAAAATAGAAGAATTACAACAGAAGGATATAACCAATCTAAAGGAAGAAATAGAGGTACTAAAACATAGACCAATAAACTATGTACCTACACTTATAGGAGAAAATAAAGAAGTAATCAATTTTAGAGAATATCGTCAGAACCCTCTAGAATTTCTGGAGAGGCTAGAAGAATGTTTGAATAGAACCAAAGAAAGTCGTTGGACAATGATAAAAAATCTTCTCGATGAGAGTTTTAAAAATATTAATGATAATTGGTGGAAGGCGGTAAGGAATGAAATCAACAATTATAATGAATTCAAACAAATTTTTAAAGTAAAGTATTGGTCGGAGTCCATACAGAATATTGTTAGGGACAATTTAAGCACTGGCAAATATGATGCTGGAAGAGGACAGACACTAACTGCCTATTTTTTGGGTGAAGTCTGGGTAGCCCGACATTTAGAACCTAAAATCTCTGAAGAATGTCTCATAGCTAAATTGTCGTACCATTTCGGAGAAGATATAGTACGCACTCGCAGATGTGGACAAATAAAAACAATTGGAGAGATGGAGGCTCTCTTAGAAGGTTTTGAGCGTGAAGATATTATCGAAGGAGTCGAAGAAGACCCGAGGATAGGAATGAGAGGAACAAGGATCAACCACACGACAGCCAGTAAACCATGTACGAACAGATGGTTATAATAGAAACACAGCTAACAGGGGATTTCAAGGAAGACGTCAGAACTTTAACAATGACAGAAATTATGACAGACAATATGGAAGAGACAATGACAACAGGAGACAATGGAATGATAACGGTGAAGTATATCAGAGATCCAGAAGCTGGGATAGAAGAAGGGACATACCCTCTGGAAACCAAATCCCCAGTGAACAAGAACAACCAATCAACAGTGATGTAAACAGGGAAAACGAGAGGCCGCAGTGAGAACATTGGACGGCCCATCACTGCAAGCGGACCCAGGGCTGAGGAGAGTATAAACCTAGACAATAAAAACAAGGAACCAATAACCGTGATAAGGAACTTTTATTTAAAAAATATACACAGAGATTTATTGGAAGAGATGACCATGGAAGAAGATAAACTGAATGAGGACATAGTATACATCAAGGTAGAATTACATGGGGTGCTGACTGAAGTTATGATTGATTGATACGGGAGCGAACATTTCGTTAATAGATAAATTAGAGTTGAACAGAATACAGGAGTTAAGTATGGAAAAATACCCACATTGCCTATTAATAACATTGCTATTATAGGAGCGACTGGCAAACAAAACAAAACAATAAAACAGCAAGTAAGTCTGAATGTTACGAGTATGGGAGTAGGAATTCCTATGGTGTTTCTGGTAGCCCAAGGGTTACCCTTTAAGGTGTTAATAGGGTGTGACACGCTACGGCGCCACTCTGCGATTATTAAATTGGCCAGTGGTAAAATGACACTGAGCACAGAAGGTTATGATTGGACTGCTCAGATAATAGGAAGCTCAATAGCCCCACAGTACAGGAATTCATACCATGTTAGGGAAATAATAAGGACACCCATAGGAGATAAAGAAATCGTAACAGAATCAGCATTATGGCAGGAAAAATGCAGGAAATATTGTCATTTCAAGGAAAGGGGTATACCGAGGCAATCAGTGTGGAACAGAAGAAAAGATTAATAGACATATATAACACCTACCATTAAGTATTTTCCGATTCTCCTGGAAAGGCGAAGAATTTCATATGCCGATTAAAATTCCATGACTCTGTCAACTTCAATAGGAAGTCATATCCTATTGCACAGTCGTTAAAAGATGCAGTCAGAAAAGAAATAGCAAGGATGATTCAAGAAGACATTATAGAGAGAAGTAGTTCCCCATACACCAGCCCCATAGTGGCAATACCTAAGAAAGATGGACAAGTGCGGTTGTGCCTTGATGCACGGGAAATTAATAAGATGATCGTTAATGATCGTACATCTCCAGGAGAGACAGAAGAAACTACGAAGAAATTCCATGGTTGCAAATTTATGAGTAGTTGGGATGCTGTTTGCGGATATTGGCAGATAGAGTGTGGATGATAATCTTACTACTTCTAAAACATGGAATGAACACTGTGACCGAATTGAAATTGTACTTAGGAAACTCCAACAAAATAATATTACCCTTAAGTTAAATAAATCGAAATTCATAACTCAAGAACTACAATTTCTTGGGTTTATACTCTCTGAAACTGGGATCATGCCATCGCCTGAGAAAGTAGAAGTTATTCAAAATTTTCCAAGACCCAGAAATATAAAACAATTACAATCATTTCTAGGGATTTGTAATTATTATCGAAAATTCCAACAAAATTATTCTGAATTAACCACTAAGTTTCAAAATCTACTCTCTACCAAGAACAAATGGAAATGGGATAAGGCTGAAGAAGATAATTTTAATTTAAGAAAAATAAAATTCTTAAATAGTGTTATGTTACACCACCCAGATTTTAACCAGAGGTTTTATTTAAATTGCTAGCAATGTTAGTTTAGGTGTTGAATTATACCAAGAAGACGAAGTGGGCAACCATTTAGTGATCAGCTTTGCCAGCAGAGTTTTGAGTGCTTGCAAAAGAAATTATACTGTTACAGAAAAAGAACTCCTCAGTGTGGTATTTGCATGCTTAAAGTTCCGTACCTATATTTTAAGATATCCAACAACAGTGAGGTCGGATCATAAATCCATATCTTTTCTAAAAAGGTGCAAACTCAACCATGGTCGACTGAAAACATGGATTCTAATATTACAAGAATATAATATAAATTGGGAGTATGTACTGCCACCGGACAAAAGGCTTGCCGCATGACAAATGGTGCCAATCGTACACTCTCGTTATTTTGGTGGCCCTAAAAAGGACCGAGTGGCGAGAACAGTGATGTTGGTAGTGCCGCGCTGAGATGTTCGGCGGCTGTGCCCGCTGTTCGTGGCGTACTGCAGTCCTCTTCTTCTTCCGGCACCGGTTGTAGAGTCGGCTGCCGGCCCAGTGAAATCCATCGCTGGCGCGGAACTGGAGGGCGAAGACGCAAGAACGCCGGTTCTATTCTTCGGCCGTTCCTTCCGGCTGACTCCGCGCCGATGTCGTCCGAGAGAGGAGAGGAGATGAAGTGCGTCCGATGGCGTGGCGTTGAGTGTTCAAATTTTCTGCCGGCCCGGGTTTTATTACCTAACCAGGATCGCTGATTCGCTAGCTCCAAACACGCAGTTGGTCACGTCTCGGCGGCTGCTGATGCCGGATTGGCTAGCTGTGTCCACCGCTGGTACCGGAGAGCAGATGTTCGCATACCGCTGCCGTCACAACTCCACCGGGTCTTGAATGCTCTCCGGTAGCCAGCCTAATGCTCTTCTCTAGATGTTGTGGTGTCTGTTGGGCGCCATGTTGTTTGGTGTGCCGGCTGGTAGCTCGCTGGCGTGGCTGGATCTTGCATCCGCAAGATGATCGCTGCCCCACGTTGGGCGCCACTTGTCACCGGTCAAAAGGCTTGCCGCATGACAAATGGCGCCAATCGTATACTCTAATGTTTTTGGTGGCCCTAAAAAGGACCTTGTGGCGAGAAGGCTAATGTTGGTTGTGCCGCGCTATGATGTTCGGCAGTTGCGCCCGCTGTTCGTGGCGTACTACAGTACTCCTCTTCTTTCGGCACCGGTTGTAGAGTCGGCTGCCGGCCCAGCGGAATCCATCGCTGGTGCGGAACGGGAGTGCGAAGACGCAAGAACGTCGGCGGTTCTATTTTTCGGCTGTTCCTTCCGGCTGACCCCGCCTCGATGTCGTCCGAGAGAGGAGAGGAGATGAAGTGCGTCCGATGACGTGGCGATGAAGAGTGCTCAAATTTTGCCGTTCCAGAGCTGTTGGGTTGTGCGTCATGAGACGACCCAATGGTTTCCTAGTACCGAGCCTCCGGTAGGGGTTCCTGCCTAGTGGTCCTGTCCAGACGGAATATTATTTATTTAATTTTTAGTGGTCGCTACAACGACATGCTCATACTAGGTCGACTAGTACAGTATTTGTTGAGGCCGTTTCCAAGATTCACCTGGATGTGTTCGGTACTTGCCAAGGCCAGCTATGAGTGGGTTTGTCTGGGTCCTCGCAGCTCGGACGTAAAATTGACGTGCAAGTCGCCTTGCGTGTCATCCAAGGAGTGGACACCGAGTCCTCTTCTCAGGAGACGAGAAGAAAACCGATAGGGGACTTTGGCCGCTAGCCGAAGACCTCTATCGAGAACGCTTTGCAACTTTCTTTTATGAACGGTTGCGAGGTAACCCCAGACGGGAAGAGCGTAAGTAATGATCGGCAACAGATACGCGTTGACGATCAACTTACTCAGCTTGCGGGTCATAGCCTTGTTGACAAGTATTGGAAACAGTTGCGCGAGACGAGCGGATGCTTTCTTTCGCATCGTCTCAGCGTGGGCACGCCAGGTGAGCCGACGATCTAGGTGGACACCGAGGTACTTAACTTCTCTCGACCAGGGCAAATATGTTCTACCGAGTCTCACTCGGCCTCGTGGTTCTTTCCGGCGCTTTGTGAATAGCACCGCGGAGCTCTTGGTTTCACTGACGGCAACTTTCCAGCTTTCCGTCCTCGTCGAATATGCATCGAGTGCGCGCTGAAGTCGTGGGATAGCAAAGTCTGCGTCAAAGTTTGCTCTGTCGGCAAACAGAGCCATCTGGACTCCAGGCTCCCTGGGTGTGTCGTTGACATACACGGAGAACAGGAGAGGCCCTAGCACGCTACCTTGAGGTACCCCGGCTGTAATGCGTCTCTCGGAAGACATGGTCGTCTATTCGCATGCAGAAAGTCCTCTCCGTCAGAAAGCTAGCAATCAAGCGAAGGTAGCAATCTGGGAGCTGGATTTCCCGGAGTTTGAACAAGAGCCCGTCATGCCAGACACTATCAAAGGCCTTTTCCACATCTAGGAAACAGGCGACAGTCTGCTCTTTCTGACACCCGGCGTCCGTGATGTATTTCACCAGTCTCATCAGTTGATGAGTGGTGGAATGCCCCACACGGAAGCCGAACTGTTCGGGGACCAGTACATCAAAATTTCTTAGATGATCTAGTACTCTCCGTTGTACGAGACGTTCGAGAACCTTTGACGTGGCTGACAGTAGACTAATGGGCCGGAGGTTGCCGGGACGGGAAGCGTCCTTTCCTTGCTTCGGGATCACTATGACCGTCGCCTTACGCCATTTCTGGGGAAAATAGGCCAGTCTAAGACACGCGTTGAACAGCGCGACCAAGAAAAGTACTCCTCGCTCCGGGAGTCGAGTAAGAGCGGCGTTCGAGACGCCGTCCGGGCCAGGAGCTTTTCTCGGCACGAGTTCAA
This sequence comes from Magicicada septendecula, assembly GCA_034769895.1. Taxonomy (NCBI): domain Eukaryota; kingdom Metazoa; phylum Arthropoda; class Insecta; order Hemiptera; family Cicadidae; genus Magicicada; species Magicicada septendecula. Next base: position 438,943,783 of record CM068369.1, on the reverse strand, counting down.
CGAGCCGATCTGTGACCTCTTCCCTAGTAATGGGTTCGGGCTCCGTAGTGATCGGAAGAGACAGAAAGTCTTCCACTTCGTTCTCGACTTCTTCGTTGAAGTCCCAGTCCATGGGCGGGTTAGGTGCGAACTGTCGCTCAAAACACGCGCCCAAGTACTCGGCCTTCGCCTCCGGGCGAGCCAGGATTTGACCGAAAGGTCCAGCAATGGTTGCGATGCGAGGCCGGCGCCTCTTCCCTACCAACGCCGAAGGTATCCGGTAAGGGTTACTTTCGTCCGATCCGTCCCCTGCTTGGGCCACGGCGAATTCCCAACAGCGTCTCCGGTAGGCCTGCATTTCACGACGTAAAATGCCGGTCGCCCGGTTGTATGCTGCCTTGTCAGCCGGATCACGGGTCCGCTGCCAGCATCTCCGGAGGCGATTTCTCTCGCAAGCAAGAGCACTCGTCTCCTCAGGGATCAGCTGCCAGTGGGGCATGACGCCAGGCTTCATCCTGGAAGACACGTCGATCGCAGATACGACAGCCTCGTCGACTTGGCGGACGGTTTCGAGTGGTCCCGCCTCTGGCAATCGGCGACTTAACGCCAGGCCATAGCGGTCCCATTCTACCACCTTCCTGACATCTCTGCGTACGACGTGCTGGGTAGCGACGTGTATCAAGATGGGGAGATGATCGGACGATAGTTCCGTTAGCGCGGACACATGGACCGGACAGCCAATTCCTTGGATCACCGCTATGTCCAAGACATCGGGAGCCGCGTGGCGTTGTGAGGGGTAGAACGTAGGTTGGGTAGGCACAATCACTGTTGTCCTGCGAGAATCGGCAAACCTGCGTAAACGTTTCCCGTTTGGGGCAGTCAAGCGACTTCCAATCGCGATGTTTACAGTTCAGGTCGCCGGCCATGATGACCCTCCTGTGTGCATTGAACACGACGGCTAGATCGGGGTGAAGGAGCTCTTTTTGCGGCGGTTTATACGCCGCGACCATCTGTACGCCGCCTAGAGTGTTTAACAACTCCACAGCGGTGCCTTCGAGGTGAGTCATTGCAGGCAAGACGACTCGGTGATGCTCGAGATTGAGCCTCACCGCGACGGCAGTACCGCCACCAGCAGTGCCCGGTCTGTCGTTTCGATAGCACACATAGTTGGCCAGTCGTAACCGACCCGCAGGGGACAAGTGGGTCTCATTGAGAAGGACTACATCGGGTTTGAGTCGGGCCAGTAATTCTTGGAGTTCCTGGATCTTGTTGGACAACCCGTTGGCGTTCCAGGAAAGAATTGAGAGATCTCGTTTGAGGACCCGACTCATAGAAAACCTACACAAGTGCGGCTTCTACCAAGAGCATGAATCTCTCGGTTGTATCGGCAGTCTCCAAGCGGGAGCGGATGGACCTGAAGGTCTGGGCAACTTTGCGGAGGTCAAATTCCGCAAGGAAGTCTTTAACGACCTGATAGTCGTCTGGATCGGTTTTCGAGGCAGATTGCCCGGAGACTGTGTGCGCCATAAGAGCGCCGAGGCTTGTCAATCGGGGGATTGGTGGAAGCCAGGGGTTTCTTAGGGCCAGGTGTAGCGCCTCTAGCGGAGGTGCTAGGAAGAGGGACAGATGCGACTGCGTCGGAGTTCGCGCGCTGTGCAGGCTGTCTGGACTGTGCGGCCGGGTTGGCAGGAGCCCGGGAACGAGCACCACGGGGCTTACGATGCCGCTTCTTTTTGCCTGCATTAGGGTACCGCGGGGGCGGGAGGTCTGGCGAGGCTGCTTCTAAAGCAGTGGCAGGATTCTCCGGTGCTGGGGAGGGTTGAGAATTCTTGGGCTCCACAACCGAGATGTTGTCTGTAGGCTGGGTGGTCTCACTTTTAGATGCCACGAGGTTTCGCGCTTTTTCGCCATAGGCGGGACAGGGGCCTGTGAAGGAGCCTGAGTTGGAGTTGCCTGAGCTGCAGGTGTTTGCTTCGGGCCTTTGCTGCGTTTACGTTGCTTATTAGCAACTGAGGCGAAAGACACGGCAGCCGTAGCAGGAGGCGAAGGGCCTGGCTGCTCGGTTGCAGGTCTAGAACCAGCTTCCGGATGCCTCGGTGGTGGTAGGCGCCCTTTCGGCTTTCGCCGCTCGAGCTCCCGCTGAAACACCGGACATGCCGTTGGCGGGGCGACTTCCGCCGCAGTTGATGCACCTTTTAAAAGCTGGTGCGTCACAGTGTTTACTGGCGTGAGGTAAAGAACACCTCACGCACGCCGGAGCGTTAGAACAAGTCTCTGAGTGGTGCCCGAAGCGTTGACACTTGTAGCACTGAGGCAGAGCCCCGGGAGCGCGGTTTCTTTCCACTTTTACGTGGAAACCAAAAAGCCACGTAAGAGAGAGTAGGCTTGCGCCTGCCTCGCTGTTCTCGGCCATGATGCGGACCAGGGGAATTGGACGCCTTGGTCCGGCGGGAGCAAACACCCGATGTACCGCGCGAACTGGATAACCCAGCTCGCGCAGCTCATCGAGGATTTCCTCGAGAGGAGAGTCCACGTCTAAGCCTCTGAGCACAAAGGACAAAGGCTTCACGTGTTTCGGGGTGAAGATATGGTACTGGAGGTTGGCCGATTCGACGAACGCCATGACGCTGCGGTACTCGTCCATTCCTCGGACAGCGACCTTGACGGTGTCGCCCCCAAGGAGCTTCAAGTCAACGCTGGCCAGGGAAAGTCCGGGAGCCACTATCAGTCGCCGGTAAAAACCGATGACGTTGTTCACGCCGTGAACGAACACGGGCGGGATGCGACGAGTGGCCGGCGGTGCTTGGGCAGCGCTGGGCACAGTCGGCCCCGGACCGGATTCGCCATAGGCGGGGACAACTTCCATGGCGGACGCCGAGGAAGAGGTTGAGGAGGACCGATTCCACCTCGGTTTCTTAACCGGGCGCCCTTGTGGCCCAACCGCCACGAAAGTGTCGGTCTCGTCACCGGGCAGCGGAACCGTCCGGGGGTCGACAACTTGGTCCAAATCCATACCGTAGAACACGGCGAATCGCTCGTGTGGGGTATGGAGGAGGCGAGCGACTGCGTGCACGTTGACGCGCCCGAACCGTGCATTTCCGCCAACGAGCGGGAGGTTCGCCGACCAGAGGCAGCCAGGCTGCCTCCGGCGGTAACCAGGGACGTAGGGTCTGGCCCGAGCCGGATCGTTTGCGGGACAACTGGAACGCTCAGGCTTCCTACGAGCTGGGCTAATGACTGGCTTCGTTAGATACCTCTCCTTACCAAGAGAGGAGTCCACCGGCCTCTTTACCTAGGCGATATCCAAGCTCGCTTACCACTGGTGGGGGCTCGCAAGGATCGTCCTAGGCAGCGCTACCTATGAGCCTGAGCGTCAGCGGGCAAGATGCGTTGCGCAACCGTAACCTCTGGTAGGCCAAAAATGCTTCCTCTTCAACGGCAGTTGGTGGTCCTGAAAAGGGTCACTCGGCTGGTGGTCCTTAGAAGGTCCGACGACTCAGGTGTGTGTGCTAGCTACTCAGTTCACCAGCCAGCTGAGTTTTCTTCTTCCTTCTAAGGCCTGATGTATCCAGCAAGCAGGGCAGCAGATGTAGTTTGCCTGTCCTCTTCAAGTGAAGGCAGCAGGGCAGCAGCTGTACAACAGCAAGTCGCTTCCGAAAACGTCCAGTGAAGAGCTGATCCAGAGAGGAGGTCCTTCCTGTACGAGAGACGGACAACGGACGGACGGACGGGACCTGCTCAAATTTTCTGCCGGCCTGGGTTTTATTACCTAACTGGGATCGCTGATTCGCTAGCTCCAAACACGCAGTTGGTCACGTCTCGGCGGCTGCTGATGCCGGATTGGCTAGCTGTGTCCACCGCTGGTACCGGAGAGCAGATGTTCGCATACCGCTGCCGTCACAACTCCACCGGGTCTCTTGAATGCTCTCCTGTAGCCAGCCTAATGCTCTTCTCTAGATGTTGTGGTGTCTGTTGGGCGCCATGTTGATTGGTGTGCCGGCTGGTAGCTCGCTGGCGTGGCTGGATCTTGCATCCGCAAGATGATCGCTGCCCCACGTTGGGCGCCACTTGTCACCGGTCAAAAGGCTTGCCGCATGACAAATGGCACCAATCGTACACTCTAATGTTTTTGGTGGCCCTAAAAAGGACCGAGTGGCGAGAACGGTGATGTTGGTAGTGCCGCGCTGAGATGTTCGCCGGCTGTGCCCGCTGTTCGTGGCGTACTGCAGTCCTCCTCTTCTTCCGGCACCGGTTGTAGAGTCGGCTGCCGGCCCAGCGAAATCCATCGCTGGCGCGGAACTGGAGGGTGAAGACGCAAGAACGCCGGTTCTATTCTTCGGCCGTTCCTTCCGGCTGACTCCGCGCCGATGTCGTCCGAGAGAGGAGAGGAGATGAAGTGCGTCCGATGGCGTGTCCATTTCCTAAGAGTGGGGGAAGAAGTAGGTTCAGATATATTGTGATAATATTTGATCGTTTTTCAAAATTTTCGAAATTATGTCCTATAAGCAAAGCTACGACTTGTAAAATTCTAGAAATAATCATAAATAAATACATTCCTGAGGTGGGTAAACCAGAGACTATAGTGACAGACCACGATACCCAATTTAAAGGCAAGAGGTGGAAAACGGAATTATTAAATAGGGGAGTCAAAACTTACAAGATGTCGGTGTATCATCCCAAAAGTAACCCTGCAGAACAAGTTCTCCGTGAAGTAGGTAGAATTTTGAGAACATATTGTCATGAAGAACATCGGGACTGGAGCAACTATATCGAAGCTACTGAGACATTTCTCAACCTAGCATACCATGAGACAATAGGAGCCAGTCCATACCAAGTTATGTTTGACCGACCACCACCAAGAGAAATAATATCTTTAATTGAATTCCCTCTAATGGGGAAGAAAGAATTAGCTATAGTGGAAATACACAATAGAGTATTACACAAAGCTGAATTACAGAAGAAAAAGGAAGAAAGAAATAAAAGATTTTAAAATACAATGTGGGAGAAAAGGTGTTACTAAAAAACAGGCATTTACCAAGTTCTGCGAAGGAACAGCATACCTGCCAACTTTCCAAAAGGCCAATCAGTAAAAATCCCGCACATCAAAATACGTCCGAACCCACGCGTCGAAACACGCAAGAACCCGCGCGTCAAAATGCAGTTTAACAACACAAAATGCATGCATATTTTTCACTTCAGATAATTAGAGTTCTATAGCATTAATACAATATTCTAAAGGACAAAATATTTAACGTGAATTAAACAACCACAAGTACTTGTAAAATTTATCAATGAAATCCACTTACCCAACGTTATTCGTAGGCTATGCACACAACCGAAAAAAATTTTGCAGGAAATAGTATCTTGCTGCACTTCAAACCAAAAAGTTAATTATATACGGTACACTGAAGTTATTTATATTATTTACAATCACATGCACTTCCTTTAGTCTGATTTAAGGGATAAACTTGTAGCTTGTTTAGCTTTCATTAAAAAGTCTTTAGAAAAAGTGCTTTTATGACATGGTTCAAAACTGTTCGTCTTCAAAATGGAAATGGCTTCCAGAGTTCCACTGGACATAGATGACCTGCACTGAGTCCTATTCTTCTTAACTACGCTAAAAATCCGCTCGCATTCTGCATTACTATGCGGTATTGTAAGAATAGACAACATGAATCTAGAGATTCTGTAGAATTTATGATGTCCATCAGCTTCAAGGATGTCTGACACCTGAGCCCATTTAGAAACAACCGAACCCTGTTTACCTTCAACAGAGACAAGTCATCTATCTGAAAGGCTGCAAACTGCCTTTGGAGTTCACTGACAGCATCATCTCTTGTTTCATTTCCTTTCCGCAACAGAATAATGGGAAACTTCTCCAAAAAGAAATTAACGGAAGAAAACTGAGCTTCTTCGATGCTGTCAAGTTTTGCAACCTGTGCATGCTTCAGGACATCACTCCTGAAAGGGAACTTATTGACCATGTAATCACAGGCAGTACAGAAATAGTTTCTGACAGACGAAAAAAATAGAGATTTGTCTTCATCTTACAGTGTCTTAACCAAGTTCTGGGTTTGAATGCCAATAATCAATTCCTCGTCAACTTTCTGGTTCTGGATAGGGTGATACTGGACATCAAGCAATGCAGACCCTTTAATTACACTTGGTTTCACAAACTTAGTGAGCGTCTGTTTCAACAGATCCATCATTAAGTCGAATAATATGTGAATATGCGGGGAAGCACTCTGAAGGACTGTATTAACTCTTTCAAATGATGGGATAGTCACATGTCGAAAAGTGCAAATAGCCTTGTTAAGGTCCGAAGAAAGAAACATGAACAGCATTTCTTCACGAGATGTAGTGGGATTCACGTTTTGCAGAACTGGCGTGTCACATTTGGAAGAACGTGCCATTCTTTTGGCTTCAGATGAGGAGGAGCAATCGAGAAGTCTCTTTTTCTGGTTGTCATCAGATCTACTGCGGCCTGCTTTAGGAATGGTGAAGAATGACAAACTGGCAGAAACGTTTGGAGCACTCACTACTTCATCCTTGAAAAATGAAAGAAGTGGATCCCACTGATCTAATAATCTGTCTAAACACCTGCCTAAGGATAGCCATCTTGTGCACATGTGCTTCAAAAATTTCTTTATTTCTTTTCCATGCAAACTTTGAAATTTCTGAAGCCGTTCTTTTCTCTTGGCACTCTTCTCCAGGTAATAGAAAAGGTCAACAAGAATCTCATCGACTCTGAGTGGTAAACTTGCTGCAGCTTTCTCAGCAGCTAAATTAATGAGATGGCAGCTCCAACCAATGCCAAAAATATCTGCATGAGCTTCTTTCAGAACTGCAAGAACTCCATTTTTCTGTCCAATCATAACAGGAGCATTGTCCGAACAGAATGCAAGACAGTTTTTAATTGGTATTTTGTGGAATTCCAATTGCGATAGTAGCAGCTTACTAATGTTGCGTCCAGTCGAATCTCCTTCCAATGCTCGTACCGATAGTACACTACTTGTAACATTTTCTTGCACAGCATCATAAAATGTAACCACTATCGGATACAGCTTCGAACTTGTGTCATTGCTTCCGTCTGTGGACAAACAAAATGGTCCATTCTGTACACGTGTGACAATTTCTTGGGTTGTACAACGTGCCATTTCGTTCAAAACACACGTTGTTTTCGTGCGACCACAGCCATACATTTTAGCAATTTCCGATGTAGGGAACATCCTTCTGAACAAGGCTCCTGCATGATCAGCTGCAGCCAGTGGTATGTTTGCTCTATTAGAAAAGAAGTAAACAAACACTCGGCTTGAATAACATCGTAATTACTATCTCCAGCTTTGGTAAATAAACTATGTATTTTCTGATTCTCTGCCTTTGACTTCAAATTACTGAGATGTTTAGCACACTTAATATGATTTGTAATGTCGTTTTTGCCGCCATGTGCTATATTAATATCACACAAACACACGGTACAAAACGCAAATTTTTCTCCTTTTCTGGATTTCAAGATGCATGGGAATTCCAAAGAATAGGATTCCCTGAACACCTGAAAATACTGTTTTTTCGTGGATTCACTCATGATTTCTGATAAACAACACAGTCATAAAGCGACAAACACAATTCACGTTATCCCACAACTCACAACATAACCTTTGTATCGAAATAAGTGAAGACAAAAATGAAGCAAAAATAGCGACAAGCACAATTCACGTTTTTTTCAAACTTGCAGCATAACCTCGACTTCCCAACGCGTTGAGAAAAATACGACGCAAAATAAACGATGAGCACGATTCACAAGGTCTTTCCCCAATAACAACACAACATATTCTCAGCTTCCAAACACATGGTGCAAATAAAATGAAGATAAACAAGCGACGACCACAATTCACGATTTCTTTAAAAACAATTCCAGCACAACCTTGACTTCCCAACACGTTGCGTAAAACACGAAGAAAATGCAACGAGCGCAATTCACACGTTATTCCGTAACTATAATATACAATCTCAGCTACGTAACTTGCATCCAACCACGCCAAGTCAGCGAAACAAAGAATACTTTAACCACGCTTCAATCGGAGCGGCTTGCGAACCAACTAGTCGATCTCGCAACTCAAATATATCGATATAGAACGACTACATTTCAGCCGGAAAGCATTGTATTCATATAGGAATGTATTCATGGTCGAAAACTGTAACGACCGAAAAATGCGATGTATCGAATACTCACGGGTCACACACATCGAGATAATATATTATATCGATGGTCACACAACATGTACCGGTAGCATGCGGAAGCTTGTTCTGGTGCGAATTTTGAAAATAAGGTCTTCGTACATAAAATCGTAAAATATCGTACTTCATCCGTAAAGCCGTAAAACACACGCTATTCCGTAAATTTTACGGAAAACCCGTAAAAGTTGGCAGGTATGGAATAGCTAAAAAGTTATTATTGCTATATACAGGACCATATAGGATAACCAAGGATAAAGGTAATAATACTTATGAATTAACCAGGACAGCAACTAGTAAAGTAAAGGGCGTGTACAATCAAGCTGAGATCAAAAAATATTATGAAAATTGAGAAAAGCACTTGTAAGATCAATCAGCTTATTTAAGTAATCAATTTATTACTGAAATAACCCGTTTTCTGGAGGGGTATTATGTTACATGACATTTTGCCATGCATCTTGTTGACAGAAATATACTTTACTACTCCTACCAAAAGTACCAAGAAACATGATAGTTTTGTTTCAAGAACTAATTATTTAACTACTTAGTTAAATACTATTTATTTCTTTTATTATTTAATTAATGTTAACTAAGACTCTAATAATTATGTTTATTAAAGTTAAAGAAATGTTAATAATAGTTATGTAAGGAGGAAAATGTTTTGGAAACTATTTACAGTGTTTTGTTGTGTTTATAAAAACTGGATTGTATACTCTAAGTTAATAAGAATTGTCATACGTTATTAATAGTTATTAGTAATTAATTTTGCTGTATTGATTAATATTATATGTAGCAATATTAATAACACAAATGTTAATATTAAGAGGAGAGTACCAAAATAATAGTAACAGAGATTTGTAAAACCTAGATAGTTAAGGGATTTGGAATAAGAATTTATATTAAAATTAGAATAAACAAGGTCAGGTTAAGTTATATTATTACTAATGGTGTCCAATAGTTTTAATAAAGTGAAAAGTACAAGAAGAACTAATAATAAATAATTTTGGGACAAATAATTAAAAGTGTAAAATGGTAACTCAAGAAATATTTAATGGAAGATAAGCAAGAGTGGTGTCAAAATAATCAGTGTTCCATCAGAAACTCAAAGATACTAATAAAGTGAAGATCAAAGATCTTATAAAAAAGTGATAACAGTTTAAAGAAAATGAAAGGTAAAATATTAGAAGTTTGTTTATATTGACGCTTAGAGAGCTCCAAGTAACATAAAATGTTACATTTCACACCAATGAAAGCTAAGATAGGCCTTAGCAACTAAAATGTTACAAATTAAATAAAGAAGAGTGTATTATTGGATCTAAACGAGAAAGGCTGATATTAAAATAAGAGTGACTAATCCAAGATATTGTAATTTTCATATCAGTGAACCTAAAGTAAAGTTAAATAATACTACTATACAAAATAAATAGAAGAAAGAAGTACAGTATCATTCTAAAGAAGTAAACCAAGGAATCTATGAAGAAATACAATCAACCTATCCAGGAAGAGAAGTATTTTTTGATAAATAACTAAACTGAAGCAATTTCATTCAAGGCCTAGGCCACACTTCTCAAAGACACTGTTTACACTTTTAATCAAAACAATTTTGAACTTTCACTGTGAAGATAATCAATGAATAATCTTATTTTCAGTATAAAAAACTATTAATATAGAGTAATACTATCATATAAAGTGAACTAGACCTGAAAAACACTTAAATCAACACAACCTAGACACTGAACATTGTAAAATTATTAATATAATCTTGTTAAGACACTCTGTAATTTATTGTAATCCTATGTATTTTGGTACTTTTCCTAACATATCTGTCGTTTATATCGTAGTCAAAAGGACCTAACGTAAAAAACATACTATTTGTATTTTATTTAGTAATTATACAAAAAATCCAAATGTATGGTCCTTGTGACATTAAGTGCTACTGCTGCCATTCTGAGCATATTTAAAGAACAGCCGGTCACACTTTGTTAATAATTATATTTGTCTTTTAATACAATTTAAAAAAGATAATAAAAGATTTGAGTTTAATAACTACAGATAAAAGGTTTTCGTTTCTTTACTTAATGGATAAATAAATGAGCATGATATTATAAAAACCATATCAGTGACTGTTAATTTGCTTCATCAACTAGCTTAAGTTGGCAACACTCCCAACCAGGAAGTATGGCATCCGATTTGAATCTGCCTTGCTGAGCTTTAGTTATCACAATCATCTATTAAATAAAAGATTAAAAGAGATTGAATAATAGCTGAAATAAGAAACCTTTATGATAGTTTAAAATAATATTTACCGGTTTACAAATACACTTTATTTGCAACCTTTGATTGCAAATTGGCGCTCAACTAATATTACCCTGACAACAAACATACTCATCCTCAAAATACTAACAAAGTACACTTGAGAAAGTACGAGTTTTCTTTTACGTTACAAATTGACCCCAAAAACAGTGAGGCATAATACTTTTAACGTTACAATATATATATTGCAACAATACATATATTTGCATTTTTGCCCAGGGCAGTATGTTTTGTAAATAATTAGTGTAAAAAGAATACGACGAACAGTTTTTAACAATTTTCTGCGGGAGAATACAGGCTGGGGCCTGTCGAAAGCGACACCAGCTTCGCCAGCGTAAAATACAGCATGTGTGTGTTTGTGTGAGTAAGCCAGTTCCGACCTTCATTGAACAATGAGAAGGGGAGACACGTATGAATTGTTGGTTGTCAATTAATCAGGTTTTAACAGGATTAAAATAAACTAATTAATACGTTTTAAACCTGAGAATGAAGACTTACCCAAATTATAAAGATACCATTACATTAAAGAAATTTTAACGAGTATGGTGATATAAAAATGTTGCAAAAATATGCAATAATAAAGACACTATTAATTTAATATTAATTAATAGTGTAATTAAATAATAATTAATATGTGTGGTATATGTGAGTGACCAGAAAAAAATTATGCAAACAATGATATCGCTCGTGCTACGAGTATGTTTACATAATCGCAAAAATGAACCAAAAAGTGATTTGTAATTAAAACGACGCTTTGCATGAACTGACAATATCTAACATGTCAAAAACAGTCCTGAACCTGTCAGGTCGCACTCCAGTATAAATACCACCAGAAATTTTGGGCTGGTCTCAGACTTAAGAAATCTTCACACAATGTCACACTGCCTGTTTGCAGATCGATCAGGACACACACACACCAAGACGTATGGAAGAACTCTGGAGCATCACCAACAACAACCCATATAGACAACGAACACAGCACCAGCATACGCTCACACACACACACACACACACACACACACACACACACACACACACACACACACACACAATGGTAACGGCAGATGTATGCAGGTGATAAAAAAAAAAAATTATTATTTTTTATTTTTTGTGAAAAGAGCTCTCGAAAAGAACTTACATATGAACAGTAAATAATTAAAATTTTAAAGTTAAATACTAATTAAATAAGAGAATTTAATTTAACAAGAAAATCTAGAAAAGAAATGCTAATCTTTTGTTGTATGTTAAAAATTTGAGTGTGTCAGTAGAAATAAATAATAGATTGGGAGTAAATGTTATATTATTTTTATTTTGTTTATACCAACAATAAATTTTATTCTTGAGTCTTAATATTATTTTGTTTGTAAATGAGTTGCTATTATTATTTAAAATTTGAGTTAATTTCAGACACACAAAAACAAAAAGGATTTAAATAACTTGTTTAACATGTTTGTTTAGCTAATAAGATTATATGGTTGTTTATTTTTTATAGCATAGCAGGTTACATTATACAGGGTCCGCCAGTGAAACGGGAAATTTTGAAAGTCCAATAGTTCATTTTCTGCTCACGAGAGGGCGTGGAGGTTTTCGATTGTTGTTTTACATTTAATGCCATTTGTTATTATATGTTTTAAAACATGGAGCAGTGGTCCGGTGCACAGCGTGCTTTCTGCGTAAAATCGTTTTATAAGAATGGTGACTGTGTGACTTCTGTACAACGATTGTTTCGTAATCATTTCAATATTCCACGACATGGAAGAGTGCCGTCCGCTCATGCAATTATGTCATGGGTGAAAAAGTTTGAAGAAACTGGTTCCACATTAAACTTAAAGCATAGAGGAGCAACAAGGTCTGTAAGAACAGAGGAAAACATTGAAAGAGTTCGAGTAGCATTGACGCGTAGTCCACAACGTTCTGCAATGAAACATGCATCCGCACTAAACATTAGTGACACATCGTTACGACGAATTTTGCATGAAGACTTATCTTTTCGTCCTTACAAAATTCAAGTAATCCAGGAGTTGAAAGATGGCGATATGCTGGCTCGCAGGATTTTCAGCGAAGAAATATTGCGATGTGTAAATGATGATGAAAACTTTATTCACCGCATGTTTATGTCAGATGAAGCACATTTTCATTTGAATGGATATATAAACAAACAAAATAGTCGATATTGGAATGATGAAAACCCAGGTGAGTTGCATGAAAAGCCATTACATAGTCCGAAAGTTACGGTGTGGTGTGCAGTTTCATCATCTGGCATTATTGGGCCATATTTTTCCAAGACGATAGAGGAAACACCACATCTGTCAATGCAGACCACTACACACACATGGTCAGAACATTTTTGATGCAACAGCTCCCTAGGTTTCCGGAAATTAATTTTTTCCAGCAGGATGGGGCCACAAGTCATACTGCTCGTGTGTCCATGGCTGCTTTAAGAGAACTCTTCCCGGACGGACTCATATCCAGATATGGCGACATCTCGTGGCCTGCAAGATCCCCAGATTTGTCCACATGCGACTTTTTTCTTTGGGGATTTCTGAAGAGCAGGGTGTACATTGATAGACGCACACCATACCAGAATTAAAAACGAGTATCAGACAAGAAATTGCACGGATTCAACCTGACCTGCGTCGTCGAGTGATGGAAAATTTTCGGTCGAGATTAGAAGAATGTTTACACAGAAATGGCTCTCACTTGAGCGGCGTTATTTTTAAAAAGTAAAATAATGGCGTACTTTACTCAACTCAAATCTATAAAAAAAATTCTGATAATAAATGTTTCATGAAAAAATTGGGTACTTTTAATTTTCCCGCTTCACTGGTGGACCCTGTATTTGTGAAGCTTATAAAAGTGAATATTTATTTGTCTAATATTTGAAATTTTAATATTTGAATATTTTTCTATTAATTAATAAATCATATAATGATTATTTTGAAACGGTTTAAATTAATTATTTCATGTCAACAACATCTCACTCCTCTTTAAACAATTATTAACAATTATTTAATTATTGTGCAACTACATATACTTGACGCAATGAGAAAAAAAATCCTGCGATCTGGCCAGTGTAATACACTTTACAGTTGCGTTGAGTACATGGTAATGTATTTGTGTATAATACTTGTAACATTGCAAAATATATATATATATATATATATATATATATATATATATGTTGTTACAAGACGACTTTTCAGGGATTTTAATATGTGTATACTTGTTAATAGTTTATAGGATGAGTATCTGGTCAAGGTAATATTTGTTGAGCGCCAATTTGCAATCACCGGTTGCAAATAAAATTTATTTGTAAAAATATTAATTATTAATTTTTATTAAAAATTAATTTATATTATATGGTTTCTTTATCAGCTATAATTAAATCTCTTTTAATCTTTTCTTTAAGAGATGAATGTGATAACTAAAGCTCCTCAAAGCAGATTTGAATAGTCTGCCATTTCTTTCAAATGAGGAGTGTTGCCAACTTAATCTAATTGCTGAAGCCAATTCACAGTCCCAGATATATTGTTCAGAATATCATATCCATTTTGTATTCATTAACTAAAGAAACGAATAAACCTTTTATCTGTATTTATTATACTCAAAATCCTTTTATTATTTTCTTTAAATTGTTTTTTAAATAACATATAATCATTAACAAAATCTCACCGGCTGTTCTTTACATATGCTCAGTATTGCAGCAGTAGCATTAAGAAATTCTTCATCTCAAGGCCCATACTTATATTTATTAAATAAAATACAAATATAGTGTGTTACGTTAGGTCCTTTTGACTACGATATAAACAACAGTTACTATATGAAAAGTACCAAAATACATGGGATTATAAATAATTACAAAATACCTTAACAGGATTATATGAATAGTGTAACAATGTTCATTGATCTTCACTTTATTGGTTTCTTTGATCTTCTGATGAAACACTGATTATGATTAGATAAGACACTGATTATTTTGACACCACTTTTGACTATCTTCTGTTATATATTTCTTGAGTTATCAATTTACACTTTTTATTTTATTTGTTCCAAACTTATTTATTATAAGTTCTTCTCGTAATTTTCACTTTATTAAACTTATTTTACACATTTAGTAATCCTATAACATAACCTGACATTGTTTCATTATCATTTTAATAGACATTCTTATTCATATACCTTAACTGTCTAAGCTCAATATGCCTAGTTTTACAAAAATCTATTACTATTATTTTGGTACTTTCTTGTTAAAATAAACATTAGTGTTATTAACACTATCACATATAATATTAATTAATGTGACCTAAACTAATTACTAATAACTCTTAGTAATATATAACCATTCCCCTTAACCCTGTATTTATAAATTTACAGTTTTTATAAATAAAACAATATTTCATAAGTAAGTTTCTTAAGTTTCTTAACCGGTCGGACCGGTCCAGCGAAGCCGTAGTTACATCGTGTTATGTGTGTGTCGTCATTGTAATTTTGTAAATATGTGCAAATGTGTTTTTATGTGTTTTACGTGAATTTTAACTTTTGACGAGGACTACTGAAGATGTGACACATGTCACGAAACGCGTCTAAATAAAAAACGCTGAACGAAGTCACTGACGGATAAAATAGGTAATAAGTTCTTAACATTGTCCTCCCTACTTATCATTATTGACATTATTTTAACTGTGATAAACATAATTATTACAGTCTTCATTATCATGAATTAAACAATAAAATAAACAATATTTAATAAAGTCTTTAATTACTTATTTCTTGAAACTCTTATGTTTCTTGGTACTTTTGGGTAAGATTATTAAAGCATATTTATGTTAAAATTGCATGGCAAAATGTCATGTAACAATATATATTACATTTAATATTTATAAATAAATTTACTTCAAGATATACCTTTTTTTTCCTTATTAGGTGTCTGAATTCCCAGACATAACCAATGTAATACTAATAAAACATATACCACACAAAGGCACCATAATGAACATTTGGGAAAATTTACAAATATACAAACATAAAACACAAAACAAACTAATACCTGAACAAATACAAACCAATACAAAACACGACACAATATTCAAAGCATTCAACATTGAAAATACACAAAAAACTAACACATACACCACAATCACACACAATAAAACCAATTTGAAGTACCAGAAGCCAACAGGAAGCCACAATAATAATAGTCAACCAACAACACATATGTACTTCACCAGACACAAAAACCAGAAGGCTGAGGATGGGTACAAGATGGTACCCGAAACATGTTCCTAATAAGGAAAAAAAAAAGGTAATCTTGAAGTAAATTTATTTATAAACATTAAATGTATTATATACATCAAGAAACGGACTGTAGCAGAAAGTGATTGAATATATATATATATGTATATATATTTTATGTATATATATATATATATATATATATATATTTATTAGCTGGTGCAAAGTTAGCAACTTAGTAACAATGAAACTACTTATAAGACTCAGAACAAAATTTACAATATTTTGTCCCTACAAAGTTCTCCTTTATATTTGTATATGTTGCTATACAACTATAAACACTAATTTAAATGCAAATGACAGAAAACTAATAATCCCATCAACTGTTCATTTCAAGAAACTTAAAAGCTAATGTCCATACATCAGCTTTTCTTTCATATAAATCTTAAGATAACAGGTAGTAGTATATCTGTTCCATAATTTCACTTTACCTACTCTCTGAATATTTTGGAACTTACGATAATCGTCTCCTACTTTCTTCCGGTGTTAACTGCTCAAACGTTTTAGCATCTTCACCAAGAAAAGCTTCATGGTCATAGTCTGGATTGTGAACTTCATTCTGATAATGCTGTTTGTCACTCAAGTCCTGCATGTAAATATTGATTTACTTTTTAAGTATACTAATTACTAAAACCAACATGAAGAAAATGATACAAAAACAAATTTACATCTCACTACCATTAGATTTCTGATTAATGAAAATTCTTTACTCTGACAAACTGTTATTACTGTCGTTTTTGCTTTCATATGTTCTGGAAAAACAACTTTGATGAGGACAAATAACTACTCAAGTCCATAAATCTAAAACTCACTGATCAGACCACTGTGACTAGTAAACATGTGAACAGTTTTTGGACACATAGGAGTCATAAACAGACAATATTCTGTTTTATTAAAAGTAAAATATTCATAAATATACATTAAGTGTGTGTAGGGACAGGGATACATTTTCCTGGTATTGTAGTAGGAACATAGTTTTGTATATCTGAAGATAAGGAACATTCTCAGTGTGACTGTAAAAAGAAGCTACATAGGTTGTACCTAACTCTCTACTAACATAGATAAGTTATTAACTCTCAGATTATAGGCTTTTTAGAGTATTAACATGGAAGCAGTTACCTAGTTAAACTATATACCAGCACCTGAGAGGTAAAAAGTCATAACTCCAATTTTTATTGAAGTTGAGATCATGACATAAGTTCTTGCTCTGTATATTTCTATATGGGAAAAGATGGTATCTCCAGCATTAGAGTATGAAAAAGAAGTAAATCCAATGTTACAAAAGGCAAACAGTTGTAAAAGTAGCAAGTGCCAGAAATAACTCTAAAAAAAATTATTTCTTTCTTCACACAGTTGGTAAGTAGTGTAATAAAAATGCATATATTATCACAATAAAGTATATGGGTTTTCAATAACATAATACTGTAAAACAAACAAATTACTTTTATACTATACTTAAAACATTACTTAAACTTACTCTTAAACAAATAAATCCTATATTATGTTATGCACTGTACATACTATGTTGTTGTTGTTTTCTAATGGCAGGACATTGAATTATTCCATTTGTCTTCTGGCATCCCAATAGAGTTTTGGTAGATTCCCTGTCTCTTGATAAGAGTGATACAATCCCGAACACACAAGAAGATGGTCTCTGTTCATCACTGTATTCAGCTGCTTACGGATTGTGCAGTGGTGGGATTTGTAGATCTTAATACGATGGAGGTGTTCAGCAAGGCAGTCGTGACCAGTATTGAGTCTGAAGTTCGCTACTGCTTGGTTTCTGGGTATATTCTTGTTTTTGTCCCAAGTGTTTCCAATGTTTTTCTACCGTTTATCACTAGATGCAAGGCTGGCCACATTGGTGAACATCTCTTGTGTTTTGTTCTTAACAAGTCTTTTGATTGTTCTTGTGCTGTGTAGTGTTTTTCTCCCTTGCAATGTTAGCTATCAGGACCCTTTTTAGCTAGCAGGTCGGCCGTTTCATTCCCACTTATTCCTACATGTGAGGGGATCCACTGGAGAATTATTGTTTTCCCTTGTTTACTGCGGTTTATTGCATCCTTTGTTTCTTTTACAGTGCTATCTATAGGCTGTCTGTTTGATGAGATAGACTGGATTGCAGACTTGGAGTCAACAAGAAAAATGGCTTTTTTAAAAGCTAGTGGTCTGAGTAAGAGTTGTTGTAATGCCATATGTATTGCCTTTATTTCTCTGTCAAAACTGGTTTTATTTTCTCCCACTGAAATGTAGTGGGAGAACAGTTCACAATGTACTCCTGCGCCAGCCTTTCCATGTTTTCCTACGAGCGATCCGTCTATATAGATTCTAAGGTACTCATCCTGGGGATATCTTTCATTGATGGTTGCTAGTGCCATTTGGTGCAAGATGTGGAAGGTGCATCTTGCTTTTTCATATCAGACAAAAGAGAGAGATTTGTGTTGATTGTTTGGTATTCTGTAGGTTTAATTTTTGGGCAAAAAGGTTCTATTTCAGTTGTGATACTGTACATACTATTTCACACAGTACTTTGCTGCTACCAATAATGTACTTCAAAGCAGTTATTTCCGTTTTATGTTTATTTATTTTGTCTGTCATATCACAATAATAAACCAAATTTTGTAAGTGAGAAATGCATATGTGTTTTGTAAAAATCTGATAAATTACAAAAAAGAAAAAGAGGTAATGAAATGAAGCAGTCAGTTACAATATTCCAGTCACTTTGATATAACATTTTAACAAACATACATGTAATGATTAGTAAAACAAAATGGCAATCTATAAACTACAATAGAAAAGATGGCCCAGTACAAAATAGCTTTAAAACTTACAGTCTCACAAAATATATAAAATGATGCTCAGATTGAGGCCCGTTTATGCACCATAACTCTCAAAAAAAAATTTTGGAAGGATATTTCTGTTGTGATGAATGGTTGGCTTAATCAGTGAAAAATCATAAAGTTCACTGGTTTTAAACAATCCATCTCAATCAAAAATATCATGAAATTTTTTTAGCAGTGAACTTGCTAAAGTTTAATTTTACCTGAAGTTTGGTTAGTGTATTTCTGTATTCTCCTAAATTAAACAGTAAGGAAATTTACAGTAGAACTTGGCTAATTCGAAGCTGAAGGGACCAGTAAAAAATTCGAATTATCCAAAAATTCGAATTAGGAAAGTTTTAATAAGGGTAGAGAAATCAAATCAAAAACCGAAATTCAGTAAAGCAATATATTATTTTATTAAACAATTTCCTTATACATATGTATTACAAACGTATAAACACGTTTCAGTACAAAATATACCATTTACAGTTTTTTAAAAAAGCTAGAAACTTTTGATTGCATTTTGCAGTTAAT
Source organism: Magicicada septendecula (assembly GCA_034769895.1). Lineage (NCBI taxonomy): Eukaryota > Metazoa > Arthropoda > Insecta > Hemiptera > Cicadidae > Magicicada > Magicicada septendecula. The sequence goes on along the minus strand of CM068369.1, from coordinate 438,924,608 downwards.
ACACTGAGTTGTAGTAAACTCTTCAAGTTTATTAAATGCTTGGAAAATAGCGGCACTTACGTTCTGCTGTCCTTCAACAAACAGTCTCAAGTCTTGAATGTAATTTGATGCCTGTGAAGCCGTTGGAATCGGTATCTCTGGAAGTTCTAGCTGGTCCCCTTCTTCATCTGAAGATGCACCATCATTTCTTTTGTTCATAACATCAGCCACGATCTCCGCATCTGTCTGTTCACCGAACACCGCCAAGTCTTCATCCATGTTTACAAACTCTTCGTAACAGATGCCTGCGTCATGTCCAACATCTTCCCAGTTATCCGCAGTGGGTACGACTTCTCTAGCAGGTTTATTCTCCTCTTCACCTTCAATGTGGCAGAAACCACCTTTACGAAAGCAATTAGCAATTGTTTTTTGCGTAACTTGGTCCCAAGCACTGTTGCACATGTGGGCAGTTTGAAGGATGTTAATCTTGATAGTATTTTCGTACTCCTCTAAATAAGCACCTGACAGAATGTTTTGGACCACAACCCGTCTATAAAAATGCTTAACATTTTTTATTACACCTTGGCTCATAGGTTGAACTACTGAAGTCATGTTTGGGGGGAAAACACAACCTTTAGATTTTCCATCACAGGAATAGTGTTGTGCGCTGTACAGTTGTCAATAAACAAGACGATCCTTCTGTTTTGATTCCAAAATTTCCTGTTGATTTTCAAAAGCCATCTTTCGAAATGTCACCTGTCATCCAAGCTTTATTGTTTGATTCATATTCAACTGGTTTTGTTTTTATATTTTTGAAACAACGTGGGTTGGCTGACTTCACTATCATTAGCAAAGGCAGTTTTTCCGAGACATCCATGTTTGCTCCGACTAAAAGTGTTATGCGCTCCTTGCTGCGTTTGCCACCACTAGAACTTTCTCCTTTAAAAGCAAGTGTTTTGTCGGGGGTGCATTTGAAGAATAAGCCCGTCTCGTCTACGTTAAAAATGTCTTTAGCGTCTCTATCAGAAATCATTTGCAACAAATCGTCTTTCCATGAATTTGCAGCTTCAACGTTAACAGATACACTTTCCCCACAAACAGTTTTGAAAGACATGCCATTCCTTTCTTTAAAACCATCGAGCCAACCAGTGCTGGCCTTAAAATCATTTTTCCCTAAGCTAGATGCGAATTCCTCAGCTTTGGCTCTGACGAGGGGTCCACTGACTGGCATTTTTTTGTCCCTTGCTTGCTTAAACCACTTCACTACACTTTCATCCACGTCAGGATTTTCTGGTCCTCGCGCTCTTTTCCTATCTTTGTCGCTGGCTTTACATACACTATTCAAAATCTTCTCTTTATTTTTTAGATACGTTGACAGTGTATTTGGCGGTATCCCGAATTCCTTAGCAATTTCAGATTTCTTCTTTTGTCTCTTTTCCACTTCCCGAATAACGGCAACTTTTTCGGCAAATGTCAATGATTTGTATTGGGTCCGTGTTGGTTTTGAAAGGGCCATGAACACAATAAGCATTACTAAAACACACCAGTCTGTATATAGAGTACTGTATAAAGAAAGGAACGGTCTCTCACTACAGGACACAGCTCGCACAGTAGAAACTCAAAAAGACTTAACCCTTCCACGAATGCAGGCAGACTGAACTGAAAGCAACAGTGAGGGTGGCTGACTGACGAGGCGTGGAACAAGGGACAATGGCGGACGGTACCGTTACACGAGCCAGTCCCGTGTCATCAAGAGATACTGGCGCCAATTCCACGAATTTTACACAAAGGACAAGCGTCTGTTCACAAAGGGCGATACCTGCTTGTCTGTTTCCAGTCATGTCTCTATTGTTACGTGGTCTAGCGCATACTGCAGGCGATTTTTTGTAGTTTGAGCAAAATTTTTATTTCGAATTAACCAAAAAAAGTTCGAATTACAGACGATGTTTTTGCACGGTTTTACATAGGATATTCAAGGGACCATGGTAAAAGTTCGAATTATCCACGAATTCGAATTATGCACGTTCGAATTAGCCAAGTTCTACTGTATTATGATGCCCTTTTTCCTCAACACTCAAATTTATTGAAAGAACATGGTAAAGAATTTTAAATTGTCTAAAGAATGATTTATAAAATACAGAATGAATGTTATCCACATAACACTACTGTATACAGTAGGTGAAATACCGATCCTACACGAAACAAGTAATGGTGTCGCTATATACTGTAATAAAATCATCTGTTATTGTTATTTAAATCTTGTTCTATCTGTGATCACAATAACTGACTTGTGCTGTATTGACAACCCAACTGTCAGTTGTATTTTTTTTTATCAAATTAAGCTTCTAGCTGGACAAAGAGAAAAGAAAAAAAGGGCGATTGGCCCGAAGTGGCCTTAATTGGGAAAAAAGCTTGTAACATACATTTAACAATTTACTTGATGATATAATAAGTTTAAACGATTTAAAAATGTAATCAAATGTAAGTAAGCTTATAAATATGACTAGGTACATACCTTATCTAAAACTCTGTCTTTCTTTTCTTTTTCATCAATTTTAGGAATTGCACTAGCTACAGTAAGCATAAGAATGAGCAGCATATATCTTAAACTTGTTCCAAAATATAATCCCTGAAAACAAATATTAAAATACAAAATAGAGCTCTTTTTCATTATATGGACTTTATGTACATCATAATTCTATGACATCAAAACATTTAGGATTTGTACACATTTGCTATAATTTTATTTTCCTTTCTCTACTCAAAATCTTTTTGAGTACCGATCTTTCCTTTCATGCAGTACATTCTTTTAACGGACATCCCTGATAAAGTGATGAACACTTGCAAACCAACACCACATTAGAAATATATACTTTTACAATTGTCAAATAATACATACAGCCATCACAAAACAAGATAATTTTTTTTTTTGGTCCAATCTACTTAAAGCAACTTGGATCAATTCTGTTATTATATGAATGACATGTTCACTAGTATTAGTTTAAAGTGATACACAGTACTATTAAGATTTTGAATAGCAGATGGTAACTATAAACAGAAATTTACAGTGACATAAATAACAGCTGATACTAACATTCTAACTACTCCAGGCAGATTTCCTTATACAAATTTTAAGCTGTCAGACATTTAATGAGATATTAAGTGAACTGTCGGACATTTTTACTATTTCCCATTTATTTATTCGTAAAATAAGTTTTAGTTTTAATATTATAAAATATATATATACATTGGTTACAATAGAGCCATTTGACAAGACATTTAGTGAAAATCATAAATTTATTATAATATTTGTTGATATAAATAACCAAATAATTACAGAGAGGGCCTAAAAGTACTTTAAAGAATGTGCAACGTCCATCAAAAATAATAAATAAGAGATAATGAATTGAGGTCAATGCTAACATACAATATATTTGTTATGTATTAATTTATAATATATAGGTACTTACAATACATTAACTATTACATTACTTAATGTTAACATTATATACAATGTTACAGTCAAATCAAATTCTGAAAACAAGACATATTTATTGTGTGTGTGTGTGAGGGGGGTTACATGTAAACGCATATATACATGTAAATGATGGTTTCTCAAATAGCAGTGTAAGTTGTTCGCTGGTCCTCAAAAAAAGACAAGTTTCTACTGCAACACTCTGGCACAATTCCACTGCCATCCTCTAGCTAAGTCCTGTTCAGGAATGCCTGATAGTGTGAAATTCTTTGCACTCTTTGGTGTCCCATTGAGAATCATGTATTACCCATTCTGGGGATTAACTTCCTTCAACATTGAGGTCATGTTACTTAGTAGGTAAAGCAGATAGTGGTACCTACGAGAAGTAATGTGTCTGTACCATGAGTAAAAAAAAAGTTTGGTCAAAAAATGCGCTGAAGCATTGCATAAGATTATTTACAAAAATATTTTCTGTAGAAATGTAGAATTTTTTCATGGCCAATGAAAAACACTCAGATCTGGCTACTACAAGAGAAACAAACAATGTATATTGTACCACGAAAATATAAGAAAAAATACAATACATGTAACTTCATATATAAAATGAGAAAAAATGAGAATCTGTCTATACATCTTCTCTACCTATGCTACATAATATGAATTAAATATTATTACTTCTAAATTACACACACACACACACACACACACACACACACACACACACACACACACACACACACACACACACACACACACACACACACACACACACACACACACACACACACACACACACACACACACACACACACACACACACACATGAATATGGTGTATCCTACTGACAAGAAGAAAAAGCACTTTAACAAAAACATATATAAGTCACAAAAAAAAGAACCCTGCTGGTTTCCAATAACCAACCACCACCAAATTGTTTACTCTGAAAGCTTTGCTATGAAAAATCAAGTAGAGACAAAATTTATATTATACAAACAACATGCTCTATTACACTCTAATATCAAAAATTCGTACATTCATAGCACAACTTATGAAATTATCTTCCTTACTGTAGTCTGTTACTTTCGTAAACTACTATTTTGAAATACTGTAAATAATTTACAATTATTACAATAATTACAATTATTGTAAATATAAAATTTTATTATTTTTTTTTCTTCATTTGTTACAATCTGAAAACTCTATGTACACTTTAAATTGTTTATATAAGTGTGCATACCAGTAATGGATTGAAGTCTCTGTCTATTTATAACTCTTGGGATTATAAACTTAAATGTATACAAGATTAAGCGTAACAACATAAAAATAGAACTGATTCTACAGAAATTATATGTTTATTTATTTTAAAGATACTGATGCCTACTATTTTTTTATTTTTGTAGTTAACACTTATGAATATACTAAAAACATATTATAGCATCTTGAAAACATTTCAAGTTGAGAAAAATCATCTTGAAATGTTTCGTTCATTAGCATAACAAATTAGTGTGAAATCACATGACCTTCTGTATTCTAAGTATGTATATGTTTATTTTAATTAACACATAATGAACAGTCTTCTTGTGTTACCATTTTAGTAAAACATAGTCTTTGTATGTTCAATATGATTTGCAATAAAATGTATATAAACCACATATTTCAAATGCCAATCATATTTGAAAAAACACAGCTTCACAAGTATGTCTTGAATGTTGGCGGTGATGTGTCAGTGTGAATATGAGTGTGTGTGTGTGTGTGTATGTGTGTGTGTGTGTGTGTGTGTGTGTGTGTGTGTGTGTGTACACGCACGTGCTCATGCACGCATGTACGTCTCTTTAAAAAAATGAATAATCTTGATTATCTTTGTTGGAATGGTCAAGTAGATTTTGTTTGTAATTTGTTTCTCTTGGCAAACAAAATATTCTTAATTTGCTTTCTGATTAGTGATTAAATAAAATCCAGTTTCTTCATTACTTCAATAACTGTTAACTGCAGAAATTCATACAAGAGAATTCCTCATAATCTTCTAATAAATAAACAAATTCTGAACTCAATGTTTACTGTCAATTCCACTTTGTAAGGTAAAAGAATCTACTGTTGTATTGATCCTCATACAAGCAGCTTTTCCAAGACAAGCTTTAAACACACACACACACACACACACACACACACACACACACACACACACACACACACACACACACACACACACACACACACACACACACACACATTTAGACATTCAACAGTATACATGTCTGTTTATGATTTAACCTTGTATGATACAAAACTTTATTTTTGAGCCCTGAACTATTGTTCGTATAACAGAGCATTTAATTAAATACCGAATGTATATGCTACAAAAAACTTAAAATCTGGACAAGACAATTATATAATTAAACCCAATAAAACTGAAAAGAAATTACATAAACTAAATTTTGAGAGTGAAAAATAATTACTATGTAGATTAAATCATCCATCGATATACAAGATGATGGCAAAGTCACACATTTTCATGGATAGAAATAGATAGTAATTATTTACAATCGTTACACAGATAGGCATAACATACAATATACTTAATACTTAACATTTGGTTCAATTTAAAGTTGGAGTGTGTTATATTGCTACTATTCAATGTACACATTTTTAAACCCATCATAAAGCATAGCATGGACTACAAAGACTGTTGTACGCCACAGTAATGAAATGGACTAGTAAACATATCTAACATTAATTTGTACTTCAGATAACCATTATATCCCATGTGTGGGTGACAGCAAAAGGTCAGTAACCTTGCTGTGGCCTGTACTTATCAGAGTAAATTTTGTTTTCTAACTTTGTTATTAATTTATTTATATTCTGCAAACTGTTGAGTTTTAAGCGATCTGTGAGAAGTTTGTTTCAAGGAAACTGAAATAGTAATACCGTAATTAACACTTCAACTCAGGAGCCAATTACTACGTATGTAACAGTTACAGTTGAAACTGGAGTTCTATCACACTACACAGAAATCAAAGACAATGATTCATTACAGTTAAATTGACTTGTTGATTGCTGTGGACATAACATAAACTAATTCTAATATGTTCAACTCCCAGTGACAGCATTATAAAAAGCAATAAGGAAAATAAGTTGTCTACAAATGTAGGTTACAAACTCTGGTGCAGATGAATACATAAACAGAACATCTGTTACTGTGGTCGCAGTTTAGTGTTTACAAATAAATTTTGTCAATCCTACTTGACTTATAACTATAAACTACATTTAATCTAACTGCAACAATTCTACAACAGAAATTGTAAAATTAAAAGTAACATCCATCAAAATCAATTTCAGTACACAATAATTCTTATGTTATGTTCCTGCATTGTCCAACTCAACATTCTAGGTGATGTAGTCCCAAGACAGTGTGATAACTGTCGTCAGCCTACAAGACTGATATAATCTTATTTTTTTATTTTCTCAAAATTAGCTAAACCAATACTACACTGGTAACTGAAAATAATGGAATGGGAATATGCATTTTATAAACCTTTATAAAATTCATTATAAAATAAAAATTAATTATATCCAGTAGAGTGCAAGACGGTGTAACGGTACAAACCAAGAGGTTTAGTTTAATTCCCAAATAATGTAAAAAATTTGTAACCAACCCAAGCTGAACGTTTTGATCACGAAATTTTGACTTTTGGAACACCTTGTAGTTCACGCGTAACCAGCCGTACGAGGCACAAAAGCTATTAAAGCGTCTGGGAATGTGTAAGGGCGAACACCTCGCCCAAGTTTCTCACGCTAACGGCACGAACTGGTACATTCTTTCTGGCCCGGCGCGCGGAAAACAAAGCAGTCGACTATTAACATCTGAAGGCAGTGGACGCGATTAGTGGTGTGCGTCGTCGGCCGGGCAAAGTTTTAGCTATTATTAAAAATGGGAAAATAGTTAAAAGGAGTCGACGAACAAGAACTAAGTTTAACGGACGCGAGTATTGGCGCGTGTTCCCGGTCGGGTAAAACTTTATAAAAAATGTGAAAATTATAATGAGTCAACGAAAGAACTTCTCCCGGCCGGGACCTCCTACGAAGTTCGCGAACTATACAAAGTTTACAAACTGTATAAAAACGTAAATTAGAGCAGTCCATCAGCTCGAAGTGTATACCGTGGAGACCGGAAAGTGAAAAATGTGAAAAAACTTTCGAACAAATCTGTAGTGCGGCGCGTGGTTATCAGAGGCGCCAAGAGTTAGGCAATCAACGAGCTATTTCCCTATTTAATTAATTTTACTAATTCAACGAGCGCTCTAAAATTAGGGGTATGTAAAATTTTGTGTGAATGGAATGAATGGGCAAACTGGGTCGTCTTCCTAGACTGTAAGTAAATTTTGTTCTTACGTAAGATGTCTATCATGTTAAAAATTTATAACAATGTACTTCAAAAGTTAAAAATCATGTGGAGAGATTAATATTTTTTATATTTTATACATGGAAGGTAGTGTGACGAAGAGATGTTTAGTAATCGCAAAATAAAATATTATCTGCTAAATGATATACTTTGTTAAATAAAATCATTTCAAACACCTGATTTCATTTGCTGTACTGTTAAGTTCGCAGTATGAACGGGGTTCGTCCACACTTAGAGATCAGGCCAGATCAAGAATCACAAGGTAAGTGGAAGTTGCAATTTAATTCATTAATAAAATTAGAAAACGTTACAATGGTGCCGTGACCAGGATTTAATGTAATAAAATGTGAGTAATGTCAGAAGAATAAAGTAAATGTATTTGAAAGATTTTGGATAATTTTGGAATATTTTAAAATTTGCAATGAATTAAGGAATGGAAAGAAATAAAGTAGACTAACATGGAAATGGGTTTTGATCATGGACCCAGATTGTTTTTACTAGTGGAATAAAATTTAATTAATTGAATTTAATTTGAAATATCAGAAAAAATTTTGTTTTTTGGAAAGGGAGAATTATTTCATGTAGAAGCAATTATAGAATGCTTGTGAAGTTTATTTTAATGTAAATGGACGTAATATGTAATCGATAATGAAATATGTACGCACCCAGTATTTTGCTAAAGGCAACCCAGTGTGCATGTTAATGGGAAACATTACGGTTGAGGATCTGGCATGGTATTCTTATAAGACCAGGGGTTTGGATTTTGGGGCGGTATGTTAGAGGGTTAGGTGCGCTGTGGTGCGTGTCTGTGCGATTTTATGGTGTTGGGATCTCGTATAGAGAAGTCCAGTAATCTCGTTCAGGTGCAGCCATAGTCGCCGAGCCAGGGGGGTAGTTTACCCATGATGTGTCAAAACAAATGGGGGGTTATTGGCACCATATCCTCACCGATCCTCTAAGGGGTTTAGCAATGAGATTTCTTCTGTTTCGGCAGAAGATCTCTCATTGGGGGGAGAAACTAGCCGCACTTCTTCATTATTTGTTAACTGCACATACTGTTAATTTAAGTAAAAAAAATGTTATTTTTTGAGCCCTGTTTGGCGAACTGCCTGCGCAGGCGAAAGTCGGCGAGGAACTGGGCAGCGTCTATCTGTTCCCCACTCCTCGATCTATTTGTAGCAGAAGACGGAAAGCAATGCCTTCTATCTGATCGTCACTGCTGTGGCACATTCAACACGTTTTTGTGTGTTGGGGACGTGGATGACATTTGGTGAGCACTGGTTCACGTCATAAAGTAGGTTGGACTTAAACTCACATCCGCCGTCCAGGACCATGAGGCGAATAAAACTTTCGCCTCTAAGCCAGGTTTGTTTTACTACCGTGGCGTTGTCTGCGCACATGCTGGTGTAGTGCGTTTGGGCGTAACTGCCACACACCCGCAAAGTTCCAAGAAGTGACGCCTGGCACATTCTTTTGCAAAGGTTTCACAACAACTATTGCGTACTGTTCCTTGGTTCGCGCAATGCTTTTATTCAAACACGTGGCCGTATACACAGATGGAAATTAAATTGCAAATATTTTATAATAAATCCCCCAAATTTAATAAAATAAAAAACCCCTCGAAATTCGTCCCGTTACAATTACGATATGTTTCCCCGACTTTTCGGGCGATAACTGCCTTACCGGCACTAATCGCGGTTTTGGCTAGCGGTCAGCTATGGCCATAAATTAAGTCCCTTGACCATAGCTGGCTTGAAATTGGTTGATATTAGAAATTAATGGGGGGTGAAACTAGGGGAAATCCCGGAAACTATGGAACAGCGGCTGCCACTCTGTCCAAGTAGAGACAGCAAAGCCAGGTGGTAGACCCGCATTAAGGGCGCATAAGTATATAACGAAGATATGTTGATATCTAAACCTTTCAAATGTAACGCCGAAGCAAGGACAAGGAGATGTTAAATTCCTCCACCTATGCCGTCCTTGTGGACGCACATGGGCGCCACAGTCCAACAGAAAAAACAATAGTGTGTGTGGTTGGGGGGTTGCTCGAGGGAGCAACGAAATCAAATTTTGTAACGTTAAAGATGATTACTCACTTTTGCCCTAATTAAACGCTTGTATTACGATTTGATAAATAAATGTTCATATGTTTATTATACTATGTTTATTCTGTCTCATAAATGTATTATTTTATTTTGTTAGAGATATAGGGATTGAAGAAATATGTAATCTATATAATTTTGAAATGTGGTAATAATAAAGTAAATACCTAGACCGACCGGCCGGTGGTTTACCTAATTGTACCAGAGTCAGAAAAAGGGGAAACAATGTTAGTATGTTAGATATGAGGATTGATAAAAATATGTATTTCATGTAATTTGTATAAATTTGAAATGTGTTTGTAGTAAGGTCAGTCACCTTGCTAAGAAAATCAGCTGATCAGCAGTAGAATGTCACATATAAACTGTTTGATAATTTCCAAGGTAATTAATATTTGAATAGTGATTTCAATGTGTTAAAGATTTTATTTGATGAGGAAAGTAATTTGATATAGTTGAGAATTTTAAATGATTTGTGAAAGATAGTAAAAGATAGATTTTGGGTGATTAATATTTTGTTGGGACATGTAGTTTAATGTAGTTGTCCAAGGTGAGTTTAAGGTGGTAATAGAGATGAATAAATATTGTTATGAATAAATGTAATGTAGAATTTGAGAAGTATTGATAGTGACACAGTAGATATGGGGAATATATGTAGAGTAATGATTGATATATTGATGTAATAAATAGGTGATGATATTTTGTTGTAATTGAAGTGATGTAATGAGAATGGTAATAAGAGTTGATGGGAATTTTGTAAGAGGGGATGGGGTGGTAGGAGTCCGCAACAAAAGGGTTGGGACGGGAAGGGACCGTTCAGCGCCGGAAAGGGTTGCCTTAGGTAGAATCCAGGAACCAAAATAAGGGAATGAGCTTTTGGGGGGGGGGAACACACATCCTGAGTACAAAGGGTTAGAGAGTATTTTTTTTTTATATAAGAGTAGAAGTGATGCGAATTGAGTTGAGTAGTAAGCTGGTTTTAGAGATTGTTTGATAGACGTTTTTGATAGAGATGGGTGTCATGTTTAGTTAAAGCTGTTAATGAGTATTAGAGTCAGAGGGGTAAAGATTATATATGTATAAACGCCAGGTTGATAAAATCAAGTTATTGTGAATAATTAAATCACCCAAATTAATGAAGATTGAGAATACTAAAGAAAGAGAGTTATAGTAAAATATAAAATTTTAATTGAAACAAGTGACAATTTCCATAGAATTTGAGGATAAAGTAAAGTTGTGAAAGGTATAATTTTGAGTAATTTAAATGTCAATTTTATTTGTTAATTGTATTAATACTTTGTTAATTTTAAATGTCTTATTTTAGTATGTTTTTGTGTTTAAAGATAGAATTTTAAAGATGTTCAATGTATTTTCTGATGTAACTTATGTAGGTCAAGGTTTTTGACTTGACCCAGTTTGATCAGCTGATGGGTGATGTATACTAGACCCGTTTTGGTAATGAAGTAATGCCGATTTTGTTTCTTAATTAATTTAAATAATTTTAATATTGAGAAAAAATATATTTTAATAAATTAAAATTTTTTTTTGAAAAAAAAAAAAAAAAAAAATTTTGAATTTTGTGCCTGCCATCTAATTGATGTTTTTGGATTCTGATTATATTATTGTTTGTGTGTATTAGTAGTGTTTGTTATTGAATTGTATTGTTTAGGATATATGTCTAATCCAATGTTAGGATAAGGAAGTTCATGTTTTTAATAAATGTTCAATTTATTTGTTTTTTTTTTATTATCAATAATAACGAAGAGAATTATGCAATTCAGATAAAAGATTTGTATTTTGATTTTTTAGATTAATGTTAATATAGATTTGGTTTCAATTTAAAGGAAACTCCTAAATTTGATAACAAGATTTGATAGGATGTAGCAATAAGTGTGCGTACAAGCCCAGTAACTGCTAAAGGCAACCCAGTGTGCATGGTAAGGGGAAACATATCGGTTGAAGATCTGGCATGGTATAAGACCAGGGGTTTGGATTTTGGGGCGGTATGTTAGAGGGTTAGGTGCGCTGTGGTGCGTGTCTGTGCGATTTTATGGTGTTGGGATCTCGTATAGAGAAGTCCAGTAATCTCGTTCAGGTGCAGCCATAGTCGCCGAGCCAGGGGAGTAGTTTACCCATGATGTGTCAAAACAAATGGGGGGTTATTGGCACCATATCCTCACCAATCCTCTAAGGGGTTTAGCAATAAGATTTCTTCTGTTTTGGCAGAAGATCTCTCATTGGGGGGTATTGTAACGGTACAAACCAAGAGGTTTAGTTTAATTCCCAAATAATGTAAAAAATTTGTAACCAACCCAAGCTGAACGTTTTGATCACGAAATTTCGACTTTTGGAACACCTTGTAGTTCACGCGTAACCAGCCGTATGAGGCACAAAAGCTATTAAAGCGTCTGGGAATGTGTAAGGGCGCACACCTCGGCCAAGTTTCTCACGCTAACGCACGAAGTGGTACACTCTTTCTGGCCCGGCGCGCGGAAAACAAAGCAGTCGACTATTAACATCTGAAGGCAGTGGACGCGATTAGTGGTGTGCGTCGTCGGCTGGGCAAAGTTTTAGCTATTATTAAAAATGGGAAAATAGTTAAAAGGAGTCGGCGAACAAGAACTAAGTTTAACGGACGCGAGTATTGGCACGTGTTCCCGGTCGGGTAAAACTTTATAAAAAATGTGAAAATTATAATGAGTCAACGAAAGAACTTCTCCCGGCCGGGACCTCCTATGAAGTTCGCGAACTATAGAAAGTTGACAAACTGTATAAAAACGTAAATTAGAGCAGTCCATCAGCTCGAAGTGTATACCGTGGAGACCGGAAAGTAAAAATGTGAAAAAAACTTTCGAACAAATCTGTAGTGCGGTGCGTGGTGATCAGAGGCGGCAAGAGTTAGGCAATCAACAAGCTATTTCCCTATTTAATTAATTTTACTAATTCAACGAGCGCTCTAAAATTATGGGTATGTAAAATTTCGTGTGAATGGAATGAATGGGCAAACTGGGTCGTCTTCCTAGACTGTAAGTAAATTCTGTTCTTACGTAAGATGTCTATCATGTTAAAAATTTATAACAATGTACTTCAAAAGTTAAAAATCATGTGGAGAGATTAATATTTTTTATATTTTATACATGGAAGAGATGTTTAGTAATCGTAATCACAAAATAAAATATTCTGCTAAATGATATACTTTGTTAAATAAAATCATTTCAAACACCTTATTTCATTTGCTGTACTGTTAAGTTTGCCGTATGAACGGGGTTCGTCCACACTTAGAGATCAGGCCAGATCAAGAATCAAAAGGTAAGTAGAAGTTGCAATTTAATTCATTAATAAAATTAAATAAAGTTACAACGGCAGTCTTGAAATAACAAAAGAAACACATACTAATGTGGTTAAATATTTAATTCATGTATGTGAGTGGGGGGGGGGGCCTACAACATTTGTCGCATCCCGCATCTCAACCGCTAGTAATCTCTGTTTTCCCAGTCAGTCTCCAGTAAATTCCTGCTCCTCATATTCTCTTCCACATCCTGTCTCCAAGTTCACTAAGGTGTACCTCTTTTCCTGTGACTGAGCAGATGACATTCTAGTATGTTTCAAGACCATCTCTCATTGTTCATTTGCTGTATGTATCCATACCAAATTAACACATGCTGTTCAACTATTCCGTTATTACTTTCTTTGACATATGCTAGCACCCTTATAACCTCATTTCTTACATGGTGCAGCTAGGATATCCAACAAGATCTCCTCAAACAATCCATTTCATCCATTGCCAATTTTATCCCTCTTGTTGTCTGTCAATGCCTTGACAGATACATACGTTGTAATTGGCTGCATAAGTGTTCTATATAAACTAATTTTAACATTAATTCCAATTCTTGATGACCAGAGCAAAGAATTTAGCTTTTGAATAGCCATTCATCTTTGAGTAATATCTATATATCGTAAGTTCAACCTTGACTAATTATGCTCCGTAGATATTGTAATTGGTAACTGTATATTGTAATGTAATTTTATACCCTACAAAATTTATATTATACAACGACAACTACAAAATAAGATATCATTGTTTTAGTTAATACAACACTGTGTAGGAAGAATGACCTTTACTAGCCTAAATGTGATTAACATATGGTGGCTATCAACAATCTGGTTACCAACTGCTGAATACACATGATTCATTCATGCATGTACATCCACACGCACGTGCGTGCGCACACACACACACACACACACACGTTTGTGTAGAAACTGTTTATAAAAAGCAGTGGCGGGTACCAAGAGATAACTCTTATTGAATATTATTCACATAATGAACTGTATACACACCTAGTTTAATGGAAAAATATCTCTATTCTGGGCAAGCCTCTCACATTACAAACTCACATAACTCCAGTTTTTACATTATGTGGTTACTCCAAAAAGCTTTTTGCTGCTCTTTTTCTACATTCTTGTAAAGTTAAAATTTTATATCAATCATATGTTGCTAATGTCTGCTTTGTTCCTGGCAGTCCTAAGATTTGTGGAACTTCATAAGTTTTGTATTTAGAAATGGATAAGCATGTAGGGTATACCAAATTCTCCGTAAAAAGATGTTCTTTATTGTCATGTATTTTTTGAGTGAATTTGTGCGCATGTGCGGGTGTGATAACGTGTGATCGCTATATCTTCCGAGATAATTAACTGATCGACGTGAAACTTTGACAATGAATTGTTTATGTAGATAGTGGTTTACAATTTATGTGTACTCTATGGTTCATAACTATTTTAGAAATATGGTTTTTTAAGTACGAAAAACTCAATTTGAAACACTTATCATTAACAGGGTCATAAAAATTTGTAGATAATTCAATGCAAGTTAGTGCATATTTATACAAACTCTTTCTGGAAAAGTTTATATCTGATGAAAGCATTAATCATGTGACTTGGGTTTAGCCAATCGGAATACACTAAATTCAGTAACATTCATTCTCTGTAGAGCAAAGATCGACACAGTCTGTCTGTAGAAGTTGCAAGGTGAAGTTGTGCTCGTGCGTGAGAGTTATTCTCGAGCGAACATAGAAAAGTATAACTTAACATAATCCTTGGTATTCTGTACGAAGTTTTGCGTTCAGAGCCGAGTGGGTAAATTATTTAAATAGAATTATAATATAGTATAGTGCTTTTCGTGTAAGTTTAAGATATCCACTTAGGAATTATAAAGACACTTCAAGATTGCGTGGAAGGTGTACGACTAATACACCTTATTAATTTGATACCCATATTCACCCTGAGATTGATAAAATTTATATATCAATTAATAATAAACTATTCTAGAGAAATTAATAAGCATTGTGTGTTTAACATATTTGAAAAGAGGACGACACGACGAAGAGGACGCTGGATGAAGAGGACGCCAGGAAGGAGTGATGCTGAAGAAGAGGACGCCAGGATGGGAGCGGCTGTAGGAAGTGGAGGATTGCACGTACTGAGGTCGTAGCCTCAATCAAGTAAAACCGATATATTATCGAACATTATAAACTATTATTGCAAATTACAATACATGACAATTTATAATACAATATACAGTACCTCTTTAAAAACTATATTTGTGTGTATAATAAATAATTTTTCATCTCCTCCATAATAGACTTGTTTGTGATTTTTACACACTCACTATATCCTTATTAGTTATAATTAAATTTGAAACGTTGCAATATATATTGTAATGCGACAAAAACGAATGACCTAATAAGCAAATAAGCTCAATATAAGATTACCCTTAATAAAATAATTCACCTAACCTTGTTATAATAAAACAGAAAATTACCAGAATGGCTAATAAAGAAGTACCATGCAACATATAATAATAATTAATGTATTTAATTAATAAACAAAGAACTATTTGTTAATGTTTAAGACTGATCAAGACAATCAGAGTGAGGGAAAAAATAAGTGAGAGCTGATAATTGCTAATCACAGATAGGACTGTAACAATTAATGGCAATTTTCTAGTGAACACAAGTGTACTCAGAACAAACAAAAACAAGGTGCAAACAAACTACATAATATGTAAAGTCTGAATAATAATAGTATCTATTTCAAACTATGTTTTAACATTTAAGGAATACTTGTAAGCCTTGATATTAGTTACTAATCTTTGACATATTATCATTAATGTACCTAAGTGAAAAGACTATCAGTTGTGGTAAGATAGAATGTATAATAACTTATTCACAGGAATAAGAATCATATTACTAACTTGAAATCATATTAAAGGACAGTTCATAATAGACTGACACTAGGAAAAAATATTAGTATTACGTATTAGACAATTGTTGGAAGTTTAATTTTATTGTTTAATGTTAATTAGAGTTTTGACCATCAGGGCATAATATTGTTTTAATATGTTTGTTTCATGTTTATGTTTTTATTTTATCTCATGGAATAATTATAATTAATCAGAATGTATTAAGCCAACAGGCTACATAACATTTATAAACTGAAAGATTGTACAAAGAAAGTAGAAGGACATAGGCCAATATCAACATAAAATTATTGTCAAACTAACTAACAACTTATCATATTACTGTAAATTAGTAAGAAGTAGTAAAATTACTAAGATAGGCCTTAATTTTATAGTAGCAACAACATTTTAAATAGATTAATGGAATTGTAAGATGATTTTGAAATAACATCATGGTCTATAAAACATGATTTTGTAAAAATGTTAAAATACCTCTTAGGACACTCAACCATGTCATGTGAGATATCAAAATGTTTGTCTTTTATCAGGAAAATCACTATGTAAACTAAAATAAGACTAGTTAAGTACTAAATAGGGAGTAATTTCAAGTATAAAATGTAAAAACCATGTTAATAAATTATTTACCTTAAATTATCCGCCGTGTGATTTCTTGTGCTTCGTCTATGACGCGTTTCAGAGCTGATTTTTTTTTTTTTAATATCTGATGATGGAGCATAAGCTCTGAAACGCGTCATAGACGAAGCACAAGAAATCACACGGCGGATAATTTAAGGTAAATAATTTATTAATTCGTACAAGTGATTTGGTTACCATATTAAACATGAATATTAAAAAAAAAAAATGTATTTTAAATAATCAGGGTCACATGACCTCTTAACCCAATGCTATTGACCAATGGGAATTTTGGTCAAGCCAGTCGAAAGAAAAAGAAAAATTCTACATTCTATTGTTAGACACGAAAGTATTCAGAACATCTCTGTGCAGCTATGAGCCATAAACCAGTAAGGGAGAATCAAATCCAAGTGGAAGAAAAGTAAAATTTTATAAAACATAGAATCAAAATAAGAAGGAAGAAATAATGAGAATATGAAATAATAGTAAAACCAAGAAAAAAGAAATATTTAAAAAAATAAGTGAATAATTATTTTGCAACCAAAAGGATTGGTGAGAATTAAACTATTAATCTAACACTTTTATAACTGTATCTGACAATAATATACCTCAAGATATTTTTTTCCTTATTAGGTCAATTTGGTACAAAATGAATTTCCTTTATTCCTTTAATGGTAAATTCATTATAAATATTAAATATATTATATACATCAAGAAACAGACTGTAGCAAAAAGTGTTTGAACATATATACACACGCACGCACACACACACACACACACACACACACACACACACACACACACACACACACACACACACACACACACACATTTATTGCCCCTATTGTTAATGAAACAACAGCCACACTTATTTAAATTCATCATTGGCTAAAAGTATACCTTCCTTAGAGGATATAAAAAGTAAATAACACATCAACAAAGTGTAGCATAATAAAGCTGAATGCAAACTAAAATTATGCAACTCCGCTGAAATAAGAGACCTGTTACAAAATATATTCAATGCAAAAACCTTTGTGTATGTGCAGCACATGCATGTGCATGTGCGCGTGCACACACACACAAAACCTGCAAAAAACTATTCAGCTATCTGCAAATCCTGCCTACATCCCACACTTTCTTTGTATCTCTGTTGATAAGAAACGATATATAGGCTACATTCCACAAACTTCTATCATTTTTTATCATTATTCCTCATGCAAACAACCAAAATCTCACAAGAAATACTGCTAATAATACACAAATAACAAATATATTAATCAATTAAAACTTGTTTCTATTTTATATTTGTTTCTATGATATTTTAGTGTTTTGAAATAGACTAGAATTTTTTTTTACACATTCAGTTGCATTAAATTCGATTTAAAAAATTACACAATTAGTGTAAATTAAATATAAATAGATTTGCCTATTTAAAGTTACAAATTTTTATGATTTTCCAATTTTATTATTTTATATAAAGGTTACCATTTCATTATTTTATATGAATAGAAAATTATAGAACATCTCTATTCCTTTTTAACGATAAAGTGACATGTAATACTGGAAGTATAATTTTTTACATATTGTAAAATCAATTTTCTTTTGTATATATATATTTTTACTTCCATATTCCTTAAGGAAATGGAAGTATGGTGATGGCAAAAAAATTGTGTTCGAGATTATTGCAGATTCTGATTGTACTACACTCAAAACATGAAAAAATATCGGTATGGAGAACCATACATGACTTCCATATTCTAAGATTTATATTTAAAATCATTTTCGAAATGAAATATTACCATAGAAACTACTTCTTTCTACTTACTGCTTCAGCCTTAACCACAGTACTGTGGTCACTAACGTATACCACCTCACGTTATCGCACTCGATTTTCACTGATGATGGAAGTCGATGGCATAAAATTAATGGCTTGTATAAGTTAATGATTGATCTCCATTAAGTAGTGCTCAAGTTTCCAAAGTTTTAATATTATGATGTCCGTAATTAAAACATCAGAGCAGGTTTAGTGTGTATGAGGGTACACCGTGGACAAAAATTTTCAACATTTCCTATTGAGCGTTGCTTAGAGTAAAGCTGCGAATCTACAGTGTACGTTTCACAGTACAAACACGAGGAAAAGAAGGAGCGCTCCGAAGTCACTCATGGACCCTCAGCATCTTGCAGAGGGTTCATTCCCTAAAGACGAAAAGTCTGTCTATGAATCATTCCTCTGTAAACACGTGCAGTTACACTGCCCAGCGATCCACAGGAAGCAAATCGCTATTCACGCTGGACACTTTTTCGGCTTGCATTGTAATGGGCCTATTTTGGGGTAATAAGGCAATTTGTATTTTTTTTTATAAATAAATAACATTTTTTGATACTAGGGACAAAACTTAGGTAAATTTACTGTTTGGAGCGATCGCGACGGTGGCAGCACTGCTGTTGACTTTATACGATACAAAATTATTCAATAATATTTTGCGAACAGATTCAACAACCGACAAATTGTGTCAAGGTCAGACAATGACACACACAAAGCAGCAAAACAAATTATGTAACAGCGTCAGACCATCTGACGTAAGTATATACGTCAGAGCCGATCCTTGTTATGGAATGCGGTCATGTAACGAAAGCAGTCTACTGGCGCAATGATACAAACTGTAAAACAAAGGAAATTGATCATCCAATCATGGCCGCTTCATAAAATAGCGCCAGTGGCTTAGTCCCAGTATAAAATTACACCGTGAGCCGGCCGGTCACGTATAAAGTTCCGGAACATATTTTTGCGGGCCCGCACCTTCAAAAATGTGAATAATATATTTAAAATATGATGTAACAATAGAAATTCAGACAAAAATGTGATTAACAGTTTATTTACACTAACACAGTTCGGAAATAATGATTTAAGATGAAAGTGCGCACGTAAAACAATGTGACGTCTTCTGGACTAACAATCGGACTCAAATTCAGCTAAGTACATACGAGGAAATATACAAATTATCAAATTTTATTATTTTCGTAAAACAAGAACAGAGGGGTGAAATTAAACTAAATATGAGCTCTTAAAATATGGGGAAGATGTGTGTGTGTGAAAGCGCTGGTTTTCGTTATAGGTTATACTTGTAGTAAATAATTTGTAATTATATTATTTCTTATTTTACAGACTATTTTAAACGAATCATCTATTTTACGAATACGTCTTTTTGAATATCACTAAAGTTAAAATGTATGAGGGAGAAAGGAAATTTTGTATTTTAACAGAAACAATATAATTTGATGATGTTTTTTTACTTTTTTTTTTTAATTTAATAAAGTAATATTGATTAGAACATTTAATGTGAATTAGTAGTTATTTCAAACAACCATATGGTTTTTCAATACGTCTAACGAGATCCTGGACATGGTGAGTATAAGTTGGTACTAGACAATATGGCTGCTGCACTAGCCGAAAGTATAAAAAATTCACAAAGTGTAATAATAAATTAATAGAAAGGCAATTATTTAATAATATAACAATGGCGCCCGAACAGGGACCGTTTGCATAAATTTAATTATGCAAATGTGGACCTGTTGCAGAAATGATATGGTTGTTTGAAACAGGAAATAACATTTTTGTATGTACGTAAGATAGACGTATAAATAAGGTTATGTCATCAGTGTGTAGTATGGGTGAGTAGAATATTTTTTTTTATGATAATTATGTGTTACATATAAGACTATTTTGCAAAGAAATATATTTAAAAAATTTTAAGAAAATGGCAGACAATCATGAAACTGTCAGCGTCACTGACAGTGTAGATGAAAGCCAGATAAGCGTAACTGAATCACAAATCATGAATGAAGGTGTTCACTCAACACCAGTCACGAGTAAAAAGGCTGAAGATAATGATATGATCAAGATGATGAAATTGCTTTTTAATGAACAAAAAAACGAGATAAATGAGAAATTCGATGTTCAAAAGAATAGTTTGAATGAGTTAAAAAACCAAATTAACGAAATAAAGAGTGATTCTGACGTTAAATTTAATATCCAGAATGACAAATTTGATAGACAAAGTAGGGATATTAATGAGTTGAAATATGAGATTCAAGAAATTAATAGACACTGTGAAAGTACTAAAGTAGAGTTTACTGATAAAATCAACCAAGTAGAGACCAAGTTAGATGATTCAATACAAAAGATAGATGTTAAATTTAATGAAATAGATAGCCAGATAGATAGAGTTGAGAAGCAAATCAATGAAAATAATGAAATATTAATAAATTCAATGAATGAGTATAACAATGACATAGAATCAAAAATTAATAAATGTAATATTGAAACTGAATGTAAGTTGAGTAGCGTAGTAATGACAGTTGAAAAAATTAGTCAGAACATTGATGAACACCAAAATAAGATAGACTCTAAAATAAGTGAAATTGAAAGTAATTATAAGACAGAAATACAAGCAGTAAATGAATCTATTGAAGTAATATCAAAAAATAATGTACAGTCTGAATATAGTAATGACAAAAAATTATATTCACTTGAACAAAACATTAGTAGTATGAGAGACGAATTAAGTTTAGTAAAAAATCAAAATGTAAACAATGTTACTGAACGCATATTTATGACACGAGACACAAATAATGAAATAGAATTAGAAACTTTTAATTGTGACAATCGTAGAGTACACCAATGCAATTTTTAAATAGGGTTAGGGAGTTTAATCGGTTTAATAGTAGTAGTTGGGAGGTTAAATTGCTGAAGATTATCAAATGTTTTAAAGGTAGTGCCGAGATATGGTCGGAAGTACACCATACCGAATGGGGTAGTTACGAGGATTTTGAGGTAGCTTTTCGAAACAAATATTGGTCAGAAGAAGACCAAGAAATCTTAAGAAGTAAAATAATGGGTACTGGGAATTTTGGTAGGATTAATAACCACCTAACCATATATGTGATGATGATATATAACGAAGCTAAGTATCTAGAACCGCCGTTGCCATTCCGGTCATTTGTAAGACATATTAGCAAACACCTGCCCAGAGAAGTGCAAATCACGTTAATGACTAGAGAGATTACAAATATTAATGAGTTAGAGAGCATGCTAGACGTGCTACAGAATATAGGGGAACGCGACATAGGGCGACGTACAAACACACCAGTAGTACCACACCATAATAATAATAATAATAATAATTACCATCAGAACAGGGGTACACAGAGTTTTCATAGAGGAGCGCGGGGAGGAAGTTTTGATAATAGGGGCGAGAGTTGGAGGTGTAGAGAATGTGAAACCGACAATTATGCTAATAGAACAAATTGTTTCAGATGTCATCGAAACAGGGAGTGCGCCAGGAACGAGCGAGCGAACCCACCACCCAATCGACAGTCGAGAGGAGGAGAATTTCATAGAGGAGCGCCGAGAGGAGGAGGACATTATAATAGAGGAAGGGGAGGAAATCCTCCAGCTGTGGCAGGTCCATCTACGGAAAACTAGGGAGGACAATGGAGAAGCGGGCCCAACCATTGTCTACGGAAAACAGGAGGGTCCAAATAATCAACGGATACCATAACAACGTTATCAAGATGGACATGGCGAAGGAACTGTTAGAAGAAGAGGAGAACAAGGTGATGGAACGCAGAGCAGGATTGACTGAGGTGACAATTAACATTGAAGGTAAGAATTATAAAACTTTAATTGATACCGGTAGCGAGATCTCAGTAATTTCTGAAAGTGTCATGGGTGAACTAAAAGAGTTAAACAAGAATATACCGTCCTTACCAGCTGCCGGGGTTACAGTAGTGGGGGTAACTGGGGTGAGAAGTAAAAGAATAACCAGACAAGTACAATTAAATATTTTAATAAATGAAGTTGAATTTGAAAACACTTTCCTAGTAGTTAAAGGGTTGAGTCTAGATGTAATATTGGGAAATGATTTCTTGGAAAGAAACGGAGCAGTAATAGATTTCAATAAACAAATAGTAAAATTTGAAAAGGGGAATAAACCAGTCCGAATAGAGTTTAAGAAAGTAATAAATGAAGTTAAAGTCACGGGAATAAAAATGTTACATAAGCAGATAAGCAATAAAGAGATAGAAACTAAAATAAATATATGTCTAGAGAATGAGGAGGGAGAAAGGTATGAGTGTAATGAGAGTGTGTGGGCAAATAGAGCCGAAAATTTTTTCAATGAAAATACAGTTGTAGGAAATATTCAGCGAGAGGAGCTGTGGGCAGTTGTGGAGCGGTTCAGAGAGGTGTTTGATGAATCACCAGGGAAAGCGAAGGACTACATCTGCGAGCTGAAAGTTCGGGACCACGCACCATACATGCAGAGGAGCTACCAAGTGCCGTTTTCGAAGCGGAGGGCGGTACAGGAGGAACTAGACAGGATGATGCAAGGAGGCATAATTGAACGCTCAGTATCACCTTACTCAAATCCTTTGGTGGTAGTGATAAAGAAGGACGGCAAGGTAAGGTTATGTTTAGATGCTCGGAAAATTAATCAAATTATTATACCTGACAGGGAATCTCCGGAACCCATAAATGAGATTTTACAGAAGTTTAGCGGAGTTAAATACATGACGTCCTTAGACCTGACCGCTGGATACTGGCAGGTGCCATTAGCAACAGAGAGCAGAAAATACACGGCTTTTCTTTTTAACGGTAAGAATTACCAGTTTAAACGCTTACCTTTTGGATTAAACACCAGTGTTGCCAGTTTTATTAAATGTTTAGATAATATTTTGCAACCTAAGGATTTAGACTTTTTAACTGTATATGTCGATGATATCTTGATAGCTTCTAGAACATTCACTGAACATTTAGGACACATAGAATATGTATTAGATAAGCTGCAAAGAGGGGGTTTAACAGTAAATTGGGACAAGTCTAATTTTCTACAGACAGAAATACATTTTTTAGGATTTATTATTACACAGGAGGGGATATTAGCCAACCCTGACAAAGTGGAAGCCATAATGCGATTTCCCGAACCTAAAAACATTAAGCAATTACAGAGTTTCTTAGGCCTATGCAATTTTTACAGGAAATTTCAGGAGAACTACGCACACACAACATCCAAACTGAGTGCTGTACTGCAGAAGAATAAACAGTGGAGATGGGGCGATACAGAACGAGCTGCGTTTAATGAAATTAAGAGAAAGTTTAGTCACATGATCATGATGAATCATCCCGATTTTAATAAGACTTTTTATTTGCAGACCAACGCCAGCAATGTAGCGCTAGGGGCGGAGTTATACCAGGAGAGCTGCGACAAGGAACACCTGACGATCGCCTTCGCCAGCAGATCGCTGCTGTCGGCGGAGAAGAATTATACTACAACTGAAAAAGACCTTCTCAGTATTGTGTTCGCCGTGGGTAAATTCCGAACCTACATCCTAGGTAATACCACGATAATCCGGACGGATCACAAGGCATTGTCATTCCTTAATTCATGTAAGCTAACACATAGCAGATTAACCAGGTGGGTATTAGCCTTACAAGAATATAATTTTTCATGGGAGTACATAAAGGGGTCAGATAATAAGGTACCAGATACACTTTCTAGAGTAGATGTTATAGACAATAAAACTGGTAGGGACCTTAAAGAAATAGAAATTTTTAGACTAACTAGAGAAGATAGAATTTTTGGTGAGGAATTAAGTGATATTAAAAACATGCAAAGATCTGATAGCAAACTGGGTAGAATAATTGTTAGTTTAGAAACAGATGTAGAGGGATCTGAATATAATGAGCGATTTCAAATATATCAAGGTATTTTGTTTAAAAAAGTAGATGGTGGGGAGCGTGATTGGAGGTTAGTTATACCCGAGGGATTAATAGATAAAATTGTTTGGGATTGTCATGTAAGGTATGGTCATTTTGGTGCAAGAAAGTGTGCTAATGTTTTGAAAGAGTCATGTATATTTAAGAATATGGAGAGGAGAGTGAGAAAAGTGTCGAGAGTGTGTGATTTATGTCAGAAGTCGAAAGTAGTGAATTATAAAGTAGGAGAGATGAATTACATAAAAGTAGACAAACCTTTTGATTTAGTTGCGGTTGATTTGTATGGACCATTACCCAGAGGTAGAGGGGGTGTGTTATATGTATTTGTAGTTCTAGACACCTTTTCAAAATTTGTAAAGTTATATAGCATTAAGAGAGCAACGAGTAAAGTGCTTAGTGAGAAAATAGTGAAAGACTACATGCTTAATGTTGGGAAACCGAAAATTATATTATCTGATCACGGTCCACAGTTTATAAGCGGCAAGTGGTGGCAGACACTTGGATGGGAAGGCATCATACCCAAGCATACGGCAGTATACCATCCTCAGTCGAACCAAGCAGAACGGGTGATGGGAGAGATTGGCAGGATATTTCGGGCGTACTGTCACGCCAAACACACAGAATGGCCATCCTACGTAAAAAAAGTAGAGGAGTGGCTGAATTGTACCACCCATGAGTCCACGGGATTTACGCCGCATGAGCTGATTAGGGGAACAAGGCCGCCCAGGATATTGGAACAACTTTTCGAATACCCACCAGAAGGTCAGATTTTGGACAGGAATATGAAAATTAGATTGGCGAACGAGAACTTACTTACGAGAGGAGAGCGACGAAAACAGAAACATGATGCCAAGGGTAAATGGACCAAGTATGAGGTAGGTCAGTTAGTGTTAGTAAAAAGACATGATTTGTCCAGTGCTCAAGATAGAGAAATAAAGAAGTTTTTCTTGTTGTATGAAGGACCTTATGAAGTTGTAGAAATAAAAATGCAGAATGCGTATGTGCTGAGGAACCCAGCGACGCAGGAAATAGTAGGTACTCAAAATGCGACAAATTTAAAATTGTATCGGTCACTTTAATTATGTTATGTGTATAAATAAGATTTTAAATATTGTTGTATGTTTACAGAAGGGATCCTCCCCCATTTTCGGGCGGTCACGATCTTACCAGTCCTGGCCGTGGAATTCGGAAATCGGAGGCGGGCCATGGTTGGCAGATCTTCCTTCGGGCGGTGAAAACAACGATGGTCCGGCTCCACCAAAATTGGTATAAACTAGAAAACTTAACTACATATTTGAACGGGGAGGGGGACCCCAACAGGTACGTGACACAAATCTTTTTTTAATACACTCCAGGTGCAGCAATCTCGGTGTATCTGTCACGTGCCTGCACTGCCTTAGAGTGTTGTATATAATGGAGGCTGCACCTAAATATAAGGCAGTGCGTACAAATTTAAAGAGTTTCAGAACCAATGGCAAAATTGAAATTAGCCATTGGTTATAGTTCTGTTTAGTCCGACGTGTTGAAAGTTAAGATAGAGTCAGCCTTCAATGTAAATAGAAATTTTTGGAAAAAACAATTTTGGATGTTTAGAATTTTAAATTTGATTAAATGTTAGAATTAAGTGACCCAATATAATTGTCAAGTTTTAGTATCAGTGAGTATGGGAAACGTTTTGAAACGATGTGTAATAAAATAAAAAGAGACTTGTTATTATACAAGATGTGGGGATAATTTTGGGGGGTAGATTGGTGCTCAAAGAAGTGATAGAACAGTGGAGTGTGGAACTGCAACGGTAGAAAGTTTAGTTATCATTTTAATTAATTAGTTAGTAGGTTGCTGTTGCTGGGGTGGCATGTGCCCCAGTAGATAGCGGAAAGTGTTGGGGGGAACAGTGAGTGTTACCTCCATCGGAGGCCAACATGGCGAAAATGCACGGCACACCTTTTGTATAATTTTATATTGTACCTTGATAAATTGCCGTGTCGTGCATATTAATGATGATGTGTACATGCCTGAAGGAAGAGATGATTTCCCCGACTTTTCGGGCGATTACTGCCTTACCAGCACTAATCGTGGTTTTGGCTAGCGGTTAGCTATGGTCATATCAAGTCCCTTGACCATAGCTGGCTTGAAATTGGTCTATATTAGAAATTAATGGGGGGTGAAACTAGGGGGAATCCCGGAAACTATGGAACAGCGGCTGCCACTCTGCCCGCTTGGGGGTAGCAAAGACAGGTGGTAGACCCGCATTAAGGGCGCATAACTATTGACAAAGATATGTTGATATCTGTAACTTTTAAAATGTAACGCAGAAGCAAGGACACGGAGATGTCACATTCCTCCAAAACCTCAGTCCTTGTGGACACAACTGGACGCCACAGTCCAGGGGGGGGTCATAGTGTGTGTGGCTGGGAGGTTGTCCAGGGGATAACGTATTAAAAATTTGTTGTATTTTAATAATGATGATTCGCTACTCAATAATTTTGTTTTGATTTGAAAAATAGATGCACTAAATACTTCCTATAATGTGTTTATTATGTCTTATTGTGTTAATTGCATTTAGTATGTTAGGAATAAGGATTATAAAAATTAAATATATTTTCAATGTGTTTATAGATTTTAAAATAAAATGAAACAATGTTGTGATATTTTCAATGGGTTGCAAAAGATAGAAATGGGTGATAGTAATTGTTTGAATAAAATGTTTGAGTCAGTCCAAGTTGAATTTTTGTGGGACATATAGATCTGTCCAAATTGAAGTCAAAAGTTAAAGGAATAGTAGAGATGAAAATAATGCAATGTTGTTTTGAGTTAATGTATGTTATAGAATTTTGAGAAGTATAAATGTTGACACAGTAGTTATGGAGAAGATATGTAGAATTTTGAGTGATATATTGTTGTTTATTTTGTTGATGTTATTTTGTTGTAGTTGTAGTGAGGTAATGAGATTGAGATTTTGGGGATGGCAATTTTGTAGTAGGGGGTAGTGTAGTGTGGGAGTCCGCAACATAAGGGTTGGGACGGGATTTGGTATAGATTTAGTGGGAAGGGGTTGCCTTAGGTAGAATCCAGGAACCAGAGAACGGGAATTGAGCTTTTTTTTGGGGGGGAAACACGTATCCTATGTACAAAGGGTTAGAGAGTATTTTTTTTTTTATATATATAGAGAGAAGGTGGCGAATTGAGTTAAAGTAGTAAGTAGTTAGAGGTAGAGAAGGGTTAGTAGATTTTTTGATAGAGGGGTGTCATTTTGATAGAGGGGTGTCATACTAGTGAAAGATTTTGTAAGGGAGCGTTAGAGTAATAAAAGGGGTAAGATTGTGGGTAAATGCCAAGTTGATAAAGTGAATTATGATGAATAACGTAGAATCACCCAAATTAATGAAAGGGAATAATAAATGAAATGATGTGTAAAACGAAGATTGGGAAAAAAAATAAATAAATAAAAAAAAAATAAATAAAAAAATTTTTTGTTGAAAGAGAATTAATAAAAGTAAAGTGAGTTTAAAAGATAATTTTATGATTTTATATGCAAATTCAATGATGTAAAGTGTGTAAATTTTAAATACAAATGGTTTATTTTAAGATAAGGATAACAATGTGAATTATGAGTGTACTATGTTTTCTTATGTTATATTGTGTTTGTTAGTGTAAGAGAATTTTATGAATTTAAATATTTTAAATGCATTTTAATTTGGGGATGAGAGAAATGTAATATGGTATTGGGAAATGTTTATTTAAATTCTGATGGGAATCAGGGCAGTAATTTTGAATTTTGGGATAAAAGTTAATAAGAGAAAGTAGATAGAATGGGAGTATGGAATTTTAAAATGGGTATCATGTTGTTATTAGATATTTTGATATATATGTTAGAAATAGGTAAAAAACAAAACCAGTGCTTCTTAGCGCAAACCAGCACCGCTAGGGGGAAACAGATCAGTTGGGGATATGGTGTTGTATAAGGCCACTATTTGATATTTTGATTTGTTGTTTCAGTGTTTGGTGATGCTGTGTTAGCGGACCTGAGCTGGCCTGCGCGTCAGAGCAGGGGCATTAAGTATCTGTCTGACTCTACGGTGTTGGGATCTCGAGAGAGAAGTCCAGTATTGTCATTCAGAGGCGGTCACAGTCACCAGACCAAGGGTGAGTTGATTATATTTTTTTTTGTAAACCATACAGGGGGTTGTGGCGACATATCCTGGCTGATCCCTTTAGCAAGTATGAATGTGTCAATGAGATTTTTTATGCTTCGGCATAAAATATCTCATTGAGGGGGTATTGTAACGGGCCTATTTTGGGGTAATAAGGCAATTTGTATTTTTTTTTATAAACAAATAACATTTTTTGATACTAGGGACAAAACTTAGGTAAATTTACTGTTTGGAGCGATCGCGACGGTGGCAGCACTGCTGTTGACTTTATACGATACAAAATTATTCAATAATATTTTGCGAACAGATTCAACAACCGACAAATTGTGTCAAGGTCAGACAATGACACACACAAAGCAGCAAAACAAATTATGTAACAGCGTCAGACCATCTGACGTAAGTATATACGTCAGAGCCGATCCTTGTTATGGAATGCGGTCATGTAACGAAAGCAGTCTACTGGCGCAATGATATAAACTGTAAAACAAAGGAAATTGATCATCCAATCATGGCCACTTCATAAAATAGCGCCAGTGGCTTAGTCCCAGTATAAAATTACACCGTGAGCCGGCCGGTCACGTATAAAGTTCCGGAACGTATTTTTGCGGGCCCGCACCTTCAAAAATGTGAATAATATATTTAAAATATGATGTAACAATAGAAATTCAGACAAAAATGTGATTAACAGTTTATTTACACTAACACAGTTCGGAAATAATGATTTAAGATGAAAGTGCGCACGTAAAACAATGTGACGTCCTCTGGACTAACAATCGGACTCAAATTCAGCTAAGTACATACGAGGAAATATACAAATTATCAAATTTTATTATTTTCGTAAAACAAGAACAGAGGGGTGAAATTAAACTAAATATGAGCTCTTAAAATATGGGGAAGATGTGTGTGTGTGTGTGTGTGTGTGAAAGCGCTGGTTTTCGTTATAGGTTATACTTGTAGTAAATAATTTGTAATTATATTATTTCTTATTTTACAGACTATTTTAAACGAATCATCTATTTTACGAATACGTCTTTTTGAATATCACTAAAGTTAAAATGTATGAGGGAGAAAGGAAATTTTGTATTTTAACAGAAACAATATAATTTGATGATGTTTTTTTTCTTTTTTTTTTTAATTTAATAAAGTAATATTGATTAGAACATTTAATGTGAATTAGTAGTTATTTCAAACAACCATATGGTTTTTCAATACGTCTAACGAGATCCTGGACATGGTGAGTATAAGTTGGTACTAGACAATATGGCTGCTGCACTAGCCGAAAGTATAAAAAATTCACAAAGTGTAATAATAAATTAATAGAAAGGCAATTATTTAATAATATAACAGCATGTGTTATGTTGGTATGGGTTTCGGCACTTTCCATTTAAAAAGCGTGCAAATGTAAGAAAATAAACATGAATGAGGCCAGAAATAACGTGAATTTTGTGTGTGTGTGTGTGTGTGTGTGTGCGTGTGTGTCTTCCCTGATTTTTTATTGCGGTAGTCATAATAATAAAATGGAAACGTAAACATTACATAATTGAGATATGCTTGCCTGCCACAAACGATATATTTTCACTCATACATGATTTACACTAAAATGAAAAAAATTATAATTTTATTGCCTGGCAACAAAATTATTTTATTTTTAACAATTACCATTGTTTGAAAAAGTTTAAATGAATTTTCAAGTACTTTACTGTTGTTAAGATTTAAAAGGTTGCAGGTAAACTACCCCTTCCCCTTAACCGATCTTCACCAAAATCAAAAGTCCTTGAGATCTCTACAATTCAGGGACGTATGCAAAAAATTATTTGATTCTGTTTGAATTTGCGGCTGTTATCGTTTGCCATAGAAAATTACCCTTGATAAAAAAAGTTGCAGGTAAACTACCCCTTCCCCTTAACCGATCTTCACCAAAAACAATAGGTCTTGAGTACTCTACAAATCAGAGCTATATGCAAAAAATTATTTGATTCTGTTTGAATTTGCGGCTGTTATCGTTTGCCATAGAAAATACCCTTGTTAAAACATAAAACGTTGCAGGTAAACTACCCGTTTCCCTTAACCGATCTTCACCAAAAACAATAGGTCTTGAGAACTCCATAATTCAGGGCTGTATGTGAAACATTATTTGATTCTGTTTGAATTTGCGGCTGTTATCGTTTGCCAAAAAAAAAAATTACCCTTGATAAAAAAAAACCGTTGCAGGTAAACTACCCCTTTCCCTCAACCGATCTTCACCAAAAACAATAGGTCGTGAGTACTCTACAAATCAGGGCTGTACGCAAAAAATTATTTGATTCTGTTTGAATTTGCGGCAGTTATCGTTTGCCATAGAAAAAAAATCTACAGACACACACACAGACAGACAACACAAACACAGACACTTTTCGAAAAACGACTTTTTTCATGTTTTGAGTGTAGTACAATCAGAATCTGCAATAATCTCGAACACGATTTTTTTACCATCACCATACTTCCATTCCTTAAGGAATATGGAAGTAAAAGTCGTAGAAAATACCCTTGTTAAAACATAAAACGTTGCAGGTAAACTACCCCTTTCTCTTAACCGATCTTCACCTAAAACAATAGGTCTTGAGAACTCCATAATTCAGGGCTGTATGCGAAATATTATTTGATTCTGTGCAGAAATCGGAAACGCTTATAACTGAAGAGCCCGCGTAAAATTATCATTCCTGTGCTATCGGAATTCCACAGTTCAGCACAATTTGTATGTGATCCCTTTTTTATGCCTATCAAGTATAACGCACCAAAGAGAGCCTTGACCTCCACTTTTGTAGTTTCTCTACAGTCTCTATCTCTACCATAATTGACATCATTTCTTTTTTTCTGAATGTATCTCTTAGTGTGAGTTACAATATCATCTATCATGGCATCAGTAACAAAGAGGTGAAACGTGTCTACTTCTTTCTGCGCAGTTGTAGCATTCATTTTTGGACCTGGCATTATTTTCATAATATTTTTGGCCTTCTGTTTAGTTGAAGATAGAGGGTTACTCATCCAAAGCGTATCTCCATCTTTCCCGATGTAAAAATGGTAATCATCTTCAGCGACTTCTGGCACAGTTAGTTGATCGGCATCCGCTTCATCCGCTGATTGCTCTGAGTCACTGCTGTGGTTGTCAGCTTGTATCATTTCATCCTCCATATCTGGGTCATCTGACTCATCCTCTTCATTTTCTCCTTCCGACAATTCTGATAATTTTATGAGTACTTTCTCAAAGTCTTCAGGGCGCACAAATCGACGAGACCTGAACGTAAACACAAACTCAGATAACATAGGAAAAACAGGCACCGGTATATAGAATAGGCGAAAACCAAAAGATTCAAAACAAAACCTAACCAAGCTCTAAGAAGACGTTTGATTCTATGGTAATGGTCAAAATATGCATGAAAAATAAAAAAAAACATCATAAAACTAAAATTAACACTTACATGACTGGGCGCGCAGGTGGCAAAATAGCCACAGACACGTCACTTTCTTTTCAAAGCACAACAGCTACTGAAGCGTTATGCACATGATTTATCCGCATGTCGGAAATACTGCCATGTATCATGAAAATTACATATTAGGCAGAACAGACAATAAACACTACCGGTACCTAGGGGACAGTTCAGAAACTAAAATTTGCGGCTTTCTGCCGCGGGCGCGCCCACCGGTGGGTTAAGGAACATGGAAGTAAAATTATTTGATTCAGTTTGAATTTACGGTAGTTATCGTTCGTCATGAAAAAATTTCTCTTGTTACAACATAAAATGTTGCAGGTAAACTACTCCTTTCCCTTAACCGATCTTCACCAAAATCAAGAGACACTGAGTTCTCTATAGGCCAGGAAGGTGTGCAAAACATTATATGAATCTGATTGAATTTACGGCAGTTATCATTCGTCATAGAAATAGCCTTGTTAAAACATAAAACGTTGCAGGTAAACTACCCCTTTCCCTTAACCGATCTTCGCCAAAAACAATAGGTCTTGAGAACTCTAGAATTCAGGGCTGTATGCAAAAAACTATTTGATTCTGTTTGAATTTGCGGCTGTTATCGTTTGCCATAGAAAATACCCTTGTTAAAACATAAAACGTTGCAGGTAAACTACCCCTTTCCCTTAACCGATCTTCGCCAAAAACAATAGGTCTTGAGAACTCTACAATTCAGGGCTGTATGCAAAACATTATTTGATTCTGTTTGAATTTGCGGCTGTTAAAGTTTGCAATAGAAAAAAAATTACCCTTGATTAAAAAAAAAGTTGCAGGTAAACTACCCCTTTCCCTTAACCGATCTTCACCAAAAACAAAAGGTCTTGAGTGCTCTACAAATATGGGCTGTATGCAAAAAATTATTTGATTCTGTTTGAATTTGCGGTTGCTATCGTTTGCCATAGAAACAAATCTACAGACACAGACACACACACACACGTACACACACACACTCACATGCACACACACACACACACACACACACACACACACACACACACACACACACACACACACACACACACTTCAAAAAATGACTTTTTTTCATGTCTTTGAGTGTAGTACAATCAGAATCTGCAATAATCTCGAACGCTGTTTTTTTTTCTATCACCATACTTCCATTTCTTTAAGGAACATGGAAGTAAATATCGGTATGGAGAACCATACATGACTTCCATATTCTAAGATTTATATTTAAAATCATTTTCAGCCAAACAGCCAGGCTGTGTCTTACCTGCCTTTTTATTGCTGTATTAAATGAAAAATATTATATTACATTAAAATGAAAAAATTATAATTTTATTGCCTGGCAACAAAATTATTTTATTTTTAACAATTACCATTGTTTCAAAAAGTTTAAATAAATTTTCAAGTACTTTACTCTTGTTAAAACGTAAAAGGTTGCAGGTAAACTACCCCTTCCCCTTAACCGATCTTCACCAAAATCGAAAGTCATTGAGACCTCTACAATTCAGGGACGTATGCAAAAAATTATTTGATTCTGTTTGAATTTGCGGCTGTTATCGTTTGCCATAGAAAATACGCTTGATAAAAAAACGTTGCAGGTAAACTACCCCTTCCCCTTAACCGATCTTCACCAAAAACAATAGGTCTTGAGTACTCTACAAATCAGGGCTGTATGCAAAACATTATTTGATTCTGTTTGAATTTGCGGCTGTTATCGTTTGCCATAGAAAATAAAACGTAAAAGGTTGCAGGTAAACTACCCCTTCCCCTTAACCGATCTTCACCAAAAACAATAGGTCTTGAGTACTCTACAAATCAGGACTGTATGCAAAACATTATTTGATTCTGTTTGAATTTGCGGCTGTTATCGTTTGCCATATAAAATACCCTTGTTAAAAAAACGTTGCAGGTAAACTACCCCTTTCCCTCAACCGATCTTCACCAAAAACAATAGGTCTTGAGAAATCTACAATTCAGGGCTGTATGCGAAACATTATTTAATTCTGTTTGAATTTGCGGCTGTTATCGTTTGCCAAAAAAAAAAAAAATTTCTCTTGATAAAAAAAACCGTTTCAGGTAAACTACCCCTTCCCCTCAACCGATCTTCACCAAAAACAATAGGTCGCGAGTACTCTACAAATCAGGGCTGTATGCAAAAAATTATTTGATTCTGTTTGAATTTGCGGCAGTTGTCGTTTGCCATAGAAAATACGCATGATAAAAAACGTTGCTGGTAAACTACCCCTTCCCCTCAACCGATCTTCACCAAAAACAATAGGTCTTGAGTACTCTACAAATCAGGGCTGTATGCAGAAAATTATTTGATTCTGTTTGAATTTGCGGCTGTTATCGTTTGCCATAGAAAATACCCTTGTTAAAAAAACGTTGTAGGTAAACTACCCCTTTCCCTTAACCGATCTTCACCAAAAACAAAAGGTATTGAGAACTCTACAATTTAGGGCTGTATGCAAATAATCTTTTCATTCTGTTTGAATTTGCGGCTGTTATCGTTTGCCATAGGAAATACCCTTGTTAAAACATAAAACGTTACAGGTAAACTACCCCTTTCCCTTAACCGATCTTCACCAAAAACAATAGGTCTTGAGAACTCTACAATTCAGGGCTGTATGCGAAACATTATTTGATT
This sequence comes from Magicicada septendecula, assembly GCA_034769895.1. NCBI lineage: Eukaryota > Metazoa > Arthropoda > Insecta > Hemiptera > Cicadidae > Magicicada > Magicicada septendecula. Next base: position 438,889,740 of record CM068369.1, on the reverse strand, counting down.
CTGTTTGAATTTGCGGCTGTTATCGTTTGCCAAACAAACAAAATTTCCCTTGCTAAAAAAAAACCGTTGCAGGTAAACTACCCCTTTCCCTCAACCGATCTTCACCAAAAACAATAGGTCGCGAGAACTCTGCAAAACCGGGCTGTATGCAAAAAATTATTTGATTCTGTTTGAATTTGCGGCAGTTATCGTTTGCCATAGAAAAAAAATCTACAGACAGACACACAGACAGACAGAGACAGACAGACAGACAGACAGACACACAGACACTTTTCGGAAAACGACTTTTTTTCATGTTTTGAGTGTAGTAGAATCAGAATCTGCAATAATCTCGAACACGATTTTTTTTGCCATCACCATACTTCCATTCCTTAAGGAATATGGAAGTAAAATATCGGTATGGAGAACCATACATGACTTCCATATTCTAAGATTTATATTTAAAATCATTTTCAGCCAAACAGCCAGGGAAGGAATTTTAACAAAAAAATACTTCTTTCTTGCCAATAACGTAGTACACATATAAAAAATATTATCCCCTCCCCCTTCAACTATAATTTTGATTTATAGAAAATTACCCCCAGCCCGTTCAACTAGCCTCTTCATTTATAGATATTTCATCTACGTTTCTACAGTGGATTATTAAGATCTTATCAGGATATTTTATCAAAATTAAGTACTTTACTCATGTTACAACAAAAAATGTTTCAGGTAAACTGCCCTTTCCCCGTAACCGATCTTCACCAAAATCAACAGACATTGAGTTCTCTATAGCTCAGGCACATATGTAAAAAATTATTTGATTCTGTTTGAATTTACGGCAGTTATGGTTCGTCATATAAAAAATTACCCATGTTAAAACATAAAACATGACATTTATAAAACATATCTAAAATTTATATTTAAAATCATTTTTGAAATAAAATATTTTCATAGAACCTACTAACGCTGGGGAAATCTGAGGAGCCAATCAGAGTTGTGCCTACCTGTCACTCTGCTGAATTTGGTGGAAAGCCCTGTCACTGTCGTCAAAGTATCAGCCTTGACAGGGTCCTCTTTTTCTGCAAAATGGGAGAGGAGGCTTGAGATGGAGTGAGTGACATGGTCCCCACCGCAATGAAGAACCCATTGTTTTATAAAAATATATTTAAATTTTGAAAACTGAAAATTCTTTTCTTGTTGTAAATATTTATATTTTATAATCAAAATGACTTAATCAAAAAACAAACATTATTTTTTTATAATAAGTACTTACATATGTTTCTTAATATGCTTACTTTTTCTTCAATGTTGATGATCATTTCCAAACATTCTGACAAAATTGTATCTACAGAACAGTTAACATTCCCCAGGTTTCCATTTCTGCTAATTTCTCATTACACCTTCCACTGACGTATTATTAACCATTTCATAAACTATCGTATAATCTTTTCAGATTTTGTGGTACAAAATCTGAAATTTTCAGATTGCCTGGCAACAAAATTATTTTATTTTCAACAATTACCATTGTTTGAAAAAGTTTAAATGAATTTTCAAGTACTTTACTCTTGTTAAAACGTAAAAGTTTGCTGGTAAACTACCCCTTCCCCTTAACTGATCTTCACCAAAATCTAAAGGCCTTGAGTCCTCTACAATTCACTGATGTATGCAAAAAATTATTTGATTCTGTTTGAATTTGCGGCAGTTATCATTTGCCATAGAAAATACGCTTGATAAAAAATGTTGCTGGTAAACTACCCCTTCCCCTCAACCGATCTTCACCAAAAACAACAGGCCTTGAGTACTCTACAAATCAGGGCTGTATGGAGAAAATTATTTGATTCTGTTTGAATTTGCGGCTGTTATAGTTTGCCATAGAAAATACCCTTGTTAAAAAAACGTTGTAGGTAAACTACCCCTTTCCCTTAACCGATCTTCACCAAAAACAATAGGTCTTGGGTACTCTACAAATCAGGACTGTATGCAAAACATTGTTTGATTCTGTTTACATTTGCGGCTTTTATCGTTTGCCATAGGAAATACCCTTGTTAAAACATAAAACGTTGCAGGTAAACTACCCCTTTCCCTTAACCGACCTGTACCAAAATCGACAGATCTTGAGAACTCTACAATTTAGGGCTGTATGCGAAACATTATTTGATTCTGTTTGAATTGGCGGCTGTTATCGTTTGCCAAACAAACAAAGTTACCCTTGATTAAAAAAAACCGTTGCAGGTAAACTACCCCTTCCCCTTAACCGATCTTCACCAAAATCGAAAGTCATTGAGACCTCTACAATTCAGGGACGTATGCAAACAATTATTTGATTCTGTTTGAATTTGCGGCTGTTATCGTTTGCCATAGAAAATACGCTTCATAAAAAAACGTTGCAGGTAAACTACCCCTTCCCCTTAACCGATCTTCACCAAAAACAACAGGTCTTGAGTACTCTACAAATCCGGGCTGTATGCAAAACATTATTTGATTCTGTTTGAATTTGCGGCTGTTATCGTTTGCCATAGAAAATACGCTTGTTAAAAAACGTTGCAGGTAAACTACCCCTTTCCCTCAACCAATCTTCACCAAAAACAATAGATCTTGAGAACTCTGAAATTTAGGGCTGTATGCAAATCATCTTTTGATTCTGTTTGAATTTGCGGCTGTTATCGTTTGCCATAGGAAATACCCTTGTTAAAACATAAAACGTTACAGGTAAACTACCCCTTTCCCTTACCCGATCTTCACCAAAAACAATAGGTCTTGAGAACTCTGTAATTTAGGGCTGTATGCAAATAATCTTTTGATTCTGTTTGAATTTGCGGCTGTTATCGTTTGCCATAGGAAATACCCTTGTTAAAACATAAAACGTTACAGGTAAACTACCCCTTTCCCTTAACCGATCTTCACCAAAAACAATAGGTCTTGAGTACTCTACAAATCAGGGCTGTATGCAAAACATTATTTGATTCTGTTTGAATTTGCGGCTGTTATCGTTTGCCATAGAAAATACCCTTGTTAAAAAAACGTTGCTGGTAAACTACCCCTTTCCCTCAACCGAACTTCACCAAAAACAATAGGTCTTGAGAACTCTACAATTTAGGGCTGTATGCAAATAATCTTTTGATTCTGTTTGAATTTGCGGCTGTTATCGTTTGCCATAGGAAATACCCTTGTTAAAACATAAAACGTTACAGGTAAACTACCCCTTTCCCTTAACCGATCTTCACCAAAATCAACAGATCATGAGAACTCTACAATTCAGGGCTGTATGCGAAACATTATTTGATTCTGTTTGAATTTGCGGCTGTTATCGTTTGCTAAACAAACAAAATTACCCTTGCTAAAAAAAAACCGTTGCAGGTAAACTATCCCTTTCCCTCAACCGATCTTCACCAAAAACAATAGGTCGCGAGTACTCTGCAAATCCGGGCTGCATGCAAAAAATTATTTGATTCTGTTTGAATTTGCGGCAGTTATCGTTTGCCATAGAAAAAAAATCTACAGACAGACAGACAGACAGACAGACAGACACACAGACACTTTTCGGAAAACGACTTTTTTTCATGTTTTGAGTGTAGTAGAATCAGAATCTGCAATAATCTCGAACACGATTTTTTTTGCCATCACCATACTTCCATTCCTTAAGGAATATGGAAGTAAAAACAATATATAATTACTTAATTATTAATTTTCAACTATCAGTTGTTTTTTGTAGAGCCCCAAGTTGTTGGTGCGAAATATGTAAATCAAAACAAATGAATAAATAAATTAAATATAATTATTGAATAGGCTGAGTGTAATGGATAGGCCTCTAGTTATGAACGCCTATTAGCTAAAACACAAAATTTTTTTTTTTTTTGTATTAATTAATTAACTCCCTTGTTTGTATTAAAATCAAGTCCCTAGGCCTTGTTGTTAAGTCAAATTATGTAAATAAATATTTTAAAATAAATTATCAGTTAGTTTCTTTATTATTCTTAAGGTATGTCCTTTCTTCGTTTCCGCTTAACTAGGTGCTAAGTTTTGAATGCACGGTTTCTGTTTTTACTTCCATGTTCCATAAGGAAATGGAAGTATGGTAATGGCAAAGAAAATCGTGTTCGAGATTATTGCAGATTCTGATTGTACTACCCTCAAAACATGAAAAAGTCATTTTTCGAAACGTGTCTGTGTGTGTGTCCGTAGATTTTTTTTCTATGGCAAACGATAACACCCGCAAATGCAAACAGAATCAAATAATTTTTTGCATACAGTCCTGATTTGTAGAGTACTCAACACCTATTGTTTTTGGTGAAGATCGGTTTAGGGAAAGGCGTAGATTACCTGCAACGTTTTTTTTAATCAAGGGTAATTGTTTTTCTATGGCAAACGATAACAGCCGCAAATTCAAACAGAATCAAATAATTTTTGCATGCAACTCTGATTATTAGAAGAGTTCTCAAGACCTATTGTTTTTGGTGAAGATTGGTTAAGCGAAAGGGGTAGTTTACCTGCAACGTTTTATGATTTAACAAGGGTATTTTCTATGGCAAACGATAACAGCCGCAAATTCAAACAGAATCAAATGATTATTTGCATACAGCCCTAAATTGTAGAGTTCTCAATATCTATGGTTTTTGGTGAAGATCGGTTAAGGGAAAGGGGTAGTTTACCTGCAACGTTTTATGTTTTAACAAGGGTATTTTCTATGGCAAATGATAACAGCCGCAAATTCAAACAGAATCAAATAATTTTTTTCATACAGCCCTGATTTGTAGAGTACTCAAAACCTATTGTTTTTGGTGAACATCGGTTAAGGGAAAGGGGTAGTTTACCTGCAACGTTTTTTTATCAAGGGTAATTTTTTCTATGGCAAATAATAACAGCTGCAAATTCAAACAGAATCAAATAATGTTTCGCATACAGCCCTGAATTGTGGACTTCTCAAGACCTGTTGGTTTTGGTGAAGATCGGTTAAGGGAATAGGGTAGTTTACCTGCAACATTTTATGTTTTAACAAGGGTAATTTTTCTATGCCGAACGATAACTGCCGTAAATTAAAACAGAATAAACTACTCTTTTGCATCCCTTTTTGAATTATACAGAACTCAAGGTCTGTTGATGTTGTTGAAGATCGGTTAAGGGAAAGGGGTAGTTTCCTGCAACATTTTATGTTGTAACAAGAGAAATGTTTTCATGACGAACGATTACAGCCGCACATTCAAACACAATCAAATATTTTTTTGCATGCATCCCTGCATTGTAGAGGACTGAAGGTCTATTGATTTTGGTGAAGATCGGTTTAGAGAAAGGAGTAGTTTACCTGCATCGTTTTATGTTTTAACAAGAGTAAAGTAGTTAATTTTGATAAATAAAGTGTCCTGATAAGAAGCTCATAATAATCCACTGTCGAAACGTAGAAGAAATATCTATAAATGAAGAGGTTAGGTGAACGAGGTGAGGGTAATTTTCTATTAATGAAAATTATAGTTGAAGAGGGAGGGGAGAATTTTTTATGTGTACTGCGTTATCGGCAACAAAGAAGTAGTTCTTTGTTCAAATTCCTTCCCGGGCTGTTTAGCCGTAGTCCAATGTTTTCTGCAAAACAGACTTTTCAGCAGTGCCATCGACTGCCATCATCAGTGAAAATCGAGTGCGAAAACGTGAGGTGGTATATGTTAGTGACCACAGTACTGTGGTTAAGAATGAAGTAATAAGTAGAAAGAAGTAGTTTCTATGGAAATATTTCATTTCGAATATGATTTTAAATATAAATCGTAGAACATGGAAGTCATGTATGGTTCTCCATACCGATATTTTTTTATGGCAAACGATAACAGCCGCAAATTCATATAGAATCAAATAATTTATTGCATACAGCCCTGAATTGTAGAGTTCTCAAGACCTATTGTTTTTGGTGAAGATCGGTTAAGGGAAAGGTGTAGTTTACCTGCAACGTTTTATGTTTTAACGAGGGTATTTTCTATGGCAAATGATAACAGCCGCAAATTCAAACAGAAACAAATAATGTTTTGCATACAGTCCTGATTTGTAGAGTACTCAAGACCTATTGTTTTTGTTGAATATCAGTTTAGGGAAAGGGTAGTTTACCTGCAACATTTTATGTTTTAACATGTGTAATTTTTCGTATGACGAATGATAACTGCCGTAAATTCAATCAGAATCAAATAATATTTTGCATACCTTCCTGAGCTATAGAGAACTCAATGTCTGTTGGCTTTTATAAGATCGGTTAAGGGAAAGGGGTAGTTTACCTGCAAAATTTTATGTTTTAACAACGGTAATTTTTTCTATGACGAATGATAACTGCCGCAAATTCACACAGAATCAAATAATGTTTTGCATGCATCCCTGAATTGTAGAGGACTCAAGACCTGTTGATTTTGGTGAAGATCAGTTAAGAGAAAGGGGTAGTTTACCTGCAACGTTTTATGTGATAACAAGGGTAACTTTTTCTATGACGAACGATAACTGCCGTAAATTCAAACATAATGAAATAATGTTTTGCATACTTCCCTACATTGTAGAGAACTCAAGGTCTTTTGATTCTGGTGAAGATCAGTTAAGGAAAAGGGGTAGTTTACCTGCAACATTTTATGTTGTAACAAGAGAACGTTTTTCATGAAGAAAGATAACTGCCGTAAATTCAAACACAATCAAATAATTATTTACATATGTGCCTGAGTTGTAGAGGACTCATGGCCTATTGATTTTGGTGAAGATCGGGTAAGGGAAAGGGGTAGTTTACCTGCCACTTTTAATGTTTTAACAAGAGCATTTGTTTGTATGACGAACGATAACTGCCGCACATTCAAACAGAATCAAATAATGTTTTGCATGCATCCCTCAATTGTAGAGGACTCACGACATATTTATTTTAGTGAAGATCAGATAAGAGAAAGGTGTAGTTTACCTGCAACGTTTTATGTGATAACAAGGGTAATTTTTTCTAATGACAAACGATAACTGCCGTAAATTCAAACATAATCAAATAAGTTTTTGCATACATCCCTAAATTGTAGAGCAGTCAAGGCCTGTTGATTTTGGTGAAGATCGGTTAAGGGAAAGGGGTAGTTTACCTGCAACATTTTATGTTGTAACAAGAGAAATTTTTTCATGACGAACAATAACTCCCGTAAATTCAAACAGAATCAAATAATTTTTTACATATGTGCCTGAGTTGTAGAATACTCACGGTCTATTGATTTTGGTGAAGATCGGTTATGGGGAAAGGGCAGTTTACCTGTAACCTTTTTTGTTGTAACAAGACTAAAGTACTTAATTTTGATAAATAAAGTATCCTGATAAGAAGATCTTAATAATCCACTGTAGAAACGTAGATGAAATATCTATAAATGAAGAGGCTAGTTGAACAGGGTGGGGGTAATTTTCTATAAATGAAAATTATAGTTGAAGGGGGAGGGGATAATTTTTATTTGTGTACTCGTTATCGGCAACATAGTAGTAGTTTGTTGTTAAAATTTCTTCCTGGGCTGTGGACGTAGTCCAATGTTTTCTGCAAAACCAGACGTTTTGGCAGTGCCGTCGACTGCCATCATCAGTGAAAATCGAGTGCGATAACGTGTGGTGGTATACGTTAGTGACCACAGTACTGTGGTTAAGGCTGAAACAATAAGTGGAAAGAAGTAGTTTCTATGGAAACATTTCATTTCGTAAATTATTTTAAATATAAATATTAGAACATGGAAGTCATGTATGGTTCTCCATACTGATATTTTAACATAACTGGTGTAGAGATACTTACGGGTTTTTATCTTTATTATACAAATAATTAATTCGGTTTTTGTTTCTTTGATATAAATTAAAATAAAATTTGTTGAAAAATGAACAATACTTAAAATAAAAATACTATCGTTGCTCGCCTGGAAATACCAATTTACTCTTCAATTTTCATGAACGCCACCACTCGTAATTTGAGACCTTATTAATTATTAGAAATAATTACACTGGCACCAAATCAATTCTTTTCAATATTTTTTATTGAGGTTTGAAATCCCCTTTTTTAAATAAAAATAAACAAATATTTCTTAACATGAATTACCCTGGCTTGGTATATTAATGCTCAGCGGTTGGCACTATTGGAAATGTCGATCTCAGAATGGTTACCTGTTTACACTATGTAAATATAACCACGTGTGTTCTTTTGACTACAATAATTATTTAGAAAATATCATTAGTGAAGTACAAAACATCACAGTTTAAAATTATAATATGATACAACAAAATAACTTATAACTATAGGACTGAACAGTTCGTGAGTGCCGAACAGTGTCTTTTTGGGTTAAGGAATATTCCGAGTCTTTAAAATTAAACATAGAAAAATAATTACTTAACCACTAAAAAATACAACAGTGTTAGTGTTTGATAGTTCAGTGTTTGTGGAAAAAATATTTTACTCGTGTATGTAGTGTCACAGGTTGGTTTATAACTACTGTTAAAAAGTTTTTTTTTCTAAATTGAATTAATATCACAATACTTTCCTTTTTATGTTCACACTTTCTTATTCCTTTTTTGTTGTTTTCACTATATAATTCATTTGTTATTATTTTAATAATTCACTATAGAGTTACTACTCAATTATGATTTAACTCAGGTTCACTGTACACCTAACCTGTCTGGTGTTCGAGTCCGATTGCAATTTCCTGTCCAAAAGTGTTGCGGAGGCTCTGATCTTTAATACTCGAGGTTTAACAATCAACTAACTCGCTTGGGTTGGATTTTGGGGCTTTCTGGTGCAAAATATGTGAAATTCCCATTAGCTGAAACTCCAAGCATTGTCATCTCATGGCGTCTATTTTTCTTGTCAAAATTACGTCAAAATATTAATTTTAACATATCTATCTTATGCTAGGTACAATAGTAATAAAATTATTACCAATGAAATCCTCTTTCTCTACTGATCATTTTGAGATCTCACAATATAGGTTTTTGTTCAGTATTTCTCAAAGTGACATTTTTTAATTTTGGCCTAATATAATATTTCATGTTTAAAAGTATTCTTTTTGATACACAACCATTTCCCTTTACTTTACATATGATCTTAACTGTTAACAACATTGATTCTAATACTAATTATAACAAATGTGAACATTAATTTCTTATAAAACATTGATTGTACCATAGACATAACATTGTCTAGTGTACCCTTGAACATTATCTATTTCTTAATGTACAAATGCTTATTTACAACACATAATAATATTAAGTATCTATTTATCCTTTATTCAGTTCTTTTTTACCTTCCCTGAAGTAAATGTAAGTTCTGTAAAAATAACATTGAATCAAACAATTTTAACTCATCTACTACCAATAATCTATTATATATATACACAAACTTTCACAAGTGAACACTTACTTTTGGTTTTTTATCCCAAACGTTTCGACGTGGTGTCCGTCTTCCTCAGTGGGATATGAAATACAGAATGTCTGTACAAAGTAACCGTTATGGGTTGTAGGTGTGTGTGGTGGGGGTTGCTGGTGGGAGGGAATTGGCGCTGGGATTCAAAGTGTGTGTTTGAACAAGTGTATCAAAAAGTATATGTGATCTATAGTGTAATTGGTCATTTAATATGTTGTTTGGTTGTAGTGTGTGATGTCTGTATATTTCATATTGTTCTGCTGTGTTTAGTTTTCTGCTTTTAGGTAAGTAGTGTAGTATTAAATGAAAACCACGGATACACAAACATAGAACACAACATGGAAATACTACACTACTTACCTAAAAGTATTTCCATGTTGTGTTCTATGTTTGTGTATCCGTGGTTTTCATTTAATACTACACTACTTACCTAAAAGCAGAAAACTAAACACAGCAGAACAATATGAAATATACAGACATCACACACTACAACCAAACAACATATTAAATGACCAATTACACTATAGATCACATATACTTTTTGATACACTTGTTCAAACACACACTTTGAATCCCAGCGCCAATTCCCTCCCACCAGCAACCCCCACCACACACACACCTACAACCCATAACGGTTACTTTGTACAGACATTCTGTATTTCAAATCCCACTGAGGAGGACGGACACCACGTCAAAACGTTTGGGACAAAAAACCAAAAGTAAGTGTTCACTTGTGAAAGTTTGTGTATATATATAATATTTAAAAAGTGAATGAAGAGGATGTACCAACAAGACAATTATACCAATAATCATTATGACCTATTACCTAATATAATTACACATTCTAGAAAATAACATCTTACTGAACAAATTCTCAGTTAGTCTATTACAAATAATTATTATTACCTATTCCCTAATATAATAGTCAGTTCATGTTTCATTTTCCTATTACTACTAATATTATATAATACTATTAATTACATCTTGGTACTTCTTCAACATATAACAATGGTAATTCTGACAAACTGGATTATAATAATTAGTTTAACAAATATTACAGAACATTATTAACTACATCTTGTTAGTCCTTTAAAACATAATAATTGTCATTTTGACAACTCAATACTACAATAATTAGTCCAGCAAATATAACATAACATAATTAACTATGCATCTTGGTAATTCTTTAAAACATAATCATTGTCCTTTTTCTAACTCTATATTATAATAGTGTTAAGGTAATGAAACTTTATTTACACATTTAGGTAATACTATTTTTCCTCTCTAAATTGTCTATATGTTCATTTATCATAGGTAGATACAACTACCTAATCCAGACATACTGTTTTTATTACATTTTATACCTACTACTAAACAATCATTATTTAAGATAACTGATTGATAGATGTACACATCTTCACTTCACAGTCCAATGTTAATCAGCTATACTTGATATTTTACGGCTTTTACCTATTCTTAATATAATTTACTATGAAGTCTTTACTCGAACTAGTGGTTACAAGGTTTTAACTAGACATGTTTAGTATTCTTTTATTGTATTCTATCATTATTTAGTCTCGACTACACCTATTAGTACATATAATTTACTATATAAGTTTATTACTTCTCTATTGTTCTGTACTTCAATATAAATGGGTATCAAATCTTTATTTTAAGGGAACCATCACGTTACAAAATTCTTACATATAGGTGTACCAAATAAAACAAGAGAATTGTGATTATCTTCCGACTTCCACACAAACATGTAAAATGGTCACACAATACAGACAATTCAGAAATGTTCATTGTAAGAAACAATATACAGTGGAACTTGGTTATTATGGCCTCGGCTGTTACGTCAACTCGGGTGTAGCATTATTTTGTCATAAGTCCGGTCAAACTGATATATTTAACATTATAAAAATTTCCGGTTTTAACGTCACTAAATATTGTACTACTCTGTTATAGCGTTAAAAATTTCTCAGATATTTTATTCTAAATTCCATATAAACATATATATGTGCGCGCGCTATGCACATGGCTACAGACATACATTGTATGCAAGCGATAAGCACTGTAATAGGACCGCCGGCGCCAGCCGGTGTCTGGCGACTGACATGTCTCCCCACCACTCTCACCGAGTCAGTAGCACTGCGCGTCTCGAGGCTATTGTTCACGCCACGCTGTTACAGTATTTACTGTACAGTATTGTTTACACGTAGTCTCGTCTCTGTTTTTGGTTGTTATTGTTTCTGTATCTGCTCGTACTGTGACAGTTTCTTTTGTGTGTTTTATAACTTAAGTTTCGGTAGCCACTGTTTATAGAATTTTATACGTAGGTCTACATTTTTATACAGTAATCATGGCAAGTTCTAGTACAAAAAGAAAGGTTCTGTCTATTCAAGAGAAAGTACGTGTAATTAGATCATATGAAAGCGGACGTAAAATAGCTGATGTATGCCGTGAGTTTGGTTTAGTGAATTCTACTGTAGGTTCAATTTTAAAAAACAAGGGCAAAATTTTAAAAAAATTTGAGGAAGATGGAGAAAAAATTAGGAAATGCGAACATGGTGATGTGGATGCAGCATTATTGAAATGGTTCAAACAGTGTCGATGTTCAGATATTCCTGTGAGTGGACAAATTCTGAAAGAGAAAGCTACAGAATTCGGAAAATTGTTTGGTATTGATTTTACGTGCTCCAACGGATGGCTAGATCGATTTAAGGCCCGACACTCGATTTCCTTTGCAAAAATTTGTGGTGAGGCAAAATGCGTAGATCTGAACGTTACAGGCGATTGGGTGCGTAACACTTGGCCAGAAATTAGACGTAACATATAAAGATGAAGACATCTTTAATGGAGATGAAGCCGGAATTTTTTATAAATTAACTCCAGATAAGACTTTCAAATTTAAAAATGAAAAGTTCATTGGTGGGAAGCTCTTTAAACAAAGAGTTACAGTTTTTGTTTGTGCGAACATGACGGGAACCGAAAAAAGGAAACTTTTAGTTTTCAGGAAAAGTTTGCATCCTAGATGTTTTAAAAACATCAAAAAACTTCCTGTAAGTTACACTGCCAACAAAAAAGCGTGGATGACTTCTAGTATTTTTGAAGATGAACTAAGAAAGTGGGATAAAGAACTGTCATCGAAAAACAGAAAAATTCTACTTCTAGTTGACAACTGTGCAGCCCATCCAAAGTTAAATTTGACAAACATTAATCTGGTCTTCTTACCGGCCAACTGTACGAGTATCCTGCAACCTATGGACCAAGGCGTCATTAGAAGCCTAAAGTGTCACTACCGCAAGCAACTTTAAAAAAAATTATTTTCTGTATGGACATGGCGCAACCTTCCACAATTTCACTCTTAGATGCAATACAATTCCTAGACGACTCTTGGAAAAGTGTAACACAGAAGACGATAGCAAAATGCTTTAGTAAAGCACAACTCGTATATGAAAATTTACCCGATGATGACGAAGACGACGACTTGCCGCTCTCAGAGTGGATTAAGAAATTTGACGTAAATGAATTTGGAAATGAACTTGATTCCTATGCATCAGTGGATGACCAAATAGAAACATTCCAAGTGTTGAGTGACGCAGAAATTATTGCAGAAGTAAAAAACATAGAAGCAGAAGATACTGTTGAAGAAGATGCTGAGCAAGAGGAGGATGCCGACATCGTTTGTCCAACAGTACAGGAAGCAATGAGAGCCGCCGAAACTCTTTCACGATTTTACTGCTTTAGACACGTTCAATGCAGCGCAGCATCTCCACAGCACAACAGAAAGAATTTATTTTTCAGAAAGGAGCGTTCAAAAGAAAATTACGGATTTCTTTCGACAGTAAGCCTAAATGTAAGTTACATGTACTTTCTTTTTGATCTTTTAAAATATTCTTCATGCTGTTTGTATAAATAAAATGCAGTTTGTAAACTTTAGAATAAATATCACGAATAATGTTAATAATGCAAAGATCTTTTTTTTTATTTCTCCTTCCTTACTAGTGATTAAAAAGGGTCTTTTATAACGTCACTCGGACATAACGTCATTATTTTTTTGGTCCCTGCAATGACGTTATAACCAAATTCCACTGTATATGGTTGTAACATGTTTATACTGAAACAGTTGTAGAAAGTCAGTGCAAAATATGGGCGTTAAGACATGGGTTTTGGGGGGGGGTTGAAACCCCCTCCACCAAAATTCCCCACTTACGTAAGAAAAAACTGTAATATCCTCATTTACTGGCTTATCGAGGTAGGTCTAAATATTATGACATGCAATAATAATAATAATTCATTCTGTATATCTACAGACATGTTGTTAGAAGATGGGCTGACCATAATATTTATCTCCTCCATTTTTTGTTGAACCCCCCCCCCCCCCCCCAGCCAAAAATACTTAAACAGAAGTAAAACAGTGGGTGTTATTGGCTTTTTTTGTAAACAAGTGTGGGCAAACAGGTGGGTCAATTTAAAACAAAATTAGTAGTTTACAATGAAAATATGTGGCAAAAAATTGAGAAACATTGGGTTATGTAAAATTGGGTAAGGTTGGTTATACTAATTATTCAGATTTTTTGGCTGATTTCAGAAACACAGTAATATGTAATCAATGTACGTAATATTTAAAATATATCACAAGACTAAAAATATATAAGACAAATTTAGTGTGGTGGAATTAATGGGAAAGTACGCTTCTTCTTTTGTATCTTGAATGCATTATAATTTTAATTAAAACTGAAAATTACAAATTATATATAGTATTAATTTTTTGTGTTTCGGAAGGAATCATATACAGACAAACTGATGTTAACAAAGATACAGCATGTTAAATAAAATACTTCAAAGGAGCTGGTGTCACAAAATAACAATAATATTGCATATTAACATGTTCCTTGATATGTATAACACAATGATCTGGTACTACTCATATGAAAACTTCCTGTTTGTATCAGTTTCCAAACATCTGAACTACAATACAAATATGGATAAAATATATTAATGCAGTACACATTTTCACAAAATTACAACTTAAAAGAAAATAACTCTGCTTTATTTAGGGCCTACATCCAATAAATCAACCAAAACTTTCATCATATATCTTATTATATGGTACCTTTATGTTTTGATACTTAAGTGTTTTTCAAGTCAGGTTCAGTGATGTGGATCCATTGCTTTTGAGAAAACAATGTAAACAATACATTTACAGGTTTGTGTATTTACAAAATAGAATATGCTGTCTGCAGATTATCATTGTCCACTTCTCTCGCTTAGGCTACGCGCACACTTGTGATTATTTGTCGCAACGATAAAAAAATCGTGGTCGTGAAAAAATATTGAAGTTCGCTCACTTGCGATAAATAAATCGCAATTTTACCATAATTATTTGTCATTATTTGCCAGTATAGAATGGATGTCGTAGAAACAACATGTCTTGTGGCTTTGATGTTGCGCTTAAAAGAAAAACACAAGCGATACAAAAAGGAATACTGGGTACATCCAATTATCTGTCAGAGGACGCTGAATGGACAGTTTTATAAAATTCATGCAGATTTACGATTACACCCAAAAGAATTCTTCAAATACTACAGAATGGGTATTAAAAGCTTTGACGAGTTGCTTCGTATTACATTTACGCACACCTCGCCCCACAGTTTTTCTTTTATATTACAGTCGCTGTATTCTTTTAACCGCTTATCGAATAGAGCTGGTCGTTTTTCAACTTCAATTTCAACTAATGATTATTAGCTCTGGGTCTAGGACACAATTTATAGTATCACCAGATTCGGTTCCAGACATGGTACTAGTCTACTCAGCAAAACAGCCTCTCGTCAGCTAGTCTCCTCTCAAGACTAACAGCCAAGCAATAGTGGCTACAGAATCGCAAGTGGGTCCAGGTCTGTACATGTCTGTGTGATTCATTCGAGCTAGCGACAATCGCGTCGCTGATAATTTAGAACATGTTGCTATTTTTTCAATCGCTGCAATTTCTCAGTCGCACGTGAGTGCACTGGCATTTAAAACTGTGTGTTCTTTTTTTGCAATTAATCTGTCATGCGACAAAAATCGCAAGTGTGCGCCTAGGCTTATCCTTCTAAAATATAGTTCTGACCCACCTGGTATTTCTACTTCACTATTCTTACATCAAAATAAAATATTACGTAGTGACATATATTCAAAGTAAATGTTATAAGAGATTAGGAAACACAGAATGTTATCCTAACTCATGTACTCACTCTCTGTCATTATTAAGTACATCTATACCATTGCACACTGGTCATATAAATAAACTAAATATTATGACAATATCCTGTAAATAACATGAGTAACCTACCACTAAGTTGACATACTTAATAAGGCATGATATTAATGTAGACACAATTAATCTAGAAATTTCTGGTTACTTCTTATGTACATTATACCACAGGTGACCTTATGAAGAGCCTTTAAAAACAGCACAGCTGCAGTTCTACACACTTGTGGTGAGTGTGGTACCAGTACAAGCATGAAGTATTTAATTGTTAAAACTGTGTTGTCATACTATTATTTACCAACTTATTGACACATTATTTGCGTATATATAATACTGTGTACTGTATAAAAAGAAAAAAATTAATGTAATAAGAGTGTGATTATTTTTATAGTTATGTTAATAAAAATCATGAGTTTTATTTCTCTGGTGCTCAGTGATTTATTCCACTAGTCCAAAATACAATCCACGCAATCCTCGTAACAATACTTATTCTTATAAAGACCCTTTAAATAATATCTATATTATGGATAACAAGATTTGCTTTATGGATAAACAAATCACTACAATAAGGCACCTAAAATGACAAAAACATGAAAGTTGCAGAAGCATACACTGTAGCATGCATTATTCATACAGTAACACAGATTTATATTTTATAATATTTTCTTTTATTTATAATTTCAATTTAACATTTTAAAAATCAAAGTTAACCTCTAACATAATTATCTGTAACAACTATACTGTGTACATATAAACATATCTGCACTCTTTTCCACTATGATTATTTTCATTGTACCACAAAACTTCTTATATTCTAGGCCTATTTCTGTTAATATTATAGTATGCAAGTTAATTGTAAGTAAATGTCATTAAATTCTCTGGACAGTCTAGTCAACACCTTCAGTCTACAACATTCTCAACTGCAACTTCTTATTTAATCAGCAAAACATTGATTTTTTTTTTTGTAAACAGCATACATTGCAAGATATGTTGTGTATGAATTTAAAAGTTTTTACCATTACATTTAAAAATCTTTATTTAAATAAGTTTAAAAATATTTTGGTTCTGATATTAAGAAGCATACTAATGTTTGATGTTTAAGATATGCTGTTGTAGCTACTTAAATTGCTGTGTAAAAATTAACACTCTGTTATACATTTAAATCTGCAATAAATGTTAGATTAAAAATGTAAAAACCATCACTCTTCGCCTCGCTTAAAAAAGTATGAAATTGTGCAAACATTTTCATTCACTGTTATGAGAACTTCGACTTTGCATAAAAAAACATAAAAATTTTCATTAAATATTTCTATGTCTGTATTTCACAAGAAACTATAAAAAATTTAATACACAATTTGTAAAAGTACATATCACAAATATTTTGAAACTGAATCAAAAGTTTTTAAATTATTACTGGTCCAATCAGCATTACCCATCTCTTTGTCTTTGCTGAAATCTTCTAAACTATTTTCTGTAATCTACATGACAAACCTTAACATCTATGTAATATGTGATTTACTTTATATACAATAAATGCTAACACATCCTTAAATGGTTTCTCTCAAGAAAGAATTCTTATTTTTTCCTACACTAACCAGTGTCAAATCACATAACATATATAACTGTTTATTTGCACTGCATACTAATTTAACTTCAATGCTACTAGTTGGCAACTTCACTTGCATAACTTCCATTCTTAGGAATTCTCTGATTCCACAATAACTGCTTTGTTAATGATGGCAACGGTTGTGGCAATATTCAATTCTTGAAAATGTATTTTCATTGCAAATTACAGAACTCATTTGAACTCAAACACACACATCCAAAGCAGTATCCGTGTTGTCTGATGATCCTACCTGTAAGACATTATTCAGTGGTCCAATACCTTACTGACTTCATTATCCTATGAAAATCAAAACTGTTTAATTAAAAAATCATGTAATGTTTATATAATAGCAGCATTTCCTTATCATGAATATGCAAATTATTAATGAATTCATAAAGCCTGTCACTGTGAGAAATATAAACAAATCATGGTACCTGTACATACTCGGTCAGTAAAGAAAATAGAAAGAAATCAGTGGCTGATCACTATTTATCTAGCATAGACTACTTATAAATAACTTTACAGTACAATATATTGAAAGAAGACTGCATTATAAAAGTAAATATATAACTTACACTGTTTTCGTTTAATGAATCATTAAAAGAAATCAATCGGGTTTTTTTTTCTTCTAGGTATCAATTAAAAAGCAACAATGAAAGTGTAACTATAATATACAAATAAACTGACAAAATAATTATAAAAGCGAATTAATTCGATTATTTTTTTATTTTTCTAATTTTTGAGACACAATTTTCTTAATACCACTATTATATTAATGACTCGGAACACAAAGTCGTTAATATAATAGTGGGGTATTCAGTTAAGTAACGGACACGTCACGGACAACGAAATCCAAGAACAATTTTCTTATTTTTTTCTTTTAAAAAAGTAGGTCAACTTCACAATATGGTCATAACACAATCTGAACACATGCATAAACAAAAATCAAACAAACACAAGTGACTGGATTCCAGATTAGACCAACATGTTACTTTTCTCATACAGAAAACCTGAAACAATTGTTAAAAGTTGCAATACTAGGCTAAAAAAATTACAATTGTGTATTTTCATTAAAAACCATTGCCAAATTGTTTGGATATACTGGTACAGTAAATAACATCTAAAATTTATTTTTTAAAAACTGAGTTTACTTAATTTTTGGTCTACCAGCACATTTTATTCATAAAGCATATCAACCTTGTCTGTTGACAAATAATTTTAAATAATAAAAATAATTCTTTTTAAAACATTATATAGGTCTAAGGGACTAAGAAGTGAAATTTCCTGTATTTTGTCATTACAATGGCTTTTCCAAAGGTGGTATGTTATACAGTACTTGAAACCTGTTGCAGAATGGAAAACAGAATTTGAAACCAGAGCCAGTATGGGATACCAGCACATTCAAGAGTCTCTAAGCATATTACAAAAAAAATTACTCACTATACATGTGTCATCTACTTTTTAAAAGAGCTAATACAATCACATAATATGCACATTAACTCTTACGTTCATTAAGAACTTGAGAGCACAACAAAGACAAATTTTGAGAAAACCTTTGAGCATAATGACAGAAACTTATTAATTTCATAATTACAATAAACGCACGCACGCGTGTGTAAAACTCTCCAATGTGTACTGTACTCTCCAAAATTTTTCAATTAGCACTCTCCGCCTCCTTTGATTTTTTAATAAATAGCTTCAGTAATTCAGAATAAACTTATCTTTTTGGTTTTCCAGAAAACATATTAACATTTCATTCCACTTGTAAAATTCATGTATCATCTACATTTATCGCATTCCTTTCATTGTCTTTTTGTAATTCAATAATTATAGCAACATTTTTCTTACAAACACATTAATTTAAGTCAACGCACACACAATATGTGAATGTCTCCCACCATATACTGTGACTGAGTTGTACAGGTACAGTCTGCAAGTATTCCACGTTATTGAGTTGGGTGTTTAAACAAACACTGCTAAAAAAAAACATTAAACATTGCTTGCAGAGATGACTACCAACTAACACAGAAGTGCTCACATAATAGTAACAAGTCAATGTAGAGAAAATTTTCTCTCAGTCAGTTTCTTGCTACACTGATGGTACTATACCTTTAGAAGATCAATTTTACTAGTATACTTATCTTTTGACAAATGCTGACATGTTTGTGTTTGCCTTGTAACACAACAGTTAGTGAAAGGGTGTTCAAATCACAGAATGTTTGGTTTTGTTTTAGTCCACATACATAGTATTTATATATACTGTCACATATCTCTCTCTCTCTCTCTCTCTCTCTCTCTCTCTCTCTCTCTCTCTCTCTCTCTCTCTCTCTCTCTCTCTCTCTCCCTCCATCCCTCTCTGTTGAGACATGTTTTAATATGGTTTACCACATGTAAACCTATCCTGCTTCCAATGTCTTCTGACCACTAACGAAAGTATACTTTATTCTTCAACGACTCTGTTGTTACTTATTCTTAAATGGGTCTATTACAGAAAATTATATTTGTCTAATTTCATTTTATCTTCTGGTCTCTGACTGTCATGATTATGTAACAAATCACTATTATAGTAAAAAATATAAGTACTATGACTATTATACTCACATCATTTAGGGCATATGACATTTTAATATGTATGGTCACAACTATTAACTCAAATAGCTTAATCATTTGAAAAATTGGATGATTTCGGACAGTGGTTATTGGAACTGTATCTGATGCCTTTTGGTTCTTGTGCCCCTTGTAATGACAAAACCAGGTAATGCCAGGAAGTCATAACTGGGGAACAAGAATTCTATTAAATGCAGCGAGAGATGCAACAATCCAAACGAGTTGGACAACAAACTGTTTGATAAGACTTGTCAAATGCACCACTGAAAAAGATGTCACAAACCATACCTGCCTAAGAGACACGTATTTATGTCTCATAGAATATCGGTTTCTGTTAGTATATTTATTAGGTGGTCATTGTTCAGGATCAGGAAGATCTGTTTTATATTAAGGAGATTACAAAGAATGGACTAGAAATTAATTATGACAAAACTGACAGTAGAGGATGTACAGAATCTGGAGGTGACAAATCAACAAGAATTAAAGGGACTGAGAACTTTAAGTAGTTACGGTTTTAAGAGCAAGGAAACAGACAAAGAGATAAACAACAGACTACAATGAACCAGGATGAGCATTTGGCAACACAATTTAATACTTTGCGACAGACATATTACAAGACGCCAAAGCAATGAAATTCAATATCATACTATTATTTTTCTATATTTCATAATGTATGGGGCGGAAAACTGGTTCATAAACAAAAAAAGTATAAAGGGAAAATCACAGCAACAGAAATGGACTACGGGGGGCAGGGCTGAAGAGCCTGAAGAAATAACAGGATTACCTACAAAAAATAAGAATTACAATTAAGGTTGAAAAAGATATGCTTAATTATACTGATAAGATTATCATGGTAAGAAGGGCTGGCTATGACACATGGATAGCAAGGGTTATGAACTGGGGCCTTTGTGAAGAAGAGGACGGGGGAGGTCTCCAAGGTCTTGCAGAGAAGAGGACATGATGAAAGACAGTCTAGCAGATGGGAAAACAGAAGGAGCCTGTGGTGGCTGAGAGGAGAAGCCAGCAAAAGCTGTGCTTGCGCGTGCGCGCGCACACACACGAGAGAGAGAGAGAGAATGTATGTTCAATGGATCAACATGTCACTAATTTTTGTTCCAGAACACTCATATAAAGCATCATTTCTACAGACCATAATTAAAAAATATATTTAAATGAAAAAATTACATGGACAATTACCAATGACAAACGTTCACAGAGTAGCATCATATGTCAAATATATAATCAAAATCATGATTAAAAATCATTCAATGGATTACATACATATATCGTGATAACATGTTAAGGCTGTCGTCCAGCTATATTTGGTGCAGCAGCATCTTTATAATGTTCATTTCGTAATTGTGAACTTTCTTAACTTCACCTTTCATGTTTCTCTGAATCGTTTTCATATATATAAGAAGGAACCATTTTTACTGTTTTAACTGCAATCAAAAGGTCCCTTAAATTGCCTTTTATAACTGGTAAAAACATTAAAATTGGGTAACACACTATCCTACAATGTAAATTTGTACATTTTATATAATATAAATAACAGAATTCTGCAAAATGCTTTGTTATAATTGTACCTGTATTCTTTCATATTTCTTGTACATTTTTTTTTAATTTTACAACATACACAAAAGTAAATCAATTATTTATATGACGTACTGAATAATTTGGAATAATTTAATTTTCTGGCGATCTGAAATAAAACGTCTCTGAATAAACTCAAATATTTCAGTAAGCATGTACTGAAAACATTAGTAAAAACCAGGATATATTTTGAAAGGCTAGTAGTATGATGAGTTGGAACTTCCAGCATCAACACTTTTATGTTGGACACCTTACATCTTTCGTCTGTATTTTAGACGTTAATATAACCATAACTTGTTTTATTTTTCTAGTTGCATCTCATTAACCTGTGCTTGGCTAATAAAAATACGTTTTGGCTAATTACAACCTAAAACTTAATTTCTTTCACACAATTTTTTTAATGTTTATAGGCTATATTACCATTACAACCTATACAACGGCACACAAGGACGCATTTCTCTTACCATTTTTTCGTTCGCAACGTCCTAAATTGTTGAATATGGGTAAAAATAACGGTTCTGGCACAAGACACCGGCAATAACTTAATTACGTCAACCTCACTTGTTTTCAATCAGCTCGGGGTTCGTTACCTACACAACAATCTAATCTAAACTCCAACTGACACACAGACACACATCGCATTCATCGATGTAATTCGTCCCGTTATATCGATACTGACAACGAGACAAACAAAGAGTAAATGACTTATCAGAAGACCTAGTAGACATAC
Organism: Magicicada septendecula; assembly: GCA_034769895.1. NCBI lineage: Eukaryota > Metazoa > Arthropoda > Insecta > Hemiptera > Cicadidae > Magicicada > Magicicada septendecula. The sequence continues at coordinate 438,867,590 of CM068369.1, read as the reverse complement.
TGCGACATATTATACTATAAATAAAAGCTATATAAGTGAAAACAAGGAAAATATATAAGACTGTACTTGTATATAAAATGGACGAATTCCGTGATGCGGATATAAACCACTCATACGTGTCTCGATTTGATATCACTACTAGGCTATAGTATATATATTAAAATGAAGTAAGTAAAACATTTCGGCGATTAAAGTAGTTAATACTTCAATTATTAGGTACTTATGTTAAATACTGGAATAATCCACGTGCCAAGATCTCTGTTCAACTGTTTAACCAGAATTAACGGATTTGCAGACACTCTTGCAGGCACTTCAGAATACCGTACCACGAAGATTTTAAAATATACATACAAGTTTTAGGATAGAGCTTGTCAGTTAGATGAAAGTGCGTTACCTCATTTTCATAATGTCCTATCAACGAACATCCACAGAAGTTCCTATACAAAATAATACCAGATGCCAGATGCAGGGGACACCGATTCATGCACGCCCCCAGTGGTTGCAGCGTCTGGATGGTCTCGGATGTACAGGTGTGCTAAACTAGTATTTTAACCCTGGAACCGTACATTGGAGCACTGAGTGCCTCGCGTAATTTTCGTTTTGCGGTAATTTAGTCTTGGCATCCCTCATGGCCCCCACATGGGGGGGGCTGCCGCAACTGTGGGTGCAGGGCCCGGACCCCCGGGGGGCCCGGGCCTAGCCATAATTATTTTAGATTGAAATAGGTTTTTAGATTGAAATGGTAGCCTTAATTATTCTTTCCATAAATGACCAGTTTAAATAAAATTTGTGTAGTATTAAAATACAATAAAAAAAATTAATTTTTGAAATACAGCATACCATCCGAATACACGAAGGGGGGGGGGGCGAGCCTGATCCTGGTTGCAGGGCCCGCAATCGAATGTGGGGGCCATGGCATCCCTTATTGCCTCCAACAGCTGTGACTTTTCCTTGGCCTTGATTGTGCTTCAATTGGTGTTTACTTGACACGTGTAACATCACGCTGTATGAGAAGCAGTGACTGCGGGGCATACAGTACCCCAGTGTATGGTTAGTGTAATTTTTTTAGTGTGTAATTTTACTTCTTTGTGTTTTTTTATAAATAACTTTGTATAGGTACATTTTTCTGTATGTGTAAATTGAATCATGTGCTTACCAAGGAGAACATTTTATTAGAATTAGAAATGCCGTACTCTGATATTTCCAATAACACTGACGATACGTCAGGTAATGAAAGTGAAATAGACTGTGTTGTGTTGAAGAAGATATTTTTTCCCCGTTGCGTTGATAAGTGGGCACCAGAACCAGAAAGTGAAGAGGAGGTAATAAAAGATACATTGGTTAACAGAAAAAGATGAAGACTTATGAATGACAAAAACAATATTCAATTTGGTAGCTTAAATGATGTGTGTATTATCCATACAAATGTTCAGCTTGTTAATGAAGAGCAAGCCTCATGCAGCTTGGCTGATAACATTGCAGTAAGTTATGAGATAATGTTTCTCTACAAGGAAAAAACAAATACTGCTAGTCATCGGAACCAGTATAACCAGTAGTACTTTTCATAGAAAAAACATGTAGGTACAGAAACTTTTTGAAAATGTAATTGTCATGATTAGCGATCACAGAAGCACATAAAAATGCAGTTTTCTTTTTAAAAACGTATTGTTACGACAGTACGACATCACAAAACAATCTACGTGTTTATCGAATGTTCCAGAGTGATCCGGAATGTAACGTGTGTGGCGTACGTGCTTGTTGACGCATTTTCTAGACTGTGCCAGACTTCGCTCGGGCGCACGGACTGTGTCAAGGCCGCAAATAATTAAGTCGTAACTATACTGGCGATATCGAATAATCTAGTAATTTGGGGCGGTATAAATACCAGTACTCAACAAGTTCAGTTCAGTATTAGTGCGAGATATTGACAGTGCGGTTCGAGAGTTATAGTAGCGATATTACTGTGCGCATTCAAGTGGTTATTAGTTAAGAGTGGTATTTTATAATCGGACGGTATAATTGTAATACAATTGTGTTTAATTTTAGTGGACATTTTATTGCGTGTGAACAATTTTTATTTGGTTTGTTGTAGAGACTGTGTTGTTAATTACGAACTGTTTAACTGTAAAAATTAAAGATGTGATTAGTGACTTAATTGGTGTCTTGTATTTTTGTTTCCACTGTACCTACGACGATCGAGTAGACCATCGTAAAAGTGATGTCAGAACTGACATAAAATAGTTAACAGTGGAAACAGTGAACACTTTGTACAAGACGAGTGTGATTCGTAATTAATCGGTAAACATGGATCCCAGTCAGATGATGGAAGCTTTACAAACACTGCTGCGGCACACACAGGAAGAAGCAGAAAAACGACAGGATGAGAAACGCAGACAGGAGGCGGAAGAAGCAGAAAAATGACAGGATGAAAAACGAGACAGGAGGCAAAGGAACGAAAACGTGAAACAGAAGACATCAAAGCATTAATACAGGAGCAGAAACAGATGCAAGAACATAGTACCGCAGAATTGGGTCTCTTACGAGGTGAGCTTAATAAACAAGTTACTAAAATATCGGAGGTACAAGAATCAATGACATTAAAAATAGCTGAAGTAGAAAAATCTGTCTTGACTGTGGAAGGAGCTATGTCAACAAAAATATCTGCAATAGAAAACTCAATGGCAAACATAAGAGAACAAATTAAAAGTGAAGTTGAACAGTGCATGAAGATTCAACCAAAACAAATTTCTGAACAGACTGTACCAGTGATAAAGACGGAAAAAGACACAGAAAATAAGTTAATAGAGGAAGTCACTTTGCTTGCAGTAGGGACAGTTCATGTCAAAGCTCCAACCTTTGACGGAAGCAGTCACTGGGCAACGTACCTCCGCCAATTTGAAGCTGCTGCATGCGCAAATAATTGGACAGAGAAAGACAAGGCTGTTTCACTCCTTCTTGCATTAAAAGGACCTGCGGCGGAATTACAACAGAAAGTGCCACCTGACAGCCAAAACACCTATGCCGAATTATAAAAGCTCTAGAATTACGGTATGGTGATAAACATTTGCGAGATGTGTACTGCACCCAGTTGAGAGCAAGGCGACAACATGCCGGGGAGAGCCTTCAAGAGTTTGAAGCAAGTATCGACAGACTAATTAGACTGGCCTATCCTGAAGCGCCAGAAGATTTTCGAACGAGTTTTGTGATGCAGACATTTACTGCCGGTGTCCGAGATAACGAACTACAGCAAGTGTTACGAATGGCAAGACACCAGAACAGTGCGAACGCCCTAGTACATGCTTTGCAATTTGAGGTCGCCAAATCAGCGTCTGGTTGGAGAAGTCATAAAGTGCGCGCGCTAAAAGATCGCGACGACACAGACGATGAGGAAGAAGAACAAGGAACAGAGACTCGACAGTTGGCGCCACAGAATAAAATAAGAAAGGATGGAAGACCGAAGTGTTATCGATGTGGGTAACCTGGACATCTACAACGAGATTGTCGGGTTAGAATTCAGCAGCAGGGAAACGAGCAATAGTCGGTACAACGGGGCGTGTGCTGACTAACTGGAGGAACGAAGCCCCTAGACAATACACAATTTCTACACTTCAGAAAAACAGCGGGAGCTTGGTAGTTACCGTATTTGTTCAAGAAAGGCCAGTTTGTTCAACCTCGATTACAGTTGACACAGGCGCAACAGTTTCTATTGTGCGCCCCGACGTGGTGAAAGATCTCAAGCCAATCTGGTGATCTTGCAGCTTGCGAACAGCTACTGGACGGCCTATAAAAGTGTATGGAAAAGTGGAGATACATCTACGCCTCGGTCGACTTGAGTTTAATCATCAAGTACTTGTTGCAGACATTGTGGATGAAGCAATTCTTGGTGTGGACGTTATGAACGCATACGGATTTATAGTCGACTTCAAAAACAATGTCATGAGAATTGGAGGCGAAGAGGTAATGCTATCAACAATGACGACAGCAGAAAAATCGATGGACGTCATAAACCAAGTGGCCGTAACTGTTCCGCCAAACTCCGAAAAGATCATCATGGTTAGAACTGCGGTAGATACTAGGGGCAACCAGCGCTCTATTTTCGAATCCCAGGTAGTCAGCACACCGGGCATATTAATTGCCAGAAGTTTAGTAAAACCTGACGAAACCGGAAATGTACCTATTAGAGTGGCGAATATTTTGGATCAAGCTATCACTTTACAAAGCAATACGCTCCTAGGCAAATTGACTCCTGTGGCCTGGGTAGCCGGAATGACACAACGAAGATCCAGTGCTTCGGATAATTCCAAATTACCAGAGGAACTGCAAGATTTATTGAACAGATCTTCTAACGACCTCTCAAGTGTGAGGTAAAAGAACTCGGACAGTTTTTACATGAATTCAAAGATTGTTTTCCAGTTTGGGGACAGTCACTGGGAAGAACCTGTCTTGTGCAACATCGCATCAATACCGGGGACACAACACCGATACGCCAACCTCCTTGAAGGCCTCCATTATTTAAACAAGAGGAAATGTCTCGGTTAGTACAGGACATGTTGACAGAGGGAGTAATCGAACCTTCATCAAGTTCTTGGTCTTCTCCTATAGTGCTGGTAGCGAAGAAGGATGGTGGGTTGCCTGTCTGTGTAGACTACCGGAGGTTAAATGACGTTACAAAGAAAGACTGCTATCCATTACATCGCGTTGACTACACTCGACACGTTGTCCGGAGCACAGTAGTTTTCCACATTGGACCTGAAGATTGGATATTAGCAAGTGGGTCTTCATCAAGAAGACAAGGAAAAGACCACTTTCTCGACCCCAAGTGGCTTATTCCAATTTAACATCATACCATTTGGACTCTGTAATGCACCGGCAACATTTGAAAGATTGATGGACCTGGTACTCCGAGGCTGACATGAAAAACTGTCCTTGTTTATTTAGACGATGTCATAGTCATCGGGAAGACTTTCAAAGACCATTTGGAAAACCTTAAGGAGGTTCTAACTAGAATTCATGGTGTCCAACTGAAGCTGAGCCCGAAGAAGTGTTCTCTATTTCAGAAGGAAGTACAGTATCTGGGCCATCTGGTTTCGGCAGCGGGTGTTAGCATGGATCCTAATAAAGTAGACACCGTAAGAGATTGGCCAGCTCCGAAGAGTAAACACGAAGTTCGGAGTTTCCTGGGGTTATGCTCATATTACAGACGTTTTGTGAAAGGATTCGCTACTATTGCTAAACCACTACATGAGCTAACAGATGATAAACGAACTTCCAGTGGTTGAGGGAGTGTGATCAAGCATTTTTGAAAATTGCATTATGTTCGCAGCCAATTCTCGCGTTCCCAGATTCTGAAGGGAAGTACATTATGGACACAAACGCAAGCAATACTGGTCTAGGAGCAGTTTTGTCTCAAGTTCAAAACGGTGACAAACGAGTAATAACGTATTACAGCAAGACATTTTCTAAACCGGAGAGAAATTATTGCGTCACAAGGAGAGAGTTGCTGGCAATCGTCCGAGCGTTGGAGCACTTCCATAACTACCTCTATGGAAGAGAGTTTTCACTACGTACCGACCATGCCGCGCTTGGATGGCTCTTAAGATTTAAAAATCTGGAAGGACAGTTGGCAAGGTGCCTTGAACGTCTGCAAGAGTACAACTTCAAGGTACAACATCGAGGGGGGCGCCTGCATGGTAATGCAGATGGCTTATCACGAAGACCGTGCCCGGAAGATTGCCGACATTGCCACAGAAAGATAGAACAAAATGCAAGTGAACATGTTCAAGCCATCACGGTAGATTTGCTGGCTGACAGCTGGATAACACAAGACTGTCGACAAGAACAGATGACTGATGAAGACATTGGACCGATCTTAACAGCAAAGAGGAAGGTCGCTGCCCGGATTGGCAAGATATCTGCCATGGTTCCGAAGTGCTGAAGGGCTACTGGGTGCAATGGGACTCTCTCACCTTAGAAAACGGATTGCTGAAAAGGGCTTGGGAAAGTGCAGATGGACGAGACGTGGTCATGCAGTTGATAGTTCCCCGAAGTAAAGTGCAGTCTGTTTTGAAGGAGATGCATGATGGAACATCTGGAGGCCATCTTAACAAAACCCTTGACAAAATACGGAAGCGATTCTATTCATTTCATCTTCGCCACGACGTAGAGGAATGAGTTCGGACGTGTGAAATATGTGCTGCAAGCAAGGGCCCACAAACCAGAAGCAGGGGAAAAATGTGACAATATAACGTTGGACTGCCTTTTGAGAGAATTGCCATAGACATTGCTGGACCATTCCCAGTTACTGGCGATGGAAATTGGTACATCATGGTTGTAGGTGCCTACTTTACTAAGTGGGTGGAAGCCTACGCAATTCCAAATCAGGAGGTTACCACTGTGGCAAAGCAGTTGTTCACAACTTCTGTTGCCGTTATGGAGCCCCTATGGAAATCCATATGGATCAAGGGAGAAATTTCGAATCAGGAGTGTTTAAAGAATTATGCCGTATACTCGTAATTCGAAAGACCAGGACAACTCCTCTGCATCATCAGTTGGACGGGATGGTTGAGATATTCAATAGGACACTTGAGCTGCATCTTTCGAAGGTTGTTGACGAGAACCAAACAGACTGGGACCAACGTATACCACTATTCCTCATGGCGTATAGATCATCAGTACACGACACAACTGGCATGACTCCAGCAAAATTGGTGTTTGGGAGGGAGATTCGTATTCCTGGGGACTTAATGTTCGGATCACCAGTCCCAAGAGCCACAGAACTATTCCTCGCAATTAGAAAACCAACTGCGAGAAATGAATCGCTTGGTAAGAAGACGGCTGAAGATTGCCAGTGATAAAATGAAAACTCGGTATGACATTCGCAGCAATAGTGTGGGTTTCCAAGAAGGAGATCAGGTCTGGTTGTTCAACCCAAAGCGCCATTGTAGTCGCTCACCTAAGTTGCAAACTAACTGGGAAGGACCCTATACTGTGAAAAAAAGAATCAACGATGTTGTTTATCGAATTCAACAGGAAGGGCAGCGAAAGTTCAAGGTCGTCCACCTAGATCGCCTAGCTAAGTATTACTTCAGAGACGGTTTGCCAATTCGGGACGAACAGGCTTAAGGAGGGGCAGTGTTACGACATCACAGAACAATCTACTTGTTTATCGAATGTTCTAGAGTGATCCAGAATGTAACGTGTGTGGCGTACATGCTTGTTGACACATTTTCTTGACTGTGCCAGACTTCGCTCGGGCGCACGGACTGTGTCAAGGCTGCAAATAATTACGTCATAACTATACTGGCGTTATCGAATAATCTAGTAATTTGGGGCAGTATAAATACCAGTACTCAACAACGTTCAGTTCAGTATTAGTGCGAGATATTGACAGTGCGGCTCGAGAGTTATAGCAGCGATATTACTGTGCGCGTTCAAGTGGTTATTAGTTGAGAGTGGTGTTTTATAATCGGACGGTATAATTGTAATACAATTGTGTTTAATTTTAGTGGACATTTTATTGCGTGTGAACAATTTTCATTTTATTTGTTGTAGAGGCTGTGTTGTTAATTACGAACTGTTTAACTGTAAAAGTTAAAGGTGTTATTAGTGACTTAATTGGTGTCTCGTATTTTGTTTCCACTGTACCTACAACGATCGAGTAGACCTTTGGAACAGTATATTATGTAGTATATTACGTTATTCTATGTAGTATATTATGTTGAACAATCTGCTCTTGTAATTCAACATGTTTTTTTTTTAAATAAATCACAATTTTTTAAAATGTGTTTTTTTATTTGGGGTAAAGAATGCCCCAGTATACGGTTAATGATCCTAAAGAATATGTATACGGTTCCAGGTTTAAAATAACAGGTACGAATGATACCGTTGCAAAAGAATAACAGGTACAAATACCTGTTATTATATACTCATTATACATATACCTATATTATATAATTTGTTATATGAAATAAATTAAAACTAAAAGTATTAACAGTGATACTTTACACTGTGACTTTATTAAACTATTACTGTTTAAAAGAAAATAAGAAACAAGAGAATTTATAGGCCATAACTAGCAAAACTGACAACAGTCACAGTGGACAGCAATACTTAAAAAGGCCTTCCCATAGTACAGGGGTTCCCGACCAGTGGTAGGCAATAAGACCCAGCTAGGAAAAAAGTATTTACTTAAATAAAATATATATTATAATGATACATATCATATATAATTTATTTTGTGGAGCCCCTTTGTTCATGGGGTGCAACAATTATACTACATTACAACTTTATGTGTTATATAACGATACCTTTTATGTTTGCAGGTTGTATAGTGATACCAGGTGTAACTATAATAAGAGTAGTAGATTTATGAGTAGATAAAATTTCATGTTTATTGTTTTAACAAGCATTATAAATAATAAACATTGTTAATAATCTTCTATCAAGATATCACTCATTATTAAGTGTTTATCTCTTAAGCTCTACGGTGTTACACACATTTAAAACACTTTTACATTTAGACATGTTAATAATCTTAATCTAGACATTTATTCAATGTGATTTACTAAAACAAAATAAAATTTAAATTGTAATTTTAATTGAATTCATTTACTCACATCTGACCTCAGCTTGCTCAGTCTATACCAATGTTTTTAAAAAATTAAATTCAAAATTAAATTATTTACTCTTAGACTGGCATTTGTTTCATATTAAAAATTTTAAATTATTCTCTTCTACAAAATGCAAATATCAAATCATTTCAATTATTTTACTTTGATTAATAAAATATACTATCTCAAAATTAAACTCTCTTTTTTTTCTATATTTCTCTATATGCGATCGCTCATTCTTACGACTAAAACATTTACCTATGAGCTCTTTTAAAATAATCATTTAAAAATGCATTATGCATGTCACCTCGAGTTTTGATGACCTTACGACTTATTGACGGGGTCCAGCATTGTCCAGAGTTGGGTTTCCGTTACTCCTGGCTTGGCATGGTCCTGGATACGTCCAGAGTCCAGCGTCATTCTCCAGTAGTGCGTGGTCCGTCCCAGAGAATTGCTATCTGCTGCGAGGTGGATCTCGTACGGTTGTTAGGCTTTTCAAAAGCATCTCCTAACGTCTAGCATCTCGTGTCGCTCTTGTAGCTTCTCTGTTGATACTCTTGCTGACTTAAATGGTCCCGGTACTCTATGTTTCCCGTAATATTGTAAACATAATTACTGAACGTCTTCATTCGTTCATAGATGAGACTTATAACAAAATAAACTGTTCTGCCGACGGACAGCGTATCCGCCTGAAACTGTGTTTTGAAAAGAAGAGAAGGGTTTCCAGTCGAACCCTTAATTTATACCCTCTCAAGATTCCACACCTGTTGGTTCCGAAATTGTCCTGTCGAGACCTGCAGATCACATGCTAGCCCCTACTCCCAAACCTTTTCATATATTTGCAATTTTTTGCAAATGGCAATGTTTTGTACGGAATCGAGATAGCACAAATCATAGCTAATTTGATTAAGCACTCACTGTATTAATTTGAGCGTCTTAGTGTAATTTGCGTATTTTTGGCACATTTATTTCGCACTGACTTCGCGTAGTGTGTCCTATTAACGTCATTTTCTTACTGTGGATAACTATAAAATTTACACACACTTTGGTGCCTTTTGATTGTTTATACACTAATTAGTTTTCACACAGCGAATTAAAATAATTATTTTAGTAATTACTTAGGGAGGGTAGCAGATTCCTGTCAGTACATGCATCACTAACACACACACAAGATACATGCCTAACACACATACAATCGAGCAGGTGTTCTTTGCCTGTTGGAACAGGTTAATTTCTCCCCTAGTATAACAATGAAACATTTTTACAATTCCAGACCTGTCCATTTACCCCAAACTTATAATAATTTACAAATTTTATATTTATTTAAATCAATGCTTAATACAGCATATGGCTGTATCGTTGCAATATATACAAATTTATGTTCAAAACAACAATAAATTTTCATTGTACTTGATTTAAACTGATTACCCTTATAAAAACACAGCCTAAACAGTTTGCAGTAAAAATTCATTTTCGCTGGTCCGGAAAGTTTGGGAACCACTCAGTGGTGGCGCTAATGAAATGGGGGCCACCCCGCGAAACTAATTAGGGGGCCCTATAAAAATGGTTAAATTTTGTATACGTAATAGGGGAAACACTCAAATGAGTTTCTATTTACGTGTGTTTCACAACAATGGTTTGTGAATACTTTCTCGTTTATCACAAAGCGTTTGCAATTTGCAAAGGACGTTTTACACATGTACAAACTCTTAAAATTCATTGTTGCTAAATAGACAACGTTCAATACAAACTATAAAAAAAAACAAAATAAAAAGAATGATTTATTTTTACGTCAAAGATCTAAATTCAGACTATGAAACAGTACCGCACACAGAATGTTAAAAATTTATTATTTAAAAATGAATATCAAAGTAACATTCTAGCTTTGTTCAAACATTTAAATTAGTTTGTAACTGAATTTGTAAAATTCTTGAATATACTCTATACAAGTTCTCTTTAAGTCTAATCCAAGTCAATAACACCCGAACTCAAGTAATGTACAATATTTACAGATGAGGATCAACCAAAGTTCACTGTTTTCCTAAGCCTAGTCTTCTTTTTTTAATAGCTAAGAACTTTTCAACCACTTTGTTGATATTAGTTTTCTGTGTCTCTTCATGCTCAATGCTTAACAGTGCCAAGTCACTCAACCGAGTTTGGGCCATGGTACTTCTTAAGTATGACTTAATTAATTTAAGTTTTGAAAAGCTTCTTTCCGCTGTAGCTGTTGTGACAGGTATGGTTAAGTAAAGCTGCAAAGCTGTAGTTAAGTCTGGGAGGCAACTCATAAGGCAGCTGTTTTCTTCAACCAGTAAATTCATCATTTCTCGAATGCTTTTCTTGTGTACAATTTCTTTTTCCATCAGAGCTTTGAAGGATATTACTTGGTCAGGCAGTGACGTGGAAAGGTCACCAGGATACACATTTACCAGAGCCTTACTTTTCTCCACTATTGTCTCTTGTGAGAAGTTTACTAAATTCTGAGGCGTCAGGAATGAAAACCTATCATCAATGCAACGCAGTCCATCAAATCTCATTTGTAGCTGAGCTATTACAATATCTAGTGTTGCATTGAAAACTTTTACTTCAAATGATTTCACTGGGTCGTCAATTCTATGGTCAACTGATAATTCAACAAAGAAGCGTTTTACAACTCGCTTACACTTATTTTTCATGTTACAAGTTATGTCCCATGACTGGGCCAACTGTTTACCACCAGCAAGAAAGCCGGCAAAGTCTTTCTTAAAATTTTTAACTCATCACAAGCGCGGCTTAGAAACTGCCACGCTCTGCCTAGGTCAACAGTTGGCCTCTGTAGTGCTTTTGAAGTTATATTTACATTCTCTAAAATCTTAGTTTCAAGGCAGAGCACAAGAATAAATTCAAAGTTTTCCAGGTGGTTTCTAATTACTAATGCTTCTTCTGCCTCGGGTTTTTTTGAGCTGTACAGAATAATTTCTGTCAAACACTTAATCACATTTTTGAAATCATTTCTTAAAGCTAACAGACAGTCGTGTCTAGAAGACCACCTTGTTGGACATAGCTTTTTTAAAGTTAGATTTTTGGCAGAGCTGTCTTCTTTAACGGCAGTGTCAAGTTCTTGCCATCTATGTAAGCTTTCACTGAAAAACACATAAATTTTCTAAACTATGTCATAAAATTGTCTTGTTTCAGAAATATTTGATACTGAATCATTGATCACCAAGTTCAGGTTATGTGCAGCACAGTGTAAGTAATCCGCGTTTGGGACTATATCCATAATTCTTTTCTGTAACCCAGAGTATTTCCTGCTCATTGTTGCTGCACCGTCATAACCTTGACTTCTACACTTACTAATGTCAATTTCATTTGTTTTCAAAAAGTCTAAAATCTTACTTTGAAACCCTTCACTGTTGGGATCCTTTATTTCTTGAAATCCCAAAAAGGACCCACTAATCACAGTTTTATAATTGCCAGGAGATTCTTCTACTATGTTAATGTATCTGATTACAACACTCATTTGGTCAATCTTAGAAATGTCTTGTGTGCTATCAACAATTATAGAAAAAAAAGGAGACGAGTGAATCTGTTTTAGTAAGGCAGTCAATACTGATTTTCCTAGCAAGTTAATGATTTCATTTTGAATGTCATGGTGGAGGTATTTTGATCTGGTTTTTTCATTTTCTAAGTGTGCACTAAGGAGAGAATAGTAGCGAGAAACTAAAGATAGTATGTTCAAAAAATTTCCATTTTCAGGATTTATTTCATGTAATGATTCTCTATGGCCACGAAACGGCAATGAACACAGTGCCATGGTTCGAATGACATCCACAATCCGTATAAAAATATCTTTCCATTTTTTCCGCTCATCGGAAACTTGATCAGCTACCGTTTTACTCTTTTTCCAAGTGGCATACGTGAGACAAGATTGTAAATGAGCATTGCTACTTTCATGAACTTTAATTTTTTTACTGAGACCTTTCCAATCTCTAATATCGCTTCCATGCCAGCTTTGGGCATCAGCACTTTGGCTGAAAAGTCAACATGGTAAACAATAGACTCCATCTAAATTACGAGAGTAACAAAGCCAAAACCTGTGAACAATTTGGCCTGCTGCAGTTTTGAAAGAATAATATGCTGTACTGAAAGACCGCTTAGAAACGGAATCCTTCGGGAAAGGACCCTTTGGTTGACAAGGTTCACTTAACGTTATTAACTTTTTCACCTCATCTGTCATTGTAGCTTGATTTTTATAGAATACAATATCTGTGTCAAAACATTGGCGGTTTGGATCGGAAGGGCCTGCTAAACTAGTTTTATTTGCGTGATTACTTACAACTTCAGTTGGTTCAAACTGATTTTCTGGTCCAGGTATGTCTTCAGACTGGCGAACACATTCAATGCCTAGCAGTTGTTCTTCTTGTTCATGTTGCAGTTGCTTATTTGTTTCCGTAGTTGTATCACTTGTATCCGACGGACTAATGTTTAAATCAGGTTTATTGTCACTGTCACAAGCAACTTCAAGTCCGATTTTTGTTTCTTTTTCATTACTTGCACTTGGCCCAGGTTTGGGTTGTTCAACTTCACATTTTGATGATTTTTTTAAAAACTGGTCGAGTTTTGAAAGTTAACTTTTAGATTCTTCTCGTTGTTTTTGCAGTTTCCTTTTCTTAGCACCACTTAAATATTCACGCTTACTTTCCATTTTATAAACTCTGTTTCTAACACTCTAACTCTATACAAAATACAAAAACTAAAATCAAATGTTAAGTCATTAAACTTAAACGGCACTAAATTATGAAATGAATGCAATACAGTACTATCACGCAGGAGATGCGACGCACTACTGAGTACTGAACTACATTGTGTTGTGTTTGTTTACGTCTCCTCAGTGCCGAGTGACTCATCGCACTGGACATACGGGCACCACAAGAGATAAGATAAGCTTCGCTTACAAACTACAAACAGTAATGTCATTTCGGAAAACGTAGGTTTTTTTGCATGTGTATACACTTAAATAAAATGTATATTTCGTATTTTAAATACAAATTTGCCGGTAGTCAGATCCCATTAAAACTTTTTTTCCTATTATAGCTCGTTTCATATTTTTTTCTAGAGGCCAGGGGGTGGGGCCCCCCGAGGGTCGCCCCCCCTTGCCGCGGGGTCTGCGGGGGCCTTATCGCCGCCACTGGAACCACTGCTAGTAGATCAACTGTGTAACTGATAGGTCCTGATAGGTGCAAAATCACAAGTTGGGCAAATACTGTAATGAAAACTTCGAGCCATATCATAAATCAATCATGACTGTTTTATAGTCTCCAAGAAATTTAGATAAACGTGTAGCTTTCTCTTCTTATTACCTCCTTGTTTATTGATGGCCTTCTAATAAGTTTAGTAAATTCTTATCTTCATCAGATCGTGTATTTATCTTAGGGTGCAGTTTGACCGTTTACAACCTAATTGTGTTATCTGTTACGGAGTTTGTTATTTTTATTTCTTTACTAAGTGGAAACTACTATTAGTCAAGTGATAAGTAAAGTGGTAGAGACAAAAATTCAAAATCAGCAATTTAGATAAAAGAAGCAGATTTACGAATACACCTTATGTTTTAAGGTAGCCTTATCAGATCAGTAAAGATTTAATGAACAGGACTAGATAAAGTGCATAAATGTCCGTTACAACAATTCATCATTTACGTGAGATGTGCAGTGAAGTTAAAATCACATTAACAAAAAGTATAATATGGCCTATCAACTATCAGCCACTCTGTAGGCTGTTATAACACAATATATTTCGTTTTTCAAAATTTACCAAGTTGGTGACTAGCATAATATATAATTTTTTATAATCTGTACTATATATATATATATATATATATATATATATATATATATTTCAATCACTTTCTGCTACAGTCCGTTTCTTGATGTATATAATACTTTAATATTTATACTAAATTTACCTCAAGATGTTTTTTCTATTTGGAACATGTTTCGAGAGTTCCTGTTCTCTCATCTTCAGCCTTCGCCATCTTGTTTCTGGTGAAGTATTTTGTAATTACAAAATTTTTGTAAGTATTACAAAATACTTCACCAGAAACAAGATGGCGAAGGCTGAAGATGAGAGAACAGGAACTCTCGAAACATGTTCCAAATAGAAAAAACATCTTGAGGTAAATTGAGTATAAATATTAAAGTAATATATATATATATCTACATAACACACGAGAATAAATGTAACATCAGTATGAATTTTTTTAATTTATTAAAAACAGCTTCGTCTCTTTGGCATAGAGATATTCTGAACCTCGGTGTTTTGCTTCGTTTCGTACTTGTATGGCAATCGGCACGTGCGCAGAATCAAGTATTCAGCACCAATAACTGACTTTGTACTTGTAGTACTCATTTATTAGTTAGTTGCTTAGGGGGTCCTGCGACTCAGAACCGCGAGGCCGCTAGTAATCGGAACTGGTATTTTTCTACTTTTCAGTTACTGTTATCTCCGTTCGACAAACATAATCGTTTCAAAATACCTGTTATAGGTAAGGCCTATATCGAACCACCTCACCTTCAAGACTGTTGTGCGCATGTGCGAAATGAATTAAAATTTTGTTAGTCTTGCAATGAGGTATTTGTCCACTGTGCATCGCGAAGTCAGTGTTTCAGTGTTCAATTTCTATCGTCAAGTCTGTGCTAAAAGCTCATATTTTTCTGTACTTTTTTGTATAAAAAGGAACAGAATGTTTCATTGTGGATGTTTCCTGGTGGAAGCATTCTCCATGTTCCTTATTGGTAGTCAAGGCCGTAGCCAGCAGGGGGGGGGGGTGAGACCCCCCCCGAAATGTTGAGGTAAAAATAGAAATTTTTTAGGATAAAAACAAACGTAAATAAAAATATAATGAAAAAGGCTCTTATAAAAAAGGAACTGTGCAATAATTCAGTTATTTTGTGTTTCTGGTACTGCATCTACAAAAAGCAAACTGTGCGTTTGTTTCCTTCCGTGAGTACATAGCTGCCTTTGTAAGAAAGAAACCACTAGTTTCTTGGAAAACCATGTGGCTAACACTTGACAGCCCTCATCATTGTTGGCCGCCGACCTTCAAACAATTGCTGTACAGAGCTATTCTCCGAGCCACCTTTTGAGCAGACTAAAGCGGAAATGAGCGAGTAGGCCAGGGGAAGGTGTGGGTGAACGGGGCAGCACCTATGATATTGTCAAATGATCGGAGAGGGGCGAGGGGGGCCCGCATTTCAGCACGAGTTATGGCAATGCTGTCGCTAAGGTGAAGGTGCCGAACTTACTCTGTGAATATCTTGACCACGTGGGTTACAGTTTGTGTGTTGCTATTTGGTAATGACGTGCTCTTCATCTTCAGTAAATTAGTGAATTATTGTGCTTGTTTTAGTTGTAGAGGGACGTACAAGAAAGAGACATAAAGTAAGTAAAATGTTTGCATTTTTACGAGTCTTTCCATTATATGTCTAGTCTACATGACAGATGCAGGAAATAATTTAAAAAATAGGCCAGATCTGTCAGTCATGTGGATTTGTGACCTATTTGAACAATGTTAAAGGCAAATCAAAGTAATTGCTTTAGTTTGGTCATACAGTTGTGCTAGAGACATCAATGTATAGGCCTAATATTATATTTTTTGTATTATATTTAATTAGAACTGGGGTTATGACTATTAACTTTACGAATTTCCTCCGTAGGTTATAAAGATTTGTAATTATATAAAAAAACGTTCGTGAATGCTTAATTTATTTAAGAATCTTATTGATAGGATTTTTGATCCCGGAAATACATTTAAGTTAATTCATTTAATTGATTACACTCTTAAGCAGTGGCGAGTTGTGACATGCAAAATATATTGACTGTGTTTTGGTAAAATGCTGTAACCCTAATTTATAAAATTTATTTTTCAGGAGAGACAAAAAGCATAGTGCACATAATATTTGAAACTTTTCAGGTTATTGCCTACGGTTCTATTACACACATTTGTTATGTTATTTCATACATAAAGTGTACTTAAAATGTTTAGAAATTACATTTAAGGTGAAAAATGTGGGTTACAGCATTTTACTAATCAGTACATAGGCAGCACTCCTTAGATGTAACCCACTTGATGCCTTTTTCTTAACCGAAACTACACACAGTTGAACCAGGTTTTCGGGCAATAATGCTGTAAGCCTCACTATTGACACCATACAAGACAATAAGGTACCTTATTAAACTTTTATAAAAAAAACGGAATTACTTTTATAATGATAATAATGCTTCAAACATAGAGTAATGCAGTATGGAAAGTTTTACATGATGGGAGTGTATGGTATTAGAATAAAAGTCAGTAATGTCAGATAATGACAGCAAAAATATAAGGGTTACAGCCTTTTACCAAAACACCGTCGATATAAAAAACAACTTTTACACCTTCGTGGAATACAAATACTATGCAATCATTTTCAACAATGCTCTCTACCATGCGAAATTATTTTTTCTAGTTTCTTTTATTTATTTTTAGGAGACGTTAAACTATAATGGCTAAATGTCCAGGCTCACAACTGTCAATAAAGAACTTTCTCGCCAAGGCTAAGAAAACCAGTGACATAGAGCCCAAAGAACCTGCAGAGCCTGTTGCAAGTACTTCTACTGTAAATGAAAAAGTAATATCAGAATTCGACTTTTATCCTACTGTAAATTCACAAACAAATCCTGAGCATGATGATTGGCATAATGTTGACGTAGGAAAATATGTGCACACTCCCGGTGATAAAATTGATCGGGAAACCAAACTAAATGTTCTGAAAAATCCATGGGTTCCTAAAATGGAATTTGAATTCCCACCTAGTGGGAAAAGAAATCTAAGATTTCAAAGACAGTGGCTACATCGTTTTCCCTGGCTTGCCTACACAAAAACTGACGGGGCTCTGTATAAATATTGTGTGCTATTTTCAAAAGATACAGCTGGTAAAGGTGGTCATCAGAAATTGAAATCATTAGTCAAAGAACCCTATACAAATTGGAAAGATGCTTTAGAATTATTTGAAAGTCATGAATCCAATACATACCATAAAGAAGCAATGATTTCAGGGAGCAACTTCTTAAGTGTCTCCAAAGAGCCTAACCATGACATAAGAAACATCATTGATTCAACAAGGAAGAAACAGGTAAAAGAAAATCGAGACAAGTTATTTTCCATAGTTGAAACTATCAAGTTTTGTGGTCGACAAGAACTTGCTCTCAGGGGAACTAAAGATTCAGGACCCATATCGCTAAAAGATGAAGAGCCTTTTCATAATGATGGCAATTTTAGGGCTTTATTAAGGATGAGAATACTATGTGGTGACCGAAAATTGATCAATCACACAGAGAGTATGTCTTTAAATGCCTCTTACATGAGTCCAACAGTCCAGAACGATCTTATTCAGATATGTGGAGAAATTATTCAGAAGCAAATTGTCAATGATATAACTGAAGCCAATATGTTCTCCATTTTAGTAGATGAAACTGCAGACATTGCTGGACATGAACAGTTATCTCTCTGTGTACGATATACAAAAAAAGAAGATAATTATTATAGTTGTCTTGATTATTCATCTTCTTCTTTCACAGCACTAACACTTAACAAAAAATGAACTTTTTCTGTGAAAACTTACTGATTTTATTGGACGCGTTTCGGCTTACGTATCTGCCTTCTTCAGCTTTGGAAACAGACTGCCAGCATTTTGTAACGGTTGTGTGGAAGGTGAAGTGGGGGTGGTGTGTGGAGGAAGGGGATTGGCGCGGGGATTCAACTTACTGTTTGTTTTCTGTATAATTGTGTCAAAAAGTGTATGTGATTTATATTGTAATTGATCGTTGAGTATGTTGTTTGGTTGTGTTGTGTGGTGTTTATACACTCCGCATTTGCCACACACATACACACAGAAAACCACAGTTACACCAATATAGACACTAATCTTGAAATTTTACACTACATACCCAAAGGTCGAAAACTCAACACAACTGAACAATACGAAATATATAAACACCACACAACACAACCAAACAACATACTCAACGATCAATTACAATATAAATCACATACACTTTTTGACACAATTATACAGAAAACAAACAGTAAGTTGAATCCCCGCGCCAATCCCCTTCCTCCACACACCACCCCCACTTCACCTTCCACACAACCGTTACAAAATGCTGGCAGTCTGTTACCAAAGCTGAAGAAGGCAGATACGTAAGCCGAAACGCGTCCAATAAATTCAGTAAGTTTTCACAGAAAAAGTTCATTTTTAGTTAAATAATTATTATGTGTCAAAAGAGGACTTCTTAGGCTTTGTTCGTCTTCATCATACTACCGGACAAGATATAGCTAGGAATATAACTTCATATTTGGAAGATCTTGGTTTGGATTGCAAAATGATAGTTGGGCAAGGCTATGATGGTGCCTCTGTGATGAAAAGATCATTCAAAGGCGTGCAAGCACTAATCAGAAAAGATTATCCAGAAGCTCTGTATGTCCATTGCTGTTCCCACTCGTTAAATCTAGCTTTATGCCACTCGTGCAATTTACAAAGTGTAAGAAACTGTGTTGGTACAGTTAAGACTACGATCACTTTTTTGAAGAGCTCTCCTAAAAGAATGAGTGTATTGCAGGATAAAATTAAATCAAATAAATCTGACTCCCAGTGGAAAACTTTAACATCCATGTGCGAGACCAGATGGGTTGAAAATCATAGCAGTCTTTTGAAATTCAAGGACCTTTTCAAACCCATTCTCACCACGTTAGAAGATTTAAGCGATGATCCAGACATGAATACCTCATCCAAAGCCTCGTCTTTAGTAACAGCTCTGCTTAATGGAGAGTTTGTTCTTAGTCTCTGTTTCTTAGCCAAAGTGTTTTCTTATACCTTGACTTTGTGTAAGGTATTGCAGTCACCTCTCTGTGATTTGAAATCAGCAACTGATCACGTTCAAAATATTGTTGACCTATTTCAGAATATTCGCATGAATATTGAGTGTGAATTCTCCATTATATACAAGACTGCAAAATCCTTACTATCTGATGTTGGCGGAGAAATCACGCTTCCCCGTTTAACTCCATCACAACGTAACTGTTGTAACATACAAACGGAAGACCCAGAAAAGTATTTTCGCATCTCTATGGCCATTCCACTTCTCGATGATTTTAACAATCAGCTAAAAATAAGATTTCTTGATCACAAAGAAGTATTTGCAAATTTAAACTCTCTTTTACCATCCGTTTGCTGTAATTATACTACTTTTTTAGACACTGAAAGCTTGAAGTTGTACCAAAACAAAGTTAATTTGGGTCTGTTACAATCAGAGTTTGGCCTATGGAGAATTTTTTGGGAGAAGAGGGATGAGACTGACCGCCCATCCTGTGCTATCGAAGCTTTAGGAGAATGTAACGAGGAGTTTTAGCCGAATATCTTCATTCTGTTAAATATATTCTCCACTTTGCCATTTACCACTTGTACACCTGAACGTACCTTTTCCTCATTAAGAAGACTGAAGACCTACTTGAGGAACTCTTGTGGACAGAGTCGCCTCAGTGGATTAGCGTTGATGTCCATGCACAGAAACAGGGACATTTCAACAGATGAAGTCATAAATAAATTTGCATCGAAAAAAGATAGAAGATTGCACTTTGTTTTATAAGTTTGTCTCTTTGAAGATTTTGAGACTGTTGCAATGTATTAATGCCACTGCTGTAACAAATTTAATATAAACCTTTGAACAGTAGCCTATACTCTGCAAATAAAATTAATGTTTTTGCTAAAAACACGAAAAGACGTACAACAAACTCGATTATCCGTGTGGTGATTATCCGGTTTGTTGGTTATCTGTGCATCCCCGAGGTTTATTGTATTATTTTATTTCCTTTATTTTCATCACGGCATTTTGAATAATGTGAACTGCGCGCTTGGAATTCGAGCACTCTCTCATCTGCAAGCGACCTGGCGGCATGCTTTGTTCAAGAATTAAACACCAAACGATGTACTGTATAGCAGTTCTTTGTTGCTGTTCTGAGATAACAGTCATGGCTGATTGACGTCTTGTATAGTTTTTGTACTTCAAGTGTTTTACCAACAATAGACGTAAACAATTTTTATTTTGGCTTACCTTATTAATAACAGTGATAATTGAATGTGTTAAATGTTTGACATTATTGCATTTTCAAACAGTATTGTATGTTCCCTATTATTAAAAGTTTCGTTGTGCATTAAAAAGCACAAACTCGCATTATCCGTGTTTTTAGCTATCCGTGCGCATTTGTCCGGTGATTAGCCTAGATAATCGAGTTTGCTGTATTTTTTTAATAATATACCTATTTCCAGTGGAAACTCGTGGGCATCTGGGAGGTCTGACTCCTACTCCTAGAAGAATATCCATATTCCCCAAACCTCTCGGTAACCAAACAACCCACCCAAAATTTTTTTCTAGCTACGGCGTTGTTGGTAGTGCCAAGATTTTAATGGAAAATCCAAATGTAAATGTAAGAAGTGAATTTTAATGGATATACCCATATCCAAGGTCTCTGTAATTATCCCACTTGTATTTCCTAACAAGTTGGTCACCTTATTTTTAAATCACTTCCTTGCAACAATCTTTTCTTCTTTCATACTTTCTTCACCTGCAGTCTCATTTATTATTTTTTCTTGTTTATGGTTCAACAAAATATACCTTATCATTATTTATCTTAGCATCATTTATATTACAGAATTTATCTTTCAGAAATTGGACACCTACTATGATCCATTTCTTTGGTAAATTTTTTTATTGTATCAAGTTCTTATTGACACTGAGTCAATATCGAAAGTAACAGTGGAAGACAAACTTTTCATGTGCTATTAGCGCCTGACTTACTGTATTCTTCTTTCCCACAGAAGCAAATTTCTCTTTAGCATATATGCTTTTCATAAATTATGGGAGTCTTTTCTCTTCATCGCCTGATAAACGTACACAAGGTTTGATATTAGTAACAGACATGTTTTGTCTAAACTCCATATTTTTTGGTGGTAATGGAGTTTGAAGTTGTGGACATTGGGACACTTGTCTTATAATAGAGGGAATGTCAGGGTACATAACATCAATATCTATATTATATATATATATATATATATATATATATATATATATATATATATATATATATAATGCGACAGTACAAATAAGTGATGTACTGAGCATTGATTATAAAAATTTAAATATACCTAATAAACTGTAAATAATTAATAATGTATTAGAAATAAGCATGTCAGGGATTGCAAGCTTAGCTCAGACAAAAATATGAACAGTGTTTCGACCTGAATCGACGTGCACACACACACAAATGTAACTGAAAGTGTGTACACCAGTATTTTGCTAGTGTGTGTGAACGCAGGTCTATGCAGGCGAGTTTAACACCCCAAGATGAATAATTGCATAATTACTGTTTTTCCGTAATTATTCATAAACTATAATTAAGAAGTAAAATCCAAAACATAATAAAATATAAGAAAATTTACTAAATACTGGTACGAAAACCATGTGAAAGTGCCACACCGTACGAGTGTAATAGTGAAATAACTGTGTACAAATCGTAAGGGTTAAGTTGCAATGTCCAAAATTACAGTGAACATGTGTTGCAAAAAATAGTTATAAGATAAGTATAAGAGTATACTTACAGGGCTCTGCAATTCGCAGAAATATAAGAAATAGCGAAATTGACAAAGAGTGGGGGAACTAAACTCAGAGACAGTTTCTGACATGTCGATTTCGTACCACTGCAGATGTTGACCAAGACATGGGTATAAATAGGACACACAAGCTACAGTGGTTCTCTTTCTTAAATCATCCACGGTGCAGTGGGAGCTTCTGCCCGTCCGCACAGAATATTTAAATTTTGTAAATAGTTTCATCCTTCCAGTTACATACAGTTATGTAACTGGATTGTAAAACAAACAATTTTTAAGTAGTAACAAAAAATTACATAAGAAGATCCACATAAGAAGATCAACCGACGTCCGAAACAGAATGAGGAGAAGTTCCAGAGAGCAATACGACGCTGGACAGAGAGAGAGTCGACGCTGGACAAGAGGAGAAGAGAAAGGCGATGCTGGACAGAGAGAGAGTCGACGCTGGACAAGAGAGGAAGTCGACACTGGACAAGAGGAGGAGAGAGAGGCGACACTGGACAAGAGGAGGAGAGAGAGGCGACACTGGACAAGAGGAGGAGAGAGAGGCGACACTGGACAAGAGGAGAAGAGAGAGGCGACGCTGGACAAGAGGAGAAGAGCGAGTGATGCTGAAGTTCGAGACGAGGACGATTACAGAGGGATCCAATGATTGAGTATGATTGACGACGATAAGGTGATAAACAACTTATTTATCTCTTAATCGAACAATTAATGTAAAGACAATTAAGGACATTCTTGTTCTATTTAAAAGTAAGAATCAATGTTTATTGTAAAATTAGAATTAAAATCATAGCTGTTATTGGAATAAGATTAACGTAAACAAGAGCTCAAATTAGTATTGAAATGAAAAGAATACAAAGCATTTAATTAAAAATTAGTGTTTGATATAAATCAGTACTGAGAAACAAAAGATAAATTCAGTAACTATTGATATTTTTGAGTTACATTGCAATATATAAGAAAATATTTAAATATTGATATTTTGAAACACACTAATTGACTGAGTAGTCTGGAAGTGAGATTTTTCGTTAATACAATAATTAGTAGAATAGAAATTTTAGTCAGTAAGGATGTATATAGCATGAGCCTTACGGCATAATAACGAAATAATAACGAATGTTTTGAGTCGAAGTAAGTGCCATGTGCACAAATTTTAATAATATCAAATAAATTTGAAATACCGTTACAAGTTACATAGAGTTCTTATTACAGATACACCTGAAACCCAAATTAAATGTTATATTGTTACATAATTTGTCGGTCTTGAACGTGAGGCCAGACACGCCTATTTTTATGTACATCGTATCATTGCATAAGAAATATCGCTTCCAACTTAGGGCATCACAAATGTAAATTATATTATAAATGCAACGTTATATCGTTATATAATATGGCGCTCCAAGATCGTGGGGATCCACAAATTTAAATTATATTAAATTTGCCATTTTGTATCGTTATATAATATGTCGCCCTGGACGTGGGGCACGACATGCGTAAATTTATGTACAAAAATTTGTTACATAAATTGTAGCCCATGAACGTATGGCCCGATCCCCATCATTTAACAATTAAAATGTTTTATGTAGCTAAATGGTTGCTCTAAAATATAAAGAGTGTGTTAAATGAAAAATGTATAATATGTAATAATTATTTATATTAAACAGTAACTGAATGTAATGTTAATTGTTGTGTAATCACACAGCTGGCGCCCACGAATAATATTGTTTGTCTATGCAACAGGTATAACTGTAATGAGTATTAATAATAACTATTAATAAAAATAAAGAAATAAATAAATAAGTAGGGAACGGTTATCAATAATAATTGTTAAAGAATTACTACTAAATAAATATTTTAATAATACTTCAACATGACGACTCCAGGAAATTTAGATGTAGAAGCATTCCAGACGATGATGCGTGGCTGGGTCGATGAATTAAGCACAAAACAGACAGAAAATTTAAATAAACAGACAGAAAATTTAAATGCTAGAATAGACGAATTAAAAGAATCTAATAAGAAACAATTAGAAGAACAAACTGAAAATTTTAGACAAGACACCATAAAAATTTCAGAAAGTTAGAAGAGTTAAAAATTGATAATCATGAAATAAAACAAAGTATAATTGACAGTAATGCACAATTAACCAAAAAAATTGGTGACACCAACATATGTATTGACACGATCGCAGAAAATGTCTGTGAAATAATTAATAAACAAACGGAGATAATATGCGAAGAATTCATACTAATTGAAAATACGTGTGTAATTATTAACGATAAATATAAAAAAGTAATTAACATTAAGGAAGAGAAGCAAATTAAGGTTAATAAAACGTACCTTATTAATAGCGATATTCCAAGTGTGAAACACACACACAATAGTAAGTCACACAAGATGACACATATGAAACACTTACGACACCACACTTACGGAGATAAATATCACTGTAGGCCTAACAGGAAACGTAATAAATTATATAGACGAAACACTACACAAAATTGTGGTAAATATAACTGTAGGTATAAAAACTACAAAGATTATTATAGGCGATGCACGAGAGCAAAACGCATACGAACTAGTAAAAAATGCGTTCGTCAACAGCAGCTACGTGGAGAGAATGAGAGAATTATGGAATGCGACCGTTACGAGAGAAAGAGAGGGAGGATAAAGTTTTCACCCTATAAACAAATGGATTGCACAATAAAGGCAGCAACAATTCAACGCAGCGACGAACAGGTGGCTTATACAATCAAAACAAACGTTCACATGGTAAATACACACACTAATGTCGCAGTAATACAATGGGAAGTTGTCGCGAGGGTGAGCACAATAAATTTCCTGTGTACAACAACCAATTGTTATAAAAGAGGGGTGTCAGTTCTAACGACACACCGAACCGAACTCAATACCCGAAAATAAATAATTATTTTTAAATAAAAAAAAAAATATTACTGTTAATTATTAATAATAATATAAGAGAGTATAATTAAAAAATGTATTATTAATGGTAAGGAATGATAATGTAGAGAAATATTTAAGAAAGTAAAAGATGCTATTGTTGTTATTAATATGAAGAAAGGGTTAGGAATGGAAAATAATTGCCATAATTGTTAGAACGACTGATCAAGCGGAAACTTAATGGAGATACAAGGACACAGAAGAAAGCAAGAGTGAAAAGTCAAAAAGGGCAGAGACTACTTAGGATTAAAGACTTCAAGAAAATATATCGTTGTTTTCCAAGACAGTTCCTCTGTAACCGATCATACAACACACTACAAAGCTAAAAGAGTATTCTGTTACGGAAGTGTATTTCAAGAAAGTAGTAGCGATCAGAAAGGTAATGTTAAAGAAATGTAATAAAAGGTAATGAATGTTAGTGTATTGTATAAGTAATGTATTAGATAAAGTAATGTCATGTTAAGAAAAGAGTTAAGGAAGATTAGAAGGAGGTAAAGAAGTGTTATGAGTGTCAAACGGCGAAAGGACCGAATTTACACACATACATAGAAATACAGAGCATCCAAAAGAAGAACAAGGGAGAGCTAATTGCAGTGGATTTTCTGGGACCACTACCACGATCAAGTCGAGGTGTGAAGCACATATTGGTATGTATCGATGTGTTTTCCAAGGCAGTCCGACTGTACCCAATTATGCGACCCACAACCAAAGTTGTTCAGAACATACTACTGCAGAAATATATTCCCTCATATGGAAAAATGAAGAAGGTACTCAGTGATCAAGGTGTACAATTCCAGAGTGAAAAATGGGAGAAGACGTTAAGGGAAAATGGAATACAACCAGTACTCACATCCATAAGACATCCTCAAGGAAACCTTGCTGAGAGGGTTAACAAAGAATTAGCTAAATATTTATGAATATACCGGTACTGCCATGATCAACACAATAAATGGGCAGAATATTTACCATTTATTGAAAAAGCCATCAACGAAAATTATAGTGAAGCAACAGGATATACTCCAATGGAATTAGAAGAAGATAAGAAGCCAAACAGATTTTGGAATAAGTATATAAACAAACCTAACAACCAGAATGTACCTGTACCAATAAGTGTGAAAATTGAATACGCAAAGCAACGGATAAGAGAAAGAGGTAACAAGAGAGTAGAAAGATTTAATCTAACTCACAAGCTACAACAATTCAACGTGGGAGAAAGTGTACTACTCAAAGCTAATCCAGTGGGAAAACGGAGTGATAATACGGCGAAGAAATTCTTCAGACTTTATAATGGACTGTATACGTTAAGACAGCGAGTAGGACAACACACTTTCATCGTATATGATGAGATACAGAAGAAAGAAATTGGTAAATTCCACGCAACGTCATTTAGGAAGTTTTACACATGAAAACAACGAGGTCAATAAAACCAGTCAGATCAGCTGTTTGTGAAGCCACCCTACTACAAGGTCACGAGCAGTGAGGTTATAAAGAGGGGAGGTAAGACAGATGTATACACTCCAATTAAGGGTGAAATGACAAATATTATTCTTTATTATTTGTTACATTTTTTTTTACAAGTGTAATAATAATAATAATAAAAAAATTTTAATAAATAAATTTATTAAATTTTTTTTTGTTACCAAGCAGAGGGATAATACGACAGTACAAATAAGTGCTGTACTGAGCATTGAATATAAAAATTTAAATATACCTAATAAACTGTAAATAATTAATAATGTATTAGAAATAAGCATGTCAGGGATTGCAAGTTTGGCTCAGACAAAAATATGAACAGGTGTTTCGACCTGAATCGACGTGCACACACACACAAATGTAACTGAAAGTGTGTACACCAGTATTTTGCTAGTGTGTGTGAACGCAGGTCTATGCAGGCGAGTTTAACACCCCAAGATGAATAATTGCATAATTACGGTTTTTCCATAATTATTCATAAACTATAATTAAGAAGTAAAATCCAAAAACACAATAAAATGTAAGAAAATTTACTAAATACTGTGTACGAAAACCATGTGAAAGTGCCACACCGTACGAGTGTAATAGTGAAATAACTGTGTACAAATCGAAAGGGTTAAGTTGCAATGTCCAAAATTACAGTGAACATGTGTTGAAAAAAATAGTTATAAGTATAAAAGTATACTTACAGGACTCTGCAATTCGCAGAAATATAAGAAATAGCGAAATTGACAAAGAGTGGGGGAACTGAACTCAGAGACAGTTTCTGACATGTCGATTTCGTACCACTGCAGATGTTGACCAGGACATGGGTATAAATAGGGCACACAAGCTACAGTGGTTCTCTTTCTTAAATCATCCACGGTGCAGCGGGAGCTTCTGCCCGTCCGCACAGAATATTTAAATTTTTGTAAATAGTTTCATCCTTCCAGTTACATACAGTTATGTAACTGGATTGTAAAACAAACAATTTTGAAGTAGTAACAAAAAATTACATAAGAAGATCCACATAAGAAGATCAACCGACGTCTGAAACAGCACGAGGAGAAGTTCCAGAGAGCGATACGACGCTGGACAGAGAGAGAGTCGACGCTGGACAAGAGGAGAAGAGAAAGGCGATGCTGGACAGGGAGAGAGTCGACGCTGGACAAGAGAGGAAGTCGACGCTGGACAAGAGGAGGAGAGAGAGGCGACGCTGGGCAAGAGGAGAAGACAGAGGCGATGCTGGACAAGAGGAGAAGAGTGAGTGATGCTGAAGTTCGAGACGAGGACGATTACAGAGGGATCCAATGATTGAGTATGATTGACGACGATAAGGTGATAAACAACTTATTTATCTCTTAATCGAACAATTAATGTAAAGACAATTAAGGACATTCTTGTTCTATTTAAAAGTAAGAATCAATGTTTATTGTAAAATTACAATTAAAATCATAGCTGTTATTGAAATAAGATTAACGTAAACAAGAGCTCAAATTAGTATTGAAATGAAAAGAATACAAAGCA
Source organism: Magicicada septendecula (assembly GCA_034769895.1). NCBI lineage: Eukaryota > Metazoa > Arthropoda > Insecta > Hemiptera > Cicadidae > Magicicada > Magicicada septendecula. The sequence continues at coordinate 438,839,362 of CM068369.1, read as the reverse complement.
TTTAATTAAAAATTAGCGTTTGATATAAATCAGTACTGAGAAACAAAAGATAAATTCAGTAACTATTGATATTTTTGAGTTATATTGCAATATATAAGAAAATATTTAAATATTGATATTTTGAAACACACTAATTGACTGAGTAGTCTGGAAGTGAGATTTTTCGTTAATACAATAATTAGTAGAATAGAATTTTTAGTCAGTAAGGATGTATATAGCATAAGCCTTACGGCATAATAACGAAATAATAATGAATGTTTTGAGTCGAAGTAAGTGCCATGTGCACAAATTTTAATAATATCAAATAAATTTGAAATACCGTTACAAGTTACATAGAGTTCTTATTACAGATACACCTGAAACCCAAATTAAATGTTATATTGTTACATAATTTGTCGCTCTTGAACATGAGGCCAGACACGCTTATTTTTATGTATATCGTATCGTTGCATAAGAAATATCGCTTCCAACGTGGGGCATCACAAATGTAAATTATATTATAAATTCAACGTTATATCGTTATATAATATGGCGCTCCAAGATCGTGGGGCTCTACAAATTTAAATTATATTAAATTTGCCATTTTGTATCGTTATAATATATATATATATATATATATATATATATATATATTGCAAAAATACATATATTTGCATATTTATCTGGGGCAGTATTTTGTAAATAATTAGTGTAAAAAGAATAGTTTTAAATACTTTATGCATGTGCAGACAATAGCTTGTCAAAAGTGTACACCTGCCCCGACAGTGTAAATTCATTGTTTGTGTGTCTGTGTGTGTATGCCAGTGCCGATATGCATGGTTCTACGAGGGGGAGACATATGAATTGTTGGTTTCTTTATGAAATCAGGTATTGACATGATTAAAATAAATTAATAAATTTTTTTTACCTGTTACCAAAGACATATAACAATTATAAAAACACGATTATATTAAGGACATTTAAATTCATATGGTGATGCAAAATTATTGCAGAAAAGTGCAATAATAAAGATGTCATATTAATTATTGTTAATTACTACTACAATTAGCTAGTAATTAACGAGTGTGTTATATGTAAATGATGAATGAAAAATTATGAAGACAATGCAACCACTCACCTTGAGATTTATGTTATCACGAAAACAGACTAAAAGGTGATCAGTAAAGAAAAAGGAAGCTACACTCGAATTGACAAAATTTAACATGTCAAAAACAGTATCTGACATATCAGTTTGCCGTCTACTATAAATACATCCGGATGTAGTGCCACGATATCCCCCAGGGTCTCACCCAATACAGTTTGTCTCTCTTTCATTTATCACATAGGGTGAGTACGTGGACTGGCGACCACGGGATCCTGAGCTAAGAGTATGGACAGTAGTATCCAACTCTTCCCCTCAAGATGTCAATACATTTGTTCATATTTTTATAAATCTTGTAAAGGTACAGATTATTTAGCAGTGGGAATAGCTGTAGTTCTTTACAACATGACTTACACATTATTGAAGTCTCTTATATGTTAATTTTGTCAAGAGTCTCATCTCAACATATTTCATTTGATGATTATATGATTGATGTTTATTTCACCTTGATATTGGCAAGGCTGAGTTTGGTGTTACATAGCCTCAGGTATGACAAAGAAACCGATTATTTGACATCCTCTTAAACTGAAGTGACTGTTTTAGTCTATTTGAAGTACTAAAACATTTTATCTTCTCGTTGGAACTATTCATTAGTTGTACATTCCTCGACCCTCAAATCGGTCACTCACAATTGTCTGATCGTGTTTTTTTTTTTTTAAGATGTGTCAAGAGTGATTTTGAATATATTGAAAGTATTTACATATAAAAAGAAATCGAGTTTCTCACAGTTTGAAATGGAAAATTTCCTAACATCTATTTAAGTGAAGAGTGTATGGTAATATTCTTTTGTGGTTGCAAGGTAACCACCAATATCCTGTTTTGATGATTTTCAAGGATTTGAACCGCACGTGGCAATCTAAGCTCTGATTGGCCGACGCAAGGGAGTAGCCCAGTTATGTGGATGATGCCTTTTGAAACTATAAAAATTCCTGGAGGTCCAAGCCATCATCATTTGGTCTATCGAGTGATCCGGGGCGACACAGCCGTGTGTCCTGTAAATTTTCGTTTTCATCTTCGACTACTGTGAATCTACAAGTTTTATAATTTTAAGTCTAACTATTCGATTTCTATAAAGTTTAAATTAGTATAAAGTTTCGGTAAGGCAAATCGCACCAAATTGCTCTTCAGTCGCAACTCATATCACAGAATGGCACATCTAAGCACAGAGGGAGGTAGGACTAAGGAGTAACCAAAATTGTAAACTGAATACAAAAGAGAGAGACTATAAAATATTATAATCAAGTTAATTGTTATATCACATGTTTATATCACTTTATCTTATTAATTTTCTCTGAAATAAAGAGAAACAGAGAGAGAAACATATCAAGATGATTGACATCAAATATAAATTTTATGACATTTGAAAGAAATTTTATCTTATTGTATTTTATTATAATTTTAATTATATCTATGTATGTTTTAAACAAGTACATCTATCTCTTAAAATGATTGAATTGAATTACTTGAATTAATTGATTTATATTGATTTTATATATTTTGTATATGGCTTTAACTCATTGATCTAGAGATGAGTACAATCTTATCATAAAGATTTATATTAAGGTTAATTAATGTATTAATTGTTTGAGAATATTAATTTTATTATTAATCATTTGAGAATATTGATTTTAATATTGAATGCTTTTGTATGTACATGTTTTAACGATTATTTGTTTGATTGGATGACGTTAAAGAGGTCAATCCATATAGAAACTTAAAATTATATGACTTTTCAAGTATAGATGTATAGATGTAAGAATATGTATAGCAAGTCACTGATTAACGCTTGAAACTTATAAAGAGATTTTACTTAACATATGTAATAGACAGAAACAGAAGTTACGAAGTTAATAAACATATGAATTAGTAATCTTAGATTTGTAAATATCACTATAGTATTGACGACTCGGAACACTAAGTTTTTTATAAGTAAAAATGTAAAGTTTTACCTTACAGCCTAAACCAGCTTTCACCTTTAGAAGGCTTCATCAGAGTCGTCAATACTATAGTGATATTTAGTTAAGTAACGGACACGTCATGGACAACGAAATCCAAGAACTTAGATTTGTGTTTCATTTGTCTGTAACACCTACAAGCCACCACTTCTATCACTTTGTGATGGTAGAATTCTGGTACAATCTAACATTTATAAAAATATGGTCCAAAAAACCATAATTATTGTATTTATTTATTTTAACAATTATTTGGTAATAAATTTTGTAATATTTCATAATCCCTATAAAGTTTTGGTGAGTGGACTATATAATTATTTTATACAACGCAGACTGGAATTGACAGGATTCCGATCGCTTTCATTGTAAAACGGCAAACACTGCAAAAAACCGTGAGTCACAGATAGAGATAACGAGACTAGCCCTGATGACGTCAGCTGAAGGAATGCATATTTCTGTAAACAACTCGAGGCTGTAAACAACGAACAAAAGCCTGGTGACGTAGTTTTTGCCCCACCTATGCAATGTTAAACAAAGACTCTGTCATTTTCTCCTGGACAGTGAACGTAGCCGGCCGGCAGAGATTCACTAAGAGTGAATTTTTAACTTTTACACCACCAAAAGTGGTTAAATAATTATTTTCAAAATACCAGAAATGTTGGGGCGGTAATCAATTGAACAGGTGTCATCGGCCAATGGATCGTCAAACTGCGTGCGGCTCAAATCTGCCCAAAGTGTTTTCGAGGGTGGACACGACGGTGTGGACCCGAAGACGAAGTAAAAGAGAAGAGATTGTGCACGATAGACGGATCCTAGCAGTGCGGTGAGACTTGTCCGATATTTTGGTGAGACCGTTCCTATATTTTATCATTCAAGTACATCAACATCATTATAATGACCAATTCAAAATTCATTCAAATGAGCTCATAAAATAAAATATTGTACCAGAGAATGAGAGGGAGAGAGAGAGAGAGAGAGAGAGAGAGAGAGCGTGAAATAAAATAATTTAAGTGCTGGGTTGTGCAAGATGAATTGTTTATCATGGTTAGTATATCTTAGTATACCAGATTTTATTATTTTGTTACAAATGTTTCTTTTGGAGGGTAAAAAACCTGTAATTCTTATCAATGTTTAGGTTCAGATAAATGGGAACACACCCCGAGGCATAAAACGTGCATGTTTGGCACACATTTTTAAAATATGTCTTTTAAATATGTTTATATGAATAAAGGGTAATGTCATTGGTAAAAGTTACAAGTACGAGTGGGTTTTTTCAGGTAACACATTTCACCATTACTGGTTCATTAACCCGAATCTTGGACCGAAAGGTAAGCTTAATCTCATATGTTGTTACACAGACTTCCATCATGGCGCCCGAAATTATTCAATGTTGTATTTGCTAAGTAAATTTTATGTGACACTAATTTGTAGAATCACATTTGGGCGCTTTCCGACCAGGGACTGTATAATCACAATTGGCTCCCGTAATAACAGGGACTCGACATAAAACTTAATTTTATGTGGAGTAACACCTACCAGGAAAGTGAAATAATTACCTGAAGTAATTGCGAAAGTATGCAAACACGTGAGTAAGATAGGGTGAAATTACTAGGTTATAAACCTATATGTGTTAGAGATAAAATAGCAAACATGTGTACCGATGACAATAAAACTATAGAAATCAGTACAACTGATATAAATTTGACTAGTGAGATGGATGTTCCATTAACACAAACTAGTCAGATGGGCGAGTCGAGTACGACTGCATTTGTACAATCAGAGACAATACCAATAACCTCCATCTCAAGTAGTCAAGACGTACATAAAACAGATGGTACGGCTGCAATGATGCAGTTATTATTAAATAAATTCGATGAACAAAGTAACAAATTTGATGTAAAGTTAGATGAAATAAAAAACGAAATTAAACGCCAAAATTATTACTTTGATGAGAGAATTAACACTATAGAAACATGTTGTGATAACATCCAGAAAACCACATTAGAAATTGTTAATGAGAAATTGAATAATAAAATAAGTAATTTAGATACTAAAATTGATCTAATTTATGAGACAGTTAATGACACAGTTAAAAGCCAGTTAGAGTCACAAAATACAGAAATAGAACAGAAGTGTTTAACTTTTGTAGAAAGTCAAATAGAGATTAAAACAAATGTTTTAGTGAGTAACCAAGTAGAACTGAAAACAAATGTTTTCCAAAGTCACTTAGAGGAAATTGAGTCAAATGTAGTAGATATTACAAAGAATAATGAAACTATAGATAATACCATATCAGAACATGAAAGAAATACCAAGAGTAGATTAAGTCTGTTACAAAGTAAGATCAAAGAAATTGATGATTTAGCTATACAAAATAATATGGATGTGCATGATAAATATGATTTAATTGCTAATAGTTTAACCAGTGTAAAAAATGAGTTAAGGGGGGAAATTCATAAAAATATTTCAAGTATTAATGATAGAGTGATAGTGACTAGGGATTTCTATAATGAAATAGAACTAGAAAATTTTAGCCATGAAAACAGGGTGATACATCCCATGCGTTTTTTAAATCAGACACGGGATTACAATTATTTTAGTAGTAGTAGTTGGGAAGTGAAATTAACTAAAATAGTCAAATGTTTCAAGGGCAATTCAGTAATATGGGCTGAGGCTCATAGGTTAGAATGGGATTGTAATGACACTTTTGAAAAAGCGTTTAAGGGTTTATTGGACGGCGGTTAGTAAGGGCGTATTGGACGGAAGAAGAGCAGCAGACTTTAAGAAGCCGCATTATGGGAGCGGGTAATTTCATGGGACGTAACCCTAATAACAATAACATTACAATATACGTAACCAAACTTTACAACGAGGCAAAATATTTAGAGCCGCCCATACCATTTAAGTCATTTGTTAGATACGTGAGTAAGCACTTACCAAGAGAGGTGCAGGTTACTTTAATGACCAAAGAAATAGAGAATTTAAATGAGCTTGAAAAAGTATTAGATATACTACAAAGCATCAATGACCGCAAAATGGGTAGACGACCCATTCAACAGAATATGACTAGTCATAACATCGAGTTTAATCGGCCAAGGCCTTATTATAATAATAATGGTAATAAAATGAATTATCGTACTGATTTACAGCAACCAGGCGATTGGAGTTGTTCTAGTTGCAGGAAGGGAAATCGTGCCAACATGCAACACTGTTACCAATGCAAAACGCCAAGAAATGAAGCAAGGAGTAACAACGCAAAGCAGTTCGTACCAACAACCAGGGGAGCACCAAGTACCAGAGGAACACAACATCACAACCAGGGACCGACAAGGGGACACCAGGTACCCACCACCAGTAATAACAGGCCACAGCCGGAAAACTGAAGTTTACAGTGGTAAATAGGACCCGACCACTGTTCAGGGAAGCACATGAGGTCCGACCATTAGAAGACGTACAATCTAATGTTATAACAACTGATATCGTTGCTGACTTGTTGGAGGAGGAGAGCAATACAACATTGGAGGTGAGAGTTGGACTCACGGAAATCCAGGTAACAATAGAAAATAGGAAATTTAAAACACTTGTTGATACAGGAAGTGAAATTTCAGTAATAGCCGAGAACATTTTAAGTGAGTTAAAAGAATTTAAAAAGAATATTCCAGTTCTACCCGTAGCAGGGGTTACAGTAATAGGAGTCACGGGGGTACGTAGTAAAAGGGTGACAAAACAGATACATTTAAGTTTCTCAATTGGAGATATGAATTTTGAGAATACATTTTTGGTAGTCAAGGGGTTAAGTTTAGACATCATTTTAGGAAATGAATTTTACAAAGAAATAAAGCTGTAATAAATTTTAAAGAGAAGGTGTTAGAGTTAGATGGGGGTGATCAGTCTGTTAAAATTAATTTTGAAAATGTGATAAATAAAGTTAGAACAACTGGTGTGAAATTGTTACAGAAACAAGTAGTTGAGAATAACTTAGATACTAAAGTAAATTTTTGTACAGAGGGTGAGTATTTTGAAGATGTTGATAATGAAATGAGCCATATTAATAATGCAGTATGGGAGATAAGGGCGGATGAATTCTGTAGTGGGGGTGAGGTGATAAGGAGTGGCCAACGTATAGCGTTATGGCAGGTAATAGAGCAGTTTAAGAGAGTGTTTGCCGATATTCCAGGAAGGGCAAAAAATTATGAATGTATGTTACAGATTAAGGAACACACACCATTCATGCAGCGGAGCTATCCAGTGCCTTACTCTAAAAGACGAGCGGTGCAAGAGGAGTTGGATAAGATGATGGAAGGTGGAATCATCAAGAGGTCAGTATCTCACTACTCAAATCCATTAGTGGTGGTAATTAAAAAGGATGGAGGAGTAAGGTTGTGTTTAGATGCAAGGAACATAAATCACATCATCATACCAGACCGAGAATCACCGGAATCCATTAACGAAATATTTCAAAAGTTTAGTGGAGTGAGGTTCATGACATCATTGGATCTGACGGCCGGATATTGGCAAGTGCCATTAGCAGAGGTAAGTAGGCCATACACAGCATTTTTATTTAATGGGAAAAATTATCAGTTTAAGCGACTACCATTTGGGCTAAATACCAGCGTAGCTAGTTTCATTAAATGTTTGTATAGAATTTTGAGACCAAAAGATTTAGATTTTCTCACAGTATATGTGGACCACATTTTGATAGCGTCACGGACATTTGAAGACCATTTAGAACATTTAAAGTATGTGTTAGAAAAATTAGAAGCGGGAGGCTTAACCGTAAATTGGGACAAGTCCAGATTTTTACAAACAAAGATTAATTTTGTAGGATTCATTATTACATCGGAAGGAATTTCCGCCAACCCAGACAAGGTCGAATCTATTATGCGCTTCCCTGAACCACGAAACATCAAACAACTTCAGAGTTTTCTTGGGCTGTGCAACTTTTATAGGAAATTTCAAAGGAACTACGCACATATAACCGCAAAGTTAAGTGCCGTATTGCAGAAGAACAGGCAATGGAAGTGGGGAGACGTGGAGCGTGGAGCCTTTGAAGAAATAAAACGAAAATTTAGTAATATGATTATGATGAACCATCCGGATTTTGATAAAATGTTTTATTTGCAGACGGACACCAGCAATGTAGCTGTAGGCGCGGAGCTGTATCAGGAGGATGAGGAGAGGGAACATCTAACCATTGCGTTCGCCAGTCGATCATTATTGCCTGCAGAAAAGAATTATACCACAACGGAGAAAGAATTGCTCAGTATTGTGTTTGCAGTCAGCAAGTTCAGGACTTACATCTTAGGCAACAAAACAATTATTCGAACAGATCATAAAGCTTTGTCATTCCTCAACACTTGTAAACTTGCTCACAGTCGATTAACCAGGTGAGTACTTGTTTTGCAGGAGTACAACTTCGAGTGGGAGTATATTAAAGGAACCGAGAATAAGGTACCCGACACTCTTTCCAGAGTAGATTGTGAAAATAATAAAACAGGTAGGGATTTAAAAGAAATTGAAATTTTTCAGATTAGCAGAGAAGACAGGATCTTTGGAGAAGAGTTGAAGGATATCAAAACCATGCAGAGAGCAGATGGTAAGTCTGGGAAAATAATACACAGTTTGGAGACGGAGTTGGATGAATCAGAGTACAATCAATATTTTCAAATCTACAAAGGGTTGTTGTTTAAGAAGGTAGTAGGGGGTGAGCGTGATTGGAGATTAGTTGTGCCAGCAGTGTTGGAAGAGAAGATTATTTGGGATTGTCATATAAGATATGGTCATTTTGGGGCTAAAAAGTGTGTGAATGTTTTAAAAGAATCATGTATTTTCAGGAATATGGAGAGGCGAGTGAGACAGCTGCTGAGGAGTTGTGACTTGTGTCAAAAGTCGAAGGTGGTAAACTACAGAGTGGAAGGTGAGTTAAATTATATTAAGGTAGAAAGACCTTTTGATTTAGTTGCTGTGGATTTGTTTGGACCATTGCCGTAGGGTAGAGGCGGAGTAGTTTATATATTTGTATTGCTTGACACTTTCTCAAAATATGTAAAATTGTATAGCGTGAAAAGAGCTATGAGTAAGGTATTGAGTGAAAAAGTGACGAAAGATTATATGATTAACGTGTGTAAGCCAAAGGTAATTTTATCAGACCATGGGCCGCAGTTCATCAGTGGAAGATGGCGCCAGACTTTAGGATGGGAAGGCATCCTCACGAAGCATACGGCTGTGTATCATCCCCAGTCCAACCAGGCTGAGCGTGTAATGAGAGAAATAGGCAGGATCTTCAGAGCCTATTGTCACGCTAAACACAGCGAATGGCCATTGTATGTAAGAAAGGTAGAAACTTGGCTAAACAGTACCACCCACGAGTCCACCGGCTATACACCCCATGAGTTGGTAAGAGGAACACTCCCACCAAGAATTTTGGAACAACTGTTCGACTATCCACCTGAAAGCAGGGCACCTGATGTAAAATTAAAATCCGGTTAGCTAACGAAAACTTAATCAGCAAGGGTGAACAAAGAAAAATGTAAACACGACGCAAGAGGTAAGTGGGTTAAGTATAATATAGGACAAATGGTATTAGTAAAAAGGCATGACTTATCGAGTGCGCAAGACAAAGAAATTAAGAAGTTCTTTCTACTATATGAAGGACCGTATGAGGTAGTAGAGATTAAAATGCAAAATTCTTATGTGTTGCAGAACAATGTAACTGGAGAGATAGTAGGAACACACAATGCTACAAATTTAAAATTGTACTGGTCATCTTAGGTATATCTTATAAATATTATTGTTTTATTTAGCAAGTGTATGAGTATTAATTTGGTATATTATTTTTTTTTCAGAAGGGACTCTCACCAATTTTCGGGCGATCACAGACTCACCACCTCTGATCGTGGATTTTGGAAATTTTGGAGGCGGACCATGGTTGGTGGAACTGCCGTATGGAGATGAAAGCAACGATGGTCTTACTCCACAAAATTGGTTGCAAGTAGAAATTTAATCTTATTGTTGAACGGGGAGTGGGACCCCTTGAACATAGAAAATTTTGTAACTTAAAATTTTAACTCATTACGGAGTTATATTTTTTTTTTATATATATAACCTAGGTATATAAGATGATCCATTGTTTTCCTATAGTGAGAAGGTCTTAGTTTTAGAAAAGTGAAAGTTGGGACTTGGAAAGTGTCTACAAATTTAATTATGTAAACTAAAGTTTTATATTGAATAAACAACCTTATGGGGTTAAAAGGACATAGTGATACTATGGTGATATATTGAGACTGCTTTATGAACAGTGATAATATGATTATTATGTTTGTAATTTGTGGTAGTCTTATAATGGATTTATGTGTATAACCTGTTAGTTGTAGGGTAGTTCCAGTGGAACTACATAAGATACAATGTGTCATATTATTGCGATTCCCCATATTTCGGGCGATTACTGTCTTACCAACACTAATCGTGGTTCTGGACGACAACCAGCTGTGGCCAGCAATTGTAACCCTGACCATGGTTGGTTGCCTATAAAATTGGTTAAAATTTGGAAATTTATTGGGAGGTTCAGGGGAATCTAAGATTCTTTGTTTGCATAGGCTACTTCACCTCGGTTGGGGTGGTAGACCTTAGGGGCATATTATTAGGAATGAAAGTAGGGGTACATACCCTGAAGGTTTTATAAAGCTGAAGCAAGGATGGGAGAGAGAGAAAAGAAAAAAGTGCTCACTCCTTCTGCTTCAGTCCTTGTGGAGGCAACTGAACGCAACAGTTCAGGGGGGAAATAGTGTGTGTGGAGGAGAAAGAGGGGTAAATATTATTAACAGTGCCAGTTAATAACTGTTAAAAATAATAATAATAATATTAATTTCAATAAGATTTTATTAATTATTTTTTTCTATAAAATGTTTTTCTCCATGTTTGAGTAATATTTGGAAGATTTAAGTAATATTGGGGATTTATATGTGGATTTCCATGTATTTTATTTAAATATTTGTTTCTTTTATAATTACATTAATTATGAAACAGAAAGAGTTAATTATTATCCATGGGAATCGAAACAATTTTTACAATTCAGGGTAGTCCATGAAGAGAATGGCAATTCTATATAATTCTTGTATTTTACATTTTTTGTATTTATATTTCTAGTATTTCAAGCAAACCCAGTGCTTATTAACGCAAACCAGCACATAGCTAAGGGGAAACAGATCAGTTAAGGATAGAGTAATATACCAAGCCACTATTTTGATATTTTTAATTTATTGTTTCAGTGTTTGGTGATGTTATGACGGCGGTCCTGAGCTGGCCAGTGCGTCAGAGCAGCAACGTTACGCGCCTGATTGGCCTTATGGTGTTGGGATCTCGAAGGAGAAGTCCAGTAAGGTCATGCAGGTACTGTCATCATCATCGGACCACGGGTGAGTTATTGATTTTTTTTTATATAAATTGTAAGGGGGTTGTGGCGACATATCCTGGCTGATCCCTTTAGGAAGTACGAATGCGTCAATGAAAGTTTTTATGCTTCGGCACAAAATCTTTCATTGAGGGGGTTTTGTGATGGTACAATTCTGGTACAATCTAACATTTATAAAAATATGGTCCAAAAAACCATAATTATTGTATTTATTTATTTTAACAATTATTTGGTAATAAATTTAATAATATTTCATAATCCCTATAAAGTTTTGGTGAGTGGACTATATAATTATTTTATACAACGCAGACTGGAATTGACAGGATTCTGATCGCTTTCATTGTAAAACGGCAAACACTGCAAAAAACCATGTGTCACAGATAGAGATAACGAGACTAGCCCTGATGACGTCAGCTGAAGGAATGCATATTTCTGTAAACAACTCGAGGCTGTAAACAACGAACAAAAGCCTGGTGACGTAGTTTTTGCCCCACCTACGCAATGTTAAACAAAGACTCTGTCATTTTCTCCTGGACAGTGAACGTAGCCGGCCGGCAGAGATTCACTAAGAGTGAATTTTTAACTTTTACACCACCAAAAGTGGTTAAATAATTATTTTCAAAATACCAGAAATGTTGGGGTGGTAAACAATTGATCAGGTGTCATCGGCCAATGGATCGTCGAACTGCGTGCGGCTAAAATCTGCCCAAAGTGTTTTCGAGGGTGGACACGACGGTGTGGGCCCGAAGACGAAGTAAAAGAGAAGAGATTGTGCACGATAGACGGATCCTAGCAGTGCGGTGAGACCTGTCCGATATTTTGGTGAGACCGTTCCTATATTTTATCATTCAAGTACATCAACATCATTATAATGACCAATTCAAAATTCATTCAAATGAGCTCATAAAATAAAATATTGTACCAGAGAATGAGAGGGAGAGAGAGAGAGAGCGTGAAATAAAATAATTTAAGTGCTGGGTTGTGCAAGATTAATTGTTTATCATGGTTAGTATATCTTAGTATACCAGATTTTATTATTTTGTTACAAATGTTTCTTTTGGAGGGTAAAAAACCTGTAATTCTTATCAATGTTTAGGTTCAGATAAATGGGAACACGCCCCGAGGCATAAAACGTGCATGTTTGGCACACATTTTTAAAATATGTCTTTTAAATATGTTTATATGAATAAAGGGTAATGTCATTGGTAAAAGTTACAAGTACGAGTGAGTTATTTCAGGTAACACATTTTGCCATTACTGGTTCGTTAACCCGAATCTTGGACCGAAAGGTAAGCTTAATCTCATATGTTGTTACACAGACTTCCATCATGGCGTCCGAAATTATTCAATGTTGTATTTGCTTAGTAAATTTTATGTGACACTAATTTGTATAATCACAGGTTACACTCTGAAAACGTAACATACCTTTACTATTCAGCACAGCTTAATAACCTATAATCTTAAATATCTAAACATATATTGAACAAATTATGTATTCTTTTAAATTTTTTTTGGGTGTCTGACTTTGAATCATTATTAAAATAGCAACTCATTTATAAAAATAACATTAACTTTACTAAATGAAAATTTAATTGTTGCTATTAATATTTTAATAAAAATAACATTTACTTTAAGAATATTTATGATTTCTAATGATACACCCAATTTGTAAAATTGAAGAGAAGAAAATTATTTTTTTAACACCAATTTACAATCACATCTTTTACTATGAATATTTATACTATTTACATTTAAGTCTTTACTATCTTATATTCTGTTTTTTATGAGTTCCTTGCACAAAAATATAATTGTCCATTTGTCACCTGCATATTGTCGAAGTTACTGTTGCGTGTGTATGTGTCTGTGCGCCTCCTGAATGGGATAATGACGATGATGATGATGATGCTGATGCATCCTCGGTAATCTGTAGTAGCATGTTGTTGATGACAGTCCTGTGTTCCTCCATCAATTGTGGTGTATTGCAGATGATGGTGATGATGATGGTATTCACATCAGTCAACAGATGCACATAGTGACGGTGTATGAAACTTCCATGACCAAAACTGTCATGTCATGGCTAGCGTCTCCTGAGTGGTAAGGAGGCTTCCAAGTATTCTACGATACCTTTTTAAGTTGTGATTATACAAATTAGTGTCACATAAATTTACTTAGCAAATACAACATTGAATAATTTCGGGCGCCATGATGGAAGTATGTGTAACAACATATGAGATTAAGCTTACCTTTCGGTCCAAGATTCGGGTTAACGAACCAGTAATGGCAAAATCTGTTACCTGAAATAACTCACTCGTACTTGTAACTTTTACCAATGACATTACCCTTTATTCATATAAACATATTTAAAAGACATATTTTAAAAATGTGTGCCAAACATGACGTTTTACGCCTCGGGGCGTGTTCCCATTTATCTGAACCTAAACATTGATAAGAATTACAGGTTTTTTACCCTCCAAAAGAAACATTTGTAACAAAATAATAAAATCTGGTATACTAAGATATACTAACCATGATAAACAATTAATCTTGCACAACCCAGCACTTAAATTATTTTATTTCACGCTCTCTCTCTCTCTCTCTCTCTCACTCTCTCTCTCTCTCACCCTCTCATTCTCTGGTACAATATTTTATTTTACGAGCTCATTTGAATGAAATTTGAATTGGTCATTATAATGATGTTGATGTACTTAAATGATAAAATATAGGAACGGTCTCACCAAAATATCGGACAGGTCTCACCGCACTGCTAGGATCCGTCTATCGTGCACAATCTCTTCTCTTTTACTTCGCCTTCGGGCCCACACCGTCGTGTCCACCCTCGAAAACACTTTGGGCAGATTTTAGCCGCACGCAGTTCGACGATCCATTGGCCGATGACACCTGATCAATTGTTTACCACCCCAACATTTCTGGTATTTTGAAAATAATTATTTAACCACTTTTGGTGGTGTAAAAGTTAAAAATTCACTCTTAGTGAATCTCTGCCGGCCAGCTACGTTCACTGTCCAGGAGAAAATGACACAGAGTCTTTGTTTAACATTGCGTACGTGGGGCAAAAACTACGTCACCAGGCTTTTGTTCGTTGTTTACAGCCTCGAGTTGTTTACAGAAATATGCATTCCTTCAGCTGACGTCATCAGGGCTAGTCTCGTTATCTCTATCTGTGACACACGGTTTTTTGCAGTGTTTACCGTTTTACAATGAAAGCGATCAGAATCCTGTCAATTCCAGTCTGCGTTGTATAAAATAATTATATAGTCCACTCACCAAAACTTTATAGGGATTATGAAATATTACAAAATTTATTACCAAATAATTGTTAAAATAAATAAATACAATAATTATGGTTTTTTGGACCATATTTTTATAAATGTTAGATTGTACCAGAATTGTACCATCACAAAACCCCCTCAATGAAAGATTTTGTGCCGAAGCATAAAAACTTTCATTGACGCATTTGTACTTCCTAAAGGGATCAGCCAGGATATGTCGCCACAACCCCCTTACAATTTATATAAAAAAAATCAATAACTCACCCGTGGTCCAATGACGATGACAGTACCTGCATGACCTTACTGGACTTCTCCTTCGAGATCCCAACACCATAAGGCCAATCAGGCGCGTAACGTTCCTGCTCTGACGCGCTGGCCAGCTCAGGACCGCCGTCATAACATCACCAAACACTGAAACAATAAATTAAAAATATCAAAATGGTGGCTTGGTATATTACTCTATCCTTAACTGATCTGTTTCCCCTTAGCTATGTGCTGGTTTGCGTTAATAAGCACTGGGTTTGCTTGAAATACTAGAAATATAAATACAAAAAATGTAAAATACAAGATTTATATAGAATTGCCATTCTCTTCATGGACTACCCTGAATTGTAAAAATTGTTTCGATTCCCATCGATAATTATTAACTCTTTCTGTTTCATAATTAATGTAATTATAAAAGAAACAAATATTTAAATAAAATACATGGAAATCCACATATAAATCCCCAATATTACTTAAATCTTCCAAATACTACTCAAACATGGAGAAAAACATTTTATAGAAAAAAATAATTAATAAAATCTTATTGAAATTAATATTATTATTATTATTTTTAACAGTTATTAACTGGCACTGTTAATAATATTTACCCCTCTTTCTCCTCCACACACACTATTTCCCCCCCCCCCCCTGAACTGTTGCGTTCAGTTGCCTCCACAAGGACTGAGGCAGAAGGAGTGAGCACTTTTTTCTTTTCTCTCTCTCCCATCCTTGCTTCAGCTTTATAAAACCTTCAGGGTATGTACCCCTACTTTCATTCCTAATAATATGCCCCTAAGGTCTACCACCCCAACCGAGGTGAAGTAGCCTATGCAAACAAAGAATCTTAGATTCCCCTGAACCTCCCAATAAATTTCCAAATTTTAACCAATTTTATAGGCAACCAACCATGGTCAGGGTTACAATTGCTGGCCACAGCTGGTTGTCGTCCAGAACCACGATTAGTGTTGGTAAGACAGTAATCACCCGAAATATGGGGAATCGCAATAATATGACACATTGTGTCTTATGTAGTTCCACTGGAACTACCCTACAACTAACAGGTTATACACATAAATCCATTATAAGACTACCACAAATTACAAACATAATAATCATATTATCACTGTTCATAAAGCAGTCTCAATATATCACCATAGTATCACTATGTCCTTTTAACCCCATAAGGTTGTTAATTCAATATAAAACTTTAGTTTACATAACTAAATTTGTAGACACTTTCCAAGTCCCAACTTTCACTTTTCTAAAACTAAGACCTTCTCACTATAGGATAACAATGGATCATCTTATATACCTAGGTTATATATATAAAAAAAAATATAACTCCGTAATGAGTTAAAATTTTAAGTTTCAAAATTTTCTAAGTTCTATTCTATAATTTCTAGAATAAAATCAAATCAATGTTCGTGGGAAAAATGCCAATCAGTTTTTTTTTTTTTTTTTTTTTTTATCCCACGAATTAGTGGTCCCCTCCCCGTTCAACAATAAGATTAAATTTCTACTTGCAACCAATTTTGTGGAGTAAGACCATCGTTGCTTTCACCTCCATATGGCAGTTCCACCAACCATGGTCTGCCTCCAAAGTTTCCAAAATCCACGATCAGAGGTGGTGAGTCTGTGATCACCCGAAAATGGGGGAGAGTCGCTTCAAAAAAAAAAATAATATACCAAATTAATACTCATACACTCGCTAAATAAAACAATAATATTTATAAGATATACCTAAGATGACCAGTACAATTTTAAATTTGTAGCATTGTGTGTTCCTACTATCTCTCCAGTTACATTGTTCTGCAACACATAAGAATTTTGCATTTTAATCTCTACTACCTCATACGGTCCTTCATATAGTTGAAAGAACTTCTTAGTTTCTTTGTCTTGCGCACTCGATAAGTCATGCCTTTTTACTAATACCATTTGTCCTATATTATACTTAACCCACGTACCTCTTGCGTCGTGTCTACGTTTTCTTTGTTCACCCTTGCTGATTAAGTTTTCGTTAGCCAACCGGATTTTAATGTTTACATCAGGTGCCCTGCTCTCAGGTGGATAGTTGAACAGTTGTTCCAAAATTCTTGGGGGGCGTGTTCCTCTTACCAACTCATGGGGTGTATAGCCGGTGGACTCGTGGGTGGTACTGTTTAGCCAAGTTTCTACCTTTCTTACATACAATGGCCATTCGCTGTGTTTAGCGTGACAATAGGCTCTGAAGATCCTGCCTATTTCTCTCATTACACGCTCAGCCTGGTTGGACTGGGGATGATACACAGCCGTACGCTTCGTGAGGATGCCTTCCCATCCTAAAGTCTGGCGCCATATTCCACTGATGAACTGCGGCCCATGGTCTGATAAAATTACCTTTGGCTTACACACGTTAATCATATAATATTTCGTCACCTTTTCACTCAATACCTTACTGGTAGCTCTTTTCACGCCATACAATTTTACATATTTTGAGAAAGTGTCAAGCAATACAATATAAACTACTCCGCCTCTACCCTTCGGGAATGGTCCAAACAAATTCACAGCAACTAAATCAAAAGGTCTTTCTACCTTAATATAATTTAACTCACCTTCCACTCTGTAGTTTACCACCTTCGACTTTTGACACAAGTCACAACTCCTCAGCAGCTGTCTCACTCGCCTCTCCATATTCCTGAAAATACATGATTCTTTTCAAACATTCACACACTTTTTAGCCCCAAAATGACCATATCTTATATGGCAATCCCAAATAATCTTCTCTTCCAACACTGCTGGCACCACTAATCTCCAATCACGCTCACCCCCTACTACCTTCTTAAACAACAACCCTTTGTAGATTTGAAAATATTGATTGTACTCTGATTCATCCAACTCCGTCTCCAAACTGTGTATTATTTTCCCAGACTTACCATCTGCTCTCTGCATGGTTTTGATATCCTTCAACTCTTCTCCAAAGATCCTGTCTTCTCTGCTAATCTGAAAAATTTCAAGTTCTTTTAAATCGCTACCTGTTTTATTATTTTCACAATCTACTCTGGAAAGAGTGTCGGGTACCTTATTCTCGGTTCCTTTAATATACTCCCACTCGAAGTTGTACTCCTGCAAAACAAGTACCCACCTGGTTAATCGACTGTGAGCAAGTTTACAAGTATTGAGGAATGACCAAGCTTTATGATCTGTTCGAATAATTGTTTTGTTGCCTAAGGTGTAAGTCCTGAATTTGCTGACTGCAAACACAATACTGAGCAATTCTTTCTCCGTTGTGGTATAATTCTTTTCTGCAGGCAATAATGATCGGCTGGCGAACGCAATGGTTAGATGTTCCCTCTCCTCATCCTCCTGATACAGCTCCGCGCCTACAGCTACATTGCTGGCGTCCGTCTGCAAATAAAACATTTTATCAAAATCCGGATGGTTCATCATAATCATATTACTAAATTTTCGTTTTATTTCTTCAAAGGCTCCACGCTCCACGTCTCCCCACTTCCATTGCCTGTTCTTCTGCAATACGGCACTTAACTTTGCAGTGATATGTGCGTAGTTCCTTTGAAATTTCCTATAAAAGTTGCACAGCCCAAGAAAACTCTGAAGTTGTTTGATGTTTCGTGGTTCAGGGAAGCGCATAATAGATTCGACCTTGTCCGGGTTGGCGGAAATTCCTTCCGATGTAATAATGAATCCTACTAAATTAATCTTTGTTTGTAAAAATCTGGACTTGTCCCAATTTACGGTTAAGCCTCCCGCTTCTAATTTTTCTAACACATACTTTAAATGTTCTAAATGGTCTTCAAATATCCGTGACGCTATCAAAATGTCGTCCACATATACTGTGAGAAAATCTAAATCTTTTGGTCTCAAAATTCTATCCAAATATTTAATGAAACTAGCTACGCTGGTATTTAGCCCAAATGGTAGTCGCTTAAACTGATAATTTCTCCCATTAAATAAAAATGCTGTGTATGGCCTACTTACCTCTGCTAATGGCACTTGCCAATATCCGGCCGTCAGATCCAATGATGTCATGAACCTCACTCCACTAAACTTTTAAAATATTTCATTAATGGATTCCGGTGATTCTCGGTCTGGTATAATGATCTGATTTATGTTCCTTGCATCTAAACACAACCTTACTCCTCCGTCCTTTTTAATTACCACCACTAATGGATTTGAGTAGTGAGATACTGACCTCTCGATGATTCCACCTTCCATCATCTTATCCAACTCCTCTTGCACCACTCGTCTTTTAGAGAGAGGCACTGGATAGCTCCGCTGCATGAATGGTGTGTGTTCCTTAACCTGTAACATACATTCATAATTTTTGCCCTTCCTGGAATATCGGCAAACACTCTCTTAAACTGCTCTATTACCTGCCATAACGCTACACGTTGGCCACTCCTTACCACCTCATCCCCACTACAGAATTCATCCGCCCTTATCTCCCATACTGCATTTATTTATATGGCTCATTTCATTATCAACATCTTCAAAATACTCACCCTCTCTACAAAAATTTACTTTAGTATCTAAGTTATTCTCAACTACTCGTTTCTGTAACAATTTCATACCAGTTGTTCTAACTTTATTTATCACATTTTCAAAATTAATTTTAACAGACCGATCACCCCCATCTAACTCTAACACCTTCTTTAAAATTTATTACAGCTTTATTTCTTTGTAAAAAATCATTTCCCA
Organism: Magicicada septendecula; assembly: GCA_034769895.1. NCBI lineage: Eukaryota > Metazoa > Arthropoda > Insecta > Hemiptera > Cicadidae > Magicicada > Magicicada septendecula. The sequence continues at coordinate 438,819,610 of CM068369.1, read as the reverse complement.
AAATCATGTCTAAACTTAACCCCTTGACTACCAAAAATGTATTATCAAAATTCATATCTCCAATTGAGAAACTTAAGTGTATCTGTTTTGTCACCCTTTTACTACGTACCCCCGTGACTCCTATTACTGTAACCCCTGCTACGGGTAGAACTGGAATATTCTTTTTAAATTCTTTTAACTCACTTAAAATGTTCTCGGCTATTACTGAAATTTCACTTCCTGTATCAACAAGTGTTTTAAATTTCCTATTTTCTATTGTTACCTGGATTTCCGTGAGTCCAACTCTCACCTCCAATGTTGTGTTGCTCTCCTCCTCCATCAAGTCAGCAACGATATCAGTTGTTATAACGTTAGATTGTACGTCTTCTAATGGTCGGACCTCATGTGCTTCCCTGAACAGTGGTTGGGTCCTATTTACCACTGTCGACTTCAGTTTTCCGGCTGTGGCCTGTTATTACTGGTGGTGGGTACCTGGTGTCCCCTTGTCGGTCCCTGGTTGTGATGTTGTGTTCCTCGGGTACTCGGTGCTCCCCTGGTTGTTGGTACGAACTGCTTTGCGTTGTTACTCCTTGCTTCATTTCTTGGCGTTTTGCATTGGTAACAGTGTTGCATGTTGGCACAATTTCCCTTCCTGCAACTAGAACAACTCCAATCGCCTGGTTGCTGTAAATCAGTACGATAATTCATTTTATTACCATTATTATTATAATAAGGCCTTAGCCGATTAAACTCGATGTTATGACTAGTCATATTCTGTTGAATGGGTCGTCTACCCATTTCGCGGTCACTGATGCTTTGTAGTATATCTAATACTTTTTCAAGCTCATTCAAATTCTCTATTTCTTTGGTCATTAGAGTAACCTACACCTCTCTTGGTAAGTGCTTACTCACGTATGTAATGAATGACTTAAATGGTATGGGCGGCTCTAAATATTTTGCCTCGTTGTAAAGTTTGGTTACGTATATTGTAATGTTATTGTTATTAGGGTTACGTCCCATGGAATTACCCACTCTCATAATGCGGCTTCTTAAAGTCTCCTGCTCTTCTTCCATCCAATATTTACCCTTATACGCTTTTTCAAAAGTGTCATAACAATCCCATTCTAACCTATGAGCCTCAGCCCATATTACTGAATTGCCCTTGAAACATTTGACTATTTTAGTTAATTTCACTTCCCAACTACTACTACTAAAATAATGTAATCCCGTGTCTGATTTTAAAAACGCATGGGATGTATCACCCTGTTTTCATGGCTAAAATTTTCTAGTTCTATTTCTTTATAGAAATCCCTAGTCCCTATCACACTATCATTAATACTTGAAATATTTTTATGAATTTCCCCCCTTAACTCATTTTTTACACTGGTTAAACTATTAGCAATTAAATCATATTTATCATGCACATCCATATTATTTTGTATAGCTAAATCATCAATTTCTTTGATCTTACTTTGTAACAGACTTAATCTACTCTTGGTATTTCTTTCATGTTCTGATATGGTATTATCTATAGTTTCGATATTCTTTGTAATATCTACTACATTTGACTCAATTTCCTCTAAGTGACTTTGGAAAACATTTGTTTTCAGTTCTACTTGGTTACTCACTAAAACATTTGTTTTAATCTCTATTTGACTTTCTACAAAAGTTAAACACTTCTGTTCTATTTCTGTATTTTGTGACGCTAACTGGCTTTTAACTGTGTCATTAACTGTCTCATAAATTAGATAAATTTTAGTATCTAAATTACTTATTGTATTATTGAATTTCTCATTAACAATTTCTAATGTGGTTTTCTGGATGTTATCACAACGTGTTTCTATAGTGTTAATTCTCTCATCAAAGTAATAATTTTGGCTTTTAATTTCGTTTTTTATTTCATCTAACTTTACATCGAATTTGTTACTTTGTTCATCGAATTTATTTAATAATAACTGCATCATTGCAGCCGTACCATCTGTCTTATGTACGTCTTGACTACTTGAGATGGAGGTTATTGGTATTGTCTCTGATTGTACAAATGCAGTCGTACTCGACTCGCCCATCTGACTAGTTTGTGTTAATGGAACATCCATCTCACTAGTCAAATCTACATCAGTTGTACTGATTTCTATAGTTTTATTGTCATTGGTATTCATGTTTGCTATTTTATCTCTAACACATATAGGTTTATAACCTAGTAATTTAACTCTATCTTACTCACATGTTTGCGTACTTTTGCAATTACTTCAGGTAGTTATTTCGCTTTCCTGGTAGGTGTACTCCGCATAAAATTAAGTTTTATGTCGAGTCCCTGTTATTACGGGAGCCAAATGTGATTATACATTCCCTTTTCGGAAAGCGCCCAAATGTGATTATACAAATTAGTGTCACATAAAATTTACTTAGCAAATACAACAGTGAATAATTTCGGGCGCCATGATGGAAGTCTGTGTAACAACATATGAGATTAAGCTTACCTTTCGGTCCAAGATTCGGGTTAACGAACCAGTAATGGCAAAATGTGTTACCTGAAATAACTCACTCGTACTTGTAACTTTTACCAATGACATTACCCTTTATTCATATAAACATATTTAAAAGACATATTTTAAAAATGTGTGCCAAACATGCACGTTTTACGCCTCGGGGCGTGTTCCCATTTATCTGAACCTAAACATTGATAAGAATTACAGGTTTTTTACCCTCCAAAAGAAACATTTGTAAAAAAATAATAAAATCTGGTATACTAAGCTATACTAACCATGATAAACAATTAATCTTGCACAACCCAGCACTTAAATTATTTTATTTCACGCTCTCTCTCTCTCTCTCCCTCTCATTCTCTGGTACAATATTTTATTTTATGAGCACATTTGAATGAATTTTGAATTGGTCATTATAATGATGTTGATGTACTTAAATGATAAAATATAGGAACGGTCTCACCAAAATATCGGACAGGTCTCACCGCACTGCTAGGATCCATCTATCGTGCACAATCTGTTCCCTTTTACTTCATCTTCGGGCCCACACCGTCGTGTCCACCCTCGAAAACACTTTGGGCAGATTTTAGCCGCACGCAGTTCGACGATCCATTTGCCGATGACACCTGTTCAATTGATTACCGCCCCAACATTTCTGGTATTTTGAAAATAATTATTTAACCACTTTTGGTGGTGTAAAAGTTAAAAATTCACTCTTAGTGAATCTCTGCCGGCCGGCTACGTTCACTGTCCAGGAGAAAATGACAGAGTCTTTGTTTAACATAACGTAGGTGGGGCAAAAACTACGTCACCAGGCTTTTGTTCGTTGTTTACAGCCTCGAGTTGTTTACAGAAATATGCATTCCTTCAGCTGACGTCATCAGGGCTAGTCTCGTTATCTCTATCTGTGACACACGGTTTTTTGCAGTGTTTACCGTTTTACAATGAAAGCGATCGGAATCCTGTCAATTCCAGTCTGCATTGTATAACATAATTATATAGTCCACTCACCAAAACTTTATAGGGATTATGAAATATTACAAAATTTATTACCAAATTATTGTTAAAATAAATAAATACAATAATTATGGTTTTTTGGACCATATTTTTATAAATGTTAGATTGTACCAGAATTGTACCATCACAAAACCCCCTCAATGAAAGATTTTGTGCCGAAGCATAAAAACTTTCATTGACGCATTCGTACTTCCTAAAGGGATCAGCCAGGATATGTCGCCACAACCCCCTTACAATTTATATAAAAAAAAATCAATAACTCACCCGTGGTCCGATGACGATGACAGTACCTGCATGACCTTACTGGACTTCTCCTTCGAGATCCCAACACCATAAGGCCAATCAGGCGCGTAACGTTCCTGCTCTGACGCGCTGGCCAGCTCAGGACCGCCGTCATAACATCACCAAACACTCAAACAATAAATTAAAAATATCAAAATGGTGGCTTGGTATATTACTCTATCCTTAACTGATCTGTTTCCCCTTAGCTATGTGCTGGTTTGCGTTAATAAGCACTGGGTTTGCTTGAAATACTAGAAATATAAATACAAAAAATGAAAATACAAGAATTATATAGAATTGCCATTCTCTTCATGGACTACCCTGAATTGTAAAAATTGTTTCGATTCCCATCGATAATAATTACTCTTTCTGTTTCATAATTAATGTAATTATAAAAGAAACAAATATTTAAATAAAATACATGGAAATCCACATATAAATCCCCAATATTACTTAAATCTTCCAAATATTACTCAAACATGGAGAAAAACATTTTATAGAAAAAAATAATTAATAAAATCTTATTGAAATTAATATTATTATTATTATTTTTAACAGTTATTAACTGGCACTGTTAATAACATTTACCCCTCTTTCTCCTATACACACACACACTATTTCCCCCCCCCCGAACTGTTGCGTTCAGTTGCCTCCACAAGGACTGAGGCAGAAGGAGTGAGGACTTTTTTCTTTTCTCTCTCTCCCATCCTTGTTTCAGCTTTATAAAACCTTCAGGGTATGTACCCCTACTTTCATTCCTAATAATATGCCCCTAAGGTCTACCACCCCAACCGAGGTGAAGTAGCCTATGCAAACAAAGAATCTTAGATTCCCCTGAACCTCCCAATAAATTTCCAAATTTTAACCAATTTTATAGGCAACCAACCATGGTCAGGGTTACAATTGCTGGCCACAGCTGGTTGTCGTCCAGAACCACGATAAGTGTTGGTAAGACAGTAATCGCCTGAGATATGGGGAATCGCAATAATATGACACATTGTGTCTTATGTAGTTCCACTGGAACTACCCTACAACTAACAGGTTATACACATAAATCCATTATAAGACTACCACATATTACAAACATAATAATCATATTATCACTGTTCATAAAGCAGTCTCAATATATCACCATAGTATCACTATGTCCTTTTAACCCCATAAGGTTATTCAATATAAAACTTTAGTTTACATAATTAAATTTGTAGACACTTTCCGAGTCCCAACTTTCACTTTTCTAAAACTAAGACCTTCTCACTATAGGATAACAATGGATCATCTTATATACCTAGGTTATATATATAAAAAAAAATATAACTCCGTAATGAGTTAAAATTTTAAGTTTCAAAATTTTCTAAGTTCTATTCTATAATTTCTAGAATAAACTCAATGTTCGTGGGAAAAATGCCAATCCGTTTTTTTTTTTTTTTTTTTTTTTTTAATCCCACGAATTAGTGGTCCCCTCCCCGTTCAACAATAAGATTAAATTTCTACTTGCAACCAATTTTGTGGAGTAAGACCATCGTTGCTTTCACCTCCATATGGCAGTTCCACCAACCATGGTCTGCCTCCAAAATTTCCAAAATCCACGATCAGAGGTGGTGAGTCTGTGATCACCCGAAAATTTGGGAGAGTCCCTTCAAAAAAAAAAAAAAAAATTCCAAATTAATACTCATACACTCGCTAAATAAAACAATAATATTTATAAGATATACCTAAGATGACCAGTACAATTTTAAATTTGTAGCATTGTGTGTTCCTACTATCTCTCCAGTTACATTGTTCTGCAACACATAAGAAATTTGCATTTTAATCTCTACTACCTCATACGGTCCTTCATATAGTTGAAAGAACTTCTTAATTTCTTTGTCGTGCGCACTCGATAAGTCATGCCTTTTTACTAATACCATTTGTCCTATATTATACTTAACCCACTTACCTCTTGCGTCGTGTCTACGTTTTCTTTGTTCACCCTTGCTGATTAAGTTTTCGTTAGCCAACCGGATTTTAATGTTTACATCAGGTGCCCTGCTCTCAGGTGGATAGTCGAACAGTTGTTCCAAAATTCTTGGGGGGTGTGTTCCTCTTACCAACTCATGGGGTGTATAGCCGGTGGACTTGTGGGTGGTACTGTTTAGCCAAGTTTCTACCTTTCTTACATACAATGGCCATTCGCTGTGTTTAGCGTGACAATAGGCTCTGAAGATCCTGCCTATTTCTCTCATTACACGCTCAGCCTGGTTGGACTGGGGATGATACACAGCCGTATGCTTCGTGAGGATGCCTTCCCATCCTAAATTCTGGCGCCATCTTCCACTGATGAACTGCGGCCCATGGTCTGATAAAATTACCTTTGGCTTACACACGTTAATCATATAATCTTTCGTCACTTTTTCACTCAATACCTTACTGGTAACTCTTTTCACGCTATACAATTTTACATATTTTGAGAAAGTGTCAAGCAATACAATATAAACTACTCCGCCTCTACCCTTCAGGAATGGTCCAAACAAATTCACAGCAACTAAATCAAAAGGTCTTTCCACCTTAATATAATTTAACTCACCTTCCACTCTGTAGTTTACCACCTTCGACTTTTTGACACAAGTCACAACTCCTCAGCAGCTGTCTCACTCGCCTCTCCATATTCCTGAAAATACATGATTCTTTTAAAACATTCACACAATTTTTAGCCCCAAAATGACCATATCTTATATGACAATCCCAAATAATCTTCTCTTCCAACACTGCTGGCACCACTAATCTCCAATCACGCTCACCCCCTACTACCTTCTTAAACAACAACCCTTTGTAGATTTGAAAATATTGATTGTACTCTGATTCATCCAACTCCGTCTCCAAACTGTGTATTATTTTCCCAGACTTACCATCTGCTCTCTGCATGGTTTTGATATCCTTCAACTCTTCTCAAAGATCCTGTCTTCTCTGCTAATCTGAAAAATTTCAATTTCTTTTAAATCCCTACCTGTTTTATTATTTTCACAATCTACTCTGGAAAGTGTGTCGGGTACCTTATTCTCGGTTCCTTTAATATACTCCCACTCGAAGTTGTACTCCTGCAAAACAAGTACCCACCTGGTTAGTCGACTGTGAGCAAGTTTACAAGTGTTGAGGAATGACCAAGCTTTATGATCTGTTCGAATAATTGTTTTGTTGCCTAAGATGTAAGTCCTGAACTTGCTGACTGCAAACACAATACTGAGCAATTCTTTCTCCGTTGTGGTATAATTCTTTTCTGCAGGCAATAATGATCGGCTGGCGAATGCAATGGTTAGATGTTCCCTCTCCTCATCCTCCTGATACAGCTCCGCGCCTACAGCTACATTGCTGGCGTCCGTCTGCAAATAAAACATTTTATCAAAATCCGGATGGTTCATCATAATCATATTACTAAATTTTTGTTTTATTTCTTCAAAGGCTCTACGCTTCACGTCTCCCCACTTCCACTGCCTGTTCTTCTGCAATACGGCACTTAACTTTGCGGTGATATGTGCGTAGTTCCTTTGAAATTTCCTATAAAAGTTGCACAGCCCAAGAAAACTCTGAAGTTGTTTGATGTTTCGTGGTTCAGGGAAGCGCATAATAGATTCGACCTTGTCCGGGTTGGCGGAAATTCCTTCCGATGTAATAATGAATCCTACAAAATTAATCTTTGTTTGTAAAAATCTGGACTTGTCCCAATTTACGGTTAAGCCTCCCGCTTCTAATTTTTCTAACACATACTTTAAATGTTCTAAATGGTCTTCAAATGTCCGTGACGCTATCAAAATGTCGTACACATATACTGTGAGAAAATCTAAATCTTTTGGTCTCAAAATTCTATCCAAACATTTAATGAAACTAGCTACGCTGGTATTTAGCCCAAATGGTAGTCGCTTAAACTGATAATTTCTCCCATTAAATAAAAATGCTGTGTATGGCCTACTTACCTCTGCTAATGGCACTTGCCAATATCCGGCCGTCAGATCCAATGATGTCATGAACCTCACTCCACTAAACTTTTAAAATATTTCTTTAATGGATTCCGGTGATTCTCGGTCTGGTATGATGATCTGATTTATGTTCCTTGCATCTAAACACAACCTTACTCCTCCGTCCTTTTTAATTACCACCACTAATGGATTTGAGTAGTGAGATACTGACCTCTCGATGATTCCACCTTCCATCATCTTATCCAACTCCTCTTGCACCGCTCGTCTTTTAGAGTAAGGCACTGGATAGCTCCACTGCATGAATGGTGTATGTTCCTTAATCTGTAACATACATTCATAATTTTTGCCCTTCCTGGAATATCGGCAAACACTCTCTTAAACTGCTCTATTACCTGCCATAATGCTATACGTTGGCCACTCCTTATCACCTCACCCCCACTACAGAATTCATCCGCCCTTATCTCCCATACTGCATTTATTTATATGGCTCATTTCATTATCAACATCTTCAAAATACTCACCCTCTCTACAAAAATTTACTTTAGTATCTAAGTTATTCTCAACTACTCATTTCTGTAACAATTTCATACCAGTTGTTCTAACTTTATTTATCACATTTTCAAAATTAATTTTAACAGACCGATCACCCCCATCTAACTCTAACACCTTCTCTTTAAAATTTATTACAGCTTTATTTCTTTGTAAAAAATCATTTCCCAAAATCATGTCTAAACTTAACCCCTGGACTACCAAAAATGTATTATCAAAATTCATATCTCCAATTGAGAAACTTAAATGTATCTGTTTTGTCACCCTTTTACTACGTACCCCCGTGACTCCTATTACTGTAACCCCTGCTACGGGTAGAACTGGAATATTCTTTTTAAATTCTTTTAACTCACTTAAAATGTTCTCGGCTATTACTGAAATTTCACTTCCTGTATCAACAAGTGTTTTAAATTTCCTATTTTCTATTGTTACCTGGATTTCCGTGAGTCCAACTCTCACCTCCAATGTTGTGTTGCTCTCCTCCTCCAACAAGTCAGCAACGATATCAGTTGTTATAACGTTAGATTGTACGTCTTCTAATGGTCGGACCTCATGTGCTTCCCTGAACAGTGGTTGGGTCCTATTTACCACTGTCGACTTCAGTTTTCCGGCTGTGGCCTGTTATTACTGGTGGTGGGTACCTGGTGTCCCCTTGTCGGTCCCTGGTTGTGATGTTGTGTTCCTCGGGTACTCGGTGCTCCCCTGGTTGTTGGTACGAACTGCTTTGCGTTGTTACTCCTTGGTTCATTTCTTGGCGTTTTGCATTGGTAACAGTGTTGCATGTTGGCACGATTTCCCTTCCTGCAACTAGAACAACTCCAATCGCCTGGTTGCTGTAAATCAGTACGATAATTCATTTTATTACCATTTTATTATAAAAGGCCTTGGCCGATTAAACTCGATGTTATGACTAGTCATATTCTGTTGAATGGGTCGTCTACCCATTTCGCGGTCACTGATGCTTTGTAGTATATCTAATACTTTTTCAAGCTCATTTAAATTCTCTATTTCTTTGGTCATTAGAGTAACCTGCACCTCTCTTGGTAAGTGCTTACTCACGTATCTAACGAATGACTTAAATGGTATGGGCGGCTCTAAATATTTTGCCTCGTTGTAAAGTTTGGTTACGTATATTGTAATGTTATTGTTATTAGGGTTACGTCCCATGGAATTACCCACTCCCATAATGCGGCTTCTTAAAGTCTCCTGCTCTTCTTCCGTCCAATATTTGCCCTTAAACGCTTTTTCAAAAGTGTCATAACAATCCCATTCTAACCTATGAGCCTCAGCCCATATTACTGAATTGCCCTTGAAACATTTGACTATTTTAGTTAATTTCACTTCCCAACTACTACTACTAAAATAATGTAATCCCGTGTCTGATTTAAAAAACGCATGGGATGTATCACCCTGTTTTCATGGCTAAAATTTTCTAGTTCTATTTCATTATAGAAATCCCTAGTCCCTATCACTCTATCATTAATACTTGAAATATTTTTATGAATTTCCCCCCTTAACTCATTTTTTACACTGGTTAAACTATTAGCAATTAAATCATATTTATCATGCACATCCATATTATTTTGTATAGCTAAATCATCAATTTCTTTGATCTTACTTTGTAACAGACTTAATCTACTCTTGGTATTTCTTTCATGTTCTGATATGGTATTATCTATAGTTTCGATATTCTTTGTAATATCTACTACATTTGACTCAATTTCCTCTAAGTGACTTTGGAAAACATTTGTTTTCAGTTCTACTTGGTTACTCACTAAAACATTTGTTTTAATCTCTATTTGACTTTCTACAAAAGTTAAACACTTCTGTTCTATTTCTGTATTTTGTGACGCTAACTGGCTTTTAACTGTGTCATTAACTGTCTCATAAATTAGATAAATTTTAGTATCTAAATTACTTATTTTATTATTGAATTTCTCATTAACAATTTCTAATGTGGTTTTCTGGATGTTATCACAACGTGTTTCTATAGTGATAATTCTCTCATCAAAGTAATAATTTTGGCTTTTAATTTCGTTTTTTATTTCATCTAACTTTACATCAAATTTGTTACTTTGTTCATCGAATTTATTTAATAATAACTGCATCATTGCAGCCGTACCATCTGTCTTATGTACGTCTTGACTACTTGAGATGGAGGTTATTGGTATTGTCTCTGATTGTACAAATGCAGTCGTACTCGACTCGCCCATCTGACTAGTTTGTGTTAATGGAACATCCATCTCACTAGTCAAATCTACATCAGTTGTACTGATTTCTATAGTTTTATTGTCATTGGTATTCATGTTTGCTATTTTATCTCTAACACATATAGGTTTATAACCTAGTAATTTAACCCTATCTTACTCACATGTTTGTGTACTTTTGCAATTACTTCAGGTAGTTATTTCGCTTTCCTGGTAGGTGTACTCCACATAAAATTAAGTTTTATGTCGAGTCCCTGTTATTACGGGAGCCAAATGTGATTATACAGTCCCTTTTCGGAAAGCGCCCAAATGTGATTATACAAATTAGTGTCACATAAAATTTACTTAGCAAATACAACAGTGAATAATTTCGGGCGCCATGATGGAAGTCTGTGTAACAACATATGAGATTAAGCTTACCTTTCGGTCCAAGATTCGGGTTAACGAACCAGTAATGGCAAAATGTGTTACCTGAAATAACTCACTCGTACTTGTAACTTTTACCAGTGACATTACCCTTTATTCATATAAACATATTTAAAAGACATATTTTAAAAATGTGTGCCAAACATGCACGTTTTACGCCTCAGGGCGTGTTACCATTTATCTGAACCTAAACATTGATAAGAATTACAGGTTTTTTACCCTCCAAAAGAAACATTTGTAAAAAAATAATAAAATCTGGTATACTAAGCTATACTAACCATGATAAACAATTAATCTTGCACAACCCAGCACTTAAATTATTTTATTTTACGCTCTCTCTCTCTCTCTCTCTCTCTCTCTCTCTCTCTCTCTCTCTCTCTCTCTCCCTCTCATTCTCTGGTACAATATTTTATTTTATGAGCTCATTTGAATGAATTTTGAATTGGTCATTATAATGATGTTGATGTACTTGAATGATAAAATATAGGAACGGTCTCACCAAAATATCGGACAGGTCTCACCGCACTGCTAGGATCCGTCTATCGTGCACAATCTGTTCCCTTTTACTTCGTCTTCGGGCCCACACCGTCGTGTCCACCCTCGAAAACACTTTGGGCAGATTTTAGCCGCACGCAGTTCGACGATCCATTGGCCGATGACACCTGTTCAATTGATTACCGCCCCAACATTTCTGGTATTTTGAAAATAATTATTTAACCACTTTTGGTGGTGTAAAAGTTAAAAATTCACTCTTAGTGAATCCCTGCCGGCCGGCTACGTTCACTGTCCAGGAGAAAATGACAGAGTCTTTGTTTAACATTGCGTAGGTGGGGCAAAAACTACGTCACCAGGCTTTTGTTCGTTGTTTACAGCCTCGAGTTGTTTACAGAAATATGCATTCCTTCAGCTGACGTCATCAGGGCTAGTCTCGTTATCTCTATCTGTGACACACGGTTTTTTGCAGTGTTTACCGTTTTACAATGAAAGCGATCGGAATCCTGTCAAATCCAGTCTGCGTTGTATAAAATAATTATATAGTCCACTCACCAAAACTTTATAGGGATTATGAAATATTACAAAATTTATTACCAAATAATTGTTAAAATAAATAAATACAATAATTATGGTTTTTTGGACCATATTTTTATAAATGTTAGATTGTACCAGAATTGTACCATCACAAAACCCCCTCAATGAAAGATTTTGTGCCGAAGCATAAAAACTTTCATTGACGCATTCGTACTTCCTAAATGGATCAGCCAGGATATGTCGCCACAACCCCCTTTCAATTTATATAAAAAAAAATCAATAACTCACCCGTGGTCCGATGACGATGACAGTACCTGCATGACCTTACTGGACTTCTCCTTCGAGATCCCAACACCATAAGGCCAATCAGGCGCGTAACGTTCCTGCTCTGACGCGCTGGCCAGCTCAGGACCGCCGTCATAACATCACCAAACACTGAAACAATAAATTAAAAATATCAAAATGGTGGCTTGGTATATTACTCTATCCTTAACTGATCTGTTTCCCCTTAGCTATGTGCTGGTTTGCGTTAATAAGCACTGGGTTTGCTTGAAATACTAGAAATATAAATACAAAAAATGTAAAATACAAGAATTATATAGAATTGCCATTCTCTTCATGGACTACCCTGAATTGTAAAAATTGTTTCGATTCCCATCGATAATAATTAACTCTTTCTGTTTCATAATTAATGTATTTATAAAAGAAACAAATATTTAAATAAAATACATGGAAATCCACATATAAATCCCCAATATTACTTAAATCTTCCAAACATTACTCAAACATGGAGAAAAACATTTTATAGAAAAAAATAATTAATAAAATCTTATTGAAATTAATATTATTATTATTATTTTTAACAGTTATTAACTGGCACTGTTAATAACATTTACCCCTCTTTCTCCTCCACACACACTATTTCCCCCCCCCTGAACTGTTGCGTTCAGTTGCCTCCACAAGGACTGAGGCAGAAGGAGTGAGCACTTTTTTCTTTTCTCTCTCTCCCATCCTTGTTTCAGCTTTATAAAACCTTCAGGGTATGTACCCCTACTTTCATTCCTAATAATATGCCCCTAAGGTCTACCACCCCAACCGAGGTGAAGTAGCCTATGCAAACAAAGAATCTTAGATTCCCCTGAACCTCCCAATAAATTTCCAAATTTTAACCAATTTTATAGGCAACCAACCATGGTCAGGGTTACAATTGCTGGCCACAGCTGGTTGTCGTCCAGAACCACGATTAGTGTTGGTAAGACAGTAATCGCCCGAAATATGGGGAATCGCAATAATATGACACATTGTGTCTTATGTAGTTCCACTGGAACTACCCTACAACTAACAGGTTATACACATAAATCCATTATAAGACTACCACATATTACAAACATAATAATCATATTATCACTGTTCATAAAGCAGTCTCAATATATCACCATAGTATCACTATGTCCTTTTAACCCCATAAGGTTGTTAATTCAATATAAAACTTTAGTTTACATAATTAAATTTGTAGACACTTTCCAAGTCCCAACTTACACTTTTCTAAAACTAAGATCTTCTCACTATAGGATAACAATGGATCATCTTATATACCTAGGTTATATATATAAAAAAAAAATATAACTCCGTAATGAGTTAAAATTTTAAGTTACAAAATTTTCTAAGTTCTATTCTATAATTTCTAGAATAAAATCAATGTTCGTGGGAAAAATGCCAATCCGTTTTTTTTTTTTTTTTTTTTTATCCCACGAATTAGTGGTCCCCCTCCCCGTTCAACAATAAGATTAAATTTCTACTTGCAACCAATTTTGTGGAGTAAGACCATCGTTGCTTTCACCTCCATATGGCAGTTCCACCAACCATGGTCCGCCTCCAAAATTTCCAAAATCCACGATCAGAGGTGGTGAGTCTGTGATCACCCGAAAATGTGGGAGAGTCCCTTAAAAAAAAAAAATAATATACCAAATTAATACTCATACACTCGCTAAATCAAACAATAATATTTATAAGATATACCTAAGATGACCAGTACAATTTTAAATTTGTAGCATTGTGTGTTCCTACTATCTCTCCAGTTACATTGTTCTGCAACACATAAGAATTTTGCATTTTAATTTCTACTACCTCATACAATGTTGAAAGGTCCTTCATATAGTTGAAAGAACTTCTTAATTTGTTTGTCGTGCGCACTCGATAAGTCATGCCTTTTTACTAATACCATTTGTCCTATATTATACTTAACCCACTTACCTCTTGTGTCATGTCTACGTTTTCTTTGTTCACCCTTGCTGATTAAGTTTTCGTTAGCCAACCGGATTTTAATGTTTACATCAGGTGCCCTGCTCTCAGGTGGATAGTCGAACAGTTGTTCCAAAATTCTTGGGGGGCGTGTTCCTCTTACCAACTCATGGGGTGTATAGCCGGTGGACTCGTGGGTGGTACTGTTTAGCCAAGTTTCTACCTTTCTTACATACAATGGCCATTCGCTGTGTTTAGCGTGACAATAGCCTCTGAAGATCCTGCCTATTTCTCTCATTACACGCTCAACCTGGTTGGACTGGGGATGATACACAGCCGTATGCTTCGTGAGGATGCCTTCCCATCCTAAAGTCTGGCGCCATCTTCCACTGATGAACTGCGGCCCATGGTCTGATAAAATTACCTTTGGCTTATACACGTTAATCATATAATCTTTTGTCACCTTTTCACTCAATACCTTACTGGTAGCTCTTTTCACGCTATACAATTTTACATATTTTGAGAAAGTGTCAAGCAATACAATATAAACTACTCCGCCTCTACCCTTCGGGAATGGTCCAAACAAATTCACAGCAACTAAATCAAAAGGTATTTCTACCTTAATACAATTTAACTCACCTTCCACTCTGTAGTTTACCACCTTCGACTTTTGACACAAGTCACAACTCCTCAGCAGCTGTCTCTCTCGCCTCTCCATATTCCTGAAAATACATGATTCTTTTAAAACATTCACACAATTTTTAGCCCCAAAATGACCATATCTTATATGACAATCCCAAATAATCTTCTCTTCCAACACTGCTGGCACCACTAATCTCCAATCACGCTCACCCCCTACTACCTTCTTAAACAACAACCCTTTGTAGATTTGAAAATATTGATTGTACTCTGATTCATCCAACTCCGTCTCCAAACTGTGTATTATTTTCCCAGACTTACCATCTGCTCTCTGCATGGTTTTGATATCCTTCAACTCTTCTTCAAAGAACCTGTCTTCTCTGCTAATCTGAAAAATTTCAATTTCTTTTAAATCCCTACCTGTTTTATTATTTTCACAATCTACTCTGGAAAGAGTGTCGGGTACCTTATTCTCGGTTCCTTTAATATACTCCCACTCGAAGTTGTACTCCTGCAAAACAAGTACCCACCTGGTTAGTCGACTGTGAGCAAGTTTACAAGTGTTCAGGAATGACCAAGCTTTATGATCTGTTCGAATAATTGTTTTGTTGCCTAAGATGTAAGTCCTGAACTTGCTGACTGCAAACACAATACTGAGCAATTTTTTCTCCGTTGTGGTATAATTCTTTTCTGCAGGCAATAATGATCGGCTGGCGAACGCAATGGTTAGATGTTCCCTCTCCTCATCCTCCTGATACAGCTCCGCGCCTACAGCTACATTGCTGGCGTCCGTCTGCAAATAAAACATTTTATCAAAATCCGGATGGTTCATCATAATCATATTACTAAATTTTTGTTTTATTTCTTTAAAGGCTCTACGCTCCACGTCTCCCCACTTCCATTGCCTGTTCTTCTGCAATACGGCACTTAACTTTGCGGTGATATGTGCGTAGTTCCTTTGAAATTTCCTATAAAAGTTGCACAGCCCAAGAAAACTCTGAAGTTGTTTGATGTTTCGTGGTTCAGGGAAGCGCATAATAGATTCGACCTTGTCCGGGTTGGCGGAAATTCCTTCCGATGTAATAATGAATCCTACAAAATTAATCTTTGTTTGTAAAAATCTGGACTTGTCCCAATTTACGGTTAAGCCTCCCGCTTCTAATTTTTCTAACACATACTTTAAATGTTCTAAATGGTCTTCAAATGTCCGTGACGCTATCAAAATGTCGTACACATATACTGTGAGAAAATCTAAATCTTTTGGTCTCAAAATTCTATCCAAACATTTAATGAAACTAGCTACGCTGGTATTTAGCCCAAATGGTAGTCGCATAAACTGATAATTTCTCCCATTAAATAAAAATGCTGTGTATGGCCTACTAACCTCTGCTAATGGCACTTGCCAATATCCGGCCGTCAGATCCAATGATGTCATGAACCTCACTCCACTAAACTTTTAAAATATTTCTTTAATGGATTCCAGTGATTCTCGGTCTGGTATGATGATCTGATTTATGTTCCTTGCATCTAAACACAACCTTACTCCTCCGTCCTTTTTAATTACCACCACTAATGGATTTGAGTAGTGAGATACTGACCTCTCGATGATTCCACCTTCCATCATCTTATCCAACTCCTCTTGCACCGCTCGTCTTTTAGAGTAAGGCACTGGATAGCTCCACTGCATGAATGGTGTGTGTTCCTTAATCTGTAACATACATTCATAATTTTTGCCCTTCCTGGAATATCGGCAAACACTCTCTTAAACTGCTCTATTACCTGCCATAACTCTATACGTTGGCCACTCCTTATCACCTCACCCCCACTACAGAATTCATCCGCCCTTATCTCCCATACTGCATTTATTTATATGGCTCATTTCATTATCAACATCTTCAAAATACTCACCCTCTCTACAAAAATTTACTTTAGTATCTAAGTTATTCTCAACTACTTGTTTCTGTAACAATTTCATACCAGTTGTTCTAACTTTATTTATCACATTTTCAAAATTAATTTTAACAGACCGATCACCCCCATCTAACTCTAACACCTTCTCTTTAAAATTTATTACAGCTTTATTTCTTTGTAAAAAATCATTTCCCAAAATCATGTCTAAACTTAACCCCTTGACTACCAAAAATGTATTATCAAAATTCATATCTCCAATTGAGAAACTTAAATGTATCTGTTTTGTCACCCTTTTACTACGTACCCCCGTGACTCCTATTACTGTAACCCCTGCTACGGGTAGAACTGGAATATTCTTTTTAAATTCTTTTAACTCACTTAAGATGTTCTCGGCTATTACTGAAATTTCACTTCCTGTATCAACAAGTGTTTTAAATTTCCTATTTTCTATTGTTACCTGGATTTCCGTGAGTCCAACTCTCACCTCCAATGTTGTGTTGCTCTCCTCCTCCAACAAGTCAGCAACGATATCAGTTGTTATAACGTTAGATTGTATGTCTTCTAATGGTCGGACCTCATGTGCTTCCCTGAACAGTGGTTGGGTCCTATTTACCACTGTCGACTTCAGTTTTCCGGCTGTGGCCTGTTATTACTGGTGGTGGGTACCTGGTGTCCCCTTGTCGGTCCCTGGTAGTGATGTTGTGTTCCTCGGGTACTCGGTGCTCCCCTGGTTGTTGGTACGAACTGCTTTGCGTTGTTACTCCTTGCTTCATTTCTTGGCGTTTTGCATTGGTAACAGTGTTGCATGTTGGCACGATTTCCCTTCCTGCAACTAGAATAACTCCAATCGCCTGGTTGCTGTAAATCAGTACGATAATTTATTTTATTACCATTATTATTATAATAAGGCCTTGGCCGATTAAACTCGATGTTATGACTAGTCATATTCTGTTGAATGGCTCGTCTACCCATTTCGCGGTCATTGATGCTTTGTAGTATATCTAATACTTTTTCAAGCTCATTTAAATTCTCTATTTCTTTGGTCATTAGAGTAACCTGCACCTCTCTTGGTAAGTGCTTACTCACGTATGTAACGAATGACTTAAATGGTATGGGCGGCTCTAAATATTTTGCCTCGTTGTAAAGTTTGGTTACGTATATTGTAATGTTATTGTTATTAGGGTTACGTCCCATGGAATTACCCACTCCCATAATGCGGCTTCTTAAAGTCTCCTGCTCTTCTTCCGTCCAATATTTACCCATAAACGCTTTTTCAAAAGTGTCATAACAATCCCATTCTAACCTATGAGCCTCAGCCCATATTACTGAATTGCCCTTGAAACATTTGACTATTTTAGTTAATTTCACTTCCCAACTACTACTACTAAAATAATGTAATCCCGTGTCTGATTTAAAAAACGCATGGAATGTATCACCCTGTTTTCATGGCTAAAATTTTCTAGTTCTATTTCATTATAGAAATCCCTAGTCCCTATCACTCTATCATTAATACTTGAAATATTTTTATGAATTTCCCCCCTTAACTCATTTTTTACACTGGTTAAACTATTAGCAATTAAATCATATTTATCATGCACATCCATATTATTTTGTATAGCTAAATCATCAATTTCTTTGATCTTACTTTGTAACAGACTTAATCTACTCTTGGTATTTCTTTCATGTTCTGATATGGTATTATCTATAGTTTCAATATTCTTTGTAATATCTACTACATTTGACTCAATTTCCTCTAAGTGACTTTGCAAAACATTTGTTTTCAGTTCTACTTGGTTACTCACTAAAACATTTGTTTTAATCTCTATTTGACTTTCTACAAAAGTTAAACACTTCTGTTCTATTTCTGTATTTTGTGACGCTAACTGGCTTTTAACTGTGTCATTAACTGTCTCATAAATTAGATAAATTTTAGTATCTAAATTACTTATTTTATTATTGAATTTCTCATTAACAATTTCTAATGTGGTTTTCTGGATGTTATCACAACGTGTTTCTATAGTGTTAATTCTCTCATCAAAGTAATAATTTTGGCTTTTAATTTCGTTTTTTATTTCATCTAACTTTACATCGAATTTGTTACTTTGTTCATCGAATTTATTTAATAATAACTGCATCATTGGAGCCGTACCATCTGTCTTATGTACGTCTTGACTACTTGAGATGGAGGTTATTGGTATTGTCTCTGATTGTACAAATGCAGTCGTACTCGACTCGCCCATCTGACTAGTTTGTGTTAATGGAACATCCATCTCACTAGTCAAATCTACATCAGTTGTACTGATTTCTATAGTTTTATTGTCATTGGTACTCATGTTTGCTATTTTATCTCTAACACATGTAGGTTTATAACCTAGTAATTTAACACTATCTTACTCACATGTTTGCGTACTTTTGCAATTACTTCAGGTAGTTATTTCGCTTTCCTGGTAGGTGTACTCCACATAAAATTAAGTTTTATGTCGAGTCCCTGTTATTACGGGAGCCAAATGTGATTATACAGTCCCTTTTCGGAAAGCGCCCAAATGTGATTATACAAATTAGTGTCACATAAAATTTACTTAGCAAATACAACAGTGAATAATTTCGGGCGCCATGATGGAAGTCTGTGTAACAACATATGAGATTAAGCTTACCTTTCGGTCCAAGATTTGGGTTAACGAACCAGTAATGGCAAAATGTGTTACCTGAAATAACTCACTCGTACTTGTAACTTTTACCAATGACATTACCCTTTATTCATATAAACATATTTAAAAGACATATTTTAAAAATGTGTGCCAAACATGCACGTTTTACGCCTCGGGGTGTGTTCCCATTTATCTGAACCTAAACATTGATAAGAATTACAGGTTTTTTACCCTCCAAATGAAACATTTGTAACAAAATAATAAAATCTGGTATACTAAGCTATACTAACCATGATAAACAATTAATCTTGCACAACCCAGCACTTAAATTATTTTATTTCACGCTCTCTCTCTCTCTCGCTCTCCCTCTCATTCTCTGGTACAATATTTTATTTTATGAGCTCATTTGAATGAATTTTGAATTGGTCATTATAATGATGTTGATGTACTTGAATGATAAAATATAGGAACGGTCTCACCAAAATATCGGACAGGTCTCACCGCACTGCTAGGATCCGTCTATTGTGCACAATCTGTTCCCTTTTACTTCGTCTTCGGGCCCACACCGTCGTGTCCACCCTCAAAAACACTTTGGGCAGATTTTAGCCGCACGCAGTTCGACGATCCATTGGCCGATGACACCTGTTCAATTGATTACCGCCCCAACATTTCTGGTATTTTGAAAATAATTATTTAACCACTTTTGGTGGTGTAAAAGTTAAAAATTCACTCTTAGTGAATCTCTGCCGGCCGGCTACGTTCACTGTCCAGGAGAAAATGACACAGAGTCTTTGTTTAACATTGCGTAGGTGGGGCAAAAACTACGTCACCAGGCTTTTGTTCGTTGTTTACAGCCTCGAGTTGTTTACAGAAATATGCATTCCTTCAGCTGACGTCATCAGGGCTAGTCTCGTTATCTCTATCTGTGACACACGGTTTTTTGCAGTGTTTGCCGTTTTACAATGAAAGCGATCGGAATCCTGTCAATTCCAGTCTGCGTTGTATAAAATAATTATATAGTCCACTCACCAAAACTTTATAGGGATTATGAAATATTACAAAATTTATTACCAAATAATTGTTAAAATAAATAAATACAATAATTATGGTTTTTTGGACCATATTTTTATAAATGTTAGATTGTACCGGAATTGTACCATCACAAACCTTATAAAAGAGAATATTTTGAATTTTCTAATTTCAATTGTTAATCATCAAGTAATTTCTTTGCAATATTTAATAAATCATTGATTGATTCTTTTACTATGTTTTAATTAATTATTTCATGTCATCAATGTCTCACTCCTCTTTTTAAAAATATCTTTATTGTGCAACCACATATACTTAACACAATGAACGCACAAAAATCCTACGAGGTAACTGGTGTTTAACACTATATAGTTGCATTGGGTACATGGTGGACAAAAGTGTATTCATTTATAATACTCATAACATTGCAATATCTATCAATATTTTTAATTTTTTCTAAATTAATAAAGGAATAATGTGGAAACACATTCAAATTAATGAAAAATTGTTTCCCCCTATTTATTTTATGGAGACTGGGCTCAACCCATCTATCAATTTACATGTCACAAATAATCACAAGGTGTAGGTTGAGCATCCTATGGAGCACTCCTCTAAAAACTAATCACTTTTTTCTTGTGATGCCTGTCACTTGACATATTTACACGAAGTTAAATAGCTTCATTCTGTTTAGCCTTTGCTAAGTCCAGTATTGTCAAGACATTCTAGTGTTTATGCAGACGTTTCTCATCCTTCTTGGCAAATCGCTGAACTTCATCTTTGACACAAGTACTCTCCAAATTCCTGTGAATATCCTCATTTCATAAGTACCATGGGGCCTTAACAATACACCTTAGTACTTTGTTTTGAAATGTCTGGATAATTTTTCTGTTACTTTTATTTCCGTATCCCCAAAGTTGTACACCATATGTCCAGACAGGTCTTAAAACTTGTTTATATACCAACAGTTTATTATGTACAGTCACCTGAGGAGCCAGTATATTTTTCTGAATTTTTGGTCAAGTTCAGTTCTTTTCTTTTTTACGTGTACCTTCCAACGTAACTCGGCATCTTATATCATGTGTAAGTACTTTGCACTGTTTTCATATGTTATCACTTGTCAGTTGATATCACAGTCATGTAATTAATTTTCCTACAGATAAAATTAACATGCACTGACTTGCCTTCATTTAGTTTTATCCACCATCTTTTAGCCCTAGAATTGACTTTGTCTGTGGCAGATTGTAGTTTCTCAGTTGCTTCTTCAATCCTGTTATCTTCTGCAACAATGGCAATGTCATCAGCAAAGGTGGTAACTATAGCCTCTTCACAGGTTATACAGCAGATATTGATGTGGTCCTAATACGCTGTCTTGTGAATTCTTTTACCCCCAAATGAAATGAGTAGCAGAAGTGAGGACTGAATGGTTACAGAGAGAAAGTGAAACCTTTAGATAATGATGCATTTAATTAACAATACATATAATAATAATATATTATACTGATGATGAGCTGTGAAGCTTGAAAGCACTAATCGGGAAGTTTTTACATAGTGGTGTACAACAGCATCATAATAATAAGAGATGTTGTAGCTATCACTATTGAGTGTCCATACAGAATGCAAGGAAGGTGGCCAGTGTTATGTTTCAGTTATTTATTATAATAAATATAACTCCATATCACTCATTTTGCAAGTATTGATGGTTAATCTAATAAACAATATTTCAGATTTCAGCCCAAAATGTGATATGATCAAAGCTGATAAGACATTGATAAAGGTTTTTCTGTGTATACAAACATAATACAAAAGTATGTGTATATATTTGTTTATAGAATGGTTTATGATGATTAAGAGTTTTGTGAAAAAAATTATAGATAACAGGCTGCTTAATACCTAGTTTATTAGTTTTTGTATAGTTATCTAATGAAACTGTTCATTACATGGAAAGGAATAGCAGTAAACACAGATCTATTTATTTCCATTAAAATCTAATAAATGTGTATTTTAATTTGTTGTTCTTGCTGTCTTGGAAAAGTAAATCATTAAGCAGACTGTAAGTTTTGTTTTAATTTAAAGAACAATAACATTTTGTCTTTTTTCTCAAGACAGTAAAATCAATTGCACAGCCTTTATTGACAAGTATTATACGAGTTCTGAGGGATGTGATCTAATTTACATACCCCCACACTTGACACTGTCTACTATAAATTGCTTAGCACCTTCTCAGAGAATGTACAGAACACAATGGAATCAACTCCAAGACATTTGGTTACTGGCTGTAAACTTCTATGTATCTTTCTTCTGCTTACGAGTTTAATCTCAGTAGGCAAGTTAAACTAAATTCAGATGGAATAGTACTATTATGCTTTAAGATTAATTTTTTAATCAATTACTGGTATATGAATTAAGTAGTTTAAAAATAGAGCACACATTTAAAGTGTATTGAATGTAATGAACTATACTTAGAAAAAAGTATTACTTATTTTATTACTTGTACAATATTAAGTAGCATAGAAAAATTAGCAGTAAGTAATTTATCTTTAAATAATTTGAATAAATGAAAAAAATTAAAGGCAAGTAATTCAGTTATACATATTTCATAGTGTATTAATCATATTTAACATCTTAGATATTTCGTAGGGTGTATCTATAAAATTCATAATTCATAAAAATAATTTCCAATTACTACACATAAAATTTTAGGTGCACATGCAACAGATTTGGGAGCTGACTCCATGGCTGACATGTTGTCTGAAGGATATGACATGATTCCTGATGATTCGATGAGCTTCATAAAAAGAAAGTACTTGTGGTTTGGGCCTAGATTAGGTCGCAAAAAGAGAACAACTGCATATGATGCCCAATTGGACAAAATCCTTGATGACGAAACTGTTGCTGAAGCAGTTAGGGAGTCACCATGGGCACTTGTTCCATTAAGAGGTAACTATTAATGTTTCTTCCTAAAAACTGTTATGCTAGATACTTTTATAACAAATGACATTGTTTAGAATAATAACAATAATAATAAAACAGATATCCTTTTTGCCAATGAACCAGTTTTGGAGAGGCAGGGTAGGCTGCCAGCTTGAACTTACAGCATACAGGAAAGTTAGTGTTGTCAGCACTGTCCTTCAGCCACCTGTTATTAACATGCTTATGCCACATGTTTATGTTCATTTCCATAGGCTGACTCGACATTGAGGAATAAAAACACAGCTTAAACTTATGGTGCTGCCCAGGAATTGAACCTGTGACCTTTTTATTAGTAATCAACATTTTATTATTTTTATTTAAAACTGTTTTAAAGAAACCTGTGGCTAAAACATACTGCTGGATACTGCAGTTGAATGCCATATGTCTCACATACACATATGCAGCCTGTCTTGTCTCTCCTAACCCTTTTTGTTGTCAGAAAAATGAGTTTACTAATTTAAAAATATAAATAAATAAAACTGGCTTTTATAAAATTAGGACAATGTAAGAATAAAAACCTATATCATTGCATTTAATTATGATTACAACTCTGTACCAAGAAAAAGGAACAAAGAAATCAGAAACCAACTGAAATAAGAAATACTAATTGAAAAGAATTTTATTTTAAAATGATGTAACAGTCCTCACATTTAGAGTCTTACAGAATAACTATAATTTTAAATAGTGAAACTCAAAATTTAATAAATGAGTATAGTATTTAAAAATAAGAAGGATGGCGCTTTTGAATGATGCATGTTGTTAGTAACAAGACATGGTAAGTACACACCCAAGCCCATAATTTGAAGTTATTTAGTTACACCCACCCATAAATTTATACTAATTGTACCAGGAAGCATATAAATTTGTTTCACACACACACAATTTAAAAAAATTATTTGAATGGAAGATCGGACTTATAGACGTTTTTCATCTGGAAACTTTATTCATTATGTTCAACACAGAATAAACGGAAACATAAAATCTTTTGCACAGATACAAAGCTCAAGTTATTTTATATTTTATTTTATTTATTAAAAATAATGTAAATGTTTTGAGTATTATTGAACAAATTACATGAATCATGGGTGTTATAAAAGACAATGTTTTCTTTTTCCATACTCTTATCAAATTTTTTTCACAAATTATTTCCGAACAATGCATATATTACATATAAAAAAGTCATGTGTGTGTGTGTGTGTGTGTGTGTGTGTGTGTTTCAATTACTTACAAAGAAAACAAGTAGTTACTGGAACAAAATCATTTGTGTTAAGTAAACATAGTGCTTTAAATTTTTTTAATTAATTTGCAGCATATGCCCGAAACACATTAAGTTTTACTCCTCGACTTGGCCGTAACTTAGAAGAAGATATTGACCATGGACAGGTAACAAGATTTGGAAGACAGCAAAAAGTGTTACCATTTTCTCCAAGACTGGGCCGTGATCTTTCTTCAAACCACAATGCAGAAACACATTAACATAATCTACAATAAAGATGCAGCAACCAAATTTTGATATTATTAATAAATTGTATTATTGTAAATTGTATTAATAAATGATATAAAATAAAATAAATATTTTCATAATCTTTATCTCCTTCTTGCAAACTCAGTTCTGCTGATTATAATTTGTTTAAAATACCTACATTCTTTCAGACCCACCTCTGTTTTTACTTAATCCAAGATTCTTTTTCTTAGTTTTCTCCTTGTATTTGTCCCATCATAGTTTCACTTTGAAACCACAGTCACTGAGGCCAAGGTGGTGGGAGAAACTATATCAAGGAGAACATTGTAAAGGAAGTTATCCCAATGACAAGATTAAAGAGCTGGCATTCCAGAGAGAATCTGTAGGGACCCATAGAAGACCATGTTGTCCAGTAACCTTAAATTTAATATGAATATATTTAAACAACTTAAAAGTCTTCCTTTAAATCTGCAAAAAAGTATATAATAGCCTTCTCAATTTTGTTTTATTTTCATAAACTTATACAGTCCGAAATATAGTTCCTTTAAATTCAGATTTTACACAGACAATTTCGTATTTTAAAAGAATATTGTCTGTGTTTTATAGACACTACCAAAGACAATTTTATCTGTATTCGAGATACATAAACTTAAAGAAAAAATTTGGTTAATGTCTTTAGGCACAACATTTTTTACAGGTTACAGTCCCTAGTTCCTTTGGTTACATCTATCATAATTGTATGTCTACAGTCTTCTCATTGTCCTTTCTCATATATCAACATTATTAATATGAATAACCTGCATTTGCTCCTTCATACATTTGTCTCAGAAGCTTGTAGAAATCCCACCACCCTCTGTCACTTTATCAATTCTTCAGAACCATCCAAATCTTTGGTTATACAAGATCACACGGTTTTCTTCATCCCTTTCTCAGATTTCATGGTACCTCAGAACAGAAGGCCTCATCATGCTAGAGAATGGATTGTTTTCTGCTTTCTCTAGTTCACTGGTATGTTTTAATTCTCGTGATTCGTTCTCATTGTGGTTTTCAATATCAGAATACTGTCATACAGTTGACCTTGCATTTACAACACAACAATATTACTGAAGTGTTTCTTTTCTTGTTATTTAACTATTGTTAAATAATTTATGAGTTTGTAAATTTTTCAGTAAATTCTTTACAGCTACAGTTTGATGCCAGTTTTTCAATTTTGTTATATCAATATCTTTATATAAAATAACAAATTAGATCCAAACAATTATTTATTGATTTTTCTTTCAAAGGTTCTTGGTTTAATACCACAACTTTGCACATTTCCTTTCTTTCAAATAGTAGGGGGATATAGTCCCTTACAGTTGATTTTTCTAGTACATATTATATTTAATCTTTATTCAAAAAGATGTTTAACTTTACTATTATTATATGCATCATACAGTGTCTATAGTACAGTGAGTAGTTCCAGTATGTTGGATTATTACAACATGAAGCTTATGAACCAGTTTAATGTAACTAAGCTATTTGGAGTTGATGCTAAACTACAAGTCTCAAAATGAATAAGAGAATCTGTAAAAATATATGCCACAGGCACTACAGAGAGTTCATCATTGTATGTATCTGTACTCACCATAGAAGTAGAGGTATTAAAATTCAATAAATGATTGCAAACTACTTTATGCTTTTCATTGCACTTGAAAAACTATATGGAAAGTCAGCAAACTTACAAAATTAATAATTTTAGATAAGGCATTATTTACAGACATACCAATAAACAACGTTAATCTGAAACACATCCTATGGCTCATATAACTAATAAACCTATGACAAACATGAAACATTTTAAATTAATGTTTTTTCAGAGATAACCATTGTACTGCTGTTAAAATGCAACACAGTACATAATAGGGAAATAATAAATTTTAAAAGAGAAAAGATACAAATTTAATATTAAATGGAACATGTCAATAAACTTACTAATGTCCCTAGTTCTGGGCGGCATTTGTCAAACTACCGACTTTATTCTTAATTACTACCCACATATATTTATATTTATATGTATAAATGTTACCATAATATGGTACTTACCGATTTCAATCACTGCCGGGCTCGTACTCTTCTTTTTAATATGCTTTTTACCTAAGGGGCCAGGATTCATTAACAGCGAGATTTTTTATACAAAGAAGGTGACACAAATGATAACACTGCTTTATACTGAAAGTAACTATCAAATTTTTAATTTCCCAAATAGATTTTGCATATACAACCATGTGGTCAAAATGGCGTCATACAATGTTATAAAAACAAAATGGTGGCTATTTTAATTTACTCTGTTAATTCTTACGATTCTCATTTTATCTCCAATCAAGGTTATTATGTACTCTTATCTTTAGCTGCAGCTCTAATTACTTATTATGTTTAAATCTCATTTACACACAAACCAATGCCCTCAGCATATATGTTCATGGCCATGAGCTCACTCACACACTCTCACACACATTCGCCCTATTACCAGTACATTTGTTCAGTTATTTTATTTTGGATTAATGAGCTCATTAAAATAATAAAGAAATGATAAAAGTGGACTTCTCTTAGTTGTGGTCTGCGCTGCTCCCTCGCTGGTGTTTGTCGGTTCCAAGGTGTATGGCCGGTGTTCGCCTCATGTTTTGTTGTTTTTTACTTAACGATGTTTACACTGATTCTACATGTTATGTTCTAACTGTTATTACACTTGAGCATCTGTCGCTCCACCATAAAAATTTTACTTGAGGAGTTAGTTGTTTTAAGCTCTTAATTTGCAACTGATCAGACAGCTATACATCGCTGTTGATCCTTTGAAGAACTACGTTGAATTGGGACAGAGGCAAATGTAAATTTGCGCTTGTGTGTGTGTATTTTACGTCATCAAGCTTTGTCATACAGGACAACGCCTCGTTGCATGCGTTGTAGTCAGTGCGTCATTGTTTTTGGTTATGACGGAACAGTGTTATTATCCAATCACAATGCATATTTAAAGTCATTCGTCACAAACACCGCCATGGCTTTTACCGACTCCCGCACGTCCAACGGTGACCTTGGCATGGTACTCTTGCTGAATCTGCTTTGTTCCTTCGTATATAGGGACAATGGAACTAACCATTCTGTATTTTAATGATTAAACAATAAAACATTGAAAAAATACCTTTAAATCCCATAATTATGGTATTGGGTCATTATGTACTGTTACAAACCCCCTCAATGAAAGATTTTGTGTCGAGACACAAAAACTTTCATTGACTCATTCACACTTTCCTAAAAGGATTAGTCTAGATATGTCACCACAACCCCCTGTAATGTTACTATATAAAAATTTATCATCACTTACCCTTGGTCCAATGATGTTGGTCGCACCCTCTGACCTTACTGGACTTCTCTGGAGAGATCCCTACACCATAAGGCCATGAGGCACTCTACGCTCCTGTTCTGACGCTCCAGCCAGCCCAGAACCGCGGTCACAACACCACAAAACTCTGAAACATTGCATACAAAAATTTAAAATAGTGGTCTAACATACTTCCATATCTACAACTGATATGTTTCCTTTTAGACACATTGGTTTGTGTTTGGGGCATTGGTTTGTTTTAATTTAAAAGTTTAACATAACAACAACAAGACTTCAAAATATATTGATTCCTTTACCACCACCAAACTCAATTTCTTCCTTGTAAGAAAAACAAACTATATATATAACTACAAATAACACAATACATAAACAATTCTTTAATATTCCCCAAAACACCTTCACCTAATTATTTCTATCAAACTCACCCTACAACTACTATGGCAGACACATTTATTGCTCAAATTTTATTACTCAACTTATAGTCAGCTATCGATTGCAACAGGTATCATACTATATTTTGCTCAACTTCATTTGCACCTTTAGACTTTCAACCTTTAAAAGCTACTATTCTTTAACATTTGTTACTGTCATTACCAATAACAATAAAACACCATAAAACATTAGACATTACACATTAACATTGTTACATTTATCTTACATTAAACAATTTACATTTACACAACTTGTACCAAAACTTTATAACATCATTACTATCAACAATTCTCTATTAACTTTTAATTATTTAACATTCATCATATGAGATTCTATACAACAATTTCAAACTTATCATTTACCTTTCTGTTACAATTACCTTTGTACCATGAACTTTCTTTTTCTAACCTTTTTATCCTTACTAGTTTGGGTGACTCTCTATTATTCATTATTCTCTATATCTTATTTTGGCATTGTCAATCTAACCTTACTACCCATTTTTTTTACTAACAACCGCTTCTAACCATTAACATAATATGACACCAATATCTCTATAATAACCCCCTTCACAAATCCCATTTAAAACCTTTGGCACCGCTCATTTTTGTACTAGTATGTGTGTTCCCTATCTATGCCCATTCCATCATTGGTTCCTGACCCTTTCAGATAACCCTTTCCGGTACACAACAGTCCCTTCCTGTCCCAACACCTTTCATTGCGGACTCCCTACACCAATACCCTTACTACAAAATATCACCATCAACAAATATATATATACCATTCACATTACTCAACTCTACATATAATCACTAACGACTGTGTCCCTAAAATATCTAACACCTCTTTATATATTATCTGTATCTCAACATTCATATTTTCACTAACTCCCATTAACTCTATTTAACTAACTCCAATGCCCTTATTTATCACTATTTCCCAAACTCTTTTACAACATTTCACCTTAATATACCACTAGAAAATTCATCACTTATCTACTAACAACAATACCTCTCCATATCCAAATATATTACCTGCTTCATCATTTATTATTCATTATACTCTAAATCTCATAATATCATTTAAACTTTCTTCAGTTATTTAAAATTCTACAATACATGTTTACATAAAAAATACATAAAGTACACAACAGCACAAATACACAAATACACTGACATTAATATACACAAAAATATACAATCCACATAATCATTAATCATTTACCATAAATCAGTCATAAACAGTCCATTTTAAAACACTGTCCACATAATTAAATGTTCATAAACACAATTAGAATAATTAGCCTCCATCATCAAATAATAGTCTTATCTTACGTATACATAACTCATTTTTAATTAAGTACATTATATCATCTTTTGTAATATAATAACTATTTAAATTTATTTTGTCCATTATACCATAGTAATACTCTGCAGGATTACTCCACATTACTATATCATAAAACTTGTCAACATTCGGTATGGTCCAGTCACCCTTAGTGTAATTAGTCATAATCAGATAAGTTATATAATCATTGTTATCAACATCACCTCCTACTACTTTAGTTTCAATACAAGGTAAGTTTTTATTATTTTTATCACTTCTCTCGCCACCTAAACTTTCTATCGACTCTTCATAATCTCTACATACTCTATATAACTCTATCTCCCAATTATCACACAACTCTCTTTCACAATAACTCCTATCATAACCCCAAATCACATTCTCTCTCTCAATATATGCAGGGGACACTACAACTTTATTCTCGCACCACCTATCAGGTGCACAAAAAATCCAGGGACAACTATTTGCAGACCTTTCGTCTCCAAAATCTACATCGAAGGCACTCTTGTCCTTCCTAAAAACATGTATATCACCCCCAAATACACCATTAAGGGAAAAATCTAACCCCTGCAATTCTTTTACAATTATGCTCTCTCTACACACTCTCTTCAACCCTTCAAGACACACTATCATTCCATCATAATTATATTCTATTCCCCATAAAACCTCATTATTACTACCCCTGTTTACACAATCATTTTCCAATATCATACTTTTATTTATATTATCATAATTTTCTACCCCACTTACCTTGTCATCTTTGTTTATCTCTAACTTGTCTATTTCTCTACTCTTATTTTCTAACTGTATCTCATTAATTCTCTTGTCTAATTTCTCCTCTACTTGATCTAGTTTTACATTTTGTAAGATATTTTGCTTCTTGAGCTCATTCTCAAAACTATCTAATTTTACATTAAATGTACTATTCATTTGATTGAATTTGTCTTCAAATTTACTATTCTGTTGTTCAAATTTGTCACTGATTAACGTGAATAAATCTTCTAACGAGATTTTATTTTCGAATACTCTAGGTGTTGAGCTAACATGTTTTTCTAATAAAATGGATTCCGTGTCTGTATTGTCCATTTCCAGACAATTATTATTTTCTGCCATTGTTAATTTAATTATTTAAATGACTATTTATTTTTTATTTGTACTTAACTATGCAATTACTAGTTACTTTACTTCGTCAACATAACCTCTTGTGTACTAGGTTATGTTCCGTCTTATATCACCTTCTCTGTTTCTAAATCTGGCCTGTTTTATATAAAGTAATTTTATATAATGTCCCTGTTCGGGCACCATTTGTCAATAAACTAACTAATGTCCCTAGTTCTGGGCGGCATTTGTCAAACTACCGACTTTATTCTTAATTACTACCCACATATATTTATATTTATATGTATAAATGTTACCATAATATGGTACTTACCGATTTCAATCACTGCCGGGCTCGTACTCTTCTTTTTAATATGCTTTTTACCTAAGGGGCCAGGATTCATTAACAGCAAGATTTTTGATACAAAGAAGGTGACACAAATGATAACACTGTTTTATACTGAAAGTAACTATCAAATTTTTAATTTCCCAAATAGATTTTGCATATACAACCATGTGGTCAAAATGGCGTCATACAATGTTATAAAAACAAAATGGTGGCTATTTTAATTTACTCTGTTAATTCTTACGATTCTCATTTTATCTCCAATCAAGGTTATTATGTACTCTTATCTTTAGCTGCAGCTCTAATTACTTATTATGTTTAAATCTCATTTACACACAAACCAATGCCCTCGGCATATATGTTCATGGCCATGAGCTCACTCACACACTCTCACACACATTCGCCCTATTACCAGTACATTTGTTCAGTTATTTTATTTTGGATTAATGAGCTCATTAAAATAATAAAGAAATGATAAAAGTGGACTTCTCTTAGTTGTGGTCTGCGCTGCTCCCTCGCTGGTGTTTGTCGGTTCCAAGGTGTATGGCCGGTGTTCGCCTCATGTTTTGTTGTTTTTTACTTAACGATGTTTACACTGATTCTACATGTTATGTTCTAACTGTTATTACACTTGAGCATCTGTCGCTCCACCATAAAAATTTTACTTGAGGAGTTAGTTGTTTTAAGCTCTTAATTTGCAACTGATCAGACAGCTATACATCGCTGTTGATCCTTTGAAGAACTACGTTGAATTGGGACAGAGGCAAATGTAAATTTGCGCTTGTGTGTGTGTATTTTACGTCATCAAGCTTTGTCATACAGGACAACGCCTCGTTGCATGCGTTGTAGTCAGTGCGTCATTGTTTTTGGTTATGACGGAACAGTGTTATTATCCAATCACAATGCATATTTAAAGTCATTCGTCACAAACACCGCCATGGCTTTTACCGACTCCCGCACGTCCAACGGTGACCTTGGCATGGTACTCTTGCTGAATCTGCTTTGTTCCTTCGTATATAGGGACAATGGAACTAACCATTCTGTATTTTATTGATTACACAATAAAACATTGAAAAAATACCTTTAAATCCCATAATTATGGTATTGGGTCATTATGTACTGTTACAAACATATGTTTTAAAATGTAAACAAAAACATTGGGACTATCGACTCACCCAGTCAACATAGAGGTCGATTCCTATATGATATAAAACAATATCAAGTTATATGTTCTGAAAAGAATATATGAAATTGGAATGAATGTTATAATAAGAGTAAATAGTAATAAAATTATAATTTAATAAATACCAACTAGAATTACGGATATTAGAGATAAAATAAAGATGTTTAATAAGAAATAGAAAAGTGATATATGTTTTTAATAGGTATATGATAAACAGATGTAATGAAAGTAGGGAATTATCAAAGTGGCAAATTTGTAAATTGTTAAAGATTGTATTGTATACAGATGAAAGGAAATGTTTTTTAGTCTAAAATTATATTTAATATGAGTAACATCGGTAGTCTTCAATTATATTTAATAAGAGTAACATTATTAGTCTTCAATTATATCTAAGAAAAGTAACATCATCAAGTTTAATGTCATATGTAAAAGAAAAAACAGTAAAGGAATTTAATTTGTTATACTAGAGTTTTTTTATTATAAATTTAATATAAAATAATATTACAAGAAACCTGAATATATCCTTAATAGAACACCGATAGAAGAAGGAAATCCTGGACTGAAGAATAGTTTAAGTGGCCATAAAAATATCATTAATTATTCCGAGGAAAAATCTGTGTTGCAGTCGTCCTAGAAAACAACATTCAGCGGTGAAACCAATAAGAAATTTGTGTGAAGGAATGGATCGCCAAGCCTGATATTGCTTTTGAAAATAATAAACATTAACCAGAAGTGAACCCGTGGCAGCTGGAAGAATTCAGAATCAGTCAAGTTACATTAGTTTGGTATTTATTTTTTACATGGTTATTTCTCAAAATACTACATACTAACTGTATTTGGTTTGGTTTAAAGAAAAGAAAATATTATATACAGTTGTAAATACGATCAAACAGCTTAATAATCATTAACCCTGAGAGAGAGAGTTTCTTTTCATGTACTGATAAACAAAAAATATAAACAAAGGTAGTTACATATCATAATTACAATACCTGTTAAAATAAACAGTACAATAAATGGCTGATCCAACGTGGTGCAGATTTTAATCACCATACGTGTAAAAAACAACAGTACACCATATGTGATTAATGTTAAACATTCTGAGAAAAGACATATGGGAGAAAATACAAATCTCTTGTTTACACAATCAAGAATGGGAAAATTATTACCAAAGCCTTCTCATTGAGAACAATCAGTGATAATATAAAACCCAAAGAAATACTAATAGGGAAATAGGAACAAATTATGTTCACAACAGCTGTAGAATCATTAAGAAGTAATAAAGCTTCAGGCTTGGAAGAATTGCTTCAGTGGTAATCAGTGCAGATTACAAAAACTTTTCTATATGATTCACCATTTTACAAACATATGGTGAAATACTCCCAAGAGAATGAACAGAAGCTTACATAATTTCAATATTCAAAGCAGGTACCAGGAAGAAATATGAAAACTGTAGAGGGATCAGTGTACTGATATTAATGGGAAGTTATATGGGGAAGAAGCAAAAGGAAAACTACAAGATTGTATGAAGCACAGAGCTAGAGAAGATCAAGAAGGACTCACTACATGAAAATCAGTAATTGAATGCACCTAAATATTTACGCACCATGGGTATGGCCACTATTAAGTCAGAATGAACGTGAATATGTGTTTTGATGCCACGTTTCCCCTTCCTTAAACTTGAAAAGCCTTTGGTAATAAGTAAAATATTGTATACTAACTTAAAAAATGAAATAAATAAATCAACTGTCTCTGAGGTAAAATATTTAATAGTAATAAATCAGACATACACACCTAGCTAACAAACCAGAGCAACGATATGAATTAAGGAGTAATAGTGCTGAAGAGGAAGAAACTGAACTGGAAGTAATAGTAAGGGATGCCCAAGGGGACCAACCAAAGAAACCAACCCAACCAATAGATGTAAATTTCCAGGAGATGATGAGAATTATAATGGAAGGGAATAACAAAACCAGCGAAACATTATTGAAACTGATAAATGAGAAGTTGGACTATAACAATGAGAAAATGGACAAGAAAATGGATAGTAACAGTGAAACATTAAAGAAACAAATGAGACTAGATAATGAAAACGTATTAAAACAAAATAATGAGGAATTAAAGAAACAAATGAAAAAATATAATGAAACCTTATTAAAACAAAATAATGAGGAATTAAAGAAACAAATGAAAGAAAATAACGAAACATTGAATGATAAAATAGAAAGCAGTAATGAAACATTAAGACAACAGTTGAAGGAGGAGATTAGACAAAGTAACAAAGAGTTAAAAGGACAATTTAATGAAGAGAGCGAGAAAAATAGAGAGGAATTGAAACAACAGTTAGAAGAGTGTAAAAAAGAAATAAGGATTAGAAACTAACCAGAAAGTTGAGAAAACGGATGAAAATTTAACTCAATTACATGAAGAGGTAAGAAATAAAATTAGTGAAGTGGAAGAGAAATTAGGAGAAAATAAACAAGAAGTTATGGAACAGATGACGAGAGAATTGGTAAAACACAAACAGGAGGTAACTAGCAATATTCAATCCATGGAACACCAGTTGGACAACAAAAATACCAAAATAGAGGATACCATGGGACAATTAGTATTAAGGGTCAATGAAATAGAACAAAATGGTAAACAAACATGTGTTATCAGAGAAGACAAGAATATTAGTCATGAGGTGCCACATATGAAAGGATATATAAAAAATCCTATGGAGTATTTAAATAGAATGAAGGAATATTTGCATAGTACCAAGGAAAATAGATGGGAGAGAATTAAGCTAATGTTAGATCAAGGGTTCCATGAAATGAATGATTATTGGTGGGATGCTGTTAGAAACACCTTGAATAGCTACCAGGAATTTATGGAAAGCTATAAAAATAAATATTGGATGCGATCCATACAGCCAAGGGTGCAGGAGACCATAGTATATGGTAGGTACAATCCAAGTATAGGACAAACACCGACCTCGTATTTTTTATCGCATGTTTGCAGGGCAAGATATTTAGACCCACCCATGGATGACAGATATGTGGTGGAAGCTTTGAGTCATCATTTTCCTGAAACGGTAAGCTTAGCACAATTTGCCAGTGAAGCCAATACTATAGAAGCGATGACCTTATTACTCACTGATTATGAGAGGAAAATGAATTATGACAATCGCGCTAAGCAAGGGAATATGAGAAGAGACAGCTACCCTAATAGATATCTGGAAGAACAAAACCGTGATAGGAATCAAGTAGTAGAAAGAACGACCAAAGAAATGTTCCAAGATACCAAGATAGGGAAGGTGGAAAAAAATTACTACAGAAACGATAACCGGAATGACCGAAGATATGATAATAATAATAATTACAATAATAATTATAGGGGCAACCACGCTTCAAATAACTATCGAGCAAATTTTATACGCCGAAACTATGATTCCCGAGTTTATAATAGTCATTACCCGAGGGAGATTGATCGAAATGAACATTCTCACAGTGAGTATAGACAAAGTGAAAAGCAAACAACAACTATGAACAGATAAGACATAGAGATCAACATGGTTCCCTTTCACAATCAGAAAATAGTCAACATGAAGGAAGGAGAGAGGAGAGAGCAACTGCAAAGGAAAATCAGGGAACCCATATAGCTCGATAAACTATCTCAGGACTGTTGAGAGGGATATCCAGGAGGACTATTGTGGAAACCGTAAAACTAATCCCGATTCCGGGATTGCTGAGGGAAGGAATAGATGGAACGAAGAAGATATAGAACCGTATGTGTATGATCCATACTGTGATGATCCCATAGAAAGATTTACAACCGCATATAATCTACGGAATCCACCGGAAAACCATATTGGTGGAGCAGCCCGAATAGTGGCTAGTGGCCAATACAGGATAGTTAAGAATATTATTTGGAATCAATTAAAACCCCAAAATTCTAAATTAAGTAAGAACAGCTTACCATGTGTTTCGGAAGAAATTATTTTGAATTTATTAAGAAGAAATTATTTTGAACCTATTAAGAAGAAAACCCCAAGAAATAATAATAAGGAAGATCATCTTACTATAAATACTTCAGAAGAAATTATTTTGAACTAATAATCATAAAAGAAGAGAAAGACGGTTAATAACCATAATAATTATTTGAATAACCAGATTAATCAGTATAATAACAATGATAAAAAACCAATTAATACTAGTTACTATTTAAGAAGGGTTAGAATGAGTAAGATGAAGATAGAATTATAATATTATTGATTGACAGCACCTAGATGGAAATAATACAACATGTAGGTTGAGTAAGGTTAACCAGTTACCTATGAAAGATAGAACATTAATTGAAGTGATAAAACACTAGAAGTGAAATAGTCATAGAATAAAAATGTGAATAGACCTCAAAGAAATAATGTAACAATCCCTGGAATATAAGTTTGTAGCGAAGGAGCTACCTTGTAGGTAATTATTATATGTATTGTGTTGTGATAGTGCAACTTTATTTTTTCCTGGACAGAGATGAAGTTCCTCTGATTTCAGATGATATATTTAGGGAAAACGGCAGAGTAATGGAAGCCAATAGTGCCCCTCTGAATCCGAACCCATGTGTGGTATTTAATGTTAGGGAATTATGGTATTTTAGGGATGATACAAACGACGAGGTAAAGAAATAAAAAATAAATATGACAATATGACTCGAGGTGTTAAAAGTATGAATAATCAATATCAAGTTTTAGGTGCTAAGTTACTATATAATATTTGTAAAATAATCAAGTTAGCCCATGTCAGATATGAGGGAATGTGGATAAATCATCAAGCAGTGAGAGCGTTAGAGCAAGTTTTGTTGACATTTGTGGACCATTCTCAACTAGTGGTAGGAAACATATTAAAAATATACTGATTATCATGGACAGTTATTAGGTTTACAAAGCATATCACATTATTAAAGCTGATACACATATTATAATAAAAATAATTAAAAAAAAAAGATAATTCTGAAATGAAGAACAAATGAAATTAATGACCAGGATTGGGAAGGTGAGGTTTAAAAGAAAGATAATTTTTTAGTCATGTTTTCGAGTTTTTTAGCCATGAAATTAGGCACAATTGTTATTTGTTATTTATTATTTTGATGTAAAATCAGTTGGTTTAATTCACGTTGTTTTAAGTCATAAATGAGTGTTTAAGATATCGTGATTCATGATAATGATGGACTATATTTGTAATATTAATAAAAGAAAAAAAACAATTTGTTAAAAGAATTTTGTGAGGTACAAATAACTAATTAATCAGATGTTTAAATATTAAGATGAGACTATGTTGGTTATTTCAAAATTTCATCTAAAATTGTATCTGAAATTATGAAATAAGGGAAGGTATTATGTACTGCTGTTAAAATGCAACACAGTACATAATAGGGAAATAATAAATTTTAAAAGAGAAAAGATACAAATTTAATATTAAATGGAACATATGTTTTAAAATGTAAACAAAAACATTGGGACTATCGACTCACCCAGTCAACATAGAGGTCGATTCCTATATGATATAAAACAATATCAAGTTATATGTTCTGAAAAAAATATATGAAATTGGAATGAATGTTATAATAAGAATAAATAGTAATAAAATTATAATTTAATAAATACCAACTAGAATTACGGATATTAGAGATAAAATAAAGATGTTTAATAAGAAATAGAAAAGTGATATATGTTTTTAATAGGTATATGATAAACAGATGTAATGAAAGTAGGGAATTATCAAAGTGGCAAATTTGTAAATTGTTAAAGATTGTATTGTATAGAAATGAAAGGAAATGTTGTTTAGTCTAAAATTATATTTAATACGAGTAACATCGGTAGTCTTCAATTATATTTAATAAGAGTAACGTTATTAGTCTTCAATTATATCTAAGAAAAGTAACCTCATCAAGTTTAATGTCATATGTAAAAGAAAAAACAGTAAAGGAATTTAATTTGTTATACCAGAGTTTTTTTTATTATAAATTTAATATAAAATAATATTACAAGAAACCTGAACATATCCTTAATAGAACACCGATAGAAGAAGGAAATCCTGGACTGAAGAATAGTTTAAGTGGCCAAAAAAATTTCATTAATTATTCCGAGGAAAAATCTGTGTTGCAGTCGTCCTAGAAAACAACATTCAGCAGTGAAACCAATAAGAAATTTGTGTGAAGGAACGGATCGCCAAGCCTGATATTGCTTTTGAAAATAATAAACATTAACCAGAAGTGAACCCGTGGCAGCTGGAAGAATTCAGAATCAGTCAAGTTACATTAGTTTGGTATTTATTTTTTACATGGTTATTTCTCAAAATACTACATACTAACTGTATTTGGTTTGGTTTAAAGAAAAGAAAATATTATATACAGTCATAAATACGATCAAACAGCTTAATAATCATTAACCCTGAGAGAGAGAGTTTCTTTTCATGTACTGATAAACAAAAAATATAAACAAAGGTAGTTACATATCATAATTACAATACCTGTTAAAATAAACAGTACAATAAATGGCTGATCCAACGTGGTGCAGATTTTAATCACCATACGTGTAAAAAACAACAGTACACCATATGTGATTAATGTTAAACATTCTGAGAAAAGACATATGGGAGAAAATACAAATCTCTTGTTTACACAATCAAGAATGGGAAAATTATTATCAAAGCCTTCTCATTGAGAACAATCAGTGATAATATAAATCCCAAAGAAATACTAACAGGGAAATAGGAACAAATTATGTTCACAACAGCTGTAGAATCATTAAGAAGTAATAAAGCTTCAGGCTTGGAAGAATTGCTTCAGTGGTAATCAGTGCAGATTACAAAAACTTTTCTATATGATTCACCATTTTACAAACATATGGTGAAATACTCCCAAGAGAATGAACAGAAGCTTACATAATTTCAATATTCAAAGCAGGTACCAGGAAGAAGTATGAAAACTGTAGAGGGATCAGTGTACTGATATTAATGGGAGGTTATATGGGGAAGAAGCAAAAGGAAAACTACAAGATTGTATGAAGCACAGAGCTAGAGAAGATCAAGAAGGACTCACTACGTGAAAATCAGTAATTGAATGCACCTAAATACTTACACACCATGGGTATGGCCACTATTAAGTCAGAATGAACGTGAATATGTGTTTTGATGCCACGTTCCCCCTTCCTTAAACTTGAAAAGTTTTTGGTAATAAGTAAAATATTGTATACTAACTTAAAAAATGAAATAAATAAATCAACTGTCTCTGAGGTAAAATATTTAATAGTAATAAATCAGACATACACACCTAGCTAACAAACCAGAGCAACGATATGAATTAAGGAGTAATAGTGCTGAAGAGGAAGAAACTGAACTGGAAGTAATAGTAAGGGATGCCCAAGGGGACCAACCAAAGAAACCAACCCAACCAATAGATGTAAATTTCCAGGAGATGATGAGAATTATAATGGAAGGGAATAACAAAACCAGCGAAACATTATTGAAACTGATAAATGAGAAGTTGGACAAAAACGATGAGAAAATG
The DNA here is from genome assembly GCA_034769895.1 of Magicicada septendecula. Taxonomy (NCBI): domain Eukaryota; kingdom Metazoa; phylum Arthropoda; class Insecta; order Hemiptera; family Cicadidae; genus Magicicada; species Magicicada septendecula. Next base: position 438,779,464 of record CM068369.1, on the reverse strand, counting down.
GACAAGAAAATGGATAGTAACAGTGAAACATTAAAGAAACAAATGAGACTAGATAATGAAAACGTATTAAAACAAAATAATGAGGAATTAAAGAAACAAATGAAAAAAGATAATGAAAACTTATTAAAACAAAATAATGAGGAATTAAAGAAACAAATGAAAGAAAATAACGAAACATTGAATGATAAAATAGAAAGCAGTAATGAAACATTACGACAACAGTTGAAGGAGGAGATTAGACAAAGTAACAAAGAGTTAAAAGGACAATTGAAGGAAGAGAGCGAGAAAAATAGAGAGGAATTGAAACAACAGTTAGAAGAGTATAAAAAAGAAATAAGGAATAGAATTATAGAAACTAACCAGAAAGTTGAGAAAACGGATGAAAATTTAACTCAATTACATGAAGAGGTAATAAATAAAATTAGTGAAGTGGAAGAGAAATTAGGAGAAAATAAACAAGAAGTCATGGAACAGATGACGAGAGAATGGGTAAAACACAAACAGGAGGTAACTAGCAATATTCAATCCATGGAACACCAGTTGGACAACAAAAATACCAAAATAGAGGATACCATGGGACAATTAGTATTAAGGGTCAATGAAATAGAACAAAATGGTAAGCAAACATGTGTTATCCGAGTAGACAAGAATATTAGTCATGAGGTGCCACATATGAAAGGATATATAAAAAATCCTATGGAGTATTTAAATAGAATGAAGGAATATTTGCATAGTACCAAGGAAAATAGATGGGAGAGAATTAAGCTAATTTTAGATCAAGGGTTCCATGAAATGAATGATTATTGGTGGGATGCTGTTAGAAACACCTTGAATAGCTACCAGGAATTTATGGAAAGCTATAAAAATAAATATTGGATGCGATCCATACAGCCAAGGGTGCAGGAGACCATAGTATATGGTAGGTACAATCCAAGTATAGGACAAACACCGACCTCGTATTTTTTATCGCATGTTTGCAGGGCAAGATATTTAGACCCACCCATGGATGACAGATATGTGGTGGAAGCTTTGAGTCATCATTTTCCTGAAACGGTAAGCTTAGCACAATTTGCCAGTGAAGCCAATACTATAGAAGCGATGACCTTATTACTCACTGATTATGAGAGGAAAATGAATTATGACAATCGCGCTAAGCAAGGGAATATGAGAAGAGACAGCTACCCTAATAGATATCCGGAAGAACAAAACCGTGATAGGAATCAAATAGTACAAAGGAACGACCAAAGAAATGTTCCAAGATACCAAGATAGGGAAGGTGGAAGAAATTACTACAGAAACGATAACCGGAATGAACGGAGATATGAGAATAATAATAATAATAATTACAATAATAATTATAGGGGCAACCACGCTTCAAATAACTATCGAGCAAATTTTATACGCCGAAACTATGATTCCCGAGTTTATAATAGTCATTACCCGAGGGAGATTGATCGAAATGAACATTCTCGCAGTGAGTATAGACAAAGTGAAGCAAACAACAACTATGAACAGATAAGACATAGAGATCAACATGGTTCCCTTTCACAATCAGAAAATAGTCAACATGAAGGAAGGAGAGAGGAGAGAGCAACTGCAAAGGAAAATCAGGGAACCCATATAGCTCGAATAAACTATCTCAGGACTGATGAGAGGGATATCCAGGAGGACTATCGTGGAAACCGTAAAACTAATCCCGATTCCGGGATTGCTGAGGGAAGGAATAGATGGAACGAAGAAGATATAGGACCGTATGTGTATGGTCCATACTGTCATGATCCCATAGAAAGATTTACAACCGCATATAATCTACGGAATCCACCGGAAAACCATATTGGTGGAGCAGCCCGAATAGTGGCTAGTGGCCAATACAGGATAGTTAAGAAAATTATTTGGAATCAATTAAAACCCCAAAATTCTAAATTAAGTAAGAACAGCTTACCATGTGTTTCAGAAGAAATTATTTTGAATTTATTAAGAAGAAATTATTTTGAACCTATTAAGAAGAAAACCCCAAGAAATAATAATAAGGAAGATCATTTTACTATAAATATTTCAGAAGAAATTATTTTGAACTAATAATCATAAAAGAAGAGAAAGACGGTTAATAACCATAATAATTATTTGAATAACCAGATTAATCAGTATAATAACAATGATAAAAAACCAATTAATACTAGTTACTATTTAAGAAGGGTTAGAATGAGTTAGATGAAGATAGAATTTAAAATATTATTGATTGACAGCACCAAGATGGAAATAATACAACATGTAGGTTGAGTAAGGTTAACCAGTTACCTATGAAAGATAGAACATTAATTGAAGTGATAAAACACTAGAAGTGAAATAGTCATAGAATAAAAATGTGAATAGACCTCAAAGAAATAATGTAACAATCCCTGGAATATAAGTTTGTAGCGAAGGAGCTACCTTGTAGGTAATTATTATATGTATTGTGTTGTGATAGTGCAACTTTATTTTTTCCTGGACAGAGATGAAGTTCCTCTGATTTCAGATGATATATTTAGGGAAAACGGCAGAGTAATGGAAGCCAATAGTGCCCCTCTGAATCCGAACCCATGTGTGGTATTTAATGTTAGGGAATTATGGTATTTTAGGGATGATACAAACGACGAGGTAAAGAAATAAAAAATAAATGTGACAATATGACTCGAGGTGTGAAAAGTATGAATAATCAATATCAAGTTTTAGGTGCTAAGTTACTATATAATATTTGTAAAAAAATCAAGTTAGCCCATGTCAGATATGAGGGAATGTGGATAAATCATCAAGCAGTGAGAGCGTTAGAGCAAGTTTTGTTGACATTTGTGGACCATTCTCAACTATGATATGTTTGATATTATTGATATTTAACAAAATATGATTGATTAATCTTATTGAGTAATTGTTCTCACTTTGTCGAGCGCCATCTTGTATGGCCAACTATGTATATAGAGAAAAAATAAATAAAATATGTGCTTACCATGTTAGGGTTCTTTTAGGCGAACAGGAGATCAGAATGGTTGTTTAAACAAACAAAGAAAACTTTATACGTTTACACATTAATTAAAGTTTATTAACATTTCTCAAAACAAAAAGAAACGCACATAAAATAAATTTGAAAGAAAGAAACTTTTAATGTAAAGAAAAAAAACTTTTAGTGTAAAAAAGAATAAAACAACATTGAAATATTATATAAACCTTATATGAATCAAGATATTAAATTGAAATAATCTTTTAAAAACGCAAACCAGACTTCTTAATATAGATACATTCTCACGTACACACGCAACACACACACCAAGTTATTTTAGAGACCTCATATTTAGTTTAATTTATGTATAGATATTTTAGGCTGCCATTTCTTTTTTTAAAATTCAAAGGTTTTACAATTTTGAAAATTTCTTGGGTTTTACCCCATGTCGGTTACTTATCTTGCCATTCTTTAGCGATTCGACCCAGTCCAGCCTCCTTACGTAATTCTGTCCACTCCGCACAATTCTATTGCTTATAATTTTTTACATATCACCAAAAACTGTCACTTCATTTTACTTCATGGCTATTAAAATTTATTAATTTGAATTTAAAATCATATTTTATCGTATGCGGGCGCGTCGGCGAACACACAAAACTTCGCCCAAAACCGGCGCGAGCCGGGCAGACGCTACAGTTTATTTTGCGTCTGGTCTGCTGAGATGTTTATAGCCGACTACTTTGTTCTGTTGTGTGTCACAATGTTGCTGGCGTGACACACCCTGCATTCATGTTATGCAATGCGCTGACGTCAGATGGTCTGACCTGGTTATATAACTTGTTTACCGTTGTGTTTGTCCTTGAACTGACTTTTGCACAGTTTGTCGATTATTAAAACTGTCCACACAATATCATTAAATAATTCTGCATCGGATAAAGTCAACAGCAGTGTAGCCACGGTTGCGATCGCTCCAAACAGAAAATTTACCCAAGTTTATAATTTCTGTCCCTATCACTCAACATGTTATTTATTATCATAAAAAAAATTATAAATTGTGTTATTGCCCCAAAATAGGCCCCAAAATGCCCCGCTACAACTTGTGGTAGGAAACATATTAAAAATATACTGATTATCATGGACAGTTATTAGGTTTACAAAGCATATCACATTATTAAAGCTGATACACATATTATAATAAAAATAATTAAAAAAAAGATAATTCTAAAATGAAGAACAAATGAAATTAATCACCAGGATTCAGAAGGTGAGGTTTAAAAGAAAGATAATGTTTTAGTCATGTTTTCGAGTTTTTTAGCCATGAAATTAGGCACAATTGTTATTTGTTATTTATTATTTTGATGTAAAATCAGTTGGTTTAATTCACGTTGTTTTAAGTCATAAATGAGTGTTTAAGATATCGTGATTCATGATAATGATGGACCATATTTGTAATATTAATAAAAGAAAAAAAAACAATTTGTTAAAAGAATTTTGTGAGGTACAAATAACTAATTAATCAGATGTTTAAATATTAAGGTGAGACTATGTTGGTTATTTCAAAATTTCATCTAAAATTGTATCTGAAATTATGAAATAAGGGAAGGTATTATGTACTGCTGTTAAAATGCAACACAGTACATAATAGGGAAATAATAAATTTTAAAAGAGAAAAGATACAAATTTAATATTAAATGGAACATATGTTTTAAAATGTAAACAAAAACATTGGGACTATCGACTCACCCAGTCAACATAGAGTTCGATTCCTTTATGATATAAAACAATATCAAGTTATATGTTCTGAAAAAAATATATGAAATTGGAATGAATGTTATAATAAGAGTAAATAGTAATAAAATTATAATTTAATAAATACCAACTAGAATTACGGATATTAGAGATAAAATAAAGATGTTTAATAAGAAATAGAAAAGTGATATATGTTTTTAATAGGTATATGATAAACAGATGTAATGAAAGTAGGGAATTATCAAAGTGGCAAATTTGTAAATTGTTAAAGATTGTATTGTATAGAAATGAAAGGAAATGTTGTTTAGTCTAAAATTATATTTAATACGAGTAACATCGGTAGTCTTCAATTATATTTAATAAGAGTAACGTTATTAGTCTTCAATTATATCTAAGAAAAGTAACCTCATCAAGTTTAATGTCATATGTAAAAGAAAAAACAGTAAAGGAATTTAATTTGTTATACCAGAGTTTTTTTATTATAAATTTAATATAAAATAATATTACAAGAAACCTGAATATATCCTTAATAGAACACCGATAGAAGAAGGAAATCCTGGACTGAAGAATAGTTTAAGTGGCCATAAAAATATCATTAATTATTCCGAGGAAAAATCTGTGTTGCCGTCGTCCTAGAAAACAACATTCAGCAGTGAAACCAATAAGAAATTTGTGTGAAGGAACGGATCGCCAAGCCTGATATTGCTTTTGAAAATAATAAACATTAACCAGAAGTGAACCCGTGGCAGCTGGAAGAATTCAGAATCAGTCAAGTTACATTAGTTTGGTATTTATTTTTTACATGGTTATTTCTCAAAATACTACACACTAACTGTATTTGGTTTGGTTTAAAGAAAAGAAAATATTATATACAGTCGTAAATACGATCAAACAGCTTAATAATCATTAACCCTGAGAGAGAGAGTTTCTTTTCATGTACTGATAAACAAAAAATATAAACAAAGGTAGTTACATATCATAATTACAATACCTGTTAAAATAAACACAGTACAATAAATGGCTGATCCAACGTGGTGCAGATTTTAATCACCATACGTGTAAAAAACAACAGTACACCATATGTGATTAATGTTAAACATTCTGAGAAAAGACATATGGGAGAAAATACAAATCTCTTGTTTACACAATCAAGAATGGGAAAATTATTATCAAAGCCTTCTCATTGAGAACAATCAGTGATAATATAAAACCCAAAGAAATACTAACAGGGAAATAGGAACAAATTATGTTCACAACAGCTGTAGAATCATTAAGAAGTAATAAAGCTTCAGGCTTGGAAGAATTGCTTCAGTGGTAATCGGTGCAGATTACAAAAACTTTTCTATATGATTCACCATTTTACAAACATATGGTGAAATACTCCCAAGAGAATGAACAGAAGCTTACATAATTTCAATATTCAAAGCAGGTACCAGGAAGAAGTATGAAAACTGTAGAGGGATCAGTGTACTGATATTAATGGGAGGTTATATGGGGAAGAAGCAAAAGGAAAACTACAAGATTGTATGAAGCACAGAGCTAGAGAAGATCAAGAAGGACTCACTACATGAAAATCAGTAATTGAATGCACCTAAATACTTACGCACCATGGGTATGGCCACTATTAAGTCAGAATGAACGTGAATATGTGTTTTGATGCCACGTTCCCCCTTCCTTAAACTTGAAAAGCCTTTGGTAATAAGTAAAATATTGTATACTAACTTAAAAAATGAAATAAATAAATCAACTGTCTCTGAGGTAAAATATTTAATAGTAATAAATCAGACATACACTTGTCAAAACTAATATATTTATTCTACACAAGAAAATAAAACAGTATAATACATAATAAGACACTAGCTAATAAGACTGTATAATAAAACAGTCACTAGCTAATAAGCTAGTGATTTATATTTTCTTTAACAAATTTGTCTACAACATTCTCAATCCAATTAACAGATTATTTTCAGTGGCACAAACAAGATGGCCTAAACATTGTTAAGTTTGAGATGACTATACACGTTTTCAATCATCATCATCATCTCCACTTCACAGATTAGGCTGCACTGCATAAGTATCAGATACTTTTATGTAATTATTTCGCAAACAGATGATGTAAAATGGAATGCATCTATTTATTCTGCAATTGTTGTTGTTCCAGCTTGATTCAACCATACAAGCAGCACCTGTCAAAGGAGTTGTGGTTTATTCAGTTGGTTACATTCTCTTTAAGAAAGTAGATATAGCACTGCATTGAACACTCACAACTTTCAAAGCTCTTAAGCTTTGGTAGATCATATTAACAGTGTGCTTATAGGTCAGGAATTAATTCTATTCCAATGCTTATGCCATCCAGTAACAAGATAGCATACTTCTTCCAAATGCTGATCATGTTGTTCATTGGTTTCATCAGATAGTCTTTGTGTTGCATGTTGTTGCATGTCTTCCAGCAATAAGTTCTTTGGTGGTTTTGGTTGAGATTTAAATGTTCTTTGACCAAAGTGATGGATCATAGTTTGTTATGATCATAGTTTTTCTAAGTGATGGACATGTTTTTTTGGATAATGTGCCTCCCCTTCTATTTATTTAGTACATTTTGTCCATGAATTTGATCAAGTTCATCTTCATATTGAGGTTGACTGAGAATCATAATAACACCTGTAACTCTTTCTTGTCCAGCTGATTGAATTGGCCTTATAATTATTATAGGCTGATGTCTTTCATCTGAAGTGAAAGTAGAAATTACAGTCTTGAGGATGTTCCACTGTTCCACATGTAGGCCTACTTCTTTGCTTTGTTTGTCATCCCAAACTGCTATGTTCCCATTAAAATTTAATTCTCAGTGTTTCATATGGTGTGCACAGAGCATATTTTTTCTAGTTGAATAATATTTTAATAAGTTTTAAAAATTATTTTTTACTAAAACAAAATTTCTATTATTCAATAAATAAGAATTATCATTACCCACAAAACATGAATTAAAGTAAGATAACACCATGATTTAGACAACCAATGTGACTTTACTTTAAATCAAAAACATTTAAATAGTTATGGTTACCAAAACATGAATGCATAGAATGAATGAAATAAAAGAATGCATGAATGAATAAACATGAATTAAAAATAAAATAAAACAAAATTTTATAAAATGTTACAGTAAAGTAATAATGACTTACAGTCACATGACTCTTTTAGAAAATTTTGAACAATTCGTTGCATCTGATGTGACTATTTTTCCGTAAATGCTCATATAATCCATATTTATTTCTTACATTTTTTTCATCTTCAAATGTTGTTAAAATGAATGTTCCCAAAGTCACTTTCTTGCAGTGGAAAACTGCAGATTTACTCTATATCCTTGCTTTAACATATAGAATTTATGTTTGACAAAAATAATTTGTTTACTTAGCAATTAAAACTAAGCAATAACAAAAATTAACAGGTTAGAGGTTTACAGCATGCCTTTTCATTACCAAATAAGTCTAAAATGCTTATAATCAAGTTTAAAGAACACCAAAACTGAACAAACTGTGGTTTCTGTAACAAACTGAAATAGCAAAACAAATAAACATCTTTTTTTTACAGATTTCCTCATAGCTGGAAACAAACATATAGTTAATTTTGACAAAAGTGTAACAAATTATTATCATTTGGTGTAAGGCAGTGGGATGAAACTTTCCTTGCTCATATCATAAGATTCTTAAATGTCCATATTTTGTTATTAAATTTTTTTAAACACCATGATGATCATTTTTGCTAATTATCATCATTTTTGCTACCTAAAATTTACTTGTTTAAATATTGAACTCTGTGTAGTATTGCAATGAAGGATAGCCAAAGAGAATGACATTTGAAGTAACAGATACTTAGATCAATGAATTAAATTTTGATTTGAAAACTTATCTTCTTCATTTAGATTGTGGAATTAGTTAAAGAAAATAAATACAAGTGTTATAAAAAAATATTTACTTAATCAAAAATTGGTATTTTAATAAAAAGAATATCAGTTCTTTGATAGTAATTGGCTACCATATGAACTGCTAATGTGTATGCTGATGAGTCAAAATATATGTCGTCCAACAGCAGCTAAAATGTTTCACAGTGAATCTAGTGTAACATGGTGTAGATCCACTTTATCAAGAAGTTACAAACTACTTCACTTTGTCTTGACAATATCAACATCTATACAAAACATACTCAGATTTTCATGAACAACAATTTTGTCCTTCATGTTTAAATTCAAAAGAAACTTTTTGAATTTGTACCAGTACAGATTTACCTGTACCAGAATAATGGTATGAGGCATATTGTCATTGTAAATTTTATTGTGTTCATACATATTAACAAGGGCAAGGTTAGTTTACCCAAGTCCCAGCAGATACGCAAATTCACCAGAGGGGAGCCGATCCAAGGTCAGCAGAGTACGACTGAAATTAAACAATTGTAATGGCGGTTTAGGCGCTACAAATTGACAATACGAACTTTTCATTGGCCCACTGAAACAAATCGTCACCAACAAACAATGACGACATAAAACAATTACGTGTTATACCGGGCGTTGGCGAAAAGAACAATGCACCATGACGTCAGACACCGCTGTTTTACATAATAATTGTGTCTGCTTCCGCCCCAGTCGCCAGAACATCACCATGGCAGTAACACGTTAGAATTGGGCTGGCATAAAATAGTCAGCTAAAGTGTTTTATTTGAATTAACAAAATGTAATCACAAGTAAATAGTGTTAACGAGTGATTATAACCATCATGTAAATTCAGTGTAAAGGAAAGACGAAAGTTAGATATACAACGTCTGCCCCAGTTCTTCACAAGCAGTCAGCGAGCACATACGCTTGCCATTAACAGTGGGCAGTTCTCTGCCGAAAAATGTAACATTTACTTTATAAAATGATATAATCAGTACCAGAGTTGACAATAACATTTATTAGAAGCAGTGTACTTAACGAAAATGTATTTAAAGTAGAATCAGTGGGAAAATGACAACACTACAACTGGACGAACACCTGCCAACCGCATGGAACCGCTAAGGAGGAATCTACGCCACTTCAGTTTCAGGAAAGCCCTATATTAATATTATCTAAATTCAAAATTACCAAATGAGCTCAATTTTCACAAATATGTTTAAATTCAAGTAAGTGAGAGAGTGAGAAAGCGAGTGTGCAAGTCTGTGTTGATCAACGTAATATCACCTGAGGCGTTGGTTTGTGATGATGGTTAACCAGTATTATGATTAAAATATAAAGAAAACTATAATTTTGTTAATGATGATACCAACAAGACTAAAGGAAGTAATTTACATAAAATCAAAAAGTATATTTAATTAACTTTGAACAAGGTCAAGTGCGGAATATCATCGCCGCCATTTTGAAATCTGAATAATTATTGTAGGTTATGCTTGTATCAAATTGCCACATATGTGATAAAATAAAACCAAATTCGTTAGTCTTATCTGGTGTATTAAGTTATTTCTATACCCAGCAACCTCAGCCTCTTTCTGCTTATCGCAACTCTGGACCCGAAAAGCCTAATGTACTTTGAAAAAACTGAGCACGTGTTTCCACCAGAGGTGTGGTTCAGATTATTTAAATACAGCAAGACACACATAGTTATCAGAAAAATACGTTTATTAATAATTCACTTCAATCTGTATTTTAACAGATTGCCCCCAGAACAGGGACTTTATTATTATTATTTCACTCAATATGTATTTTAAGAAATTCATGGCAATTGAAAAGAAACTTCTTGGTAAATTTTCATCAGATCTGGAGAATGTGATAAATGTTTTGACTGATAAGAAGAAAAGGCAAATGGATCTGGTTTACAAGGCTGTGTAAAGTAAAGAAGGTTACAGTGTTGTAAGCTTGACGAAGTTCTTTCTAGTTTTGAAACAGTTATGTTTGTGGTCATTGGTAACACATGTGACAACACTACTTCATGGTATATTTTTACTTCACATGAATTTATAACTGAGATACTTACCTAACCACCTGAAACTCATGGCATTTATATTACAAAAGTTTATGCTTTACCACTGTATATAGCGTGCACGCTCTGAACATTTACATGCTGAGTGCTTTCATGTTATAATGATTTCCGTTTATCCCAATCATAGTGTCCCAATAGTTAGTCATCAGGAAGATTTGTAGTCCTCATGGGGGCTCTGCATTGCCACAGTTAACATTCAGTGACTAAAGCTATTGCTTTCAATGAAGTCAACCTGTTGTGCTGTCACCGTTCTGTTGTCAGTGATCACCTTTAACTGATACAGGAATGTGTCAACAATGCAATTATATGGATGGAGCTGAAGAAAATTAGCTATGACTGATAAGAGTTGCTTTAAAGTCAATGGTAAACGGTTTCAACAAGGCTCCTATACTGTGGACTTATTACATTTGTAATATTTCCTCCCATTATAATACAAATCCTTTGATCGAGTAAACAAACACCTTTGAAGTGAGCAAACCTTTTTTTGCATATCTCTGTTACAAACATTATGGCTAATAAAGTTGTTGAAAAGTATTGTTGACAGGTGACTATAAAGTGAAAAAAAATACTGTTAAAGAACACCAAAGCTGAACAAACTGTAATTTCTGTAACATACTGAAATAGCAGAACACAAATATCTTTTTTTCTTACAGATCTCCTCATGGCTGGAAACAAACATATAGTTAACTCTATCATATTGTCCATATACTGGACAATTATGATATTTAAGTTTTAAAATAATAAAATCCATAATTTGTTAGTTGTGGCAATATGTCACAATAAAAATAACCTAAGCAGAGGAGCTGCAGAGTGAAGAGGGTATCAGTATTATGCGTGGTGTGAATAAACATACATATTGCTACGACGGTCTACTTGACGTCCTATGGTATAGTGATACACATTAATGTATGCCACATTAATTTAAATATGGTACAATCCACACAGTAGTATCACCTGATAATAACTGAACTGAGTGTCCCTGACAGCTTGTATTTATAACCCACCGAAAATCTAGATTATTCCACATACTACGTATTAGCTTTTCTACAACGTAATTAATTGCGGCCTTGACACAGTGCGTGCGGCCGCACGAATTCTGGCACAGTCTAGCAAATGTGCCAAGAATCACTTACGCCACACATAGTAGAGTGAGATTCTTCTGGAACATTTGACAAACAAGTAGACTGTTCTGTAATGTTGTAACAATATTATAGTATTGTAATTATTAATATTGGTGTTATTTTCACTGTAAACTTACTTGTTTTATTCACTCAGATGATGTTTCGGAGTGGTGTTCTCCTTCTTCAGTGAGTTTGGATACGGAGTGTGCCAAGTTGTCGGTAATTTTTGTGTAACGGTTTTTAGTTAACAGGTTGTGTGTGGGGGTGGGAGTGGAGGGGATTGGTGAAGTAGTTTGAATTGTTGTATGTGTTGATTATAATTGTGTCAAATAGTGTGTTCGATTTAAATTGTAAATGGTCATTGAGTATGTTGTTTGGTTGTGTTTTGTTGTGTTTGTATATTTCAAATTGTTCTCTGTGGTGTTAAGTTTACGACTTTTGGGTAGGTAGTGTAAAATTTCAAGGTTGTTTTTTATATTGGTGTAACTGTGGTTTTCTGTCTGGATGTGTGTGGCAAATGTGGAATGTATGTTATTATTGGTTAGTGCTTTGGTGTGTTCAGAAAATCTGGATGAAAAAGATCTTCCTGTCTGGCCTATGTAGAACTTGATGTAATCATTGCATTTTAATTTGTAAACACCTGTTTTGTTGTATATGTCAATGTCTTTGTTTGTGCCGTTGATGTATCTTTTGATGGTGTTGTTGGTTCTGTATGCTATTTTGTAGTTGTATTTTCTGAATGTGTTGGCAATTCTGTGTGTGTTTGAGTTGTAGTATGTGAGTGTGATGTATTTATATTGTTGTGTGTGGTTTTTTATTTTGTGGTTTGTTGTTTTTGTTTTGGATCTGTCTATGTAATTTGTTTATTAAATCTACCTCCTGGTGAAATTGATGAGATATTGAAGAGATTCCACGGAACAAAGTTCATTACTACGTGGGATACCGTGTGCGGGTTTTGGCAGGTGGAGTTGCACCCAGCAAGCCGGCAATACATGGCGTTCATCTTCGAAGGGCGCAACTATCAGTTTAAGAGGTTGCCCTTCGGGTTAGTGAACTCAGTAGCTGTTTTCGTCGCCTGTTTGGATCAAATACTCAGACCAGAAGTGCTCCAATTCACGACTGTCTACGTCGATGATCTCCTAATAACATCAACCAATTGGGAAGAACATTGTTACCGTGTGGAGCATGTCTTGAAGAAGCTAGCTGAGAATAATGTTACCCTTAAGCTAGACAAGTCCAAGCTTATAGCTAAAGAAGTACAATTTTTGGGTTTCCAGTTGAACAGTCAAGGAATAACACCGTCAACAGAAAAGGTAGATGCCATACAACGATTCCCTATACCAAAAAACAGAAGGCAACTACAATCATTTTTAGGCCTGTGTAACTACTACAGGAAGTTCCAAAATAATTATTCTGAACTGACGGCCCAATTTCAGTACCAGTTATCATCCAAGAATAAGTGGCGATGGGGTCAAGAACAAGACGAAACCTTCAAATCAATTAAGGAGAAGTTCTTAGAAACAGTAATGCTCAACCATCCAGATTTTAACCGACCTTTCTTCCTAAACTGTGATGCTAGTAACATTAGCTTGGGATCAACGTTGTACCAAGAAGACGAAAGTGGAAACCATCTAGTAGTGAGCTTTGCTAGCAGAACCCTTAACCAGTGTGAAAAGAACTACAACGTGACGGAAAAGGAACTGCTAAGTGTAGTCTTTGCCTGTGGGAAGTTTCGGACGTATATTCTCGGATATACAGTGACAGTTCGAACAGATCACAAATCGATATTATTTCTTAGAAGATGCAAGTTAAGCCATGGTAGGTTGACCAGGTGGGTACTTGCCCTGCAGGAATACGATATACAGTGGGAGTATGTTCCTGGGAGTAAAAATGTAGTAGCCGACGTGTTGTCGTGAGTAAATTTGGAAGAACAGACGTTTGAAGGCGAAAAGGAGAGCATCCTGAAGATCTATAATATTATTAAGGACAGATCCGATCTAGAAACGATAGTGCAGGACATCAGCAAACACCAGCAGTCTTACCCGAAGCTAAACCACATTAAACTTCGTCTCTCCAACCAAGATGACACAATAACCAAGTTTTATTGTATACACAATGAAATATTATTCATCAAAACATCCCTTGATGAAGAGATATGGAAGATTGTGATCCCTACTACAATCGAGAAGGATATCATCCTGGATTATCATCTCCGATACGGTCACATGGGAGCCATGAAGGTGATCAAGGTGATAGAAGAGAATTGCCATATAAAAAATATAAATAGAAAGACGAGAAACTACCTCAAAACCTGTCTGATATGTCAATTGGTGAAAACCAACAATGAGAGAAAAGAGGGTATGATGATACCAATTACATCACAAGCAAAACTGGAAAAGGTCTTTCTGGACATCTGTGGTCCATTTCCACGCAGTGGCGGACGCCATCGATACAAATACATTATTATAATAATGGATCACTTCACGAAATTTATAAAACTGTACCCGGTGAACAGAGCCACCACTTTGAAGACTTTAGGAGTGATAACAAACCATTACATTCCAGAGATAGGGAGCCCAGCATCCATAATCACAGACCATGGAACGCAATTTAAGGGTAGGAGGTGGAAAAACACTCTAAATACATTGGGCATTAAGACGTACAAGACATCTGTCTACCACCCCAGCAGTAATCCAGTGGAGAGGGTACTTCGAGAAGTCGGAAGAATATTACGGACTTATTGCCATAATCAACAAAGGAAGTGGCAAGAATATTTATCAGCTACCGAAGAATTCCTTAATTTGGCATACCACCCCGCTATAGGTACCACGCCATACACGGCAATGTATGAAAAACCGCCTCCAAGAGAAATACAAGACAAAGTAAAATTCCCCATGAGTCAAGAATACAAGTTCAATCGAATCAGGTTCTACATTAAATTGGCAGAAGACCAGGAAAGGTGCAAGAACAAGTATCAAAAGGCGATTAAGAAGATAATAAGCTATGAAGTCGGAGAAAGGGTACTATTGAAAAACAGGGAACTGCCCAGTACTTTGGAAGGCATTACTAAAAAGTTGTTACTGCTGTATACCGGCCCATACCTGATTGTTAAAAATAATAACAACAATACGTATGTATTAAAAGATGTCAATTCAAATAAAGTAAAAGGAACTTATAATCAATTATCAATTAAAAAATATATAGAGGAGAGATAAAAATTACAAAATTCAAAAAATTGTAAGGACAAGTTACATAAGTCATTCGAAAAACTATTATGAATAAACAAAAAGAATTTTGTTGGAATAAAAATTACCAAAATTCAAAAAGTTTGTAAGTACAACTTACACCAAATATTTGAAAAACCATTATAATGAATAAAAAAGAATTTTGTTAGAAAAAAAACAATTGTGGTCATTGGTAACACATGTGACAACACTACTTCATGGTATATTTTTACTTCACATGAATTTATAACTGAGATACTTACCTAACCACCTGAAACTCATGGCATTTATATTACAAAAGTTTATGCTTTACCACTGCATATAGCGTGCACGCTCTGAACATTTACATGCTGAGTGCTTTCATGTTATAATGATTTCCGTTTATCCCAATCATAGTGTCCCAATAGTTAGTCATCAGGAAGATTTGTAGTCCTCATGGGGGCTCTGCATTGCCACAGTTAACATTCAGTGACTAAAGCTATTGCTTTCAATGAAGTCAACCTGTTGTGCTGTCACCGTTCTGTTGTCAGTGATCACCTTTAACTGATACAGGAATGTGTCAACAATGCAATTATATGGATGGAGCTGAAGAAAATTAGCTATGACTGATAAGAGTTGCTTTAAAGTCAATGGTAAACGGTTTCAACAAGGCTCCTATACTGTGGACTTATTACATTTGTAATATTTCCTCCCATTATAATACAAATCCTTTGATCGAGTAAACAAACACCTTTGAAGTGAGCAAACCTTTTTTTGCATATCTCTGTTACAAACATTATGGCTAATAAAGTTGTTGAAAAGTATTGTTGACAGGTGACTATAAAGTGAAAAAAAATACTGTTAAAGAACACCAAAGCTGAACAAACTGTAATTTCTGTAACATACTGAAATAGCAGAACACAAATATCTTTTTTTCTTACAGATCTCCTCATGGCTGGAAACAAACATATAGTTAACTCTATCATATTGTCCATATACTGGACAATTATGATATTTAAGTTTTAAAATAATAAAATCCATAATTTGTTAGTTGTGGCAATGTGTCACAATAAAAATAACCTAAGCAGAGGAGCTGCAGAGTGAAGAGGGTATCAGTATTATGCGTGGTGTGAATAAACATACATATTGCTACGACGGTCTACTTGACGTCCTATGGTATAGTGATACACATTAATGTATGCCACATTAATTTAAATATGGTACAATCCACACAGTAGTATCACCTGATAATAACTGAACTGAGCGTCCCTGACAGCTTGTATTTATAACCCACCGAAAATCTAGATTATTCCACATACTACGTATTAGCTTTTCTACAACGTAATTAATTGCGGCCTTGACACAGTGCGTGCGGCCGCACGAATTCTGGCACAGTCTAGCAAATGTGCCAAGAATCACTTACGCCACACATAGTAGAGCGAGATTCTTCTGGAACATTTGACAAACAAGTAGACTGTTCTGTAATGTTGTAACAATATTATAGTATTGTAATTATTAATATTGGTGTTATTTTCACTGTAAACTTACTTGTTTTATTCACTCAGATGATGTTTCGGAGTGGTGTTCTCCTTCTTCAGTGAGTTTGGATACGGAGTGTGCCAAGTTGTCGGTAATTTTTGTGTAACGGTTTTTAGTTAACAGGTTGTGTGTGGGGGTGGGAGTGGAGGGGATTGGCAAAGTAGCTTGAATTGTTGTATGTGTTGATTATAATTGTGTCAAATAGTGTGTTCGATTTAAATTGTAAATGGTCATTGAGTATGTTGTTTGGTTGTGTTTTGTTGTGTTTGTATATTTCAAATTGTTCTGTGGTGTTAAGTTTACGACTTTTGGGTAGGTAGTGTAAAATTTCAAGGTTGTTTTTTATATTGGTGTAACTGTGGTTTTCTGTCTGGATGTGTGTGGCAAATGTGGAATGTATGTTATTATTGGTTAGTGCTTTGGTGTGTTCAGAAAATCTGGATGAAAAAGATCTTCCTGTCTGGCCTATGTAGAACTTGATGTAATCATTGCATTTTAATTTGTAAACACCTGTTTTGTTGTATATGTCAATGTCTTTGTTTGTGCCGTTGATGTATCTTTTGATGGTGTTGTTGGTTCTGTATGCTATTTTGTAGTTGTATTTTCTGAATGTGTTGGCAATTCTGTGTGTGTTTGAGTTGTAGTATGTGAGTGTGATGTATTTATATTGTTGTGTGTGGTTTTTTATTTTGTGGTTTGTTGTTTTTGTTTTGGATCTGTCTATGTAATTTGTTTATTAAATCCGGGTTGTAGCCATTTTGTAGTGCTATGTATTTTATGGTGTTGAGTTCTTCTTTATAGTCTTGTTTATTCAGTGGTATTTTAGTGAGTCTAAACTATAGATAAAGTGTGTTCACACACACACACACACACACACACACTTATATATTTAAAAAGTAAATTACAGAATTATACAATTTGTTAAAGATTATAATAACATCTACTATAATATAGTAAATAAAAAAATATATTTAATGGAGGTTAATAGCAAACATTTATTTAGCATGATATATATTTTATGACGTACATTAATATGTTTTTCTGTTCAAATGTGATGCTAAGTGGCATAACATTTACATTATGAAATTAACAAATTTATCTTTGCCCGAAACTAGACAGATTACTTGTGAAAAGATAAATTTGATCATACAGTAGCTCTCATCCTAGTCTTGGAGAGAATAGTAAACGTTTCCGTTGGCGATCGAGCATAGGTGCAGGATGTGGATAATACAAGTGTTCAATTTCTTCTTCAGTAGCACGACCAAGTCTAGGTGTAAAACTTATTGTGTTATGACTTCGCACTGAAAATCAGTAATCTTAATAAATAATTTTTTCTGAACATGATAACAGTGTTATGTTCAACTTTTTTATAAAGTTGTTTATTTATTTAGAATATTTTATACAGCCATGCAACTTAACTGACAGTGAATTACAAAAGTTGTATAGTATAAGAGCATAGATAACCTTATTTGTTGACAACAAAACATAATTTTGTTATTTCATGTTTTTAAAAGTTACTTTAAAGAATTGCCACCTACTTTTGTTCTCTTGTGTGTGTTTATTGTGCTGTGTTCTCATCTTAAGCTTGTAACTTCAAAAAGGGAGTTATAGCCTAGTGAGGGCTGTCTCCAACCTATAAATTTAATTATTTTGCTGTCAGTTAAGGCCTTGAATGTTTTTTTAATATTTT
The DNA here is from genome assembly GCA_034769895.1 of Magicicada septendecula. Lineage (NCBI taxonomy): Eukaryota > Metazoa > Arthropoda > Insecta > Hemiptera > Cicadidae > Magicicada > Magicicada septendecula. The sequence goes on along the minus strand of CM068369.1, from coordinate 438,761,186 downwards.
TTGTATAACATTTTTGGCTCAAGTTGACCAACTTCATGTATATTATTTATTAGTAAAGTACAACTAAAACTAAATTTCTTGAAGTGTATATTTGATAAACAGAGTCCAAGGGAATCTGACATGGTTAATAAGATTTCTTAGCTTCACCATCTCAACTCCACCCTTATATTATTATATTTTAAATCAATAATGCGTTCTACTGTTGTGGCGACCAAATCCTTTTACAGCAGAAAGCAACAAGCAAAGGACAGAGGGGATTCTAATAGTGACAGTGGACAATGGAGGGAACAACACTAGCTACCATGGCCTTAAAACAGTAGCCCTGTCAATCACCTAACTTCACAGCATGCTGGTAATCCCTTCGGAGGAAATTTATTACACTCAGAAGCCTCAAAATAATAGCTGGATAGATTCAAGTTGCCCAAACAACAAATCCTGAGGCCAGAAGAGGCATGATCAGTACCTAATCCCTGAAACTAGAATATGATAATGATGATGATGGTGTGGTGGCAGTGGTGGCGATGGCAGTTATAATTCTTGGATTTCGTTGTCCATGACGTGTCCGTTACTTAGCAGCCTCTGAAGAAGCCTTTTAAAGGCAAAAACCGGTTCAGGCTGTAAGGTAAAACTTTAAGCTTTTACTTATGAAAAACTTAGTGTTCCGAGTCGTTAATACAATAGCAGTTATAATGATATTTAATACACATATTCTGAAACACAAAAGTTTGATTTTGTCTATTCTGTTCTACAGTTCTAGTTATGAATCTTTAAAAGTTTTTTATACAGCCAAGAAAAAGAGGAACTGTAAAAACATTTATTTATATTAATATTACTTTCGTTTTATTATACATCTAATGCATTGCCAGATGTATATTGTAGCATAACAGAATTATCACATTAAAATTTTAATTTAATACAACATGAATAAAGAAGAAAATGTCAATAGTGAGTGAGAATAATAAATGGTTAAAGATTAAACTAAAGAAACTGTACATTAAGTCGATAAAATGGTAATAAAATCAAACTAAATAACAAAGAAAACTCTTGGTCCATATACGAATAACCAACTATATAAAAACCCAATAAAACAGCAGTATACCCAGTAGGTTGGGGGAGCAGTAAAAAGGAAAGAAAAAAGATAAAAAGGGTAAACACTATTTTAATAAGGGAAATTTATTCAATTAAGAAGCAAAGAAACCCCAAGACACTAAACCAATGACAAATGAGTAAGGAGATAGAAATGAGAAAAGGACATGGAACCACAAGACAAGAAAATGTTAATATAATGAGAAGAAAGAGACAATATATTAAGGTCCACAAAAAGAATATAGCAACAAGATGGGATATACACTAAAACCTTATGAGGAGGAATATACCCTATTCTTATACCTTTAAACCCAATGAATAATTGACTGACCAAATAACAAGTTACAGGATACAATACAATGAAAAATAAACCTGTAAACTAGTTTGTAAGCCTAACTTAAGAATAACAAGTGACATACAATAAGAAATAAACAGTGAAAGACACTAAATTTATTTAAAAAGAGACTACCATTAGTGTAGAGAGATACCAGACAAAATTAGCATTAGAACAAAAGACAGTTTACTAACTGAAAATATTATTAGTGATACGAATGTTTTAAAAATTAGATACAATAAGGAAATAGTAGATATAAGACGTTTTATTATAGGTGAGTGTTACAAAAAAGCAACCTAAATACAACAGACAGTGTAATAACTGAAGGTATTATTAATAATAAGATGTTAATAGTGTAATCAAATTAGAAACAGTGAACACCAAAGACAGTGTAATAACTGAAGAGTGTTATTAAAAATAAGATGTTTTTAGTTCTGTCTATTCATATATAATAAATGCAAAGGACAGTGAATAACTGACAGCATTGTTAGTAATAGGATGTTTTAGAATAATTATAATTAAATGATATAAAGGAAAAATAATAAGCTTAAGATATTTTTTGTTATGTTTAGGTAATATAAATACTAGCAGATATAAGATGTTCTATTGTATTCAAAATAATGTTAAATAATTTTCAAGTTTGTTAAGGCAGAGAAGGCAAGTAGGTAATAGGAATGTTGTATATATTTTTTTATATTAAATTGTAAACCATATAAAAAGTATAAGGCAAACTAACTAACACACCACAATAGAAAAACAAACCAGCACTGTGAATCAAAACCATCTATCATAGAGTCAAACTCAAATAAATAAATTCAATCAAACATAATATAATGAGTAGAATCTAGTCTATACAACATCATCTATCATAGAGTCAAACTCAAATAAATAAATTCAATAAAACATAATATAATGAGTAGAATCTAGTCTATACAACACAAAGATTTGAAAATGTAATCAGTACAGATACAAATAATAACAAATGTAATGACAAAAGAAGAAAATTAACTTTGTTTGGAAATAAGTAAAACTAGGCCTAAAGAGTGCTCAACTCAAATAAAAAGTAAATTAATCAATATTGGTGTATTATAACAAAAAATTATTAACAACCAGCAATAATCATGGAGTGAGTAATATTATTTCATAGAAATATTAACATAAAAACACTTGTAAACCATTTACATACTAAATTTGTAAAAAATATAAGGCCTACAATAAATATCAAAAATTGTAAATTTTAGGCTTATCTGAACTTAAAACAGACCCAGTTATATATCAAATTATGTAAAATTAACTTAAGAATATTGCTGAATAGTTAGATTTTCGTAAAATTAATAAATAATTGAGTTACAGCAATAAATAGGAAAACTTGTTATGTATGTTTAGGAGTTGAAATAAAATCCAAGACATGTAAATTTATAAAAAGACAATGGGAAGAGGAAAAAGACATTTTATAAATTACCCCAAAACGACGACTTTCAGTCATCAGTCTATTGTTAATCGTTAATGTGAACAGTTCAGAAATTACTGACGGAAGACCAAAAAATATAAATTAGTGAAAAAACATTGAGTGCAACCTCAAATTGTAACTGAGGTTACCAAAGGAAATCTAACACCAACATTTGATAATTAACACCAAATTAATCCAGAACAAATACAATAATAATACCAGTTACGAGAACGAGAAAGCAACCACCATTTTGAGAAAATTTCAAACCATATTAACTGGACACGAATTCAACATATTTGAACACAGAACACTGCACCAACAAACAATCACAGAACGACACCGCCGAAGAAGGAAGAACACTTCACACTATTTTCCAGGGATACTACAACTTCGCAGAGAAAGGAATTCTCATTTATTTCTGAGGGAGAAGATCCAACATCACGTCGGCATTGCTTAGCAGAAAGTCGAGGTGACGGCAGCCATACTGGATTTACTGCCAGCGACGGAACACCGCCTTCCCGAGTCAGTGACGTCATTCTACGAATGGTTCGATTTTATTTTATTAAATTGACAATTTTCGTAATACTGTTATTTTTTCAGCAATAATAATTTATTTTAAAATAGTTGTAAGCATTGTATCTTGTTCCTTGCCCTCTCTGACCATTTCGACAGTTAAAAGAATCCGAAATATTTAATTTTGTAAGCATTATACTTTGTCATTTTGTTCACTAGCGACCCGAGCGGAGCTCAACCAAAGCCTGGTCCGCGCGCATCAGAGTGGCGCATAATTTCAAATGTTAATAAATAAACATCATAATTATTCAGTTACAAGTGTTTATATTTATTTGTATAGTAAATACTAGTTATTTATTTCTTCTAAAAATTATTTAGAGTCATTCAAGAAATATACCAGAAGGAAGAAGAAGAACAGCAAAGTTAGAAGAGAGGATAATAGATCCAACAACATAAATAGATTATCTATAGAAACAAATATTTTCAAAACACAAAATCTCATTTATTTAATCGAAGGTAATTGAAAAACATACAATTAATGAAATTTTAAATTAATTAATTAAACAAAAAAATTTTAATAACTAACAAAATTTTTTCTTATCAACACATTACACATTATTATTTATCTTTTATTATTAATTAGTAGTTTTATTACAAATTGGCGTCCAACTGAGGGGCTGAAAATAGGAGTCAATAGATTTATAAAATAAGGACAATTCGTCCAGTTTCCTATTTTAGTTCGGCAGCTGTCAACAGGTCAGAAAAGGAAACAAGATTCACAGGAGGGCGACATCAAAGAAAAGGGCTGTGGAGGCCGAACAAGAAATAGATATGGAAGATAAGGAGGCAACACCCGTGGAAGATATAGAATCGAGATTACCTCCAGCAGAACCAACCGAACCAGAATTCCAAGGGAAGCAACCCGACAAGCCGACACGAACAGAAAAAATGGCAATGCAGGAAATGCTCAGGCTAATGATGGAGGAAATAAAAACCGACAGTAAAAATTCAAGGGAAGAATTAGCCCAGCAAATGAAGGAAGAGTTAAAGAAAAATAGTAAGGAAATGAAGGAAGAATTAAGCCAAATAAACCAGAGAATGGATGAAAATAGTATGGAAATGAAAAGTGATAACCAACGATTGAAGGAGGAATTAAGAGAAAACAGTAAGAAGATGGAAGAGAAAATGGAAGAAAATAGTAAGAAGATGGAGGAGAAGGTGGATGAAATAAAAAACGAAAATAAATTATTAATGGAGGAAAATATTAAGAAGATCGAGGAGAAGATGGAGGAAAATAATCAGAAAATAGAAGAGAAGATGGAAGAAAATATTCAGAAAATTAAGGAGAAAATGGAGGAAATAAAAACTGACAATAAACAGTCGAAGGAGGAATTAACCTGGATAAGCCAAAAACTGGAAGAGACCAACAAGAGGATGGAAGAAACAAGTCAGAAAATGGAAAATAATAACCAACAATTAAGAGAAGAATTAAGGGAGACTAACCAAGAGAACATGAACCGGTTAGATGGAAAGATGGAAGTATTGAAGGAAGAATTGAGTCAAAGGATAGCTGAAAACAATGAAACAATCAGCAAGAAAGTAGAAGAGGAAATAACGGTGATCGAACAAAAGATTACAAGGGCTGACGAAAGATGGAGTCAGACCGAACGAGAAGTACAGAGTATCAAGACTGAAATAAATACTAAGGTTGCCAACATCGAAGAAACGAACAGGAAGACTTTAGAGGAAAAACTAAAAGAAACATGTGAAGACTGGGAGAGAGTGCAGGACCGATTCACAGAAAAGTGTGACGGCATTGAAGCTGCTGTGACCAGTATCAACAGTCAGGTGCGACAGAATCAAACAGATATAGACCTGTTCCATAGTCGACCGACAAGCATTACCAGTTCTCCTAATAACGAGAATCGTGAAGGTATTAACTTCAGGTTTTATAAAAATAAACCTATGGAGTTCCTAGCCAGAATCGAAGAGTACTTCACTAAACACAGAGGCAATCGCTGGAGGGAGAATAAAGAAGTACTTGACGAATCATTCAAGGAGATAGCTGATAATTGGTGGATGGCGATAAGAAATGAAGTGACCGACTACCAACAATTCAAAGGGCTATTCAAGGCCAAATATTGGTCTGAATCGACACAAAATATCGCCAGAGACGGGATCTGTCATGGAAAGTATAACCCGTATGGAAACCAGACGCTAACGGCATATTTCTTGGGAAAGGTGTGTGTGGCCAAATATTTAGAGCCCCGAATACCGGAAGAATGCTTGGTCAGCAAGCTCTCATACCACTATGAGGAAGATATAATGAGAGCTAGAAGAAACAGTCAAATAAAGACTGTACAAGCAATGACCCAACTATTAGAAATGTATGAGCACGAGGATTACTACCGCCAAAGTTGCAGGAGATACGAGAGGCCGGAGACAAGGAATAATGCGAATAATACAAATAATAATAATCGGCAGAACGGTAGCAACAACAATAATTATAATTCCGCAAACCGGAATAATGCCGAATACAATGATAACCCTCGTAATAAAAATAATGTTACTAGATATAATAACCATAATAATAATAATAATGTTCCCAGAAATAATAATAATGAGGGCAATAATAATAATAACCGTCTGCACAACAACAACGGTTATTATAATAACCGTAATTATGTTCCAAATGGTCAGAGAAACCCCAACCCCCCTAATAATAATTATCATGGTAATTATAACAGAAATTACCCGAATGGAGGTAATAATAGTAATTACAGGACATATCGACCCCATATTAACTATCAGAGCGGAAGGCAGTGGACAGAGGAGATACCAGCCTCAATGAAGGAGTCGATACTACGAGTATGAAACCTTTCAAGGAAGTCAGGGAAGTAATCGTTACAGAGAGTATGAACCCAGATGCAGTTCCAGCCTAGACAATCAACGAAGACTACCTGTAACGGAAGCCCAACAGGACGATCGTGCTGAACCAAGCGAAGCAGTTTCAGGACTCCAAGTGGATGCTGCTAATAGCCTAATCCGTAATGATGCGGAGCATTTAAACGAACGGAGGCAGTAATAGACCCCAATAACCCTTTACTGCTCCATTCTGCTGGGTTTGGACAAGAGATAAAATCGAGAGAAGAAGAGAAAAATTTTACAATAATATATAATAATTATTTGAAAGATATCCGTAAGGGACTTGCTAGAAGAAAATGAAATAAACATTAATAATAACGACAACGAAATCATATATATAATTGCAGAAATCGGGGGTATTTCTGTTCCCATAATGATAGACACTGGAGCAAATGTCTCTATAATAAATCATAATGACTTGGACCGGATACAGCAGGAATGCCACAAAAACTTACCGGTACTGCCTATTAATAATATTGTGCTTGTAGGAGCTACCGGCCGACAGAACAAAACCATAAGGAAACAGGTATCCCTAAGTGTCAACAGTCAGGGCGTAAGCTTGGATATTATATTTCTTGTTGCAGCCGGATTACCTTTCAACATCATGATAGGGTGTGACATATTGCGTAGGAACTCTGCAGTTATCGACTTGTGCCGAGGGAAGGTATCACTCTTTTCTGAAGGTTCGACCTGGGTAGCCAATTTAACTAACAACAAGATGTTAGACTCAAAACAACTTATCGACCACAAGAATAAAGTGAATTACTTGTCAAACTACTCGTCAAACAACAAGCCAGTACATCATAATACGGAGGATGACCTATGGCTACAAAAGATTCAGGAGATACGTGACTTCCAGTGCCACAATACCACCGAGCAATTAGAGGAAAACCAGCTGGATCAATTAGTCAACATATATGAATAATATCGAGCTGTATTTTCGGACGAACCTGGAAAGATCAGGAACTACCAATGTTCCATACGATTCAGAGAACCGGTAGAATTCAATCGAAAGTCATATCCCATAGCACAATCTTTGAAGGAAGCCATACACACAGAGATCCAGAATATGATCAATAAGGATATTATCGAAAGCAGTCAGTCGCCATACACTAGTCCAATTGTGGCTATACAAAAGAAGAATGGGAAGGTAAGACTTTGCCTTGACGCACGTGAGATAAATAAAATGATTATTAAGGATCGTACCTCCTGGTGAAATTGATGAGATATTGAAGAGATTCCACGGAACGAAGTTCATTACTACGTGGGATACCGTGTGCGGGTATTGGCAGGTGGAGTTGCACCCAGCAAGCCGGCAATACATGGCGTTCATCTTCGAAGGGCGCAACTATCAGTTTAAGAGGTTGCCCTTCGGGTTAGTGAACTCAGTAGCTGTTTTCGTCGCCTGTATGGATCAAATACTCAGACCAGAAGTGCTCCAATTCACGACTGTCTACGTCGATGATCTCCTAATAACATCAACCAATTGGGAAGAACATTGTTACCGTGTGGAGCATGTCTTGAAGAAGCTAGCTGAGAATAATGTTACCCTTAAGCTAGACAAGTCCAAGCTTATAGCTAAAGAAGTACAATTTTTGGGTTTCCAGTTGAACAGTCAAGGAATAACACCGTCAACAGAAAAGGTAGATGCCATACAATGATTCCCTATACCAAAAAACAGAAGGCAACTACAATCATTTTTAGGCCTGTGTAACTACTACAGGAAGTTCCAAAATAATTATTCTGAACTGACGGCCCAATTTCAGTACCAGTTATCATCCAAGAATAAGTGGCGATGGGGTCAAGAACAAGACGAAACCTTCAAATCAATTAAGGAGAAGTTCTTAGAAACAGTAATGCTCAACCATCCAGATTTTAACCGACCTTTCTTCCTAAACTGTGATGCTAGTAACATTAGCTTGGGATCAACGTTGTACCAAGAAGACGAAAGTGGAAACCATCTAGTAGTGAGCTTTGCTAGCAGAACCCTTAACCAGTGTGAAAAGAACTACAACGTGACGGAAAAGGAACTGCTAAGTGTAGTCTTTGCCTGTGGGAAGTTTCGGACGTATATTCTCGGATATACAGTGACAGTTCGAACAGATCACAAATCGATATTATTTCTTAGAAGATGCAAGTTAAGCCATGGTAGGTTGACCAGGTGGGTACTTGCCCTGCAGGAATACGATATACAGTGGGAGTATGTTCCTGGGAGTAAAAATGTAGTAGCCGACGTGTTGTCGTGAGTAAATTTGGAAGAACAGACGTTTGAAGGCGAAAAGGAGAGCATCCTGAAGATCTATAATATTATTAAGGACAGATCCGATCTAGAAACGATAGTGCAGGACATCAGCAAACACCAGCAGTCTTACCCGAAGCTAAACCACATTAAACTTCGTCTCTCCAACCAAGATGACACAATAACCAAGTTTTATTGTATACACAATGAAATATTATTCATCAAAACATCCCTTGATGAAGAGATATGGAAGATTGTGATCCCTACTACAATCGAGAAGGATATCATCCTGGATTATCATCTCCGATACGGTCACATGGGAGCCATGAAGGTGATCAAGGTGATAGAAGAGAATTGCCATATAAAAAATATAAATAGAAAGACGAGAAACTACCTCAAAACCTGTCTGATATGTCAATTGGTGAAAACCAACAATGAGAGAAAAGAGGGTATGATGATACCAATTACATCACAAGCAAAACTGGAAAAGGTCTTTCTGGACATCTGTGGTCCATTTCCACGCAGTGGCGGACGCCATCGATACAAATACATTATTATAATAATGGATCACTTCACGAAATTTATAAAACTGTACCCGGTGAACAGAGCCACCACTTTGAAGACTTTAGGAGTGATAACAAACCATTACATTCCAGAGATAGGGAGCCCAGCATCCATAATCACAGACCATGGAACGCAATTTAAGGGTAGGAGGTGGAAAAACACTCTAAATACATTGGGCATTAAGACGTACAAGACATCTGTCTACCACCCCAGCAGTAATCCAGCGGAGAGGGTACTTCGAGAAGTCGGAAGAATATTACGGACTTATTGCCATAATCAACAAAGGAAGTGGCAAGAATATTTATCAGCTACCGAAGAATTCCTTAATTTGGCATACCACCCCGCTATAGGTACCACGCCATACACGGCAATGTATGAAAAACCGCCTCCAAGAGAAATACAAGACATAGTAAAATTCCCCATGAGTCAAGAATACAAGTTCAATCGAATCAGGTTCTACATTAAATTGGCAGAAGACCAGGAAAGGTGCAAGAACAAGTATCAAAAGGCGATTAAGAAGATAATAAGCTATGAAGTCGGAGAAAGGGTACTATTGAAAAACAGGGAACTGCCCAGTACTTTGGAAGGCATTACTAAAAAGTTGTTACTGCTGTATACCGGCCCATACCTGATTGTTAAAAATAATAACAACAATACGTATGTATTAAAAGATGTCAATTCAAATAAAGTAAAAGGAACTTATAATCAATTATCAATTAAAAAATATATAGAGGAGAGATAAAAATTACAAAATTCAAAAAATTGTAAGGACAAGTTACATAAGTCATTCGAAAAACTATTATGAATAAACAAAAAGAATTTTGTTGGAATAAAAATTACCAAAATTCAAAAAGTTTGTAAGTACAACTTACACCAAATATTTGAAAAACCATTATAATAAATAAAAAAGAATTTTGTTAGAAAAAAAACAAAATTCAAAAATTTGTAAGAACAACTTACACCAAATATTCGAAAAACTATAATGAATAAAAACGAATTTTGATGAATGAAAATTACAAAATTCAAAAAATTGTAAGTACAACTTACACCAAATATTTGAAAAACCATTATAATGAATAAAAAAGAATTTTGATGAATAAAAATTACAAAATTCAAAAAGTTTGTAAGTACAACTTACACCAAATATTTGAAAAACCATTATAATGAATGAAAAAATGAATTTTGATGAATAAAATTACAAAATTCAAAAAAATTGTAAGGACAATTTACACCAAAATATTTGAAAACCCATTATAATGAATGAAAAAAGAATTTTGTTAGAAAAATTACAAAATTCAAAAGTTTGTAAGGCCAACTTACACCAGTCATTCGAAAAACTATTATGAATAAAGCTTACACCAATTATTTGAAAAACCATTATGAAACAAAAAGAATTTTGTGTGAATAAAAATATCTAAAGTTAAAAAATAGTAAGTACAACTCATACGAATGATGAGATATAACTATTAAATATAAAAAGAAATTATGTAAGAAAGAGATACGAAATTCTAAAAGGTAAGAACAAATTACACTCATAATTTGAGTGAACTCTTACATAAAAGAATTTAAAAGTAAATGGTGTACAAATGTGTAAACTCTCTCAAACTCTCCAGAGACAAAGCAAAAAGAACATGTTCCAGTAAATAAAGAGAACAACCAATATTAAACAATTGAATAATTTAATGTTACCAGCACAATATATTAATAAATGTTAAAAGTGTCAGAAGAAGGAACGTAACAAATCCTCATAAAAACCAGTGTTAATAAATTGAAAAAACCCTCAATAAACTATCACAGCTATAAAAAACCATACTATAGTTTGTATTGTAATAGTGACTATGCTAACTATGACCACTATGATCAACAATGTAAATGAGACAATTTAAGACAAAAATGATACAGAATTTCAAATGAAAAGAAAAAGAGAGAAGAAACCAGAATATTATATAATTTAATCAAAACAACTTAACCAAACTCACAAAGAAAATAACTTGATAGAGATGAACAATGAAGAAGGACCAACTAAGTAAAAACCAAATATTAAGACCAGAAACCAAAAACCCTGGTACCATGATGATAATATTGTTGTAAGAACCACTATTATAGTGATAAGTGATAAAGAAATAATTAATGTTATGCCATGAGCAATAAAATAACTCATTGGATACCAAATGGAAGAAAAAATCTATATAAATGCTAATTACTATGTAAACAAGATAAAAAGATGAAATGATGAAACGATGAAATGTATATTATACCACATACCTAAACCACATAATATGGAATAAGCTTTAATAGAGAAGAAGAGTCAAGTGTATAAAAGTATTAATTGATATAAAATATTATGAAGTGAAGAATCCAAGGATGTTTATTATTAGTCAAAAGAGACTACTTTTACTGATTATTCATTTTTATGACTGGATGTAGAAAAATGCCATCAGTCTTATATTTTGAGCAGAGATGATAATTCCTCTGGGCTCAGTTAATTGAAGTATTGGACAGCAGGGATTGAAGCCAAAAGTGCCACTCTGAACTATTCCAACTCATATGTTAGGGAATGTTAGGAAGTAAACATACAGGTGAGGAAGCACCAAATAAGAAAAGATATAAAATGATAATGTTATACACAAGATTGATGATTACTTATTAATGAAAAAAGAAACTAATGAAGGAGATACATATCATCTGAGAGAAAGCAACGGTGGAAAAAGAAGGTATATAAAGTGAAATCACGAAGAAAATATGGTAAATAAAAAGAATTAGTAGTAATTATTTCATCCATACTAAGAGTATGATCTGAACTAATCACTTTTACAGGAGACCATATGTAGCATAACAGAATTATCACATTAAAATTTTAATTTAATACAACATGAATAAAGAAGAAAATGTCAATAGTGAGTGAGAATAATAAATGGTTAAAGATTAAACTAAAGAAACTGTACATTAAGTCGATAAAATGGTAATAAAATCAAACTAAATAACAAAGAAAACTCTTGGTCCATATACAAATAACCAACTATATAAAAACCCAATAAAACAGCAGTATACCCAGTAGGTTGGGGGAGCAGTAAAAAGGAAAGAAAAAAGATAAAAAGGGTAAACACAATTTTAATAAGGGAAATTTATTCAATTAAGAAGCAAAGAAACTCCAAGACAAATGAGTAAGGAGATAGAAATGAGAAAAGGACATGAAACCACAAGACAAGAAAATGTTAATATAATGAGAAGAAAGAGACAATATATTAAGGTCCACAAAAAGAATATAGCAACAAGATGGGATATACACTAAAACCTTATGAGGAGGAATATACCCTATTCTTATACCTTTAAACCCAATGAATAATTGACTGACCAAATAACAAGTTACAGGATACAATACAATGAAAAATAAACCTGTAAACTAGTTTGTAAGCCTAACTTAAGAATAACAAGTGACATACAATAAGAAATAAACAGTGAAAGACACTAAATTTATTTAAAAAGAGACTACCATTAGTGTAGAGAGATACCAGACAAAATTAGCATTAGAACAAAAGACAGTTTACTAACTGAAAATATTATTAGTGATACGAATGTTTTAAAAATTAGATACAATAAGGAAATAGTAGATATAAGACGTTTTATTATAGGTGAGTGTTACAAAAAAGCAACCTAAATACAACAGACAGTGTAATAACTGAAGGTATTATTAATAATAAGATGTTAATAGTGTAATCAAATTAGAAACAGTGAACACCAAAGACAGTGTAATAACTGAAGAGTGTTATTAAAAATAAGATGTTTTTAGTTCTGTCTATTCATATATAATAAATGCAAAGGACAGTGAATAACTGACAGCATTGTTAGTAATAGGATGTTTTAGAATAATTATAATTAAATGATATAAAGGAAAAATAATAAGCTTAAGATATTTTTTGTTATGTTTAGGTAATATAAATACTAGCAGATATAAGATGTTCTATTGTATTCAAAATAATGTTAAATAATTTTCAAGTTTGTTAAGGCAGAGAAGGCAAGTAGGTAATAGGAATGTTGTATATATTTTTTTTTATTAAATTGTAAACCATATAAAAAGTATAAGGCAAACTAACTAACACACCACAATAGAAAAACAAACCAGCACTGTGAATCAAAACCATCTATCATAGAGTCAAACTCAAATAAATAAATTCAATCAAACATAATATAATGAGTAGAATCTAGTCTATACAACATCATCTATCATAGAGTCAAACTCAAATAAATAAATTCAATAAAACATAATATAATGAGTAGAATCTAGTCTATACAACACAAAGATTTGAAAATGTAATCAGTACAGATACAAATAATAACAAATGTAATGACAAAAAAAGAAAATTAACTTTGTTTGGAAATAAGTAAAACTAGGCCTAAAGAGTGCTCAACTCAAATAAAAAGTAAATTAATCAATATTGGTGTATTATAACAAAAAATTATTAACAACCAGCAATAATCATGGAGTGAGTAATATTATTTCATAGACATATTAACATAAAAACACTTGTAAACCATATAAATACAAAATTTGTAAAAAATATAAGGTCTACAATAAATATCAAAAATTGTAAATTTTAGGCTTATCTGAACTTAAAACAGACCCAGTTATATATCAAATTATGTAAAATTAACTTAAGAATATTGCTGAATAGTTAGATTTTCGTAAAATTAATAAATAATTGAGTTACAGCAATAAATAGGAAAACTTGTTATGTATGTTTAGGAGTTGAAATAAAATCCAAGACATGTAAATTTATAAAAAGACAATGGGAAGAGGAAAAAGACATTTTATAAATTACCCCAAAACGACGACTTTCAGTCATCAGTCTATTGTTAATCGTTAATGTGAACAGTTCAGAAATTACTGACGGAAGACCAAAAAATATAAATTAGTGAAAAAACATTGAGTGCAACCTCAAAAAGTGTAACCGAGGTTACCAAAGGAAATCTAACACCAACATTTGATAATTAACACCAAATTAATCCAGAACAAATACAATAATAATACCAGTTACGAGAACGAGAAAGCAACCACCATTTTGAGAAAATTTCAAACCATATTAACTGGACACGAATTCAACATATTTGAACACAGAACACTGCACCAACAAACAATCACAGAACGACACCGCCGAAGAAGGAAGAACACTTCACACTATTTTCCAGGGATACTACAACTTCGCAGAGAAAGGAATTCTCATTTATTTCTGAGGGAGAAGATCCAACATCACGTCGGCATTGCTTAGCAGAAAGTCGAGGTGACGGCGGCCATACTGGATTTACTGCCAGCGACGGAACACCGCCTTCCCGAGTCAGTGACGTCATTCTACGAATGGTTCGATTTTATTTTATTAAATTGACAATTTTCATAATACTGTTATTTTTTCAGCAATAATAATTTATTTTAAAATAGTTGTAAGCATTGTATCTTGTTCCTTGCCCTCTCTGACCATTTCGACAGTTAAAAGAATCCGAAATATTTAATTTTGTAAGCATTATACTTTGTCATTTTGTTCACTAGCGACCCGAGTGGAGCTCAACCAAAGCCTGGTCCGCGCGCATCAGAGTGGCGCATAATTTCAAATGTTAATAAATAAACATCATAATTATTCAGTTACAAGTGTTTATATTTATTTGTATAGTAAATACTAGTTATTTATTTCTTCTAAAAATTATTTAGAGTCATTCAAGAAATATACCAGAAGGAAGAAGAAGAACAGCAAAGTTAGAAGAGAGGATAATAGATCCAACAACATAAATAGATTATCTATAGAAACAAATATTTTCAAAACACAAAATCTCATTTATTTAATCGAAGGTAATTGAAAAACATACAATTAATTAAATTAAAAAAAAAATTAATTAATTAAACAAAATTTTTTTAATAACTAACAAAATTTTTTTTCTTATCAACACATTACACATTATTATTTATCTTTTATTATTTGTTAGTAGTTTTATTACAATATGATGATATTTTAATGCAAAATTCATTTATAGAAAATATTCTTCAAAAATTATTCTTGTTTTTCTTCTTTTAAATAATAAGTTATCAAAGTTCCAGGTATAATGAGGCCCTTAGGTATAAGGTTTTGTGTAAGGAAACTAGATACATGATGTTTTTTAACATCCTTAGAATTTAGACTGACAGTCTTATGGATGATTGAATAGTCTACAGTTAGTGGGTGGTCCTGAAAAAATATAAACATAATGAAATTTAGAGAAGTGCTTTTTTGTTCTTTAGCAATAAGGCAGAGGTTAGACAATGAATTATTAAGGCAAATGTTGAACTCTTGAATAATATAATTGAGAACTATTGATGTAGTAGGTGGGAACAATTTAACATGATATTTCATATCCAGCTGTTATGTTTACCCGTCTAAGAAATGAAACTCGGTTTGGCTTGGTATGATAATAAAATGGGTCTATTTAGCTTATTCCATGTATAAGATTATGTATGAGGGCAGTCTGAAAAGTTCTTGGCCTCGACCATAGGCAGCAGCACTATGACGAATGTTTTTTTCTTATGTTGGTACTATATCTAGTGTTAGCATGTGTGTTATGTTTTTTATTTTCTGGTCATTCTACCAAATAATTGGTACCAACAGCAGCTGTTTGAAACAGGAGTGTTGTCTGTATCCTTCAAATGTAGAAAATGAGTATCATGTAGTCATAATGTTCTTTGTAAAAGATGGTTTAACATAAAGCGAAATTTATTCAAGGTTTGCTAAAGTGTATGGGGAATTTTAAAAGGCTTCTCTTTCATTTTTAACAGTTAAAAAATGGCTTGCCGAGTTTAAACATCGTCATACCAGCCAGGAAGACAATCTACATGAAGGATGTCCAAAAGTGGCAAAAACTCCAGAAACCATTGAAAAAGTGCATAATATGATTTTGAATTATCGCCAAATTCAATCAAAATTACTGAGACTATAGGCATTTCAAAAGAATGCATCGGACATGTTTTACTTGAGAAATTGCAAATGCTTTGTGTTAGGTGAGTGCCGTGCTTGCTCACAGCAGATAAAAAAATGCATGTGCATGAAATATATCTGAATAGTGCTTGGAGCATTATAATAAGAACAAAGCAGATTTGTGCATTGGTTTATTACGATGGATGAAGCTTGTATCCACTACTACACACCAGAGTCCAAACAACAGTCAAAGCAGTGGACAGAAACTTGTTGTTCAGTGCGAAAGAAGGCAAATTCAATTCCATCACAGGAAAAGTCATGCCATCAATGTTTTGGGATGGTAAAGGTGTTTGGGTCGAAACTAGATGAAAACATTCATGAGAAAAGACCCGGTTTGGAGAAGAAAAAATCATTTTTCACCAAGACAATGCACCTGCCCACAAAAGTGTTTTGGCAATGTTTTGGCATTAAGAGATCTCTGCTATGAATTGTTGGAACATCTTCCCTGTTCCCCAGATTTGGCTCCCTCAGATTCCCCAAACCCAAACTCTTTCTTATGGGTCAGCATTTTTCAGTGGATCAAGAGAAATCAGCTGTAGAGGGATTTCTTGCAGACCTTGCAAAAAACTCTTCAGAGGCAGGATAGTGGCATTGGAACTTCAATGGAATGAATGTATTATGCTAAAAGGACATTATGTTGAAAAAAAAATTTTTTTTATAAATTAGTTTTTTCATTGTTAGGCAGAGTACTTTTCAGCCTACCCTTATAGTTAACATATTTCAGCTTTGAATCATAAGCTTTTGAAATAATTTGTTTGTTATGTGAACAACTTATTAGGTACTATGCACAAAATTAATATAGATTATTAAACTTTCACTTGTGTAACTTACTTTGTTTCCTCCCGTACGCGTTTCGGCGTGATGTGTGCCTTCGTCAGCGGTGTGAGAGCTGATGAAGGCACACATCACGCCGAAACGCGTACGGGAGGAAACAAAGTAAGTTTCACAAGTGAAAGTTCAATAATCTATATTAATTTAGTGCTGTGAAAAAAGAAGATGAACTATCAAAACAACTACTATGCACAACTTCATTCAGTCTGTCAGAGAGAGAAGAAAGTGGAACCAAAGAAATTTTAAAACAAGAAATTTATCTAGTGGAACTGAAATACCAAAGTCCAATAAGAGGTGCTTCATTACTACTGTGCTATATAGTTCTTTTTATAAATAGCTATTTCAATTTCAAAACGTTATAGTAAACAAATTTAGCAGTTTTGATTGTTTGGTTTTCAAAAAAAAAATTAATACTATATTATCCTAATCCTAATAATGTTTATTTTGTATCTAAATGTATGCATACATAAGTATGAATATGTAAAAGAGGTGATAAGTACCAGACAGATAGATAGATAGATAGATAGAGAGAGAGAGAGAGAGAGAGAGAGAGAGAGAGAGAGAGAGAGAGAGAGAGAGAGAGAGTGTTAGTTACCTTTCAATGGGATCTCTGTTAACTTTGATTCTCTGTTAATCTCTTCTGCAAAGTCTTCAGAATTACCATCAACAGTCCAGTAGTCATAATCACTAGAACTCTTTCTTCGACCAAGCCGTGGTCCAAACCACCAAAAATACTTTCCCTTTACTGATTTAACATTATCAGTTAGGGGATCAAGTTCTGAACTTTCTGTTAAAACATCAGTATTCCCATTCATTATCTTTGTTTCTATAAATACAATTAAAAATGAAAACAATTAGTGATGTAAGGAAAACACTGTATGCAAATGTGAATGTGGATATATATTCATTATATAGATACTTAAGAAAGTATATGAGTGTGTCGCCTGCATGTTAGTCTACTAATGGTCAGCAGTTGAGTGTATGATTTTTTACTATTTTAGAAACTTCATTTTATAATTTATAAATTACAATTACAATTTATATTACTACTACTGTTACTATTACTTGAAGCATATGCAAATATGTGAGAACATGGTTTTATGTTAATTACCTGTTGCTCACAGTAGCATCAGTTAAAAGTTTCTTGTTTGGGATGATCCAGATCATGATCTCTAATAAACAACTGGTCAACAGTTCAAATCTTGGTGATTAATTATAATGGTAATGTTGAAATAATAATTAATGATTTTGAAAATGTTTTCTGAAATTCTGAAGAGTTCTCTTTCTCCCTATGGTCCCCCTCTCGCTCTCTCTCAGTCACTCCCTCACAAATACAGTCTCTAGCCTTGAAAGTATACTGTTGTTTATTAAATAGGTAGTTTTCATGTAATACACTAAATTTCATGTTTTTAATATCTCAACAATAATATTATACATATTATCTTCTCACATAAAGTAATTTCTTATTTATGCTGAAAAAATTGACTTTAATTACCTTATACTGAAAGAGGAAGGCAATTGGTTTAATTAGCTTATACAATTCTGTATATGAAAAGGTTTATAGATCAGAACCCTTACATAAATCAAGGATTAGTGCATTTTGATCGTTATGCTACTGTGACATTAGAACAAAGGCAGAATTATTGGTTTTTATTAATTCTCTGTCAAAATAAAATATTCCTGCAAAACTGTGTATTAATTAAATATATTACTTGCTTCTATTCTTATGCTTACTTACTTGCTTCTTATCCTTGATAAGATATCATTATCATTTAAACATATCATTATTCTTGGATTTCGTTGTCCATGACGTGTCCGTTACTTAACTAAATATCACTATAATATTGACGACTCGGAACACAAATGTGAACAGTTACTAACGCACATAAACAAAATACATAAAAACATAACCTTCACTGCCGAATACGAACACAACAATACCATAAACTTCTTAGACCTCTCCATCACAAAACTAGAACACAGGCACAAATTCAGTATATACAGAAAACCAACTACAACTGACACACTAATACACAACACCTCCAATCACCCAATACAACACAAACTAGCTGCTTTTAGAACCATGATACATAGACTTAACAACATCCCCTTAGATGAAATAGACTACAAAGACGAACTAAACACGATAAAATATCTAGCAGAATCTAACGGTTATGACAGAACAATAGTCAGTAAACTCCTACACAAAACACAAAACAAACAACAGACAAAGACAGAAAACAACAAATTCATAACACTAACATACATCAACAAACAAACAGAAAAAATTGCCCACAAATTCAAAAAAGCAGGATACAGAATCGCTTACAAAACTACTAACAAAACAGAACACACACTATCAAAACGCATGCCCAAAGCACAAAACAAATTCGATCTACCCGGTGTATATAAACTAAATTGTTCAAATTGCAGTAAATTCTACATAGGCCAGACAGGACGTAGCTTCAAACAGAGATACATTGAACACACAAAAGCACTCCACACCACTACAGAATCTACCTTCGCAAACCACCTCATTGAAGCAAACCACACATATAAAAACATCAACAATAACATGAACATACTACACGTACACACAAAAGGCCGAAAACTAGACACTCTAGAACAATTAGAAATATACAAACACACAAAAACAAATAAAAACGACATCCTAAACGAACAGACACAATTCAAATCGCACGCATTATTCGAACACATCTCACCACACACACACAGCTTCAATCTTTCGAAACACTTTCTCGTCGCCAACAACAAGACGAGCAGCGCTACTAACGACAGCCTCTGATGAAGCCTTCTATAGGTGAAAGCCGGTTTAGGCTGTAAGGTAAAACTTTACGTTTTTACTTATAAAAAACTTTGTGTTCCGAGTCGTCAATATTATAGTGATATTCATATCATTATTTTTTTACATTATCTAAGGAGTGGCATATACCAGAATTAAGATAATTTATAACATTAAATCTGCATATAAAATAGAACAATTTATAACATTAAATCTGCATAGAAAATAGAACACTAGAGGTATTTACACATAAAACATTGCATTATTAAAATAAATACATTCTTACCTGTAGAAGAAGTGTGTAAACATAGTAGAAGTAATAAATACCAGACAAAGAAATTGTTTGCAAATGAGTGTTTGAGAAGTGACTCCATTCTGCAGTGTATACACAAGGAAAGTACTCAGGATGTTTTATACACTCAGAAGCCAGAGGAAGAGGGCTTGTAAATTAAATTGGATTCTAACAAAGTTTTGTGACAAGGAAAAACAATTAATCTCAATAAATGAGATGGCTATTTTTCTTCCCTTGTTTTGATCACCGGAAATTAATTAACAATGTTTAATGATGATGCTCTAATGAAGACTAAAGAAAAACGAGTGAATTGGCCTCCTTCTCTCTCTTTTTCTTGGTAACTCACTGTCTATGTCTCTAGATCTACTTCTATGCATTTCAGAAAATGTCTAATTTTTATCATTTATCCTCTCATTTGGTTCTTTTGTATCAACATTTAGCCCCATTCTAATACATTTTTACTTCCATGTTCCTTAAGGAAATGGAAGTATGGTGATGGCAAAAAAAATTGTGTTCGAGATTATTGCAGATTCTGATTGTACTACACTCAAAACATGAAAAAAAGTAATTTTTCGAAAAGTGTCTAACAATACACACACGTACAAAATATACAGAAAACCTACCACAACTGACATGGTTATACACAACACATCAAACCACCCAACACAACACAAACATGCGGCCTTCAACCATATGCTCCATAGACTAACTAAAATACCCTTAAGTAAACAAGATTATACTGACGAACTCAACACAATCAAATATATAGCAATGAAAAACGGTTACAACCGCAATTTAATAAACAAACTACACAAACGCATCAAAAACAAAAATAACAAAACACAAAATACCAACAACACACAACACAATAAATACATCACACTCACATACCATAACTCCAACACACACAAACTTGCCAACACATTCAGAAAACACAAGTACAAAATAGCATTCAGAACTAACAATACCATCAAAAAACACATCAACGATACAAACACGGACATAGACAAATACAATTGAACAGGTGTATACAAATTAAATTGTAATAACTGCAATAGTTTCTACATAGGCCAGACGGGAAGATCTTTTTCATCCCGTTATTCTGAACACTTAAAGGCCCTCTCCAACAACAATATACATTCTGTGTTTGCCACATACATACACACACATAACCATAGCTACACCAACATAGATACTAATCTTGAAATATTACACCTCTTACCCAAAGCTCGAAAACTCAACACAGCTGAACAGTATGAAATATACAAACACCACACAACACAACCAAAAAACATACTAAACGACCAATTACAATATAAATCACATACACTTTTCGACACAATTATACATAAAACAAACAATAATTCGGATCCCCGCGCCACTCCCCTTCCTCTACACACCACCCCCACTATACCTTCCAAGCAACAACCGTTACTAAGTTTTGGCAGTCTGTTCTAAGCTGACGAAGGCGAACATGATGCCAAAACGCATTCGACGAAAAAGACAAGTAAGTTTTCACATGAGAAAGTTTCAATATTATATAAAGTGTAGTGCTGTGAAAGAAGATGATGAACAAACAAGACAACTATAACACATTTTTGAAATCATTTCTTAAAGCTAACAGACAGTCATGTAAGAAGACCACCTTGTTGGACATAGCTTTTTTAAAGTTAGATTTTTGGCAGAGCTGTCTTCTTTAACGGCAGTGTTAAGTTCTTGCCATCTATGTAAGCTTTCACTGAAAAACACATAAGTTTTCTGAACTGTGTCATAAAATTGTCTTATTTCAGAAATATTTGATACTGAATCATTGATCACCATGTTCAGGTTATGTGCAGCATAGTGTACGTAATCCGCGTTTGGGACTATATCCATAATTCTTTTCTGTAACCCAGAGTATTTCCCGCTCATTGTTGCTGCACCGTCATAACCTTGACCTCTACACTTACTAATGTCAATTTCATTTGTTTTCAAAAAGTCTAAAATCTTACTTTGAAACCCCTCACTGTTGGGATCCTTTATTTCTTGAAATCCCAAAAAGGACTCACTAATCACAGTTTTATAATTGCCAGGAGATTCTTCTACTATGTTAATGTATCTGATTACAACACTCATTTGGTCAATCTTAGGAATGTCTTGTGTGCTATCAACAATTATAGAAAAAAAAGGAGACGAGTGAATCTGTTTTAGTAAGGCAGTCAATACTGATTTTCCTAGCAAGTTAATGATTTCATTTTGAATGTCATGGTGGAGGTATTTTTATCTGTTTTTTTCATTTTCTAAGTGTGCACTAAGGAGAGAATCGTAGCGAGAAACTAAAGATAGTATGTTCAAAAAATTTCCACTTTCAGGATTTATTTCATGTAATGATTCTCTATGGCCACGAAACGGCAATGAACTGTGACGATTTAATTCTAACTGTAATCTTAAATAAATAAAAATTAAGTTTGCCAGCTATTAAGTATTTTTAAATCGCACTATTAAACCTAAAGCCCCTGTACTAAATCAGTATGAGAATGAGAAGTGAATGAAAATCAACAAAAGCACTAATAAAAAAAGTCGAATTGTAAAAAAGTTATTATTATCATAATTAACCCTTTGCTAGTCATCATGCGGTGACCTGTTAATTCCGGACTCAACGTGTTTATCGAGTCATCTGTAATTTAGGAAGATATAAAAATCATAATGTTTATAATTAGAAATTTGAAGGCACGAATAGTAGTTAAAATAACTCACTTAAATTATATATGTTGTAACGGTACAGAATTGTGAGCCACCCCAGTTTAATTTTATATTAATTTAAATCATCATTTTAAGCACTTCCCAAATTACCAGACTTTCACCTGTGGGGACCCCCAATGCAACATACATACAGTTAGCCAAAACAATTGCCAGACGTATTGCGTAACCGCCCAGCAGCAGGCTTGTGTGAAACCCAGTCTGCAGCTTGTCAACAGAGAGAGTAGAAGTAAGCAGCATACAGTGCAGATAAAAATTACATAGTGGCCTCGGGTGTAAGATAGGCCGTAGTTAAGAGTCGGCCTATCTTTTAAAATACTAAAACTAGTATAAAAAACAGTATAACGCGTGGCCAGCCTACAACAATTTCTAAGTGCGAATAAAATTACGTCGGCCGACTTAATCATAATGTATAATGTGGAACCAATAAAACAGTAAGGACCTTTAAACACAAACAGTAAACGTATTAAACGAGTACCGGAGTGCGTGAGATCGAAGCAAGTATTCAACACCAGTTCGCGCAAACAACCCTAGGAGTATGCTGCGTATGGGTAACTAGAAACATTTAATATGCATATTAAAACCAATGCCATCTAACCGGTGATTATTCGTTATAAAAGGAAAATATATAACACCAATACTTTGTACGATAGAGTTCTCTCAGGGGCGGAGTTTATTTAAAGATCAATGTAACAGAATGAGTGTGCGTGTGCTAAGATAGAGGTTATACACTGGTTCATTTTCAATGTTTTAATTATTTAACAATATCACTTATAATAGTAGCCAAAATAAAACTCGATAGAGATAAGAAATAATTTCAACCAGTTGTACTATCGTTGAAAGATTGTAATAATGTAAAAGAAAGGCGAAATTTTGATAAATAAAAATAAGTATGTGTTAACGTAATTATTGAACATATCAAATCCAAGTAATCCTTTCGGCAGCTGTTTTCGTCTGAAAGACTCTGGAATAAAACCCTAAGGTAAGAGTTAATTATAATTTAATTATTTAGTAGTTACATTTGGCCCCCGTACAGTGACGCGAGTATAGAGTTTATAACCTATATTCGCCAGACCTAATTAAGCTGCAGAACGGGTTATTTGGGAGTGGGGCGAGGTTGTAAAGTGTAGAAACAAAACTAGGCATATTTATATATGTAAAAATAATAAATAAAAATGGAAAGTAATAGTTTGACCGAATCAACGGTCATGAGTGGGTTGGAGGTCCATTCGACCCCAATCCCAGTTCAAAATAGAGAATCAAGTAAGTCAGATGAAATAGATGACTCAGGGATTCAGGTAACCCCACCCGTAATGAATCAAAATAAACAATCTGAGGATAATGATATGATAAAAATGATGCAATTGCTTTTCAAAGAACAGAAGAGTGACTCGGACGCTAAATTCAATGTATTAAAAAATCAGAATAATGAATTAGATATGAAAGTCAATGTACAGAATAGTAAATTTGATATTATAAATAGTCGTTTTGATGAAATTAATATACAGAACGCTAAGTTTGAAGACAATATTAATAAACGTTTAAATGAGATGGATGAATGCGTTAACACTATTAAAGAACAAATAGTAGAGTCAATAGGAGAACAGATTAAAAGTAATAGTAATAATGATAATAAAAAAGTAACAAGTGAGAGAAATAATGCTGAAAATGATGATATAATTAAGAATGTGGTATCAGAGAGTGATATGCTGAAAATAGATAGTGAGACAATAAGTGAGAGAGAGAGAGTGATATGCTGTAACGAGGTAGTAATTAGTGTTGATGAATTAGAAAAAGAATGGAAAGAAAGAGTAGATGAATATGGAGGGCAGAGGGTAAATTTCCCCCTTATTTGTGATGAACCAAAGTGTTCAAAAATGTTATTATTGGAGGGCAAGAGACCCTTATTAGTGAAAGATTTGAGTTGTTTATTTTTGTTGAATAATTTTGTACCCTCTGCATGGAATGAGAGAGAGAGTGTGATATGGCATTATGATGAGAGAAGTTTAAATATAGAATGTTGTAGTGAAAGAGAGACAGAATTATATAAAGTAAAGAGAGACTATAATGAGTTGAAAGAGATGTTAAATAACTTGAAGTACTTACTTGTTAAAATAGAGAGTGAAGATTATTTTGATGATACATGTTTAAATAATAATAATTTACTTTATGAAGAAAAAATAACTGACTTGATAATGAATATTACTGATGGAGACTTAACCGATGTACTCAATGTTGACTTGTTTTATGATTATTTTGGTAAAATGAATGAATTTGGTTTTTATGGTGACGACACACAAGACAGTAATTTGTGTGTTAATGAAATTGAACAATGCTATATAAAACAAAGACTTATCTATGACGATGGAGGTTGAGCCTTAAATTCACAAATGGACAATTTTAAATAGTTTGTTTATTGGTTCTGACCTCGCAACCTTGGACAATGAAGTGTGATATAACTGAATAATTATTGCTGAAGAATTGTAAATACATGTGTAGTGAATTTAATTGTATGTATTATAAAATGTTAGATAACTAATGTATGTACGTAGCAGAAATTGTTGTGATGATAATAATGATATTAATATTTTGCAGCTTAAATAAATAACAAAAATAATTTGGAGGAAGATAATGAATGAGTTGTAGTTCTTGCAAGGGGTGAAAGTAATCAAAAATGTTGTGTTTTCAATAATTGATTTAATTAAAATAATTTGAAATGTTTAAATATTTTGCTTGACTTAAATGTTATATGGTTGAATTTTTGTAAGGGATTTAAATTGCTTTATGAGATTTGATATTAATGTTCAATGGTTTGTATGAAATAACATTGTTGTTAAAGTGTTTCAGAGGTCACGAGGAGATATTGGTGTGGGTATGGTGTGTATTTTGTGTTCAGGTCAATAAGTGGATAATGTATTGTAAATATAAAGTTTATAATACCAATCAGACAGAATAAAACGCTTACAGGTGTGAAAAGAGTGTAACAATAATAATAAATGAATTGTGATAATGCTATTAAAGTAATTGTGGTGAATTAAAATATATCTGATCTGAATTGGAATAAAAAATTTAAGAGACAAATATGTTATCTAAAAGATTTATAAAAATTGAAAAGTGAAGTACAGGTGTTAGTATGATGTAACCATGAATGCTGAAACTGATAATGTTTATAACTGTGTTTATGAAAACAAGTCTTGCAGACTAGTGTTTATGTAAACAGGTGTGGTATGTTGTGACTAATGTCTGTGGTCATGCTTGGTGACAATAACAAAAATGTTGTAGTCTGCTGAATTATTGCCAGTAGGAAAATCCCACTATGAAATAAAAAGAAATACCTTTATTAAGGAATGTAAATTTTTTTGAATAAGGTAGGTGATCTTTTATGCCGGATCATTTTGAAAAATGTAATTAATTTTGAAATTGTTGATTAAAACAATATGAATTAAATTAAATTAAAATGGTAATTAAATTAATTGAAAAGATGGTTTTAATAATAAACTTGTAATAATGAACTTAATTTTATTTTCATTCAAATTCAAATGGAACTATAAAGTAAATGCTAATTGATGTAAATACTGGTTAAAATATTCATTTAACATTGAAAACTGAAGGAAATCTTGTATAGATATAATTAAAAATGTTCAAGCTGAAACAGGGTTTGGAAAGTAAGACATGTATATTACTGCTCATGTAAACTTTTATAATTGTCAATCTATGTTTTACGTTTAACTGTAGATTCTCCACCTAAGTGCGGCCATGACCTCACCGGATCATGACCGTGAAAGTAGTTAATTGCGGCAAATCATAAATTTTACTTGATATAACCGGCTTGTGGTTTGTTTTATTTTGTTAACCCGGTGGTTTGTTAGATTTAGTAGGGGGGTTATTTTTTTGGGAATCTACCTAATTTTGGAACAGGTCTATTTTCACCCAGATAGGGGTGGTAGTCCATTAGGGGTGTATAAATAAAAACTAGTAGGTATAATACCGAATTTTATTGTAACGCCGAAGCAAGGATGGGGTGGAATAAAAGAAAAAAATGTCCACCCCTTCCGCATCAGTCCTTGTGAAAGCAACTAGACGCTACAGTCTAGGGGGGTAATAGTGAGTGTGGATGGGCGGTGACATAGTTACAGGTCACGAGGGAGATGTGGTTTACGGCTAGGATGAGGCTGGAAAAGGCCAAGAAGCCTGGCGCAGAACACATTAATATGTAAAGGGTATCAGGGGTTAAGGGATAAAAGTGGGGTAGTAAGAAAAAAAAAAAATGTATAGTAGCTAAGTATAAATGGATTTAATGTCATTTCGTATAATTAAGGTGTTATTTTGGATGGGTAACATTATACGGGGAATATTATTCTGTTTATATGATTGAACTGCAAGTAGACTGTAAGATTATACTATTATTTTAAACTAAAGCCAGTACTTTGCAAATAATAGAACCAGTACTTTGCAAAGAATGAGCCTGTATGGCCAAGAGGAAACAAATCAGTTGTGGGATATGGAGTGATGGAAGGCCGTTTATTAAATTTTTAATTGAATGTTTTAAAGTCAGGCGATACTGGGTCGGGTATCTGTTCGATTTTTCGGTGTTGGGATCTCGAACAGAGAAGTCCAGTAAGATCGGATGGGTGCTGCCGCAGTCGCCAGACTAGGGGGGTAAGAACCCATGGTTTTAGTAGAGTATTCAGGGGGTTGCGGCGCCATATCCTCACTGATCCTCTCAGTTTTAGGCAATAAGAGTTTGAACGCTTCGACTTTCAACCTCTTATTGGGGGGGGGGGTATTGTAACGGTACAGAATTGTGAGCCACCCCAGTTTAATTTTATATTAATTTAAATCATCATTTTAAGCACTTCCCAAATTACCAGACTTTCACCTGTGGGGACCCCCAATGCAACATACATACAGTTAGCCAAAACAATTGCCAGACGTATTGCGTAACCGCCCAGCAGCAGGCTTGTGTGAAACCCAGTCTGCAGCTTGTCAACAGAGAGAGTAGAAGTAAGCAGCATACAGTGCAGATAAAAATTACATAGTGGCCTCGGGTGTAAGATAGGCCGTAGTTAAGAGTCGGCCTATCTTTTAAAATACTAAAACTAGTATAAAAAACAGTATAACGCGTGGCCAGCCTACAACAATTTCTAAGTGCGAATAAAATTACGTCGGCCGACTTAATCATAATGTATAATGTGGAACCAATAAAACAGTAAGGACCTTTAAACACAAACAGTAAACGTATTAAACGAGTACCGGAGTGCGTGAGATCGAAGCAAGTATTCAACACCAGTTCGCGCAACCAACCCTAGGAGTACGCTGCGTATGGGTAACTAGAAACATTTAATATGCATATTAAAACCAATGCCACCTAACCGGTGATTATTCGTTATAAAAGGAAAATATATAACACCAATACTTTGTACGATAGAGTTCTCTCAGGGGCGGAGTTTATTTAAAGATCAATGTAACAGAATGAGTGTGCATGTGCTAAGATAGAGGTTATACACTGGTTCATTTTCAATGTTTTAATTATTTAACAATATCACTTATAATAGTAGCCAAAATAAAACTTAATAGAGATAAGAAATAATTTCAACCAGTTGTACTATCGTTGAAAGATTGTAATAACGTAAAAGAAAGGCGAAATTTTGATAAATAAAAATAAGTATGTGTTTTAGACAGTATCACATGTGTTAACGTAATTATTGAACATATCAAATCCAAGTAATCCTTTCGGCAGCTGTTTTCGTCTGAAAGACTCTGGAATAAAACCCTAAGGTAAGAGTTAATTATAATTTAATTAATTGAGTAGTTACAATGTATAATTACTGTATGGTTTTTGGTAATAAGAATGTTAACTTAAATAAAAATAGGAACTATATTGTCGTGGAGTACTTGCCCCTCTCCGTTGTTATGTGCCAGTTCAATCGAGAAAGAGTCGCTATGTTGCCGTCACACCGTACAGACGTAAGAGCGAGAGCTCCACCAAAATGTATTTGTTTTTTTATTTAACTTTAGAATATTAGCTACCACTGCTAAACGTGGAAAGCATTGTGTAATGTATGAATAATATAAGGATGTGTTAAGAAGAAAATGTAATAAGTACAACAAAAACTTAACTAGTGGTAAGCAAGATGACGTCTCCCCTCAAGAGGTAAATCCAATTACAACATCACTCCTGAAGATGTGATCTGCATAAACTTCATAAATACACGTATACGATGCATAAGACGCTGACAAGGACCTCCGTGAATCTACACCTACTTTCACCAAAGAAACTTCAACCTCCGCAGTGAACATCCGACCTAATTCTTGCTGAAGACACGACCCAGATGATGACGCCGACTCAAAGAATTCCCAAGACAGACACCCCAGGACGAGGTTACTACGACCAATTGTAAAGGTGACTCGATAGCTTGGCTATCGAGAGTTAATCATATTTGATACACAACTCACATTAAAAAGAGACTTTTCAAAGACAATTAATTTTATTTAAAATTAAAATGAGACAATCTAAGAGTTTACTGTAAGATTCAATTATCATACGTTGTAACGCCTTAAATGTAAATGTAATTTATTATCACTTCAAGTAATAATACCATTCTTCAAATGGTAAAAGAAGTCTTGCAAGCGTCTAGATGAACTGAAAATAATTAGAAGTCTTTACTATAAATATACTTAAAGTAAACTCGGATCCGAGGTATATGAATACATAATCAGTTTGATCCCAAAGTTTTATGAAAAGCATTTAAATATTTTAGTTTAATTAATGATGTCATGGGATCTTTTAGTAACTGTTGTTAATAAAGAGAAGTCGTCTTGTTACACATGAAAATGAGTGCATAAATCAGTAAAATACCTTCCCTTGTTTCCTTATAGTTATATTAAGTAATTTGTTCAATTAATTTGACTTTAATAATACTTCGTTACAACGTAGGCAGCCCATGTAGCCTAATTGGCAGATGTCAGTTAAGATGGGTTCCCTGGATTTGTAACGTGGCAATACGTTACAAAATTGCGCCACTCTGCTTAGCTCTAATTTACTCTGCTTTGCTGTGCCTTGATTAGCTGTAAATAATAATTAATTGTGTATTGTGTTGTTGCTGTCTTGTAAGAGTAATTGTGTACAGAGTGTCACAAAATTGCGCCACTCTGCTTAATTTATTAGTAAATTAGATAACTCACGGCATTCAGTTATTGATCTGTGCACTCAGGGAATGTAATTGATGTAACTTTAATTTTCAAAAAAAAGAATTTGTTTTAAGATAAGCAAATGATAGTCAGTATAAATTGAAATATCATTGTATGAAGCTAAATACAAGTAGGTACATGAATTGTAATGCTTGGTCAACTGCTCAGTCTTTAACAGGTTTATATTATGACAATCCAAGACCTGTTGTTTCTTGAATAAGCCTGTATAGTATATGTTAGTGTATGTCTGTCGTCACGGTAAAAGTAAAAAAAAAAGAAATAATTATAATGCTCCTGTGTAAAGTAGACCCGGTTAATTACGTGGAAAGAATTTCGTAACTTGAAATTGTTACCAAAATAAATAATTAATTTAATTGAGGAAAGTACAAGAATTAATAAAGTCAAACTGTTATAACCGTAATACACATGTAAGTTGAAGGCGTGCGTTGTTGAATGAGATTCACCCTATGCGTCCGAGCTGGCTTCTCCAGTTTTGACCTGTCAAGGAAGTAATCGGTGGCATTGTGTAGAGAACAATACGTGAGCGTAAACCACGCATTCTCACGGACACACTTACCCTACCTTTGTTTACTAAATAAAGAGGGTGGCCTACATTCCAGCAAACAGCCGATCGGCTATTTAACTTTGAAATATGTGTGTGTGGAATTTCTGTCTCTCCCTTAGAAGAGAAATTGTCTTTTCTGAATTATGCAAATTATTTACCCAAGAATTTATCTTATCTATGTAATTAGTGTGTAGTGTTGTAGAATTAGTTTTAAGTACGTTTTAAAGTGTTAGAACTAAGATAAAAATGGCTCAATTCAATCTGGATTTGTTATTAAAAGACGAGCTGTTTTACGAAGCTCTTTTGCGTGGACTACCCCATGGGAATGTAACAGTCACGGAATTGCGTAGGTCAATACGCGAATGTGGTTTTGATACACCCGCGCAATTAAGCAACCTAAGCGAACTCGATTATGAGAGTGAGAGAGAAATTTGTAATGCCAAGTATAGTGAGCTAACCTTATTGTCTCAAACCCTCCAAGACGAGAAATCTCCGGCAATAATTTTGCGGACTACCCAGAGAATAGAGCATTTAACCCGGCGAATGAAAAATTTGTTGATCTGGCCTAATCTTACGGAAATACCTCCTGAAGTACAAAACCTAGCTGACGAAGCTTTACGTCGCTTACCCACAATTATTAATGACTTAAGAAGAAGATCCGACTCGTTCAAGATGGATGAAATAGAGAAGTCCTTAAAGAAATTACACATCTCCCCAGTACAATCCCCTACTACTGATCTACCTCCGCCTAACACTGATCGGAACTCACCCTCCGTATCGCAAATGCAAGCTAACCAAGAGCAAAATACTGATAGAGATTTAAATGCCCCTCCTCCCGAGCATTTTCAGATTCATCCCGGAACTCATGAATTGACCACCCCGAATGCATCATATCGTTCTCCTAAAGGAATGCCAACCTTGAACCATAACGCGGACCTATACAGAAAAATTACTCATCCTGTGGAGAAAATCTTAACTGAAATCCCTTACACCGATGGATTAAATGTCTCCAAACTACTAAATTTCATTAACTATCTCCTGCAGATAAAAGATCTACAGCAGCTGAATGACTGGCAAATTTTGCAAGTTCTGCTACCGAAATGTAAACCCCCGTTAAAGAATCGTGTGATAGAAGCACTAAGCTCTACACTTCCAGTAGAAGAGCTACATAGCTCGATAATAAAGTACTTTATTCCGACCGGTATTTATGAAGAAATTAAAAGAAAGACCGTACTCCGAGTACAAGGAAATCAGGAGAGATTAGCTCATTACATCTCCGATATCAGGGAGTCATCTCGACTACTACGTGTTGATTGGAATGAGACACAGATGGTCGACACCATTTTAATAGGACTGTCACCTGAGGAAAGATCTCGTTTAGCTTTGATTAATAGACCAAACACAATTGCAGATCTAGAACAATGCAGTATCCATTCGTCAAATGTATGGTACTCCGATCAAAATAGACATGCCATGAAACCCGCAGAAACAAATAGAAATGAATTGCGAGCCCTGGTGCCCGATGTAACAACCCCGCATGAAAGGCAAGTATTCAATAGACCTCACAATGTGCGCAAATCTGGTAAGTTAAGTGTAACACCATATAAAGCAGAAACAAGGTACCCTCCTCGCAATAAACCTATCTGTTATAATTGCGGCAAATATGGACACATAAGAAAAGACTGCAAGAGCAAGCCATTGGAACGTAAACACTCAGATCCAAAAAACATGTAAGGCAGGGAGACCCGAAATCCTGTGTCTTCCGCAGCAACTCGAAATCTGGTGAACATAAAGAAACTAATAAAAAAAATAAAATATTTTATAACCAACGTGGAAGGAAAAGGAGTTCTAAAGAAATAGATCCCTACGTGAGAGAATTTCGTGAGAAATGTAACTCGATAAATAAATGTAACTGGACTAAAAGTCTATTACCCTTAATACGAGTTGACTTAGGCGTTACCTCCACAATCGCATTAATTGATTCGGGATCGAGTAGAACCTTAATCAGCCAAGAATTAGCGGACAAATTAGCGAATCACCATCTAGTAAAACGGAGTCAACCGGTGAATATAAAGTGTGCTACCGCCAATAAACGAAATATAATAATAAAACTGAGCATTACCGTCAAGGTTAAAATCAAGAACCTAACCTGGATGTTTACAATGTTAGTATGTAATGAATTAGGACCCGATTTAATATTAGGAGCAGACTTTATTAGTAAAACGGGAATGATTCTTGACATCTATGAGCAAAAATATTATTTCCGATTCGACCGTACACGGAAATATCGATTTGATTGTAATAATGAGAAAAAGAAAAAAATTGTTCATCTACTGCCCATGTAATACACCAAGAGTCAGATTTATCTCATCTAGAATGTAGAGATAGAGTGAGAATACTGAAATTAATAAAAGAATTTTCCTCAGTTCTTACACCTAAACTAGAACTCACTAAACTAATAGAATATAAAATTAATCTGAGCGATCAGAAAGTAATACGCCTACCTCCGTACAAGTTGTCGCCTCCCAAGATGGAAGTGATGAGAAACCATATCAACAAGTTGTTGGAGCAAGGAGTCATTGAACCCTCTATGTCCCCATATTCATCACCCTCCTTTTTAGTACCGAAAGGTCACGATAAACACAGACTAGTTGTGGACTACAGGCAATTAAACAAAAGAATAGAATTTGAATCTATTCCTCTTCCAGACATCCATAGTGCTTTCCATTACTTCACGAAAGCTATGGTCTTTACGGTAATGGATCTGAATTAAGCTTTTCACCAAATACCCCTTTTGGAAGAATCAAAACGTCTAACCGCGTTTGCAGTTCCTTTTAACTTGTACCAATTTACTAGAATACCCTTTGGTATATCTCAAGGAAGTTCCGTATGTAGTAGACTATTAGAAAGGATATTTCACGATATTAAATTTAAATATGTGTATCACTATTTGGACGACATCGTTATATATAGCGAATCTATGGAACTACATCTTAAACACCTACGCGAAGTGTTATCTCGGTTACGAAGAGCAGGATTAACTGTTAACCCAAAGAAGGTAAATTTTGCCGTCCCACAGTTCTCATTCTTAGGTTACATCGTGAAAGCGAATGGAAAGGTAAGCATTGACCCTGAACGAACCCGCGCTATTAGAGAATTTTCACCCCCACGAGATGCAAAAGTATAGCCCGATTTTTGGGAATGGTAAATTATTTCCACAAATATATTCCCCATCTTGCCGAAATAGCAGCACCCCTAAATTCCTTAAGAAAGAAGGGAGCGAAGTTTGAATGGAGCTCACTACATCAAAACGCGTTTGAGGAACTTAAAGAAAGTATCATATCTCCCCCAATTTTGCAACTAGCCGATTTTACAAAACCTTTCGTAGTGCAGACCGACAGTTCCAGTGTAGCGTTAGGTGCAGTGATATATCAAGAGATAGAAAACAGTAGACTACCTATTAGTTATGCATCGCGAACCTTGAGCGACCAAGAAAGAAAGTATTCCGCATATGAATTGGAATGTTTAGCCATTGTTTTTGCATTCGAGAAGTTTAAACCCTTCCTAGAACATAAAGAATTCCTTTTGGAAACTGATAATCAAGCGTTATCTTGGTTACTGAATCACCCTAAACAGTTAGGACGTATTGGAAGATGGATATTGAAGTTAAACTGCTACAAATTCAGAGTGCAGCATATTAAAGGTACCCAAAACGTAGTCGCTGATACCCTGTCCCACTAAAACTCCCAAAAGCAAGGAGAATCCGGAAATAGCACTTGCTAACGCCGTAATTACTGAGTTCCCCCTTGCCTTTACAAACATTGCCCTGTATCAACAACAAGACCCCTTACTGAAGCCTATTATAGAACAACTTGCGCAAGGTATTAAATCCGAAAAATACGTATTGAGTAAAAATGTACTATGCCATAAGATAAGAAGCGGAAAGGAACTAAGAATAATAGCCCCTGATGTAATTAAGCCCATGCTGATGGAGTACTTCCATTCATCTACCATAGGAGCCCATATTGGAATTAATAAGACAATACATCGTGTTCGAAAGGAATATCATTGGAACAATATGAACAGCGAAATAGCCAGTTTCATAAAGAAATGTAAATTATGTGCTCTCAGTAAACCGGCCAGAAATAATCAGGTAAGCCAACTGATTTCAGAAATCCCTAAGACCCCTTTTTCTAAACTTTATCTAGACTTTTCAGGTCCATATCCACGATCCAAATCAGGTAATACTATGTTACTCATCTGTGTAGATTCGTTCACCAAATTTGTTTGGATGTATCCCATGCGACGAGCATTAGCGTCGACGATTGTAAAAATATTACAGGAAAGATTATTTAAAGACTACGGTACACCTGTACGTATAGCATCAGATAATGGACCACAGTTTAAAGCGAAAGAATTTAAGAATATGTGTTTCAAGTTAGGAATAGACCATATAACCACTACGGAGTATCGACCGCAAGGCAATATTGCTGAAAGGTATCTACGAAACCTCAAATCTGCGTTAATCGCCTATCATGCGAACGATCATACGTCGTGGGACCAAAACCTATCCTAGATTCAATACGCCTTTAATTCAGCTTATCACGAAGGTCACAAGTCGACCCCGTTTGAGTTACTGTACAAATACCAACCAATCCACCCCTTGTCCACTAAATGGAAAATACACGACCTGCTACCTCCGCAAATAACCGATAAGCAGATAAAGCAAATATGGAATAAAGCCCGCTCTAATTTAAGAGCGAACTTAGAGAAATCCAGAAAATACCATGAGAAAGGTATTCATAACAATTCAATTAGGTACCAAGTAGGTGACTTAGTAATGTATAAGACTCACCCCACTAGTAGTGCAATTGATAAGACCACCTCTAAACTATCATACCGATGGTGTGGCCCTTACCAAATCCAGAAGTACCTAACTCCAGTTACAGTAGCCCTGTATGAACCTGCGACTCGAAAATATGTGCGGAGAACACATATTTCGCAGCTAAAATTGTATAAGAAGAAGAGAAGGAATAGTATAACCAAAAATAGAAAAGGTAATGCTAGGTAGTGAAGTATATTATATTTCTGAAACCGTGGAAAATGTTAAACGTAGAGTTTGGAAATGAGGCCTGATCAACCTGAGATCCAGTTCTGCGAAGAATAAGTAAATGAGTACTCAATGAAAACTAGACTGAATTCTAAATAGCAAAAGATTTAGAAAATTACCCTACAGAGAGAGAGTAACAAAACCAAAGAAAAAACCGGTAGTAGATTTAAGTGATAGCGATAAGAAAGAGTTTTGTGTTTTAATATGTAGATATTAAGTGTGAATAGTATGTAAAAAAAAAAAAGGTAGTTGATAAGAAAATATAAAAGTATATTGTGTTGTGGAGAAGAAGCAAGTGGATATAACGCTTACTAATAACTATGTGAGAGAAATTCCATACACTGACACCATACATACTCCAAGTCCCCAATTGTGCGTTAGACTCACAAAACACCCCTAACGTGAAACTTAAGCGGTGGAGTATGTGACGATTTAATTCTAACTGTAATCTTAAATAAATAAAAATTAAATTTGCGAGCGATTAAGTATTTTTAAATCGCACTATTAAACCTAAAGCCCCTGTACTAAATCAGTATGAGAATGAGAAGTGAATGAAAATCAACAAAAGCACTAATAAAAAAAGTCGAATTGTAAAAAAGTTATTATTATCATAATTAACCCTTTGCTAGTCATCATGCGGTGACCTGTTAATTCCGGACTCAACGTGTTTATCGAGTCGTCTGTAATTTAGGAAGATATAAAAATCATAATGTTTATAATTAGAAATTTGAAGGCACGAATAGTAGTTAAAATAACTCACTTAAATTATATATGTATAATTAATGTATGGTTTTTGGTAATAAGAATGTTAACTTAAATAAAAATAGGAACTATATTGTCGTGAAGTACTTGCCCCTCTCCGTTGTTATGTGCCAGTTCAATCGAGAAAGAGTCGCTATGATGCCGTCACACCGTACAGACGTAAGAGCGAGAGCTCCACCAAAATGTATTTGTTTTTTTATTTAACTTTAGAATATTAGCTACCACTGGTAAACATGGAAAGCATTGTGTAATGTATGAATAATATAAGGATGTATTAAGAAGAAAATGTAATAAGTACAACAAAAACTTAACTAGTGGTAAGCAAGATGACGTCTCCCCTCAAGAGGTAAATCCAATTACAACATCACTCCTGAAGATGTGATCTGCATAAACTTCATAAATACACATATACTATGCATAAGACGCTGACGAGGACCTCCGTGAATCTACACCTACTTTCACCAAAGAAACTTCAACCTCCGCAGTGAACATCCGACCTAATTCTTGCCGAAGACACGACCCAGATGATGACGCCGACTCCAAGAATTCCCAAGACAGACACCCCAGGACGAGGTTACTACGACCGATTGTAAAGGTGACTCGATAGCTTGGCTATCGAGAGTTAATCATATTTGATACACAACTCACATTAAAAAGAGACTTTACAAAGACAATTAATTTTATTTAAAATTAAAATGAGACAATCTAAGAGTTTACTGTAAGATTCAATTATCATACGTTGTAACGCCTTAAATGTAAATGTAATTTATTATCACTTCAAGTAATAATACCATTCTTCAAATGGTAAAAGAAGTCTTGCAAGCGTCTAGATGAACTGAAAATAATTAGAAGTCTTTACTATAAATATACTTAAAGTAAACTCGGATCCGAGGTATATGAATACATAATCAGTTTGATCCCAAAGTTTTATGAGAAGCATTTAAATATTTTAGTTTAATTAATGATGTCATGGGATCTTTTAGTAACTGTTGTTAATAAAGAGAAGTCGTCTTGTTACACATGAAAATGAGTGCATAAATCAGTAAAATACCTTCCCTTGTTTCCTTATAGTTATATTAAGTAATTTGTTCAATTAATTTGACTTTAATAATACTTCGTTACAACGTAGGCAGCCCATGTAATTGGCAGATGTCAGTTAAGATGGGTTCCCTGGATTTGTAACGTGGCAATACGTTACAGAACACAGTGCCATGGTTCGAATGACATCCACAATCCGTATAAAAATATCTTTCCATTTTTTCCGCTCATCGGAAACTTGATCAGCTACCGTTTTACTCTTTTTCCAAGTGGCATACGTGAGACAAGATTGTAAATGAGCATTGCTACTTTCATGAACTTTAATTTTTTGACTGAGACCTTTCCAATCTCTAATATCGCTTTCACGCCAGCTTTGGGCATCAGCACTTTGGTTGAAAAGTCAACATGGTAAACAATAAACTCCATCTAAATTACGAGAGTAACAAAGCCAAAACCTGTGAACAATTTGGCCTGCTGCAGTTTTGAAAGAATAATATGCTGTACTGAAAGACCGCTTAGAAATGGAATCCTTCGGGAAAGGACCCTTTGGTTGACAAGGTTCACTTAACGTTATTAACTTTTTCACCTCGTCTGTCATTGTAGCTTGATTTTTATAGAATACAATATCTGTCTCAAAACATTGGCACTTTGGATAGGAAGGGCCTGCTAAACTAGTTTTATTTGCGTGATTACTTACAACTTCAGTTGGTTCAAACTGATTTTCTGGTCCAGGTATGTCTTCAGACTGGCGAACACATTCAATGCCTAGCAGTTGTTCTTCTTGTTCATGTTGCAGTTGCTTATTTGTTTCCGTAGTTGTATGACTTATATCCGACGGACTAATGTTTAAATCAGGTTTATTGTCACTGTCACAATCAACTTCAAGTCCGATTTTTGTTTCTTTTTCATTACTTGCACTTGGCCCGGTTTTCGGTTGTTCAACTTCACATTTTGATGATTTTTTTAAAAACTGGTAGAGTTTTGAAAGTTTACTTTTAGATTCTTCTCGTTGTTTTTGCAGTTTCCTTTTCTTAGCACCACTTAAATATTCACGCTTACTTTCCATTTTATAAACTCTGTCTCTAACACTCTAACTCTACACAAAATACAAAAACTAAAATCAAATGTTAAGTCATTAAACTTAAACGGCACTAAATTATGAAATGAATGCAATACAGTACTATCGCGCAGGAGATGCGACGCACTACTGAGTACTGAACTACATTGTGTTGTGTTTGTTTACGTCTCCTCAGTGCCGAGTGACTCATCGCACCGGACATATGGGCACCACAAGAGATAAGATAAGCTTCGCTTACAAACTACAAACAGTAATGTCATTTCGGAAAACGTAGTTTTTTTGCATGTCTATACACTTAAATAAAACGTATATTTCGTATTTTAAATACGAATTTGCCGGTAGTCAGACCCCATTAAACCTTTTTTTCCTATTATAGCTCGTTTCATATTTTTTTCTAGGGGCCAGGAAGGCGGGGTCCCCCAGAGGGTCGGGGCCCCCCACGCCGTGGGGTCTGTGGGGGCATTATCGCCGCCACTGTACTTTATGCTGTATAGAATATTACTTTTCTTATTATCTCATTTTGTATTTAATTTTTCTTGTACTGGCAATTGTTTTACCTCTTGGATTTTTTGAGTCCTCAAAGAGAACATTTTAGTTTTTCTAAGATAGTATTTTTGTTGACATTTGGCCGCTATTTCATATACAGAGTGTTTCCAAAAGATGGTGCCAAACTTCTGAAAATGATTGTGCTCATTAAACTGAAGGAAAAGTGTCCAATACGGTAAGCATATTCTGAAGAATGTTTTGTTTTCAGTCTATGTGTTTATCTGTTTTTAAGAAAAATAATTACTGTCAGATTAAATGATACGTGGAACTGAAATTTTGTATACACAGTACGTTTACCATTTCTTGTGAGTACAAAACAAAACGGTGGCTAATTGGAATTTTTAATTCTAAAGTTCACCAAAATCAGTACTTATAAATAAAAATACCTTACTGCATAAAAAATTAACCCTTGTATTAGTAATCAAATGGTACCTTGTTTATGGAAATTGATAAAAAATAATTGTGATATTACAGTCCTTTTTACAACAATACAGACCAAACAATAATTATAAGGTAAAGTTGTAAGGTAAATGATTTTGTAACAATAATTGTAAAGTTTTGTTGCAAAATAAATGTAATATCTTCATTATTTTTTATCCAGACTTCATAAATGTGTTATCATTGTATTACACATAAAAGGGTTAATTTAGCCTACTTTATGGTGTTATTTTATTACATATTGCATTACTGGTATAGATATGAAAATTAGATACATTAGCT
Organism: Magicicada septendecula; assembly: GCA_034769895.1. Lineage (NCBI taxonomy): Eukaryota > Metazoa > Arthropoda > Insecta > Hemiptera > Cicadidae > Magicicada > Magicicada septendecula. The sequence goes on along the minus strand of CM068369.1, from coordinate 438,721,405 downwards.
GAAATATCAATGAACTATAGGGACAGAGTTTTATCATACAGGTACAGGGATATAATAAGTGATACTTGTGTGAAGAATGCAATACGTAGCTGCTTTTAGAAAGTTTCTAAAACCAAATTATTATTTAAAACCAAATTGAAATGTATTTTTAATTCTGTAATTATATTAAAGAATGTGTACAATCTATAATGTATTTGTTAATTTTTATCGAGCCATAAAATTATTTGTTTTTGTTACATCCATGTTATTTTCCTCTTGTATCTTTATGTAACATAAAAACAGCAAGTGTCAAAAAATTATTTCCCCAAATTTGAAAAACCTAGTAGTCTTAAGGAAAAGATAAACAGTTATATACTGAAAGACAGATACTTGACTGTATGTTCACTAGTTTGATTAGTTTGAACTAGTAGAGTTCAAGTTTTACAATTTCTGTGGCAGCTGAAATTAATAGAATTATTTATCACTGCTAATTTTTTCACTTACTGCTGATAAACATTATATGTTCAGTTGTTTTAAATGTTTATCTAACTTTGTGTACAAGAGTCAGCTTATTATTTTATGTTATGCACAATGTCAAGAATTGTTTCATACACAAAAGAAATGTTACTATGTTTTTTTTATTATGATTTTCTTGGATCATGGGTATTACATGTGCCTCAGCATTCTGATTGTTCAGAAAATGAACATCACATGTAAGAAAGTTAGACAACGCAAAACTGTAAGAACACTCTAAACAAATTAGTTAAAAAACTACTCTAAAATAGACAAGTTGTATTAAAACACAACATACCAGTTTGAGGTATTTAGAAGTCCCTGGATTTTGTTGTCCATGACATGTACAAGTATAATTAAGAATTTATAAACACTATTTCGACCTTGCCTACTAGTATTTTAGATAAAAATTTTTAAGTTTTTGTCTTATTATCTGCTCATTGTCGGTTTCATCAGAGACTACCATTAGGAGTACTGTTCATTCTGTTTTTAGAGATCACTGTTCATTGTACTGTTCATTGTTTGAAAGATCATTATATTGTGTGGTGTGTGTGTGTGTGTGTGTGTGTTTTGTTTAATGGGTTCAATTGTGTTTGTTCATTTAGGTTGTTGATTCCATGCATTTTTGTGTGCTTGTATATTTCCAGTTCTTCAAGTGTGTTAGTTTACAACCTTTTGTGATTCCATGTTATTGTTAATGTTTGTGTATGTGTGGTCTGCTCCTATAAAATGGTTTCCAAGTGTGGACTTAGTGGCGAAGTGTAATGCCTTTATGTGTTCAATGTATACCTTTGTTTGAAGCTGTGTCCTATCTGAACACATGAAAATGCATGGAAACAACATCCTAAGTGAACAGACACAATTTAAATCACAGATACTATTTGAACACACACACATTTCCAGGCCAGGCAGGACACAGCTTCAAAGGTATAAGGGGAGTCTGAAAAGTTCTTGGCCTCTACCATAGGTGGCAGCACTAACCCAAATTTTTTCTTATATTGGTACTACATGTGCTAATTTCTGGCCATTCTACCAAAAAATTTGTATTATACAGCCGTTTGAAACAGAAGTGTTGTTTATATTCCTTATAGTGGAGGATATTGGGTATTGTGTAGTCATAAAGTTCTTTGTGAAAGAAGGTTTAACACCAAGCAACATTTATTCAAGATTCATTAAAGTGTATAGGGACTCTTCTCCTTCATTTTCAACAGTTAAAAATGGGCTGCTGAATTTAAACATGGTCATACCAGCCTGAAAAATGATCCACATGGACAACGTCCACAAATGGCAACAACACCAGAAACCGTTGAAAAGCTGCATGATATGGTTTTGGATGATCACCAAATTAAAGTGCACAAAATTGCTGAGGCTATAGGCATTTTGAAAGAATGTGTTGGACACTTTTACATGAGGAATTGCAAGTTGAAAAGCTTTGTGCTAGGTGGGTGCCGTGCTTGCTCACAGCAGATCAAAAACGCATGCACATGAAAATATCTGAATAGTGCTTGGAGCATTTTAATAAGAACAAAGCAGATTTTGTGCATCAGCTTATTACGATGGATCAAACTTAGATTCATCACTACACACCAGACTCCAAACAGCAGTCAAAGCAGTGGACAGAAGCTGGTTGTTCAGTGCCAAAAAAGGCAAAGTCAATTCCATCAGAAGGAAAAGTCATGGTGTCAGTGTTTTGGGTGCTAAAGGTGTCTTGTACATCAATTACCTTGAAAATGGTGCAACAATAACCAGGAAATATTATTCCAACCTTTTATTGAAACTAGATGAAAAAATTTCGTGAAAAAACCCAGTTTGCAGAAGAAAAAAATTATTTTTCACCAAGACAATACATCTGCCCACAAAAGTGTTTTGGCAATGGGAAAATTAAGAGATCTCTGCTATGAATTGTTGGGACATATTCCCTGTTCCCCATATTTGGCTGTCTCAGACTTTCATCCTTTCCCAAAACTCAAACTGTTTCTCACTGGTCAGTGTTTTTCATTGAATCAAGAGGTGATTTCAGTTGTAAAGGGGTATTTTGTAGACCTTATAGAAACCACTTTAGTGGCATTGGAACATTACTGGAATAAATGTGTTATGCTAAAAGGAGATTATGTTGAAAAATACAAATCTTTTTGAAATTATTAATTTGTTTTTTCATTTTTAGGCTGAGAACTTTTCAGACCGCCCTCGTATACTGCACACATAAAAGCATTTCACTTCACAACTGAGTCTGCATTTGAAAAACATTTTATTAAAGCAGACCACACATGTAACATCAACAACAACATGGAAACATGAAAGGCTGCAAATTAGACACACCTGAGGAACTAGAATTATACAAGCACACAAAAATGCATGGAAACAATATCGTAAGTGAACAATCACAATAATTTAAATCACATGTACACAATTTGGACACATTACATTACACAATACACACTGTAACTAAATGTGATAATGTTTTACAAATATATATTTCGTGTTTAGATTTAAAAAATAATGTTCGTGTTAAAAAAAAATTTTGTTTATGAAATTTTTTTTATATTATATAATTAATTAAAAACAATTAATTAATTATGTTTTGTGGTGTTCAGAAACGTTTATTTATAATTTTAATTGTTTTATTGACTTTTCGGTATTTTTAAATTTTCTCGCCACTTGATAGATTTGTCTCCAAGAACAATCAATTTGTTTACTTTTCTTATTTGGAGGTTAACTTCCTTCTTTGTGGTGAGATCCTGGTTGTTACTTCTATTAAATTTTATTATTATATTATTTATATTCTAGGAATGAAAAAACTGTGTAAGTATGAAATAAATAAGAAATTTTATTAACAATTCAATATCTTTTGACTCTTTATCGATTTGTCAATCAATTCTCAGGATGTTGTTAAATCGTACAATTATTTATATCAGGATTCTTTTAGCAGTTATTTTATGGCAAGTCAGAGAAATAAGGGTTAAGTTTATCAAGTATAACAGTACAAATATATCACCTTAAAGATTAAAAATACAGATATTATATTTAATATAAAATGGTAAGTAAGCAGTTTTCAGACCAATCCGTAGTGAAGGCTGTGTTGAGTTGTATTGTGGGTAATCAATGATGGCTGCCTCTCGTATATAGCTGGAAGCTGGTCTCACCTCGCTGATTCAAAGTTTAAATAAATATGCTTTTCCTCTGAATTTTCATCCTGGTGGCTGCAATTCTTCCTTCTTGTGTTGGTGGAGTGTCTCTGGTTCAGTTTTGGTGTTGTACTCGAAAAAATAGTGTCAGATTAAGTCAAATTCACTTTTGTCGGTTAGGTGTATGTTTGCACTTTTATGGTTGTGTTATTACTGTTTTAATGGTTTTAAATGTTGTATTCACTGATGTTCTGTTCTGTATAGTGTTAGTTGAATGTTTGTAGGTGTTTATTTCACTCGGTCTCCGTTTAAAATGTGTTTTTTATCGAAACTCTCGTTTGTCACTTTTAGCCTTCGAAAACGTTCACCATTACGGTTGTAGCAAATAGGTTAAAGTTTTTAAGCACACGTATCAAATGTATCATTCAACGTTCAATAATCAACTAATTTACTTCCTCCTTCCTTGGGCAAAGTCTTAGCCAAGACAATATTATTCAAAGCATTGTTCAAAATTTCTATTGCATCCTGTGGATGTGATAATTTACATTATATAACTGATTATATTTTTGTTATTCTTCAAATTTATTAGCTAGTAACTACTTAATCTTCTTCTTCAGTTCATTCTGCACAATTTGATACCAAATAATGTAGTTTTATTAAGTTTTTAATCAAAAATGGTATTTTTGTTGCTTCATTTTGTAATGTAATTTTTAAAATCCAACTTCCTGTCCTTGTCTTTCAAATGAAGCCATATTATAAGTTATATTATTGATTATATTAAATTTCAGATTGTAATAAAAGTTTTATCTTCCCTTAATTTCTTGCAATTAGCTTAATCGGTTATGTTTTAAAATATTATTCAGTAATATATGACTCCCCTCTCTAAATTTTGAGTTCTTACATTTCCATTTTTAACAATAATGCTGGATATAATTTTACAAAATCTTCCTTACTTATATTTCTAATTACATGACTTTATTACTGATTTACTTTATGTAAATTCCTTCAGTTTAATTGTATTTCTATACTTATTTAATCAAATTTGATGCTGTTTTTAGTTTTTAACATTTGGCCTAGATTTCTAATAGTTTTTACATACAAAGTTTTTTTAAAATAATACATATTGATTTATACCCTCTCTGACTTTCATTGCTATTGTGACATAGATTGACATTTTCTTATTTTAACAAGTTAACAATTATTATATGGTTCATACTATTAACAAATAACATATAACTCAAATTAACATTCTCTTATTGTAAACAAAAATAACAATTAGTATATGGTTCATACCAATTAATACATAACATATCAGTCAAATTAATATTTGTCTTCTCAACTCAGACATTGTATACTTATTGATTGATAAAATACACAAGAAATATGATAAATAAGGAGTGTTAGATTCTGACATTTAAACTTAACTATTGCTAACACCTTATTTTATACAAACAAATATAATTATTATAATCTTATCCTATTTTTCTTAAACTAGGTTTGAATATCAGTTTTTATCTGTTTTTTCGTTTTTTGGGGTAATGGTACCTTGTCACTACACTGTTATTATGGCCTGCTCTGTTTTATTTTGTCCATTCTAATGAATGTTATTTTAAAAAGAGTGGCAGTTATTTACTAAAAACACATGTATTATAGGTCATGATAATACTCCATTTACATTATTCATGTACACAAATTAAATCACTTTAAAGTTGTAGTATTTCATCATCTACTCAATTTGTGAACACCAATATTGGAATATAAGGTTTATTTTCTATAACACTAAAACTTGCACTGATTCTCTATTTATTCCTTGATTCTAATTCAAAATAGTTATATAGTTTTACTAGAATCAAGAAATTTATTTATAGATTATAATGAAGATTTGTTTTTGGTGTTATATTATTATCTCACATTGGTTCACTTTCAATTCTTACTCTATACACTTTTTGGTTTACATCTATTGTACATGTGGTTTTTACCTTTGATATTTTGTTATACTTTGAATTATTATTATTATATTTATTTAGGGGTTTGGGTTTTTTTATAAGAGTATTCCTTCTTCATGTGGATGCTGTCTTGTTCTGGTTTCTTCATTGATTCCTCCTCTTCTTCTGGTTTCTTATAAAATTATTTTCTTCATCTTCTTGTGGATGTTTCTTCATTGGTCCCTTCTGTTCTTCTTGTTTCTTATAACATATTTTCTTTTCTTGTGGTGGGTTTAGTTATTTTCTGGGTTTCTTCCTTACCTACTCCTATCCTACCTGGGTATTACCTGTTTTCTCATATTTAGTTTTTAACTTGGTTTTGATGATTCATCACTCCTTGTAACATTTATTTTACATGACTTTTATTTTAATCAATGATTGTATTCCACGGTGGTTCTTAATTAATTCTTTATTTTATTTTGCTTTCTCGGATTTAATTATGTTATTATTTTATTTCTATGATCATTTTACCATTAATTTTTATGGGCTATCTGTCATGCTACAACACACACAACAATAATCTTTCAAATGATGGTGCCACCTCCAAAAACAGAATGGACAGTTCTCCTAGTGGCAGCCTCTGATAAAGCTCACAATGAGCAAAAACTAGTTCTGGCAATAAAGTAACTATTAAAAAAAATTATCCAAAATTCTAGTGTTCTCCATTTATCAAATGTATAAATTCTTAGTTTTACTGCGACTGCAACGTGATTCACAATAATGGTGTCGCTCAGGACGAAAATGATGCCCGTAGGGCGTGATTAACTTCAGATCGGTCTTTCCAGAAATGATGTGTATAAATAAATGCTGTCGCTTGTGTACTCAGATATGAGAAATCTGTGCCGTGGGGACCAAAAATGATGTCGTTTTTTTGGGCCCGAAAATATGAAATCCTGCCTGGTTGGACCAAAAATGATGTCGTTTTGGCCTGAAAATATGAAATCCGGCCCGGAGGACCAAAAATGTTGCGGTTTGGAAGCTCTTGAATAATCGTGAGTTATTCCAAAGACGCTAATGAGGAAGGCTGGATTGCTTGTTAGAAAGAAGTGGACTGTATTAAAGATGTTGAACATTCGTTTATTGAAAAAATCTGATTGTTAATTACGATCGGCACGTGCGGATGCATTTGAGGCAATAACGCCCGAAATTAATTTTGAATAAAATCGTGGTCCATTGTAGATGGACGCAGGTAGTTGAATGAAATGAAATATTATAAATGCATGCTAAAAAATATCCAGAAGCCGCGGCTGGAAGAGAAGTGTTTTACGAGAGTTGCGCTCGGAGTCTTGTTATAAACTGAACTAAACTGGCTTGCAGTCGGCGGTGCTGGCCGGCTGCAACGTTTGATAAACGCGTGACGTCATCCGCGCGTGCCGTATACGGTGGTGGACCGTTTACAGCTGATAAACCAGTACAAAGTTTAAACATACTGCCCGCCAAAATCGGGACGATTTTGTACATTAAAGGTTAAATTGAACAATATAATAATTAAACTTACATGTCGTAAGCGATACAATAATTGGCGCACTGGCCAGAGAGCAATGACATAATAAACATAATATGAATTCAATTAACAATCACCAAGCATACAATAAATTGACCCTTACGCCAATAGCAAGGGCTTACTGACGTTAAAATTACTCAAAACATAATAGTAATACAATACGCACAATAATACAATAATTAAGTAGATATTGATCTTTCCCAAATAATACCCCTTGATATTTGCCAAGCATTACAATAACAAGTGATAACACCATAAAAAATACAATAATTTCCCCATGATATTGACATAACAACCCCAATGAATTTAATAATGTTTGACCCTTAGAAAATACAATACATATATAGAATAATTGACACTATAAATGACACTTGTGGTTCTCAGAATTTGAATCACACAAACATATTAACAATACACAACATCCATAATGATTGATAGTACATATGAGACACAGTCACTATTGCTGTAATAGCTAGCGGCACGTAAACAATATTACAATGCTTATGATACAATTGACTTGTATGCTCGCCCCGGGGAATGTCCCGGGCGTGGTCCATGTAATGTGACACGCACACACTCACACACACACACACCTCGTATGGCACGCATACGATTAGTGTGTAGCCACCGGAAGGGGGCATAATTTGTGGATGGGTCGGCGTAAGATACCTAGCGCGGTGCGAACTTCTGCGACGCGTACTAAGGAATCTTGACCCGGAAAAACATTGGTAATTACCCCACGCTTCCATTCTAGAGGGGGGGAATTGTCATCCAAAATGAGGACAAGTTGTCCGACGTTCAAATTCTTTAATGGGGTGCGCCATTTATTGCGCTGCTGCAGCTGGTGCAGATAATCCCTAGACCACCGTTTCCAGATGGTCTGCGTAAATTTTTGGAGCAGAAGCCATCTGCCCAAATGAGTATTATTGCCTTGTGTATAGTCGGGTTCCGGAAGTGCCGTCAGTGGAGCACCGACCAAAAAATGAGCGGGTGTCAAGGGTTCAGGGTCTCTAGCATCGTCGGACACCGCGCATAACGGGCGTGAATTAAGGCAAGCCTCAATTTGAGAAAGAAGAGTAGAATATTCCTCAAAATTCAAGATCGTACCGCCAATTACGCGACGTATATGGAATTTAACACTCCTTACACCACTTTCCCACAAACCACCGAAATGAGGGGCTGAAGGGGGGATAAAGGACCATTTGATGCCATGGAGACCGCAAAACTCCAGAGAAGATTGCTCAACTTCCTTGGAGGTTAAAAATTTGTACCAATCATGCAACGTGTGGTTGGCACGACGAAAATTCGTGCCATTATCCGAAAATATTTGCGCGGGAATACCTCTGCGCGATATGAACCTTTTTAAAGCCGCTATAAAGGCGTTGGAAGTGAGATCCGACACCAATTCTAAATGGATTGCCCTAGTACACATGCATATAAATAGAGCGATATATGCCTTGATCGTGGACTTAGAGCGCTGCCCGCCATGGCGCAAAAGCACAGGACCGGCGTAATCCACGGCCGACTGTGAGAATGGCCTTGACGGCGTGACCCTAGAAGAGGGTAATTGGCCGAGTAATTGATTCGCGCCTTTAGCCCGGAAACGAAAACAAGTGACACACTTATGTATCACTGAGCGGATATAGGACTTATCGTGTATGATCCAATACTTACGCCTAAGCGAAGCTTGAGTTGATTGCACTCCAGCGTGCAACAAACGGATGTGTTCGTATTCAATTATTAATCTCGTGAGATGAGAGTGCGGGTGCAAAATTATTTGGTGTTTAGTCTCGTAGCTAAGTGGGGAGAATTGCAAGCGTCCACCCACTCTTAAACTGCCTGATTTATCCAGGAATGGGTTGAGAGCAAGAATTTTACTATTGCGTGGAAGGCACCGGTGTGCCTCAAGTTCCCTAACCTCCACGTCGAAATGCAACTTCTGTGATTGCCGGACAAAAATCAAGAGCGTGTCAGACAATTCTTGAGCCGACAAAAAGGACGTGTCTCTATCAACCACCGCGAGCCTAGAATTGCGAAAAAATCGACGGCAATATGCGAAGACGCGAATAAGCCTCGTAAGAGATGAATAATTTTCAATGTAACTATGTGTTGAGGACGCGACAATTAGTGAGGTTTGAGCCTGCTTGCGACGTTCCTCTTCAATGTCGGGAAAAGTACAGGGAGTATTAATGTCGAACGCGCTGACCGGCCATGAGGCCGCATCACGAGCCAACCAGGAGGGACCATGCCACCATTGAGTATGACAGTGCAAACTACGAGGGAGGCAACCGCGCGATAAAACGTCGGCAGGGTTGTCATTTGATACTACATGACGCCAAATTCCCCTGCTGCTAACAAGACGCTGTATTTCCGCGACACGGTTGGCCACAAATACCTTCCAGCGGGAAGATTGCTGATGTATCCAGTACAACGCTATCATCGAATCCGAATAAAGATATAGTCCGTCAAAATTGTAATCGACGGCATTTAAAACCTTGGAGGTTAATTGAGCCAACAATAAACAAGCACAAAGTTCAAGTCTAGGAAGCGTTATCTGTTTCAGCGGAGCGACCCTAGATTTAGCACACAACAAGTTTGATGATATGGCGCCGTTCGAATAGACCGCTCGCACATAAATGCAACACGCGTAACCTTTAGCCGAAGCGTCGGCGAATCCGTGCAGCTGCAATGAACTAACTGGGTAACTGTTCGAACTCTTAACCGACCTCGTAATCTCAAAATGAGTGTCGGAGACTAATTGGGCGTATAATTCCAACCATTGATTGGCTAATGATCCGGACAAGGGTTCGTCCCAATCAGTGCCCGCCAACCACAACTGCTGCACGAAATGCTTGCAGCAAAATGTGATGGGAGCGATTAAACCTAGTGGATCATAGATCCCGGCGATGATTGCCAACACGCTTCTCTTGTTGAAAACGGTTAAATTGTCATCACCCCTAACGGTGTATAAAAAGTTATCCCCCTCAACATTCCATTGTATGCCCAAGGTACGCACGTTTTGACCCTTGCTGAAGTCACGGGTTACTTGGGCGCGAAGAGTCATAATCTTATGGTGGTTAGAGAACCATTTATGTAACGAAAAACCATACCTCCTCAACAACTTCTCGATCTCGCATTTCATTTCAGCTAAGCCGTTCGGATCATCCGAACCCGTTATGAGATCGTCTACGTAAAAGTCATTTGCTATGGCCTTAGCAGCTGTAGGGTAGTCGGATTTATTTTCATATGCTACTTGAGCCAGACAACGCGTAGCAAGGAAGGAGGCACTAGCAGTGCCATATGTAACCGTCCTTAACGCGTAATGTCGCAATTCCTTATGCGGTGCATCACGCCAAACAATGCGTTGCAAGTTTGAATCCTTAGGATTAACAATGATCTGGCGATACATCTTTTCAATGTCCGCAATAAGTACGTATCGGTGGGTGCGGAACCGAACCATTATCGAAAACAGATCCTGCTGGATCGTAGGACCGACCATTAAAGTATCGTTAAGGGACAAATTATTGGTGGTTTTAGCGGATGCGTCAAATACCACGCGCAATTTAGTGGTTAAGCTAGAGTCTTTGAAGACTGCGTGATGGGACAGATAAAAGATCTCTGACCTGTCAAGCGACAGATCGTATTCATTAAGCGGCGACATGTGGCCAAGTCTTAAGTAGTCACTCATGAACTCACTATAATCCTTATAAAGGGTAGGGTTCTGCTTGAATTTGAATTCTAACGATTGGAATCTGCGTATGGCTCCGCGGAGAGAATCTCCCAAATAAGATTTATCAGATCTGCGGGGCAGGGCTACCACGAATCTCCCGTCGCGATTGCGGCTAGTGTTTTCCACGAAATGCCTTTCACACGGTGAGTCCTCAGATCGGGCTTCGCGACTAGAGATCTCCTCCAACTTCCAAAATTCCTTTAGTTGCGAGGAAACCTGATTATCATCCCTACAGACCATAAAGGAAGAAACCGTTTTAGTCATATCGACGTTGAATGGTAAGTCACCGGCCAAAATAAATCCTAACTTGGTTTCCTGAATTATAGGAAAGTGTGGTCCGCGCGTATATTTCATAGGTTCAATTAATTGGAGAAAATATTGAGCGCCGATTAATATATCGACTTGCGACGAGCAATGTAGGTGTGGATCCGCCAAGAATATGCGCTTGGGTAAATTTAAAGAGGCAAGATTGAACGACTCTGCCGGTAAATTATTAGTTATACTGGGTAATACGGCACAATGTACGTTTAACGTGAAGGGTTTATAGCGTGAATGTAGCCTTACATTAGTACTGAAGTCAGCCTGGGAAAGCGAGTTGTTTATACCCGTGATGGGCAGTTGCGATTTAACCAATTGGAGGCCCATCCTGCGGGCGAAATCCATTGTGCAAAAGTTCGCTTGAGAACCGGAATCCAGTAATATCCTAACGGGAAATTTTTTGCCGACTTTATTGTATGTCATACAGACGGCGGTAGATAACAATACCGATTTATTGGTCTGTGATTTCAGTGAACACTGGTTGTTAACAGAAGTTACGTCCCTGTTGGGGACATGAATCGTTGTGTGGTGACGCCTAGAACATTTTTTACATGAGAATTTTGAGGGACATTTTGAACCCTCGTGTCCCGAACGGAGGCAGTTTAAGCAAAGTTTGTTTTTTATTAACGCGTTTTTTCTATCAGGGATAGACAGCGATGTAAATTGTGGGCAATCGCTAAGCTATGTACACCGTTACACAGCCTGCATAAATTGTTTCTAATATGTGAGTGGAATGCGCCCTTTGGAGTGCTTATCTGTTTAACTGCCTTGCGATAAGGAGACTTATCGCTTTTGTTCAACCTGCTCGTTGGGCTAGTCGCGTTATCGAGATTTTGCAATAATTTCCTACGTGAATTTAGAAAATTTATAAAATTATTAAAATCAGGGAATTTATGCTCCGATAAACTCTCTTTCCACAAACGTAAAGTGTAATTGTCAAGTTTTTTGGCTAAATAATTTACGACAATAATTTCAAACGTGTTGACTGGCAGTTTGAGATTATTTAAAGCGTTTATATTTGCAGAGATTTGATCAATAAATTGCGATATGCTAACTTGGGATTCCTGCTGAACTAATGGTACGTCTAGGACATTCCACACGTGGTGAGCGGAAACAATCAGCTTACTATCATATCTATTCCTCAACAGATCGATAGCCACCGCGTAATTCTCATGTGTTATGGGCAACGATTTTATTACGTTAAGCGCCTCGCCATGTAATGACGAGTGTAAATAATGAAGTTTCTGTATATCTGTCAGATCTGCTCTGACATGAATTAGTTCCATAAAAATATGGTAATAATGTTGCCATTCCACAATACTACCCTCAAACCGTGGTAATTTTATTGGTTCCAATTGAATGGGGGGTGTTTTAGGCTGTTTACCTTCAGCATTAATTACTGGTTTTTGGTTCATATGCTCAGCTTGCTCTAGCAGGTGTTGCAATTTACATTCTATAGTACAGAGATCGTCCTCCGTTTGCACTCTATCACTCGTTAACGCAACGTCCGCTTCCTCAGCCTCGATTTGTGACTGAATCTCGTCATATTTGGTGGATAATTCCATCAAATGACGCAGTTTTATTTTTAGCGCATGAGGATCGCTGTTTAACAAATCGAAGTTATCCGCGAAGGTATTTACTCGGGATATTGAGGCCTTAATTGTGCCTCGTTTTTTTATTAGAGCCCTTACATCGGCCATTATTACAGTTTAAGATAAAAAGGGAAAGATATTTAGAAAGCAATTGAGCATAGAGCATGTGAACCACAAACTTAATTTTGAATGAGTTTAAATACGTTTTGGTAGCTAGCGATCGTTGTTTTGAACATAAACTTACTCTCTCTAACTAATCAAACTTGTTGGCAGTTAAATTATTGAAATTATGAATCTAAATGGTTACAAAGTATATCTTTATCTTTAAAGTTCTGACTGATAATGAGCTGCCAACCATTTATTAATTTGTATTGTGTAATGAGGTATTTGTTTATATAAATGTGTCAAAAAATACCCACTGAGTGAAATATTATTAAAAATCAAATATAAGTAAAGTTTATAGTCACGTGGCCGTCGATCCGTTCGTGATGAAGCTGGCTTCGATCCCGTTTGGAGCTGCTACACCTCCTGTCTCTGCCGGTCAGCCGATGCCTCATGTTGTACCCTCCATCAATTAAAGCTGTGGAATCTCGAAAATGTTGTCCTGTTTCGTCCCGTCGTCTCTGGTCTACTGCTTGGCTGAATCTTGTCGAGATGACTGCGACGTGATTCACAATAATGGTGTCGCTCAGGACGAAAATGATGCCCGTAGGGCGTGATTAACTTCAGATTGGTTTTTCCAGAAATGATGTGTATAAATACTGTCGCTTGTGTACTCAGATATGAGAAATCTGTGCCGTGGGGACCAAAAATGAAGTAGTTTTTTGGGCCCGAAAATGTGAAATCCTGCCTGGTTGGACCAAAAATGATGTCGTTTTTGGCGTGAAAATATGAAATCCGGCCCGGAGGACCAAAAATGTTGCGGTTTGGAAGCTCTTGAATAATCGTGAGTTATTCCAAAGACGCTAATGAGGAAGGCTGGATTGCTTGTTAGAAAGAAGTGGACTGTATTAAAGATGTTGAACATTCGTTTATTGAAAAAATCTGATTGTTAATTACGATCGGCACGTGCGGATGCATTTGAGGCAATAACGCCCGAAATTAATTTTGAATAAAATCGTGGTCCATTGTAGATGGACGCAGGTAGTTGAATGAAATGAAATATTATAAATGCATGCTAAAAAATATCCAGAAGCCGCGGCTGGAAGAGAAGTGTTTTACGAGAGTTGCGCTCGGAGTCTTGTTATAAACTGAACTAAACTGGCTTGCAGTCGGCGGTGCTGGCCGGCTGCAACGTTTGATAAACGCGTGACGTCATCCGCGCGTGCCGTATACGGTGGTGGACCGTTTACAGCTGATAAACCAGTACAAAGTTTAAACAGTAAGATTATAATAATTTTATATCTAAAATTTGTAGCTATCTACAATAAATCAAAAAATGTTGGTGAGGAAGTAAGAAGAAGGCTACATATTGTAACTTAATTTATATATTCTCAGATTCTGAAGTTCCTTTATAATCACGCCCCACTGTTTGGGCTAGCCAATTTGTAATAAAATAATAAACTCTGTGTGTTTAATTGGTGTGGCTCTCGAAGTCTTACTGGCCTGAAACACTTCCTTAAGTTTCCCAGTTGGTCGAGTCCCAAATGTAGCAAAAACTGTCAAATAGCGTTATGCTGTTGAAGAGATATATGTGTAGTTTCACCAAAATGTTTTACAACAAAAATTGTTGCTTGTTGAAGAAAATAAAAAAAAATTGTGTTTAAAAAAATTTTATAATTTAAAAAAAAAATTTCTTTTTTTAATTAATTAATTAAAATCAATTAATTAATGGTGTTTTGTGAAGTTTTAAAACGTGTATCACTCCTCTAAGAAATTTTATTGAGGTTCTTGTATTTTCTAATAAACTACAACCACTCATAAGATTGTCTCCAGGACAATCGATACTTGTTTACTTTTTCGTTTTGGAGGTTATCTTCCTTTGTATGTGGTAAAATCCTGGTAGTTTATTATTTAAAACTATATTAATGGTAATTTGTAATATTAATGAAAGAAAGAATTATTTTGTGGTGAAAAGTATTAATGTTTTATTAAATAATTGAAATATAGACTCTTTTCGATTATAAAATCGATTCTCAGGGTATCGAAACAATTACAAGGTTTGATATATAAAAAATTCAATAAAGGGTTCTTTGAACAGCTAATTATTATCAAAGTCAGAGAAATCGGGCCAATATTTAAAAAGTATAACGTTACAACAAGTTAATTACTAATACTAGATACATACATTGAATAATTAAATTGAAATAAAATAATTTGTTGTCACCAACACAGCTGACGGGAACAAGAAGGCGTTGTTAACGACGAAGGCAAATGGCTGCCGTCAAGTCGGTCAAAATGTCCTCCGTATATGCGACGTTCCAAATAAGATATTTTCTGGTAGTATTTACGTCCTGGTGTCTGCAAATCTTTCTTCTAATGTTGTGTAGTGTCTTGAGTGAAGTTTCCGGGTTGTATTTTGTATATCTGTGTATGTATAAGTTCGTTCACTTTTTATGATTCAGGCACTAATGTATGGTTATGTGGTATACTGTTTTCTTGTGTTTAATAGTGTTTTTCGGTGTAGTTATGTGCTGTCCAGTGTTATTTAGTCTTTATCAATTGATTTTGTCACTATGTGGACGTTCCAGAATGATTTTATTCGCCACTCGCGATTTTACAAAAACGTATCGTTCACTTACTCGCCATTACCGTTTTTAGTTAGGTTAGCTCGGTTATAATCCGCTCGTCAAGTTCACCGTACAATTACCAATAATCAACTATCTTATTTCCTCCAGTTTCGACTAAACTCTTAGCCAATATAATATTATTCTTAACATTGTTCAAATATAATTTTGCATCCTGTGCATATTTCCGAATACACTATATAACTGCCTAAACTTTGGTTATTAATCAATTTTATTTGCTAGATGTAATTTAAATTAACCCTTCAGTTCATTCGGCGTATTTTAAGATTGAATAATGACGTTTTATAATGTTTTCTGTCCAAAATTAGTAATTTTACTTTCATTTTGTATTTAGTGAAAAATTAAAAATTAATTTCCTGTCATTATGCAAATTCAGCCATTTTTTCAGTTATATTTAATATTAATAATCTCATATTGTATTAAAAGGTTTATATTCCCTTATTTTCTTGTAATTAATTGAATTGGTTAAATTCTAAAATATTATTTTGGAATATATGACTCCCCTCTCCAAATTTCTGAGTTTTGTCATTTTCATTTTTAT
This sequence comes from Magicicada septendecula, assembly GCA_034769895.1. Classification (NCBI taxonomy): domain Eukaryota; kingdom Metazoa; phylum Arthropoda; class Insecta; order Hemiptera; family Cicadidae; genus Magicicada; species Magicicada septendecula. The sequence continues at coordinate 438,705,371 of CM068369.1, read as the reverse complement.
TTATAATTCTGAATATAATTTTATAAAATCTTTCTAAGTGGTATGTGTAATTATATGGCCTCATCTCAGGTTTATTTTATCTAAATCCCTTTTGTTTAATTGAGTAAACTCTTTAAATGAGTAATTTCTCTGTTTTGATGAAGTTTGGTTTTCATTCTTTGGCCTAGATTTTCTAACAAGTTTTTTCTTACAAAATATTTTTACAAACAATAAATGATGTGTGATACCCTCTCTGACTTTTAAATATGGTATTATAAACTAAACATTTTTTTCAAATAACACAACAATAATTAGTATTGGTTACAATACAATGAACAGTTAAACAAATAAGGAATATTTTCAAATAAATGGTTGTCTTCAACATTCAGACATTTTTTTACAATCAAATACTTATCACTAATATAGGATTATTATTCACAAAAGAGGTTTTTTACCAACTAACATCTTAATTACTTATTACTATTAACACCAGTAATAAATATATTTACCGTTCTGATGTTAGTTGTTGTAAATTTAAATAAATGACCTTATATCTAATACATTTTTAAAAATCCTTATCCTATATTTACAAAAACCTTATATCTATATTCTTATTTGCTAACTACTATACTAAATTGGATTATACAGTTTTTACACTGTCTTTTAAATATTGTATTTGGGGAATTGTACCCTGTCATAGTATAATTAAATCTGTTTTTTCTCATTCTATATAAAACAAAATGTCACTTTAAACAGATTTATATCTTGTTATTATGCAAAGTAACATATTCACATGGTACAACTTTTAAGTCACTGAAAGTTGCATATTTCATTGTATTCAATGTTTGTGATTGCCAAGAATGAAACACAAGGTTTATTTTCTATAATACCCAAAACTAACACTGGTTCACTTTACACTTTTATTTCATTATTTCTACATGGTTGTGTAGTCTTATTAACATAATAAATTGGTTAGTGTTTTACAATGGAGATTTGTTCCTTGGGTACTATATTATTGTTTCATCTTGGTTCACTGGCAACTCTTACTTTACATACTTTTCTCTCTTAATTTTATGTACATGTTGTTATTGTCCATTACTATTTTGTTATACTTTTATTGGTATTTTACTATTTATTTTGGGGATATGGGGATATGGGTGTCTTTTATAAGAGCATGACATCTTCCTCAGGATGCTGCCTTCTTCTTCTTTCTTCTGTCTTCTTTTCTTCTGTCTTCTGGGACTGGTATCTTCTCCATCTTCTTCTTGATGCCATCGGGTTTCTTGGGATTTCTTCATCTTCTTCGGGTTTCTTGGGATTTCTTCATCTTCTTCGTAATTTTAGAAATACATCACCTGTATTGGTTGATCTTGGCTTATTCAGGGTTTCTTTTCCATTTATATTTCCTCGTTGTGGGTTTGGTCATACTTTATTGTTTCTTTATATCCTCCTTACCTTCCTGGGTTATATGTTTTAAAAAACCTTGGGTTATTAGACTGGTTTTGGATGACTCATCACTAGTAACTTAGTTTATTTGAACTTGTATTTTTTAAATAATAATGATTGCTTTCCACAGTTGCTATGAATTAATTTTTTATATTAAACTTAATGCTTTCTTCCAGATTTAAATGTTATAATTTTATTATTCTAATGATCAAATGCCATTCATTATTTTGCATATATCTGTCACGTTACAATATACTTTGTGAGCTATATCGAAACATAACACAACACACAACATCTAGCGATCAAAATTATGGAACTTTTATACAGAACAGAAATATGTCTTTAAGAATATATTAGATGTCAACATATTATCCAGTTACTTGAAGACTTAAGCAGAGTAATCTAACTGAAAATGTCAAAAGCTTATCACAAAGAGTGAATAAGAGTTTTTAATTCGTCTTAACTGATGTTCTTTCTAGAAACATCTGAAGGATAAAATTATTACAAAGTGGACTGGCTTTCATCAATATGACAAATATTGTAAGACGACCCTGTGTGGCTGTAATCTGTCTGAGTCCCACTGTTTGGACTAGCCACTTGGTCACCAGACCGCTGTATGCCGGTCGTTACAAAAGAATAAAATGTATACGGAAAATTCAATAAAAATAGAATTTTCAAATAATAAAATAATTTGTTTATGTTTATAGAGGTATGTATAAGAGATAAATCTGTTTTTTAAAAGGTTCTGGTAAAATTTTAATCTGTCGTAGGTATTTATTGACCGTCGAGCACTTCTTGAAGATTTGCACCAAGTCTGGAGTTAAATAGATTAACTCCAGGTAATAATCGATTGGTGACTTTTCTGACTGGTCCAATATCTTGTTCAAAATAGAATGTATTCTTCTCACTTAAGTCCTTCAGCCTTATAAATACCCTTAAATTACCCTGTGAAATAAGTACAGATACAAAATAATGGAAATATAAAGATTTATTGACAATTTTAAATAAATAATCGATATTTTATCGATGGAGAGCAATTATCGACTCTGTCTCAGGAATTATCGATTGTGTCATACAGAACAAAATTTATGATATTTAATATATTATAAGACAGGTTCTTTGAGCGATTAGAATTAATAGTCAGAGAAGGGTGACGAGAAAGTATAACATTAACAATTAACACAAATACAATAATTATTATTCAATAAAATTTAAATAATTCTAATATGTAATGTGTATGATCGTTGTCGTACCATACGCAGACGATGACGTCACTGCCGGATAAAGAAGGCCGGCTCTGTAGAATTAAAAGATGGCCGCTACTAGTTCTGGCGTAGTTAATATGAACTCGGCATGTCCCAAAATCACGACAAAATTACCTTCGTCAAGGTCTAAAATGTCCCCGCACTGGTGTAATATGTCTGTTAATCTATTTGGTGTATTCTGGTGAAGTGTTCTGTGTAAACTTGCGTTAGTTAGTTTATTTTCTATGTGTTTAACTTCTACGGTTAAGTTCTCAAGTTATTGGTTAGGATTTGCAGAATAAATCAGTTGAAATATAGTGTTTTACTTGTTTCTATCACTCGTATTATGTAGTTAAGTATTTGTTTTCACTATTGTCGTGAATGTATGAACAGCTTTAGCTTTAAAAAGTGTCTAAACCGTTTAACTCTCGTTCACTGATTTCAATGGCTAAACGCTAGTACCATCTTTCTCGATTTTTTAAAGAAACGTTCTTTTACACAACTGTCCAGCTTGATATTCAACAAAAGACTAATTAACTTGGTCATAAATCTTGCCCCGTTAATCCTTGAAAAAGTATTGTTAACATTTTTCGACTTCCCATACATATGATAAAATATTACATTATGTATGGAATTTATCTATTTTATAACTCACTTTTATGAATTATTAACCTTATTATTGGTTTAATCATCTCATTCCCTTTAAATTGATGTATTATAGTCCATATCTGTAGATATTTTGTGGAAATTAACAAATTTCTTTACTTTATGGAAATATAGGCTCAAAATTGGATTTCCGTCTTTATACAAAATCCCCTCCATTTAAATATTATTAATACTATTATAATAAATTTTTAATTAGTCATATTCCTCTTCCTTTCCTTAAATACATATAAATTACACCTTTGAACTGGTTTTTTGTGTTAATCTGTAAATTTGACATTGCTCTTTAAAATTAATTAATTTATATATTTTGACAATTTACAAAATGTTAAGGTATATTTCCTTATTATCATTTTAATTCATAGGATCATTCCTAGTAGTGGTTAATTGTGTTATCTTATATAAATCTTGGTAGTTTACAGGATTTATAAGTGAGTTATACTATTTTATATTGGTTCTCTGATTTCACCAAATGGCCTAGATTTTAGAATTTTATATTTCTTTCTTTCTCAAATAATTTAAACTTAATTCCTCCTCTGACTTTACATAATTACAATTATATGAAAATAACATGATTTATAACTTATTGTGTTGTGTAGTAGTTAATTAACACTACATATTTAAAATAAATAATTATGAACATGGTTTAGCAATCTGCACAATTGAACATATTGCAGATATGGTTTGAACATATATCTTTTAACTATTTTTGAGCTAACATAGCATACCTATTAGAACATTATTACTGGTATGTAGGTTATTATTTATCAAACATAATTCTTTTTAAAACACATAACATAAATCTTATTTTCTAATAAACCTTACAAATACATTTATTTAACACATTGATTTTAGGACTGTGAAATAACAGTCTGTCTAAACATGTTACACTTATTCATACTATATTAGTACCAGTCCTTTCTGGTTTAAACCATTATTATTGTGATCCCCTACATAAGTAAACATTAACTCCCATACTCTATTTATTATCATTTTTTACAAATGTCTTGTAAATAAAGATTTACATTAAAATAATAAAATACTGGAAACCTTCCATTTTATTATTTTATTATGCTGTTTATTATTAGATTTTAAAGTTGTGATATAGCATACTACTAAGTTATAGTATCACCAACTTTAAGTTTATTGTATTTTTTTAAAAAACAACACTTACTCAAATTCACTTTCACTGTTGGTTCTGATATTTTGAGTCTTATATCTCAGACCAGACCTTTAGTAATCATGGACCGTTAAGACTAGTTTATTTTCTTTATTACACAATAGCTTTAGCCGGTGCACTTCTTATAACGCTATACAGCACTTTAGTTTTCTCAATAATTACATTTTATAAGATTTTGGGTATGTTATACTTTCTTTTGCATAGTTTTTGTGGGTTTGGGATTGATAGTAGTTTATATAATAATAGGTTTTACTACGGTGTTTCTTTCATACTATTTCTTCCTCTTCTCCTGTCTTCCTTCTTGTCCTTCTTCGTATCTTCCTTCTGGTATTCATTCTTGTCCCTCTTCTAGTCTTCATTCTTGTCCCTCGTCTAGTCTTCACTCTTCTGTTCTTCCTTCCTCATTCTTGGGTAAACCAAGGTACTTGGTGTTATCATGACTGAGGTTTAGTTTGGAGTATTTAATTTATCACTTTCACTTTACTATACTACTTTACTAATAATGAACTTTATCTTGTGAAAAACTTACTTTTTTCGTCGGACGCGTTTCGGCTTAAGTATCCGCCTTCTTCAGCTTTTAGTCAGACTGCCATCATTTCATAACGGTTTTTGTGTGGAAGGTGTAGTGGGGGTGGTGTGTGGAGGAAGGGGATTGGTGCAGGGATTCAACTTGATGTTTGTTTTTTGTAAAATTGTGTCAAAAAGTGTATGTGATTTATATTGTAATTGATCGTTGAGTATGTTGTTTGGTTGTGTTGTGTGGTGTTTATATATTTTGTATTGTTCAGTTGTGTTGAGTTTTCGGCCTTTAGGTAAGTAATGTAAAATTTCGAGATTGGTGTCTATGTTGGTGTAACTGTGGTTTTCTGTGTGTATGTGTGTGGCAAATGCGGAGTGTATATTGTTGTTGGTTAGAGCTTTTAAATGTTCATAATAACGGGATGAAAAAGATCTTCCTGTCTGGCCGATGTAGAAACTATTGCAGTCATTACATTTTAATTTGTAAACACCTGTTTTGTTATATTTGTCTATGTCTGTGTTTGTATTTGGTATGTGAGTGTGATGTATTTATTGTGTTGTGTGCTGATGGTATTTTGCGTTTTGTTGTTTTTGTTTTTGATGCGTTTGTGTAGTGTGTTTATTAAATTAGGGTTGTAACCGTTTTTGATTGCTATGTATTTTATTGTGTTGAGTTCGTCGGTGTAATCTTGTTTATTTAAGGGTATTTTAGTTAGTCTATGGAGCATATGGTTGAAGGCCGCATGTTTATGTTGTGTTGGGTGGTTTGATGTGTTGTGTATAACCATGTCAGTTGTGGTTGGTTTCCTGTATATTTTGTATGTGTGTGTGTTGTTAGTTTTGTTAATTGTTAGGTCTAGAAAATTTATACTATTGTTTTGTTCAATTTCCAGTGTAAATTTTAATTTGTGGTGTATAGTGTTTATGTATTTGTGGAAGTTTTCAACTTGTCTTGTGTTGCCTTTGAATAAAAGTAATATATCATCTACATACCTGTGCCAATATATAATTTTGTTAGTGTATTTGTTGTTGTTTATTATGTGGTTCTGTTCTATGTTGTGTATATATATTTCTGCTAGTATTCCTGATATGGGGGAGCCCATTGGGAGACCTTCTGTTTGTGTGTATATCTTGTTATTGTATGTAAAGTAATTTTGTTCAGTTATTAGTTTGGTCAGTGTGATGATTTCTTGTATGTGTGTTTCAGGTGTGTTGTTTTGTCTGAGTAGTTGTTCTAGTGTTTGGATGGTTTCTTTGATGGGGACATTAGTGTATAAATTGGTTATGTCAAAAGATGCCAGAGTTGAGTTATGTGGGATGTGGATGTGTTCAGTTTTCTTGATTTAATTTATTCACTGAACTGACTTTATTCTTCTATACAGGTTTCAGGGTATTGTTTTCTTCCTGTTCACAAACTTTATTCTTCCCTCTTCTTGTTTTTAGGGTATTTTGGTATTCACCACTCTTTAATTGAGTCTCTTTTTTCTAGATATGGTCTTATATAACTGGTTTACTGCTCTGAGCTTCCTGGGTAACTTACTGGTATTATACTATGAGTTGATGAGTTGCTTCAATACTTTCTTTGGTTTCTTTTAACAGTGGTTTTTATATATTATGTAGTGAGGATTTTTATCTTATTGTGGTTCATTCCTCTGATTTATTTAAATGTCATTCAATATTATTGTAACATTTGTTGGTGTAATTAAACTTTATGATTTCACATGACTTAAAATGTAGTGGGTTTTCTGTCACGCTACAATATTAATGTTCTTTTATTTTGTATTTTATAAATCAAGATCAGTGTTTGGAATAACAGGATAAGTAAATTAATGTAAAATACTATCTGAAATTGAATATAACAAAAGGAGTATGATGGTATTATAGTGCCAGTAGCATCTGATGACTCACAATAATTGTGTGCCATATATTGACAATACCACATTTGTATGCTAACCCCTATTCCTATAGTATTATAACTGGCTTTATTAAATTCAGTTTCATGTAGTTATATCATTAGTGGAACATTGCCTGATGAAAGGAATTGATCTTTCTTGACTGTTTTCTATGCATAGTTATGACATGGACAAAAGTTTCATGTACAAAGGAAGCTTCAATGATGCAGAGTAATGTGTACTGCTATAAATGTGGACTTTGACAATGTCATATCACTAGTTAAAGAAAAGTGTTTTGGTGGAATACTTACAATTGATAAAAATGTATTGATTTTAATTTTTGCTATACTTATACAATAATTATCTTTCACAGTAAGAAATTTATTTCAGGTTATATTAATAAAAAAATAAAAACAAAAAATAAGAATGTTTATATTCTCTATTTATGGACCCCTTAAGGCACATGACTGTACATATTCTTTATGCACATATTAAAAATAAAGGCAGAAGATGTTACAGAAGTACTTCATTGCACTATTTGTAAACAATTAATTATACTAGGCCAATGATATAACTGTCACAGCACACTTGCAAGGTTAGGCAAGTGGTTAGAAAGGTAGAGTGGAATAAACTTTCAACCACTTATCATGTGTCATTATGACATCTGAAAAATTTCATTGTGCCTATTAGTCAGCCAGATACCATGAGACAGTATTAGCACTAATACCAAAGTTTTTGTAGTGTATGAGAACTAGAAACAACTGACAGTGTTCAGATTATAATTACCGTATTCCATTATCAATGTGCATAATAACATAAAAGTAACAGCTACCCATGTATACAGCACTGACAGACACCTGTGTTGGTGAAATGTATAAGAGTAAACTGTATATTTAGAGATGTTTCTTTTAGTTGTATACAGATATCTCTTTGTTGGCAGAAAAGATAAACAGTAGAAGAAATATAATGGATCCGTACTTATTGATACAAACTATTTACAAAATACTAATTGTACAAAAGATGCAGATATTTGAACACACAAGAAATGTATATTAGAGTATAAAAACATATGGAGTAAGCTGGATATAGTAATTAAAGTGTAATATGATAATGATGAAAATATTGCTCATGAAATTATTTCTTTAATCCCTGTATTTCAAGTTTGTCTTTTTTTCATGTATAGTAGAGTGCAGAGTGCAGTAGTGTGGTGTCCATATAACCAATATTGCTGGCGGGAACAGTACAGGAACTAAAAGAAAGTGAAATTAATTATATCAGAGAGTAAATACTTTAGTTACTGATTATTTTGAAATGTGAACAACATTAGTAGGGAAAGTTGAAGAAAAGTGTAATATTGCTTTCGAACTGATGAGCGCTTGAACTGTTGTTTTAATGTGTATTGCCATCTCAAACAGCGGCGGCATTAGTAGAATATGCAGCAGCCTGTGGTCATTGACCTCGCAGTAATTCCACTGTGATACTACTGGAGTGGACACGTTCATTAGTCCAATGTGTTGCCACTGTATAAACCAGCAAAATGCTCAGTTGGTTTTCAAAACTGACATGTATCGGTTGCTACTTGCATTTATTTCTGTTTTGTTCGTTTAGTTATGTGTTTCTCTATGTTACTTAATTATTATTAATTCGATTATTTGTGTCCTGATTTATTTTGTACAATAGCTTCAGATACCCTTGAACCAGACCCTCTTCTTCCGCCACCAAATGCAACTTTGTGATAGAAAATATACTAAAAAAAACTTTTGGTTTTGCATATTTTTAAGGACAAAAGTGGTAGTGTTAATAACGGGAGACCTACTCCTAATCTAAAGAATTTAAAATCAAAATCATCTGGTGGTAATGATTGGTATTTTAACGCTGCAAGAAGTACAAAGAGAAAAAAGTGCGTTGAATAGTGATGATTGTAACATGTCAAAATTGGGTAATTTTCTTTATTGCATGTATGGGGTATTTTATGTTATTTCAGTTTTCGGGGTTTCATAAAAAATATTGTGCAAGTTTTAATCCCATTGTGACAGAACACGTGGTGACTATAACAGTTTTAGAACAAAGGCAAGACGCAATATTACGTTGCGAAATCAGGCAAAGAATTTGTACCACCCTAGGTTTTCCCAGAACTGTGCGTGAATGTGACAGTGCGCACGCACGCGTCAAGTGAGTACGCGCTCGGAGAGACGCTACCATCCAAAAAACCCAAGATGTCAGGAAACCAATGTTACGCAGTTTCATTTACCATGAGGCCGGATACGCAAATTAAGGACCACCTCTTTAATGACGTCAGACCAGAAGTGCCTTAATATCGTCGGCACACACTACCGAAACGACCACTATGTATCATGAATAGAGTCGGTCAAATGCAACAAATCAACTATGAACGTCGACGAGATCCGTTGGCTGTGGACAGTAACTTCCGCCCGCCCCAAGACAGACGCGAGGCAGTCTACTAGAATCTACTACAACCATCAGACGTAGTTCGTGCAACTCGGGTCCGGTCGGGTAGAACTTTTTAAATATGGCTAAAGCGTTGTAGTAACGCCTTAATGCCGACCGGGACCCGAGAAAGTAATAAATGTAATACTGCGAGTGTATTGAATACAATTGGGATTTGAAAACAGCGAATAACGGGCAGTGGAAGCGTGGAACGATAACCATGTATTTGGCCGGCATCGCGATAGTGCGGTTCCCGATTTAAAATTGAAATTTATAAAAATGTTAAGGGGTTTGTAAATATTATGTGTAAATGTGTGAGTGTAAATGGCAGGCTGGGCGGTCTACCTAGTAATAAGTAAGTAATAGGTAATTATAACCACATAAAACACATGTACACCAGTTTAAGTCACTTTACTAAAAATTTAATGATGCAATATTTAAAGCAATTACTCATTAAAAAATACTGATTCTTGTTGAAAAACTGTGTTAGTCTTAAGTTATTTCGTCATTACCACTTTCTCATTTCTGTGCTGCAAGATTCGTCTAAACGTTCCGGGATCTTTCTGAATTATTAATTGGGTGTGGTCAGATTGCAAAATTGTCCTTTTTATTTAAGGTGGAGTATAAAGGTTTTCGATATTTTAACCTATAAAAAATAATCGTGGCGACCTTGGTCTTCTGAGAAATTTAATACGGTAAGTAGTTGTGAATGCGTACAGGTAAGTTCTGGCAGTGTATTTTTATCTATTAATATATTTCGACCTCCTTTTTAATGTTACATGGTGTTGGTAACATGGATAATTTTATAACAGTCCATAGAAATTATATCTTTCAATGTGTGCTTTATCCAAGTTTGCTCAATCAAGAGATGACTTTTTAATTAAGTAAAGCTTTTAAAAAAGGGACAGATCAATATAATAAAAATATCATAACAGATACATTTTGGAATGCTTAATAAATGGTATGTATTTTAGCTCAAAAAGAATTGCAGTTTAGAAGTAATGAGGAATCCTCTAATGCAATGGTTCCCAAACTTTTCAGTCCATAGACTCCCCCCCCCCAATTACAAATTTCACAGACCCCGTCTGAGTTCTGAAATAAAAAAAAAACAGTAAATATGATACAAAGTCTTATATTTTAAAATAAATGTATTAAAATCAAAATTCTCTTTACTTGTAAAATTATAATATTAATGATATCAAACATAGTTTTTATTGTGAACAATGAAGCTGCTTTTGAACAATTAGCTCTGCAATATTGGGTTTAATGTCAGATAATTCCAGTATTAATTCACTCTCAATATTAAGTTTATTTTTTAACTTTGACTTCAAGTACGTGAGCTCGGAGAATGCGGTTTCAAACAAAAAGTGGAGGGAAACACAGTTAAACACTTTTGCTTAAACACAGAACGTTTTGCTTAGATACAGTGCTTATACATGAGATACAGTGCTTATACATGGACTAAAACAGCACGATCGGTTCTGTGTTGATGCAGCACTCTAGTCAGTTCAGCTGACAAACAGATCTGCTACACAACATTATTTAAAGACATTATTAAAGCCTTTAGCTTGAAATTAGTTTTACAAATATTTAGAATTAATATTAGGCAATTACCTCTATTAACTTCCGTCTTGTGACTTATTTGGTTTTTTCTTAAAATGACGTGTTTCGAGAATAAATTCTCATCATCAGGTTTAAAAATACTATAAAAACATCAAATTCACCCAAAAGGGGGTCGTCAACTAGTTAAAATACACAAACACAAAAACACCACACATAATTTAACACCGACACAGTCACGGCACAGTCCGATGCGCATCGTCTCGTTGCCAACGACCAACTGTTGCACTTTGTCTTATACGACCATTATCATTGCCCGCTGACCCATCGATATCGATGGCCGTGTTGTACAGCAGATTCGATCGGAACGAAACTTTGTCATTAAGTAGCTGGTCCGTTTGTAACTTAGAAGCCCTGTATATCTCATATTCCTCCACAGCGTTCATGTATGCACCCTTTTTACAATTATGAAGCAGTTTAAAGTTTGTGTGGAAGTCTGAGTACTTATGATTATACAGCATTAAATGCTGAGCGTAACTGGATCTAGTTTTCGAGATATCACTTTTGGGCAGGTGTTCTTTAAAACGTTCGGCTGACGGCCTGCCCGTTTGTCCTATATAGAATCTGTCACAGTCATCGCATTCAAGCTTGTACACTCCAGTTTTCTCTTCAGCCGGGATATGAGTTCTTTGTCCCAAACGTTTTTTGATGTTATTTGTGGTTTTAAAGGCCACTGTTATTTTACGTTTTTTCAGCTCATTCTTTACAATGACTGGTAGTACATTTGTGTACTCAGTTACTATAAATTTAGTATCTTCTTTAGATGGGCCGGTTAATCTGCTTTTACTATTGATTTTTACCGAGTGTTTTCTTATAAGCTTGTCTATGATTCCACTGTTATACCCATTAGCGATAGCTATACTTTTGATTATATTAGTCTCTTCCACTCTGTCTTTTTGCTCAAGGGGAATAGCAAGCATTCTATCAACGAACGCGTTGAAGGCTGCCATTTTTTGGGAATATGGATGGTATGAATCAGCATGAATAATAATATTCGTGGTGGTGGGCTTTCTATAAATTTTGAATCTAAAACGGTCATTATATTTGCTGATAGTGAGATCAAGAAAGTTCAGGCAGCTATTATTCTCCATTTCTAGGGTAAATTGGATTTTCATGTTTATGCTGTTCATATATCCTTTCAAATTTTCTATTTGTCTACTCGTTCCATTGAATATCATAAAAGTGTCGTCAACGTAGCGTACATAAAATTTAATTTTGTCTCGCTGTTTATTAAGACTAGACATTAAAAATGTATTCTGAAAGTGGTTCAGGTATAGGTCCGCTAAAATTCCCGATAAAGGTGACCCCATTGCCAGACCATCCTCCTGCATGAAATACTCATTATCATAAGAGAAATAATTTTGTTTGAGTATTGTTTTTAGCAATTGCATCAGTTCATCAATTTCATTTCTACCTAACCTATTTGTATTAATTAAGCTATTTCTGAGAATTGTCATTGTCTCATCTACTGGCACATTGGTGTACAGATTAGTTACGTCAAATGAAGCCAACCTATAATGTGGTGCTGATTTAATAGTTTTAATTTTTTCAATGAGATCGTAGCTGTTTTTTATGCTGTAGTTATTTACTATGTCAATGTTCTCTTTTATGATTTTTACTAATCTTTTAGCCGTCCTATAACCAGGGGCAGTCGTGTAATTTACAACCGGGCGTATTGGCATATCTTCTTTATGTATTTTGGGTAAACCCGTAAGTTCTGGGGCCCTGGCATTTATGGGTTTTAAATAACGTCTAGTGCGTTCACCCGAGGAGATTGGGGCATTTATTTATAGCGTTGTTTAATTCCTTGACATAGGCGCTGGTGGGATCCTTGTGTAGCTTTTTAATATTATTGTTTTTTATGAATTCCTGTACCTTATTGGTATATATATTTTTGTTAATAATAACTACCGTATTACCCTTATCAGCTGTCGTGACGATAGCGTTATCATGTCGAAGTTTTTCGTAAACATTCCGTGCAATACGCGCGTCACGTTTGTACTTATTTTGCAGGTTAGCGATGTGGGTATCCTTCTTAATAACTTTGTTTATTTTGTTATTTATGATGGCACGCGTTTCCTCCTGATGCGAAATATATTCAATAGTTTTTATGGCAGCTTCCGCGCATATTATTTCACGGATCATAAAGTTCTTATTAAACGAGGGAATGTTATACATCAAACCTTTGTTCAATAATGTCATTTCGTTATGTTCAAATTTAATTCCGGTGTAATTTGCAACCCGCTGATGAAATACGTGGCTATGTTCTACTGTATTATTATCGTCATTGTGTTGTTTTGTATACAGGTTTTGAAACTTTCTTAACTGTTTACGTTTAAGAGAACTGACGACTTTGTTTAACTGTCTATTGACAATGTCGAGAATGCCGTTTATTACTGCCGGGTGAAACTCGTTTAAAATTTCCAGGTGGGCTAGATAAAGCTTAGTATTTAGACCACTTTTTAAAATATAAAGTCGTTTGATCTCTTCCTTAATCCAGATTGATTTTATTTTTTCGGAACAATGTCTGCTGTTGATGTTGGAACTTACGCTTGCTATTCCCCTTGAGCAAAAAGACAGAGTGGAAGAGACTAATATAATCAAAAGTATAGCTATCGCTAATGGGTATAACAGTGGAATCATAGACAAGCTTATAAGAAAACACTCGGTAAAAATCAATAGTAAAAGCAGATTAACCGTCCCATCTAAAGAAGATACTAAATTTATAGTAACTGAGTACACAAATGTACTACCAGTCATTGTAAAGAATGAGCTGAAAAAACGTAAAATAACAGTGGCCTTTAAAACCACAAATAACATCAAAAAACGTTTGGGACAAAGAACTCATATCCCGGCTGAAGAGAAAACTGGAGTGTACAAGCTTGAATGCGATGACTGTGACAGATTCTATATAGGACAAACGGGCAGGCCGTCAGCCGAACGTTTTAAAGAACACCTGCCCAAAAGTGATATCTCGAAAACTAGATCCAGTTACGCTCAGCATTTAATGCTGTATAATCATAAGTACTCAGACTTCCACACAAACTTTAAACTGCTTCATAATTGTAAAAAGGGTGCATACATGAACGCTGTGGAGGAATATGAGATATACAGGGCTTCTAAGTTACAAACGGACCAGCTACTTAATGACAAAGTTTCGTTCCGATCGAATCTGCTGTACAACACGGCCATCGATATCGATGGGTCAGCGGGCAATGATAACGGTCGTATAAGACAAAGTGCAACAGTTGGTCGTTGGCAACGAGACGATGCGCATCGGACTGTGCCGTGACTGTGTCGGTGTTAAATTATGTGTGGTGTTTTTGTGTTTGTGTATTTTAACTAGTTGACGACCCCCTTTTGGGTGAATTTGATGTTTTTATAGTATTTTTCAACCTGATGATGAGAATTTATTCTCGAAACGAGTCGTTTTCAGAAAAAACCAAATAAGTCACAAGACGGAAGTTAATACAGGTAATTGCCTAATATTAATTCTAAATATTTAGTAACGTGACTTGGAGACAATTAAAACAAAATGAATCTAGAAGCCAGTCAGGCACGTATTGTCTATAAATTTAAAAACATCAAATTAAAATTGATTAAGGCATCGCAGAACATCAAGTATAACAAAAGATGCCTTCACTACAACATCACACCGAAGTACATAAGTTCCAACATCAACAGCAGACATTGTTCCGAAAAAATAAAATCAATCTGGATTAAGGAAGAGATCAAACGACTTTATATTTTAAAAAGTGGTCTAAATACTAAGCTTTATCTAGCCCACCTGGAAATTTTAAACGAGTTTCACCCGGCAGTAATAAACGGCATTCTCGACATTGTCAATAGACAGTTAAACAAAGTCGTCAGTTCTCTTAAACGTAAACAGTTAAGAAAGTTTCAAAACCTGTATACAAAACAACACAATGACGATAATAATACAGTAGAACATAGCCACGTATTTCATCAGCGGGTTGCAAATTACACCGGAATTAAATTTGAACATAACGAAATGACATTATTGAACAAAGGTTTGATGTATAACATTCCCTCGTTTAATAAGAACTTTATGATCCGTGAAATAATATGCGCGGAAGCTGCCATAAAAACTATTGAATATATTTCGCATCAGGAGGAAACGCGTGCCATCATAAATAACAAAATAAACAAAGTTATTAAGAAGGATACCCACATCGCTAACCTGCAAAATAAGTACAAACGTGACGCGCGTATTGCAGGGAATGTTTACGAAAAACTTCGACATGATAACGCTATCGTCACGACAGTTGATAAGGGTAATACGGTAGTTATTATTAACAAAAATATATATACCAATAAGGTACAGGAATTCATAAAAAACAATAATATTAAAAAGCTACACAAGGATCCCACCAGCGCCTATGTCAAGGAATTAAACAACGCTATAAATAAATGCCCCAATCTCCTCGGGTGAACGCACTAGACGTTATTTAAAACCCATAAATGCCAGGGCCCCAGAACTTACGGGTTTACCCAAAATACATAAAGAAGATATGCCAATACGCCCGGTTGTAAATTACACGACTGCCCCTGGTTATAGGACGGCTAAAAGATTAGTAAAAATCATAAAAGAGAACATTGACATAGTAAATAACTACAGCATAAAAAACAGCTACGATCTCGTTGAAAAAATTAAAACTATTAAATCAGCACCACATTATAGGTTGGCTTCATTTGACGTAACTAATCTGTACACCAATGTGCCGGTAGATGAGACAATGACAATTCTCAGAAATAGCTTAATTAATACAAATAGGTTAGGTAGAAATGAAATTGATGAACTGATGCAATTGCTAAAAACAATACTCAAACAAAATTATTTCTCTTATGATAATGAGTATTTCATGCAGGAGGATGGTCTGGCAATGGGGTCACCTTTATCGGGAATTTTAGCGGACCTATGCTGGAACCACTTTGAGAATACATTTTTAATGTCTAGTCTTAATAAACAGCGAGACAAAATAAAATTTTACGTACGCTACGTTGACGACACTTTTATGTATTGAATGGAACGAGTAGACAAATAGAAAATTTGAAAGGATATATGAACAGCATAAACATGAAAATCCAATTTACCCTAGAAATGGAGAATAATAGCTGCCTGAACTTTCTTGATCTCACTATCAGCAAATATAATGACCGTTTTAGATTCAAAATTTATAGAAAGCCCACCACCACGAATATTACTATTCATGCTGATTCATACCATCCATATTCCCAAAAAAATGGCAGCCTTCAACGCGTTCGTTGATAGAATGCTTGCTATTCCCCTTGAGCAAAAAGACAGAGTGGAAGAGACTAATATAATCAAAAGTATAGCTATCGCTAATGGGTATAACAGTGGAATCATAGTCAAGCTTATAAGAAAACACTCGGTAAAAATCAATAGTAAAAGCAGATTAACCGTCCCATCTAAAGAAGATACTAAATTTATAGTAACTGAGTACACAAATGTACTACCAGTCATTGTAAAGAATGAGCTGAAAAAACGTAAAATAACAGTGGCCTTTAAAACCACAAATAACATCAAAAAACGTTTGGGACAAAGAACTCATATCCCCGCTGAAGAGAAAACTGGAGTGTACAAGCTTGAATGCGATGACTGTGACAAATTCTATATAGGACAAACGGGCAGGCCGTCAGCCGAACGTTTTAAAGAACACGTGCCCAAAAGTGATATCTCGAAAACTAGATCCAGTTACGCTCAGCATTTAATGCTGTATAATCGTAAGTACTCAGACTTCCACACAAACTTTAAACTGCTTCATAATTGTAAAAAGGGTGCATACATGAACGCTGTGGAGGAATATGAGATATACAGGGCTTCTAAGTTACAAACGGACCAGCTACTTAATGACAAAGTTTCGTTCCGATCGAATCTGCTGTACAACACGGCCATCGATATCGATGGGTCAGCGGGCAATGATAACGGTCGTATAAGACAAAGTGCAACAGTTGGTCGTTGGCAACAAGACGATGCGCATCGGACTGTGCCGTGACTGTGTCGGTGTTAAATTATGTGTGGTGTTTTTGTGTTTGTGTATTTTAACTAGTTGACGACCCCTTTTTGGGTGAATTTGATGTTTTTATAGTATTTTTAAACCTGATGATGAGAATTTATTCTCGAAACACGTCATTTTAAGAAAAAACCAAATAAGTCACAAGACGGAAGTTAATACAGGTAATTGCCTAATATTAATTCTAATTATTTAGTAACGTGACTTGGAGACAATTAAAACAAAATGAAATTAGTTTTACAGTTACAATTAGTTTGAACAAAAATAAAATATAGTGGAATTTTCTACTACTTGTTTTAAAATTCTAAAATTTAGGTTTTAGAGCATAAAAATCAGAGAAAATTACAGTATATCCTATTTTTTTTATTAAAAGTGTCCGTGAACCCCCTTAAACATTGTCGCGGACCCCCGGAGTGCGGACTCTACTTTGGGAACCACTGCTCTAATGTACTTAATGAAATCCTTTAATGTCCTCTAATGAAACTATGTAGAAATGTTAAATTGACTAGCTGAAACTGGTGATAAACTGTATCATCATATCATCACTTACAAACTGCAAACTGCAACAGTGTTTCCCGGTACGTATAGTATAATTCACAATGACATCATTGAGTGCATATCATGTTTTCTAATGAACAAAGTTAAAGAAGAAGTGAACTGTTTTAATTTTGTTGCTGTAGTTATGGAAGAAACAACTAATGTTTCAAATAAATACCAACTTTGAACAATTTTCCATTGTATAACTTTGAAATGAAAAGTTGAGGAGACACTTTTAGGATTTTTGGATGTCAGTAGCCAATGTACTTCTGCTCGATTCTCTTGTTATGTGAATACATAGACCAGTTCCAGTGCAGTGAAAAACTAGTCGCACAGACATATGATGGCGCACTAATGATGTCTGGTTCAACTAGTGGTCTACAAACTCTCGTAAAAGAGAAATAAATCAGATTTCAAAATATTGTTTGTCCATTGCTTTGATCACAGACTTAATTTAGTTTTAAGAAAATTTGTTGAATGTACAAAAGTATTGAAAATATTTTTTCAAATAGTGTTGGGTTCTCTTCATTTTTACAAAATCTTCCAATAGAAATAACTCTCTTGATCGCAAAGTTAAAAAATGTCATCCAATAGTGTTTAATAGTAATTGGAACAACAAAAGCAGGATGATTGATGTGACTTTTAATTGTAAACTTGAACTGTCCAGACTTTACAAGTCAATGGTAGAAGACAGTGTGAGGAGTGGGATATGAGGAAGATGTGAGGAAACACAAGAACATACAGCTGGTTATTTCACAATGCATGATACTTTTGATGAAGTCTGGCAAAAGTAAAAACTTTAGATGTACCAGGAGAAGCATCGTGTTCAAAAAAACTTAGAGTAAATAAACTGGTTATTATGCTGATGAAACATTTCCTACAGACGCATTTATTTGAAATAATTAACACTCTAAACGGCCAAATTACTGCTAAATTTTCAGATGTTGATAAACTAGAACTTCTTGCTTTACATTGAAAAAACTGTACGGACTTTAAAAATCAATCTATAATTACATGCCAGTTGACTCACTCAAGAATTACAGGAAATTACAAAACTGTGCACCTTGATACTTACAATTCCTATTACAAGTGCATCTGCAGTCATTTTTCAACCCAATAACGCATAGATACTTTCCAGTGTCAGAACAGACTGTCTGACTATGTCGATTCAAAAATCTGTTCTACAAAACCTGAAGAAAATGCCTATATTTTATTATTCCATTATAAACCTCTTTTTAGAGAAGGATCACTGAATCAACGTACAGTACAAGTCGACTACAAGTACAACTCTAAGATATGTTACAAATAATTAATTTTGAAGGTAAGTTTTATGCCTAACGGTAACCGGCAACAGCTGTTAATTACTCATGCCACACCACTGGTAGAGTGCATTATTAGCATTACATACTACACTATGTATGAAAAATAAAAGTTATAATAAAATCACCAAACAATAATGAAATGTTTCAGATATGTATTTATAGGTTTTAATGTTTATACCTAATAGGCTAACAAATATAGGCACGATGAAAAAAATATCACTTTCATTTGACTGATAATTTTCAAACAATTTTCTTTCCTGCTAAATCTTTCAACTTTAAGCACAAGTTCACTGTTTTCGTACTACAGTTAAAAACAAGAAATACAGATTATGATGGTGATTCAGTCAACCTCCAAAAGTACTGGTATGTTTTGTTCTTACTATTGTTCGTTTTATTGTTTATTTATTTTCTGTATTCATTCTCAAAAATTATTATATTATAAAAAAGAAGATTAATTAAATAATTTTTTTGTAATATGAAATAATAATATCGGTATGGAGAACCATACATGACTTCCATATTCTAAGATTTATATTTAAAATCATTTTCAGCCAAACAGCCAGGCTGTGTCTTACCTGCCTTTTTATTGCTGTATTAAATGAAAAATATTATATTACATTAAAATGAAAAAATTATAATTTTATTGCCTGGCAACAAAATTATTTTATTTTTAACAATTACCATTGTTTCAAAAAGTTTAAATAAATTTTCAAGTACTTTACTCTTGTTAAAACGTAAAAGGTTGCCGGTAAACTACCCCTTCCCCTTAACCGATCTTCACCAAAATCGAAAGTCATTGAGACCTCTACAATTCAGGGACGTATGCAAAAAATTATTTGATTCTGTTTGAATTTGCGGCTGTTATCGTTTGCTATAGAAAATACGCTTGATAAAAAAACGTTGCAGGTAAACTACCCCTTCCTCTTAACCGATCTTCACCAAAAACAACAGGTCTTGAGTACTCTACAAATCAGGGCTGTATGCAAAATATTATTTGATTCCGTTTGAATTTGCGGCTGTTATCGTTTGCCATAGAAAATACCCTTGTTAAAAAAACGTTGCAGGTAAACTACCCCTTTCCCTCAACCGATCTTCACCAAAAACAGTAGGTCTTGAGAACTCTACAATTTAGGGCTGTATGCAAATAATCTTTTGATTCTGTTTGAATTTGCGGCTGTTATCGTTTGCCATATGAAATACCCTTGTTAAAACATAAAACGTTACAGGTAAACTACCCCTTTCCCTTAACCGATCTTCACCAAAATCAGCAGATCTTGATAAATCTACAATTCAGGGCTGTATGCGAAACATTATTTGATTCTGTTTGAATTTGCGGCTGTTATCGTTTGCCAAACAAACAAATTTACCCTTGCTAAAAAAAAACCGTTGCAGGTAAACTACCCCTTTCCCTCAACCGATCTTCACCAAAAACAATAGGTCGCGAGTACTCTGCAAATCAGGGCTGCATGCAAAAAATTATTTGATTCTGTTTGAATTTGCGGCAGTTATCGTTTGCCATAGAAAAAAAAATCTATAGACAGACAGACAGACAGACAGACAGACACACACACACAGACACTTTTCGGAAAACGACTTTTTTTCATGTTTTGAGTGTAGTAGAATCAGAATCTGCAATAATCTCGAACACGATTTTTTTTGCCATCACCATACTTCCATTCCTTAAGGAATATGGAAGTAATACATTAAATCATTAACAAAAAATTTAATTGATTAATATAAGAAATTGATCCAAATGCATCTTGCATATGATGGCCAACAATAATAATTAAATCATATTTGCGAATTTGTTTTCCATCAAGTTTAGATATTTGACAGTCTGGGTATTTTATGTTTGGATAACTGATGCTCTACTCTACATTTGAAAATATGATTACCAGAGGTGAGGAAATACATCTTTAACACAGGTAATAAAGTTTATAGCTAGTATTATTGTAGTCTTTACTAGTTTTGGAGCACTTACTTGTTTATTGCATTTTAAAAAATAATTGAATTAAAGATTTTATGAAAAACAATAAGAACCATATTTCAAAATATTTTCATTTTATTAACAAATAATATTTAAATTGTACAAAACAGAATGTAGAAGAAAACATAACAAAAGAGAGTGAGTTGTTAAGTTGGGTTAGAAGTTTCTTTCTCCTGAGTAAACTAAGATTTCTGTTCAAGTAGTAATTTACGGCCCAGTCTTGGAGAGAAATGTATAAAGTTGTGTTGTCGGCCAAACCTGGCTGCTGCCAATGGATAACGTGAACCTAACATGCCATCTTCATTTGCACGACCAAGTCTAGGAGTAAAATTCATTGTATTGCGATTTCTAGCTAGAAAGTAAAAAAAATATGTATATACATATACCGGTATATTATTATGTTTTAAAGTACTGTAGATCACTCTATCAAATAATTTTATACGTTTTCATTCATTTATTACAAAAATGGAATTAGAAATGATTTATTAATAAATCTTCTTATAATACCTTTAAGTAGCAATGTAGGTATAAACAATCATATATATGTGTGTGTGTGTGTGTGTGTGCACGCCCATGTATTTGAAGATCATATTTGGCTTTGTCAATAAAATATATACAACTTACGGTAATAAAAATGCAGATTCTTGTTCCAGATATGTATTGTGTATTATGACTTCTATCTGATTAGGAAGTACAGTACAGTATATGAAAGTAACAAATACATAATTTTATATTATTAACTGTTTTTGCCCTGAATATAGTGTGTGAAAATACTGTGAGATATTTTTGGAGTTAGTAATTAGAACACAAAAAGCTTTTTCCAGGAATTCAAAAACCTAGGAAAATCTAAGTGTTTTAACAGTCACTTTATAATAAACCTATACACTATTTTGTTAAATTGTCAATAAAATAAAAAAGTTATTCTCAGCTGTCTAAACTTCAAGGATAAACTAACCTCCTGTAAATACTTTCCACTATTTATACCTAGTTCATACAAAAAGCAAAAATGATTAAATTATATTTATAAGATTTGAGTGTATTCAATAAATTTAAAGCACTTGTTATGGTATATGTGACATTTTTATATTTTTAAAAATTGTATATTTTTTATTGCAATTTTAATTAGGTAGAAGAAGAATATATACAGAATTTACTATTGAAACTTCTGTGGGAATCTTATGTGCACAGTTCATGTTAAGTCTACTTTATCAAGAGAACCGTGCTGTATTAATGATACCCACAAGTCTCTGGATTTACCCATGCTATTATTCAGGCACTAAGGGTCAAGTAGGCGAAGTACCACATATAACTAATTTGATCTCTACAGGGCTGCCTCACCCTGGGTGTCCTATGTGTCATACAGATCTACTAACATGTAGCTTTCTGCAGCTTCCACTGTCTCAAGAAGCTATAGGCACACAAGAAGGTTTTTGGCCAGTACAGCATCTGTATGATTTTTCTTAAATTGGCAGTGCATGATTCAGCATAGCTTTACAGGAGTGAGCTGTAGCTTTCTCATGGTACACCATCTACATTCAATCCTTTATCTGGATATTCATCAACTGTCAAGTCTTCATTGTTAACTGTTCTCTTTTTACGTCCAAGACATGGTATAAGAAAAACGTCAATGATATGAAGCTGTTAATAGACAGAAATAACACTAATTGATCTAAACAGTCTGCTGTACAAACTGCTGTCTGAATTTACAGTCTTGTGAGACACTCCTTATCAAGCAGTCACACTTGCAGCTGACAAGTACTATAACCATTTCATCAGCATTACAAGTATGTGGAATGTGCCTGAGAGTTCCCTCAGGATCCATATGGGACTATAATGTTACAAAGTATGTACAGATCTACTAACATGTAGCTTTCTGGAGCTTCCACTGTCTGAAGAAGCTACAAGCACACAAGAAAGGTTTTCGGCCAGTACGGCATCTGTATGATTTTTCTTAAATCGGCAGTGCATGATTCAGCATAGCTTTATAGGAGTGATTGTGACGATTTAAATTTAAAACAAATTGTCAAAACAAAAAAAAATAATAATAAAAATATAAAATGGGAAGTTAGTGAAAACCATTAAATCGCACTATTAAACCGAAGAATACCCCTGAACTAACTCATAATAGTAATGAGAATTAAAAAGGGAATTTAACTAAAATAATTAACTAAAACTGAGAAAGCAAGAGTTTAAAAACTGTTAACCCTTTATTAAATTATCATGCTATGACCTGTGTATACCGGATCCAACTTGCCTACCGACCCAGCATTAAATAAAAAATACCTGTAAACTATAATGTAAATAATAAATAATTCAAAGTCACTAGTAGTAGTTGTAACAAATTCTGTAGACAAGCAAAGTCTTGATTGTTTATTATGTCGAACTGTAAGACTGTATTACTAATTAAAAGTTGGAACTATGTTATGGCGGAGTATTCACTCCGCGTCGTTACAATTTTCCTGTTGTAACAATGTAGGACTTGAGATGCGACGTTCAATCTGTAAACAGCTCCAAGCGGAGCGCTGCACGAAATGTTTTTTTTTATTTTGGTTATTAGCTTCAACTAACAGTGTGGAGATCTATGTAACTAAAATGTAGTGTGTTTTAACACAAAGATGTGAAAGAATAAAATAAGTGTATAAGGTGACATCTCCTATTAAAAATATAGTTCAAGTTATTTTAGGGTTCCGTCATAATGTGTAACGAATATGTAAACTCAAATACTACTGTACTATTACAAATGTGATGTGAACAACTGTGAAAAGTGAAGACTAAGACCTCAACTGCATTTACACTACCACTGAGAAACAGGACGACTTCATTCTAGATGACACCGTAACATCCACTTCATCATTAGTTGACTCCGAGGACCTCCACCGGAAAGACTACCACGATGACAACCCACTACTAAGAGAGTACAGAAGAATCACGCGGCAGGACATGGACTGAAACGATTAACTAGAGGTGACGCAGAAGCTCGTCTTCCGTGAATAATGTATCTTTTAAATATAAGTAATTTTAAATGAAAAAGACTTTAAATGACAATCTCTAAGCGTTAAGAATAACAATGTTGTAACAAGAAATTTCAGAAATCATACTTTGTAACATAACTCTTGTGATGTAGCTTTGGAACATCGCACAACAAAATAAAACCATTCTTCAAATGGTATTTTAAGTAATAATGTAATTGACTAAAGAAGTAGAGTAAATTTGAAAATTCCTAACTAGTTTAAAGAGACTCGGATCCGAGGTAAATACACTATCTGTATTATCATTTTTAATACAGAAAACCCCCTTACAATTTCAGTGTAAGCAAAAAATTTTATTTGTAATGTATTATCAATCATACATAAATAAAGAGATGTCATCTTTGTTACATACTAAATTGAGTGCATAAATCAGCGGACTTCCCTTCCCAGTTTCCTTTTATTAGAATACTTATAATTATTGATAGTGATTTGATTAATTTTCAGTTTGTTACAACGAAGGCAGCCTGTATAATTGGCCAGAGTCAATTATCACGGGTTCCCTAGGTTATAACGTAGCCGACACGTTATATGATCTGCAGCTTTCTCACGGTACACCATCTACATTGTCTCAAACTTTACACTCTACATTTCTATATTTCTCAAAGGTATAAAATAGTTGCCAAATAAATAATTGTAGAAATATAGTTTTACATTTCACAGTCTTAAATCTACATTCTACGTGAACTACTGATGTTATTCAATGCAAGATACCTTTCAGTGACAGAAGTTCCCATGGTGGTAAATATCTAGTGACTTCTGTTACAAATCCTTTATCTGGATATTCTTCAACTGTCAATTCTTCATTGTTAACTGTTCTCTTCTTACGTCCAAGACGTGGTCCAAACCACAAGTACTTCCGTTTGAAGGGAATAGTGTAATCTTCAGAAAGGCCAGTTTCAGAATCTTCTGTTAGCAGATCAGTTCCACTGTTAACTATGTGTATTCCTATAAAAAATTAAAAAGAGGTCCAAAAGAAGATACTTATTTAAATTATTTAGTAACAACAGATTATCTCTTTCTTGTGTGTGTGTGTGTTGACATTATGAGAGTACAGTGTATTTTAATTTATCAGAACCACCAACAGTCAAATCAAAGTCTTCAGAATGAGACAAACATAAAAAATGATTTGATGGAAAGTAACAAGTACAGAATATGTTGATCTGTTTAAGCTCAATAGTGGTGTATTAAAAAAATTATGTTTAATGTAATAAGTGAGAACATAGTAAAATTTATAAGAGGTTTCTGTTTCTGTAAGAGGTAGCTAGTTAGCACTACCACCAGAAATTCTGAGATAAAGAAAAATATATATCGTATTTTTGTTATACAGTTACAAATATACTCATTTTATATTATTATATTCAATATTATTAAAATGTCCATACTGAGTTTCTTTTTAAACTGCCACTGCTTGTCGTAGTCCTACATTCAGAGTGAGGTCACTTGAGTATGTGTGGGTAGCAGTTTCTGTGCTACCTTATGTAAAGTATTAAGCATGAGGTAGTCAAGTGACTAGTCTGAGAGAGTTGAGGGGTATGCTGCACCTAAGCATAACAGTGAGTGAGAGAGCAGAAGAGCAAGTGAGACAGGCTTAGGTAGCATATGGTGAGCTAATTAAACACTATCAACATTGCAGTATGGTTTTGTTTGTCAGTAGTCAGTTAAAATTTATTTGAGCATGACTTGTGTATGTAATGTTATGCAAAGTAACTTAAATGTTTCTTTGAATAAACAAACATTTATTTATATGAATTATATATTTACAATTAATTAGGTCTACCAATATTGTAATAAAAACCTAAAGTTGTTCCTGCTTAAGGCTTAACTTTTTTTGTGCACCACCAGATTTTTCTGTTATGAACTACCACTATAATTTTATAATTAATACATAAAACCTGACTTTTTGTTTAGGATAAGTTGTAGTGATAAATAAACTAGTTACTATTAAGTAGGCTACCAGTTATTGCTATATAGGCTAAAATTTAAAAACTTTACAGTAAACTTATAATTATGTAATTTTAATATTGTATTTTCATTCCTCTTAAATCACTTATTATGAAGAATTCATAAAAAGTATATAAGTTTTATATTTTAGAGATCATAACTTAGTATTTTGAAATGGTGTGATTTCTCATGGGCATTATAACTATTTAAGCTCCCTTCTCAACGGCTGAATATCACTTTTCTATAGTAAAACTGTTGTTACTAATATTTCTTAATTTAGTAGTTTTTTGTCCACAATGACGTCACAGTTGTGTTTTTGCTGTCATAACAACTTGTCTACAATTGTCTTGGTGATGACAATAAAACTGCCAAAACATTGACACAAATTGTTTAAAAATTGTTGTCTATTAACAAAACTTTTCATCAAATAATGGCTATATTATTATTATTTGTTGAATTATAATTAATAGTTGTTATCAACATAATTTATTCTATTAATTTTAGAGTTCATAATACTTTTTTCATACTTCCTAAAAGTACAACTTGTATTTAAGTAACTTATGTAGCTACATATGTCATTATATATAAAAACTGTAGCGTTACATTTCATACGCAAAGTACAGTGACATGAGTACAGAATATCACTACAGTAACAAAGAAAGTATTATTATTACTCACCCAGAGTAGAATTACAAAGAGACATTAAGAGAAGTAAAGAACAAACAAACATGTTCATCAATAAATGTCTTGGAACTGACTCCATTGTGTGTCTGTGGAACATGAAGAACTACAACACATTTTATAGTCTTAAGAGTACACTGAGAGGGGATAAGCAAATTAAATTTCACCCTCCAGTCATGTAAAAAACATCTTGACATGTGGAACAATTTGTATCAACATAGGAGTAGTGCTATTTTTCTTGTTTTGTTTGTATGACCCTAGACATTATTAAAAGACACTTTATTTTAAACTTTTTTGTTTAAACTGACACTGTTTTGTAAGGAAAAGACAAATGTCTGCCAATCAAACAGTTTTTAATTACTTTCTTGTGCATAGACATGTGCTTAATCAAATAACATTAATGTGATAACATACCCACTTTGAACGTCTCTGTAACAAGAGTAGGTTTATTTCCTTTCACTATCAATTAATTTTGAATTGGATGATGTACATATAGTCATCCTATGATTTTGTTGCAGACTATATTTACACTTAAATGAACAAGCTGATAAAAATATGTACTGAAAGTAATATTTTTAAATGGTAATGTTGTAAAACATACACATGTATGCACATGATAGAGAGAGAGAGAGAGAGAGAGAGAGAGAGTGTGTGTGTGTATGTATGTGTAATATATTTAATTCTAAGCCCCCCCTATTAGCCACTTGTATTTTGTATAGGCAGAAGTAAATGTATTTAAATAGAGTATTACATGTATTTTATACAGCCCTATGCCGTACAAATAAGTATAAATAAATCATGTTTTGTTGATTCGTAATATTTAATACTGTGAATCTTCCTTTGGGTTTGTAGTTTAAAGTATCATAAAAGCATTACAGATTTTTGTAAGTATTTATACTGGTACCACTACTTTGGAACAGAATGGTGCTTTTCATCTCTGAAGTTAATCAAATCCTACTTAAGAAACACCATGACTGGAAACAGGTTATCTGGTTTCGCTACATATTACTAGTACAGTTGAGGAGTTGGGTGCAAAAACGACCCGAACAAAAAAAAGTTTTGAGAAAAATGACTTTGAAAAATAAAGTTTTTTATCTTATTAAGACAATTTTTTATCATTGAAGTAAGGAATATGACCTCAAAACACTAATCATCAAGTTGTATGCTTTCTATCATGTTTATATGTACATATTTAACCTTAAATATTATGAATCATAAATAGGTGGTGTCAGAGATTGTTTTTGCATAAAACGTCTTTACTTTCCTTACTTGAGTAAAATGTTTGGGAAAATATTTTAAAAATCTTTTTTTCAATCTTTTTTTCAATCTTTTTTTATAATGTATTAAACTTTTTAGGAAGATACATGACTTTTAATATAACCATAGTTAAGAATTTTTTAAACAACACTATGTGAAAAACTAAATAAGATTGTAATATTTATTAATAATAGGTATAATACTACTGACTCGGAACACTAAGTTTTTTGTGGTAAAAATGTAAAATTTTTACCTTATAGCCTGAACCTGTTTTTGCTTATTATAAGGAGCCTCTGACAAAGCTCATAATAAGCAAAAACTGGTTCAGTCTATAAGGTAAAAATTTTATATTTTTAACAATAAAAAACTTAGTGTTTCGAGTCAGTATTATACTTATAATAGTTAATCAACAGTCATGTCATGGACAACAAAATCCAAGAAGTAATATTTATTTCTATGGAAACGGTCCTCTGAACATCTAGGTAAACTTCTTCGGGGAATTCATAAGCCATTACGGTCTCATAATTTGAACCTTCTTCTGGTACAGCCCCTTCAGCAGTCCCTGGATTTTCTTGTTTTGGTTTTTTGATTAAAATTTGAAACACTTGGATTCTTCAGGAGACAGTACACAAAACAACATTTCCAAGTCTTTTTGCTTTGTTGCTTTCATCACATTTCTTGGCATCAATGGGACGGTATCAGGGTTGAATGTAGTCAAGTAAACGCCCCTTGAGAGAAAATTAAACGGAATAAGTACTCCATGATAAGCCGTTGAGCTGAGTTAGTTCCTGATGAATTGTATTGTATTCAACAATACTGCTGGATCTTTAAATGTGTTTTCCTTGAAACTAGATTGTTGTCCTTATTGAAGTATTCTTCTAAGGCTGCACTACTTTTCTTCATAAGTCCATAGCCATGTACTACTTTAGACTTGCTAGAAATAATTTTGTCATAATCTGGGGCGGTTTCAATTCTTGCTATTCTATGCAAACCTTTAGAGTATTTTTCTAAGGTACCAAACTTACGGTCACACTGAGAGTAAGAGTGGCCTCTTACTGGAAAAAGCTGGCTGGCAGTCACCTTAAACCTTATAGCTAAAAAGGTACATAACATCATCATTTTGTAGTTTTTATTTTGGCCCTCTGCGTTATCAGACATCAGGACTATTTCTTTAATATTTTCATTTTCATCTAATCGCTTACTGATGTAGTTACATAAAAATGAAGCTACAGTATCAGGGTCTTTACTACTTTTTGTTTCTAAAAATGTATACGTTTTGTTTGTGTCATAATTGTGACAATGAATATTAAAAACATAGTACCACATTTGCTTTTTTTAGAATATCAAAGTTGCTGTTAACTTTGGTAATGGCAAATTTTGGCCATAGTCAGACTCTAATATCAAAGTTTCATTTTGAGATTTGGCTTTACTCAGTGGCGTAGCTAGGCTTTTTGGCACCAGGGGCAAGGATATCGTCGTCCGCCTTGCCTTCACAATTAATAGGGGACAAAAGAGGAAAAATAAAGGCCCATCCAGCGAACAAAGTACTTAATAAATGCAAATGTGTAGATTTTTGTATGAAAGCGCGTCCAGAAAACGTTTTAACAATATTTGTTAATTCAAAATAAAGAAATTACATATTATAATATTACCGGTACTCAGTTTTTATACATTTATTAGTCAAAAAAATGTAGTAATATAAAAAAATTGTAACGTAAAACTGTTGTAATAAACATGCAAATTCCTTGTAGGTCTAAAGCGCATCGTCAAAACAATATCCTAAAGCAACATAAAGTTAAACAAAGAACTACATTATATTAAAACTAATAAAATTAATCACTTACCATTACAGGTTAATGGTTCTGTCTTCTATTAATAAACATTTAATATTTATGTTTAACTAAATACCACTATTATATTATCGACTCCGAACACTAAGTTTTTTATAAGTAAAAGCATAAAGTTTTACCTTACAGTTTTACGGTTTTCGCCTTTAAAAGGCTTCTTCAGAGCCAGAGAAACGAAATCCAAGAATTTATGTTTAATATTTAATAAATATTTAAAATGAGACATTTTAAAATGTAACTTTCCTGGTCTTAATTGCTGCAAAATCGGTTGTTAAATCACTAATCTAAAGACGAAGCAATGTCGTTTTCAATTGAAAGTATCGCTAGATTTGATAACCTGTCATTGTTGATCGTAGGTACGATTTAATCAATTTCAGTTTACTAAACGATCTTTTACAAGACACAGACATTAGTAAAGTAAGAACATTTTTTAAAGCTGTTGCTAATGTTTTGTAGGCTTCTAATCTCATTGAAGAAATGTATTGTAATAGTCCCTGAGATGTAAAGTCTTTTTGTTCTCCGTTAACTCTTTCGGTTTTTAATAAAAGTATGACGTCTTTCAAGTCACAGAACAATTCTTCACTGTTTAGGTCATGTGGATACAGTTTTGCAAGCACTGTGCACTTAACATTGATTTCCGAAAGCTGTTCCTTAAAATGTATATTCCCATCATTTACGTACGCCTCAAATTTACAGAGGAACCCAAAGCGTTTTTCTAACTCTTTAATGTTCGAGAAACGGCTTGAAAATTCAACTGACAGTTTGTCCAAAATTTCTATTAGAAAACGTCAGATTTCTTGCCCAACGGTTAATGCAGAATCGTCTGCATACTCCCCTGGCATTGTGTGATTCCTTCTTATCCTTTTTGTGATACTGACACCCCATTCATTACACACCTGCTCTGCCTTAATCAGTGCCGCATTTACCAATAGGCAGACTAGGCACGTGCCTAGAGCGAAAAATTTTGAGGGGCGCAAAATTTTGAAAGAGGAAAAATATTGAGAGAAGCTAAGTTTTGAGAACTGTATAAAAAAATCAGAAAATTAATCTAAAAAATTAAATCACAATTTTAATACGGTAGGTATTTAAAACGCTGTTTTATAAAGTTTCTAGTTGCATTTAAGAAAATGATAGAACGAAAACCCAGAGATGCTGTCTTTCTTTCAGCAAAAGCGCCTGCTCTGTGAACCGACGCAACGCCACTACGCGCCTCCGAAATAGCACTTGCGACTTGCCCTCCCCACATTATAACCAATATGGACTCGCCCAGTCTCCTGATGAGTGACGTCAAGACTAGAGCGAGTCGTAAACAGTAAGATAACCTATTAGTTACAGTTGGCGCGACGCAAGGTGCTGTTATTGCTGAACGAGTAGTTATTTGTCTGTGCAAGTGAAAGTGAAATAGAGTATCGTAAATATATTTTACTTCATTCGTGCCTCAAAACGCCATCAGAGTTTCTCATCTCTCGCCTACGGCCGCGCCTACCGCGAAATATTCGTTTTCCCGGCCTCGTAACGTAAATAACTATAGTGAAATAAATTTAATTTTATGTTTAGTGAAGTGAGCTCAAGAGGTAATAATTATCATGTTAAAAAACCAAGTGGAGCTGAATTCAAGAAAAGGGCAAAAGAAAAAGATGAGAAGGAGAAAAAGGTTTTAGCAAAAGTCCCTAAAATAAGTAACTTTTTTCAACCCAGCACAAGTGGAATTAAAGAGAAGTTAGTGAAGTGAAGAGCGTGGACCAATGTGTAAACAAAGACCATGATAGGCCTACAGATACTTCTGATGTTTAAGTTCACATCGAAAATGAACCCTCAGCGACCTCTGAACTTGAAAATTCACCAAGGAAAGAAGACCAGCAAAGTATCTCAAATGATCCAGCCTTTTGGAGAAAAGATGAGTTTACATGTGAGTACATTGCACAAAATGGTTTTAAACAAAACACTGAAAGAGGCTTTTCTGGGTCTGAGCGTGACTATGGGTACGGGGGTGTTAAAAGATATTGTATTGAAGGGTTTTTCAAAAAACTCCTTCAAAATGAAGAACTGAGGAATCGTGAATATCTCGTTTATTCACCTTCAAAAGGTTTTGTAATTTGTGCTTATTGTAAACTGTATTCAAACACATCATCCAACTTCACTGAGGGATTTAACGACTGGAAGAATGCCAGTAGCTTACTTCAATCCCATGAAAATTCTGCTATACACAGAAAGGCTTATATTAGTCGAACTAATTCAGAGAGCCGCATTGACAACAAAGTAATTGAAGCTCGCCAGACTGAAGATCAGTACTGGAAAGAAGTTTTCAAGCGTGTAATTGCCACAGTAAAATATCTGTCAACAAGAGGGTACCCTTTTCATGGGACGGATCACCTTTTTGGTTCTTCACGAAATGGAGCTTATCTAGGAGCCTTGGAATTGATAGCTCAGTTTGACCCTTTTTTCTCTCAACACATAGCTAGATTTGGGAACAAAGGGCAAGGAAGTACATCATACCTTTCACACTTCACATGTGATGAGTTTATCGTGATTATGGGAGACACTGTTTTACAAAAAGTTATTGAGGAGACTAAAGAATCCAAGTACTATTCTCTAGTTATTGATTCAACCTCTGACATAGCGCATGTTGATCAGCTGACTCTAATTGTACGCTATGTAAAAAAAAACGGTGAACCTGTGGAGATTTTTAAAATTCCCACCAAATACAGGACATAAATCAGAAGAGTTGACAATGGCGTTGAAAACGCTGGAAACTTTTGGCCTCAACATTAAAGACTGTAGAGGTCAATGTTATGACAACGCTGCCAACATGTCTGGAGTATATTCTGGTCTTCAGGCAAAAATCAAGGAACACAATGAACTGGCAGAATATATTCCCTGTTCCACTCACTAAACCTAGTTGGGGTAACAGCAGCCGAAGCCTATGACAATGCTTTAGCATTTTTTGACCTTGTTCAAGCCATGTACAACTTTTTTTCTGCCTCCACCCATCATTGGGCTGTTTTGAAAGAAATTCTTAAAGATGGTTGTCCTGTGTAAAATCACTGTCAGTTACAAGATGGTCGGCCTGAGCTGATGCTTTGAAGGCTTTGCTTAAATCTCTGCCCGAAATAACGGAATCATTGAAGAAAATATCTGAGGATGTTGATGAAAAGCCTGCCTGTAGCCAAGAGTCAAAAGGCTTAGCACGAAAACTGCAGAAACCAGAAAATGTGTTTTTGCTGGTATTCTGGGAAGAAGCTATGAATAAATTTCACAAAGTTAGTAAAGCTTTACAAAACGAAAATGTTGACATTGGGAATGTTGTTGCTCTGTCCACACCATTGGAAAATTACATGGTTCTATGTAGAGACAAGTTTTCTCTATACTTACAGAAGACTGATATTGTAACAAAATCCAGTGAATGGAGTTGCGAAGCTCGAAAACAAAAACCCAAACTGTTCTTTGACGAAAAACAAGAATCATCTGATTCTGACTCTAATCTTGATGCTAAAGAGTATTTCAGGACAGGAACTTATCTTGTAATAATTGACAGGTTAATTGCAGAACTGCAAAGAAGAGCGGTAGCATATGAAATGATCTTCAGGAGATTTGGTTTTATTTTAAACGTGCTAACACTTGACGATAAAAATATCCTTTAATACAACTATTTCATTAACGACTCGGAACACAAAGTTCTTTATGAGTAAAAACATAAAGTTTTACCTTACAACCTGAACCGGTTTTCACTTTTAAAAAGCTTCTTCAGAACTTTGTGTTCCGAGTCGTTATTGAAATAGTTGTATTTAGTTAAGTAATGGACACGTCATGGACAACGAAATCCAAGAAATATCCTTCCTTGCTCCAGGGAGCTTGTGAAAATATATAGCAAAGATTTGCAGGATACTTTTCCTGATGAATGTGTACAGTTTAAATACTTCCTGAAGAACACACCTCATGCAACTTTTTTTGAGCCAAGTTCAGGAACTGATGACAAAGAAGAGAAACAAAAGAAAAAAAGATCATTCTCATATCTTCTGTGAACAGTTAGGGAAGGAAACTTACAAAACTTTTTCCTGAACTTAAAAATTATCCTTAGAATTATTCTAAGTATGGCTGTGACAAATTGCGCTGGTGAACGTTCATTTTCTACAATGAAACGTGTTAAGAACTATTTGCAAAACTCAATGGGAGAAATTAAACTGAATGCTCTAGCCATCATGGGGATCGAAAGTGACATGACTGAAGTGCTGGATTTCCAAGAAGTTATAGAGAAATTTGTTAAAATCAAGCAGTGGAGAAAAGTGATCACAGTATAAAAACTGAAAAAGTAAAGACTTTTTACTGTGCATTAGAAACCACCAATGGATGTGTTGAACGTAAACGTTCAAAATTAACGTACATATTCGTGGACTTTCTACTCGATAAGATTGCAATGCTGTGACTAAAAAATTTTGATAATGAATTAATAGACTTAGTAGTTTTTTTGTAGATTTTTAAACAATTAATTACTATGTATTGTAGTTTGTAATAGATCACTGTTCGAAATGTAATTAAAAACAATTATTACTCAAAGACAATTCTATTACTTATTTATAGGTCTAATCCTAATGACAGTCCTCATTTAATAGTCTAAAAAACGCATGTAATGTGAGAATAGGCAATTAATATCGACAACGACAATTAATTGGGAGTGGGGGGGCGCCGGCCCTTGAAGTGCCTAGGGGCGCCTAAATCCTAAATGCGGCCCTGGCCTTAGTGTATCGGAACATTGTCACACAGCTCATTCATCCAAACTTTTAATTTGTCCATTAGCGTCTCCAGAAAAATCAATGATCGAATAAAGCTTATTCCTTTGGTCTGCAAGATTTTCTGGATTTTGCCCATGGAAGAAAGAATATCTGTCCAGAAAAAGAGCAAGGTCACAAAATTAAAGTTTTCTAAGTATTGCATTAATTATTAATGGTGCATCTTCCCTCAAATCAATTATTTCAGTCTGCGTATCCCTCAGTTTCTCCAGTACAGCGATCACTTCATCCAGCTAAGTGGATATTGCTTTCACCGCATCTGCTTTTGAACTCCACCTACATGTACACAATGGCCTTTCAGAGTAATATTTACAAAGTCTTTAAGAACGCTCCATCTATGAGTGGAACAGGAAAAGAAGGTGAATAAAAGACATTCTACTGTCCCAAAAAATGGCACTGCCTGAACTTTTACATGAGCTGCGTGAACTCCAACCAAGTTAAGTGAATGGTTGTAACAGGGAACAAACACAGCTAGTAGATTAAAATCTAATATTCTCTTCTGAAATCCTGAATGCATACTAGCCATTGTTGCTTGATTGTCATGCGACCGACCTCTGCAATCGCTAAGATTCAATCCATCTCTCTCAAGTTTACTTGTGATAGCTTCTGTGATCCCCTCCGTTGTTTTCACTTCTAAAGGAATAAAAGCTATGAAGGCTTCCTTGATATCAACAGAATTGCATTCAATTTCAACAAATCTTATAATCTGAGACATTTGTTCTACATGTTCAGCATCTGGTGTTGTGTCAAATATAATACTAAAGTACTTCGCCTTCTTACATGCAGTAATAATGTATTTGCACACTCTTTCTCGTAACAGGCTTATTATTTCATTTTGAATAGTTGGCGAAAGATACGATATACACGCAGATGTATGAGAGACAAATGAGATCTTATGACATGGTCAAATTTAGCCAAGTATTTTAACAAAGCCAGAAAGTTTCCGGGATTTGGATCGTTAGTAATTGACTCTTGATGTCCTCTCAGTGCCAGATCTTGTTGTGCAAGAGTTTGTACTATGTCAATGACCCGTTCGAGGATTTATTTCCATGTCTTAACTGCTTTACTCATTTGTTCCTGAAGTAGATCATCAATAAGTCCCCCTTTGTTTAAAGAACGTTCCAGTTCCTTCCATTCCAAAAACGCAGAGCGATGAGCAGGAATGTTTTCATGATCCTGAATACGGGGATTTAACTTTCGCCACAATGAAAACAATTTTTTACTATTGAAATGGCTTCTTTAATAGTTTTTTTGTGAAAATAAAGTGCAACAGAAGCAAAATAGAGATTTTTTAGTTGGAGAAAAACACATCCTAGTGCGATTTACAGTTTTGCCATTTTGTAAGGTTTATAAAACCAGTACTTGTTTAAGGATCATCCAGCTTCATTTTCAGGAAAATGGCTGCTCTTGTTCTGCAACTGACATGTTCACCATTCACCATTATATCCTGGAAGGATTGATATATCTCGCTTGGCCATGGTATCTTGTAGAGCAGTACCGGGAACATGGTCTACATTGTTGCTAGTAATGTTCTGTACTTCATCACCTGTAATTTCAATACTGCACGATGCAACATCATCCATGGTACTAGAACCAACTGCATCTTGTAACTGTACTTTGACACTTTCACAGTTTGTAGTATTCACATCGTTAACTTTGTTGTATTATCAGGAGCCTTGTCACTAACAACACCATTTTATGATCTCAAGTTGATTCCTTGTAAATTGTAATATTTTGACACTTAGGATTTGATTTTCCTTTAATAAAAGACTTCATAAACTCTTTAGAACTTGTTGTAGTTCTTAATCTTATATTCCTGTTGTTCTTAAGGAATAGTTGTATCAAAGAAACAAGTTGTTTGTAGTTTTATAAACTGAAAGCAATTTTTTCAAGTCTATGGTCACTTTGCCGCCCTCCTGGCTATGCTGCCCGGGGCAGCTGCCCCCTTGGCCCCCCCCCTCTGGCTTTACTATAGTTTATTTTTTAAGAGTTTTGTGCACTGAAAGCTTCTTTTCATGTAACATTAACATGTTCTTTGATCATTTGCGTTAATCTATGTTTTCATTTTAAGTTTTTCACACATATCACATGTATCCATTCGTGGCTTCCTCATTGAATATGGGGAGTTCTTCCTAAAGTACTGAAAGTATGTATTATACTTCATGCTTTTCAGAGAGGTGTTAGTTTAGTTCCTATAATATTCTCTTAACATGCTAAAGAGCTTAGATACAGTAAGTTCTGAGTTGTCAAAATATAGTCTCTTACTTTTCTTGGCAGCCTAGTGTGAAGGTGAGTGATGCATTGAGGCCCAGTGCTCCTGGACAAGTGTCCAGACTGAATCTGGTATTGTTGTAGGGCTGTTGTCATGAGTGCCACACTTTTCTTTAAAATCTAACCTTCCTATCTCTATCCTTAGCTTGAATAGTAAGAATCCTTCTTGGTGTAATTTGGAAGAGTTTCAATAAAAATTCACGACAGAGTAAGCATCTTGTGCTAATTGTGGGCACATTATTTATACTGTACTCCCACACCATCTAAACGGGTTTAGTTTCACATTACAATTTCCTATTCTTTATGTCTTTGCTTAATATACAATTAGAAAGAAACAAGTCTTGGTTGCTTTTAATGCCTAAAGCATAAAATTTGTCAAAAAGCTGATTTTGCTGGCCTATTACAATATTTTCATAACATTGTTTGGTGTAACACGTAGTTATGGCAAAACATTTTTTACCACGCACAACCACATTTCCTTCTTTTGTTGTCTTTACATAGGACCTACCTTCAGCTTTATCCTCTTATGCACATTTCTGTCCACTACTATTCACTGCTATCATGTTTCCTTTTACGTTCCCTGTTCACTAATGTAGGTTCTTCAGGATCACTATCCTCTTCAGTCAGAGAAACTTCCCTTTGTTCCATTAACTTACCATCAATGCTATTTTCACTGTTATCATCCTTAGTATAACTTTATTACAACTTCAATGTAAAACTAAACAATTATTAAATTAAGTACACACACTTTTAACACAATAGTAAACAGAACCTCTCCACTAGCAACAGAAAATACATACAGCTGAAAATAGGCATCAGAATAAGTCAGCTGAGTCTCAGACTCGCAAACATAACAACAGAAAAATACCCACAACTCAGTCAATTTCAAAGATATCCAAACATCAAACTGATCAGGGAAACATGGCAATTCGAATAAACACTTTTATGCAAAAAACACCTCAGGTGGCTCGGGTCGTTTTTGCACCTTACTCTTCAGTTAATGATTCATGTGGTTTCAGACTTTAATGAACTAATAATGGAAACTAAACAGTAGATTAGATTTTTATTTCAAACAACAATTTTACTGATAAACTATATATTGTATGTATAATATATATTCAAAATAACATAACAAAATGCCTTTTATACCTCAAATGCCCTTCTAGTTCCTCAAATGATGCTGAAGCTATACCTGTGTTCCTTCTTATGTCTTCTGCAGCTTCCTGGAGAATGTTAGGATCATACCATAGATCCTCTAATGCTCAATTTATTTGTCACTAGCAAACACAGTCATACTGTCTCCCTCTCTTCTTGATTGAGCGTTTCATTAATTTGTATGCTAACACTTGGTGTCTCTTCCAGTTATGGAGTAATATTTTCTCATGTTTTTAGTTGAAGGGAGGGGACAGCATTTTCATTCTTCACCCAGGGTGACAAAACACCTAAGGCTGGCTCTGTCAATAATAACTTTTTCTGAAGTAAAACCTTGAGATTTTTGAAAAGTGATTACAAAATCAAGTTATATGGAACATTGTTGTCTTCATACAGATGAAATAAGCACACAGATTTCTGGTGTAATGTAACTCTACATATAATACTTTCAGAATGCCTATCACTATATTTTCAAAACATTATAAGAAATTTCTACCTCATTTTTAAGAGTATTTTTTAATTGTGTTTGTATTATAAAGCAGCTCTACTATCTGAAGAATGAGAGAAACATGTAACAAGAAGAGAAATTCATAGCAAAAAATTAAAGAAATTTTGTCGAAATCAAAATATCGAAGCATGATAATGTTTTTAGGCTTTTGAAACGTATAATGTGCATATAACAAATATTTACTATATAACAAATATATTTATTATATAACAAACATTATCATGTTAAACGACAGAGACCGAAGATTTCTAGATTGTGAGGAATCGAAAGTGTGGAAGTGTTACATTTTTCGATGATGTTACATTTTTGTGGAATGTCCCCCAGCCTAAAAACATTATCATGTTAAAATCTAGACTATGTTTTTGCAGACACCTCAGTTGTATCGTCCACCAAGAGAGATAAAAATGACAATTTCTTTACCTCTTTTTAATATGCTTTCAGCACACATAGTTAAGAATGCACTGTATCATCTTGGTGGTCCCTTTGAAAATATGGAGTTTTCACATGCTCACAGTGGCGGCTCGTGAGTACATCTACAGGGGGTTCACAATTAATAATTTGCAGTTTTTGAGATACACTGTGTCAAACACTTGTGTGTTGCTTGCAATATTCATATAATTTAGGCGCTGCTATACCTTGATGTAATGTATTAATTTTGAAACGAAATGTTATTATAGATATTACTGTACTTTAACTATTTCACAACTTAATAATAAAGGATTACTTTATTGATCATACTTGTTATAATATGCTAATTGTTCTTTTTTACTAAAACAATTATTTTCATTTAATTTTAAAGTAGTAAAATAAACGCAAAACAGAAAGCTTGTTTTAAGTGTTAAATATTTAGATAGTTAGTCATAAGGCCTCATGCTCTCAATTATTAGATTAGATTATTAAACACACAGAAATAGGAAAATAATCAAAGCTGCTGCATATGATGGTAAGGTCTAGTATTTACTTACACAAATTTACTTGGACGGTAGCTTACACAAATATTTTCTTTAAGTACAGTTTTTGTAAACAAAGTCCATCCTTCTATCTTTTCTTGACATAAAAACATCAATAACTCTTTCATTGAAATTATGGATGTTAGAAATCATTTCCTTCTCGATTGTAAGCATGGCTAAAGCTGTAAGCCTCTCTTGACACATCGTAGACCGCAAAAATGTCTTTATCTGTTTTAGGGTTGAAAAACACCTTTCAGCTTTAGCAGTCGTCATTGGTATTGTTGCAATAATTAATAACAGTTTATAACTTTCAGAAAATGATGACAATAAGTTGTTTTCAATAAAAAAAACTGTAAAAGACTAACAGCACCACGCATGTTTCTGAAATCAGTTCTTTTGTAAATGATTTCAAGCTCTGTCTTGAGGCGATTTTTTTTTCAAGAAATGAATACACATTTACTGTATCTTCAAGCAATTTCTGTTCAAACTCTTCAAACTTTTGTGATTCAAAAAGAGATACAGCTGAGCAAGATGTTGTGAATGAAAATCTTGTTTTTATTTGCGTTGTAATAATGTCACAGGTTTCCTTGGCAGCCACTGTTCTACTTAAGTAAAAATCTTCTTCACGCCTCGATCGTTTAGGTGCATTTTCTGGGTACTGATTAACCAGCTCTGTCACTTTGTCCATGTTAGCTCTTTCCTTATCAATGGCTTTGACGAAGTGGTCAACATTGGCTTTAGTTCTCACAGCATCAGTGTAAGTTAGCTGCAATTGGTTGTACAAAATATCCACATGTGGCATTAATCTGTGAAAAATAGAAAGCCAAAATATAAACTTATTGTCTCTAAGGAGACGAGCTAGAGCACCAGCTTTAATTATGGTGGTTGGTTGCTTAGAGGTTGATTGGATTTCCTCCATACATTCAATTAATTCCTCTCTGTACTCAAAAACAGTATTAACAGTTCTGCTCTTAAAATTCCACCTTGTAGCTGACGCCCGAGGTATTCGTTTGCCAACTATCTTGTCCAAAACAGCCACTCTCTGAGGGGAATTCGAAAAAAAATTTGTTATATCACTTAAGTCCGAAAAAAAAATTCTGACATCTTGGTTTTGGCTTGTTGCTTGAGCTACAATCAAGTTCAACTGATGAGCGTAACAGTGACCGAAAAAAGCATGTTTATAGGTTTGTTGCACTATGGTCTGCATGGTGCCCACTCATTACATTCGCACCGTCATAGCTTTGAGATATGAGTTTTTCTGGATTTTGCACAACATAATCTAAACTGGTACAAGTACACTTGACTATAGATTCTGCGTCGTGCCCTTCAGGGTTATCAAATTTCAAAAATCTTTCAACTGGTTGGCCATTAGCTAAAACATAGCGGAAAACTATAACTAACTGAAATACAGACGAGATGTCTGATGTTTCGTCCGCAATCAAAGAAACATACTGTGCAGTTTTTATTTCTTCTATTATGTTTTCTTGACATACAAAAAGCATACAATCTAACAATTCATTT
This sequence comes from Magicicada septendecula, assembly GCA_034769895.1. Lineage (NCBI taxonomy): Eukaryota > Metazoa > Arthropoda > Insecta > Hemiptera > Cicadidae > Magicicada > Magicicada septendecula. The sequence goes on along the minus strand of CM068369.1, from coordinate 438,664,534 downwards.
TGAATTTCTTTCGAGGTACCTTTAAAGACAGTAGCGGTACTCAAGTGTTCTTTCAAAGATGAGTCAACTTCTGCAGAAAAGTTTACAAGCCCTTTAAATATGCCAGGATTTAAGGAATCGTCATCCTCACGATGACCTCGAAGGGCCAACTCAAATGCACCGCAAAATTTAATACAGTCTATAAGCTTAGAAAGGACATACCTATTTTTAGTCACTTGTTCATTGTGCTTTTTAATATTCTGTCGATAAGCACTGTCAAGCTGCTGACGAACGTCAACCTTTCCCAGCAAATTAAAATCCAATGTAGCACTTATGTGTCCATGAGAACTTTCGTGTTTTTTAATTTTTTGATTCAAATGAGCTAAGTCACAAACGCCGTTTTTCACCCAAGCAGGATCGCCCTTTTCACGGGAAAATAACAAACAAGGAAAACAAAATATTTTGTTTGTTTGTTCACAACCACAAAGCCAAGGAATTTTTTCGTATAGCTCTTCTTTAAATTCTCTTTTAAAAGTTCTAGATTTTGATGTTGATGTTTGACTTATATTAAGTCGGGGCGTTGGCCTACCGCTCTCTTTTATTGCTATTTTAACTTCTATGGGTAAACTGGCAAACGCTACTTCGTTTAAATTACTAACTGAGTACTTACAGGTACTTTCCATTATTGTACAGTAAATAAAAACAACAGTTCACTAGCTACACTATAATAGATAAACTGTAATTTCAACTAAAACTTTATCACTAAAAAATAATCGAAACTGCAAAACACAAATGTAACACGCGCGCGCGACAAGGTAAGGAGCATCCACCGTCAACTACAGCCGTTCCACGGCAACTTCGTTACTGTTCATCCCCCGCTATTGTCTACTCTCTCGTCAACCCACACTCCACACTTACGTGTATAATGAAATCCACGTATTCTTATCCAAATCGGGGTTTTCCTGTGTGCATAGCGGATGAATTGAATATCAATACTGATTGTGGTCACAGTTAAATATTAAAACATAATATAGAAGTAATTTAACCATATCGTTGTACTCCATTTATTACCCTGAATTGTAGTTTTTGTTTTAACCTTTGTTTCCTCCAGAAACAAACGCAATTTCACTGGCTGGTTAATTTATCCCCAGATAAATATGAACATTTTGACTACATCGTCGCATTAGTATATGAAATATACGTTTATTAAGAAAACTTATTTTATACTGTTTTGCCGGTTTTAAGTTCAGTTTTTTGTAGTCACAATGTTGGTTTTGATATCATTATATTGCTGTAATCAGTTGTGGTAAAACTCCTTTTTACCTGTGCACTAACTTCGCAGGTTGGTTTCGTATTTATCTGGAGTCAATTTAATAAATTATTTTTGTTTCTGGAGTGATAAAAGCTGAAACAAAATATACAATTAAGTTCTAGGGTTTCGTTGTCCATGATGTGTCCGTTACTTAACTAAATACAACTATTTCACTAACGACTCGGAACACAAAGTTTTGTGTTCCGAGTCGTTAGTGAAATAGTTGTATTTATACAATTAAGGTTTTAAATGTAAGAAATGACATGATATGAATTTATTCTCAGTTGTGTTTATTATTTATCTCCGAGTGATTACAGCGCGTGTAGGCCTAACTAATAAAAAACTGTTACACTAAAAATAAAATGACAAAACGTAAAAACGAAACATCGAAATGCTTACAGGACATGTATAGGTTGGTTATACATGAATAAAACTTTACACGAATACACACAGACACTTGAATACACGAAAAATTTACTCTTGAGTTTACGTATTTGAAGCTGTGAACTTAATAAAATTATTGTGCTAAAATAAATACACAAACTTTAACCAAACGTTTACCTAACTCACATCTGACAACAGAATATAGGCGGGCATAGATGAGAACGAAGGTTGCCGAAGTTGCCCGAGTGGCTTCACGCTGTCAGTCTGCAGACTCAAGTCCGTGGAACTACTGAGCTGAGCTGTGTCAGAGGCAGCTCATCGGTATCTCCGTTTAGCCGCTTGTAAACATGTTCCCCCCCCCCCCAACCGCGAGCAAATGGACTCGCCCGTCTATCGTATATCCCGTGTGTACAGCATCGAGAGCGGCGCATTCAGTCCACTACCAGCCACTGGCGCGTCATTACACTGAACTTCACTTGGCGCGCTCTACGCTGTTTTTCATTGTCCGCTCTTTTAAACTTACTGAAGAAAAGCCTTTTAGTACTGCGTCAATAAAGATGTATAATTTATATCGTATAATTATTTTTATAGGGGGTTCACGTGCTCTTGTGCTCTTATGGACGAGCCGCCACTGCATGCTCATTAAAAGCAGTACTGATTTTCCAGGTAATTCAACAATTCCATAAATGGCCCTTTATTAGCTATTAGAAGCTTCCTTTCTGTTTTAAAATATCTATCAATCTAGAAAGAATCTATCAAATTTACTTCACTCTTCATTATTTTTATGAATGTTTTTTGCATGTACTGTACCCAGACAAGCAGAAATGTTTGGTTTCCCTAATAGTTGATAAAATAGTTTGTATGGTCAGGCTTAATAATTTTCCAGTAAGATTCTACTAGTTAATTATACCAGCTTTGTCTGATAATCATCACCATCAAACAATAAATGCACAAAACTATATGAAGAGTTACTTTTTTCACAATATTATATCCACAATACACCATTCTAACATATAATTTCCTATCAAAAAAACATGTAAATTCTCCTTATCCTTTATACTTTATAATCTATTATGCAAATGTTGTTGTTTGCATAATTTAATTGATCTGTGATTGTCGTGAATACAATGTCCAATTATACTAATTTGTGAAATGTAATCATGTAATCACCCAATTAGGTTAGTTATACCAAATCAATTGAATTTACGTGATTCATTAGTTATTTGATGGTTAGTATAATTACTGCAATGAGACTCTAATTGTTATATAAATATTTAAAATTTACTATAATTCATTCAAGTGATGTTAATGTCTGTTATGAGTAAGATTGACAATAATGAACGCATAAATACTGAGTAAAATAAACACTTATTTATTAACATCATTCAAATAAAGAAACTTCAATATAAATATATATATATATATATATATATAAATGATGCCCTGTAAATACATCCATAAAAAGAACACATATATATGAATCAAATTACAATATGAATCCAGTACGTCGTTCGCTGAAAACATACACATATAACACAATCAACATATATAAACATAAATAATCAACATATAAATCTTACACTAATGCGTTCATTTCTTGCCTCAGATGAATAGCTTTATTTAAATTTACCATGATAATTAATCTAAATTCTCAAAGGGTGTTTTCTTTGAAAAGAGACAGGACAGTAGAGTTCTTATGACAAGAATAACATAAAGATTTACTTGTAAAATGGATTATCCAATATTTCCATCGGTGAAACTTCTTCTTGCAGATGATTCATACTTATGAGGTTGCGTAGCTTCGATGTCACTATCACTCAACACACGCGGGTCAGATTCACTCGCGGTGTATGTGTTCCATTGATGTCGGCCGTCCTATCAGAGTCTATGAAGTCATGTGTTGTATGAGTACGTTCATTGTTAACTAGTGTGTATATATATATGACTGTCTATTATCGAACTTCTTCTTGTATACGTTAATGTATCGTGTTTTCGATTACGTGGTGTATTGTTCCAATCGATATTGTAACACTTCGCACTGTACAACGGTACGTTTTCGTTGTTCGGTAAAGTATTAACGAAAGTTCTGCGAGTCTGTTATTAATGAAACTGCGAATGATTAGCTTAGTTCTTAATAAGCGGTAGCTGAGTAAGATAAAGTACTTGAAAGTTATTAATCACTGACGTATATTGCATGATTGAGTCACTGTGGATACACTATTACTGAATAACTTGTCAATATTGAAATGTTAAGTCAACTGAATAAAGTACTGCGTAACCGAGTTTCAGAGTCAAACTGCTATACGTTTGTTAACTGAGATGTATTAAGACTGAGGACTTTGACTGAAAAAAAATAAGATTGAAAATTTTATGTAGACTGCACAAAGAATAAGATTGAAACATTTATGAAGACTGCTCAAAGAATAATGATTGAAAAATTTATGAAGACTGAATTCTCACGTGCTCTGTAAACAGTTTTTATTAAGCATAATTTACCACAATGCAATTTCCTGGCAAACACGCCTTTGGTCAACCATGATAGGTCAGATGAACTCCTACCCTTATGCAGAACTATGGTTCTCTACTTCTGATTCGTTGTTCGCGTTGCTATCATGACGACGGCCCTCTCCACCTGTGCTCTGGGAAGATGCCGGACTCTGGTTGGTTGTCTGGACTCCCCTCAAGTACACGTCGAAGGGCCTCCGTACCTTTTCCTAGAATGTAGAGCAATTCTGCGCCTGTCAATCAAGCTTTTGTCTAAGTATACTCTGGAGGTCTGCTGCAGTTCTCACGCGAACAATACGTCGCATTTTGTTATTGTCTGACTATCCATGACCCTTTTCCGTCAGTTATCAGGATACAGCGTGTCGTCGTTTCAAGACGGCACTCCTTTTCCTTGTCGTAAATATTAGTTGTCACCAGTAAGATGTCCTCCCGCTGTGCGCACACTCGGTCCTATTCATTAGATATACGTTGTTTGTTCTCATACGGGGTGAGTACAATTGTGTGACTACTCCTTTTTTTACTGCTGGCACGCTTCAAATCAACCTTGTAGCGTGTGCTCATTACAATTCTCCGTAACTGTGCCACTGTGCTACATTTCTGTGTCTGGCTTTTGTGGGCTGTAAATCTCGGTTGAGACGAGTCTGTAACAGGCGAACCTTACTTCCTATTGTAATGTTGAGTCAAGCGTACTTTTATTGTTCCTGGCAAACGTCGAGTTGACACTTCGTTAGGTTGCTTCTTTATTTATTGCTTCTGGCCCGTGTTGGGGTGTCTTGGCTGGTTGTAACGTACTTTTGATCAAAATTTTAAAAATTAAAAATTTTGGGTCAGTACAGGGTCCCCAAGTCGGATTGCATGTTGGATCAGCAGAAGACATTCTAATCCGATTTTCGCGCTCTGAGTTTGTCGTGGGAGTTCTCCTTGAGAAGGTCACGGTCATTGACCCACTTTCCTCTGCTTGGCGTATACTGGCATGCATTCCCTACATTTTGTTATTAACTGATGCTAGGAATTTATTGCCGTGCATCTGAGTAAGAATGAACGCATTTTCACATACGGTGCATATATAATTAGGCATACAATTATTTTGTAATAATAATAATAGCTGTGGATATCTATGTTATCCATTTATGATATAATACATGAAATAATGGTTTTCAACATAAAATGTAATTAATCATGTATCGTCTTAATATTATTACGATAGTTACTGTCTCTAACTTATCTCAAACATTTAAAAACAACAGTTTATGAACATGTAAATACATATATATAATCACTAATCATCATTGAATATCACTCGCATTACTAGTACTTATATTGATTAACAAATTATATACACTACCTATGAACAATTAAAGGTTCATTTCATATCATCATGATTATAGAGGATTTCGCTCTACACTGCTCATATTTGAGTAATTGATCCTACATCATTATATGTCTACTGAAATGTTCGTTATAATGTTTTAGCAATTTATTGCTGCACACCCGATCAAACTTTTCGCACTATAAGTGTCTTTTATATTGAAATTCTTCATTAATATTGGTCATTTCACATGTAATTAATGTCATTAGGTAGGTACATCGTGACTTAAAGAATTCATGTGAAATTTTTAAATTACATGTTAACAAGTTACACATCTTATTGTCTAGCTAGCTGGACTGGTTTTCGCGGGACATTCACCCTATGCGCTTGCTCCCTTCCCCGTAGTCCACTAACCGTTGACGTAACTTTCACTTTGCTGTGTGGCTTGTATGTTCGCTTCATGATATTTCTTCAACTGACGCACGTTAAATTTCCCTCTCACCCTGTCGCTGTTATCGCAATGAGCAAGTTCGTATGTTGCATCATTTTAGTTTCATTCATTAATATTCATATCTAATTATCTTCTTTGGTTTATGTATTCTCACATAACCACTCATATTTAATGTATTTTACTCAATATTATCTAACTTAATCATTAAAATTTCAGACGTTCTTAAATCGCCTTCTTACCACGTTTTCATTTAATTCATTCTTAAATTTCTATTTGTGGAGACATAGTTGCATGTCTTGTTGATTTTGTGCCGTTACTAACGCACGCATTTTTGTTTGTAAATAGTAAGGGTGCTGACCTTGAGGTTTGCATCACACATTTACTCAACAGCTGGTTAGTCGTCCCCGTTACACTGGTACAATGTGTGCTGCACTTAACACCTCCAAGATTTATGACATGTCTCTCTCTCTCTCTCTCTCTCTCTGCGGGTGGGTAGAAGATATGTCACACCGTCCTTTCCGACAACTTTCTCTAGGCAAACACGCGCTAAATTGCTTTTGTCGTCTCTTCCAAACCTGTTTACAACTCCGTTCTTCGACAGTCATTTTACTACTCGTGTGTTCACGTAATATTATCTTGTTTTCTCGATTCCTAAGGAATCTTACCTCGAGCGCTTGGACTCGCCTTTCAGTACTGGTAGCACTCATAATATTCTTAAGTTGTCCAGTAAATTTCATTCTTCTCCTCTTTCTCATAACATTCCTTGTCCAGGACGAATATGCGTACGGATCTGGTAGGTTTTTCCGCTTTACATCATCCATGGCTTGCTTAAATTTGCATTCAGTTTCATAACATGCAGTATTCATCTTAATATCGAACTTTTTTTCATGCTTTTTATTGATACAGCTCGACTACTTAGTCGATGTACGCCTGTTCCACAAGCCGGATACTTCATCGTTGGATTTACTGATGCAGCATCTATTCTCGTGTTGTTTAATTTGTACTTTTTACTCATTCTACTTGATGGTATTAAACTTTTATTATCTCTATATCCATGTCTGGATGGTCATCTTCCAACATCGTCAGATACAAAGGAACAAAGTCATTTCTCTTCTTAATCCACCTGTTTCTCGGCTTACTACTGACACTTACATTAGGTCCCACAGTTGCTAATTTCTTAGTAGCTGACACGTCTGTGAAATCAACAGTGTTATCAGTACCTTGTACTTTCCGTACATCTTCGTAATTCTTATTCACATCTTCTTCCTGCTTCTTCTGGGCCTCGCTTCTGTCCGCGTTCCAGACATTCGTGTGTTCACGTATATCTGTGCGTAACAGCGTGAACTGCTCATTCATATGTTGCATAATTTCTTCATGATTACTATCTAGTTTTTCGTTCAGTTTTTCAAACATCTCGTTTTGCTTGGCAAAATACTTGTCAAATATCTCCTTCTGTTTGGCAAACGTCTCCTTCTGTTGTCTTTTGTCTTCTTCAAACATCTCACGCATGAACTCCATTAGTGTACGCAACGTCACCTCTTCTTGTGGTTGCTGGGACTCCTGTCCCCGCGCTCTGACGTCTGACGTCTCCTCGGACATCTGTGATTCGATTGGTGATTCTTCACGTTCGTTATCAGGTACACCCTGCTGATTGTTGATATCGAAGTTCATGGAATCGGAAATACTAGTCGTCATTTTTGCGGCCTTAATTCGCGTTAACATTCAGTCCAACTAGCCTCACACTAATAATATTTTGTTCTTACAACTAACATGAAATATATATGCTTATCCTATCTACTGCCTGCTCTTTGCCGTGCGATGGGCGCCAATATCTATAATCTATTATGTAAATGTTGTTGTTTGCATAATTTAATTGATCTGTGATTGTCGTGAATACAATGTGCAATTATACTAATTTGTGGAATGTAATCACGTAATCACCCAATTAGGTTAGTTATACCAAATCAATTGAATTTACGTGATTCATTAGTTATTTGATGGTTAGTATAATTACTGCAATGAGACTCTAATTGTTATATAAATATTTAAAATTTACTATAATTCATTCAAGTGATGTTAATGTCTGTTATGAGTAAGATTGACAATAATGAACGCATAAATACTGAGTAAAATAAACACTTATTTATTAACATCATTCAAATAAAGAAACTTCAATATAAATATATATATATATATATATATATAAATGATGCCCTGTAAATACATCCATAAAAAGAACACATATATATGAATCAAATTACAATATGAATCCAGTACGTCGTTCGCTGAAAACATACACATACATATATAACACAACCAAACATATATAAACATAAATAATCAACATATAAATCTTACACTAATGCGTTCATTTCTTGCCTCAGATGAATAGCTTTATTTAAATTTACCATGATAAATAATCTAAATTCTCAAAGGGTGTTTTCTTTGAAAAGAGACAGGACAGTAGAGTTCTTATGACAAGAATAACATAAAGATTTACTTGTAAAATGGATTATCCAATATTTCCATCGGTGAAACTTCTTCCTGCAGATGATCCATACGTATGAGGTTGCGTAGCTTCGATGTCACTATCACTCAACACACGCGGGTCAGATTCACTCGCGGTGTATGTGTTCCATTGATGTCGGCCGTCCTATCAGTGTCTATGAAGTCATGTGTTGTATGAGTACGTTCATTGTTAACTAGTGTGTATATATATGACTGTCTATTATCGAACTTCTTCTTGTATACGTTAATGTATCGTGTTTTCGATTACGTGGTGTATTGTTCCAGTCGATATTGTAACACTTCGCACTGTACAACGGTACGTTTTTGTTGTTCGGTAAAGTATTAACGACAGTTCTGCGAGTCTGTTATTAATGAAACTGCGAATGATTAGCTTAGTTCTTAATAAGCGGTAGCTGAGTAAGATAAAGTACTTGAAAGTTATTAATCACTGACGTATATTGCATGATTGAGTCACTGTGGATACACTATTACTGAATAACTTGTCAATATTGAAATGTTAAGTCAACTGATTAAAGTACTGCGTAACCGAGTTTCAGAGTCAAACTGCTATACGTTTGTTAACTGAGATGTATTAAGACTGAGAACTTTGACTGAAAAAAAATAAGATTGAAAATTTTATGTAGACTGCACAAAGAATAAGATTGAAACATTTATGAAGACTGCTCAAAGAATAATGATTGAAAAATTTATGAAGACTGAATTCTCACGTGCTCTGTAAACAGTTTTTATTAAGCATAATTTACCACAATGCAATTTCCTGGCAAACACGCCTTTGGTCAACCATGATAGGTCAGATGAACTCCGACCCTTATGCAGAACTATGGTTCTCTACTTCTGATTCGTTGTTCGCGTTGCTATCATGACGACGGCCCTCTCCACCTGTGCTCTGGGAAGATGCCGGACTCTGGTTGGTTGTCTGGACTCCCCTCAAGTACACGTCGATGGGCCTCCGTACCTTTTCCTAGAATGTAGAGCAATTCTGCGCCTGTCAATCAAGCTTTTGTCTAAGTATACTCTGGAGGTCTGCTGCAGTTCTCACGCGAACAATACGTCGCATTTTGTTATTGTCTGACTATCCATGACCCTTTTCCGTCAGTTATCAGGATACAGCGTGTCGTCGTTTCCAAGACGGCACTCCTTTTCCTTGTCGTAAATATTAGTTGTCACCAGTAAGATGTCCTCCCGCTGTGCGCACACTCGGTCCTATTCATTAGATATACGTTGTTTGTTCTCATACGGGGTGAGTACAATTGTGTGACTACTCCTTTTTTTACTGCTGGCACGCTTCAAATCAACCTTGTAGCGTGTGCTCATTACAATTTCTCCGTAACTGTGCCACTGTGCTACATTTCTGTGTCTGGCTTTTGTGGGCTGTAAATCTCGGTTGAGACGAGTCTGTAACAGGCGAACCTTACTTCCTATTGTAATGTTGAGTCAAGCGTACTTTTATTGTTCCTGGCAAACGTCGAGTTGACACTTCGTTAGGTTGCTTCTTTATTTATTGCTTCTGGCCCGTGTTGGGGTGTCTTGGCTGGTTGTAACGTACTTTTGATCAAAATTTTAAAAATTAAAAATTTTGGGTCATTACAGGGTCCCCAAGTCGGATTGCATGTTGGATCAGCAGAAGACATTCTAATCCGATTTTCGCGCTCTGAGTTTGTCGTGGGAGTTCTCCTTGAGAAGGTCACGGTCATTGACCCACTTTCCTCTGCTTGGCGTATACTGGCATGTATTCCCTACATTTTGTTATTAACTGATTCTAGGAATTTATTGCCGTGCATCTGAGTAAGAATGAACGCATTTTCACATACGGTGCATATATAATTAGGCATACAATTATTTTGTAATAATAATAATAGCTGTGGATATCTATGTTATCCATTTATGATATAATACATGAAATAATGGTTTTCAACATAAAATGTAATTAATCATGTATCGTCTTAATATTATTACGATAGTTACTGTCTCTAACTTATCTCAAACATTTAAAAACAACAGTTTATGAACATGTAAATACATATATATAATCACTAATCATCATTGAATATCACTCGCATTACTAGTACTTATATTGATTAACAAATTATATACACTACCTATGAACAATTAAAGGTTCATTTCATATCATCATGATTATAGAGGATTTCGCTCTACACTGCTCATATTTGAGTAATTGATCCTACATCATTATATGTCTACTGAAATGTTCGTTATAATGTTTTAGCAATTTATTGCTGCACACCCGATCAAACTTTTCGCACTATAAGTGTCTTTTATATTGAAATTCTTCATTAATATTGGTCATTTCACATGTAATTAATGTCATTAGGTAGGTACATCGTGACTTAAAGAATTCATGTGAAATTTTTAAATTACATGTTAACAAGTTACACATCTTATTGTCTAGCTAGCTGGACTGGTTTTCGCGGGACATTCACCCTATGCGCTTGCTCCCTTCCCCGTAGTCCACTAACCGTTGACGTAACTTTCACTTTGCTGTGTGGCTTGTATGTTCGCTTCATGATATTTCTTCAACTGACGCACGTTAGATTTCCCTCTCACCCTGTCGCTGTTATCGCAATGAGCAAGTTCGTATGTTGCATCATTTTAGTTTCATTCATTAATATTCATATCTAATTATCTTCTTTGGTTTATGTATTCTCACATAACCACTCATATTTAATGTATTTTACTCAATATTATCTAACTTAATCATTAAAATTTCAGACGTTCTTAAATCGCCTTCTTACCACGTTTTCATTTAATTCATTCTTAAATTTCTATTTGTGGAGACATAGTTGCATGTCTTGTTGATTTTGTGCCGTTACTAACGCACGCATTTTTGTTTGTAAATAGTAAGGGTGCTGACCTTGAGGTTTGCATCACACATTTACTCAACAGCTGGTTAGTCGTCCCCGTTACACTGGTACAATGTATGCTGCACTTAACACCTCCAAGATTTATGACATGTCTCTCTCTCTCTCTCTCTCTCTCTGCGGGTGGGTAGAAGATATGTCACACCGTCCTTTCCGACAACTTTCTCTAGGCAAACACGCGCTAAATTGCTTTTGTCGTCTCTTCCAAACCTGTTTACAACTCCGTTCTTCGACAGTCATTTTACTACTCGTGTGTTCACGTAATATTATCTTGTTTTCTCGATTCCTAAGGAATCTTACCTCGAGCGCTTGGACTCGCCTTTCAGTACTGGTAGCACTCATAATATTCTTAAGTTGTCCAGTAAATTTCATTCTTCTCCTCTTTCTCATAACATTCCTTGTCCAGGACGAATATGCGTACGGATCTGGTAGGGTTTTCCGCTTCACATCATCCATGGCTTGCTTAAATTTGCATTCAGTTTCATAACATGCAGTATTCATCTTAATATCGAACTTTTTTTCATGCTTTTTATTGATACAGCTCGACTACTTAGTCGATGTACGCCTGTTCCACAAGCCGGATACTTCATCGTTGGATTTACTGATGCAGCATCTATTCTCGTGTTGTTTAATTTGTACTTTTTACTCATTCTACTTGATGGTATTAAACTTTTATTATCTCTATATCCATGTCTGGATGGTCATCTTCCAACATCGTCAGATACAAAGGAACAAAGTCATTTCTCTTCTTAATCCACCTGTTTCTCGGCTTACTACTGACACTTACATTAGGTCCCACAGTTGCTAATTTCTTAGTAGCTGACACGTCTGTGAAATCAACAGTGTTATCAGTACCTTGTACTTTCCGTACATCTTCGTAATTCTTATTCACATCTTCTTCCTGCTTCTTCTAGGCCTCGCTTCTGTCCGCGTTCCAGACATTCGTGTGTTCACGTATATCTGTGCGTAACAGCGTGAACTGCTCATTCATATGTTGCATAATTTCTTCATGATTACTATCTAGTTTTTCGTTCAGTTTTTCAAACATCTCGTTTTGCTTGGCAAAATACTTGTCAAATATCTCCTTCTGTTTGGCAAACGTCTCCTTCTGTTGTCTTTTGTATTCTTCAAACATCTCACGCATGAAGTCCATTAGTGTACGCAACGTCACCTCTTCTTGTGGTTGCTGGGACTCCTTTCCCCGCGCTCTGACGTCTGACGTCTCCTCGGACATCTGTGATTCGATTGGTGATTCTTCACGTTCGTTATCAGGTACACCCTGCTGATTGTTGATATCGAAGTTCATGGAATCGGAAATACTAGTCGTCATTTTTGCGGCCTTAATTCGCGTTAACATTCAGTCCAACTAGCCTCACACTAATAATATTTTGTTCTTACAACTAACATGAAATATATATGCTTATCCTATCTACTGCCTGCTCTTTGCCGTGCGATGGGCGCCAATATCTATAATCTATTATGTAAATGTTGTTGTTTGCATAATTTAATTGATCTGTGATTGTCGTGAATACAATGTGCAATTATACTAATTTGTGGAATGTAATCACGTAATCACCCAATTAGGTTAGTTATACCAAATCAATTGAATTTACGTGATTCATTAGTTATTTGATGGTTAGTATAATTACTGCAATGAGACTCTAATTGTTATATAAATATTTAAAATTTACTATAATTCATTCAAGTGATGTTAATGTCTGTTATGAGTAAGATTGACAATAATGAACGCATAAATACTGAGTAAAATAAACACTTATTTATTAACATCATTCAAATAAAGAAACTTCAATATAAATATATATATATATATATATATATATATATAAATGATGCCCTGTAAATACATCCATAAAAAGAACACATATATATGAATCAAATTACAATATGAATCCAGTACGTCGTTCGCTGAAAACATACACATACATATATAACACAACCAAACATATATAAACATAAATAATCAACATATAAATCTTACACTAATGCGTTCATTTCTTGCCTCAGATGAATAGCTTTATTTAAATTTACCATGATAAATAATCTAAATTCTCAAAGGGTGTTTTCTTTGAAAAGAGACAGGACAGTAGAGTTCTTATGACAAGAATAACATAAAGATTTACTTGTAAAATGGATTATCCAATATTTCCATCGGTGAAACTTCTTCCTGCAGATGATCCATACGTATGAGGTTGCGTAGCTTCGATGTCACTATCACTCAACACACGCGGGTCAGATTCACTCGCGGTGTATGTGTTCCATTGATGTCGGCCGTCCTATCAGTGTCTATGAAGTCATGTGTTGTATGAGTACGTTCATTGTTAACTAGTGTGTATATATATGACTGTCTATTATCGAACTTCTTCTTGTATACGTTAATGTATCGTGTTTTCGATTACGTGGTGTATTGTTCCAGTCGATATTGTAACACTTCGCACTGTACAACGGTACGTTTTTGTTGTTCGGTAAAGTATTAACGACAGTTCTGCGAGTCTGTTATTAATGAAACTGCGAATGATTAGCTTAGTTCTTAATAAGCGGTAGCTGAGTAAGATAAAGTACTTGAAAGTTATTAATCACTGACGTATATTGCATGATTGAGTCACTGTGGATACACTATTACTGAATAACTTGTCAATATTGAAATGTTAAGTCAACTGATTAAAGTACTGCGTAACCGAGTTTCAGAGTCAAACTGCTATACGTTTGTTAACTGAGATGTATTAAGACTGAGAACTTTGACTGAAAAAAAATAAGATTGAAAATTTTATGTAGACTGCACAAAGAATAAGATTGAAACATTTATGAAGACTGCTCAAAGAATAATGATTGAAAAATTTATGAAGACTGAATTCTCACGTGCTCTGTAAACAGTTTTTATTAAGCATAATTTACCACAATGCAATTTCCTGGCAAACACGCCTTTGGTCAACCATGATAGGTCAGATGAACTCCGACCCTTATGCAGAACTATGGTTCTCTACTTCTGATTCGTTGTTCGCGTTGCTATCATGACGACGGCCCTCTCCACCTGTGCTCTGGGAAGATGCCGGACTCTGGTTGGTTGTCTGGACTCCCCTCAAGTACACGTCGATGGGCCTCCGTACCTTTTCCTAGAATGTAGAGCAATTCTGCGCCTGTCAATCAAGCTTTTGTCTAAGTATACTCTGGAGGTCTGCTGCAGTTCTCACGCGAACAATACGTCGCATTTTGTTATTGTCTGACTATCCATGACCCTTTTCCGTCAGTTATCAGGATACAGCGTGTCGTCGTTTCCAAGACGGCACTCCTTTTCCTTGTCGTAAATATTAGTTGTCACCAGTAAGATGTCCTCCCGCTGTGCGCACACTCGGTCCTATTCATTAGATATACGTTGTTTGTTCTCATACGGGGTGAGTACAATTGTGTGACTACTCCTTTTTTTACTGCTGGCACGCTTCAAATCAACCTTGTAGCGTGTGCTCATTACAATTTCTCCGTAACTGTGCCACTGTGCTACATTTCTGTGTCTGGCTTTTGTGGGCTGTAAATCTCGGTTGAGACGAGTCTGTAACAGGCGAACCTTACTTCCTATTGTAATGTTGAGTCAAGCGTACTTTTATTGTTCCTGGCAAACGTCGAGTTGACACTTCGTTAGGTTGCTTCTTTATTTATTGCTTCTGGCCCGTGTTGGGGTGTCTTGGCTGGTTGTAACGTACTTTTGATCAAAATTTTAAAAATTAAAAATTTTGGGTCATTACAGGGTCCCCAAGTCGGATTGCATGTTGGATCAGCAGAAGACATTCTAATCCGATTTTCGCGCTCTGAGTTTGTCGTGGGAGTTCTCCTTGAGAAGGTCACGGTCATTGACCCACTTTCCTCTGCTTGGCGTATACTGGCATGTATTCCCTACATTTTGTTATTAACTGATTCTAGGAATTTATTGCCGTGCATCTGAGTAAGAATGAACGCATTTTCACATACGGTGCATATATAATTAGGCATACAATTATTTTGTAATAATAATAATAGCTGTGGATATCTATGTTATCCATTTATGATATAATACATGAAATAATGGTTTTCAACATAAAATGTAATTAATCATGTATCGTCTTAATATTATTACGATAGTTACTGTCTCTAACTTATCTCAAACATTTAAAAACAACAGTTTATGAACATGTAAATACATATATATAATCACTAATCATCATTGAATATCACTCGCATTACTAGTACTTATATTGATTAACAAATTATATACACTACCTATGAACAATTAAAGGTTCATTTCATATCATCATGATTATAGAGGATTTCGCTCTACACTGCTCATATTTGAGTAATTGATCCTACATCATTATATGTCTACTGAAATGTTCGTTATAATGTTTTAGCAATTTATTGCTGCACACCCGATCAAACTTTTCGCACTATAAGTGTCTTTTATATTGAAATTCTTCATTAATATTGGTCATTTCACATGTAATTAATGTCATTAGGTAGGTACATCGTGACTTAAAGAATTCATGTGAAATTTTTAAATTACATGTTAACAAGTTACACATCTTATTGTCTAGCTAGCTGGACTGGTTTTCGCGGGACATTCACCCTATGCGCTTGCTCCCTTCCCCGTAGTCCACTAACCGTTGACGTAACTTTCACTTTGCTGTGTGGCTTGTATGTTCGCTTCATGATATTTCTTCAACTGACGCACGTTAGATTTCCCTCTCACCCTGTCGCTGTTATCGCAATGAGCAAGTTCGTATGTTGCATCATTTTAGTTTCATTCATTAATATTCATATCTAATTATCTTCTTTGGTTTATGTATTCTCACATAACCACTCATATTTAATGTATTTTACTCAATATTATCTAACTTAATCATTAAAATTTCAGACGTTCTTAAATCGCCTTCTTACCACGTTTTCATTTAATTCATTCTTAAATTTCTATTTGTGGAGACATAGTTGCATGTCTTGTTGATTTTGTGCCGTTACTAACGCACGCATTTTTGTTTGTAAATAGTAAGGGTGCTGACCTTGAGGTTTGCATCACACATTTACTCAACAGCTGGTTAGTCGTCCCCGTTACACTGGTACAATGTATGCTGCACTTAACACCTCCAAGATTTATGACATGTCTCTCTCTCTCTCTCTCTCTCTCTGCGGGTGGGTAGAAGATATGTCACACCGTCCTTTCCGACAACTTTCTCTAGGCAAACACGCGCTAAATTGCTTTTGTCGTCTCTTCCAAACCTGTTTACAACTCCGTTCTTCGACAGTCATTTTACTACTCGTGTGTTCACGTAATATTATCTTGTTTTCTCGATTCCTAAGGAATCTTACCTCGAGCGCTTGGACTCGCCTTTCAGTACTGGTAGCACTCATAATATTCTTAAGTTGTCCAGTAAATTTCATTCTTCTCCTCTTTCTCATAACATTCCTTGTCCAGGACGAATATGCGTACGGATCTGGTAGGGTTTTCCGCTTCACATCATCCATGGCTTGCTTAAATTTGCATTCAGTTTCATAACATGCAGTATTCATCTTAATATCGAACTTTTTTTCATGCTTTTTATTGATACAGCTCGACTACTTAGTCGATGTACGCCTGTTCCACAAGCCGGATACTTCATCGTTGGATTTACTGATGCAGCATCTATTCTCGTGTTGTTTAATTTGTACTTTTTACTCATTCTACTTGATGGTATTAAACTTTTATTATCTCTATATCCATGTCTGGATGGTCATCTTCCAACATCGTCAGATACAAAGGAACAAAGTCATTTCTCTTCTTAATCCACCTGTTTCTCGGCTTACTACTGACACTTACATTAGGTCCCACAGTTGCTAATTTCTTAGTAGCTGACACGTCTGTGAAATCAACAGTGTTATCAGTACCTTGTACTTTCCGTACATCTTCGTAATTCTTATTCACATCTTCTTCCTGCTTCTTCTGGGCCTCGCTTCTGTCCGCGTTCCAGACATTCGTGTGTTCACGTATATCTGTGCGTAACAGCGTGAACTGCTCATTCATATGTTGCATAATTTCTTCATGATTACTATCTAGTTTTTCGTTCAGTTTTTCAAACATCTCGTTTTGCTTGGCAAAATACTTGTCAAATATCTCCTTCTGTTTGGCAAACGTCTCCTTCTGTTGTCTTTTGTATTCTTCAAACATCTCACGCATGAAGTCCATTAGTGTACGCAACGTCACCTCTTCTTGTGGTTGCTGGGACTCCTTTCCCCGCGCTCTGACGTCTGACGTCTCCTCGGACATCTGTGATTCGATTGGTGATTCTTCACGTTCGTTATCAGGTACACCCTGCTGATTGTTGATATCGAAGTTCATGGAATCGGAAATACTAGTCGTCATTTTTGCGGCCTTAATTCGCGTTAACATTCAGTCCAACTAGCCTCACACTAATAATATTTTGTTCTTACAACTAACATGAAATATATATGCTTATCCTATCTACTGCCTGCTCTTTGCCGTGCGATGGGCGCCAATATCTATAATCTATTATGTAAATGTTGTTGTTTGCATAATTTAATTGATCTGTGATTGTCGTGAATACAATGTGCAATTATACTAATTTGTGGAATGTAATCACGTAATCACCCAATTAGGTTAGTTATACCAAATCAATTGAATTTACGTGATTCATTAGTTATTTGATGGTTAGTATAATTACTGCAATGAGACTCTAATTGTTATATAAATATTTAAAATTTACTATAATTCATTCAAGTGATGTTAATGTCTGTTATGAGTAAGATTGACAATAATGAACGCATAAATACTGAGTAAAATAAACACTTATTTATTAACATCATTCAAATAAAGAAACTTCAATATAAATATATATATATATATATATATATATATAAATGATGCCCTGTAAATACATCCATAAAAAGAACACATATATATGAATCAAATTACAATATGAATCCAGTACGTCGTTCGCTGAAAACATACACATACATATATAACACAATCAACATATATAAACATAAATAATCAACATATAAATCTTACACTAATGCGTTCATTTCTTGCCTCAGATGAATAGCTTTATTTAAATTTACCATGATAATTAATCTAAATTCTCAAAGGGTGTTTTCTTTGAAAAGAGACAGGACAGTAGAGTTCTTATGACAAGAATAACATAAAGATTTACTTGTAAAATAGATTATCCAATATTTCCATCGGTGAAACTTCTTCCTGCAGATGATCCATACGTATGAGGTTGCGTAGCTTCGATGTCACTATCACTCAACACACGCGGGTCAGATTCACTCGCGGTGTATGTGTTCCATTGATGTCGGCCGTCCTATCAGTGTCTATGAAGTCATGTGTTGTATGAGTACGTTCATTGTTAACTAGTGTGTATATATATGACTGTCTATTATCGAACTTCTTCTTGTATACGTTAATGTATCGTGTTTTCGATTACGTGGTGTATTGTTCCAATCGATATTGTAACACTTCGCACTGTACAACGGTACGTTTTTGTTGTTCGGTAAAGTATTAACGACAGTTCTGCGAGTCTGTTATTAATGAAACTGCGAATGATTAGCTTAGTTCTTAATAAGCGGTAGCTGAGTAAGATAAAGTACTTGAAAGTTATTAATCACTGACGTATATTGCATGATTGAGTCACTGTGGATACACTATTACTGAATAACTTGTCAATATTGAAATGTTAAGTCAACTGATTAAAGTACTGCGTAACCGAGTTTTAGAGTCAAACTGCTATACGTTTGTTAACTGAGATGTATTAAGACTGAGAACTTTGACTGAAAAAAAATAAGATTGAAAATTTTATGTAGACTGCACAAAGAATAAGATTGAAACATTTATGAAGACTGCTCAAAGAATAATGATTGAAAAATTTATGAAGACTGAATTCTCACGTGCTCTGTAAACAGTTTTTATTAAGCATAATTTACCACAATGCAATTTCCTGGCAAACACGCCTTTGGTCAACCATGATAGGTCAGATGAACTCCTACCCTTATGCAGAACTATGGTTCTCTACTTCTGATTCGTTGTTCGCGTTGCTATCATGACGACGGCCCTCTCCACCTGTGCTCTGGGAAGATGCCGGACTCTGGTTGGTTGTCTGGACTCCCCTCAAGTACACGTCGAAGGGCCTCCGTACCTTTTCCTAGAATGTAGAGCAATTCTGCGCCTGTCAATCAAGCTTTTGTCTAAGTATACTCTGGAGGTCTGCTGCAGTTCTCACGCGAAAAATACGTCGCATTTTGTTATTGTCTGACTATCCATGACCCTTTTCCGTCAGTTATCAGGATACAGCGTGTCGTCGTTTCCAAGACGGCACTCCTTTTCCTTGTCGTAAATATTAGTTGTCACCAGTAAGATGTCCTCCCGCTGTGCGCACACTCGGTCCTATTCATTAGATATACGTTGTTTGTTCTCATACGGGGTGAGTACAATTGTGTGACTACTCTTTATTTTACTGCTGGCACGCTTCAAATCAACCTTGTAGCGTGTGCTCATTACAATTTCTCCGTAACTGTGCCACTGTGCTACATTTCTGTGTCTGGCTTTTGTGGGCTGTAAATCTCGGTTGAGACGAGTCTGTAACAGGCGAACCTTACTTCCTATTGTAATGTTGAGTCAAGCGTACTTTTATTGTTCCTGGCAAACGTCGAGTTGACACTTCGTTAGGTTGCTTCTTTATTTATTACTTCTGGCCCGTGTTGGGGTGTCTTGGCTTGTTGTAACGTACTTTTGATCAAAATTTTAAAAATTAAAAATTTTGGGTCATTACAGGGTCCCCAAGTCGGATTGCATGTTGGATCAGCAGAAGACATTCTAATCCGATTTTCGCGCTCTGAGTTTGTCGTGGGAGTTCTCCTTGAGAAGGTCACGGTCATTGACCCACTTTCCTCTGCTTGGCGTATACTGGCATGTATTCCCTACATTTTGTTATTAACTGATTCTAGGAATTTATTGCCGTGCATCTGAGTAAGAATGAACGCATTTTCACATACGGTGCATATATAATTAGGCATACAATTATTTTGTAATAATAATAATAGCTGTGGATATCTATGTTATCCATTTATGATATAATACATGAAATAATGGTTTTCAACATAAAATGTAATTAATCATGTATCGTCTTAATACTATTACGATAGTTACTGTCTCTAACTTATCTCAAACATTTAAAAACAACAGTTTATGAACATGTAAATACATATATATAATCACTAATCATCATTGAATATCACTCGCATTACTAGTACTTATATTGATTAACAAATTATATACACTACCTATGAACAATTAAAGGTTCATTTCATATCATCATGATTATAGAGGATTTCGCTCTACACTGCTCATATTTGAGTAATTGATCCTACATCATTATATGTCTACTGAAATGTTCGTTATAATGTTTTAGCAATTTATTGCTGCACACCCGATCAAACTTTTCGCACTATAAGTGTCTTTTATATTGAAATTCTTCATTAATATTGGTCATTTCACATGTAATTAATGTCATTAGGTAGATACATCGTGACTTAAAGAATTCATGTGAAATTTTTAAATTACATGTTAACAAGTTACACATCTTATTGTCTAGCTAGCTGGACTGGTTTTCGCGGGACATTCACCCTATGCGCTTGCTCCCTTCCCCGTAGTCCACTAACCGTTGACGTAACTTTCACTTTGCTGTGTGGCTTGTATGTTCGCTTCATGATATTTCTTCAACTGACGCACGTTAAATTTCCCTCTCACCCTGTCGCTGTTATCGCAATGAGCAAGTTCGTATGTTGCATCATTTTAGTTTCATTCATTAATATTCATATCTAATTATCTTCTTTGGTTTATGTATTCTCACATAACCACTCATATTTAATGTATTTTACTCAATATTATCTAACTTAATCATTAAAATTTCAGACGTTCTTAAATCGCCTTCTTACCACGTTTTCATTTAATTCATTCTTAAATTTCTATTTGTGGAGACATAGTTGCATGTCTTGTTGATTTTGTGCCGTTACTAACGCACGCATTTTTGTTTGTAAATAGTAAGGGTGCTGACCTTGAGGTTTGCATCACACATTTACTCAACAGCTGGTTAGTCGTCCCCGTTACACTGGTACAATGTGTGCTGCACTTAACACCTCCAAGATTTATGACATGTCTCTCTCTCTCTCTCTCTCTCTCTCTCTCTCTGCGGGTGGGTAGAAGATATGTCACACCGTCCTTTCCGACAACTTTCTCTAGGCAAACACGCGCTAAATTGCTTTTGTCGTCTCTTCCAAACCTGTTTACAACTCCGTTCTTCGACAGTCATGTTACTACTCGTGTGTTCACGTAATATTATCTTGTTTTCTCGATTCCTAAGGAATCTTACCTCGAGCGCTTGGACTCGCCTTTCAGTACTGGTAGCACTCATAATATTCTTAAGTTGTCCAGTAAATTTCATTCTTCTCCTCTTTCTCATAACATTCCTTGTCCAGGACGAATATGCGTACGGATCTGGTAGGTTTTTCCGCTTTACATCATCCATGGCTTGCTTAAATTTGCATTCAGTTTCATAACATGCAGTATTCATCTTAATATCGAACTTTTTTTCATGCTTTTTATTGATACAGCTCGACTACTTAGTCGATGTACGCCTGTTCCACAAGCCGGATACTTCATCGTTGGATTTACTGATGCAGCATCTATTCTCGTGTTGTTTAATTTGTACTTTTTACTCATTCTACTTGATGGTATTAAACTTTTATTATCTCTATATCCATGTCTGGATGGTCATCTTCCAACATCGTCAGATACAAAGGAACAAAGTCATTTCTCTTCTTAATCCACCTGTTTCTCGGCTTACTACTGACACTTACATTAGGTCCCACAGTTGCTAATTTCTTAGTAGCTGACACGTCTGTGAAATCAACAGTGTTATCAGTACCTTGTACTTTCCGTACATCTTCGTAATTCTTATTCACATCTTCTTCCTGCTTCTTCTGGGCCTCGCTTCTGTCCGCGTTCCAGACATTCGTGTGTTCACGTATATCTGTGCGTAACAGCGTGAACTGCTCATTCATATGTTGCATAATTTCTGCATGATTACTATCTAGTTTTTCGTTCAGTTTTTCAAACATCTCGTTTTGCTTGGCAAAATACTTGTCAAATATCTCCTTCTGTTTGGCAAACGTCTCCTTCTGTTGTCTTTTGTATTCTTCAAACATCTCACGCATGAAGTCCATTAGTGTACGCAACGTCACCTCTTCTTGTGGTTGCTGGGACTCCTTTCCCCGCGCTCTGACGTCTGACGTCTCCTCGGACATCTGTGATTCGATTGGTGATTCTTCACGTTCGTTATCAGGTACACCCTGCTGATTGTTGATATCGAAGTTCATGGAATCGGAAATACTAGTCGTCATTTTTGCGGCCTTAATTCGCGTTAACATTCAGTCCAACTAGCCTCACACTAATAATATTTTGTTCTTACAACTAACATGAAATATATATGCTTATCCTATCTACTGCCTGCTCTTTGCCGTGCGATGGGCGCCAATATCTATAATCTATTATGTAAATGTTGTTGTTTGCATAATTTAATTGATCTGTGATTGTCGTGAATACAATGTGCAATTATACTAATTTGTGGAATGTAATCACGTAATCACCCAATTAGGTTAGTTATACCAAATCAATTGAATTTACGTGATTCATTAGTTATTTGATGGTTAGTATAATTACTGCAATGAGACTCTAATTGTTATATAAATATTTAAAATTTACTATAATTCATTCAAGTGATGTTAATGTCTGTTATGAGTAAGATTGACAATAATGAACGCATAAATACTGAGTAAAATAAACACTTATTTATTAACATCATTCAAATAAAGAAACTTCAATATAAATATATATATATATATATATATAAATGATGCCCTGTAAATACATCCATAAAAAGAACACATATATATGAATCAAATTACAATATGAATCCAGTACGTCGTTCGCTGAAAACATACACATACATATATAACACAATCAACATATATAAACATAAATAATCAACATATAAATCTTACACTAATGCGTTCATTTCTTGCCTCAGATGAATAGCTTTATTTAAATTTACCATGATAATTAATCTAAATTCTCAAAGGGTGTTTTCTTTGAAAAGAGACAGGACAGTAGAGTTCTTATGACAAGAATAACATAAAGATTTACTTGTAAAATAGATTATCCAATATTTCCATCGGTGAAACTTCTTCCTGCAGATGATCCATACGTATGAGGTTGCGTAGCTTCGATGTCACTATCACTCAACACACGCGGGTCAGATTCACTCGCGGTGTATGTGTTCCATTGATGTCGGCCGTCCTATCAGTGTCTATGAAGTCATGTGTTGTATGAGTACGTTCATTGTTAACTAGTGTGTATATATATGACTGTCTATTATCGAACTTCTTCTTGTATACGTTAATGTATCGTGTTTTCGATTACGTGGTGTATTGTTCCAATCGATATTGTAACACTTCGCACTGTACAACGGTACGTTTTTGTTGTTCGGTAAAGTATTAACGACAGTTCTTGGAGTCTGTTATTAATGAAACTGCGAATGATTAGCTTAGTTCTTAATAAGCGGTAGCTGAGTAAGATAAAGTACTTGAAAGTTATTAATCACTGACGTATATTGCATGATTGAGTCACTGTGGATACACTATTACTGAATAACTTGTCAATATTGAAATGTTAAGTCAACTGATTAAAGTACTGCGTAACCGAGTTTCAGAGTCAAACTGCTATACGTTTGTTAACTGAGATGTATTAAGACTGAGAACTTTGACTGAAAAAAAATAAGATTGAAAATTTTATGTAGACTGCACAAAGAATAAGATTGAAACATTTATGAAGACTGCTCAAAGAATAATGATTGAAAAATTTATGAAGACTGAATTCTCACGTGCTCTGTAAACAGTTTTTATTAAGCATAATTTACCACAATGCAATTTCCTGGCAAACACGCCTTTGGTCAACCATGATAGGTCAGATGAACTCCTACCCTTATGCAGAACTATGGTTCTCTACTTCTGATTCGTTGTTCGCGTTGCTATCATGACGACGGCCCTCTCCACCTGTGCTCTGGGAAGATGCCGGACTCTGGTTGGTTGTCTGGACTCCCCTCAAGTACACGTCGAAGGGCCTCCGTACCTTTTCCTAGAATGTAGAGCAATTCTGCGCCTGTCAATCAAGCTTTTGTCTAAGTATACTCTGGAGGTCTGCTGCAGTTCTCACGCGAACAATACGTCGCATTTTGTTATTGTCTGACTATCCATGACCCTTTTCCGTCAGTTATCAGGATACAGCGTGTCGTCGTTTCAAGACGGCACTCCTTTTCCTTGTCGTAAATATTAGTTGTCACCAGTAAGATGTCCTCCCGCTGTGCGCACACTCGGTCCTATTCATTAGATATACGTTGTTTGTTCTCATACGGGGTGAGTACAATTGTGTGACTACTCCTTTTTTTACTGCTGGCACGCTTCAAATCAACCTTGTAGCGTGTGCTCATTACAATTCTCCGTAACTGTGCCACTGTGCTACATTTCTGTGTCTGGCTTTTGTGGGCTGTAAATCTCGGTTGAGACGAGTCTGTAACAGGCGAACCTTACTTCCTATTGTAATGTTGAGTCAAGCGTACTTTTATTGTTCCTGGCAAACGTCGAGTTGACACTTCGTTAGGTTGCTTCTTTATTTATTGCTTCTGGCCCGTGTTGGGGTGTCTTGGCTGGTTGTAACGTACTTTTGATCAAAATTTTAAAAATTAAAAATTTTGGGTCATTACAGGGTCCCCAAGTCGGATTGCATGTTGGATCAGCAGAAGACATTCTAATCCGATTTTCGCGCTCTGAGTTTGTCGTGGGAGTTCTCCTTGAGAAGGTCACGGTCATTGACCCACTTTCCTCTGCTTGGCGTATACTGGCATGTATTCCCTACATTTTGTTATTAACTGATTCTAGGAATTTATTGCCGTGCATCTGAGTAAGAATGAACGCATTTTCACATACGGTGCATATATAATTAGGCATACAATTATTTTGTAATAATAATAATAGCTGTGGATATCTATGTTATCCATTTATGATATAATACATGAAATAATGGTTTTCAACATAAAATGTAATTAATCATGTATCGTCTTAATACTATTACGATAGTTACTGTCTCTAACTTATCTCAAACATTTAAAAACAACAGTTTATGAACATGTAAATACATATATATAATCACTAATCATCATTGAATATCACTCGCATTACTAGTACTTATATTGATTAACAAATTATATACACTACCTATGAACAATTAAAGGTTCATTTCATATCATCATGATTATAGAGGATTTCGCTCTACACTGCTCATATTTGAGTAATTGATCCTACATCATTATATGTCTACTGAAATGTTCGTTATAATGTTTTAGCAATTTATTGCTGCACACCCGATCAAACTTTTCGCACTATAAGTGTCTTTTATATTGAAATTCTTCATTAATATTGGTCATTTCACATGTAATTAATGTCATTAGGTAAATACATCGTGACTTAAAGAATTCATGTGAAATTTTTAAATTACATGTTAACAAGTTACACATCTTATTGTCTAGCTAGCTGGACTGGTTTTCGCGGGACATTCACCCTATGCGCTTGCTCCCTTCCCCGTAGTCCACTAACCGTTGACGTAACTTTCACTTTGCTGTGTGGCTTGTATGTTCGCTTCATGATATTTCTTCAACTGACGCACGTTAGATTTCCCTCTCACCCTGTCGCTGTTATCGCAATGAGCAAGTTCGTATGTTGCATCATTTTAGTTTCATTCATTAATATTCATATCTAATTATCTTCTTTGGTTTATGTATTCTCACATAACCACTCATATTTAATGTATTTTACTCAATATTATCTAACTTAATCATTAAAATTTCAGACGTTCTTAAATCGCCTTCTTACCACGTTTTCA
Organism: Magicicada septendecula; assembly: GCA_034769895.1. Lineage (NCBI taxonomy): Eukaryota > Metazoa > Arthropoda > Insecta > Hemiptera > Cicadidae > Magicicada > Magicicada septendecula. The sequence goes on along the minus strand of CM068369.1, from coordinate 438,638,161 downwards.
TTTAATTCATTCTTAAATTTCTATTTGTGGAGACATAGTTGCATGTCTTGTTGATTTTGTGCCGTTACTAACGCACGCATTTTTGTTTGTAAATAGTAAGGGTGCTGACCTTGAGGTTTGCATCACACATTTACTCAACAGCTGGTTAGTCGTCCCCGTTACACTGGTACAATGTGTGCTGCACTTAACACCTCCAAGATTTATGACATGTCTCTCTCTCTCTCTCTCTCTCTCTGCGGGTGGGTAGAAGATATGTCACACCGTCCTTTCCGACAACTTTCTCTAGGCAAACACGCGCTAAATTGCTTTTGTCGTCTCTTCCAAACCTGTTTACAACTCCGTTCTTCGACAGTCATTTTACTACTCGTGTGTTCACGTAATATTATCTTGTTTTCTCGATTCCTAAGGAATCTTACCTCGAGCGCTTGGACTCGCCTTTCAGTACTGGTAGCACTCATAATATTCTTAAGTTGTCCAGTAAATTTCATTCTTCTCCTCTTTCTCATAACATTCCTTGTCCAGGACGAATATGCGTACGGATCTGGTAGGGTTTTCCGCTTCACATCATCCATGGCTTGCTTAAATTTGCATTCAGTTTCATAACATGCAGTATTCATCTTAATATCGAACTTTTTTTCATGCTTTTTATTGATACAGCTCGACTACTTAGTCGATGTACGCCTGTTCCACAAGCCGGATACTTCATCGTTGGATTTACTGATGCAGCATCTATTCTCGTGTTGTTTAATTTGTACTTTTTACTCATTCTACTTGATGGTATTAAACTTTTATTATCTCTATATCCATGTCTGGATGGTCATCTTCCAACATCGTCAGATACAAAGGAACAAAGTCATTTCTCTTCTTAATCCACCTGTTTCTCGGCTTACTACTGACACTTACATTAGGTCCCACAGTTGCTAATTTCTTAGTAGCTGACACGTCTGTGAAATCAACAGTGTTATCAGTACCTTGTACTTTCCGTACATCTTCGTAATTCTTATTCACATCTTCTTCCTGCTTCTTCTGGGCCTCGCTTCTGTCCGCGTTCCAGACATTCGTGTGTTCACGTATATCTGTGCGTAACAGCGTGAACTGCTCATTCATATGTTGCATAATTTCTTCATGATTACTATCTAGTTTTTCGTTCAGTTTTTCAAACATCTCGTTTTGCTTGGCAAAATACTTGTCAAATATCTCCTTCTGTTTGGCAAACGTCTCCTTCTGTTGTCTTTTGTCTTCTTCAAACATCTCACGCATGAACTCCATTAGTGTACGCAACGTCACCTCTTCTTGTGGTTGCTGGGACTCCTGTCCCCGCGCTCTGACGTCTGACGTCTCCTCGGACATCTGTGATTCGATTGGTGATTCTTCACGTTCGTTATCAGGTACACCCTGCTGATTGTTGATATCGAAGTTCATGGAATCGGAAATACTAGTCGTCATTTTTGCGGCCTTAATTCGCGTTAACATTCAGTCCAACTAGCCTCACACTAATAATATTTTGTTCTTACAACTAACATGAAATATATATGCTTATCCTATCTACTGCCTGCTCTTTGCCGTGCGATGGGCGCCAATATCTATAATCTATTATGTAAATGTTGTTGTTTGCATAATTTAATTGATCTGTGATTGTCGTGAATACAATGTGCAATTATACTAATTTGTGGAATGTAATCACGTAATCACCCAATTAGGTTAGTTATACCAAATCAATTGAATTTACGTGATTCATTAGTTATTTGATGGTTAGTATAATTACTGCAATGAGCCTCTAATTGTTATATAAATATTTAAAATTTACTATAATTCATTCAAGTGATGTTAATGTCTGTTATGAGTAAGATTGACAATAATGAACGCATAAATACTGAGTAAAATAAACACTTATTTATTAACATCATTCAAATAAAGAAACTTCAATATAAATATATATATATATATATATATATATAAATGATGCCCTGTAAATACATCCATAAAAAGAACACATATATATGAATCAAATTACAATATGAATCCAGTACGTCGTTCGCTGAAAACATACACATACATATATAACACAATCAACATATATAAACATAAATAATTAACATATAATACTTGATTACACTAATGCGTTCATTTCTTGCCTCAGATGAATAGCTTTATTTAAATTTACCATGATAATTAATCTAAATTCTCAAAGGGTGTTTTCTTTGAAAAGAGACAGGACAGTAGAGTTCTTATGACAAGAATAACATAAAGATTTACTTGTAAAATAGATTATCCAATATTTCCATCGGTGAAACTTCTTCCTGCAGATGATCCATACGTATGAGGTTGCGTAGCTTCGATGTCACTATCACTCAACACACGCGGGTCAGATTCACTCGCGGTGTATGTGTTCCATTGATGTCGGCCGTCCTATCAGTGTCTATGAAGTCATGTGTTGTATGAGTACGTTCATTGTTAACTAGTGTGTATGTATATGACTGTCTATTATCGAACTTCTTCTTGTATACGTTAATGTATCGTGTTTTCGATTACGTGGTGTATTGTTCCAATCGATATTGTAACACTTCGCACTGTACAACGGTACGTTTTTGTTGTTCGGTAAAGTATTAACGACAGTTCTGCGAGTCTGTTATTAATGAAACTGCGAATGATTAGCTTAGTTCTTAATAAGCGGTAGCTGAGTAAGATAAAGTACTTGAAAGTTATTAATCACTGACGTATATTGCATGATTGAGTCACTGTGGATACACTATTACTGAATAACTTGTCAATATTGAAATGTTAAGTCAACTGATTAAAGTACTGCGTAACCGAGTTTCAGAGTCAAACTGCTATACGTTTGTTAACTGAGATGTATTAAGACTGAGAACTTTGACTGAAAAAAAATAAGATTGAAAATTTTATGTAGACTGCACAAAGAATAAGATTGAAACATTTATGAAGACTGCTCAAAAAATAATGATTGAAAAATTTATGAAGACTGAATTCTCACGTGCTCTGTAAACAGTTTTTATTAAGCATAATTTACCACAATGCAATTTCCTGGCCAACACGCCTTTGGTCAACCATGATAGGTCAGATGAACTCCGACCCTTATGCAGAACTATGGTTCTCTACTTCTGATTCGTTGTTCGCATTGCTATCATGACGACGGTCCTGTCCACCTGTGCTCTGGGAAGATGCCGGACTCTGGTTGGTTGTCTGGACTCCCCTTATGTACACGTCGAAGGGCCTCCGTACCTTTTCCTAGAATGTAGAGCAATTCCGCGCCTGTCGATCAAGCTTTTGTCTAAGTATACTCTGGAGGTCTGCTGCAGTTCTCACGCGAACAATACGTCGCATTTTGTTATTGTCTGACTATCCATGACCCTTTTCCGTCAGTTATCAGGACACAGCGTGTCGTCGTTTCCAAGACGGCACTGCATTTCCTTGTCGTAAATATTAGTTGTCACCAGTAAGATGTCCTCCCGCTGTGCGCACACTCGGTCCTATTCATTAGATATACGTTGTTTATTCTCATACGGGGTGAATACAATTGTGTGACTACTCCTTTTTTTACTGCTGGTACGCTTCAAATCAACCTTGTAGCGCGTGCTCATTACAATTTCTCCGTAACTGTGCCACTGTGCTACATTCCTTTGTCTGGCTTGTTGTAGGTTGTAAATCTCGGTTGAGATGAGTCTGTCACAGGCGAACCTTACGTCCTATTGTAATGTTGTGTCAAGCGTACTTTTATTGTTCCTGGCAAACGTCGAGTTGACACTTCGTTAGGTTGCTTCTTTATTTATTGCTTCTGGCCCGTGTTAGGGTGTCTTGGCTGGTTGTAACGTACTTTTGATCAAAATTTTAAAAATTAAAAATTTTTGGTCATTACAACTTTATTGTATCTGATGTAAGTCTAAGTCAGGCATAGCACTAGTCATGCATTTTTGCCTATGTCATGTTTTTCTTCAAATGATGGAGAACAAAAATTAAGTTTTTTATATCAGAAACTTTTGTTTCTAGTCAAACAGTAATGTCTCGATGTCTGCAGTATAAACATGCTGTTGACTGTATGCACAGATCCTCACTAACAGAGTCCAAATGTCATGCAATATGACTGCTTTGCTCACAGAAGTGATGTCAGGTTATCATATATTATCTTATGTGGTTGAGTTCTGTGACTGACTGTCCCTTCAAGTGCAGAAAGTTGGCAAGGCATCTGTGTTCACTGGTAGTTGTGCTTGTTGCTTACCGATGAAATGATTATGGTCATAGTAATTTCCTCAATAAAACTGAGAAATTGTGTAGCCAAAAAGAAGTTGTTTTGTTTACATTTTATATTATATAACAAAAGAATATGAGAAAATTGGCATGAATTTAAAAATCTGTTCTTTCTTCATCAGTTGACTGCATCTGCCAATACTGTCTGATTTCAAAACTTTCCCTCTATTGCTATACAGATCCTTGCACCTTTATTATCTTTCCCATTTTTTTTGACAAGCACTCCTACGTAATTGTAAGTCCTACAAGTTTTTATCTCTTTATTATCTTCTAACTGTAAGCTGCTTCCTATACACAGGTATTGTGTTTTATCAATGTTTACAAATAATCCCTACTATTCATATTTATATTTTACTTTTTATGTCATATATTCCAAATCATCTTTATCTTGGGCTAATATAATTTGCTCATCAGCAAACTGTAGCATAAAAACATACTTGTCAATTGTCTGCAGCTCCATTCCTCTACATTTTCCCATCCACTGCTGGATTACTTTATCTGTATATTTTAAACAATGTTAGGAGTATAGATCATCGTTGTCTTAATCCTTTTGTAATAGTGAAGTCACTCAGAACCCTTTGTCCAATTTAAATTTTAATTATGTGTCCATGTAGAGTTCTTTTTATCTTGAATAATAGTCTGGTTTATGCTTGTACTGGGCAGTACTTCCCATAACTTTACAACATATCGCCATAAGCTTTGGAGAGACCAACAAACAATAAACAAATTTTTTAATCAGTGATACTTGTTTATCTATAATTTGTTTGAGACATATGATCTTTCTGTCTGCAAGTCACTTTGTTCTGCAGATCCATTCCCTTTGTATTCTTTTTCTATGATGTCTTACAAAAGCCTTCCAAATAATCGACTGAGGTAGTTGTAACAGTGATTCTTCTATAATTTTTTCAAATTTTTCCTGCCTCCTTTTTATGTATGAATGACATGTAACCAATCTTTCACTCTTTGAGTATTTGTTTGTGCTCATTACAGTTGTTAAATGTTGTTGTGTAATCATATGAATAAGTTTAGTTGTCCCATATCTTATCAGTTCTCCTTTTATTCCACCTGGCCCACTGGCTCTGCAGTTTTTCAATTTTTTCTGTTGCTTTTCTTATTAAGCCCTGATTTGTTCTCCTTCTACAACTTTCTCATAAAGTTATTTCTTTGTTCAGTTGGCATACACTTATAATAATCTTCGAAGCACTACGTTATACAATTTTTTCTATATACGTATAAATGAGTGTACTAATAATTTTTCTTTACTTAATCATTTTCATGTTCTTCGTCTTTATTCAAAGTTTGAAGCTTCCTCTTCTTAGTATTACATGTCAATGTCTTCAGCTAAAATTTAACTGAAGCCTGTTCTCTACATTATACTGATAGAAAACACAATTAAGCTGAACTAATTTAGAAACAAATTCGAGTGAGTAACAAACACAAACTAACTGAAAACAAAAGAGATAATCTTAAAACCTGTGATAATAATTTGTCAAATAACGAGAACTTTGTTTGTTGCTGTGCATAGATGATAAGCTCATCAAGTAAACAGAAATAGAATCAAAAGTGACACAAGACAGATCGGCAGCGAAATCTATATATATTACAGTTGGAAGACTGGGAGAGTAGTGGAAAGAGGGTTTTTCGGGTGGGGTGTTATTCTTTTGCGGCTGTTTACACTTTTGTAGCAGTATCATCAAGTCAACAAATGTCAACAAACTGACAAACCCGCGTTCTAGCCATCAACATTTGTTGCGGGAAACTATCATCTCTATCAGTGGCGTAGCTAGGCTTTTTGGCACCCAAGGCATGGTGATCGTCTGCCGCCTCACCTTCATAATTAAAGGGGGACAAAAGAGGAAAATGAATGCTCATCCAATGAACAAAGTACTTAATAAATGCAAATGTGTAGATTTTTGTACCAAAACACGTCCAGCAAACATCTAAACAATATTTGTTAAGTCAAAATTAAGACATTACATATTTTAATATTACCGGTATTCAGCTGTATACATTTATTATTAACAAATGTAGACTATAAAACATGTATTAATATAAAAAATTTATAACGAATAAATGTTCTAATAAACATAAATTGGACATCTGTAGGTATAAAGCGCATCATCAAAACAATATCCTAAAGCAACATAAAGTTAAACAAAGAACTAGGCTACATTAAAAGTAATAAAATAAATCACTTACCATTACAGGTTAATGGTTCCGTCTTCTATTAATAAACACTTAATATTTATTTTTGACATTTAATAAATATTTAAAACGAGACATTTTAAAACGTAACTCATCTGGTCTTAATTGCTGCAAAGTGGTTATTTAAGTCACTATAATCTAAACACGAAGCAATGTCATTTTCAATTGAAAGTATCGCTAGATTTGATACCCTGTCTTGAGATATTCTTGATCGTAGGTACGATTTAATCAATGTAAGCTTACTAAACAATCTTTCACAAGAAGACACATACATTGGTAAAGTAAGAAAATCTTTTAAAGCTGTTGTTTCTGTTTTTTAGGCTTCTTATCTCATTGAAGAAATGTATTGTAGCAGTCCCTGAGTTGTAAAGTCTTTTTGTTCTCCGTTAACTTTTTCCCTTTTAAATAAAAGTATGACGTCTCTCAAGTCACTGAACAATTCATCACTGTTTAGGTCATGTGGATACAGCTTTGTAAGTACTGTGAACTTAATATTGATCTGTGAAAGCTGTTCCTTAAAATGTATATCCCCATCATTTACATATGCCTCAAATTTACAGAGGAACTCAAAGCATTTTTCTAACTCTTTTATATTAGAGAAACAGCTTGAAATTTCAATTGACAGTTTGTTCATATTTCTATTAGAGAACATCACATTTATTGCCGAACGGTTAATGCAGAACCGTCTGCATACTCCCCTGGCATTGTGTGCTTCCTTCTTATCTTTTTTATTATACTGACACTCCATTCATTATATACCTGATCTGCCTTAGTAACGACATTGTCACACAGCTCATTCCTTCAAACTTTTAATTTGTCTGTTAACGTCTCCAGAAGTGTCAATGTTTTATTTATCCAAAGCATAATAAAGTATTTTAACACGTTATGCACAAAGGATATTTTTATATGTTAAAAATTTATTCAAGTATTTTAACAAAGCCAGAAAGTTTCCAGGATTTGGATAGTTAGTATTTGACTCCTATCAGCCCTATCAGTGCCAGATTTTGTTCTGCAAAAGTTTGTATTGTGGCAATGACCCGTTCGAGGATTTCTTTCCATGCCTTAATTGCTTTACTCATTTGTTCCTGAAGTAGATCATCAATAAGTCCCCCTTTTTTTAAAGAACGTTCCAATTCCTTCCATTCCAAAGACGCAGAGCTATGAGCAGGAATATTTTCATGATCCTGAATACGGGGATTTAACTTTCGCCATGATGAAAACCCATTTTTACTATTTAAATGGCTTCTTTGATAGTTTTTTGTGGAAATAAATTGCAACAGAAGCAAAATAGATATTTTTTAGTTGGAGAAAAACACATCCAAGTGTTACCTTTTCGCCATTTTGCAAGGTTTTATCAAACCAATACTTGTTTAATGAAAATGGCTGTCCTTGTTCTGCAACTGACATGTTCCTCTATTCACCATTATATATCTGAAGGATTGAGATTTCTCGCTTGATCAAGCTCCCATATCTTGTAGAGACGTACCGGGAACCCGGTCTAAATTGTTGTTAATAGTGTACTATCTTTCATAGCCTCTAATTTCAAGACTGCATGGTGCAACATCATCCATGGTACTAGAACCAACTGAATCTTGTAACAGTATTTTGACACTTTCATAGTTTGAAGTATTCATGTCCTTAACTTTAATGTATTTATGAACTGCCTTGTCGCTAATAACATCCATTTTATGATCGCAAGTTGATTCGTTGTTAATTGTAATATTTTGAAACTCAGGGTTCGATTTTCCTTGAATAAAAGACTTCATAAACTCTTTGCAACTTGTTGTAGTTCTTAATCTTATATTAAGAAAATCTTATATTCCTGTAGTTGTTAAGGAATAGTCATATGAAAGAAACAAGTTATGTGTAGTTTCATAAACTGAAAACAATTTTTTTAAGTCAATGTTCACTTTGCCATGGCTATGCCGCCCGGGGTGGCTGCCCCTTGGTCTGTAACAGGGAAGAATTGTGCGATAGGTTTAACTTTAATTGTGAATACAACCCAGTGTAGTTACCCACACAAGGCCTCAATCTGTAACAATAGAAATTCCTGAAGGTGACGCCCATCTGCATGTTGGTCCAGAAAATCTGTAAACAAGTAGGCCTACTGCTAACAGGTACTATGGAATGCGAGAGAGCGCGGAACTGCCAGTTTGTACAGTTGAATTATCACGTACCCGGCTAGTTGATCAGTTACAGTGGATGGACTATATACAATGTTAAAAATTAATTGTGTCACGTGGTTCCCTCCTGGGCCAATGGTGAGCCAAGTTGCCGCGGATGAAGTGGCTGGCCATCTTGAAAAAAGACTGGTAGTGTTTTTTTGTCTTACTACAGTGAGCGGACCGTGCGGTCGTATAAAAACTTAGCTCGAGCAAATTAGGGTCGGCTGACCAGTAAATTATGTGATTTAAAGTAATACAACGAGAAATCATGTCATAGTGATCAATCTGAAGTAATCTGCAAGTAATAACAGTCTAAACTTATTTTCAGAGTGTGTTAGCGAAATCGAGAGTTAACAGTGATGGCGTAACCACGTGGATGAGACGGCGATGAAAGGACGAGTACCTAATATAAGTAGTTGAACAGACAAAAACATTTCAATTTTAACTAAATTCAACACCAGTATTAATTCTGAAATTTAAATAGAAAGCGCTTTACGATATAAAATGTATGATGAATGACTGAGAGCGTGAGCAAACTGGGTCACCTTCCAAAATAGATATAATCTAGTTAAGTAAATAAGGTTATATATAATCTATATAAGTAAATATAAGGTTATAGGGATTATTTTTAACTATATTTCAGAATCTGTTTTCATAATACAAAATGTAGAGAAAGACGAAATTGTTGATGTGGTAGCTTAGCAAAAATGACAGAGTAAAACGAAATAAAATAATGTTTTATATGAAATTATAAGTATGTATTTTTTTATTTGCATTGACCTGTTTTTCTCTGCCGAGTGCACTAGACGACACCTTGGTTAATTTGCACCAAAACGTCAAGGTTTAAGTTTGTTTCAATTGACGTCCAAATAAAGGTAGGTGAGACAATTTAAATATTTTAATCACTTAATTAACGAATAATACTTCAAATGGCGCCCGAAGAGGGACGTTGTAAATTAAAATTAAATTATAGTAATTTACAACCTAGTCGAAATGGCAGAGAAAAATACGAGTGCAAATTTAGATGAAAGTGTAGAGGTAAGATCAGTGTCGAATGTTACGCAAGATAGTAGTAGAAATATTTTTTTAAATAAAGTATCTAACCAGTTAGCGTTGATGATGGAAATGATGTTAGAATTTAAAACTGAAATCAAGTCAAGAAATCAAGTGATGAATAAAGGGTTCGAACAACAAAACAAGAATAATGATAAAAATAATGTTAATCTAAACACAACCTTAAATGAACTTAAAACTGAAATGAAATCAGAAAAAAATAAATTAAACACGAGTTTAGATGAGTTAAAGTCAGAAAATAATAATTTAAAAACGAGCTTGAATGAATTTAGAAATGAAATCAAGTCAGCGATAAGGGCACGTAACGTAGAGTTAAAAACCGAAATAAACAAACAAGACGAAAAAGTAAGAGAAATAAATAAGAAACTAGAAAAACGGAGTGAGATTAATGCGGGAATGAAAGGTGAGATAACGATAAATATAAATAAAATACAAGACGAAATAAACGAAAGTAGACCTCTGAAGGAGGAGGTAGAAAATGATACAGTTACAGGTGAGTGTAACGAGACCAAAAATAATGAAGGTACAAGTACTAAGGTAAGTGACGAATTTAAAACTAGTGGTAATTATGATGATATAGTTAAAAATGTGGTGTTAGAATTAGAAGGTAAAATAAATAATAATAGTGGCAATGGAGTTTTGATAGAAATACAAAGAGAGAGGGTGATAGAAATATTTAAGTTGAACAGAGGTTTTAACGAATTAGCAGAGAGGTTAGATATTACGAGAGTTAATAATATTGAATACTTACCTTGCGAAATAGGTAGTACATCAAATGATGATAAGGTTGGTGATATTGATTACTTACCTTATGAGATAACTGATGTAGTAAGTGAATATAATGATATAACTTACCTGATGTTAACGGAAAATATTAATGGAGAATTTACTATACCCAATGTTGACAGGAATTTTGAATTGATAGTATGCAATAATATTTGTAGTTACTAGATTGATACAATGGAAAAAAGTAATGATAATAATTATTATAATTATAATAATAAAAATGTGTCTGTAATTGTAAATAAGTGGTGTAGATGTAAGACCAGGTTATTATACGATGATGGGGGGTAAACAATTAATGTTTATGAACGTTTAACTATGTTGTAGTTTGGTTTTGAACTGGGCTGTTTTATGAAATGAAGTGTGATAAACAGAAGAATATGACGAAAAAATTGTAAATAAATTTATAGTGAAATCAATTGTGTTTGTGTTGTAAAATGTATTTTATGTAAACAATGTGTGTATGTAATAGAAATTGATTTTAATAATAATAATGGTATATCAGACTCAATAAATAATGAGAGTTTGTAATAAATGAACTATAATTGTTTTGGAATAAGGTAATTAAAGTAATGTTGTGTTTAAAAAACTGATTGAGCTAAATGATTTTAGATGAATTAGTTAATTAATTAATGAGGTATAAATAGATTTTGATAATGAATTTAAACGATGTTTATAAGATTTAAACATGATAATAAACAGTAAATGAGAGAGAATAAAAATGTGTTTAGTTGTGGAGTCATATGGTTGTTATATAATGTATCAGAAAGTACATATGGGTATTATGTATTTGTTGTAATGATTGTTGAATATATGTAATTGAATTTTTGTTGAGGGTTAATGGTACAACAAAGGATAAATAATTAAAGGTTGATATAAAAAGAGTTAACAGAATTTAAAGCTAAAATAACGCTGTAAGTTGTGTAAATTTTTTGATAAAATCTGAATTTGAAATGTGATATAATGAATGTTAATAACAAATTAAAAAATCGGTATGGAGAACCATACATGACTTCCATGTTCTAAGATTTATATTTAAAATCATATTCAAAATGAAATATTTCCATAGAAACTACTTCTTTCTACTTATTGCTTCAGCCTTAACCACAGTACTGTGGTCACTAACGTATACCACCTCACGTTTTCGCACTCGATTTTCACTGATGATGGCAGTCGATGGCACTGCCGAAAAGTCTGGTTTTTCAGAAAACATTGGACTAAAGCTAAACAGCCCGGGAAGGAATTTTAACAAAGAACTACTTCTTTGTTGCCGATAACATAGTACACATATACAAAATTCTCCCCTCTCCCTTCAACTATAATTTTCATTTATAGAAAATTACCCCCACCCCGTTCACTTAACCTCTTCATTTATAGATATTTCATCTACGTTTCTACAGTGGATTATTATGAGCTTCTTATCAGGATACTTTATTTATCAAAATTAAGTACTTTACTCTTGTTAAAACATAAAACGTTGCAGGTAAAGTACCCCTATCTCTAAACCGAACTTCACCAAAATCAATAGACCTTCAGTCCTCTACAATGCAGGGATGCATGCAAAAAAATATTTGATTCTGTTTGAATGTGCGGCAGTTATCGTTCGTCATGGAAACATTTCTCTTGTTTCAACCAAAAACAATAGGTCTTGAGTACTTTACAAATCAGGACTGCATGCAATAAATTATTTGATTTTGTTTGAATTTGCGGGTTTATCGTTTGCCATAGAAAAAAAAATCTATAGACACACAGACACTTTTCGAAAAATGACTTTTTTCATGTTTTGAATGTAGTACAATCAGAATCTGCAATAATCTCGAACACTATTTTTTTTTGCCATCACCATAGTTCCATTTCCTTAAAGAACATAAAAGTAAAATTTTTTTTCGGAGAATTTAATGGTATAGTGAATGCTAAATAATTGATAATTGATTAGCAAAAAGGTCAATTGAAAGTAAAGTTGTAATGTTTATAATATTTTATACAAATTATTTAAAGGTGAATTGTTTAGTTAATGTGGCAATGTTAATGTTGAAGGTTAATGTTTATTATGTTGTACTATGTTAGAGTGTAGGAATTATAAACAGGTGTTATGTAATTTACATTGTATAATTTTGTATAATGTGTCTAGTGTAAGGTCATTCACCTGACCAGAAGGTATCAGCTGATGACTGGTGTTAAAGATGTAGTATGTTTCTTATAATTGATTCATAGATTCTTTTGTTAATCAATTTAATAAAATGATTGAATAATTATTTTTTATTAATTGGCAAAATAAATTTTTTTGGAAAAAACAAATTTTGGTTCTTTGCAGTAAAGAATTTTATTTTTAAATTTTAAATGTTCACTATAGGTAGAGAAGGTGTCAGCTGATTCATGATGTTTATCTTATGTTATTTTTTGTAATCAAGTGTAGTTATATTTGAATTTATGATAGAAGTAAGTTGTTTTTTTATTTGTTTATTATAATTGTTAGCATTTAGTTAATAAGAATGATAAAGTAAATTCATTTAAAAGATTTTGGAAATTTGTGGAAAGATTTAAAATTTGCGATGAAATTAAGTAATGGAAAGAGACGATGTAAATTAACATCAATGTAAATTTTTGATGGTGGACTTAGGGTTATTTCACTGTTTGAACAAAATTTGAATTCTACTTTAATAATTAATGTGGAGATAGTGTGTAGTCTGATAATGAACATGTGTACGCACCCAGTATTTTGCAAAAGGCAACCCAGTATGTATGAAAGGGGAGACATATCGGTTGAGGATCTGGTATGGTATAAGGCCAGTTTTTGGAATTTTATTGGGAATGTTATAAGGTAAGGTGGTACTGTGGTGAGTGCCTGTCCGATTTTACGGTGTTGGGATCTCGAACAGAGAAGTCCAGTAATATCATTCAGGTGCAGCCATAGTCACCGAACTAGGGGGGTAGTTTACCCATGATAATGTTTAGAAATTAAAAGGGGGTTGTTGGCACCATATCCTCACTGATCCTCTTAGGGTTTAACAATAAGAGTTTTTCTGTTTCGGCAGAAAACCTCTCATTGGGGGGGGGTATTGTAACATGGCAGAATTGTGCGATAGGTTTAACTTTAATTGTGAATACAACCAGTGTAGTTACGTGAATACAACCCAGTGTAGTTACCCACACAAGGCCTCAATCTGTAACAATAGAAATTCCTGAAGGTGACACCCATCTGCATGTTGGTCCAGAAAATCTGTAAACAAGTAGGCCTACTGCTAACAGGTACTATGGAATGCGAGAGAGCGCGGAACTGCCCGTTTGTACAGTTGAATTATCACGTACCCGGCTAGTTGATCAGTTACAGTGGATGGACTATATACAATGATAAAAATTAATTGTCTCACGTGGTTCCCTCCTGGGCCAATGGCGAGCCAAATTGCCTCGGATGAAGCGGCTGGCCATCTTGAAAAAAGACTGGTAGCGTTTTTTGTCTTACTACAGTGAGCAGACCGTGCGGTCGTATAAAACTTAGCTCGAGCAAATTAGGGTCGGCCGACCAGTAAATTGTGTGATTTAAAGTAATACAACGAGAAATCATGTCATAGTGATCAATCTGAAGTAATCTGCAAGTAACAACAGTCTAAACTTATTTTCGGAGTGTGTTAGCGAAATCGAGAGTTAACAGTGATGGCGTAACCACGTGGATGAGATGGCGATGAAAGGACGAGTACCTAATATAAGCAGCTGAACAGACAAAAACATTTCAATTTTAACTAAATTCAGCAGCAGTATTAATTCTGAAATTTAAATAGAAAGCGCTTTACGATATAAAATGTATGATGAATGACTGAGAGCGTGAGCAAACTGGGTCACCTTCCAAAATAGATATAATCTAGTTAAGTAAATAAGGTTATATATAATCTATATAAGTAAATATAAGGTTATAGGGATTATTTTAACTATATTTCAGAATCTGTTTTCATAATACAAAATGTAGAGAAAGACGAAATTGTTGATGTGGTAGCTCAGCAAAAATGACAGAGTAAAACGAAATAAAATAATGTTTTATAAGAAATTATAATTATGTATTTGTTATATGCATTGACCTGTTTTTCTCTGCCGAGTACACTAGACGACACCTTGGTTAATTTGCACCAAAACGTCAAGGTTTAAATTTGTTTCAATTGACGTCCAAATAAAGGTAGGTGAGACAATTTAAATATTTTAATCATTTAATTAATGAATAATACTTCAGGCCCCACCCCAAGCTAGCCTCTGATCTCTATATAATAATACAAAAAAAATAATTTGGGCCTCAAATTGGACCATTAATGGCACTGAATTTAAGTTAATATTTTTATTCAACTAATAATGTGTGTAAAAAAAATTAAAAATTAATTTGAATAAAAACTTATTCAGGATTTAACCTTCAAAACAATATTGGGGGTAAGGTTTCCCTGCCCCCTGGTTGTGACCCCCGTGCTTGTTTTAAAGAAGAATCAGCACTTTAAGAGAATTAGGATTGAACTGTATTTCTTCTCACAACTTTGTTAACAATCTTAACTATTACAATAATAAGTCCCTAGTTCTGGGCGACAATTGTTAACTATCTTCTTAATGAGCGATAATAAATATTATGTATTCATTGGTGACTTACCTGGTGAGATAGGTTAACATTTCTTTGTTGACACATTAATTCAGGCGCCATAATTGTGTTGTCAACTTTACGTATTTTCTGTTATTCGGGTCCAGAGTTCTTATAAGCAAGGCTGAGACTGAACGGTTACCAGAAATAATGTACACTAACGACATTTGTGGTAAATTAAACGGTTGTTTTTATTATTTCATAATTTGCATAATTTATTTTAGAAAACATCAAAATGGCTACTGGCATATTCAATAAAACAAAATGGCGTCCATACTTCCGCCTCTACTAACTATTAATAATTCTTCCGTTGTTACCTTATATATTTCGTTTTATTTCCAAAAGACTTTAAAATAAGCTGCAGCTCTGTCAGTTTGACTTTTTTAGATTTTCAAGTTATTCTTTATAAAATAAAACAAAGACACAAACCAACGCCTCATGGCGTCTCGCCTGGTTGACTTATGCATGTTGAGCTCAAATGCGTATTGTAATTGATAAAGGGAACGGTGCACTTTCCTGTTTCTGAAGTGGCGTAGCCCCTTTGAAATCTCCTGTTCGCCAGCCTGGATTTTCCGAAGTTTTACTGCATACTGATTAGATTTTTGGTGGTCACAACACTGAATTTAAACTCTGCTTTATATTTTTGATCACTTATTAAAGTTATTGTTACATTTTGTTGAAATTTACACTTTTTCTGGCAGTAACTGCCGGACGACCTTTTAGGCCTACAAGGTGTTGTCGCCTCGGCTGTAGTATGAAGACTGGGCGGATGTAATGTACATTTTTTAGTATGTGTGAGTGCATCACGTCATTGTTCTTTTGTTTCGAACGGCTAACGCCCTGTTTCACGTCATTGTGGTTACATCATTATTATATTTTTTAATGACGCCCCGCATTGTGGACCAATGAAAAATTTATATTGAGAGTCTGTGTTCACTCATGCAGCCATTGAATGCGTTCGGTTTCGCACGTCTTCTTTTGGCCTTGGAATCGTTCTGCTCTGTTGAATCTGCGTCGTTTTCTTTAAACAAAGGGAAAATTGTCCTACCCATGTATGTGTGTGCAAAAATACTGAAATACAATAATTTACTACCTACTGTCCCATAAATCTGAATTCAGGCTTTTCTGTACTGTTACAAAACCCCCTCAATGAAAGGTTTGATGCCGAAGCATAAAAACTTTCATTGACTCATTCACACTTTTCTAAAAGGATCAGTACAGATATGTCGCCACAACCCCCTGTAGTGTTAATATAGGAAGAAATACAATCACTTACCCTTGGTCCAATGATGATGATCGTACCATCTGACCTTACTGGACTTCTCAGGATAGATCCCAACACCATAAGGCCATTAGGCACTTAACGCTCCTGCTCTGACGCTCCGGCCAGCTCAGGACTGCGGTCACAACACCATCAAACTCTGAAACATGCAATACAAAATTTAATATAGTGGACTTATTTATTCCCATATCCACAACTGATGTCTCCCCTTAGATGCATTGGTTTGTGTTTAGAGGCGTTGGTTTGTTTAACTTAACATTCTCAAACAACAAATAACAAGATTTAGGATAGAAGACCCTCTTCTCCTTTTAACACCCCTGCATTTAGTAAAACTTTCTGACTCCAGTCGATCATATTTATTCTCTTTACCACAAGAAAGTATATTCTTATCCTAAGCATAAAACAAATTTTAATTTTCCAAGCAACAACCACTATATCTACTATTTTACTTCATATAACATCGAAACATATACCTATCATGGCAAACAACTTCAAAACTCTTTATATTTTCTTTACTCATTTTTCTTTATTCTTACATTTCTTTGCAACAGAACTAACTCATTTATTTTGTTCAAAACCATTGTTATCTTCATCTTTTTTACACATTAGCATTTTTTACCGTCGCTACCCCCGTAACGACCTCCTAACCACACACACTATTTTACCATCAACATAATAAAAACATAATAAACATTGTACATCAAACATTAACATTGTTAAATTTACATTACATAATTCACATTTACACAACTTGTACCAAAACTTTATAACATTTTTATCATAAATTCTCTATTAACTTTTAAATTAGTTAACATTCATTATATTAGATTCTATACAAAAAAAATTTCAAATTTATCATTTACCTTTCAGTTACCTCACCTTCCTACCATGAATTTTTTTTTCTAACCTTTCCTCAATCCTTATCTAGTTTGGGTGACTCTCTATTATTCACTATCATCTACATCTTATTTTGGCATTTGTCTATCTAACCTTACTCACCTCTTTTTTTTCTACTAACAACCGCTTCTAACCATTAATATATTATGACACCAATATCTCAATAACAACCCCCTTCACTAATCCCATTTAAATCCTCTGGCACCGCTCGTTTTTTGTACTAGGATGTGTGTTCCCTACCTGGCCATACCCATTCCTAACCATTTGCCCTCCACCAAATATCGGCAAACACTCTAACCCAAATTGCTCCGCCTGCCACAATGCTGCACGCTGGTCTCTTGCCACGTCGCACACTGATCACTCCTTACACCGGACCCTTACTACAAAATATCATCATCAACAAATATATATACCATTCACCTTACTCACCTCTCTACATATTATCACTAACTACTGTGTCCGTAAAATATCTAACACCCTCTTTGCATTATCTGTATCTCAACATTCTTATTTTCATTAACTCCCATTAACTCTATTTAACTAACTCCAATGCCCTTATTTATCATTATTACCCAAACTCTTTTACAACATTTCACCTTAATACACCACTAGAAAATTCATCCCTCACCTACTAATAACAATACATCTCAATATCCATATATATTACATGTTTAATCATTTATTACCCATTAGAATCTAAATCTCATAATATCATTTAAAATCATCCTCATAATTAATTATTCTTGAATATTTAAAATTCTATAGTACATGGTTTACATAAAAAATACATAATATCAAAAATACACAACTACATTGACATTAATACACACAAAAATATACAATCCAAATTACCAATTAATCGTTTACCATAAATCAGTTCATAAGCAGTCCATCTTGAAAAACACTATCACATTATTAAATGTTCATAAACACAATAAAATATCTACCCTCCATCGTTAAACAATAATTTTATCTTATATCTATATACATTGCTTATTATTGAATCTCTTATATTAACATCATAAATGCATATACCATTCAAATTTTCATCATTTTCCGCAAACTCATATAATCTGTCATGATTGGTTATTGTCCTGTCACCTTCTGTATTATTAGTCATAATTAGGTAATTTATAAAGTAATTATTTCCCTTATCTCCTACTACTTCAGTTTCATTACAAGGTAAGTATTTACTTTTATTATACATCATCTCTACTCCTAACTTTTCCATAAATACTTCACAAGTTCTACTCATCTTAAAAATCTCTATTTCTCTTTTTCTCTCACCATATCTTTCACAACACCTCTCTCTCTCAATCACACCAAGCTACCTTCTCTCTCTCTCTATATTTGCATAGGGCACTACTACTTCATAAAAATACCCCCTGACCTCACCAGGTACAACTAAGGGATCATTTGGAGACCAAATGTCTCCCATATAAATTCTAGAGGAACCTTCGTCCTCAAACAACAATTTTGGAGTCTTTACTCCACTCCTATCACTGGGAAAATTTGCCCTCTGCCCACTATATTCACTTAAACTCGTTACCCCCTCTTTCACTCTCATCTACAACTATCTCCTCACCATTAACCTCTACTCTCATTAAAATCTCATTATCACTACCAATGTTCACACTATTATCTCCTATTACCATATTTTTATTTATTTTATCATAATTTTCACTACTACTTACCTTGTCATCTTTGTTCAATTCTAATTTGTCTATTCCTCTCTTATTTTCTAATTCTATCTCGTCTAACTGTGCATGTATCTCATTTAATCTTTTGTCAATATTACAATTTTGTTTTCTAATTTCTTTTTTGATATCATTAAATTGTTCATCAAACTGGTTTAATTTATCATTTAATTCATTATTCTGTACTTTCATTAACTGAAAAAGGTCTTCTAATTACACTTTACTATTTATAATGGGTGTCGAGTTTGGTTCTGGTTCACTTAATAATAGAGATTCTGTTGCTGTATTACTCATACTAATGCTTTCGTTATCTGCCATTTTGGAGTTCTAAATATATATTTGAAACATTACTGTATATCTACCATATACTCTACATAACATAACCTAATCTCTCACTTATCATGTCACACCTTAATCTAATAACCGTTCTGTCTCTTTTGCCGGCTTATTTATATAAACTTTATTTATATAATGTCCCTAGTTCGGGCTGCCAATTGTTAACAATCTTAACTATTACAATAATAAGTCCCTAGTTCTGGGCGACAATTGTTAACTATCTTCTTAATGAGCGATAATAAATATTATGTATTCATTGGTGACTTACCTGGTGAGATAGGTTAACATTTCTTTGTTGACACATTAATTCAGGCGCCATAATTGTGTTGCCAACTTTACGTATTTTCTGTTATTCGGGTCCAGAGTTCTTATAAGCAAGGCTGAGACTGAACGGTTACCAGAAATAATGTACACTAACGACATTTGTGGTAAAATAAACGGTTGTTTTTATTATTTCATAATTTGCATAATTTATTTTAGAAAACATCAAAATGGCTACTGGCATATTCAATAAAACAAAATGGCGTCCATACTTCCGCCTCTACTAACTATTAATAATTCTTCCGTTGTTACCTTATATATTTCGTTTTACTTCCAAAAGACTTTAAAATAAGCTGCAGCTCTGTCAGTTTGACTTTTTTAGATTTTCAAGTTATTCTTTATAAAATAAAACAAAGACACAAACCAACGCCTCATGGCGTCTCGCCTGGTGAATAGCCGGCTTTACGTTTACTCAGACACACACACACACACACACACACACTCATTTTTTCTTTAAAGTAGATACAATTTTAATTAAATTGACTTATGCATGTTGAGCTCAAATGCGTATTGTAATTAATAAAGGGAATGGTGCACTTTCCTGTTTCTGAAGTAGCGTAGCCCCTTTGAAATCTCCTGTTCGCCAGCCTGGATTTTCCGAAGTTTTACTGCATACTGATTAGATTTTTGGTGGTCA
The DNA here is from genome assembly GCA_034769895.1 of Magicicada septendecula. Classification (NCBI taxonomy): domain Eukaryota; kingdom Metazoa; phylum Arthropoda; class Insecta; order Hemiptera; family Cicadidae; genus Magicicada; species Magicicada septendecula. The sequence continues at coordinate 438,617,889 of CM068369.1, read as the reverse complement.
CAACACTGAATTTAAACTCTGCTTTATATTTTTGATCACTTATTAAAGTTATTGTTACATTTTGTTGAAATTTACACTCTTTCTGGCAGTAACTGCCGGACGACCTTTTAGGCCTACAAGGTGTTGTTGCCTCGGCTGTAGTATGAAGACTGGGCGGATGTAATGTACATTTTTTAGTATGTGTGAGTGCATCACGTCATTGTTCTTTTGTTTCGAACGGCTAACGCCCTGTTTCACGTCATTGTGGTTACGTCATTATTATATTTTTTAATGACACCCCGCATTGTGGACTAATGAAAAATTTATATTGAGAGTCTGTGTTCACTCATGCAGCCATTGAATGCGTTCAGTTTTGCACGTCTGCTTTTGGCCTTGGAATCGTTCTGCTCTGTTGAATCTGCGTCGTTTTCTTTAAACAAAGGGAAAATTGTCCTACCCATGTATGTATGTGCAAAAATACTGAAATACAATAATTTACTACCTACTGTCCCATAAATCTGAATTCAGGCTTTTCCGTACTGTTACAACTTCAGCTCATAAAATATAAGTATCCAAATTACTGCTATTCTCATCCTTATCAAAAAAATAATTTGTAATGGCACAGACTGCAAGTTTGTTTATTCCATAGTGACATTTCGTCCCTTTTACTAATTTTCTTAAATGACATTCTGTGGGAATATGCAATAAACCGTGCCTATATTACGTTGGTGATTTAATTTTCAAAAGCAAACTATCTAAAAGAAATTGATCATTATTCCTTGTAACTGTTTTGGATTTTTTCAATGCAGTCTCTACTATGAATTTTTTGTTTCTTACTCAAACATTATAGCCGTCTGGATTTTATAACACCATTTCTCAAAACATTGATTTCTTTTCCCAGCGTATATTAATTATAGCCTGGTCCACTTTTAATTTATTCTGAGTCCTTACCAAATTCCTGTTTTGATTCTAGATTTTTTGTGTAGCCATTTTTTAATGTATAATTTCTTAAGCAACTGAATAATTTTTAAAATCTTCTTTGGCGGGATTATTCTGTTGTTTTGTCCTTCATATCCCCTCCTTTTGATTTAACCCTTGATCATTACAAACTAAATCCCTTATGGTTTTATCAAGTTTAGTGACAAATTTAGAAGGAAGGTTTCGATTCTTAATATGTTTACTGAGGTACTTGGGAAGACTAGGGAATTTATGTGGCACTGCTTCAGATTTCATTTTCCATTTTAACCTAGGTAGTTGAACAGTTTCTCCTTTAATGTTAAAGGCGTCTGCTTTTACTATGATTTCTTCTGAAAAGTGACAGTCACAAGCATCATAAGTATAGTACTTTCTAGTGAACTCTTTTTCTTTCCTAGGCATTGCTTGTATCTATTTTTGGAATTCCGTCTTGTCACTTACAAGAATAAATGTACTCCTTTAGATTGTCCATAACAAGACATAAAGCCCAGCATAAAACATCAGCATTCTGTGTATAACACTAGCTCAGAACAAACTTATAGAAAGACAGTAATGTTTTTAAATCCCCTTACTCAGTAAATGTCTAATTATGTACTAACCTGATCCAGAAAGTAAGTACCATTTGGGCATTAAGAAAATAATACAAATTATTTTCAAATTCACTTACTTTTTGAAAATTCTGCATACCTTAATCAACGTTTCTACATAGTCACCATGCAAGTTGAGAGATTTGTTGTATCTTGGCACTAATTTTAATATGCCTGCTTCAAAGAATTCGGCCACCTGCGACTTCAACCACTGCTGGACGTTTCCCTTTATCTCATCATCACTTTAAAACTTCTGGCCGGCAAGAAATTTCTTCAGGTGCAAAAACAAATGGAAATCACTAGGAACCAAATCTTGACTGTAAGGAGGATGACTGAATTGTTCCCAACGAAATGAATCAACAAGCGCCGTCGTTACACGTCCGGTACGCGGTACGCTCCTCGTCATGAATATTTTCTCTTCCATCATTAAACAGCCTAACCCACTTTCTCACCATACCTTCACTAATCGCATTCTGTCCATAAACTTCACAAATCTCACGATGAATTTCATAAGGACGAAGATTTCTCGCATTCAAAAACCTAATAACTCTTCTTATTTCACAACTGGCGGGCCGATCGTTTTTTTTAAAAATGATTACCGATGTGTAGTAAATATAAATCGGAACGTATACAAACAATATAGCTTGGCTACTTCGTCGTCGAATAGAAGGAAGTAACTATGCATGCACGACCTTCATACTACAATATGCGCGGGATATATGCACAGACGGTACTTACTTTCTGGGTAAGCCTCGTAATTAACACCAACAAATAAATAATGAAACAACAAACAGTCCCAACACACACACACACACACACACACACACACACACACACACACACACACACACACACACACACACACACACACACACACACACACACACACACATGTAGCACATCAGTATTTTCCCTGAATATAACTCAGAGCGATATTGTTAGAAAATACAAATGTTTTACTGTATTAATACTCACTCAATATATGTCCTAACTCTATGTAACCAACATCAACAAAAATATTGATAGAAACACAACTTTGGAAACACTATAACATACACTACACCAGTACAGATTGGTTATGAACTTTGTCAAATTTTGTTGCTTCCCTGCTATATCTGCTATATACACTTTTTCCTCGAACGAGGCCTTTCAGTTTCACAACCATTATCAAGTTCTTCCTATAACAACAAGTTGTTGTAGGAAGAACTTGATAATGGTTGCGAAACCGAAAGGCCTCTTTCGAGGAAATAGTGTATATAGCAGGGAAGCAACAAAATTTGACAAAGTTGTTATGAAGACTGCTAACATAGAGAAAATAACATACTGATAATAGATTGGTTATGCCCTGGTTGGTAGCAGAAATGGCACTGTTAATTCATATATCCACCACCTCACCAGCCAAGCTGCTATTCTTAACATAAGTAAGTAACGCAAGTGCTCACACTATCTAGTTCTACCCGTTATGCAAAAACTACTGTACACTTCTTAAATAATTATATTATCAGTTCGTGTAAACTCAAATCACGTACTGCATTTTGATACATGAGGTGTATTTTCGATACTGTTACGATGGTCTCCTTGATCGTCGTATGGTACAGTGGAAAACAAAGTACAAGACACCAATTAAGTCACTACTGTAATCCCCAGCTTTAATTATCACAATTAAACAGTTTGTAATCAACAAGATAGTCTCTTACAAAAAATCAAATAAAAATTGTTCACACACAATAATAATGTCAACTAATATAAAACACAATTGTATTACAATTGCCCCGCACAATCATAAAACCCATTAACGCAGAGGGACACTGACTTGGCAGCTTCAAACTCTAGAGCGTGAACAACAGATTCTGAGCTATTTCAGTGTCTTGCCATTTGTAACATTTGCAGAAGTTCACAATCTCTGATGCCATCATTAAATATCTGCACTGCAAACCTCATTCAAAAATCTTCTGGTGCTTCAGGATAGGCCAATCTAATCAGTCTGTCAATACTTGCCTCAAAGTCTTGAAGACTCTTCCCAGAATGCTGTTGCCTTGTTCTCAACTGAGTGCAGTACACATCTTGCAAATGTTTATCACCATACTGTAATTCTACAGCTTTTATCAATTCGGCATAGGTGTTCTGGCTGTCAGGTAGCACTTTCTGTAGAAGTTCTGCCGCAGGTTCTTTTAATGTAAGAATGAGTGACACTGCCTTGTCTTTCTCTGTCCAATTATTTGTGCATGCAGCAGCTTCAAATTGGCGAAGGTTCCCAATGACCACTTCCGTCAAAGATTGGAGCCTTGACATGAACTGTCCCAACTGCAGGCAAGGTGACTTTTTCTATTGCCTTGTCTGTCTTTATCATTGGTACAGTCTGTTCAGAAATTTGTTTTGGTTGTATCTTCATGAACTGTTCAACTTCACTTTTAATTTGTTCTCTTATGATTGCCATTGAGTTTTCTACTGCAGATATTTTATTTGACATGGATTCTTCTATGACAGATATTTTTGTAGACTTCGATTCTTCGACACTCGAAACAGATTTTTCTACTTCAGCTATTTTTAATGTCATTGATTCTTGTACCTCCGATATTTTAGTAACTTGTTTATTAAACACACCTCGTAGGACACCCAATTCTGTGGTACTACGATCTTGCATCTGTTTCTGCTCCTGTATTACCGTAATGCTTTGATGTCTTCTGTTTCACTCTTCTGTTCCTGTGTCTCCTGCTTACGTTCTTCTTTTTGTCATCCTTCAGATTCCAAAATTAGTGCTTTCTGCCATTCTTGAGTTTCCTCTCTTTACTGCCTTTGTTTTTCATCCTGCCATTTTTCTGCTTCCTCTGGATCCTGCCGTCGTCGTTCCTATGTCTGGAACAGCAGCCCCTGGAAATTTTCCATCATCTGACTGGCATCCATTGTTTACTGATTAATTACAATTTACACTAGCCTTTCACAAAGTTTCCACTGTTTCCACTGTTAACAGTTCTATCACACTTCTGACATCACTGTTACGATGGTCTCCTTGATTGTCTTATAGTACAGTGGAAAACAAAATACAAGACACCAATTAAGTCACTAATCACCAGCTTTAATTATCACAATTAAACGGCTTGTAATTAACAATACAGTCTCTTACAACAAATCAATTAAAAATTGTTCACACGCAATAAAATGTTAACTGATATAAAACACAATGAAACAATATAAAATTTCTTCAAATTAATAATAAACTCTTACCTTAGGGTTCTTCTCCAGAGTCCTACAGACGAAAACAGCTGCAGGTGGGTTATTTAGGTTTAAGTGCAAAATAATTACGCTAACACAATTTTTCTGATTCTAACAAGTTATTTCTCTTTTATTAAGCAAAACCTTCTCTACTTTACTTGGTTGATTAATAACATAACATATTAATGTATCTTTACTGGCTCTACTTTTTCTTGCTATTCCAAATTCAACTCTTATATTACATAAAAAAAATCATATGGTTTCATGCTAACCGCTTACATTCTCTAATAATAATTACCAAGAGAAAACAATGATATATAAAAAAAAAACTTTCCTCAACTACATCTTAATTACGTTTTTTACTAGACGAACCAGTATTCTTTATATCTTATCCCCTCCCTCTTTCTTTTATAAGCCCCCTTTCCCTTAGAGATCTCTATTTATGGGTTTATGTTTTAAATTTTCATTTTATAATGGACAATCACCACTTGTTTAAAATTGGTTTAAGTATTAATATTCTGTGCGTTTAGTTACCCATCCGCCACGTGTTCATATGGGTTGTTGCACCACCTTGTGTTAACCACTTTCTTCCTTTTGACGCACTCCGACACTAGTTTACATTGAGTTTAATTGTTGTTTGTTTTTTATCACCTTTTTGTTAAGTTGGTTTAATGTATATACACATTATAATTTATAGTCGGCCGACATAACTTTGCTCGAGCACTTGGATGATTACTTTTCTCGCCACGCTATATTGTTTGTACTTTAATAGTTGCACATGATAGGCCTACTTTAATTTCGGCCTATCTTACACTCCCGAGGCCACCGTTACATTTGTTAATGCACTGTATGCTGCTTCTGTCTGATGCAAACTCTGGTGATAGACTGCTTACTGTGATTCACACACACAGAGACTGCTGGAGAGCTGTTGTGTAATACGTCTGGGCTGGGCAGTCCAAACATCAACAGTTTATGATAACACTGTATGTTGCTGGTTACAAGGGGCACCTCACAGGTGAATACTGACAATTAAAAAATTTACTGATTTAAATTGAAACTATGGTAACACACAATTCTGTACCGTTACAATACCCTCCCCCATGAGAGGTTGTATGCCGAAGCATACAAACTCTCATTGCCTAAAACCTAAAAGGATCAGTGAAGATATGGCGCCGCAACCCCCTTAAGTCCTTACTAAAATCATGGGTACTTACCCCCCTAGTCTGGTGGCTGCAGCAGCATCCATCCGACCTTACTGGACTTCTCTGTTCGAGATCCCAACACCATAAAATCAGATAGGCGCCCGCCACGGTAACGCCTGACTCTATAACATTCAATTAAAAAATTAACAAACAGGCCTTCCATTATACCATATCCACAACTGATTGGTTTCCTCTTAGCTGTACTTGTTCATTAATTGCAAAGTACTGGTTCTTCCTTGAATTTCTAATGTACATATAGCAATACAAACTTACTGTCTGCTTACATTTCTTGAGTACATAGAACCCGTATACCAGTTATATATTGGTAATTTTACTCCCCTAGCAAAACATTATTCCCCCCAAAAAATACAAGTAAATTACATCGAATATAAATGGATCATCATCAACATTGGTTTCCATCAACTCTATAACTCAACCCTAGAAGATACAATGTTAACAGAGCAATATAAGTTTACAGTATCCTAGCCTTAGTACATATGCATTCCAGACAAATTAAATAATGTTCCCAGTACAATATTACCCATCCAAAATAACACATTGATTATACAAAATCGCATTAAATCACAACAATTATGACTAAGAAATACAAATTATCCTCAAGAATCTTTATTCTTAACTACTATATATATATATATATATTTTTTTTTTACTACCCCCCTACAAATCCCTTAACCCCTGATACCCATTACATTCTACTGTGTTCAGCACTAGGCTTCTTGACCATCGCCGGCCTCATCCTAGCCGTAAACCACATCTCCCTCGTGACCTGTAACTGGGTCACCCCCATCCACACTCACTATTTCCCCCCCTGGACTGTAGCGCCCAGTTGCTTCCACAAGGACTGATGCGGAAGGGGTGGACATTTTTTCTTTTATTCCAGCCCCATCCTTGCTTCGGCGTTACAATAAAAAAATTCAGTATAATATACTTACTAATAGTGATTGATATGCCCCTAATGGACTACTACCCCTATCTGTGTGAAAATAGCCCTGTTCCAAAAATTGGTAGATTCCCCTAAAAATAACCCCCCTGCTAAATCTAACAAACCACCGGGTTAACAAAACAAAAACAAACCACAAGCCGGTTATAACAAGTAAAATTTATGATTTGTCACAATTGGCTACTTTCACGGTCATGATCCGGTGAGGTCATGGCCGCACTTAGGAGGGGAATCTACAATTAAACATAAAACATAGATTGACATTTATAAAGGTTTGCATTAACAGTTGTATGCACATCTTATTTTACCAACACTATCTTAGTCCAAACATTTTTTATTATTTTTACCCAGAAATTTCTTTCAATTTTCATCAGTTATTATTTAGTTTACTATTACAGTTAAAATTCAGATCAAAATAACTTTAAATTTATTATTAAAATCCACCTTTCCAATTAATTTAATTACCAATTTAATGTAATTTACTTTCTCAAAACCCTAAATGGCGGTAATTACCTCATTATTATATTGTCTGCAAAAGGTTAACTTCACTTCTTTTGTTTCATAATAAGATTTTGCTCATGGCACTGATTCATCAAAATACAACATCTATCAACTCTGAGCATGACTATAAACATTGGTCACACAACATACAACATACCTGTTTACATTAACAGTTGTATGCCAGACTGGTGTTATAAACACTGACTCAGTCTCAACATTCCTGATTACAACACCCCTAATACATGTACTTCCTTCAAATTTCAGTTTCTATAACTCTTGTAATCAGTTACCCTTGATTTTACAATTTCAATCACAGTATACTTAAGTTTATATTTATATTCACAATCATTTATATTTAAATACATTACTGAATTGCACATTAGAAATCAGTTTACCTTCCACTCCAATCCAAACAATTTAACTTTAGTTACATTATTTAAAACACTTTTAATTTAAACACACAATGCAAAATAAAATTCATTAATGCCTTTTGTTCCTTATCTTAATAAAATAAAATATTATTATTATTATACCATTCATTCTTATTACAAACATATGTTACAGAAACTATAGTCTGCATTCCAACAATATAATCTTGACACAATACATTTAACCCTAACATATTTATTTACAAATTTTCGTCATAATTTTCTTGTTTACCACACTTCATTACATAAATCAGCCAAGTAATTCTACCTATTACACTCAAATAATTAAATGTTCATTCTTAAATTATCTAACCCCCATCGTCGAAAATTAATCTTTTCTGCACATAACATTGTTCAATTTTATTGATACACAGCATATGGCTATCATTTGTGTAATAACCATAAAAATTTGTTTTTTCCATTGTACCATAATAATAAGGCATAGGGTTACCCCCACTATTATTTTCTCATAAGTCATGTCGGCATTAGTACTCTTTGTCAAGTCTTCATTAGTATTTATTGTTACAATTATATCATTATCACAATTATCTGCTACTACCAGTACACTCCTTCTCCCGATAAGTACATATTTATCATCAATATAATCATTGTCATTGTTTACTACTGAACAAGGTGAGGCTACATTGTTCATAATATAATCCTTTCTTTCAATATTTATTCCCACTACTAACCCTTTATAATCTCTGCTTAATCTGAATAACTCTATCACTCTATCTCTTTCATAATCAATCTCCCAATCCAATCTCACTCCACACAGAGGGCAACACTACTTTATTATTTAAACACCATCTGGCCCTACCAGATAAACACAAACAACTTATTTGACATTTTGAAGACCTTTTGTCTTCTACAAAAACTATCGAGGAACTCTTGTCCTCCAGCAACATTGGTGAAGTCTTTCCTGCAACTATACCACAAGAAAAATTGGTCCTCTGTTCATACTCTACATTTAAACTACCTCTATGCTCCCTTTCTAAATCATAAACACAAACTAACAATCCCTGATCAACCCCAACTCTCATTCTACTCTCATTATCACTACTATTATCTACTGTATCACTTTTTGATACCACATTTTCACATTTATTACCCGCTTTACTTGCAAAGCTTTTTAAATTGTCATTTACTGTAATTACTTGTTGTCCAAGTTCTTTTTGGTTAGATTCTAACATATTTGTTTTACCGTCTACCACACACACACACTCTCTTAACTCATCTGTTTTTCTTTTCGTTTCACTACATATTTCATTAATTCGCCCATCAATACTACACAATGAATTAGTTAATTCGTCAAGCTTTACGTTTATGCTATTTTCAAATTTCATATTCTGTTCTTTATATTGTTCAAATTTAACATCATTTGTGTCAAAGCGTTTATTTAAAGCATCCAATTTCTTATTTTGTTCATTGAACTTGGTATCATTCATGTCAAAGCGACTATTTATGGCGTTAAAATTTACCTCTAACATTGCTTGTAATCTTTCAAACATTTTATAACTATCATCTTTTCTAGCCTGAACCGGCATCGATTGACTCGCAACATCATTCAATATCACTGACTCAGTTAAGCTTATCTCGTTTACTACCGTTTCGGTTATTATCATATTTACTTGACTATCTGTACTTGTACTGGTCAAGTCAATGCTGTCGACTTTGTCACTGTTACTCTCCATTTTTTTTTTTTTTTTTTTTTTTACTTAGTAAACTACACAATTGCCCTCACTCCCAAATAACCCGTTCTGCAGCTTACTTAGGTCTGGCTCATGTAATGAAAAATTACACTCACCATCACTGATCGGGGGCCAATGAAACAATATAAATTCAGTGCAAATAATAAAATACTCGAGTCCCTGTTCGGGCGCCAATGAAACAATATAAATTTCTTCAAATTAATAATAAACTCTTACCTTAGGGTTCTTCTCCAGAGTCCTACAGACGAAAACAGCTGCAGGTGGGTTATTTATGTTTAAGTGCGAAATAATTATGCTAACACAGTTTTTCTGATTCTAACAAGTTATTTCTCTTTTATTAAGCAAAACCTTCTCTACTTTACTTGGTTGATAATAACATAACATATTAATGTATCTTTACTGACTCTACTTTTTCTTGCTATTCCAAATTCAACTCTTATATTACATAAAAAAATCATATGGTTTCATGCTAACCGCTTACATTCTCTAATAATAATTACCAAGAGAAAACAATGATATATATAAAAAAAAAACTTTCCTCAACTACATCTTAATTACGTTTTTTACTAGACGAACCAATATTCTTTATATCTTATCCCCTCCCTCTTTCTTTTATAAGCCCCCTTTCCCTTACAAATCTCTATTTATGGGTTTATGTTTTAAATTTTCATTTTATAATGGACAATCACCACTTGTTTAAAATTGGTTTAAGTATTAATATTCTGTGCGTTTAGTTACCCATCCGCCACGTGTTCATATGGGTTGTTGCACCACCTCGTGTTAACCACTTTCTTCCTTTTGACACACTCCGACACTAGTTTACATTGAGTTTAATTGTTTGTTTTTTATCACCTTTTTGTTAAGTTGGTTTAATGTATATACACATTATAATTTATAGTCGGCCGACATAACTTTGCTCGAGCACTTGGATGGTTACTTTTCTCGCCACACTATATTGTTTGTACTTTAATAGTTGCACATGATAGGCCTACTTTAATTTTAGCCTATCTTACACTCCCGAGGCCACCGTTATATTTGTTAATGCATTGTATGCTGCTTCTGTCTGATGCAAACTCTGGTGATAGACTGCTTACTGTGATTCACACACACAGAGACTGCTGTAGAGCTGTTGCGTAATACGTCTGGGCTGGGCAGTCCAGACATCAACAGTTTATGATAACACTGTATGTTGCTGGTTACAAGGGGCACCTCACAGGTGAATACTGACAATTAAACAATTTACTGATTTAAATTTAAACTATGGTAACACACAATTCTGTACCGTTACAACAATTGTATTACAATTGCCCCACACAATTATAAAACATATAACACTTCACCACAATACTACAAACCACACTTGAATAAATTGCCACTAAAACTGAACTAAGCTTGGTTGAGTACTTATATTTATACCCCACTGAGTTCCAGAATATTCCATAATAGGCGTCTACTAGAAAACACCAGAATGCAATTGACTGCGGCATTGAACACAGCGCACACAGACCGGTATGATCTGGAAAAGTCTTGTTGCGGACGCATGACAAGTGTCACATAATTGTCCTTCATCTCAAAGTAGCAGGAATAAAGTAGTATGCACACACACATTAAAGCCAGATTCCACTGGAATAGCCGAGAAACACATAGCGTGTTCTGTAATGTTGTAGCAATACATAAGTATATAAACTGAAGATGCTGTTTGTATGCTGAAAAACAACCGAGCCCCAGGAACAGACGGGTTGGTTATATATTAATTAAAACTAGTGGGCAAGAACAGCAAAGAAATCAAAGAGTTGCAGAAGATGTGGGGCCATTAGGTAACACCCTCAGAATGGACACAGTGTCTAGTACTGCCTATATATGATAGTAAGGAGTAAAAGGAGACACTTGAGTCCTAACCATCAAGTCATTTATCTTCTCAGCACTTCTTGTAAAATTTTCTCAAAATATGAATGCAGGCATATAGACTTACCAAAGAGGTTCATATTCTCATTGAGGCAGATCTGTGAAAAATTAAGAGTGTCAGTCAGTTTGGGGTTAAGCGGTTTTGGAATTAAGGGTTTTCAGTCAGTTAACACCAAGACACCAAAAGAAAACGTTGTCCATAGCAGTCATTTCCTGTTACAAACTGATTGAGTGAGATGAAAGTTCTGCAAATTTTTTGATTAACTTCTGATTGATATTTATGAAAAAATATAGATTGAAAGGCAGACAAAATTAAGAAGTAAGAATTATGTGTACATGCACGACACCACAAAGTTACCTGTTATAGGCAAGAACCCATACACAAAAGGACCCATGATGAAGGGCACATGAACTACATGCATCATTTTGAATTATTTGATTTTTTATTATGTTTACTAAAATAATCCAAAATGGCAAGGATCAAAAAGGATAGCATAGGCATGATATTGTAGTGTGTATTTTCCACGTAGATGTGTAAGAGATGATAAATCTCCTTGTATAAGGATCATTTTTAGTTTGATCAAAAATGGTCTCTGTTGAATGGGAGAAATTAGGTTATCATATATGTATTGTGATGCAATTGCAAAAACAGAATAAAGTCGGCAAATGATGTCATATGTTTTGAAATGCCTGATTCTGAATTTTACTTGTCTCTACATGGATCTCAGTAAAATCAATAAAGTACATATGGAAATATATTAATAAAGGTTCAAACCAGGTGACATCTACCGGACAGAATGACCTGGACAAGGTGACAAGGTACCAAGACACTGCTCATACTCTGTGGATAATGTGCTTTCTCTTCCTGTCATGCACCTTGCTGTCCACTTCAAGAATGGTAGTAGCCAGCTATGAAGTCTAAGGGCCCAACTTTCCTAGTTCAAGACAGTGGTGGGAGTAGTTCACCTCACTTTTCAGTCAGCATGTAGGGCACTTGAGTAATAATCACTTGAGGATAATTTCATTGTTACTTTTTTTCACGCATTCCCAGAGTTTACACTACATGTCCAGACACATTTAAGGACTTGATTAAATACCAACAGTTTATTATATACAGACTGATCAGAATGTCTCCTGAGAAACCAACCGTACATTTTTCTGAAATTCTGCTCAAGTTTACTTCTTTTCTTTTTTAAGTGTACCTTCCAGCATAACTTGGCATCTAATGTCATGCCTAAGTACTTTGCACTGTTTTCATGTGGTATCCCTTGTCAATTGATAACCACAGGCAGGTAATTAATTTTCCTATTGATAAAATTAACTTAAGTGCTTTCATTTAGTTTTATCTGCCATCTTTTAGCCCAAGAATTGACTTTGTCAGTGGTAGACTGTAGTTTCTTTGTTGCTTCTTCAGTGCTGTTAACTTCTGCAATAAAAAATGTGCATGTTGTGTGTGTGTGTGGGGGGGGGTTTGTATTTTCATCATGTACTACATTTTTTACATGTTTTTAAACTATATGGGAAATGAGGGAATGAGCTGTGGAGAGCTTTTTTAATATATTATTTATCTACAAAGATATTTTAATATTTTTTGTATTATAATTTTTTTTTATCTTCATTCAGTTGTATTACTAAACAATGTATATAAGGTTACCCGAGTCATTAAGTTACTCATTTAGGTTATTGAGTTTCCTCATTTCCAGAAGCCCGCAGACTCTTCTTAAAACAATAAAGCTGTTTCATTTGTAGTCCATACTGTGATCTGATTGAGAGATACTGGTACAAACGTACAATGGTGACAAAGCCTAGGATCCATTGTAACACATACACATTGGCTCCTTTTTCCTTTTGCATGACCAAGTCGAGGTTTAAAATTTAATGAATTCATGTTTGTAGCTGAAAATAAAATGTAAACCATTTGAGCTAAATTTAAACAAACCATTAATTCAAATTAATATGTAAAGTTATATTATTAGGCCTATAGTATAATTTATATATTTTAATTTTACATTAAGCAACTTATCGTTGTTTGAAGTGGATTTTCATATTCTACAAAGCATCCATATAGTAGGAGCAAACTTAGTCGCAGTTTGACTAATAGTTAATACATTTTAATTCTTATACAAGCATACACAAATATACTGGTACATGTATAGATATTTATGAATATTTTATATTTTCAGACTAAAAAAAAACATTTATTTGGTTCTAAAAAATAAATGCAATTTAGAAGCTTTTTGTTGTTAGTTAAAACGTTATCGTATAACTATAAAATAATATTATGTACATGTAGTATAATACAGTTTTATATTTTATATGAAAACAAATCAAATAAAAATTGTTCACACGTAATAAAATGTCAGCTAATATTAAAACACAATTGCATTACAATATACCGCCCGATTATAAAACACAACACTTCACTAATAACCACTTGAACGCACACAGTAATATCGCCCGATAATAACTGAAAACTAAGCAGGAGGTGTGGGCTATTTATAGTCTACAGTGTTTCATTATATGCGTCCTTAACAAGCCATCGAAAATTCTAGAGGACACTTCAGCGCTACCTTCACAGAAACACGCACTGTTGGGCTAATCATTGAGATGCTTCCAGAATGACATCATCGAATGCACGAGCATTACGTAATACTGCCTCACATGTCAAGTGTCACGTACGCATTAGAGGATCATTCTCCAATGTACCAGAACGTTCCATAATGCCGTAACACTTTTTCTGCATTACATAACAATATATACTCAAACAATAGACCTATTCAGTATAATACTTTTTTTTATTTTGTGTACAAATGCATATCATTTTTAAATGTTTGCTAAAAAACTATAGCCAGTGTGACATGAGTACTTAGAGAGTCTGTACTTCTAAATTACAGTACAGTCAAGTCTCAAGAATGACACTACCTTTCCTGATATTTTTTGATATTTTTGGAAGTATCCTCTTGTGCTTGCACCCCCTCCCCTGCTGGCATTTAATCACCATCACTGCACGCGCGCTCGTGCGTGCACACACACACACTTAATATCTGTGATCATTGTGGAATATATTCTATGTTAACAGAATTTTTCCAAGTTACTTCCTGTATTCTAAGGGCTGTAGTTCCATGATAAATCTTCTATTGTCTAGGGTGAGGTCCATAAGTTGGTGCTGACCATTGATCATTAATAAAAGTCAAAATATCTTGTGTAATAACCACATTACATTGATGCCTACTGCTGCCATCTGTGAGCCTACATGCAATCTTGAATTAATGAAAATAGTACTAGATAAGTAACAGTAATTATGTTTATTTAGTGTGACTGATGAATTACTTAATATGAATTGTATACTAAATGCACTTTTATTGCCTTCATATCAGCAAAGTTTGCAATTAATTGTCTTGTATCTAAAGTCAACTTATCCAACATTCCATGTTAAATTGCAAGAATTGATTAGTCATTTAATCTCTGCTATACCGATAATGTAATACCGTTAATGCTATTGCTGTATTTGAGAATGCTGAGATCAGATTACTTGAAAAAAGATTGTGTAGAATGTAATAGGATTCATTCAGATCCAAGTTCAAATACAGAATGTCATGTTGATCCAGAAAATTTAGTTTTAAAGCGTTAAGCTCATTATACAAATCAACTCCGTCAACATCTGCCTCCCATTGAGAGTCATCTTTAAGTTTGAGAAGTAAATCTTGACAGTGTTTCATTACTTTTTCTTTGGATAAGTTAAACAAGTCACTATCGGAAAAGCCAAATACATCGTACAATGTTTTTAATTCTTCAAATCTGCTATTTAAAAAAGATAATTCTGATACAGGCTTTTGTAATAAAATTCCACTTTATAATTAATTTTAAGATCCACTATAACTTTGTCATGCTGTTCATACTCAAATAATGTAAATTTTTTGTCTTGGACAGACAGTATCAGTGCAAAGAAAATTCGATTCAATGTTCAATTTGTTACCAATTTTACCAGCTTCTTCTAATACTTTATTGAAACATCCTCTTGTTATAAGGATTGTGCAACTATATAGGACCATGTCTATCTAAAATATTAGCGAGATCGCTGTCAATATTTTCAAGCCACATCCTATAGTATTCTTACTGGCCTACATTGGTGGCAATCAGTGGCGACTCAAGCATTTCAAAGGTGGGTGGCGAGGAGGCCAGACTGTGACATCTGGATGGGCCACTCTGTAAGAACTTTTTGAATGGATACAAGTTCATAAATAGAACTAAAAGCTAACCACATGTTTCTGCTATAAGAAAGCGTTGCAATCACACTGTAACTATGCGCACTATGTCATTAGGGTAATCCTACTCCACAATATAATTTCCATGCACATATCTTGTTTAGTCTTGTCAAGTATAGAAGTATGAAAATGTCATAGTGGTGCAAACACATAGTGTTTTAAAATGTATACTACTTACATTCATATTCAGAAGAATCAGTTTTGTTAATACCTATTAATTTTCCTATTATTATGACTGACCACAAAGTTATCTACTATGGGGAAAGTTTCTGGCCAATTTCAAACTGGTGTTATTTTAAATTGAACTGTTCATCATACTGTCATATAATTTTCTGATCTTTTGAAGCACAGAAATTACCTCTCATAAAATACAGAATAGTAATGACTACTTATGGTTAATTTTTACATATTGTAACATGACAGATTATCCACATTGTTCTAATTTAAAAAAAATGATCATGTATACAATAAAAATAAGATGACATCAAGAAATACTACTATAAAAATTAGTAAAGCACCACAGTGTAGTGAAATAATAGTTCGAAGAGATAAAATAAATTAAAACCAACCATGTAATATATAAGAAATTATAGAAAAATAATGATAGGCCAATGTATAAAGTAATTATACCCAGGTAGTATAGGAGCAGGACAGGAAATGCCCAGTATAGACAAACATCCATAATAAAAAGAATGACTATTGGAAAACCAACCACATGTAATAAAATTAGAAACCCCCAAAAAAGATGAAAATAAATAAGAAAAGTACTATGCAATAAAATAAGAGTAAATGTAAAATATGTTTAAGTAAAGGTTCTAGATATAAATGTAAAAATGTACCAGTGCAATTTAATCTTATAATGAAAAGCGAATCCGGATGATCTCATATAAGTGATATTCTTTATCATACAATACCAGACAAAATGACAAAAAATAATATAAGAGTATACAATAAATAGGGGAGTGATCAAGGGTAAATCCCTAAAATAAAACAAAAACAGCAAGGACTGCATGAAAATTAATTTTAAGGAATATTTTAGGTGATGAAAAAACAGATGTGTTTTGTTTATATTAACAGTTCATTGAACTCAAGGCTTGAATGTGACCGAGCAGCGCAGAGGTCACGTGTGCAGTTGGAAATGGGATGTTTTGCATCATCCGCCTCATAGCCCGGACTTCGCGCCCAGTGATTTTCACTTGTTCCTTCACCTGAAACAATATCTGGCAGGAAAAAAGTTCGATGACGATGACGAGGTAAAAGAAGAGGTCATGACATGGTTCAAAGGGTTGGGGGCAGACTTGTTTGACACGGGGATACAAAATCTGGTTCCCAGGCTTAATTGGTGCTTGGATAATGGCGGTAATTATGTAGAGAAATAAAGATATATGTATTTACATAATTGTCAGTTAATGATTTGTAAATAAATATTTTTAGACCAATTACGACCTTTGTATCTTTACTTTCCGGACACGCCTCGTATTTGTTATGTTTTAATAATATTAATTAATAATAAACCTTACTGTAATTAAATAAGGGTAATTTAGTTAAGATGTTATAAGAATTGTAGGTCAAAGAGGGTATTAGCAAGCTGGAATAATAATAAACATTGTAAATGAACTAACATAAGATCTAGGCCAAATGATAAATCTCACAAATCTTGTAATTAGTAAATAAGTAAAGGAAATTAATTAAATTGATGAAAATTATATAATGTAAATCAATCACTGTATATTATAACTGTAACAATACTTTGTAAAGGTACTGAAGAAATGTATAAGATATTATTAGAAAAAATGCAAGTGTAATAACACTGGAATCTAAGAGGAAAGCCTAAATTAAAGATAATATGTAAATTAGTTAACCCAAATCATAAAATTACAAAGAATTAAAGAAAAATAACCATTTTAATTCAATCAGTGATCTTGCTCAATGATAACTAGAACATAATAGAAATTGTAAACCATTTGAGGTGACAGGAAGTACAATTAAGGCCTACATTCAAATATACTGTAAATTTGACTTTTTGAGTTAAAAATACTATAAAGTATATCATGTTTGGTATTAAATAACGCAGAATTAACTAAGGAAAGTAATTATGTAATTAGTATTTAATAAAATTAAATAATAGCAAAAATGCAATTAATCATATAATGTAAAAGTCAATTATTTAGGCGGAAATGCCATCTGGTTACAACGATGTAGATTTAATATTAATTTAGCCAGGACTGATTGTGTGGAGGAAAAAGGGAGTTAGTTGATTGTTACACATTGAGACGTACACTTCGACGAGCTCAGACAAATGAATTCATTCTAAAAGAGTGAAGATAATTTTTGGATATAACTAGACCTATAAAAATAACCCAGAAAAATTGAAAAATATGATTAATCTACATTGAGTTAACCTGGAATCAACCAAATTAATCTAATTATGAAGATTTGAAGTCGTCATCCAGATAATAGAACAATAAAAACGTGAATTCAAAATAATATCGACAAAAATTTGGACATTGTAAAACCTCACCACCATTGGAACAAGAACACATTTGAACACTGATTGCCGTGCCGAACAACTGACCACTACTCCCGAATAATTTACACTGTGATGAAGAGGAATTAACCACTACTGCTTGGAAGAGGAATACACCAATAACCAACATTTATTTGAAAGAATTCTGCAGTGAAGACGCCTCGTATACATTCAGCACGGGGGCGGCCATTTTGGACTCCTCCCAGAATCCTTTGCGGTGACGGCAGAACAGCATCCTGAGTCTGGTTCGAGAATTTATCTTATTAACATTTTCTATTCAATAATATTTTGTATTTTTAGATAATTAAGCAGTTTTTATTGTAAGCATTATACTTTTCAGCTTTGCCTTTTCTCTGAGTATTATAAAATAACAGCTAAAAGAACCTGCAATTTAATATTAATATTTTATATACTGAATTTAATCACCCTGAGATATGAGTTTGTAACTGTTGATTAACTAATCGATTCAAAATCGATTAGTATCTTTAAGTTAATAAATTCTTTAAAAATTATAATTGTTTCATTTATTGGTAAAAATACAGATAGAAGAATACCAGATAATATTTGACGCTTGGACTCCCAGAAAAGAATAAAATAATATCACTGAAGGAGTACCATCATAGAATAATGAAAGACCGCTAATCGATTATGACATGAGATAATCTAGTTAATGCAGAAAAACAATTCTGGTTATTCTAAGCTACTAAATTAATTAAATTAATAATTAAAAGAATTAAAAATAAATAAATACATAAAAAATAATAAATAAATAAATATATAAAAATTTTTTTTTACTTTCAACAAAATATTTTTTTTTATTATCTTATAATTTTTTGTAACCCCGAATTTAGATTTTGTTACAAACTTGGTGAGCCTATAGTGGGTCTGAAGATTAAGACTGATCGACAAAAAATCAGTTTTATTAAAAAATTGGCTAGCCCAACAGTGGGGCTGAAGATTAATACTGAGGAGGAAAATTTTGATTTAATTAAATAAATAATCCACATTAATTGTAATAAGGCAAGTTTGTGTTTTATTACAAAATTGTTGTCCAACTTAAGGGGCTGAAATTAGTGATTGATAGGACATAAGAGACAAGAATAACCTGACCAATCTCTAATTTTGGCTAGCAGCTGTTATAAAGTCAGGAAAAGTAATAAAAATGCCGAAACGAGCAATATCAAAGAAGAGGGTGACAGAAGAAGAAAAAGAGATTGATATGGACGACAAAGAGGCAACTCCGGTCGAAGATATAGAAGGAAGATTACCTCCTGCGGAACCGAATCAACCCACACAATAGGAGAAACAACCTGAAAACCCCACACCAACCAAGAGCATGAGCTTACAAGACCTGTTAAAACTATTAAGGGAGGACAACCAATCTTTAAGTAAGAAGATGGAGGAGAAAATGGATGAAAATAGAAAGGAAATGAAAGATGACAACCAAATGTTAAAGGAAGAATTGAAAAATGAAAACCAACAATTGAAGGAAGAATTAAGGTGGGACATTGGAGGAAACAGTAAGAAAATGGAAGAGAAGATGGAGGAAAACAGTAAGAAGATGGAAGAGAAGATGGGGGAGAAATTGGAAGAATTGAAGGATGACAACCAACTGTTAAGGGAAGAATTGAGTAAAAAAATGGATGAAACAACCAATCCACAAAGGAAGAATTGGGAGAATTGAGTCACAAAATTGAAAATACCAATAAGAAAATAGATGAAAACAATAAGAAGATGGAGGAGAAAATGGATGAGAATAACCAACTATTAAGAGAAGAATTAAGGGAGGCTAACCAGAAAAATATTGACAAGTTAGACGAAAAATAAGGTTATTAATAGAAGAGTTGAGCAAGAAGATAAACAATAATAGTGTGTCGATAAACAAAAAATTAGAAGAAAAGACAACTAGTATCAAACAACAAATTACAGAAGCTGACAAAAGATGGAGTCAGACTGAACGAGAAGTACAGAGTTTTAAAGCAGAAGTAAACACCAAGGTTGCAAATATAGAAGAGACCAATAAGAAGGTGGATAATAGTTATAAAAAATTATGTCAGAAAATGGACGATATGACCAAAGAATTACAAAATGATAACAAACCGGGAACGGAAGAAATACCAAACGATAAAACAAGGGAACAAGTAACATTATTATCTGGAATTAAACCTAACAGAAACAAAGAAAATCTTAAGCATATGGAAATGAGAGCAAAGAAAATGAGACAAATACAGCCAAGGAAACTAATAAAAAAAACGGGAGGAGTTGGAGATGACGAACAATGGTTTAATTAATGTAAGTAATATCCCAATGACCAATGATAAAGAAATCATGAATTCTAGAGATTATAGGAGGAGGTTAGAAGTAATTTCAGAAATGACTTACCACAAAACAGTAGTTTACAACTTGGAAAAGACCAGAGGTAAATGGAATACGACAAAAGTAGAAATAATTAGCTTGTTGGTACATCCTCTTCATTCACTTATTAATATTTATATATATACATATATATTAACACTTTCACTGTGAACTTACTTTTAGGTTTTGATTACCCAGACGTTTCGACGTGGTATTCGTCTTTCTCAGTGGGTTTTTAAATACTGAATGTCTGTACAGTAACGGTTATGGGATGTAGGTGTGTGTGATGGGGGTTGCTGGTGGGAGGTAATTGGCGCTGGGATTCAAATTTTGTGTAGGTATCAGTGTATCTAAAAATTTGTGTGATCTGTAATGTAATTGTTCATTTAATATGTTGTTTGGTTGTAGTGTGTGATATCTGTAAATTTCAAATTGTTCTGCTGTGTTTAGTTTAAAAAAAAAAAACAGCAGAACAATTTGAAATTTACAGCTATCACACACTACAACCAAACAACATATTAAATGAACAATTACATTACAAATCACACATACTTTTCAATACACTGATACCTACACAAAATTTGAATCCCAGCGCCAATTCCGTCCCACCAGCAACGCCCACCACACACACCTACATCCCATAACCGTTACTGTACAGACATTCAGTATTTAAAAACCCACTGAGAAAGACGAATACGACGTCGAAACGTCTGGGTAAACATAACCTAAAAATAAGTTCACAGTGAAAGTGTTAATATACATATGTAGAAATATATGGTAAAACATCAGTGTTATCATTAATCATTGATATACCAGTGACACCTGGTTTAATAAACCATATGATAGAATGATTCAAATAAGACTTAAAATAAGCGAAAGAATAACAACCGAAAAAATGAAATACAAGGAAGAAGCGAGAAATGTCACAAGAAAAGAAATAATTATGAAGACAATGGTAGTCCGGAAAATAAGGGCAGCCGAGATTATGGACCACGGTTAAATCAAATACCACACACCATCAACAAAAGGGATGGATGTTATGATAACCGAATATAGCAAAAAAAACAGTTAAAGGAGAAGGAAAATAAGTATAATTGAGAAAAAAATAATATGAATAAAGAATAAAGGGACAAAACCGAAATTTAAGGAAGAAGATTATTCAAGAAAATGAACCTTACGAATGGAGATATGAGGAAATTATCACCAAAAGATCAGCAATACTGGGTTTAGAGGAACATATAACAATTAAGAACTGTAATAAGGGGATTAGAATTTATTAAAACAAACAAATTCAAAAATAATGTAAGGTCAACTTACAACAATTATTTACAGAATTTAATTTTGAATGAAATAAAAAGATATCAACAAAATTCTAAAAGAAAGATAAGAACAACTTATATCAATAATATGAGCAAACTAGTTTTGGAAAGGAAATATTAAAAGATTTACGAAATGCAAGGGGAAGTAAGGACCACTTAAATAATATAATGTTATTGAAATAATTTGAATGAAACCCAGAGCGAAATAATAATTTTGGGAAAAAAAATATAATATAACTATGATCACTACTTTAATATGAATTATAATAAGAACAATTGGTAGAATGACTGTAATAAAATAATACAATTAGAACAATTAATTAGAACCAAGAAAATGTATATATATATATATATGCTATTAATATTGATAACCAGAAGAAGATCGTGTGAACAATAGAAGAATTAAAGAGAATTCAGATGAAAAAATTTATACCCAATAACTAGTGATAAATATATCAACAGAGCTTCCAACCATAATAAGAATAAATATATCAGCAGAGCTAAAAGGATAGAAGAATAAATAATAAGAAGAATAAATAATAAGAAGAATAACTGAGATAGAAAATATTAGTAAATTTGAGAAACTACGAAGTGAGGTATCCAAGGATGTTTTTTATTAATAAAAAAATAAACTATTCTTATATAATTTTTATTAAATGACTATCTGTAGATAATTCCAGCAGTGTTATATTTTGAGCAGAGATGATGTTTCTCTGATCTCAATTAGAAGTGTAGTATGGCCAGCAGAGTATATGTAGCCACAAGTGCCTCTCTGGACTGCCCCAGCTCACGTGTTAGGGAATGTTAGGGAATGAATATCCCATGGGTAAAGAACTAAGTTTAGGAAAAAATAAATATAATAATAATAATAAACCTCAGATAACAATATCTATCAAAGAAGAATCAATTTAAGAAAAAAAAATTAAGCTCAAGTATAAAGAAGCAGATGTAGAAATGGGGAGGAAGACAAAGAATATAATAACTACAAAATATCATAAGCAATTATTTCATACATACTCAAAGTATGATCTGAACTAATCACTTCTGGAGGAGAGCATTCTGTAGCATGATAGATTATCAACATTGTTCTAATTTAAAAAAAATGATCATGTATAAAATAAAAATAAGATGACATCAAGAAAAACTACTATAAAAATTAGTCAAGGACCACAGTGTAGTGAAATAATAATTCGAAGAGATAAAATAAATTAAAACCAACAATGTAATATATAAGAAAATATAGAAAAATAATGATAGGCCAATGTATAAAGTAATTATACCCAGGTAGTATAGGAGCAGGTCAGGAAATGCCCAGTATAGACAAACATCCATAATAAAAAGAATGACTATTGGAAAACCAACCACATGTAATAAAATTAGAAACCCCCAAAAAAGATGAAAATAAATAAGAAAAGTACAATGCAATAAAATAGTAAATGTAAAATATGTTTAAGTAAAGGTTCTAGATATAAATGTAAAAATGTACCAGTGCAATTTAATCTTATAATGAAAAGTGAATCCGGATGATCTCATATAAGTGATATTCTTTATCATACAATACCAGACAAAATGACAAAAAATAATATAAGAGTATACAATAAATAGTGGAGTGATCAAGGGTAAATCCCTAAAATAAAACAAAAACAGCAAGGACTGCATGAAAATTAATTTTAAGGAATATTTTAGGTGATGAAAAAACAGATGTGTTTTGTTTATATTAACAGTTCATTGAACTCAAGGCTTGAATGTGACCGAGCAGCGCAGAGGTCACGCGTGCAGTTGGAAATGGGATGTTCTGGATCATCCACCGCATAGCCCGGACTTTGCGCCCAGTGATTTTCACTTGTTCCTTCACCTGAAACAATATCTGGCCGGAAAAAAGTTCGATGACGATGACAAGGTAAAAGAAGAGGTCATGACATGGTTCAAAGGGTTGGGGGCAGACTTGTTTGACACGGGGATACAAAAGCTGGTTCCCAGACTTAATTGGTGCTTGGATAATGGCGGTAATTATGTAGAGAAATAAAGATATATGTATTTACATAATTGTCAGTTAATGATTTGTAAATAAATATTTTTAGACCAATTACGACCTTTGTATCTTTACTTTCCGGACACGCCTCGTATTTGTTATGTTTTAATAATATTAATTAATAATAAACCTTACTGTAATTAAATAAGGGTAATTTAGTTAAGATGTTATAAGAATTGTAGGTCAGAGAGGGTATTAGCAAGCTGGAATAATAATAAACATTGTAAATGAACTAACATAAGATCTAGGCCAAATGATAAATCTCACAAATCTTGTAATTAGTAAATAAGTAAAGGAAATTAATTAAATTGATGAAAATTATATAATGTAAATCAATCACTGTATATTATAACTGTAACAATACTTTGTAAAGGTACTGAAGAAATGTATAAGATATTATTAGAAAAAATGCAAGTGTAATAACACTGGAATCTAAGAGGAAAGCCTAAATTAAAGATAATATGTAAATTAGTTAACCCAAATCATAAAATTACAAAGAATTAAAGAAAAATAACCATTTTAATTCAATCAGTGATCTTGCTCAATGATAACTAGAACATAATAGAAATTGTAAACCATTTGAGGTGACAGGAAGTACAATTAAGGCCTACATTCAAATATACTGTAAATTTGACTTTTTGAGTTAAAAATACTATAAAGTATATCATGTTTGGTATTAAATAATGCAGAATTAACTAAGGAAAGTAATTATGTAATTAGTATTTAATAAAATTAAATAATAGTAAAAATGTAATTAATTATATAATGTAAAAGTCAATTATTTAGGCGGAAATGCCATCTGGTTACAACGATGTAGATTTAATATTAATTTAGCCAGGACTGATTGTATGGAGGAAAAAGGGAGTTAGTTGATTGTTACACATTGAGACGTACACTTCGACGAGCTCAGACAAATGAATTCATTCTAAAAGAGTGAAGATAATTTTTGGATATAACTAGACCTATAAAAATAACCCAGAAAAATTGAAAAATATGATTAATCTACATTGAGTTAACCTGGAATCAACCAAATTAATCTAATTATGAAGATTTGAAGTCGTCATCCAGATAATAGAACAATAAAAACGTGAATTTAAAATAATATCGACACAAATTTGGAAATTGTAAAACCTCACCACCATTGGAACAAGAACACATTTGAACACTGATTGCCGTGCCGAACAACTGACCACTACTCCCGAATAATTACACTGTGATGAAGAGGAATTAACCACTACTGCTTGGAAGAGGAATACACCAATAACCAACATTTATTTGAAAGAATTCTGCAGTCAAGACGCCTTGTATACATTCTTAACGGGGGCGGCCATTTTGGACTACTCCCAGAATCCTTTGCGATGATGGCAGAACGGCATCCTGAGTCTGGTTCGAGAATTTATCTTATTAAAATTTTCTATTCAATAATATTTTGTATTTTTAGATAATTAAGCAGTTTTTATTGTAAGCATTATACTTTTCAGCTTTGCCTTTTCTCAGACTATTATAAAATAATTTTGTTACAAATTTGGTGAGCCTATAGTGGGTCTGAAGATTGAGACTGATCGACAAAAAGTCAGTTTTATTACAATATTGTGCAACAGAAATGACAGTGCAGCATAAGCAGCTCGAGCTGTTTCTGTTCCATCTGTTGCTGAATTTCAGATGCACATGGTGAGGTAGCCGAGAATGGGAAGTAAATTGTTGGAATGTCATTTACTGTGTGGCAGGCTACGGATCACAGGAGATTAGGATGGTTGATTCATTGAGGTTCATATGAAGGATGCAGACAGTCAATTATGAAGTTGTTCCCGATGTCAGTGGGTTGTCCATATCATTTAGCTGATGGATGTGATGGAAGGAGGATTCCTTGCCTTTGCAAAGAAATTAGTTGTCATGGATTAGACGAAATCCTCTATTAAGGAACACGTAGGCTCTGATGTAGATCAGTGGCGGCTCGTCCATAAGAGCACAAGTGCATGTGAACCCCCTATAAAAATAATTATACGATATAAATTATACATCTTTATTGACGCAGTACTAAAATGGCTTATCTTCAGTAAGTTTAAAAGAGTGGACAATGAAAAACAACGTAGAGCGCGCCAAGTAAAGTTAAGTGTAATGACGCGCCAGTGGTTGGGAGCGGACTGAATGTGCCGCTCTCGATGCTGTACACACGGGATATACGACAGACGGGCGAGTCCGTTTGCTCGCGGTAGGGGGGGAAACATGTTTACAAGCGACTTAACGGAGAATACCGATGAGCTGCCTCTGACACAGCTCAGCTCAGTAGTTCCACGGCTGTAGTTGACGGTGGATGCTCCTTACCTTGTCGCGCGCGCGTGTTACATTTGTGTTTTGCAGTTTCGATTAATTTTTAGTGATAAAGTTTTAGTTGAAATTACAGTTTATCTATTATAGTGTAGCTAGTGAACTGTTGTTTTATTTACTGTACAATAATGGAAAGTACCTGTAAGTACTCAGTTAGTAATTTAAACGAAGTAGCGTATGCCAATTTACCCATAAAAGTTAAAATAGCAATAAAAGAGAGTGGTAGGCCAACGCCCCGACTTAATATAAGTCAAACATCGACATCAAAATCTAGAACTTTTAAAAGAGAATTTAAAGAAAAGCTATACGAACAAATTCCTTTGCTTTGTGGTTGTGAACAAACAAACAAAATATTTTGTTTTCCTTGTTTGTTATTTTCCCGTGAAAAGGGCGATCCTGGTGAAAAACGGCGTTTGTGACTTAGCTCATTTGAATCAAAAAATTAAAAAACACGAAAGTTCTCATGGACACATAAGTGCTACATTGGATTTAATTTGCTGGGAAAGGTTGACGTTCGTCAGCAGCTTGACAGTGCTTATCGACAAAATATTAAAAAGCACAATGAACAAGTGACTAAAAATAGGTATGTCCTTTCTAAGCTTATAGACTGTATTAAATTTTGCGGTGCATTTGAGTTGGCCCTTCGAGGTCATCGTGAGGATGACGATTCCTTAAATCCTGGGATATTTAAAGGGCTTGTAAACTTTTCTGCAGAACTTGACTCATCTTTGAAAGAACACTTGAGTACCGCTACTGTCTTTAAAGATACCTCGAAAGAAATTCAAAATGAATTGTTAGATTGTATGCTTTTTGTATGTCAAGAAAACATAATAGAAGAAATAAAAACTGCACAGTATGTTTCTTTGATTGCGGACGAAACATCATCTCGTCTGTATTTCAGTTAGTTATAGTTTTCCGCTATGTTTTAGCTAATGGCCAACCAGTTGAAGATTTTTGAAATTTGATAACCCTGAAGGGCACGACGCAGAATCTATAGCCAGATGTATTTGTACCAGTTTAGATTATGTTGTGCAAAATCCAGAAAAACTCGTATCTCAAAGCTATGACGGTGCGAATGTAATGAGTGGGCACCATGCTGGCGTGCAGACCATAGTGCAACAAACCTATAAACATGCTTTTTTCGTACACTGTTACGCTCATCAGTTGAACTTGATTGTAGCTCAAGCAACAAGCCAAAACCAAGATGTCAGAATTTTTTTTCAGACTTAAGTGATGTAACAAATTTTTTTTCGAATTCCCCTCAGATAGTGGCTGTTTTGGACAAGATAGTTGGCATACGAATACCTCGGGCGTCAGCTACAAGGTGTAATTTTAAGAGCAGAACTGTTAATACTGTTTTTGAGTACAGAGAGGAATTAATTGAATGTATAGAGGAAATCCAATCAACCTCTAAGCAACCAAACACCATAATTAAAGCTGGTGCTCTAGCTCGTCTCCTTAGAGATAATAAGTTTATATTTTGGCTTTCTATTTTTCACAGATTAATGCCACATGTGGATATTTTGTACAACCAATTACAGCTAACTTACACTGATGCTGTGAGAACTAAAGCCAATGTTGACCACTTCGTCAAAGCCATTGATAAGGAAAGAGCTAACATGGACAAAGTGACAAAGCTGGTTAATCAGTACCCAGAAAATGCACCTAAACGATCGAGGCGTGAAAAAGATTTTTACTTAAGTAGAACAGTGGCTGCCAAGGAAACCTGTGACATTATTACAACGCAAATAAAAACAAGATTTTCATTCACAACATCTTGCTCAGCTGTATCTCTTTTTGAATCTCAAAAGTTTGAAGAGTTTGAACAGAAATTCCCCGAGAAATTGCTTGTAAATGTGTATTCATTTCTTGAAAAAAATCGCCTCAAGACAGAGCTTGAAATCATTTACAAAAGAACTGATTTCAGAAACATGCGTGGTGCTGTTAGTCTTTTACATTTTTTTATTGAAAACAACTTATTGTCATCATTTTCTGAAAGTTATAAACTGTTATTAATTATTGCAACAATACCAATGACGACTGCTGAAGCTGAAAGGTGTTTTTCAACCTAAAACGGATAAAGACATTTTTGCGGTCTACGATGTGTCAAGAGAGGCTTACAGCTTTAGCCATGCTTGCAATCGAGAAGGAAATGATTTCTAACATCCATAATTTCAATGAAAGAGTTATTGATGTTTTTATGTCAAGAAAAGATAGAAGGATGGACTTTGTTTACAAAAACTGTACTTAAAAAAAAAAAAATTTGTCTAAGCTACCATCCAAGTAAATTTGTGTAAGTAAATACTAGACCTTACCATCATATGCAGCAGCTTTGATTATTTTCCTTTTTCTGTGTGTTTAATAATCTAATCTAATAATTGAGTGCATGAGGCCTTGTGACTAACTATCTAAATATTTAACACGTAAAACAAGGTTTCTGTTTTGCGTTTATTTTTCTACTTTAAAATTATATGAATATTGCAAGCAAACAGTGTATGACAAGCAAGCAAGCAAGTGTTTGACACAAGTGTATCTCAAAAACTGCAAATTATTAATTGTGAACCCCCTCTAGATGTACTCACGATCCGCCACTGATGTAGATCATTACTTTTGACACACAACAGGGTGTTGGAGAGAAATGCTGTTTACATTGCTGTGCTTATTGAAGGGCCGACAGGCAGGAGAGCGTCTGTCGACAGCCACCAAGCAGTGTTGGGTATGTGATTGCTGCCTATATGAACAGCATATACAATGAAATTTTTGTGCAGACAGCCAAGCGGCTGTTGCATGAAAGCATGGTGAAAATTTTGGCTCTGATGCCTTGAGCCTTGTAGTGAGGAGTTTCAGGGTATCAGTTACCAGTAAATTGAAGTCAAGGGACTGGTTAGCCGAGCACCTATGATTCAGTCCACTGGGTTGGCATGGGGAAGTAGGACTTATGCGTAAAACAGATTGTTTCCAACTAAATTGTGTTGGTTGTGATGCGTCACTACCACAACCAATGCAGAATGTCTAGCTGACGTTGCATAATTACATTCACATCGTGTGTCTATAATGGAACATTGCATCATTAGCGAAGAGGGACAGTGTGACTCCAAGTCGATCAACTATGATACAGACCATCAACCATGTCGATGCTCACCCTGAGGGTTCCGTCAGTTACATACAACTGTATGAGATGCACAGTGCATGGTAGTACTGGTGTATGGGTTAGTTTGAAGAAGGCTTTCCTGCCCAACTTTGTCAAAGGCTTTGCTCATCTCTGACAATAGGACAGTCCCTGTAGATTGATGCCTATTGGTGGTGTCTGCTAGGCAGGAAAAGATCTTCACTAGCTGAATAATAGTCAAATGTCTATACTGAACCCGACCTGCTTCTTGCAGATTGTGTATCCACCAGGGGCTGGATATGGGCCAACAGGAGTTGCCTGAATACCTTCAAGATTGATCGCAAGAGTGATATTGGACTTCCGGTAGCATTGCCATATGGTAGGCTTTTTGGGTTTCGGAATCATAATGATGTTCATAGTCTTTCACAGGCAAACAAAGCAGCATAGTCTCATCATGGTTGTTACTTAGGCCTACAGGGTTCAAAACTATCAACTTTGTGTTCTACTTGAGACTTCTTGTTTAAAAACAAATATATGCATCAAAAGTAGCTTCAACTTTGCAGTTACCCGATGTCACATTCAGGCACACAGTCACAACAACTGCACACCCTCTAACAAAACTAACACTATCTCTAGTCCATTATTATATAAACAATGTATACATCAAATCCACATTTAAAATTGCTGCACTAGCACAACATGGCATTGGTAATGCTATAATGAGTCTCCAGAGGCCACACAAGTTCAAACAATGGAAACTTTGTTTAATTTGCTACTTAAATTAACGTAATTTTACATTTGTAATTATTTCTGGATTAATTAAAAGAAGTTTTAAAATTAAATATTGTGGGTAAAATTATTGGAGTTTGTTTAAAAAATATGTTAGGGTGGACAAAATTAGGCTGGGTGGAGCCTGCATGGCCACTATAGCACAGGTCTGGTACCCATAAGTGTACGCTAATTCTTCTATTTTACACCACTAAATTGCAAATCAAAACTAATTAGTAATTTCGAAAACAAGGTGTATTGCATAATTTTATTATGGCCACAAACAAAAATCAAATGGACAAACAGATATATGTTACTCCAGCTCCCAAAAATGTGCACACTGAGCTGTACCAGTGAGCTGTATATTGATTTGCTACAGCGTCAATTACGTTTGTTTCTGTGCTCAGTGTATAGCCACAAAACTGCTGCAATTAAAACATTTCATTTATTTAATAAATTCTGGACAGAATATGCAATTACAGAAGAGTGGAAATTGGCAATAGTTTTTCAGTAAGGTACTCAAGGAAGGGAGGAGGAATGATATTTCAAACTACTAAGGGCTGAATACTACATACACAATCTGTAGTAAAGTAATTAACAAACAACTTTGTAATAACACAGACACTATTTTATTAGAAGAACAAGTGCGTCTCTGGAAAGGAAGAACCTGCATTGCCGAAATATTTATTCACTTTGAATGGATTACTCATAAGATAAGATAATTTAATCTGGAGATTCACATAGCATTTATCAACAGAAAAACTTATGATGAGTTTTAAAGAGACAAGCTTTGGACAATAATGGATAAAAGGGACACTGAAGCACCTGTCAAAGTTGCACAAAGTTTATTCAGAAGTAATAAAATAGTAATTGACATTCGTAAAGGAAGAGCTAAAACAATTTCATCAATCAAAGTAGAAGGTAGGGAAGGTATGGATGCAGTTTGTCACTAAATCTGTTTCATGAGTACACACAGATGATCTCATTAGGGAATGCAAAAATTAAAAATAAACTCAAGTAAAGAAATCAATTTAGCTGTTACTTGCTGATGTCATAGTTATAATAGAAGACGCTCAGGAAAAGTTATGATTATCTGTCTAAAAATTTTAATAACTTAGTTATGTTTAAAATATGAAAATATATTTGTCAAAAACTAAAACCATTGGATTTTCTGGTAACTATTTTATCCCATAAGAACAAGAAGTGTCACAAATGATATTATTACGGCATTACAGAACAGTCTACGTGTTTGTCGAATGTGCCAGAAGAATCTCGCTCTTACGTGTGTGGCATACGTGACTGTCAATGCATTCGCGGGAGGTTTCTTGAAGGCGCCAACAACGCGGACTGTGTCAAGGCTGCAGTTAATTACGTAGTTCACACGAGCGCTAAGACGCAATTAGGAAAATTATGGTCTGTGATCGCAGGTATAAATACATGGTGGCAGCGGCATAGCAGCGATAGCTTTTCAGTGCGGTTTGAGTTATTATCGGGCGAGATTACTGTGTACGTTCAAGTGGTTATTAGTGAAGAGTGGTGTTTTATAATCGGATGGTATAATTGTAATACAATTGTGTTTAATTTTAGTGAACATTTTATTGCGTGTGAACAATTTTTATTTGATTTGTTGTAGAGACTGTGTTGTTAATTACGAACTGTTTAACTGTAAAAATTAAAGGTGTGATTAGTGACTTAATTGGTGTCTTGTACTGATTTTGTTTCCATTATACCTACAACGATCAAGTAGACCGTCGTAACTATATTATTTTAGAACAAGTATCACATTTTCAGCATTTAGGCTGTGACATACATTATAAAGAAGATTAAGACATGAGTAACAAAATAAATAAGTTTCCAAAAATGCATGGTAAAATTATAAGAAAGCTTAAAAATAAAACTTTAAAAGGGATGCAGCTAAATTTTTAATAAGACGATAGCAGTTCTCATGGTGTTATTTGGCTCATTATATTGGACATCAAGGAAAAGATATCTTCGACAAAAGGAATTATCAGATCTCATATTTCTTTGATCTATGAAAGACTGTGGTAGTGGAGACAGAATGTGAAATATGACCATTAGGCAGGAATTAAATATTCACCCAAACACAACATACATAAACATGTAACGAAAGATGAAGTGAACATGTACCCAAATATGTTCATCCAAGGTGAAATCCATACCAGAAAGGTTCCAAAACAAGCTTTCAGGTGATAGGTAAAAGTATGGGAAGACTGAGGACTAGATGGTGAAGGTGGAGCAGGTAGAATTGCCTAATTCTGGAACACAGATGGTAACTGTCATAAATCTCTGCAGTTTTTTTATTTCTATTTTCACTTCATAGGACAATGTACATTTATTACAGTTAAAGTGCTCTTGATCAATCTTTATACCTTGTAGTAAATATTTGCTGATTAATACATGCATTCCAATTTGGTTCTCCATTTATTATTCACAAAAAATCCAAGTTAGCATTTGCTCTCAGTTTCACTATCTACCAAAGTGTATGAATGTGTATTATCTTTACATTGGATTAGTTTTTCTTGTTCTCTGCAATAGTCACTATGACAACATTACTCCCATTTATTTAATTTATTAAATGATTCTACTTTTTTGCACTCAATAATCTGATGTTACATATTACCAGATTTTTGTCCCTTATTCAATTTGATTTGCCTTTAACTTGCTAGTTCTGATTAGCATTACATACATCTGGTTGGTTTATCTGAAATTGAAAGTACATAAAAAATTCTACTTGTACAGGATATAGACAAGTAGGTAGGATTGATCATTGGAAGGAGAAAAATATTATGGGCACTAGTCAAATAGATATTATTTTATGCATCCTTTTCTCATCACGTTGCTTTTATTACAGCTAGAAGTAATGTCTAATTACACAATTCTGTGCTTTCTCATAGGAAACTGGGAAATTCATATTGTTATGACATCACAGAACAATCTACGTGTTTCTCGAATGATCCAGTGGAATCCGGCTGTAATGTTGTGTGCGTACATGGTTCTCAACATGCGTTCCGAGATTGTTCAGGATTCACCGGTCCGCGCTTGCTGTGTGTAAGGCCGCAACCAATTATGTTCTGTTGTTTTCTAGTAGCATTTTAATGTGCAGTATGGAATATTTTGATATTCCGGTGGGGTATAAATACAAGTACTCAGCAACGCTCGGTCAGTTTTGAGTTGCGGTTTATTGGAGTGCAGTTAATAGTGTTGTGGCAAAGTGTTACGTGTTACAATTGTGTTTTATATTAGTAGACATTTTTTATTGCATGTGAACAATTTTTATTTGATTTGTTGTAACAGTCTATCTTGTTGATTACAAACTGTTTAACTGTGATAATTAAAGCTGGTGATTAGTGACTTAATTGGTGTCTTGTATTTTGTTTTCCACTGTACCATACGACGATCACTAGAACGTCGTAACAATATTATAAAACTTTCTTAAAACTAATTTCTTATCTAAGGAATTATAGTTCACACTAAACTCTGACATCAGTTGTTTTTTAATTTTCTTTTGTAAAGTTAAATTAAAACCTAGTTCTTTAGTCTTCATTCATCCATTGTGTTCCACACGTCATGTTAGTTTTAGTACTGTACACGGCATTGAAAATCCCCTATCATTATCTGTAGTATCAGTGCTCCACCTAGTTTGAATGTAACTCATTACTTGGATATACAACAAAATTATTTATTTATATAAACAAAACACAATAATGTTTGATGAAATTGTATTTAAAATATGATATTACATTAGTGTGTTTCATTATTGTGGTGACTGGATGATGATACGCTCCTGGTGAAACGAGTGTTTGGATCTAGTACTAGTTCCCGTCCCAGTCTTGGAGAAAATGGAAGCACCTTGCGACGTCGACCAAGTCTGGGTGCAAATGGTGGTGATCGAGAGTGTTCATTTTCTTCTTCAGAATCACGACCAAGCCTTGGTGTAAAGCTTAAGGTATTACGTGTACTACCTATAAGGAATAAAGACGTAATAGAGTAATCAGTTACTAAATTTAGTGTAACTTTGGAATGTCTTCTAGCAAAATTCTTTTTGTTAAATTTTCATTGTGAGAAAACAAAAGAAAAAGTAGCTGCAATAGGCAATTCGCTGAAGAAGGTGCACGGTAACAAATGGGAACCAAATCCTAGAGAGTACTTAGAACAACTGCTCAGGGCCGTGTTTTTCAGCAGCAGAGTATGCCAGCTCAATGTGGTACACACCTAGCCATGGGAAACAAACAAAGGAGACATAAGCCTGATTGAGACTCATAGAATTATAAAAGAGTTTGAAATCTACACCTGTAAAGGCTCTGCACAAACCAGCAGGTTTGGGAGAATGTCTAGTAGTTGCAGGTTAGAAATAGAGTACAATGGAAAAGTTAAGTAAGTTTTCAATGAGAAACACCTCATTTTCAGGAAAAAGTAACAATCAGGAGGCTAGAATCAAGTAAGAGCTTTCTTTGAGATGTAAATACTAGAACAACCTAGAAGTAAACTTCCAGAGAATTACTCACTAGAATAAGATCTATGGTACCTAATGGTTTGCAGGTGGAATGGAAACCTTGGATGATGCTCAACCAAATAAGAACCGGCATGGCTCTGACTACGTCAAATCTAATTATATGGGATCTTGAAAATGTGAATGACACTTAATTAAAATGCAGAAGCTTCACGACTCCTAGCATCTACTGGTCTGCCCAAATAGCCCAACCACTTGTGCACAAGAATTATGTGGAATCCAAGCAAAGACAGTTACTGACACTGTTAATTTTTGGGCCAAGAAGTTGTAAATACGTATGGACATGTAAAAGAAAGTAAGTTTTTTTGTTAGTTTGTTTGTTTTTGCTTGTTATCATGTTTACCAAGT
Organism: Magicicada septendecula; assembly: GCA_034769895.1. Lineage (NCBI taxonomy): Eukaryota > Metazoa > Arthropoda > Insecta > Hemiptera > Cicadidae > Magicicada > Magicicada septendecula. The sequence continues at coordinate 438,582,844 of CM068369.1, read as the reverse complement.
TTAAAACAAAATAAAATAGTTTTATAAAATTATATTAAAAATAATGATATTAGGTAGGCCTACATTATTATGACAATCTGAACTATCACAAAATGTTCCAAAACTGTCTCTCTCCCATAAACTAAGTAAATAGTATGTGTTAAATACTACCTGATCTGTAAAATACTATTAAGTCAATGTGTTGTAAGATTTATATATGTTTATAATTTTATAACCTAATTTAAATATAGGTAACAGGAAAATTTCATTTTATTGTATAAATATATAAAGCATTTAAAATTATTGTAGTATTTATATAAAAGTATGCACTAAACTTAGATGGTAAGTCTTTGTTATAACTTTTAGTAAACTTTATTTAGAAAAAATACACTGAAGGAAGCAGGTTAACCAAACAGTAGGCTTAATTATCAAAAGAATTGAACTTCAAAAGAGATAAGTGATAAAAAAGGAAATCAGTGAATTTCATATGAATAAATATGAACAAAAATCAGTACAGATATTTGTTGGGATGAAATTAAAATATAGTGCCTTTAATTATATGTCAATTTAAAGTTAAAATAAAATTTATATTTAAAATTAATGTTAATATATATATATATATATATCTGTCTATATAATATTTTAATTGACATAAAACCCTAATATGTAAAACTTCAGGTTCAACAAAAAATAACATGAGGACTGTTTTGTTGAAAATACTACATACACAAATTTCACAAATTGTTTTTTAGCATAAAATCCATTGGTATCATTCTTATGGTAGCCTTGTATTCAACAAAAAACAATAACATAATTTTCTGGTAAGATTTACTTTATGAGGTACAATATTTAAATAATTTTCTATCAAAAATAAGTTTAAATATTTATGAGCTGTCACTTTTAATATTTAATGCATTCTGTACATTCAAAATAAAAACAAAAAACAAATAGATATACACCTAATCAAAATACAACCTATATATCTGAAAATTAAATAAAACAATAACAGCTGTTGTATTGCTGACCAGTTCATTGCCTCTAACAAGTTAAAGTTTTAGTTTTCTATTTTGAAGAAGAATAATACTTACTGACAAAATATGTTATTTACAACATAAAAGAATCATTTGATCTATTTAAAATTTTCAGTTAAATGTTTAATTTTAATCAATTTTTAATAAATTATTTAATTGGTTTACACTGTACAAATTTATTAAAATATTTGAAATGTTTATAAATAACTGCTAGCTAGTATAGCTAGTTTGTAAACTTTGAGGGTGTAAAGTGTTTTGATATATAAATTAATACTTTATAAAACTGTTTATTCTAAATAATTTAATTTGAAACTAATGAAACGAAAATTTCTTTTTAACTTGAACTTCTAATATACAATGTCACAATAATAATTTATAATTTATTTATTTAAAGTAATAATATTATTATTAGTTTGAGATCATTTAGTTCATGAATTCCTTAGCAAATCAGAAATTAATCTAACACATCTAAATCAAGAAGATAACAAGTCCATAATAAGCCTTTAAACAAGTCCATAATAAGCCTTTAAAGTTAAAAAGATCAATCATAAATTTAAGATTATGGTTAAAAGAAAATGCATTCTCCCAGTCGAAAAGGGATAGGCCAGAATGTTATAGGTAGTAGACGGTATGTTAAATTCAGACAACGGTAATAGTATCAGCATGACATAGTATATGGGTAAGAAGCAAGTAGGTACTGAGTTTGACCTTTGTGATTAAATAATTATAGTTGGGGTACAGTTATACCGTGAATACAATGGAAATCACACAATGTGTAAGAAGCTGAAAACTTTACAGTTTCTGAAAAAGAGTCAAATACTGATATAAGTTACCTTTCAAATATAAAGTATTTTACCAAATACGAGTAAGTTACCTTTCAATGGCACAAGTGCCCATGGTGATTCTTTGATGAATTCAATAACAGATTCATCATTTGAATTTCTATCAAATTGGCTTTCATCATCTTGCACTGGTAGTGTCCTCTTCTTACGGCCAAGTCGTGGACCAAACCACAAATATTTCCTTTTGATGAGACTCATAGCATCATCTGGGCTAACAACATCTAATCCTTCAACCATATTTTCTGGCATAGGGTCAATCCCTGTGTCAATCATTTGAGTGGCTATAAAAAAATTATTGATTAAATCTGAATAGTACGTATTTGCATCATTTCTTTTTATTTGCAACATTAAAGAGTTAAAGATATGTTAAATAAAAGTATTGGCATTTAAAAACAAACATTTTAAAATAAATTTTATTTACAACACTCATGCTGCATAATTCTTAACACACACACACACACACACACACACACACACACACACACACACACACACACACACACACACACACACACACACACACACACACACACACACACACACACACACACACACACACACACACACACACACACACACACACACACACACACACACACACACACACACACACACACACACACACACACACACACACACACACACACACACACACACACACACACACACACAATATTGAGTAATCTAAACAACACTATATCTTAACTGATTCCATTAAAATACTAGACAGAATTAAAAGCAAAAGCAGTTTTAGTAACATGAGTGCTGCATATTGAAGGGTAGTACAGTTCAACCATAAACTGGCATGTGTGTGTGTGTGTTTTCACATAATAAATTCTTCATTTTCTACTCATTTAAGAAAATTGTTCCAAGATACACAACATATCCCCCCCCTCTCACTTCTCTTCCAACTTATAGGTGTGTCGTCCATGTAAAGATAGAAACCGTATACAAACTCAAGTCAATCAGTTATGTAATTAACAAAAGACACACAAAATAAATAAAAGTTAGCCCTTATATAACAACCTCCTTCATAGAAAATACTAACTCCTCTATTAGTGAACAAGCTACAAATTTTTAGAAATATATTATTATTGATGAGGTGATTTCTGGTCAGTGGCTTATAAACATCGTTTAAATAAAATATTATTTAAAATAAATTGAAGGTTAACAATTATTGTGATATAATTCCAGTATTATAATACAGTATATAATGCATTCAATATTATATTTTCTATTGAATATGTTAGCTTGTGAGGATCTACAGAAAAAGCTAGTTTTATCCTTTTCCTAACAGGTAACAGTAATGGAAAGAGATATTATAATATTAGTCAAAATCCTTATATGCAGAATGTATTAAGTAACATATACTGTCTCTTTATATTATTGTTACTAGAACAGAGGCAAGTAAATGTTCTGTTATACTGTAATATACATACTGACTGCTGTATCAAGAAAAATATTTATTTTAAAAAAGGAACCATAATACTGAAAGTCACTTCACTCTTAATTTCCGAATACTCATTACATTGTGCAATCTTGTAATACCTTAAATTTATTGTAATAAAATCTAGTATATAAAAATATTGAAAAAGGCTAAAAAAATTGTATATGTATTTTTTAAATAACTATTATTTCTATAAACATCTAGTGACTAGTGTGATTTCTCAAAAGGCAAAGGGTAGATTCACTCACCTGCTGAAGAAGTAAGTATGCTTGTGAACAACAATAGGTAGCAGGCAAGTTGACTGTTGATCATGTGTCTTTGGATCGATTCCATTGTGTTGTGTATTGTCAACCTGAAGGTTCAAGACATTTTATACCCCTGGGTAGCCACCAGGGAGGGGATATGCAAATCAGGTCTCACCCCAAACACATCATAGTGATCAAGTAATACCTATTGCTTGCTGTCCGCCCTGTGTCTCTTCTGTTCATTTAATTTGTTGGACTTCACATTTGTACCCACAAACATACTGTCTAACTTATGTTCCTATTTAGTACTTTACTGTAACTTAATCATACTTTAATTTTGTAATATTCAGATTATGTAGTGACACAATTTTTAACACTTGTAGAAACACAAATACTGAAACACACATGCGGACATGCATATGCACATGCACACACATGCACTCACTCACATACATAAACACATATGCGCACGCACGCACGCACGCACGCACGCACGCACACACACACACACACACACACACACACACACACACACACACACACACACACACACACACACACACACACACACACACACACACACACACACACACACAACTTTCTATGGCTATGAAGTTTCTGTCTATTGTGGAATAAAGTACAATATTATTTTCTCTAAAGTAAATTGTTTATCACTTTTTTTGTTTCTGCAATTAACAATACAATTAAATAATTATATCATTGTAAACAATATATTTTACTATAATGGTTTTAAATGTTTGTATCACACTATTTTTATACTTTGTATGAGCCTTAGATTTTAATTTAAAACTTATACATTAAACAAATGCAGTAGCATGCACAGTATTAGCCCAAACAATTGTTATTAATTCAATAACAATTGAATAAAAACTTAAAACCTTAAAACTTTGAAACCTTAAAATTTCAAAGGATAACCAAATGAAACTTCTTGTATCAGACACCCAGTTAATGTCTTAGTGAAAAACTTCTCACTGAATAAGTGCCACAGTTACAAAATCTATGGTATATACAGTTTTCTTGAACACTGATATATTTAAATAAAAGCTCCAGTATCAATTATTTTCATTTTTTCTTTCTTTTTTACAGAGTTTGTAGAATTGTAAGCGGTTTAAAGATTTCTGTGTGTACTGTGGTATATACATGCAGAACTCTAAATTTGTGGAGAGGTTGCTGAGAAGATGTATTTGATTTATTAAATGAGAACTGAATTGGATTGGAATGTAGAAAGCTAAGTTATGATGATGATAGCCTTCATGATGTCATGAAATCTTTTCACACATCAAATATAACAGTAAATCTATTCCAAAATTCTACTTATGTAGATAATTTGTTTTCAGTTTTTTTCATGCAATAAAGTCTTGTTTGCCACAAGAAAAATGAATTTTTATTTGATTAAAAACACATTACCTATCATAAAAAGACATAAAATTCAAGAATTCACTCTTTTCTAAATTAAATGCCTTTGCTGTAATCATTCTGTATTTCTCTACAGATGTACACAGTGGCTATGAGGGCTTCAAGTTCCAGTTTAAAAAGTCCATGTTCTTAACTAACTTCATGCCACTGAAAGAAAAACATATATAAACACAAATAAACGTTTTATCAATAAAAATTTATAGAAAAGATTCTTATGATGTTATTGTCATCTGCAGCATTGTTTTAGTGACAATAAAACTGCAGGTTCTGATCTTTCAGAATGAGATAAAATAAGAGCAGAGACTTTTCTGTTGATTACTCACACCTTGATTATATATCTTTAATTTATCTAAGAAGTATGTGTACATGATTTCCATACATTTGGAAGTTTTGAAGACGTCATTACTCTAAAAGAAATTCAATTAACTTACACACAATGACTTTGCTTTGTATCACAAAAGTGATGTATGTATATACAGTTATGTATACAGTTGGCATTAACTTGTATGGTTCATATACCTGTGAGGAAGTCGCAGGTCTACGTAGAAAGATTTAAACTAAAACTATTATTGTTTTCCATGGAAGTAACAAAATAGTTTTGCCAATGAATAAGTTCAGAATAAAAGCTAAAAAATTGATCCTGATACATAGTACCAAGAATTAAATACAAAAAAATATGCCATTTTGTCTATGTAATTGCCTGGGTTTGGAACTGTGCCTGCCTTCTCGAATTCCCCCCCCCCACACACACACACACAAATTTATACATTAAATTTCTAGGCTATGAAATAGTTTAGATAAAGTTCAGTATTTAATGGAATAAAAGTTTTACCTTTTAAGTTTAACTTTTGACTGTTAAAGAACCTTATAGAATGTATATTCTGAACATTGAATTTAATCTGTTATTTCTAAACTTGTTTCTTGTAATGTTCTTGTCATTAACAATGATTGGATTTACTTTATATAGATACTGTACTATGGCAGTTAGGCTAATTTACAAATGAAATAATTAAGTTACAAGTGAGAAACTTACTTTTGTTCTTTTGCTAACCATGATTTTGGAGAATAATTTAATTCTTTTCTTTCCTCGTTTGAAGTGAAACCTAGCTTTCCATAAAGATGTAGATGATAAGCTCAGTACCTTAAACAATCGTATAAAATATACTGTCTTTTCAGTAACTACATGCTGTTGCATATTACCTTTTGACTTTTATCTCTGTAAAAGCACACACACACACACACACACACACACACACACACACACACACACACACACACACACACACACACACACACACACACACACACACACACACACACACACACACACACACACACACACACACACACACACACACACACACACACACACACACACACACAATATGCCTGCCTGCACATTAAAATTCAAAACAATTAAATAGTTTGTATGTAGTGTGTGTTGAATGAAATTTGAGAATAACCTTTTTCTTAACAGTAAACCAACATGGGCATTGCTGACTATTACATTAAAATGAACTTTGGTCCAGTGACAAATTATTTTGATCACCACTGGCATATTCAGTGGTGTACTAGACCACCAGTGTTACCAGTGCTCCACGACTACCACTGTTGTAGTCAAAACATGATGGTGGATGTAACAGTGGGCCATGGGATTAAATACCCAAAAATTACGTTTTATTAACATTTCTACACATTTCTCGAAATGTTCTAGGAGCTGGATCCTCATCCTTTATTCTGTTGTTCACATAGATAAATTGTGTTCAATGCAATTACTTCACCTTTCATAATAAATTCTGTTTCTTTTACATCTTCATTCCAAGAAAAATGCCTATTATGCCTATTAACTTCTGGGTAAGATGACATAAAGAGAAACTTATTATATTACATGACATAAAAATTTGTCATGTATTAAGTTTAAGTAATATCTTACAACCCCTCATAAGTAGCAAAATAAGTAGCGTTTAAAAAACTTTGTATGTGTGAAAGTAAACTGAGGCAGAGTGGAACTCTTTTCTCATCTTCCGATTAAAAATGTGTTGTTATGTACTGTTATGTTTATGTTTTTTTGCAATGTACCACAAATATGTCAATGAGCAATGCCTCATTACATCATAGTACATCATAGGCTTAACTTAGGGGGTCAAGGAGGTACTTGTCCACCTCTCCAATATTTAGAGCTTTCTAAAATTATATTTCCAGTTATTATAAATAAATAATTGTAGATAGCAAGCAATTTCCAAGCTAGCAATTACAGTATGGGCTCTTTATCATCATCTGACTGGTGTCTGGTGTATGGCAAATGTTGTTCCCTATGAACTTTTTATTATTATTTTTCTCTAAGGAATTTGTAAGAGGAATGTTTTGATAGGTTTGTATGAAATACTTTGAAATAACCTTCTCTTTAAAGAAAGTACTGACTCCCCTCTTTTCCTGACTGAGAGTTACTACTGAGATTTTTAATTTTGTACAAAATTTTGTATTTTATTATACAGGTGGTCCTCACTGCACACCTTATAATTTTAAAGCTACAGTCCTTTAAAGTTGCTCTCCCGAAGCTAGTCCCAACTAAACGGTCGTGTGATATATAATGGTGTCTTGTCAAGAGTGTATCCAGTGATACGTCTCCTGTCTTTTGTCCAGTCTTAAGAACTGGCAAAGACATCAACACCTCACCTCATCATGTTTCAATCTCGCCCTTGGAGTGGAGTAGTGTCATAAGTTCTTGTTATTATTAGAGGCAATTTTGAATTTGCGTGCATGCTCATGAGTGAGTAAGTGTGTGTGTGTGTGTGTGTGTGTGTGAGAGAGAGAGAGAGCGAGAGAGAGAGAGAGCGGAGACCTGGAGGGCTGTTCCTAAGTGACTCCCGGCTTAGTGGGCTCCCTATAGACCATCAACAAGTATAGCACGCAAAGATTTCAAAATCGTACCTTCCGATCTTCTCAGGATCCTCCAGCAATGTTGTAATCAGACGGGGACATAATGTCGTAATGTCGGTTCCTTCCCTGAAGATTTCATCTAGTCTCTGGCCGATCACCAAGACCAGGGCATCATCCTATACCAAACGGAAGGATAACGCACCGTCATCCATACACAGTAAATCCCTTGCAGCGCTAATTCACTATGCAACATGATTTTCTATGTTTCTGTAGTCTTAGGTGTTCCTAAAGCATTTTTTTGCGCTGATTCCAGATCTGCAATCCGTTTCTTTCTATCACGTACAGTTTTTTTGCAAATCAAATGAACTCATCTTTTATTTACACGTAAGTTTCACAAGGGGAAATTTTATTGTGGGGGAGGGATTAGTTGGCCACACTTGTTACACCCAGCTGGCTGTTAGGCGGGAAACGGCCTAACAGTAGTTCATTGTTTACATGCTGTAGTGCTGTGAGGTTATATTTGTGCTGTCATATATAGTTTGTGAACTTTCTGTAGAAATGAGTTCCCGGAAGTGTTTGAATAACCCAAACGTGTTCTGTTATATTTGTGGTAGCTACGTAATTGGTAAGCAAAGACAGGACATTAATAGTTTTGTGAGAAACGTGTAGGCCTATTACGCGTACTTCGGCACAAGGCTTGGTGATGAAGACAAAAGCTGGGCACCACACAAGCTATGTCGTACATGTGTTGAGGGACTGAGACTGTGGAAAAATGGTGCAAAAAAATCAATGCCTTTTGCAATCCCAATGGTTTGGAGGGAGCCACAAAATCATGTTAACGATTGCTATTTTTGTATGGTTAAAATTCAAGGTCATAACGCAAAAAGTAAGAAGGATATACAATATCCGAACATTCCTTCGGCCTTACGACCAGTTACGCATTGTAATTCTCTCCCTATCCCAGTTCCACCTCCCGTTCTTGAAGATGTGCCACTGGCGAGCAGCTCAGAAAATGAAAGCGATAATGCTGATGATTACAACCCGGAAGAAGATTCTGCACCAAAATTATTCAGTCAAAATGAAATTAATGATATTACTCGTGACTTGAACCTGACAAAAGATGCCGCCCAATTGCTTGGGTCAAGATTGAATGCAAAAAATCTTCTACTACCCGGAGTTACGTTCTCTTGGTATAGGTCCAGAGAGAAGGAATTAATGAAATTCTTTAAAGAAGAAGACTCTCTGGTTTATTGTTGTGATATTGAGGGTTTATTGAATTTCATTAACGTCACTTACAATCCAAGTGAGTGGAGGTTATTTATAGACTCGTCCAAAACTAGCCTCAAAGGTGCACTTTTACACAATGGAAATTTGTTGGTTCAGTACCCATTGCACATTCAGTTCATCTCAAGGAGACGTATGTAAATCTCAAAGCTCTGCTAAAATACGTGAATTATGAAAAACATTCTTGGAAAAATTGTGGGGATTTAAAAGTAGTAGGTATGTTACTTGGTCAACAATCCGGCTACACAAAAATGCCTTGTTTCATTTGTGAATGGGATAGTCGAGCCAGAGACAAACATTGAAAGAAGACAGACTGGCCCAAAAGAAAAACCCTCCAACCCGGTTCACAGAACATAATAAATGTACCACTTGTTTAACGAAGCAAGATACTATTACCTCCTCTGCACATCAAACTCGGATTAATGAAACAGTTCACTAAAGCTCTTCCAAAAGATGGTGACTGTTTCCAGTACTTGGTAACAAGATTTCCGAAAGTATCTTATGAGAAACTTAAAGAAGGGATCTTCGTGGGACCGCAGATAAGAAAGTTAATGAAAGACAATTTGTTTGAAAGTACAATGAATCCAGTGGAAAAAAGGGCCTGGGTTTCGTTTAAAGAAGTTGTTGTCAACTTTTTGGGTAACCACAAACATCCAGAGTACAAAACCATGGTTAAAAGAATGTTGCAGAGTTTCATGAAATTAGGATGTAACATGAGTGTAAAGCTTCACTTCCTACACTCACATGTTGACTTTTTCCCTGCGAACCTAGGCGATGTCAGTGAAGAACAAGGCGAACGTTTCCACCAGGATATCAAGGACATGGAAAAGAGATACCAGGGAAGGTGGAATGCCAACATGATGGCCGACTACTGTTTTATGCTAAAAAGAGACGGCACTGGTGAAGGGAGACAATCACGGAAGAGAAGTTTCAACCCACGTCAGAAAGATCTTAAAGCAGTGAATTCAGCGAAGAAGAGGAATTAAATTGTCATATATGTGTTGTGTTTTCGTAATAATTATAACATTTTTAAGTGAGTTTATACCAGTGTCTACTGCACCGCCATGTGTTGTGATTTTGTGCAGGATTAAAACATAAACACTTTTGAAATCACAATCAAATAATAATAATTTTCCCTGTTCACAAAATTCTATTTTTTAAAACTTCGAAATTGAATTGTATAAAAACCTTACGTGATACAGAAAAACTAAAACCAGATTTGAAATCAGCATGAAAAAATACTTTTAAAATCACCTTACAGTCTTAAAACATCGTACCAAAAGTTTTAAAATGTTGCATATTGTTATCTATCCACCATAGTATTCAAAACTTCCTTCTGAACGTCTAAACTCTTACTCCACATACCCCACCTTACAGACCTACAATACTATGATCCTGGAATATTTACAAGGATGCATCCCTGCCCAAGATGCTTGGGCTCAAGGATAGAATCGAAAATGCCATGCTGTTTCGTCTGAGCCTCGAGAGGGTATTTCTGAGAGACCCCATGGAGGAGGCCGACGTCTTATTGCTGCCCACGTGGCACACCCACAAAGTACGGGTCGCATTCACTCTTCCCACGGCCAGCAACCTATGCGACCCGGACAGCACGTTAAGACACTTCGAGCACCTAGGAAACTGGATTTTCCTGCTTAGCACTCGGATTTGAAAAATCAAAATTAAATTATGTTTGTTCATGATATCCGGGCTGTTTGGCCGTGGTCCATGGTTTATAACAAAACCAAACGTTTCGGCAGCTCCACTGGCTGTCATAATCAGTGGTATAAAAATCCTGCACGCCGGGTGTTTACGTACAGGCCCACAGTACTGTGGTATAGGCTAAAGCTGTCCTGCCATGCTACCTGTACTTATAAATTCAGCAAAAACCTGCCGAAACATTTGGTTTTGTTATAAACCATGGACCACGGCCAAACAGCCCGGATATCATGAACAATTCATCTGACACCGGCCGTGAAAGCCTGAGGAATAATTTAAATTATGTTTATTTATTTTGTGAGATATTTAACATAAATGTGGCTATGTTTTTAAATTAACTAACATTGTTCTCTGTTGTTACTGATGGGATCATCTCCCAGCGAGAACTGCGCTTACGAACAATATGCGAAAGTCTGACTCAAAGTCTAGTGTGACGATCGAGTACTTTATAAACAGCTTCGCTGAGGATACCTAACCACCAATAAACGAAACCAGGTAATTTTGCAACTCGTTACAGAGACGGTTCTTGCGAAAGTCAGGCACGTCAGTAGGACTGATTTTGAGCACGCAAGTTTCAATACCCACCATATCTTGTATTTTTTAAATTTACAATGAAGTAATAATTAATGAGTAATTCTTTTATTTCCATTATTAGTAACATAGAAAACATATATATTGCCATCTTTTATATTAATCATTATTCAAACGATATTATTATAGACATAGATTTTTTTCTTCTTTACACACTACTGAAGTGAAGCTAACGGATAATATTGATGTTATTAACGGAAAATCGTCTAACTTGTGTTTGTTGCGCAGTGCCGACTTGATCGCGGTAATTGTGATTGATGGCGTTGGTAGAAGAATCTAAATACAGTACACAAGAATTTAATTTAAAACAACACCATCACTCACCCACCCAGCTGGACGCTTTTTATTGAATCCTTGCGCCACGCATTGGCCTCGTGTTCCATCACTACGTGAAAAACACATTGGTATTTATTTACTTTCTCATAGTGTGTTAGTTTGTAGGTTAGTGCTGAGATTATTACAATTACTTTTGTAGGTACTTGATGCCGCCATATTGATTTTATCTATCATGACAACTTATAAATGAAACAAATTGCGTCCTGTGTTTTTAAGAAATAAATCTGAAAAGTGCCCAAAGGCTCTACAGGTCAGGTTTTGGTATGGTCCAGTTAAGGGTTATAATGCCTCTTTTTACTTATAGGCCTACATATTAGGACAGTATTTTTAAAGTGAGGAAAATACGGTTATGAAAAATATGTTTATTTTTAAACTGAGACAACAGTTACTCTCTAAGTCATTAAAAATTATTGAAGTTATTTAAAAATTCAAAGTTATTTAACAACTGGTTAAAAATCTTTGAGGGGCTTAGCCCTCCGTGGCCAACCTTAGATCCGCCTATCCTTGTGGATTAAGTTTCGTGATGTAAGGCTCGTATCTGCTTCCAACATTATTATCGCAGGGACAGGATATTATAGGCCTACAATCATTCATGTTATAGGAGTTTCTATACAAGTTTTCTTGTAACTGTATCTGTAATCTGCATTTTTTTCTGTCGCGATACCTTTCCGACACTAGCTTCCAGTATTTAAGCTTTCGGGCTGCATAAGTTGTCAAACGTGGGTTTCGCACCGACATGTGTTACTCCCTCATTCAAACAGTTTACTTCGACGGTCAAACTCTTGTCAGTTAGCAACTCTTCAGCGTTGTTAGTACGTTTCTGTGCATTAAAAAGACAGGCCTACACTGACATCAGAATGACGACGACACGACGAGTCGTCTTCATTGAAGATGATAAGTTCAGTTGCTGACTGCTAATTGTGGACTAGACATCTTCCTATCATTTTTCTAACGGGTAACCTGATAGACGTATACGGCCAGTAGGCCTGTCTCTGTTCTAAGAACACATTATCATACCAAAACGCTTAGCATGTAAACGTTCTGAGCGCGCCAGTTCTACGTTGTTGACAAGTTTCTGCACGTCACTTAAAAACCGGCTACATCGACTGCGGATGACGATGGAAGGATGGGTCGGCGCTTCATAGAACCGTGATAAACTGCGGTTGGTGAATATACTAATTGTCACCAACGTGGAGCCTCGTGGACTATAAACGATAACGTGATTTTACTGAATGTCCTATTTGTGTGGTTCGATTTGTACAGATGAAATAGTGAGACACGAAACGGTTCGCGTAACTCGTAGTGGTGGCAGGGAAGACAGTGCAGGAAGTGGGGTGTGAGATGACCAACCATGTGATACACCATCTATGCCGCTGTTCTGAACAGAAAATTGGTCCGAAACAACGCGTCAAAGCTACGCATGCGCAATGAGATCTTTTGACACAGCACAGCCAAGCAGTTGTTTCATATCTAATTATTTTAAATGTACACTGTGAAACGTAGCGAAATACGACAAATGACGGGACTTGAAGATTCAGCTCCGTTCGCCGAATGGAATGTCTCAGTTAGCAGCCGTTGGTGTGGGAATGCCTTAACATAGAGCCGATAAGTGAATGATCATAATACAACTTCAGTTATATCCGAAGATTTCTACAGTGTTTTGGTAAAATGTATTCTTTCTGTAGATATACCGCCTTAATTACATGTGGTCTTATTCTCCTGCCCACATTATAGTTTATGAAAGAGATCAATATGATCTCCTTTATAGATTTTTATATCTATAAAATAGGCCTATAATTTATAAAATATATTCGTTTTTTTAATCTACAGGTTACTTAAAGGCGACTTGGTTTTATAGATTCATCAAATTTACGTAGCCTATAAAAATAAAATAAATTTTTAAAGAATTTTGAAATTAAAAATGTAAGTTCCAGTAAACTTTTCGGCTGTTTTTTGAGTAGGATTCACTTTTAAATTTTAACTGAAATTTTAAACTGACTTTTTAAACTTTGAAAATTTTGTTTTGTAGACGTGTACATTTATAAAATTGTTTATAATGGCTGAAATTATTTGTAAGGAGGCGAATTCAGTAAACTTTCAGTATAAGTTTAGCACTTCATAAGCATTTCACTTGCATTTGAAATAAAATTTTTTCGGTTTTTAGATGTATATTTGAAGACGAGCTAATGTGTTAATGATTGACATGACTTAAGCAGCCTAATCCGTAGATTAAAAAAAAATGTAACTTATTTCTTATTAGGTGTTTGAAAAATATGTTTTTTTTTTAATGGCACTGTTTGGAAACAGAATTTTTTTATTAGCTAACTGTAAAATATAAAAAATTAATTTATAAACTGTTTCAGTTTCTTGGCAACCAGTTCCAAACTAACCCAATAAACAAACAACCTATACAATAAATTTTTTCCATTCACTACTACGAGGACATTCAATAAAATAATTGAAAGACATAAACTTTAAATGCGTGTTTTGTAACAGCCAGGGAAACACTTATACTGAAAGCTATTGTAGTTTCCAATAAGTTAAATTTTCTCTTAATTTGCTTTTTATATAAACGTATAGCAATTTTTTTAAACGTTACAGAAAAGATAACATAACAATTCAAACGCAGTAATTCGTAAGGCGAACTGGTACGAATGGAAATACGAAAATCTCTAATTTTAATAGTTTTCGTTTTAAAATGTAAGCTATAGGTGTATTCTTTAGAAAATAATTTTAGACACCATTTTTGTGCAAAATGTAATGACTTAGAGGATTTATTGATTTATAGATTTATGCGTTTACTTGATTGTGCAGCCATCAGCAATAATTAAAAAAGAAAAACTGTTTCTAAGATACTTTTCTATTCAAAAATTGGACTTAGGCCTACACTGTTAATTTTCTTGATTATTTAGGATTTTGTTAACGCGTAATATCGTATCGTTTTACAAGTCTAGACGTAAATAGAAATTCGTTTGGGAACAGACGTTTGCAATTTAACATAACCTTCCTGACACGTAATTTAATTGACAAACTTTTTATAGCTGTAGGACTACAAAGTGCGTCATTGCTCCATTCTTTGTTTCCCATAGTATTCTCGCAGCTTTGTCATAGCAGGTTATAAACGTAGAGGTTGTCAACGATAGAGAAGCGTATTCGCAGTGAAACATGAGAGTGGAATAGTGGGGGGAGTGGGTATACCTACCAATATTGTCGTGTACCCCTACATTTCTCCCTACCGGCGCAAATTGAGCTTCTCTAACGTTGACAATCTGTACACAATTGTTGCTACTAACGTGTTTCGTCTACAGAAAGCTCTGTACAGTGCGTTGAAACAAATAATAATAGTCTATTAAACATGTATTAGAGCAATTAATTTGAACTGAATGTTGTCTATACTGCTGTGTCTGTCAACAGTTTGCGCAAAGCCACTATTTGTTTAGTCTAATCAAACGGTGACTTCATTTGAAACGAATTTTGAGCGAAACACAAAAAATGGGAGGTATGTGTAGCACCCCGCCTTACTTCTAGTTTTTTTTTTACGTAGCTTTCACAAAAAC
Source organism: Magicicada septendecula (assembly GCA_034769895.1). NCBI lineage: Eukaryota > Metazoa > Arthropoda > Insecta > Hemiptera > Cicadidae > Magicicada > Magicicada septendecula. Next base: position 438,567,499 of record CM068369.1, on the reverse strand, counting down.
AGTATTATTTTAAAGGCATATTGGTTTCCATGTGTAATTTTAGTTTGCCTAACAACGTCAACTTTTGGCGTCACAGGCACATATCGGCGTTATATTAGGCCTATTATTAGAAACATTTATCGTAAAAAATATGACAATGAAACAAAATTGCAATCGTCAACAAACTATTTTATAACATACACAAATAAATTTTCCTGATTTCTGTTATCTAACTAAAATTATTGGCTTATGCGATATTCACTACATATCGATGCCAATAATCGCATAATCGGAATATCGAAAATGAGTGATTTGGGTACGATTATTAGGAGAGTACCAAAAACTCTTTATATTGTGTCATTTTATTGTTCTTTAAAGTAGGTTTCAATACTAGTTAGAATAAACAGTTATCCAATTAATTAGATAAGTACTAGTTAAGTAAGCACAATTAATTCTGTGTATCCATAGAAATATTATTAGGCGATAGGTGACAGTCCACGGCACGGCGATAGGTGGGTTATCTATACCACGTTTTCTTGAAACCCCCCCCCCCCCCCCACGAAATGAAAGTCTGTAGTCTATGTGGCCAAGAAGTCAGGGGATAGCGTGCTTAAATCCTCAGGCCTCGTGTTCATTAACGTGATGATTCAAGACACGCAGACTAGTAAACAATGCACGTTTAAGAATTCTACAAAGTCCAGTAAAACAATAACCGTAGTAATAAACGAAGAGGAAAACCCTGAGTCTGTAATACAGAAACTAAGGGCAAAGAATTGTAGGTATAGTGGGATATCTAGAATACCGGATCGGGTTCATACAAAAGAAAAAACAGTTTAAGACTAATCAACATTACTATCTTTAAAGTGGCTGAAATCAATCCCATTAGAGTAACCGGTAACAACGCAGTAAAAGTAAACGTTATTGAAACATTGTTTACAAGATAGACCCCTACTTATTGACTGAGTTGATTTTCCTATATTTCATGTTTCAAACGTACCCGCTAATTCTGTGAAATAAACCTGTTTCTATATTTAAAAAAGAGTCACTACTATATATAAGTTACATAGCTGAAAAAAGTAATCAGCTTAAAAATTAAGGGATTAACGAAATTCGTCAACTTTTTCGATCCTCTGGGGGGAGGCTCGGTCCCGTCCGCCCCCCCATAAATACGCCCCTGTGTACCTAAATAGATGCGTGTTAAATGGAAAATATTAACGATGTTAGATCGAAACGAAATAGTGTTGGCGAAGTGGGTTACCATTCCCACTTGTTCTCATAAGGTGAGAGAGCTAGAAAGGGTGGTTATGTAACCTCGCAACAAGTGTAAAGCCGTGATTATGATTGGCAAAGTACGTAAGAAAAATAGAAAAAATAAAATAAAATATAACGGGTATATAAATAGAAGGAAAACAATTGAAAATAATAAGTAAAATAAGAAAGTCGGACAATACAATACGATGATACATTTCAACCCGTTAAGTAGAGAATTATATCTATCAGTATTCTAGATAATCCAAGTAGAATATTCTTACAACGATAAAATTCTGCAAGCAACTGGCAAAAGCTTATAAACAATATTCTTTTAAGGCACACTTAGGCCTAATATCTTGAAGAGGGTGATCAAGGCTTTTATGTATAATTTTCTTATAGTACAGAAAGTTGATGTTGAACCAAAATAATTAATACAGAGTGGGACAAAAGTCGCCTGACAAAAAAACTTTTTTCATAACTTCTAGTATTGTAAGGTTTTGTAAGATTTTGTAATAATGAAAAGGCATTGATTACACTAAGGCCTATTTTTAATATATGTCTGTCGACGTTTTGACAAAGTTTACAATTTATTGTCAACATCAGGGCTCTGTGCAGGCAGTACAGAAATATTTAATACACACATAATGAGCCTAAGTGTGGAATTACTATACACAAATAAATTTAGTAGGTCTACGTGTAAAGCATTATATTATGGAATAATAATACATGTGTGATAGTTATTATTCTTTATGTAAGATGTACACACACATCACACATAGCCTATAACTCTCATTGTATGTATAGGTCTATTAATTATTTCTGTATTGTTTAAAATTGTGTCTATTATTTCTGTCACATATGTTTAAAAATTGTACCTACAGTAGTATCGGTCCATACCTCACAAAGTGTTTCGTCATTTAGTAATTCAGGGGCACTACTAACAAAAGTAAATTCTAGTGTCAACAATTATTGAAAGTTATGTAATTAGAAGTAAAAATGATTAAAACGTGTCTTTAAGAGAAGTCATGTAAAATATTTATGTTTGAGAAGGAATAAAAATTTACCAGTAAGTTTAAGATTAGTGTTTTATAGCGTAGGGGGCTGAGAGCAACAACGTAAATAATCAGTTTATTTGCTTTTCCGAAAACGGCAAAACGGCAAGTTGGAAGGAGACGACTCGAAGTAAAGAGTAGTACCAGACCATAACATACCTCAGCCACGTAATTGCTGTGTACTGGAAGTAGGGTTGCCAACTTTTTTTGAGGAAAATAACGTAACTTGTCTGTTGGAAGAGGAAAAAAAAGTATTTGTAAGAAAAAAAGTATTATTTAAATTTAAGTTTTTATTGCTTTAAATACATATTTTTTTGTGCTTTTAGCACAAGCTAACAATTTTTTGTTATCTTTGAGAGTTCGATAGCTAGTATTACAATCTAAATCTAGATTTAAATAAATAAATAACTCATTTTTTATTAAATTTATGGACGCTCTGTTTCTCTCTTCTCGCCACTTTACATTCATCACCGAGAAAACTCTTTCAGTGAAAGCTGAGGTTGCGGGAACAGAGAGCAGATAAGAAATAATTTTTTTTATATTTGGTAAGTTATCACACGCATTCTTAAGTATATATTGCCACTTTTCAGCAGTATTTTTTTCTGAAAATTCTTTGTCATTATTTGTTGATTGTCTTTGGATTTCTTTAAGTCTTATTGACTCGGAATATAAATCATCCATTTTAATGTTTAATTTTTTTTGTAACTCTACCTTTTCAATTACGTTTTCAAGATGTTCAAATTCAACCTCATTTTTTAAAGATATGCTATTAAGTATCAAAAGCTAGTTATTCTCACTAAAATCAAACCATTTTTCTAAATAATTTAAACTCATATCAATAAAGAGCGAAAAATTACTGATAATTGTATTGAACATTTTGGGCGATGACTGTTTAATCCTTTTTAATCTCGTTTTTGATTCATAACCAGATTAAATGTAATTATCGATATTTGTTTGTACTAATTCCTTGTTTAAATTATCCATAATATTATACACATCCAATATAGTTACACAGTTTCCTTCCAGACGGTTTATTGTTTTATTAAAAATATTCAGCATGTGGCTTGTAAAGTGTAAGTAAATTTCAACGACTTCATGATCCTGTTCATCACTTAGCTTTAATAAATTTTGTATAATTATTGGACAATCATCACCTAAACTTTCAAAATAATTACATATTGGCATCCAATTGAGTAAAAGTGTATCAATGGCTGGAAGTAAAGATAACCAACGAGTGCCAATATGACGTTTAATTTCATGAAATTCGCCATCAACCATAGAGACAACATTTTTTAATTCTTCTCTCCTACAAGCTGATATAGAAAAACGACTAAATTTTTAAAACAACATTTTCTATGTCACAAGTCAAGTAACCCATGGCATATTTCACAGTATTATGGACAATATGAGAATGACAGTTGCCTTTTATTAGGTTTGGCACTTCTTTTTGCATATTCGTATACAATGACTGGTTAATTCCAAAATTAGCATTGCAATTGTCTGCATTGAGTCCAGATACTCGGTAGAATGTAAGGTTGTGGGAATCTATGGACTTCTTAATTGCTGCAAACATACCATCAGCAGATTCATCTGAATTTTCATATAAATCTAATAACCTATTTTGGATCCCATTATTGACTGAAAAATATTGCACTACCAAAGGGAACAATTTAATATTTTTTTTTATTTGAAGCATCTGTCTGAAGACAGTAAAATACATCTTCATTATTTAAATCATTTATGACACCTTCCACAGCATTGGTCCTAATACGTCTGTCACTAAAGCTTCCATTTTTGTTCTGGCTAAGCGAATCTTAGTGGCCACCTTGGAATCTGCATATAATATTCTGCTTAATTTATTTGTGCAATCCATACTATTGTATGAAAGATTATGCTTGACAGTGTGAAAAGTTAATGCTAGCTCAGCTGCTGTAATATTGTTGTCATCACTAGATCCTGGACACCCTGACGAAGTAGGCCTATTTGAAGTAAGAAAATTTTGTAACGCACCGGATGTTTTCTTCATTTCAGCTTTTAATTTGTGCCTTTTTGTATCTTGATACTGCTTTATCTGAGAACAGAAAGAAAAGACTACCACCACCAGACCAAACCATCACCATTTTCAGTAGGGTCACAAATTCTTCAATTGAAATATTTACAATTAAAAATTAAATGTTGAATTCATAATTGAAAAAGTTTGGATTAAAAATTGAAAACTAAATTTTTAATTCAAATACTTGAGATTGAAAATTTTAATTTTAATTCAGACAATTAGGATACAAAGTTAAAAATTTAATTAAAACTTAATTCAAAAACTCGGGATTAAAAAATTAAAATTAATTTCCAATGCACATACTCAGAATTAAAAAATAAAAAATTAATTTTTAATTCACATGAACAGGATTGATTTTTGACTGCGACGTTCACAAGTATTAACAGTAAAATTATTTGAAATTATAATGACTAGGCTTAAAAATAAATTTTAACTGGGTTAATCGGTATTAAAAAGGAAAAAAATTATTTTTAATTTGAATAATTAAGACAAAGAAGTGAAAAGCACTTGTAAACAAAAAAAAAAAAAATTACACGATAATTAGAGCAATATCCGAGTACTAAGAAATTCAACTCTGAAAAAAAATTTTAAACACAAAAATTTGTTTATCTATAGTATAAAGAGCATTTATGGAAATGTTAAACTGTTTAGAATTCGAAATGAATGATTTTTTTACTTAATTTTTAATTGAAAGTTGACGAATTAAAAATTAAAAAGTAATTTTTCAATCCGGAATTCGGGATTAAAAATTTCCAATTTAATTTTCAATTGACAGATAAAGGATTAAAATTTGAAAAATAATTTTTAATCCGGTTTCTGGGATTAAAAATTTTGTATTTAATTACTAATTGAAAGTTATGGGATTGAAAATTACAAAACTTATTTTTCAATCCGGTTTTCAGGATTAAAAATGTTTAATTCAATTCTTATTTCAAAGATATTGGATTAAAAAATAGCAAATGGCTTCTTGAGGGGCCTGGAACGGTAAAAAAAATCTGTCGAAAAGCGAGTAATTTTTGCGACATAAATTCTCCGAATTAGTCAACTGATATGTAATAAAACTTACATAAAAATAATTATTCTTGTTGTTAAAAGCTTATATTGTAATTTCAGCTTGATACTCGTACGAGAAGTATTTTAAATTAATTTTAAAATCTCGAGATATTATGACAGCACGTGAGCTGTCAAAACAATCGACATTTGAAAAAAAAATGTCGTGATATCTCCAGACTTTAAAAATTAATTTAGAATATTTCTCATACCGATATCAAGCTCAGAAGACTATATTAACTTGTGACAACAAGAACAATTATTTTCATGTAAGTTTTATTACATAAAAGTTGATTAATTCGGAGAATTTATGGCGCAAAAATTCCCCGCTTTTTGACAGATTTTTTTACCGCTCGAGGGTCCTTAATCCTGTTTTTTGAATTAAAAATTCTCAATTCAATTTTTAATTAAAACATATGGGGTTAAAAATTTTAAAAATTCTATTTTAATCCGATATACAGGATTAAAAATTCAAATTCAAGTTTTAATCGAAAGATATAGGATTAAAAATTAAAAAGTTATCTTCAATTCGTTCTATTGGGATTAAAAAATATAAAAAAATTTTAATTTGAGCAATAATTCAATGCTGAATTTAATGCACTATTTGCAAGTTGCAACCCTGATTTTCAGTATAACCAAACAACACGATACACAATACACAACACAACACAACAGTATTTATTAACTCACTTACCTGTCCAATACCAGCTGATCCAATTGTAAAATTCACGGCGCAGAGAATACATTTCGCTGAATTTTTATTTTGAGGATCACTTTAAATCCAGTCATATTGATTTTCCCACTCGATTTTATATTTTTGTAGTTGTTTTGATTTTATTAATTTCGCTTTCTTGGGAGTTACTGGCGTATAACTATCAGAATCCGAATTACTTGCCATTTTAAGCAATGCAAAAGAAGTTATGTATACTTCTCAACTCTAACCTTTCTTCAAACAAACACACAAGGATCACAACAACGTAAATAATGATCTAGAAAGGAAACCGATATGGACTGCCATCTGCCGTTTCGTTAAATAATAAATAATCATTGTTAATCGTGTGTGTTCCGTTTTGTTTTATCTTAGGCATCGATAAATCGTTCGGAAATTACGTATGAGAGTGTTTCGTTTCGTGCATTACAGTAAAGACTCAAAATAAAAAGTATTTACGCATACTTTATTTTTATGCAAAAGTATAAAGTATATTCACCAAAAATAAAGTAGGATACGTTATCATAAAGTATGGTTGGCAACCCTAACTGGAAGCCATGTACTCGTTAGGAGAGGGTGTTTCCTCCTCGACGTCAAATTTTTCGTTTCTAAAAAAAAAATTATGCAATTTGTACGACGAAGCGTGATAACCTGATTCGCAAAAACCATACCACAAATGAAAACGAAACAGTCTTTGAAAATTTGATAAAAAATTAGCAGTGTGCATTTTAATTAAAAATTTTATACTTCAGGACACAATTTTTTATTCGTAAAACATTGTTGGGATTTATTACGATAATTTTTTTATTTCTGTTTTTGTCGGATTTATCACCGACTAGGTGAAACGTGTTGCGTTAAATTTGTTCACCGTCTCTAAAACAGTTTTACAAATATTAATATGTAGCCATTAATCAGGGATGAAAATAAACGTAGGCCGTCTGTTTGTTAAACTGGACGAAGAAAGACGCCGCTTGTATTATTTATAGGGCTGTAAGACCAGATGTGCAAACCACCGGAGAGAGACCCGTTTCACAGTTGAATATTGGCTCAAATGAAGCGTACGTACGTAGGAGTGTGGCGCCTAATTAGGAATGATGGCGCCGCAGGAATGACAATTAGCACACGTGTTTGGAATCGGATTGTCGACGCGGAAATGCTTGTTAGTTAATTAAGCAAAGTGATTCATTTACTTCCTGCGCCGAGGTTGGGTTAGTTTTCATTTATTTTGTACGCTCATACTACATACACACCCACACCACCCGTGTTTAAAGTACCTAAAAAATATAGTAGGCAATGGTGCGCTTGATTCTTGGCATTAGGATTACTAAAATAAGATTATAAGAAGCCGTAATGTATCATAATCATACGATGTTTGTGATTAATTATTAATTAACTAATTTATTTCTTTGTCAGTTAATGCAACTCTCTGTAAACGGTGAATATTGTACGCCTTTACGTTTATGATGGTGAGGGACAAAATAACCAACAACCTTTTAGTTTTATGCTCATTTATTTTATAGTTACGTCACTTCAGATAACAGTCGGCTGGATACAAATCGTATGCTGCTTAGAATCTATAATCCATTAATCGTCTTAGAAATTTATAGATGGCATACACAGGTTAAGTCTCGACCACACAGATTACATACAGTTGGTTGCTGACACAATTCTGTGCGTCATGAATACGTCCATCTGCTCATCGAGACTGACAGTTACACCTCTTATATGCAATGTGTGCCTTTAGTCAATTTTTTGACTTTAGCTAATAAATAATTTATCTAACTCATTACAAATAATTTATTATTTATGAATATTATCCAGATAACTCTGTGTTTGACAAAAAAACCGATAAGCGGTTTTTTTTTACAACCTCTTCTTCAACATCAGTAAAGTGTTAAATCGTACCACTTGTGCACTTCATTGCCAACAATCTCTGGCGCCAGTCTTCACGTGAATTTCTGTGTTTTGCGGTTCTTTTTATCTTGGTTCATGTTTTATAACGTAAATTTTAATTGTCGTCGGAAAATAATTTATATAGGTTTACGAACACAGTAGGCATATATGTGACTTCTTTTTTACACTGCAAAGAGTAGGCCTATAGATTGCTAAACATGTTTCGACATCCATCTCATTGCCGGACGCCCCTCAGCTCTTCTTACTGTATCTCTTGCTGCAACCCTTATCGACCTATTTCCTCTGCTCTTTATTTGTGGCGAACACAGTATCACACTTTTCCCGCTCACCTGTTCTCGTATCTCTCATTTTACTGTTAAATTATATGCCTACTGTGAGTTTACAGCAAAGCTTGCAGACCTTTCCACCTGTGTTATTAACTTTTAAGTTGATACGCGGTCTCCAGAAAGACAGATTTTTATTTTATAAACCTTTCTACAGGTGTATCTGTAGCCTTACACATCATTTTCCTTGCTTCGTTTATGATCTCAGTAGTAACTACTATTCTGAAAAAATCAAAGTTACTTGACTGTATCAGCATTGTGATGTTGCAACCGCCGTGTGTAACCGTAGAATTTGACGTTTCTTTAAATCAATCAATGTTATTTTATTTAATACTATTTCTTTTAGTGAAGTTCTCACAAGAGAGCGAATGATGACGAAGTCTTTCGTTTATAATAATTGTGATGACATGATCTGATCATTGGCAGTAAATTAATTAATTTTTTAGATTAATATAGTTTTATACAGTTTCTAATCTAGTTACATATTTCGTAGGCGTGTGAAGAGAGAAGAATCGAGCGTACTGATGACGAAATGCAGAAATTAAACACGTGTTTTACAACAAGAAAGTTACTTGACGAGAAATTTCATTTGTTTCTGTAGCATATGTGCAGATAACATGGTATATGTAGTATACCAGCAGAATCCAGATTAAGTTATCAATTACACTCTGAGCTTATAGGCTTATATGACTCCTGGTAATTATTACAGTCAGATTTTCTGAAACTCTTCTATTTAGTTTCACGCCACGCCACAACGTTATTTGATGATTCAAATAAAATAGCTACCGACCACATGTAACATGTAACTTAATAGCAGTGTTTTAGTGAAAAATTCTGAAGTGTATCTGAATAAAGAATCGAGATAACTCTGTAGTATTAACTGGGCATGGATTTAGGAGTACATAAATATAATGGGGTAAACTACTAGCACAAAAATATGTAAAAAAGATTTGTTCAAATAATGCCGTTTGTAAGCAATCGATATATTAATTTAGAAGATGTCTCATACACACTCTGACATCTGAGAAGTAGACTACATACGCATTAGAGTTAACCTAGTATTCGTTCTTCGTACATAAAATCTACGCGAAATCAATTAGGCTAAAGCTCGAATGTCATAGTTTTGGCCGAGGCAGTACTAAAGACAAAGATTAAGCAGAACTTTAATTTTAATTTCAGTTACAACGTTTAAATGTAAATTATAACGAGTGGGTTAAAAAAATAACACACACAGAAGCAACTGTGAAAACGTTCCGACAAAAGAATAAATTTACTAATTTTTTTCTACAAGCTCAGGTTGAACAAGTTAATGCCCGTTTTCGTAAGGAGCGATTTTATCGACTGTTTTCCCGTTCATTGTCTCGATTTTCTTTAATTAAAATACATTTGCCGTTACTTTAAACCGACAACCGGAAAAGATTGCATGTTGTGTCTGGTAATGCTCAGGGCAGGGTAGTTCTGTCGGTGGGGGTGGGGGAGTATACATCAACCTGTCGCTACATTACAGCCGGTTTGTTTGTACGACTGTAGTTTCTGTTGACAGGGATGAACCATGCTCTCTCTATTCTGTCTACACCTCCCGTAAACAAGTATTTATTACAGACAATCAGTTTTTGTTATTTCCTACAACGATTCTCTCCTATCTCCCCTTATCTTTTTTACAGCCGAATAAACTGTATTATACGACCAAGTATCAACAACTTATGTTAGGTCAAAAAACGCAAACGCACTAACAAAGTTGTAACGTAGACTATACGGTACGTATATGAAATGATTTTGAAATCAAATCTTTACGCATGACTTGTAGGCTCAGAAAAAAATTGTTTAAATTAAATGTTTAGATAGTTAACGAGTGCGAACTGATAAAATTAATTTGTGTTACGCGATATTTCTAGTTGAACTGAACTGGCTTACTGGAGTAAACGTATGAAATGATTCCAATAAGATAGACATTGTTTTCATAAAATTTTGTGGATTAGGTTTATTGTGAAATCAGCTAACCCATTTATTTATGTTCATTATGATATCAGTGAAGACAGGGAACTTTTTAAAATTTAAACTTCAGAATCGTGTGAATATTCGGCAAAAATATAATAGCAGGTAGGGTGAATGAATATGTCATACTGACATAAAAGAAGCAAATAAGCTGTTACGTTCTTGAAGTTTTTAAGCGTTGAATATGAAATAACGAAATCACAAGTTGATTTTAAAATTAATTTATTGGCTACAAGCTGTCAAACTTATATTAGAGCTCCACAGACATCTTCAAACTCGAGTGGCAACTGTCATTGTGATATTATTGAACACATTTTCATATGTCCTTGTGTGTGTGTTTAAAATTTTGTATACCGGTAACGTGTTTATTTCATAGAGTGAAGTAAAATGCACTGGCAGGGGGAAATACAAGTTTGGGCCGTAGGAGTTGTTCAACTTTTTTCTGCAGATTTAATTTTTATTTCGTGCTGTAACTTATCAAATGGCCTAGTTTGTAAATTGCGTACTATTACTATTATATTAGTAAACGTTATTTTACTATTATTTAAACTTTGTAACCTCAAAAGCAGGTGATAATCTTTTTCTATTGGTGACACTTTGTGGTAGTCGTGCCTAGACTGGAAGTACATCCACTTCCATTTCCAGTTTATAAAATGAATGTACTTACATTTATGTGTCTTATATGTTATAGTATGGAGTGTGGTACGCAGATACATTATTTCATGATGTGTGAAAGTGAAATTCTGTAGAAACAGAACATTTTCTGCGTGTCTGAATAAATGTAGTATGCGAGATGAGTGCTCAGGACTTGAACGCCAAAGATCTTACAAATTCAAGGCAACTAAAACTGAGTACGTTTACAATGTTTGTAATACACTTTTAAATAGGCCTTAATAAAAGTTCACGTTACTATTATACATACTACACTCGGCCTACGAGCATGTGAAAAGTAAGAGTTTATCAAGCTAATTTACCCAATGACAATATTAATATTTATAACATACTAATTATCAGCAACAGAATGTAACAATTACTTTAGTGTACCGACTCTTAAAAATTATCCCAGGGCGCCAGTAATAAATAAACACAATTTGACTGTTATTAATTAAGTTTTTAATAACTAATTTGTATTTACATATTACAAAATTTGTAGATCATTACCTTTAATAAGTTTGCTATAAAATTTGTTTGTGCTTATTTCTTGGCTATGAATTCTTTGACTAATTGAGTCACCAAGTATGAGTTACATACATTTAAATTTAATAGACAATAGTACAATAAGTGTTCATTTTATTATTTACTTGCATGTTGAATCCACTCTGCGCCGCGATGTAATCAATTCTACACGTTCCAGGCGGGTAGCCGACGTTAATCGTTGAGCCCTTATCCTTGTTAGTTTTGCACTAATTGATACACTTGTTTCACAGGTATTAAACACCATTCACTTTGACAACTTAGTGATAACTACACATGTGCCGTATGCTAATACACTTGTTGAATACACAGTATATTCTTTTACAAAGCTAAGTGCGTCTAACACCAGATTAATAACTGCTTATTGATCGACCGTCCCGCACCATGACGTTGACACATTTAAATCGCAATGTATTTCGATTTAACGATTGATGCTATGTTAAGTAAAACTTGGATATGTTACCCGATTTTAACTTATCTTCTCTAATTTCTCTGCACGTTATTCTTGTAAACGATTATTAAATGTTTATAATATGTAGCTTTCACAATACTTAATATCGCGTTACCGTGACTGACTTACGTGGCGATTGAAATATACTTAACCAAATTACTGAGAAATTATTATTGCAACTAATACGAGTCTAATATCTGTAATCTCTCCGTTGACTGCCCTAACTTCTTACACTCCGTATTTTTATATTTCGCTAAAACTACCCTCACTCAATATCGACAAACTACACGCCTATTGGTCTGACTTACCGCTAAATTCAAAACTACCCAATCTGTTTAACGGAACAGCCCGCGCAAAAAATGACGCTATCCGCTATTCGTCCACAAAATGCGCGTGAACACGTGGTATGAAACTCGCGTCACCTTCCATTTCACATATACGCTCTCTTTTGTTAGGTGCACTTAACTTTTACAACCTTAGTAAATGTTTCTTACACCCAAGCAAACAATACAGTTTTATGACGGTCCGACCCGTCCGTGACAAAATATAAATTCTTGGCCGACTTACTGGCGTCAACGCAAGGTCGTCTTTTGAATATCTATCGCTCTTTACTACATAATTTAATGTTTTCTTACTTCTAAAGAAAACCACCGCTTTCTATAAATTTATCTTTCTTCCTGTGTACCATATGACTTTGTCCCCGTAAAATTGTTAAGAATACAATTTTCCGTGATATGTTGATAATCTGATATGCCATCTCAAGTAATCAAAACGAGTTAATTATTTGAGATCATATTTGAGATCGCACTACTAACCTGCGTTTGAATTCAGGAAGAAGATGTTGCAAAGATTTTTCTAAGAAACGATGTAATTGGGGTATCAGATTACGATTTATAGGCCTGCACGGCCAGCGTTTAAGATTATAAGCCAAGAATTTACAGTAGGAAATCATATTATTAAGCACGCCATACCCAAGAACGTAATCAGAATTTTATTTTGGGGGGGGCGGAGGTGTGGAACAAAGGCCGGGACAACCATTCCGGAAGGGGGAAACAAAGTAAATCATTAATATCCTTAAAGTAGGAGTTAAAGTATAAGGTAATCTTATAATTGTGGAAATAATTTATAAAATAAAAAACATATTTACTGTTGATTTCGTATTTATCAATGCAAATTTTAAAAATAAATATGAATACTCAAATCTGAATTTGTGAAATTCATATGAATTTTCGATGTAATATTCCGAGACATTAAACAAATTTTACGAATCATATTGTATTATGAATTTATTTTTAGTTGTGATTTAAACTACAAAAACTAAAGCTCGCATACTTTCGAAATTTGATTGCTTGCAAACAATGTTTATGATGACGCTCATGGCGCTTTACAAAATAACAAACGGAAACGCATATTACATATGGGTGATTGTCCTGAATCCTATTTTTCTACGAGTAACAATGGTTGTTTAAACTGAGCGGTTATATATTCTTTATTGTTTTATACGATTTTATTATAGAATTTTATGTTGAATATTGTCTCCAACATGAAGTATATCCGATACCTTTCGGCATTTTGAAATTTCCGGAACGTCTGGACCCCTCGGAACCTCCCCCTGAATAAGTCCGGCCATAGCTCGCCATGGTGGTCCGTAAATTGATTAGGATAAAGCAGAGTACTCAGGTTTATTATCTCCCCGTCGATAACTTACCCGATTACTGAGTTCTGAACTCGGTGGAGGTTCTTTGGACGACACTGTACGGTACGGTTGGTAAGTTGGCTTTCATACGTACTGGTCTAGACAGCATCATAGTCAATCAGGAGACACTCGAACGTTTAGCCATACCGGTCTATGATCTCACAGTATGCTAGATCGTGACTACTGTGAGATCATGGACCATTTAGCCACACGGCCCAAAACCTTCTCTCCTTACCCTGTGTACTAAACATAAAACAAAGACTTTTGAAACCTCTAATAATACTCATTAGCTGTTTGTGTGAAATTATGTGCCAGGTATTTAAAATCGCCACGTCTAATCTAAATACCTGTTTCTTTTTGTTTATCTCAGTAAATTATAGTCGGGACAGGATGACAATTTAACATCATTAAAAAATTCACAACTTATTTTTGAGCTTTCGAGCTTTGTAGGATCAACTTTTAGATTAGACCAACTATCAGAAACGTTGTTTTAGGTTTACGTTATAGTTAGATTACGCACTTTTGTTGTCTCTTTTTCCAGTACTTATTAGAGAATATTTTATACCGAAGCGTCCATCTAATACTGGAATTTTACTAGGCCTATACAACTTAAAAATTATAATACTTATTCTAGTAATAATACTAAAATAACTGACTTTATTAGTTAAATTGATACAGTAATAGAATCTGTTCGTATTTTCTGTAAGTACAGTCAATTGTAAAAACAAAAAGATTTCAAGATCAAGATTTTAGACTACTTAGTACTTCATGGTAACTTCTTATCTTTCCGATTTTTAGCTAATATCGAACTAAAGCTTCTACTTATATCAGTTATATAGACGAGCGCGCGGACACACACAATATTTGATACGCATATGTGTAGGTAGACGCGCGTGCGTGCATAGCTTATCTTGTAAGGTGCAACATTGAGAAACGCTACATTTGAAACAAGAAACTGGCGTTGTAAAGGTTCTTTTTTCTTAGCGGTGGAAACGATTATTGTTCGAACGAGAAATAAGTGGAACAGTTCGAATGATTGGAACAGTGGTCTAGGAAGTCTGCATAAATATGGTGGAACAATCAGCATCTCAACTTTCAGTAAAATAAAGAATTTAATAATGGAAATTTTTACAATAATGTCTATAGATTACATATATTTATAGCTTACATATATAATAATAATAACAGAGAAATGTGTACAGTTGGCGTTAAACGGTTTCTTGTTTCAGTTCAAGCGCCCACACGTGTTGCGGCCACCCTGTCCGTCCTTTGGCTTTCCTTATGTCCATCTCCGCCTGAAACACAAAACAAAAATGTTGAACGAAAGATTCTACAGGACTTTTTTCGCGTCTAAAACACGTTAAACATTTCTGCGTTAAATTCTATTAAAACGGAATATTCTCATTGAAGAAACATTATTTTACCCCTACGATGTCAACAGAGAAAACGAATAATGATCAATCAATGAACAATGAAGTGTGTACGTCTCCAAGTAAATATTTCCAATACAGAAGGGTAATCTTATGTGTCTACATCAATGTAGACTCTACATTCCTAACCAAAATTCAAGGTCACGAATCCCTTAGTGAGGCGAATTTTTACTGTCTCTTGTATGGCACTCCTTAAGTGTATTGGCACTTCAACCTATAATTGGGTTAAGAGTATTGTATATGTTCCATTGCCTAACAACTTTGTTCAGGACGATTATCCATTGCTCACTATTGTGACCGTCCATTTCATGGTTCGAAGAAACATCTATCCGTCGGGCGTGATAAGCCTATAGCCTTTTTTAAATTAATAAACTGTTACTAGTAGACTGCAGATTCTTTCACAAAGACACAACTTATAGCACGCTTCTGTTTTAGTGACTCCCGATAACCGCTCACGACCCAGTTAACTCATCATCGGAGAGAATTTTATTTCCATCTGATCAGGTGAGCTAAATCGGTCGGGAGTTACTAAAATAGAGGTTATATTATTATTAATAATACAACTTTTTACAAGAATATATTTTATTTTGTAAATTATAGTGTTTCAATAGCATTCAGCTATCATCATCAGATATAATTAATTAATTTAATTTTTAAAACAATTAATCAAACATGACTTTAATCACTTCGTTAAAGTAATGTCTGAACTTTGGCTTCGGTTGAATGCAATAATATTGTTTTATTGCTTTATGTTCCTTACGCAAAATATAGATAGACAATGCAATATAAACGATTTACTTTTATACAATAAGCAATAAATATCAATTACATAATATGTTTACTATGTGTTCGAAAAGTAGTAGTGTGCCAGCTAGCAAGGAACAGTCATTAGGTGCTATCCGGTTCTTCATATTTAGCCGATTTACGTGTACGAACCACTGCACTGCGACTTTTCGAAGACCTCATTCTTTGTAACAACAGATATGTTCAATTTACTGTTTTTATCTGAGTATCATCACTCATATTTTCCCCATCATTAACTTCTCTCTTATCTACCATGCTTCGAAGGTGGGAGCTGAAAAGGAACGTTCAAAGAAGCCTACAGTGCAAGGAAAGTCAGTATGAGCTTAGTAAGCTTGTACACTTCACTCAAAGCATAAGAGGGATTCATTTTCACTCATAAAACTATGGAATTTGTTTTCCACTCATAAAATTATGGATGTTTTCCATATAATTCTGGAGACAAGTAAAACATTTAATTCTATTTTCAACCCAATGTAATTAAAAAGAGTTCCGTAGAGAGATAAACTCTTAGTCAGAAATGAGTCCGAAAATTTTGTTTTATCATTTTTAAATTTTTGGTAATACAGTCGCTAAAGATATTCCAGTTGTTCTAATAAAAAAAACCCACAATCAGTTTGATAAATTATGCAATAAATCGTTTCCATATAGGCCTATATACACCACTAATTCATTTATTATTCTTTCTCTTTAGGGAAGCGTTGTTTAGATTTTTGTTGGGTCTCATACTTCTGTGCTAAAGCATTAGCCGATATTGATGGAGATAATTGTTCTCTGTCATTTCGTCTCTTAATTTATGCTACAGTATAACATGTCATCATCCTTTTTTGCAGAAAATTGTAAAATACGTCAGAATAACTGAACATACTGAAAATAATTCCAACGGAAATAGTGTCTCAAGTGCATTAAGAAATGCCAGGAAGCTATAAGATTTTATTACCGCGTCGCTATCTCAGTTGTCGGGATGTCCTATAACGCTTACGAAGAACTTTCAACGCTGACATCTATATTCTTTTGTATGGGAAGTTCTAGATGTATAATTTTATGTGGTTGACAAAAGTGTCGGTAGTCTATTCCGCACAGATTTTTAAAATTCTGGGGAAGATTCTAGAAATGAACCCTTGACAGGTTCTGAGAATTGTTTTTGAAATTCTTTTAGAAGGTTTAGAAAAAACAGGCAAAAAGGTTATTCACGTTTAGAAAAAAATATTTTACTCTCTGACTGTAGATAAACTCTGTTGTAGAACAAGATTTAAAGCATAAGCGTAACAGTGTGTGAAGACAAGTTTCGGACATGATGCAAGAACTTTGGCCTGTACCACTCACATAATTGCTCATAAACGAGGTTCCATCATAAGTTTCTCCTAATAAATTATCTGAAATTCTGAAGTCATTAATCACATGTTTTACAAGAGAAAATAAACCATCGGAAGTCCAATAAACACTAACATCTGTAAACCCTAAATATATTTGCTTTCATATAGGCATATATATGCCTATATCTGTAGGTAGTTGAAAGTTACACTGAATATCAGATGTTTCATCATCATTTATTGAAACAAATGTAGCAATTTAATTTCTCCACTTATTTTGTTTGTTATTTTGAGACATAATAAACAGTGCATTATTCAGTCTTCTTCAATTCAAGAATTTAATGGATGTCGTCTTCTTCAATTCCCTTACTCTGTCCATCGCCAATCTTCTAGGTTTTACTTTGATTGAATGCTTTCGTTTTTAATATAGCCTACACGTATTTACCAAAAGCTATCCAATTTAATATTGTATGTATAATTCACACAAATGTAGCCTACTACAAATACTGAACGATTTAATTTTTCGTCTTCATCCTAAATTATTAGATGTTAGTCTGCTTAAACTATTGTATTGCTTTCCATACCCACGTTGTCTCAACACACATTTACTGACTTCCGTTCTTCCCAGAAGTTGTTAATTACTTTTATTACACGTTCATGTCTTACGTCCGGAATTTCTATCTGATCCGGCTGTCCACAGAAAATTCCTATGGCTATCAAAAAGCCATGCTTGTCGAAAGAGAAGAGTTGATCAGATTGTACCAATGGAAAAGACAGAAATAGACATAGAATGTAAGATAATAGAGGGAATCACTTTGCCTACAGTCAGGCCAGTTTACGTCAAGTCCCCAGCATTTGATGGAAGAACTCACTGGGCAACATATCTTCGGCAATTTGAAGTCGCTGCGTGCTCAAATCATTGGACGGAGAAAGAGAAAGCAAGTTTGCTCGTTCTCGCTTTAAAATTTAAAAGGACCTGCGGCAGAGCTACTACAGAAAGTGTCATCAGATATCTAGAGCGCCTATGCTGAGTTGATAAAAGATCTAGAATTACGGTGTGGTGATAAACATTTGCGCGATGTGGACTACGCTCAATTGAGCGTTCCGGGGAGAGTCTTCTGAAGTTTGAAGCAAGTATCGACCGACTAATTAATTAGAAAGCACCAGAGGATTTTCGAATAAAGTTTGCACGCTCTGGATAATTCGAGATACCCCTTCCACACATTTCTCGACTGCCGATTATATGCTCATCCAGGTCCGCTGTGTCACTACAATGTAAGGCGGCCGAGGTATAAGTAATGGATTTCGAAGATGCCAAGTTCGGTTACACCTGGCAATATTACTAGTGCGGCCCACAGTTATAGGTGCGGTTATTGTGTTAATTAGTGGAAAACTGTAATTTCTAATGTAAAACCTCACACCTTCCGTTTCTTACATGTTTTCCAATTTTTCATGACTTTCACGTGCCACGGATGTGATTTAATATGCAGCAGTATTTAGTTATTTCAGACGCAGTAGTATTTTTAAAAGTAACGGCGTTTCTTTCACTTTAGTATTATATTTTTTTGTATGTGGATATTTTATTATGCTTTATAATCAGCAGGCTGCTCTTCCTGTCCACAATACATTGCTAATTCAGTAATTCTCGTGCTAGATGGACGGGTAATTGTATGTTACATCGGGTTGTGCAACATGTTCGGAAACGAACGATGGATACGTTCTAACAGCTAAGAGTGACGGCGACGTTAGAGTTTAAATCGACGAAGAACACAAAACCCATCACACGCGCGCGCGCGTCTGACATATGTCTGTTGATTGTGTATTTGATATATTTGTTTGTGTGCGTCCACGCACAAGAGGGTGTTATACTTTTAGCAACCAAAAGATCACAGAGGTCTACTGGAGTGGCTTAAGATAGCACTAAAAACATTTTCTAAAATATAAACAGGTTTTCTATAATTTCAATCGGGTTAACAACCTAGAGTTTTACGCATCATAAAAAAAAAAAAAATATAATTGGACTAGTAGTCTGAATGAATCTAAGCGTATTTACTTTCTAAACAAATTCTCAGAAAATCTGTGTAAAGGAAACGTGTGTGCTCTGTAAAACGATACGGTTAAAATCGTGACATAAAAAAAACACTCAGGTACAGCTCGAAGAAAATATGTTTACAGCAAGTAAGCATATTAACAAATTAAATGATCTTGTAAAAAGTAAACAAAAATGTTATAAAAACGCAGTAAAAATACACATCATCAGTTACTGCTGAATGTTTAAACTAGGCTGAAACAATAAACAAATATGTATAGACCCGTTATTGCAGTGAAAACACCACATGGCCCCTGCCTTCCTGTTCCCTCTACCTCTGCCTCTGTCTCTCTCGCGCCCGTTTCTGTTCGCATCTATTTAGATATTTAATTATAGTTCTCCTCATTTTTTTTAAATCTTCTCGTTCGTTCACCTGATTTTCATATGTGGGTATTCTTTGATAAGAAAATACAAGATAAATTTAGATCTATCATACTAGGCCTACTTAATGTTACGCAGGTAATGGAATCAACGTAATAGATACGTGGGGTACTAAACTGTAATTTGTGTATGCTGGAAAATAAAATTAAATAAGGGTTTCAAGTTGTGAATTTTAGTGATAATATACGACTGGGACAATATGAGGCTACTATAACGTTTAATTGGAACACACGCAACGAGACATCTCATGCTCAAAGACTTATCCAACAACTGAAGACAACTTGCTAGACAAATCAAGTATGCACTTCTTCGACACCTAACTATAGGCCTACACCACAGCTTTTTGCGCTGAAAACAGATTCACAAACTTCACATCGACAGACTGACAGACAGATTCACAAAGAAATATAAGTAAACGGTGTCGGAGGACACCGTAATTAGAAAGAAGATGGGACCAAAACAGAAAAAATACTCCAATCTTGTAACCCAGACGTTATTGATAACTTCAATGAAACTGGGTTTTAGTTATTTTAAAGTAAAAGTGATCTATCTTAAATTTTACAAATTATCAAATATTTTGTTACTTTAAAATATAATATTTAAAAATATATTTAATATGATTTTACCTCAAGATATATTTTCCTTATTTGGAAAATGTTTCGGGACGCTTTGTGTTCCCATCCTCAACCTTACTAGTTTTGAGCCTTGTGCAGTACTCGTGTATTGGTTGGTTGTTGTTGTGGAATCCTGTTGGCCTTTGGCCCTTTAAATTGGTATTATTGTGTGTGATTGAGGTGTATTAGAATTTTGTGTATTTTCGATGTTGAGTACTTTGAAAATTGTGTCATTTTTTGTACTGATTTGTATTTGATCAGGTATTTGTATTTAAAAACTATTTAAAGGTGTGTGGTTTTATGTAGAGTACTTGATTAGTAGAGCGTAGAAAGGCCTGTGGACTAGTGTGACTATAAGACTGCTCTGCTAGTAAATACGAAGTCTGCATCCGACATGTAGGTACACTGTAATAAGGTGGGGAACATAAATGTACGAAATGAAATGGATTAAAGGCCCAGGTTCAGAAGTTTGTAAAAGAGGCAACGTTACGTTCCCGTGTTAAATAAACTTTAGTTAAATACCTTAAAAATTATTTCGTTTTATATAATAATCTTCTTTTGAAGGAAATGTTTATTAGGCTACATAGTTTTCAACAGTCTATCAGATTGGTTTCCGTGTAATTCACGGAAACGAAAAATTATAATCAATTATACTGACTGTGGTATAAATATATATTCATCTACATACGCCACGAAGGAAATATTTGATAATGTAATATAAGAAAAATTGTTTGTAAAGAGATGTTACCGAAACGGCTAACTGAGTCTGTTAGACTGAACTCTCACGAGTTCCGGGAGTTTTATTAATCACATGAAGGTAGGATATCAAATAACGATGGTTGCGATTGGTGTAGCCCGGATGGTTCGTTATCTACCACAGGGCGTAAAACTATTACAACATGGGAGAAACAAGGCTATATTCGTAAGGTGGTATTCCTCCTGAGTACAGTGGTCAGTATACCTTCAAGAGCGTATTCTAACTTCTTGTCAATTCTGTGTAAACGTGTTGCTAAGTCTGTGATTAATGTAAAAATATACCTTTATTATTTTGTAATACAGTAAAGTAGTCCATACACATAGTAGTGGTAATTGGCATGTTATTTCCAAAATGGGGTATATCGAATTTTTTTTTACCGATAATACTATTTGAATACTCTTAATACGTAATACATAGCTTTGGGTTATTTACTGTACACAGTAAGAGACATAATGATCAGAAACTCCTACCATCAAGAAAACTGTAAAGCAATGGGTGTATTGACAGCATTAACAGATATATCGAGTTACTCTGGTTTCTGATACGTTGGTTTTAATTAATTATTCGCGAATGTACCTTTGTGTCGAAAAATTAAAAAGCAAATGCTACTTAATTTTGTTTTTTTATTTTATGGTTAAGTAAAAAACTCCCCTGCTCAAAAAAGTTATATATTCTTAGCTTAAAATAATTTTTAAACTTCCAAAATTAAATATTGCTGTTTTTCAGTATATTCAGTATATTCTTTCGGTATAAATTTCAATAAACTGTGTGCAAACTAAAATAAATTTGGTCATCTGTGTTTGCTTCGTTAACTTCACACACAGTCAGAACAAATACATTTTTGATTGCGGACAATACACACTTTCGATTTTTTTATCCCTTCTCCGTAGGGTTAATCCATAACATTTAATTTTTGATTCTTCCCCCCTTTGGAAAGTTACGTGCCAAACACCTACTTTCTATGTAGGTAGAAAGTTAGAAATCTACCCTTGCGTGACTCCGGGCTATTCTCAGAGTTTCAGTAACAAGAAGGTTCAGTAACTAGGTTTTACAAGAAGTAGGGTGTAGGTATAATTGACGTTAACGCACAATGCTTCTACTATTTGACTTTCTGTTTGTATTTATTTTTGTTTTATTTGCATGTTGCTTCAAATTAATTCCTAGGTAATCAGAAAGGACTGCAGACACCACGGTACCGACTGCAGAAACTGACTTAGAGGCTCGGTATGACAGAGAAGTGAGTAAACGAAATCAGTCTCAATAGCCCTTTCCTCTTTCTTCTGAATACTACTGAATACTATTTCAGTAATGGCTAAAATTAACTTAAAGTTGACAACCGTCAATTTCATAAACCTAGATTAAGAATTTTAAAAAACTTTTTATGTCATCCTTGTTTCAAATTATTAATGCTATATGCATAAATTAAGGATAATGTTGTCAGTAATCGAAGGTATAAATCCATGTTGATGATTTTAGAAAACCGTTAACAATTGTTCATAATGATTCCGACTACTAATGTTAAACAGTAGCGCAGACATTTTCTTGTTTTTTGTATCTTGCAGGCTCAAAGGAACCACTGAAGATTTGTAAACATAATGAGCCAAGGTTCAAGAATTATATTGTAAATTTATGTTAAACGATCTAAATATTTTCATTTACCCTGAGATTAAGAGCTAAATAAAAAGTAAAGTCAATGACTAACAAGGCAAACAGCCTGTGTTAAATTATAAAGTAATAATTTACAACATTTATCAAAAAATTGTTAATAAATTAAAATTGAGAACAGAAAAAAAGAGTTGACGACTTTTATTAAATAGTCAGTACAGTTACGAGTTAGATTTTCAGCAATACTTCCACAGGTGGCACCGTTTAACACAGACCTATGAGAATCGAGTTTCCGATTCAATTACTGACGAATTGGTCAACCGACTAGAACGTCAAATACAGTAAGTAAATAACTTGTGTTTATTTTAGCAACATCAGAATCTGAGACGATCTACGCCTATCCACGGACGCCTGCGAGAGAACCGCTCGAGTAATTCATCGTCAGTCTTTTTCAGTACAGACCATTTTATTACACATTAATTAAACTGAATACGAACGAACAGAAGAGTCGTAACAGATGGCGCCGCAACTCGGGGCTTAAACTTATTTCAACGTGATTAACGCAAATATACAGAGAAAAAGGTAATATAGCAAGATGGCGCCCAACTTGCGAGCATGAAGTAGGGGGAATTCAATAGCCTAATCAATAATAAAAACGGATACACAAACTTCTAGCGGCAGCTGCAAGTACAAAAGGAAAATTTCAGGACAAACAGAGATGACGAATTTCCAGAAGATGATGGTGAGACTTATGAGGGAACAATTTCCCCAAATAGTAAAGGAAGCATACAAGGATATCCACAATGTACTAAAAGATAATAGTAAGAAAATAGAAGATAAGGAAGAGAAAAGTGCATTGTCATCGGAGAATAAACGTAACAAAAACCAAGTAATTAAGAAGAAAGAAAGAGGAATAGTACGTCCTAAGAAAATTAAAAATTCACGGGAAGGATTAGATATGGTTAGGAGTGGTCTAGTTATATATTTAATCTCCCAATTATCGATCACAGAGAAGGAATTAATGCGAAGAATGATAGAAGAAACTTAATGAAGATGTTCGACGTGAATAACCATGCAACAATGAGAAAAAATTTAACCGATAATATACCTTAATTAAATACACCCGGAAAAGAAATACTTCATAAGAGATCAGTGGTATCATCAATGATTGATATACCATTGACATATTGGCGTAAGAAACTAGATGATGAAGCGATGGAGGTAGGTCGTAATACCAGCAAAACTTTTATAACAGAAAACTTGCAGTACAAGGTAATAGAGAGCTATATCTCAAGAACAGAAATCATTATGGACACAATAATAATCCGAACAACAAGTACGGAGGAAGTAATTGACCACGGGTAAAATAGAAGAAATATAGAGACATCGAGAAAAAAGGGACGGATTTTTGGAAACAGACCATGGCAGACCAAGTAAGAAAAAAAAAAGAAGAAATAATAAAGATACTAAAACTAATGAAAATAAAACGAACCAATATTGAGGGTATGATCACAGAACGAACAAGCAAAGAAAAAATATATCAACCATTACTATAATGAAGACTAATTAGTTAAAGAACTTGAAGGTAACAACTGAGACCAGACGGGGAATATAAGGACGACAATACTAATACATATGAGATCATGGATCCAAGTACACAGAGAAAGAAGGGGACTTACAACCAGTCATCCATGAAGAAATACTATTAAATTTTTAAAAGTATAATCATTAAATCGAATAATAAATTGTAAATGTGTTAGAAGAAGGGTGATAAAGAAAAGTGTTTTTTATATAAATAATAAGAAGGATAAACGAATAATACCCATCAACAATATTGATTCACTAAAGAGCTATAGAGTATTAGAAAAGAAATCAATAAAGAAAGAAAATATGATATAATCTATACAATGATAACGTGAATAATCCCAGAATATTTTTTATTTTTTAGTTGCACTTAGACTACTTTAAAGTTTTTTGATGATTGACTGTAGAATGATCCAGCAATCATATACCTGAGCAGACGATACGTTCCTCTGAACTCAGAAGGTGTAAGATGGACAGCGGTGTAATGGAGCCAAAAGTGCCCACCCAACTAGTACCAACGCACGTGATAGGGAAAATAGTTAGGAAAATCAAATATTTAAGGGATGAAACACTAAGCAAGAAGATAACATATTAAATAAAACAAGGAGATAGTGAATTCCATGAAGAAGAGATAGGGAAATTATAAAAGATCAAAGAAGGAAGCTCAAGTAAAGAAGTGATTAAACAAATAAAATGATATATGGAAATAAAAATTTTTGGGGTTAGGTTGCACCCATGTGTCTACATTTATAACCGCACAGCTGATATGGCTTGAAAACGATTATTTTCGCTCACAGAAATTGCCGTCGTCTCGCGTCGCTAGTCTGAGGTAGAATGTTTGTCATTTTTATGCTTCTTCGCTGTTCCAATTTTAGGATCACATACCCCCCGGTCAATTTTGATTGATCCCATTGGTTTAAAAAGGCTGCCATTCCATCTAGTGAGGTCGCTCCCCTCGCGGATTAATTAATTTGCAGAAAATTGTTAGCGATTTTGGGGTTGAGAGTATTATTGTTGCCTTCTCATCTTTTTCCAAAAATAAATAGAATACCTTTAAAATTGGTTTAACGTCGTTGTTATATGAGTAATACTTAATATAACCACACCATGTTATTACAATTGAGTTGTTCTTTAAAATAAGTCCTCACAAGACGTGTGAGTTTGATAATAAAAAAGTTAATGTTTCTCACTTATGACTATGGCATATTTCTTATAGTTTTACATGATCAATTACTGAAATTGACCAAATGGTGATTACATTTCAATAATATGGTTCCTTTCAAGTCTCTTTATGATAATATCTAGTACAATGATTGTCTAAAATTAATAAAATTACAATATTTGACCCCTGCTTTCCATGGCCAAGAGCATGGTCGATTTGATTCACTCTATTTATTGATATAATTTGTTCTGTTCACTTTTTTACAGTGATACAGACATTCTAAGATGTCCATTACAACCTCTGGACAACTCAGTTTTCCTTAGAATATAATTATTTTCTTGTTTTTAGCCTCATTTTTTGTTCATAGTCTTAGTATGCCATGTGTCAGTATGATTTAATTCAAAATTAATGATATACCCATTTTTAAGTGGTTCTTTTAGATCTAAATAGTCTTTATAGTTTAAAGATTGTTTTACAATGGTTGGCCCTTTTATAATTACATGTGAGATTGATAATAATTCACTAATACTTCTTGCATCTAGTGTAGTCAGACAGTTACCATAATTTTCCTTAATTCTGGCTAAATTAACATTTAATTATAATTATTTTATACTAGAATAGTGGTAATACATATTGTATTGCACATTTATGTCATTGTTTTTACTGGTTTACAATATTATAGAAATTCTGAGTGTGTTTAATGTGTACATCCTTCTGTCCAATTTCAGTCTGTGTATTTGCATTAAACACCACACATACCACTTTTAATTAATAAATCGTATCACTAGGTTCATCTTTATAATGTCTACTTTCATTATTGTATAACTTACACTAGTTTACATTGTTTTAGTCTTAATTTATGCTAATTACAAGTTGATTTGTAACCGAGCTGAGGTTACCTGGGACTCCCTTGTCTGACAACAATGGTCTATGTTTTGGCTTTCTGGTTTCAATGTTTTACAGGTTATTATTTGACACTTTTACTCTGGTTAACTATTATTTATTGTTTCTTTATTATTTCTACCTGTCTACAGGTGATTACTAGGTTCTCTTTTAGTTATCGTACTTGGATTTGCCTGTATTAAAAGCATGCATGGTATACTATTCTTACTAAGATAATTAATTCATTCTTATCATTCATTATTTTCTTTCATTGTTTTGATTTATTTAATTAATTATATTCTTTTCTCAGAATAAAGAGTTTTTGTCGTGGTTTGTCTTTGGTAATAGTTTGTGTATGTCTGTGTCTCTTTACTGTTTCTTACTTCTGTAGATTCCTTGTTTTAATAGTGTCATTCTCTATTAGTACATTTTATAGGCACATTATCTGACATATTTGTTAGTTCTTCTTTGCTTGTTACTTTACTTGTGTTTATATATTCTCTTCAGTCTCTTGTTAATGGTGATTGTCATTATACGTTAGTTTTGTCCTTTCACTTACCATATCTATTGGGTCATTTGGTTAATCACATTGTTGTGTTGTCTTCTATATTTTCTTCTCCATCACTATTTATTATTCTTCGTTTGCTGAGTTAATTATATTACTTGTTTTTACTTAGTTCTTAAACCGGATATAACATTTAGTACACAGTTATTCATTTATCATTACATTTTATTACACATTAATTAAACTGAATACGAACGAACAGAAGAGTCATAACAGATGGCGCCGCAACTCGGGGCTTAAACTTATTTCAACGTGATTAACGCAAACATACAGAAAAAACGTAATATAACAATATATATACTTCTTTCGGTCATGTTCGTGTTTCATGTTATCATTCATTGATTTACATGTTTGAGGAGACGAGCATAGTTAATACCCTTACTGACGTGTCGTGAAGGTATCCCAGGTTGGCGGCTTACCATCGTAGAAAGAAGGTAGCGCTTAGAGAACAAAGGTATATCTGATGCGACAAAATGTTGCAAAATCGACAGCAGAATCTCCTACAACGTACATAATTTATTTGACTTGAGTTTGCTTTGTTGAAAATTTCGACTTAGTAGAACTTATAAGCACACTAACAGACAGATAGACAGATAACACGCGTCGGCCAGATCGACGAGTTGTTACACCCAGGTGGATGGCTCTCGGCAATTAGCCTACGTTTCGGTGCATACCATTGCTCCGGTCTCACCACGTCTAGGTTCGGCTCCATGGTCCCCTTAAGACTTCATCCGCAGGAGCTTAGAGCAGTACTGGCGTAAGCGGTAGCCGTATGAGGTATCGGCCGGAACAACGTGTTGCCACGTTCAGACAGATGGCTTTAACAAGGATGCGCTTGCGCTTCCCGGAGTTCCCACGCTGAGGCGGTTCGAGGCAGTTGTGTCTGAATCTTAATCGTTTGGCAGACGGTGGACTAGCTGTCACCCCTGCAGAATTATTGCAGACACAGGTTTATAGGAGCATACAAATAAAAAATCGCTCAACGTTATATCAAGGGTAGAAACCGGACTGAAATCATGCAATTTCTAGAGACCAGTTTAAGTCAAGTAAAGCCTGCCAAGTAACAGCGGACCACTCCCTCACAGCTCTCAACTATGTTCGCCTCTAGGTATCTCGCTTCAACAAAATCCTTTCCTATTTTCCCTTACGTCTTTGTTACATTAAATAACATATAAGGTAGCCGGATTGTGAGTTATATTAAGCCTAAGATAAGTTGTGAACTATTTACAGTAATATTATTGGAATATGAATATTATACAATAACTGGCGATGTATCTGGTTAAAAACCAGACTGACATGTGATATTAAAAGACTCCAAAGTGTACTCGTACAAAGAAAGCACTATGTCCCTAGAGAAAATGATTTATTTTGAGTACAGAGTCTATGATGTAATTGAGCACGCTAAAATATGACCGAGCGCATTAAGTTCTTAGCCGTCGTCATAA
Source organism: Magicicada septendecula (assembly GCA_034769895.1). NCBI lineage: Eukaryota > Metazoa > Arthropoda > Insecta > Hemiptera > Cicadidae > Magicicada > Magicicada septendecula. The sequence goes on along the minus strand of CM068369.1, from coordinate 438,539,204 downwards.
ATACACGAGCTAACAATGAACGTTAACAAATTAATGAAATCATCAGTGTGGGGGAGGGAGAACATTAAAGAATGTTAGTATCTAAAGACGTCAACGTAGAGAAAGAGAGGAAAAGGGGCAGAGAGAAATACCGGCTCGGCAGTACACGTTGAAGTGGAAGACGCAAGCAGAGGGCCATGTGTTTTTCTAGATCTGTGCTCTTGTTTATACGGTTTCTGAACGTTTTAAACATCGACTACAACTTTGTACAAAATTAGTGGATATTTTTTCTCGTTTGTGCGTTTTTTCTTTCAATTTTATAACATTTATTTATACATCGTGACTGCATTTTATATATGTTTTGACCCGTTAAAAACTGTTTATTTAATAAAACATTTATTTTTACAATTGAGCTTAATCGCTTCTTTAGGTTCGACCGGTTTTGTGTTCAAAGGAAACGAAAATAGTTTGTTTATAATTTTTATAATATGAAAAAATTAACTTAATGTTTTATATCTTTAGTGTCTGTATGATCATATTTCAACAGACTTATTGAAACGGAAACGGATATAAGCATCTGATGCTTAAAGGAAGCAAAACGGAGAAGTAAACTACGTCCAGATATAATAAACTTGAAAATATTGTTTATAAAATGTGATTATAATGAATACTTGTATTAACAAGATTAAGTCAGTTACGTAAAATTGGCAATAGACAATTACTTCCTCCTACTTAGTAGGCCTACACTTAAATGAAAAGCCTAGAGGTCAAATAGAGAATAAGTACAGACAATGCACAATTTACAGGTTACGTAACGAACAATGTATATAAAAGTTTAAATGAAGTACGCGCGCGCCAAAGTGAGCGTGGATACGTGAATGTGTGTGCACGTGCGCGCGCGCGTGTGTGTTAGTTGTTTTCTGATGCAAATATTGGACACTGAGTGAGTTATGGAGGCAAGGTTTGTCTCTCATACTGGAATACCGCCTCACCTCCAACTGCACAGGACGTTAAGGTAAATAATTAAATAATCAAAAGTTAATCGCGCAAATAAAATTAATAAAAGAGAATTAGAAGTAAGGATAAATCCTCAAGTGTTAATAATGCAATAATTTGAAGAAAATGTGATAGTTTTTTAGGCTCTTGGGGTGAATTGATGACGTCTGGAGAGAAGTACTTACACAGAACTTCAAAATGAGAAATGATAGTGTCGTCTCTGGGGATGCGTTCATGCCGTGATGAGCGTCATCGGGAATATTGTGTCTTATGTTTTCGCGAGTTTCAGTAGCATGTACGTACACCTGTTAGAATCAGATGTGGAATTTTATGAAGTTAATTCAAATAGGCGTTTGATTTAATAAAACGGAGTATGTGAAGTAGATATGGTAATTTGAAGTCGTTCAATATAACGTTTGTTATAAGGTAGGCCTACTTTTAGTTTACTATAATAATGTAGGCGTATAGAAGTTTCTGCCACTTTATATAATACAGTCACTGAAGGAAAAAAATTCAAATTAAGTGGCTTCTACAAGATTTTTTGCATAAGGCTAGATAAAAGGGTGAGAAACAATTTTAAAAAAGTTTACAAAAATTCAGACGCGGGTTTTCGAAAAAAGGGAGGGGGAAGGTACAAAAAATTCATTTTTCGTGATTCTCTTAAAAAATAACAAATTTACGAAAAAAGACAAATTACAAAAATTAAAGAGCATTAAATTCTATACAAAAAAGCTATTTATCATGTTTTTGTCAGGCCAATACTTTGTGAGAAAAATGGAATTGAATTATTAGAAAAAAATTGCTTGTCGGTGTCCGCCCCGATGAGCGGAAAGGCTAATTTTTTCTGACATTGCAACATACAAATTTTAATAAAATCCGTTATAATAGTCGTAGAGACAAAAATCAAAAAGCATTTTAAATCTAAATGTTTGTACTTTTACATAAAATGAAAAGAAAATAATTAAAGTATTAATAAATACTTAAAATAAAGTAATAACTTTTTGTTTTTTATTTTTTTCAACTAATGCATAAACATATTAACAATTTATTAAAAATATATTTACATTAAAAAAAAACTTCACAATATGAACTTTACATATATAGGTCTTTGAAAAAATAATAAAAATTAGTATTGATTTATTGGCATAAAATAAGCGAGTTTTAAAATTTATCATTTTTTTGAGTTCGCAAAAAAATGAAGTTCACTTACATCATTTTCTTAACTTAAAAATTTCTACAGAAATTTTCAAAATAAATATTTTTTAACAAAATTATGAACACGTATTGGTCAAAGTGTCTTCTATAAAACTGCGATGTAAAGAATTGTTAAAATTTTTACATTTAAATAAATGTAACTTTTATTAATAAATGTAAAAATATGTCCATTGCGCATATTAATATTAATACAGTAGTTAAAAACTAAAAAAAAATATTAAAATGTAACTATTATACTTAAAGCTACAATATTTGAGGTTTCTCTTCTACATAGTGAGAATTTATATCCGTGCATGGGTATAAAAAGAACAGACCCTAAAAGTTGAAGAATTTTAGGTAGAGCGAGGACAGCTGGTACATGCGCCATACAGATATTGAATTAACGCAGTTCGATATTGAATGTTCCGTGAGTTAGATACTATATTTTATATTGTATTTTGCTGGAAGTTCAATTTTATGTTTTAAGATTTATGTTAGTAATTTTGATATTTTATAATTTGGTGCGGTTCTAGCGCAAATGATCTTCTGTAATTGCAAAAAAGATTGTGAAAAATTATGCAGTTGCAGAAAAAGTGGATTGTACTGTTCATCGGCTTGTAGAAACTGTGAATTTAATTTGTGCACAAACTTTTCAAATACTGTGTATGATGAGGGAGAAATAGAAATAGAAGACTTGACTTCTGAATCAAGAAATTGGAGAAGAAATCGTTTTTTAAATATATTTATCATTATGAAAATAATTGTTATAATTAAATTTATAAATAAATAATAAATGTACTAAAAAGTTATTTTTCACCTTGATAATTGTGAAAAATTCCGAAAAATTGAAGAAAAAACAATATTTTAATAATTTTGTAAATCATAATAAGTTATAAGTAAATAATTTATAATTTTTATAAATAAGAAATCTGTTTTAAAAGTTATTTTATTGTCAAAATCTTCAATGATTGGAAGAAAAACTATTTTTGAATATATTTATAAAGTCCATTTTTTCATAACATTTTTATTATAATGCGTAATAAATAAGTAAAAAATTATAATAATAATATATACATAAATGAATAATAATGAGTTTTTAAACTTATATTCCTGAAAAAATTGCATGTCTATTAAATAAACATGTATTTAATGTGAAAATCCACCTTATGAAAAATTTGGCCGACTTTGAATTAATTTTTTTACTAAAATTATCGCCCTGATAAAAACATAATAAATACCTTTTTTGTAGAGAATTTAATGCTCTTTAATTTTTGTAATTTGTCTTTGTTTCGTAAATTTGTTATTTTTTAAGATAATCACGAAAAATGAATTTTTTGTACCTTCCCCCTCCATTTTTTCGAAAACCCGCGACTGAATTTTTGTAAATTTTTTTTAAATTCTTTCTTACGTTTTTATCTAGCCCTATGCAAAAAATCTCGTAGAAGCCACTTAATTAGTAATTTCTATAATTTCTTGGCTTCAGTGACTGTACTAATAGTCCATTTCCTGTCATCGAAGTAATAAAAACATTTTGTATAAATATAGACCTTGAACCATTATTTCAAAGATTTTTCTTATGGCATCAGAGCTAAAAAGCGCGATTCTGAATTTATGTGGATGATGACACAAAATCAACTATTTGAGATTGAAAATATGTAAAGAAATTTTAAAAATTGGTTTTAAGGCCATGTAAAAGATATTTACACGAAGTCCTTTAAAAATTCGTAAAGTATAACCCAAAAGTTGTATTTTTTACAATTTTTATAGAAAAGTCACTATTAAAGTGCTAAAATGAATAGGATTTTCTCTACACTTTCAGGCAATTTAATTCTGAAACTATTGCACACAATTGGTTAATAAGGTTAGGTTAGGTTAGGTTAGGTTAGGTTAGGTTAGGTTAGCATTTTTTCCGGTATAATTTACAATGAATTATTCAGAATTAAATTCTTTAGCAGATTCAGAAAAACTTAATTGATTTTGAAGGATATCAATAATGAGTTTTATACAAACATTGTAAACAAAATCATTTTTTACGTAGTTTTTTACAAATTTCATAGGATTTTTACAAAAGGCGTTTTTTACAATTTGTGGCCTTCGAAAACTTTTTAATTCATTTAGGCGAAATCCCAAAGAAAAATCATTGAATTTTTCTACTCAGAAAAAGCGTTATAAGTTTTTAACTTAATTGAAAAAAAAATTACAAACAACGGTGGAAAGAACACTTAGAAAGAACGTCAGATTCTAGACTGGACAAACAAGTCTGGAAGTACAAGCCTATAGGACGTAGCTGTGTGGGTAGCCCAGGAAGAGATAGCTGGAGGATCTTTGAAGGCGGAATAGGTCTATGCCGTGTTGTGAAGATGGTGATGATGATTATTAAATAAAATTCATTAACTAATATAATATTCATTCTAAAAATACATGACCATTTATGTGCATAACTATAGTTTATGTTGATGCACTATAATGTACATTATTTAACGTTATTTAAGTAACAAATTAAGAAAAAAAAAACACGTTCACAGGCATACGCATGTATTTTTATATATAGGTACTTACACGAAAACTGGAAGAAACAAATGACAACTGAATAACAATAAAAATATATATTGTGTCATACAAAAGTACATAACCTACATTATATATGAAATTAAATGCATATTTCTTGTAGATGCATTTCATACAACGTATAATATTGAATTCTGATTACAACAGGAAATAATTCATCACTGAAATGCAGTAGGCCTATATACCACGCTGCTAATATTAATTAACAAATAACAAATTTAGTAAAACAAATTCTTTTAACCAGGTGATTTTTAAGTGGTTTGGGATCTCAGTATTCGAATCAATTATGCAGTGTTTAAAATAAGCGGTACTCTATATTGTACTTCATTATAAAATATACGACTGCAGAGCATTACTGTCGCATTACATACGTGCACTACATACATGATCTTGCGTCTATATTCCACTATTATGAATATACTGTCTCTACTATAGAATATACTGCCTTAAAGTGTGCGCAGTAAATATTTTTAAAGGTTCTTCTTACCGCATACGATGGTAACCATATTTTCATAGTACAGGCTGTTTTAGGGGATAATTAGACCTATAACATTACATCATTAAGGGAAAATTAATTTATTTATATCCAGTATCAAAGTGGCCACATATATAGATAGTTAAAGGGTATCCAGTAAGGGCAGAGAAGGAAAAAATCCATTAAAAAGAGAGAAAGAAAGACAGAAAGAGAGAAAGTTAATTGTAAGTTAACGACAGATAGCTTTTAACGATAATAAAATTGGTCATGAAGTCGATTTGGGGGTAGGCGGGTGTGTGGGAGAATCAGTAGGCCAAACAAACAATTATCGAGAGTTACGCCACATGACGCGATCACCAGCCAGGGGTGCCAGTGAAGAGGGGTTGCAATTAAATTGGCAGCTATTAACCGACACTTCCCACGTTACAAGCACCCTCCAGCGGCTGCGCTTCCCTTACCACTGTGGTTAATTAAGTTGTAACATTATGCATTATGGAAACCGTCCACTACGTCACAGTTTCAACGTTCATGCACTTTTATTACATCATAATTCGCACTATAATTTAGGTTGTTATGGGTTGATAACAATGGAGAGACGCTTTTATACGTGGGTTTTCTGACTGAACCTGTTCATGCGTGTTAGATGCGTTGGCTCGCGCTGGCACAGGAGACATTTCGAAGTAATGAATCATGAACAGAAACGATGATCTAATCTCGTTTTTGACGATAATATTCCACAAACGGCGCGAGCAAACATACAACAGGAAACATAAATGTAACATGTGTTTCCTACAGATAAACAAAATAAGAATGACGATGACAGTAAATGCCAATATTAATATAACTGCACAGATGAATTCGTAAGGTTCTAAAGATAACTGCTGCTAATAGTGAAGAGACAAGTAGCGTAGGCGTATACGCTATCACTCACTGTTCGAACCAACATGGATATACATTGGGTAGATCTACTAAAGACACTTGAGTCTGGCGAAAGGGAGTGTCCTTTTTATGTTCAAGCCCTCCGCAGATAAGTATTTGGAAACAAGTCAATGTCATAAACATTTTACCTTAAGCAAGAAAGAAATACCAGGTGGCATCCTCTCCACCAAGCTATGAGTGCTGAAGGCCAATAACCTGCACACTCGAGACCACACTTATTCAAAGAAAGCAAAGAGAGAAAGCCGGGGCGATCTCTTTGCGATTCCTCGACACCCCAGGGTAGAAGAGGATGCAACTAAGTAAGTAAGAAAGAAATAAATACACGTAGGAACAGCTGAAGTTTATGTTCATGGTTTATGGAAGTTTATAGTTCAAACAGTAGTCGTTGGAAGTCAAGCTTTATTTCCTCGTGAACGTACAACTTAAAATACCATATTTTACAGATCTGTAATCGGTTTTCGTGAATTAATTTCGTGAAATTATATAAATCCCTGAAGATCACAGCCATAATGTAGAATTAAGGAAACGCATAATTCACTTTCATTCTTGATCGGATCCAAGGAAATAAACCAAATATGAACTAAGTAAGTCAACTGAGATAATGTGTAACATGTTTGCACACAAACATGCCTACTTACACGTAAAATACATGCCTTACGTTTGCACGTAAAATAGGCCTACTTACACATTGACAATGAAGTTCACATTGTGAATTAGCAATTGAACCAAGATTTATAAATTAATATTTTACAGAAGATATTGTAATTGGTAATGTTGTTTTTTTTTTCTTTTCAGATGCGTAGCAAGAAGAAGACTTCAATATAATTTCTTGCAGAAAACAGAAAATGATGTATACCATTAAAACGTTTTATACCTAGCACAATAATAAGTCAACAATCAAGTCGTAAAATTAGGACGCAACAATTAAGGCACAATAATTATTTTACAATAATTGGGAGATAACAATTTTGAAATTTTGATATTTCCAAATAAAGCACCAAAAATTTAGCAATTTTAATATTTTTTCAAAGATAAAGGTAAAAGTAAAAAATCTGAAAACAAAAATAAGCTTTACGATAAATTCAATAAACAAATTATTCAGATTGCGAATGTTTTTTTTTAAATAAACTCACCATTTGTTACTTTTTACTAGGGTTCAGCTGTAACAGACGACAGAATAAACAATAAAAATAATTTATTTTTTGGCAAGTGTCAGTGTTATTACTTTTCCCTGGTTTAAAAAACTGAAGAAAACTAGTTTACTTAAACACACTTCAGCGCCAAGTGATATAAATATTGCCACTGTGTAGCATAGATGCTTTTTTACATTAATCCAGTTATGCAGGAGTAATTTATAGCCTGTGACAACACTGATGCTCCAGTTGTATATAAATAACACTTTGTACAGATGAGACAGGCCGCCTGTTTACCATCACACACACACACACACACACACACACACACACACACACACACACACACACACACACACACACACACACACACACACACACACACACACACACACACACACACACACACACACACACACACACACACACACACACACAGACGGAGATTAGAAAAATAAGATAATATAATTTGGGGGGCGGCAGGCTTTTAGAGGGTGGGTCACCACGAACTCCAGTAAATTAAATTATTAATCACTTTACGTAAATAAATAATATTTCTCAAGATAATTAATTGCTTCAACTTAACCGTCTCATTAAGCTTGCTTTCAAGATAATTTTACTCAGCCTATTAGTGGTTGGTGATTACTGTCGGTTGTCTGACAAAACGTCTAATGAAATTGATTTTCCACATTTGAATGTCAATAACTGAATGATATAAATATACGCTATTAAACAATTATTTATTTTATTTTTTGTTTTTTTCAAAATTATTTATTTAGGTGGCTTATCATTTGAACAAAAAAGTCACTTTATTAATGTCAAAACTCGAATAAGGCGGTTTAAGATAATTTATAACTCATTTACTAACATATAGCCTAAATTTTCTGTAAAAATATAAATAAACAAACGGTAAATTCTTTAAATTATCTGGTAATAGGTTACTTTACAATGTGAGGATTGAGTGAAGACTTAAACAGATAACCTACAGATCCCTACGAAGATGTGGGAGGATAAGCAAGGCTGTACATGATAAAACAGGACAGAAACGAAGTGCACATGAAAAATGTATTGAGCTGATGGTATATTAAGAAGTGATAATAGTTGAAGATTGGGCCATACCGACAGCTCTAAAAATTACTTTTTCCCTGTCACGTTTCAGGGGCTCACGTATCCTTGTATTTTCAACCACGGCCAATCGTCTATCTTACGGGCTTAGGGCACCTTGGAAGCTCCACTCTTGTCATAGGCTAAGTGGTAACACCTTTCGACGGACACTTAATGTTGTATTGTTTGGACAGATATAATAATAAATTTCAATAATTGTGCAACAAATAAAAAAGACAATATGAAAAGGTTTAAAGTAAAAATTAAAATTAAAGTAAAAAATTAAATGAGCGGTGTTAAGTGTCTGTGATGGAGACAGCAAAAATGAAGAATCAGGATAGTACACAAGGAAACGACCAGAGTTTTATAGTCATACTGTAGATACTATCTGGGAAATGCAAGGCATGCAAAAATTTACTCCTCAAGAGTGAAAATTATTCGTAGACGAAATGCTGCAGAGTTGCAATACCGAACTACGCGTACTTTTAGAACAAAATTAATTCAAACGACTTAATACAAAATTAATTCATCCAAGTCGTCAATAAATAGGACTCACAGATTTGAAGTCATCGACTAATATATCTTGCTTTCTATTATAAATTGTTAGATAATTTAATCCGTTAGAATAGGTAACGATTCGACTTTTAATAGAAAGAAACATGTTAACTAGACGATATCATCGTTTAAAAGGCTTAATTATTTTGTGATGTAAACTCGCGCACTAGGAATTCAGTAGAAGCTGTGTAGTTGGTTGCAATCGCGACAACGAAGAGGGAGCGGAGAATGGTATAAGTTAAGTGGAAAGTTGTTGAATCTTTTAATTTAATTTTACTCTTTTCAATTTGTTATTCGTTTGTAAAATATTATTTATCCTACTGAAATTCTAGGAATTTGAAACTCTGACTACGCTTTGGACATGCTAAATGCGGATTTTTCGTTTTCAGCGTTCCGCAGACTTTTAACATAAGTATCCTACTGAAATTCTAGGAATTTGAAACTCTGACTACGCTTTGGACATGCTAAATGCGGATTTTTCGTTTTCAGCGTTCCGCAGACTTTTAACATAAGCTCGGCTCTCTTACACCGTAATAACTATATCGTTAAGATACGTCGTATGTCTTTTAACATTAGTTAAGCCTGATAAAATCGATTAGTTAATCGATTTATTTCACAGAATTAACAAATAGGTAACATTTAGCTTGCAAGAAATGATTCATGTAGAAATTATTTTTGAAGAGACTCACGATGTTAATGAGAGTGTTTATTATTTATGAAGCGTTTAGTGAATACTGAAGGTAGCGGTAACTTACACTTCGTCTTTAGCTTAAACATATAACATTTAAGAAACACAACATGTAACGAATCGGATATCGAGACACAGATTATACAACCTACAGTATTAGCTTTTACTTATATCTACGTAAATGTAGTTTCTCAGATATAGGCCTATAAAAAAAGTAGTTACCTGTACGTAGTAGTGCCTTTTTACTGTCTAACTCGTGAATAATCATCATTAAACAGTTAACAGTTAACAGTGGTTCTTGAGTAAACTTTTTGGCCGGATAGTCATTGTTTTTTATAAGTGTAAATTTTATAGCTTCAAGATGAGACATTTTAATTGAATGGTTGTGTTTTTTTTTCTGCTCTATCAGGGGCGCTTCGTATAAATGATGTACTGATAGCTTCACGGATAAGGACGAAACGAGTTACCTTAAAGAGCTTAATTACCAAAGAGTCCTGAAGTGCGCCCTCATATGTCAGTAGAAAACACAATTACACTTCCCCTGGGTGTATGTAGGAGCTACATTGCCCTTCTAAAAGTCATGAAAAGAAAACACTTTATAAATCCTAATGAAACTAAATTATTTATTTTTAATTGGCAGACTTAGTTCTATTTTTATATATTACAAAATGTTGTACAAGTATAATCAAAAACTATAAATTAAAAAAAAAACGCAAATGTATTATGAAAGAAGAAATTTGGAAAAGAAACATTCTTCCATATTTGCTCTCACCCTCTCAAAACATCTCTCCGGACGCACAATGTAGAACACAACCACAATCCGGATTCTTTTTTTCTATGTACCGTGAACTATGTAGGCCTATGTAATTTGTTCCTGCTTTTAGGCAAAGGCTATCCGCTCATTAACTGTAGTCTGCAAATCGTTCCGTTTTGCTTACTTGTACGTAGTAATTGCCATATGTTAATTACCCAAGTCTCTACCACTGGAACGGCAGAATAGTGTTTTTTTTTTCTGTTTAAGACACTGTAGTAAAATCGTGATCTCAATACATGACGACTCTCTCTACACGTTTCTGTTCGCGGATGACCAAGTTGTGGTGGAAATGGACGAACAAAACTCAAATTAAATGGTCCAAAAACTCCATAGAGGACTTTCAATCATGAGACCTCAACAAACATTTTGGGAGAATCAAACAGCTGGTTATTCCATGTGAAGCCGACATGACAGTAGATTCGCGTATTATAAAAAATAGGACTTTTTAGGTTGAAATAACATTAACAAAAGATGGTAAAAATAATGAACATATCAGGGGTAAAATAAAACACGGAAAAACGGTGATAGGGCTACTGTGCTTCTGTGCTTTGGAGCGGTAAAATAACCCCCGAAACTAAGAAAATGATAAGCTCTGTCATATTAGAAAGCATAATTACTTATGAGTCTGATACTTTGGAGATAAATCAACAAAACTACCGAAGACTCCGAACAGTCGAAATGGGCTTGAGGAGAACGTCTTGCAGGGTGTGCAGGTTTCAGTACGTTAGAAATTAAGACATAAAAATTCGTGTAGACAAAACGCAACACACATATGAAGCGCCTCGGTGGTATGGCCACGTGGAACGGATGCCTGATGATTATTGGTCCCAAGAAGTTGTTAAACTGGGTTTCCGCTAGAATATGGAAACGAGGTAGACCCAGGAAGACATACACGATGAGACGAAGAATAGAGGCTTGCGGCGAAGTGATTGGAACAACAGAAACTCTGGTGTGCAGGATGTTTTTTGAAGCACTAGCACACAGACTTTTTTTTTATTTTTGATGTTTCACAATTATTTGCCTGAAGACGTTCTTCTTTAGCACTACAGCCCAACGTGAGCCCTGGTTTCCAACATCAATCATCTCCAAAATCTCCTATCCATTGTCACCTCAGTGTAACCCCTCACAGCAATTCTTCTGAGATCTTCCAGCACATCTTATACTAGGTCGGCCGCTCTTTCTGCTTTTATAGACTTGCGCTCTCAGGATTTTCTTTGGCATACACTGATCATCCATCCGCTCTAGGTGACCTGGCCATTGTATCGTTGAGCCTTTACGAATCTTACAGTGTCCTCATGATTCAATAACTCAATCCATCTCCTGCTTATTTCTTATACTCCATTCGTAATCTTCTGTAACATGGTCATAAACACGTCTTATGGTCTTTCTTTCAAACCTTCTTAGTGTTTTAGTTCCTTTGTTGTCAATGACCATGTCTCGCCTCCATGAGTAACAACAGGTCTGATAAGTGCCTTCTGCGTATAGTTTTATGTTTGTGTTACGACTAACGAGTTTGTTTCTCAATAGTTTGCTGTTGGGATAATATACCCTATTTTATATTTGTATCCTGTCATGTACTAACTTATTAACTGCATAAAATGAATTGTAACGTCTGCCTGAAGACATTATTTAAAAAAAAATCAAACCAATGATGATTAATGTCAGTTTTTCAGGTATTAACACATTATTCTTAGCCTTCATTAGTCTTGGGGACTTCAGAACTACGTTTAGTTTATTTAACTTTATCAATTTAATGCCATTTGTTTTTAATATTAACGATGATGCACTGATCAAGAGCCCTTATTGATTCTGTATGCATGTGTGTGTGTTTTAGACATTGGAGAGTTACCTGCCAATTAACCCAGATGTATTATTATTAGAACAGAGACTTTTACATACAACTTTATTTTCCAACAATTTTTCAACTTTATTCCTTACAACGTAATATTTAAAAACACTACTTCATGGTAAATTATCAATTTACGTCAATTAAAAAGGAGTTGACAAATTTATTAAAAATAAATAATCCGGAAACAATCTCGAACAACGCTCACTCTTACCTATGATGATATACGGATAAATCAATCTGTGAGCTGTCTGGAAAACCACATAAATTCGCTTAGACAAGTAAGGTTTTTTTACAATATTTTATTATTCCTTTAATAAGTAGCTGGAATTATTGTGGTTTAGTGTTTTGTGTGTGTGTTGTGTGTGGGCGCGCGCGAGTGTGTTGCGCTTTTTACTCTTTGTATCTTCTTAGATTCTTTACGTATTGACAAACACAAAATACCACATACTTGTTTTCTTTACTCGTCTGTTGTTTGTAAGTAGTAACAATAAAAATATTGTAAGTTTTACTTATTTTATTTACTTTTATGCGTCCTTCTAGACTTTGTTAATTATACCAAGTTAAAAGTAAACTGGATATTTGTTGAAATGAAAATGGGAAATAAGTCCAACATTCCGTTAGGGTAACCGTCGCGAACTTTTCATGTTTTTGTTTAAATATTTTTTCACCACCGTATACACACACTATATACAACAGTGACAGAAGAGTACAACATTCAAGAAATCTTTAGACAACTAATACGTTAACCCAGTGGAGAGAGAGAGAGAGAGAGAGAGAGAGAGAGAGAGAGAGAGAGAGAGAGAGACAAAAACCAGACGCGCATATCGCAGAATACAGACTTACTTGTGAGAATAACTCTTCTACAATTAGCGGCGCGGTTTGGCTGGCGAGAATTCATCGTCCTATACAATGAAAATCACAAACTCTTGTGTGACGTATAATTTCCAATTAAGTTCGTTCATTGATTCACAGAAAAGTAGTAACTATCAACGGTTGCAGTTATCACCGACGAAACGATAAATCAATACTGTAGTTACATTTTTATCTTTTCTAGTAAAGGCATATACTAATACGCTATTTCAGAGTAATCAGTATCAGAAAAATTCTCGACAACAAAACGTACTCTTAACGTTTAGTGTACCATTGTTAAAAACAACTGTTTGATCAGACATTAAAAAGATACTGCTTGTAACTACAAACTTAAAGAATGTTACGAAGTCTGACACATAGCCTATCAATTATAAATCCTGGATAGGGTGGAAAAGAGCAAACTTTTAATTTATTAACATTTCGAAAATCAAAAAATCAGGGATAAAATTTAAATCATACAAATCATCAGTCTTTATTGTTACGGACGTTTCAAACAGTGGGGTATCTAGAATTTGGCCTGGGTGGGAGGGAGTCTCGTCGAGTCGGCTTCATACAAAAGAAAAAGCAAATTCATACTAATCAACAGTACTACCTTCAAAGTGGTCGAAAAACGTGTAATAACATCCTGCAATCGATCCCATTGAAGTAAACGGTAAATGGTAATAGCACATTAAAGTATGCGTTATTGAAACATTGTTTAGAAGATATTTATTGACTGAATTGATTTTCCTATAGGTCTATTTAGTATTTCAAAAGTATACACAAATGCTGTGTAATAAACCTGTTTATATATTTAAAAACGAGCTACTACTATATTAGCGCATATTATATTTTGTAAAACCCTGACAAAAATAATCTAAAAATTAACAGATTAACGAAATTCATCAACGTTTTCCGACCTCTGGGGAGGGGTCCGGTCCTGTTTGCCCCCTCCTGTAAATACGCCTCTAGTCCCAAAGAGGAAGCATCTGGGGTCCTACGGATCCTTTCGTTCACAAATCACACGTTACGGATTGTATAACAATAACAGTTTACGTATCAAGCTAATCTCAACTGGGAAGTAACGCCTTATGAGAGGCTTAGCGTATCAGTGGATACGACGCTAGCTAGTAAGTAAAACCCTGGGTTCGAATTCTGGGCAGCAGCAGCAATCAAGGCGCATTTTCAATCCATAGATCTACTCATCCTGTAAAAATTTGTACCTGGCATAATAATATGTATGAAAAGAGTAGACGCCTTTCTTGTAGTTCTGGGCACACTACATTCTTTAACTGGCGTACTGCTCAAGTCAGGCATCCTATTTCTGAATTGTACAAAACCATTTGAATTATACAGAAAGGGATTACTAGCGGCTAAGCAAGAAGTCATTAAATATCGAAGTTGCGGGATTAAAAAAATAGAGCTCAGAGAGCACATTTAGGATTTCCTGGTGTCACATAAAAAATTAATTAAAAATAGAAACGTTGACTTTTTATAAAACAATAGCGTGCGTTAGACGTACCTGTAGTGTGGAGCGATTACTGATTCTGCTGCAGTCGGACATGTGGGAGGCGGTGGAAGCGCTGCGTCGGCTGGTGTGCGTCGAGAGGTCCGCTTTGAATCCCTCGCCGCAGTCGTCGTTTTCGAGGACTCCCATAAGATAGCCTATGTACGACGTCGCCAGGCGTAGCGTTTTTATCTTGGACAGTTTGGTGTCGGCGGGAACGTTGGGTATGCAGTCGCGCAAGTCGGCAAACGCGTTGTTAATGCTCTGCGTCCGTCGCCGCTCCTTCTTGTTGGCCGTGTTTCTCCGCTTCACGACCCTGATCACAGGTGCCGGTTCGTGTGTCATCTCGTGGTACGTGGTCGTCGGACCGCAGAACGCGGATTCGTTGTGGTACTGTACATACATGTGGTGCCCGGTCAAGTCCGCGTACCCTTCCTGACTTTTGTCCATGTCCATGTACACTATGTCGTTCGGATTCCGCAGTACATTCGCTGTCCCGTCCAGATTGTAGTACCGTGAGTCGGGACTCCTCTCCGCATAGTATAACGTCGCTCCGCTGCTGTGGTTGTGGTAACGAGTTTTCGCGTCTTCTTCTTCCTCTGTCGGCGTGCCAGGACCGGACGACGTGCTGCCCGCCCTAATACATCGCGGTTCTCCGGGACTGTTCACGTCTGACCAGTACGTGTCTGAACTTGCGCTCCGCTCCGTAACATCTGAAACAGAAACATTATATTACTGCTGGCATTGCTAAGTAGGCCTATAGTACAAGAATCAACGTGGCTGAAGATATTAACCAACTAAAATTTTCCTTCGCGTCAGTGTTTGTTGGTGACTTTAGATATGATATTTTTTTGCATGAGACATGAATATTTGGATAACAAAAGCTTTTACAGAAACCTTACAGGTAACATTTAATATTAAGTAATCATGACAAACAGCAAATTGTTGTGAAATGGCGCCGTGGTGGTTTAATAACTCTGACATTTTCATGTGATCAAGTCATTAATTTGACAGTATCACAAACCTTATACATTCCTAGACCCAAACCGCAGACACAGAAGAGGCAGCCTACAATGAAAACGGTGTAGGATTTGTGTTAAAGTCCCTTTAGTCTGACACCCGGCTAGAGTTTTACATTCTTTTCAAATTTGTGATCAAATTTTTAGGCCCTGGGTCAAAAAATTCTGAAACTCCAAAACTATACTACAGGCCTTTTCAATTTTTTTCTAATTTGATATTCTACAGAAATTTTGCAACTTCATCAAACTCTTTCTCCATTTCCTATGCCCGGCGTTCAACAATTTTGAAATTTCAAAAAATGAATAGCCTACTACATTCAGATTTTAGTTGAAATTTCTTTTAATTTGATACGTCACAAAGTTTTACAGTTTTATCAATATTTTGTACCCACTTTTTAGACCCCGATGCGCCAAAATTTTGAAATTAAAAACCACTAAAATCATATTTTGATAATTTATGAAATTTCCTGTAATTTGGTATTCCACAAAAGAGTTTGGGATTTTTTCGAAATTCGGACATACTCACATTTTTTGCCTCCCGTCCATATTTCTTACGGGATCAATCTTAAAAATAATAATATGGTTCTGTAGGGTAAAAATATGGACACGTGTGCCAAGTTTTACGAAAGCCGGTTGATGCCTTCAAACGTTATCGTGATGCATACCTCAAATAGATAGACAGACAGACAAATGCCAAACGGTCGATTTAAAACTAAGACTCGCTTCGCTCGTTCAAAAAACTTACCTAATCCTCCCGGTGACAATATTTTAAACTTTCTTATTTTACGCGCCTTACATTACTTATAGGCTACACTCGTTTTTACTCCATAAAGAGTTCACGAATTCGCAATATGCAGAGATGTAGCCAATGATCGACCAGATCAAGGCAATCCATGAAGCTAATGGTACTTAAACTTAATGTGAAAATGAAAAGATAAAGTTATTCTATAATCGCTGTAAAGGATATTGTGAAACAGGTAGGCCTATAACATGCATTGATACGATAGGAAATTACAAACCAAGTGAACTTTATTCAAAAACTAGTTCATTATTTGCAGAGAGTAGGCTATAATACACGTAGATAAGGAAAGTGCTTCTGTTTATGAGTCCTCGAGTACAAGACGTTTATAGCCAGTCATAAAATCGGATGTACTACAATATCGTGCGTGGTTAGCATATTCAACACAACCAGTCGTCAGTTGACTAATATTGGAATATTTAGATGTTTCAAATAATTGTGAGGATGAAGTTTGTACAGTGTATTGACTTGTCCGTGTGAGGTTTCCTTGTCCTTACTTGAAAACGGAACGTTTTTACAATTTGTAGCAATCTTGCGCGTCATAGATGTCAGATAGTCTCGATGTGGATGTAGATTGTTGTACAATAACAATAATATTATCACAATACGCCTGTACAAAATCTATACCTTAAACTGTAGAGGTTAATCAAATATTGCTGACTAGATTCTGAATGCACGAACTGAGAACAGCCGACAGGCGTAGGGCTCTAAACCCAAAGGAACGTAAAAACTAAGAAACGGTTAAATACTTTCCCAAAATACGAACATAAGTTGTTTAATGTGGTGAGGTCTAAAAATTGAACAAACAGTATACTGTCATTCCGTCTTTTGTTAAATCACGAAAAGTTTTATTTTACAGAAGAGTCAAAATATTAATTACTTAAGAATAGTTACTTGTCAAGGATTAATTTATTTGTAACTATTATTACGAATTTATTTTAATATTTCTGTTCTTGTTGCATACTCGCCCAGTGGGTCACGAATGTATATACATGTTCGTTCGGAAGGAAGAATGGAGTTGAAGAAGAAGAAGACTTGTTATCAGACTCCTTTCGTTCATCTTTCCTGTCCGGCTTCTCTCTGTTTTTATTTTCTTCCGGCCCCGATGTTACTAGGTTACGGAGGACTAGAATGTTTCAATTCGGGCCTGTAATCTTCCCCTTGTCTTTCTGTGAGCAAATGCTACAACAGAGCATAAGGAATAAATATCCTTATGCAACAGATCAAATTTTATTATACTAATAAGGATATAGTGAGTGTGTAAAAATCACAAACAAGTCTATTATGGAGGAGATGAAAAATTATTTATTATACACAAATATTGTTTTTAAAGATGTATATTATATTATAAATTGTCATGTATTGATAATAGAAATAATTTTTTGTATTGTTCGATAATATAAATCGACTTTACTTGGTTTCTGCAACGTCCTCCTCTCCTTTCGTCGCTCCCGTCCTGGCGTCCTCTTCTACAGCGTCACTCCTTCCTGGTGTCCTCTTCGTCCTGGCGTCCTCTTCGTCTTGTCGTCCTCTTCTACGGCAGGCGGCTCCAGCGGCGATATTTCAGTGAGTCTCGTTGTTATGTTTGACTGCTAACATTAATTAGTTTCTTCATAAATTGTTCACAATGCTTATAAATTCCACTCGTACAATTTATTATTAATTTATATCTTCTATTTTCTTAATCTCAGGATTTATATGGGTGTTACTTAATGCGGTGCGTTTAATGTACTTAATGCGGTGCGTTTAATGTACACCTTCCACGATATCTTGAAGTGTCTTTAAGTTCCCTAAGCGGATATCTTAACTTACACGAAAACAGCACTGTATTATATTTTAAATTTTACCTAAATATTTTACCCAGTCGGTTCTTAATGCAAAACTTCGTTAAGAATTACCACGGTTTATTTTATATATGATATTTCGACGTTCGTAAGAGAACAACTCTCTTCACCGGGCACAACTTCCCCTTGCAACTTTTACAGACAGACCGTGTCCATCCTAACTCTACAACATATGAATCTCACTGAATTTAGTGTATTCTGATAGGCTAAGCCCAAGTCACATGATTGATGGAACAAACAGATATACAAATTTCATGAAAAAATTTAAACCTGGTAGTCGTGGGACTACCGGTAGACATGGAATCATGGGCAGACTTGTGCTTTGGGAAGGAATGAAGGGTTGGTTAAATAAACAGCTCTCATCGTCTTAATGTTCTCATCGTCTGTTTTCTTGCTAGCTAGCCGTACGCTCGATCTGAGTCGCTTTGGGGGCACGCCGGATGACCCAGGTATCGGAGATGCGGGCCGCTTGGGCGCTGACGGGGTTTCGTCAATCTTCAAATGGTTGCCATTTTCTAAGTTCTCGGCCGATTTCTTCGATTTTAGTCTCAAACAATAGGCCTGTTGACGCTCTGAATAGGATTTGCCGGTTTTCGGTTTGAAATTTTTGGTTCGAGTTTATCGCGATTTTTAGGTCGAGGCATTTCAAATTTGTGAGTTCAAATGTTGTTATTATTTTCTGTGAGTGCTTCTGGTACTCGGAATTGGTGTTATTGGAGAGATTTAGTTCTGAGGATCACAACGCACTTTGTATTTTCGCGATCGGACTTGTAGTTCCCGAGATATTTAAGTTTTAGTGGAGCAATTTAGAAATTTTTGGCGCAAAAACACCCTCACGCAGACAAAGCCTAGAGGCGACTGAAGTCAGTTGTCAAAATTCTCAGTACTATTGGTGGAAGAGGGCCGAGTGACTCGATCACCTGACACCTGGTTTGCTGGGATTGGTTGAGCGGTTCGTGAGATAGTGGTATGCCGAAAGTACATTTGAAACATAACGGTAGATTTTCGCGAAACGTGCGAGTAAGACATTACATACCTATGGATTCCATATCAAAACTTTGTATAATTTAGTAAAGTCCTGCATGGAAATTATCTACAAATTTTATTACCCTATCATTAATAAGAGTTACAATTGAGTTTTTCTTTACTTAAAAAACCATATTTCTAAAATAGTTATGAACCTCAGAGTATACACTGTAACAGTTCGTAATATTCGGAGTTACAAAAAAATTATGATATAATAAAAAAATTTTGTTGAAGAGAAAACAAATTATATTTTTTATTTATTTATTTATTTAATTAATTATTTCTGATATATTCATGTAATTTTTATTTCTTTTAATTATTAATTTAATCAATTTATTCGCTTAGAATGACCAGAATTGTTTTTCAGCGTTAATAAGATT
Source organism: Magicicada septendecula (assembly GCA_034769895.1). NCBI lineage: Eukaryota > Metazoa > Arthropoda > Insecta > Hemiptera > Cicadidae > Magicicada > Magicicada septendecula. Next base: position 438,519,486 of record CM068369.1, on the reverse strand, counting down.
ATCTCCTGTAATAATCGGTTAGCGGTCCTTCGTTATTCTAAGTGTGTACTCTTTTAACGTGGTTAATTTCTGCTTTTCTTGTAGTCCAGGTATCAAATATTATTTAATATGCTTCTATTTATATAATTATAAATAAATAGAACCCCAAAATTATAAGATTCAATTACTTTATTAACATAATAATAAATGATCTATTTTGAATCGATTAGTCAATCGACAATTACAGACTCGTTCTCAGGGCGATTAAATTACATATATAAAATAATAATATTAATTTATGGATTCTTTGAACTGTTATTAGAATAGTCAGAGAAAAAGGGCAAATCTGGAAAGTATAATGCATACAATAAAAAACTGCTTAAATCTCTAAAAATACAAAATATTATTGAATAGTCAATGTTAGTAATATAAATTTCTCGAACCAGACTTGAGATGTAGTCCCGCAAGGTCGCAAAGAATTCTGGGATTATTCCATCATGGGCGCCCACGTGCTGAGTGTATACAAGACGTCTTCACTGCATAATTCCCTCCAAATAAATGTTGGTTATTGGTGTTTTCCTCTTCCAAGTAGTAGTGGTTAATAATTCTTCATCACTGTGTAATTATTCGGGAGTCGTGGTCAGTTGTCCGGCACGGCAATCAGTGTTCAATGTGTTTTTTGTTCCAATGGAGGTGAAATGTTACAATGTCCAATTCTGTGTCGATATTATTTTGGATTCACGTTCATATGGTTCGGTTATCTGAATGACTACTTCAAATCTTCACCATTAAATTAATTTGGTTGATTTCAGGTTGACTCACTGTATATTAATCATATTTTTCTATTTCTCTGGGTTATTTTTTATAGGTTGGGTTATGTCCGAAAATTATCTTCTCTTTTTATTAATGAATTTATTTGCCTGATCTCATCTCGAAGTGTACATCTCAACGTATAACAATCAACTAACTCCTTCTTCCTCTATACCATCAGTCCTGGCTGAATTAATATTAAATCTACATAGTTTTTAAACAGATGGCATTTCCGCCTAAATAATTGACTTTTACATTATATGATTAATTACATTTTTACTATTATTTAATTTTATTAAATACTAATTACATAATTACTTTCCATAGTCAATTCTACGTTATTTAATGCCAAACATGATATACTTTATATTATTTTTAACTCGAAAAGTCAAATTTACAGTATATTAGAATGTAGGCCTTAACTGTACTTCCTGTCATCTCAAATGGTTTTCAATTTCTATCATGTTCTAGTTATCATTGAACAAGATCATTGCTTAAATTAAAATTTTTTTTTTTTTTTTTTTTTTTATTTATTGGAGATCTGTAAGCTGTTCGACTGAGCGAACATTTAACAAATTGGCTGACAACACACAGGATTATGAAGAGCTGACCATTGACAGCTCTTCTTGTTTTGATAATAGATTAAAGAAGTAACAAAATACAAAACTAAATGATAAAAACATGTAAACAAATGAACAAAAGTCACTATCACTTCCTGCTGGCATGATACAATAAGTTCAAACATTAAACACTGTGCCCATAAGGCACATATACAGGTTGACATTAACACGTATGAATGACACGAATACAAAAACATACAGAACAGATATCACAGACAGTACAATACAGAAAATACAGAGAATACATTATGAGTTAAACCTGAATGGTAAGTCTAATAGTTTGTGTCATTAAAATGGTGAATTAAAATGGTTATTTTTCTTTAATTCCTTTTAGTTTTATGATTTAGTTAACTAATTTACATTTTATCTTTAATTTAGGCTTTCCTATTAGATTCTAGTGTTATTACACTTGCATTTTTTCTAGTTATCTCTCATATATTTCTTCAATACCTTTACAAAGTATTGTTACAATTATAATTCACAGTAATTGATTTACCTTATATAATTTTCATTAATTTAATTAATTTCCTTTACTCATTTTCTAATTACAAGGATTGTAAGATTTACCATTTGACCTAGATTTTATGTTAGCTCATTTACAATGTTTATCATTATTCCAGCTTGCTTATACCCTTTCTGACATATTATTCTTATAAAATCTTAACGAAATTACTCTCATCTAATTACAGTCAGGTTTATTATTAATTAATATCATTAAACATAATAAATATTTTATAACAAAAAAAAAATTATATCCATTCTCAAACATTTTAGCTTTGAGTTCAATGAACTACTAATGTAAACAAAACACATCTGTTTTTTCATCAACTAAGATATTTCTTGAAATTAATTTTCATGCAGTCCTTGCTGTTTTTGTTTTCCTTTAGGGATTTACCCTTGATCACTCCACTTATGTATTGTATATCCTTATATCATTTTTTTGTCATTTTGTCTGGTATTATAGGATAAAGAATATCACTTATATTAGATCATCAGGATTCACTTTTCATTATAAGATTAAATTGCACTGGCACATTTTTACATTTATTCTAGAACCTGCACTTACACCTAATTCACATTTACTCTTATTTTATTGCATTATACTTTTCCTATTTATTTTCATATTTTTTGGAAGTTTTTAATGTTATTACTTGTGGTTGTTTTTCTAACAGTTGTTCATTTATTTTGGATGTTTGTTTATGCTGGGCATTTCCTGACTTGCTCCTATACTACCTGGGTATAATTACTTTATACTTCGGCCCATCATTATTTTTCTATAATTTCTTATATATTGCATGGTTGTTTTGAATTTATTTTATTTCCTTGAACTATTATTTCACTACTTTGTGGTCCTTGACTAATTTTTATAGTATTTTTCATTGATCTCGTTGCATTTTTATTATAGGCCTATATATGATTATTTTTTAAATTAAAACGATGTGGATAATCTGTCATGCTACAACACAAATTGAAGCTATTTACCTAAATAATTCCTTGTCAAAGTTTCACGTAAATCGGTTAACTACCACTGAAGCTATAGCGATCACAAATTATCACACCCGCACACGCGCACAAATTCACTCAAAAAATACATGACAATATAGAACACCTTTTTATGAAGAGTTTGGTATACCCTACATGCTTATCCATTTCTAAATACAAAACTTACGACTAAAAGACAAAATATTACATAAAACAAATTTAAACAAGAAAATGCTCATCATCCATGTACTCTGATATAAACAACATATCTTATCATCCTGTGTTCTGTTGCAATATATATATATATATATATATTATATATATTTTGTCACAATGCAATTTTTATTTGAGGAGCCCCCCCCCGTTCTTTGGGACGCCAAAATGTAACACATTAACCCTTCTGTGCAATTTAATTTGTACATTAATTTAACTCATACACTCTATATACCATTACTAACAACGTGTATGAATAATTGGGGTGTAGGTGTAATTATAATAAGAGTAACTCTTTTTACGAATTGTAATATGCTTCATTTATTATTTGAAACAAACAAACACAAATATTATAATAATATGAAAATCATGATTAATACGCCATGTGATCTTCATTATCTGTGGTTTCAAAGTGTCTTTACTATTCGTATCAACATTACAAACATATCTTAAATTCTAAATATTATATTACTTATCGTATATAGACTTCTCGTCAATATGATAATGTTTCTTGCTTGCTCAATCTAAATGTGTGCTTATTTAAAAGTTATTACTGCATTCTTATTCTATCTTTCTTAATACCTTTGTATGGCTTTAAAAAAATCATTTTAACACATTTACTTTATTACTATAAATGACTCTATGTTATGTGCTTTTATCAAGAAAAGTTAAATAATTCAATTACTAATTTCAATGACTCTACGTTATGTTCATTACGAAAAATAATTAAATAACCTTTTTGATTACATATTAATTACATTGAATTTTATTTATATCTACATACTTATTATTTATGTTTAAAAAAATTGTTTTGACTTTTAGAGTCTCTCAATGTCTTTCTCTTTGAAAATTATGTATTGGTTTTTCGTCACCTTAATTTCCGTAGAGTTGTCCCATGTCCTCCAGTGATTCCTTCGGTCTTGTCCTCACTGCTTGTCCTCTCGTCTCTCGTCCTCCACGGTACATTGACTGCTGTAGACTATGATGACATGTTACTCTGGATCTGTAGCCGTTATTGTAGATTGTGGATCTGTAGAAACGTCTCCAGTCCTCTGAATCTCCTTCCTCTGCTAGTCGTGCTCTTGTACTCTGTCAGGAGTTGATGTTCTTAGCTGTCGACTGCTTGTTGACGTCCGACGATTTCTTCGTTACGGTATTTTTTTTATTATTTAATAAATAATAAATATCATATCACAATAACATTACTGTGATACTTTATAAGTTCAGTTACAAAGTCATACTGATGTTAGATTTTAAATCTAACTTCGTCCAAAATAGTTCAAAAATTCGCGTCACGGACCGGCATAGCGTACCGCCGCGACTATGGTTTGTTATGAGAGAGAGATTAGCTCTCCTGGGCTTCTATTTATATCCACACAGAAAACTGCACCTGTCGATTCAGGAATCAGCCTGTCGACATTTGAAACATGGTGTGACAGCCCCCACTCTCGTCTCATTTCTCATAATTGCACTTTTTCGCCAATCGCACTGTTTAACGCGGATTTCACGTTGATAAAATAGTGTCTCTTTTAATGACTTATGAGATGTGCAATTATCATGATGCTCACACTACTAGTATAATTATGATGCATTAAAAATCGCACTGTACTCGCATTGATTGTCCGAATTACGTACAATTCGCACAGCACTCGTGTCCGATTTTTACATATTTTTAGAAGTTTTTACCTTCTCACTAACATTTATGGTTTTCTTAAAAATAATTATTTTCTTAATTTGTCATTTACTTGAGGGGTGAGATTGCAACTTTCAGGATCAGACAGGCTTCACGCACACACATTATTTACTTGTATACACACATGCAGTGGTAATCACGTGATGTTTGCCTGTTGGTTCCTGCTTGAAAACCAGCTTCCAATCTCACACCTGCTCGTCTATTATATACTATTGAAATTAACTAAAATATTTATAATATATTATGTATGCGCATTACAGCCTTTGCTTGTATTGTCGCAATATATATATATATATATATATATATATATATATATATATATATATATTGTAACGTGTCGTTTCACTAAACATAAAACATAACATACTAACTAGAAGATAATTTACTGACTGTAACAAACTATGGCTGACAATGACCAAAAACCAAGAAGTTAATGATCCCAGGACAAAAGATGTAAATAAATAAGTAATTAATCACACTGTTCAGTACATTTACATATGTTTTTATTTGTGTTAAACTAATTCGTTGTAATAAGACAATTTATATTATTATTGAAAACTTCATTACTAGTTAAAATGTAAATAAATCTAATTTAACTATGGGGAGGTCTGCGCACCTCAGACCGTTATTTTATTTATCAAGAAAAAAATTTACATAAAAGTGAATTATTTAAGTTTTACAAATATAATAAGATCAAACTATAATCATAAAAGTGGTATGGTATGACAGTGCTAGAAAGTGAGAATAACAGTGACATACGGTAAAAAGGAAAAATTGTGTATAATGAAAGTGATTGAACATAATTATAATGAGCATTGAAGAAATATATAATCTATATGAAACAGGTATATAACCCATATAGTGAAATCAAACAAAGTAAATAATTTAAAAGATAGAAACTCTTACGTTAAAAAACTTATAATAATATAGTTACGAAGGAAAAATAAAGTAAAGGTCAACAGAATATTATTAATTAGAAATGGTACACCGAACCTGTGACCCATAAAAAATATAGCCATGGCCTTTAACTAAAGAAATTAATGTTTTGAGTGGAAGAAGATTATTGTTAAAAATTGTGAATTGCAAGCCAGAACGTTTAAGATAAATGACTGCTGAGTTGATGGAAATTGAAGATCGATAAAAGCTGAGATGACCAGGAAAACCAACCCAAGACCTAGAGGAATGATGTTTTGACAGAGAGAGACCAAAAAACCAGGTGTCCAGGAGCAGAATCAACGAATAAATCCATTGGGAAAACTGCAAAGTTGGTGAGATCATACCACAAAAACAATAACTGAAAAAACAATAAAAAAATAAATAAATAATAATAATTGTGAATTACTTTAGTACACTATTATGAAAATAGTCGTTAATCATAAGAGTTTTTTGTTATAGTTTCTAGTTGTTTAAAAGAACCCACAAACATTCAACAGACATTAACAACACTATATTACCAAGTCTCATATAAAAATTATATTGTCTGTTCTATGTGTAAATTGTACCAGACTTTAACGATACTTGTATGTTAACCCTGAGATTCAGATAAATAACCCTCTATTTAAAAACAAAACACAGATTTTTTTTATTTAGTTACAAATCAACTTCAGAGATACTAATTATTTTAATATTACATATTGGTGATCCCAACACAGGGCTGAACAAAATAAAAGTATCAACGACGAACGAATAGGAAGGTATTAACTGACTATTACATTTTGACGCTCAAAAGTGGGGCCTTCCACATTCACAGAATACATAAGGAGGATTATATTTATTGAATATTACATTTGGCGAACCCAACAGTGGGGCTAACGTCAAAAAACTGAATATTACATATTGGCGCCCAACCGGTAGAGCTGAAATTAGGCAAAACCAACTAACCGAAACACAATTAGTGAAATAACGATTGACCTAATTTTAGCTGGCAACTGCTAGAAGACTAAAAAATGCGACGACGAGAAGCTTCTCAGAAGAGAGGACTAAAGCCAGAGACAGAAGAAGATAGGCGGGAACAAGAAGAAGAAACAGTCAAATACAGCGAAATGGAAGAACAGGCGGGTGACAATGAAGAAACCAGAGGAGGCCTGGATTTACAAAAATTATGGGAATTAATTAAAGAAAATTCCAAGAAACGGGAGGAAAAAATAACCGAACAAAATAAACAAACTAATGAGAATTTATTAAAACAAATGAATGAAAGATTGGATAGTAACCAAGAAGTGTTTAAACAAATGAAGGAGGATATTGAAAAACTAGATAAAAATAATTAAAAGAATATCGAAACACTTAACAAGAAAATGGATAGTAACCAAGAAGTGTTTAAACAAATGAACGAAAAATTTGACAGGAATGAAGAAAGTTTAAGACAGATGAATGAAAAGATGGACAGCATTAAAGAGGGAACTAAGGAAGATTTTAGGCAAATTAATAAGAAAATTGAGAACTCTAACAAGGAGTTAAGGGAAACTCTCAATGAGAAAATTGAAGACGTCAGTAAGACACTTAGCCAGAGGATGGACAAGTATAAGGAGGAAGTTGGACAGCAGATAGCCGATACAAAGGACAGGCTGGAGAAAACTGAAGAAACAGTTGTACAATCCAGAATAGAAGTAGATGCCAGAATAGATGAGGTAGAAAATAATAACAACATTGGTATAACGAAGGTACGACCAGAAACAAAAAGAAGCTAGATGAAATAAAGGAAACAATAGGTGGTCAAATCGAAACCATCAAGGGTGATGTAGGACAAGAAAAAGGGCAGGTAGGCCAAATCCAGGAAGAACTGGTAATTCTACAAAAGAGACCGATGAATTACACACACATACCAATAGGAGAAAACCAAGAGGATATTAAGCACCCGGAAAATAAGACGAAGAAAATATGGAAAAAGGAACTAATAAAAACAAGGGAGGAGTTGGAGATGATAAACAATGGACTATTTAATGTAATTAATCTCCCAATAACCGACCATAGGGAAATAGGTAATGATAAAAATTATAGTAAGAGCTTAATAGAAATTTTACAAATAATTCACAATAAAACGGTGTGTAACCAATTAAAAAGGTCTATAGGTAAATTGAATACACCAGAAATAAAAATGCATAATAAAATGTCATGGATAGCAACAATGATTGATATACAATTGACATATTTATTTAGTAAACTAGATGATAGAGTGATAGAAATAAGATTTAATACAAGTGAAAATTTTGTATTAGAAACATTGCCGTATAAGGTAATAGAGAGGTATTTAACTAGGACTGAAATAGTTCTTAAAACAATAGCAGACCGAACAATAAGGGCAATTGAGATCGACCACGGATAAACTAAGTAAGATAGCGCCATCGAAAGAAGGGACTGATTTTCTGAGTACCGACAAAGCAAATCAGTTAAGAAAGGAAGAAGAAAATAATGATAATTAAAACAAAAATAAAATAAATAATCACTCTAGACTTAAGAAAAAATAATGATAATTAAGAAAACATAACCAAAACTGAAGAAAATCTAATAAGGAACAAAAGGGGAATATAAACGGAAAAATAATAAGAAAAAAGTATTAAACTAACAATTAATTAAGACAAAATATTATTTAGAAAAATATAACAAGGGATTCATTAGAAAGAAAACAGGGTAAAGCGAAAACAAACTGAGACATAGAGTACATCAAAGTAAACACTACAAGGGGTGCTGACAACAGTCTTGATCAAAACATGAGCGAACACTTCAGGAATGAAACGAAACGCAGGAGAATAAAACGGAGAGAATACGCACGCTGTCCATAAACCAGATACAATTATAGGAGCCACAGGTAAATAATATAAAACCCAAAAGCAGAAAATAAACCTGAATGTTACGACAAAAGGAATAGGAATTCCTATGGTGTTATTAGTAACCCAAGGGTTACTCTTTAAGGTATAAACAGAGTGTTGTATGCTACGGCGCCACTCTGCGATTATGAATTATCCGCTGAGATAATAGGAAGCACAAGTGCCCCTCAGGACAGGAATTCATACTAAGTTAGGGAAATTGTTAGGGTACCCATAGGAAACAAATAAACCGTAACAGAACCAGAATCACGGCAGGAAAGACTGCAGGAAATCAGGGCATTCCAAGGAAAAGGATATACAGAGATCATGAGTGTGGCACAAAAGAAGAGGTTAGTGAACAATTACAATAGCTACTGCATTGTATTCTCCAACTCACCGAATAAAGCGAACAAGTTAAATAATATCCGGTTAAACAGTTGTTAAAGAAAGCTGTAAGAAAGTAAATCCAGCGCATGATAAAGGAAGAAATAATAGGAAAAAGTAGTTTGTTAAATACCAGCCCCATTGTAGCAATAGGCCTACCCCAAGGAATATATAACCAAACCGAGATAAAGAGGTTTTATGAAAAGTGAAGACGGTTTTTGTAGATTTTTGCCATTTATTTCAGTAACTCCTAAAACTGCCATTACTGAAATAACTTGTCTTAAACGGGGGGCTTTATGTAACGTGTCGTTTCACTAAACATAAAACATAACATACTAACTAGAAGATAATTTACTGACTGTAACAAACTATGGCTGACAATGACCAAAAACCAAGAAATTAATGATCCCAGGACAAAAGATGTAAATAAATAAGTAATTAATCACACTGTTCAGTACATTTACATATGTTTTTATTTGTGTTAAACTAATTCGTTGTAATAAGACAATTTATATTATTATTGAAAACTTCATTACTAGTTAAAATGTAAATAAATCTAATTTAACTATGGGGAGGTCTGCGCACCTCAGACCGTTATTTTATTTATCAAGAAAAAAATTTACATAAAAGTGAATTATTTAAGTTTTACAAATATAATAAGATCAAACTATAATCATAAAAGTGGTATGGTATGACAGTGCTAGAAAGTGAGAATAACAGTGACATACGGTAAAAAGGAAAAATTGTGTATAATGAAAGTGAGTGAACATAATTATAATGAGCATTGAAGAAATATATAATCTATATGAAACAGGTATATAACCCATATAGTGAAATCAAACAAAGTAAATAATTTAAAAGATAGAAACTCTTACGTTAAAAAACTTATAATAATATAGTTACGAAGGAAAAATAAAGTAAAGGTCAACAGAATATTATTAATTAGAAATGGTACACCGAACCTGTGACCCATAAAAAATATAGCCATGGCCTTTAACTAAAGAAATTAATGTTTTGAGTGGAAGAAGATTATTGTTAAAAATTGTGAATTGCAAGCCAGAACGTTTAAGATAAATGACTGCTGAGTTGATGGAAATTGAAGATCGATAAAAGCTGAGATGACCAGGAAAACCAACCCAAGACCTAGAGGAATGATGTTTTGACAGAGAGAGACCAAAAAACCAGGTGTCCAGGAGCAGAATCAACGAATAAATCCATTGGGAAAACTGCAAAGTTGGTGAGATCATACCACAAAAACAATAACTGAAAAAACAATAAAAAAATAAATAAATAATAATAATTGTGAATTACTTTAGTACACTATTATGAAAATAGTCGTTAATCATAAGAGTTTTTTGTTATAGTTTCTAGTTGTTTAAAAGAACCCACAAACATTCAACAGACATTAACAACACTATATTACCAAGTCTCATGCATAAAAATTATATTGTCTGTTCTATGTGTAAATTGTACCAGACTTTAACGATACTTGTATGTTAACCCTGAGATTCAGATAAATAATCCTCTATTTAAAAACAAAACACAGATTTTTTTTTATTTAGTTACAAATCAACTTCAGAGATACCAATTATTTTAATATTACATATTGGTGACCCCAACACAGGGCTGAACAAAATAAAAGTATCAACGACGAACGAATAGGAAGGTATTAACTGACTATTACATTTTGACGCTCAAAAGTGGGGCCTTCCACATTCACAGAATACATGAGGATTATATTTATTGAATAACGTGGGCGCCAATATGTAATATTCAGTTTTTTGACGTTAGCCCCACTGTTGGGTTCGCCAAATGTAATACTGAAGCAGTTGAAGTCTATCCTGTTTTAATGGGAGCCAGATGGAGGAAAACGGAGAGAAAGGCCAAGGAAGAATTGGATTAATTCTTGGCATATGCACAGGTGGGATGCGACGAACAGCTACGATCTACAATGCTGTAGGCATACGTGGCGAAACATCTGAGAGTATAGATTTTTATTCTGTGGAAATTCTTTGTATACGTTTAACACATAAAGTAGTAAGTTTGATCTGTTGAATAATATAAGTTCAAATACATAAGTTTTAAATATATAATTGTATTTCTTTGTATATTGGAAGCATAAACCCTAAGCACTGAGGGAAACTTCAAATAAAAAGTAGTAGGCATTTCACAACATTGTTACACTGATACACGTGTAGTTAAAATTTCAATAATCAGTCTGAAATCTTAAAACATTTCTGTTTCGCCCCACTTTAAACAACGATATTATTATTGGCAAATTTGGAAAATATTTTAATTGGAATTTGTACTGGAATTTTAGTTACAATGAATATCATTGTTTTAAATTAAAAATAATAGGTTTGTTATAAACTTTACTAAAATTTTGCTTTTTCAAAGTCTTTTCTATTACTCTTATTCATGTAAGTAGGGCGATCTTGTAACTTTTTCCCTGCAGATTAATTCACTTGCCTATCTCTATATATATATAAGCGGAGAAGTCCTGACTGACTGACATAGAATCAACGTAGAGCAAAAACTACTGAAGATAATGATTTCAAAATTTGAAGGTATATTCTTATGGGGTCGTAGATGCTCACTAAGAAACGGTTTTAAAAACTTTCACTCCTAAGGGGCAAACCCCCCCCCCGCCATTGTATGTATGTATCTATGTATGTATGTTCCACATCTCCTCCTAAACCACTGGACCGATTTCAACCAAACTTGACACAAATATTTTGCGCGACGGGAGAACCAACATAGGATAGGTGTTTTTTCGATGGGGTCCTTTGGGGTCTTCCACATCTCCTCCTAAACCACTGGACCGATTTCAACCAAACTTGGCACAAATATTTTACGCGACGGGAGAACCAACATAGGATAGGTGTTTTTTTTCGATGGGGTCCTTTGGGGGAGGTTCTTTGGGGTCTTTCACATCTCCTCCTAAACCACTGGACCGATTTCAACCAAACTTGGCACAAATATTTTATGCAACGGGAGAACCAACATAGGATAGGTGTTTTCTTCGATGGGGTCCTTTGGGGTCTTCCACATCTCCTCCTAAACCACTGGACCGATTTCAACCAAACTTGCACAAATATTTTACGCAACGGGAGAACCAACATAGGATAGGTGTTTTTTCGATGCGATCCTTCTGAATAACGATTTTCTCGAAATAAATAAGAAATAGCTGTTGCTATGAATGTATATAAACAAACTAAGAGTTGAGAATTTGTACAATCTATCTAATCCTATACTATTAAGCGAGCAATAATTGTACAATTACGTACAACGTGAAACTCCGTAGCGAAGCACGGGTATTTTGCTAGTAGTCATATACTTGTGTTAGTACTTTGTAAAAGTTCTTATTTATTTATTTACTTGTTAGACAATAATGTAAAGGCAGGGCAATTTTTTTTAAATAGGACGTACAGGAGTATCTAAGTCTAACGTCGATGTCAGTTTAATCCCATAATGTTTCGATGAAAGTTATTTTGACCGACTGTAATAGAAACTTGTGTTGATAAGTTCATTTTGATAGTCGCACTATCCCGAAGTGAACATAATCGACAGAAGAGTGAGGAAAGAAACTATGACCTTCAAAAGCCTTTTATATTGAACAACATTAAGATTATATTTTCGCTTATTATTAATAACGTATTATAAGTAGACCGCAGTGACGTAACTAGAAGGTGCAGCTGAGGGGGGGATGAGACTGGCTTGAAGTTTAAGCTCCCCATTTTTATCAGGAGAAAGAAACATTCATGATTCTTCCCATATAATTTTATAAACACATTTTATAAATTCTTTGCGTGTCAAAAGTTTTTGAGTAAACCAACGTGAAGTATAAAGGTTGAAAAGAGTATGGAAGAGAGCAGATTTCAAAACGTCTCTACTTTTAATTAATTATTTGTGAGACATCAGAACAATCTTAAATGTGCTCTTTTAGCTCTATTTTTTATCCCGAAACTTCTATATTTAATGGTTTTTTATGCTTAGTCCTTTCTGTATAACTTAAACGATTTTGTATAATTCAGAAGGTAGGATGTCAGACTTGAGCAGTAGGAAAGGAATGTAACGTGGCCAGAACTACGACAAAGCCGTCTATTATTTCCATGCATATTATCCCATGTACAAATTTCTATAAAATCCAGACCAACCCATCCAAGCGGCTGAAATGAGATTTCTCAGGCACGTGGCAGGGTATACTCTCCATGATATAGAAGAAACACAGATATGAATATAAGAAACACGCCAGGAACTGAATATTATGAGTATACTCGACAGGATCGCCCAGTATCGGCTGAATTGGTGGGAACATGTTTGCCGAATGGATGACTCCTGCATCCCCAAACAAATATGGAACTATAAGCCGAGGGGACGGAGAGGTGTGGGACGTCCGAGGAAGCGCTGGAGTGACCAGCTCTAATCTTTGCCTATTTGAGACCGGAACAAACCATCTTTGGTTTAATCATTGAAGATGATGATGACAAATTTCTACAGGATGCCTGGGTCTAGGGACTGCGTCTTGAATTCACGCTGCTGCCCAGAATTTGAGTCCAGGGCCTTTACTTAGTAGCTATCGTCGTATCCACTAGTATGACGAGCCTCTCATAACGTGTTACTTCCAAATATGTTGAGATTAGCTTGATACCTAACATTTTGATACCTTCATAAACTGGTGCTCAGCTTAAACGTAATAAACCTCATGTCATTAGGAATCACTGAGCCTTTCTGAAGGTATTTTGAAGAATCCAGTTTGATTACGCTTTCGCACAGTAATGTAAGGGTGTTGTTCCAATAATGTCTCTTATAGTTCGTGTTGTTATTAGGGTGTAATATAAAAACCAGCACTAAAATATTTGCATTTTTTCGAATTAAAGTCAAGAAACTACTAGTTTACCTGTGCAAAGACGAAGTTACTAGATTAGTCGTGTCTAGACTACCATGTAAGGGGAAGTGTGTCTGCAACGAAAAAGATAAACATAGATAATAAGCTATGTTTTAGTTTTCTGGCGTCGTGAGTTTCTGGTTTTGTTATGTGCAAATACGTACGTTATTTACAAAATGTTGACTTATTGCCACTACGAGGGTCAGCTGAAAAGTTTGCGGAGCGACATCTGTAGCTTAGCGGTAAAACTAAAATTTTTCGTGTGCTGCAAGATTTGTATTTTATGTGAACTCCTGTTAATTTTCAAATCTATCTGTCAATTTATTCATTGTTTAGAAGCTGTTTAAAATTGACGTGTCATGCGTGTTTTGAAAAACGGATAAAATCAAACATCGTGGTGTGATTCTTTGTAAAAATTGTTTAGCGCCAACGGAAATTCAAAACGAACTTGTAAATGTGTCAGGAAATGTTGCGCTTCAAAACCAATGGTTTGTAAGAAGGCACTTGAGTTTAAACGTGGTCGTACGAGCATTGAAAACGTGGTCGCACTGGACGCTCAAAAAATGCAACAGCTCCAGATGCGGCAGCCATCTTGCACAACGCTTTTTCACACCAAGTTCTTGAGTAAAAGTATGATGTACACGCTCATATGAGATGCCTATGATTTCAGCCACGTCATCCACTCCTCAATCTGCGGTCTTCCAACACCTTATGAAATTTTTGCAATAATTCCACTTTTTGTTGTACTTTTGGGCGTCCGTCCTCTGCTGGGATAGTCTTCAGTGCTTGTACGACCACGTTTAAACTCGAGTGTGCCCCACTTATCGTTGTTTCTGAAGGCGCAGCATCTCCTAACACATTTACAATATTTCGTTTTGATTTTCCGTTGAAGATAAAACGTTTTTAACAGAGAATTCGTCACAACACGATGTTTGATTTTGTGCATTTTAAAAACACGCGTGACTGGAAAATTTCAAACAGCTGGTAAAAAGTGAATAAATTGACAGATATATCTTGAAATTAACAGGTGTTCACGCGAAATATACGTCTTGCAGCACACGAAATATTTTAGTTCTATCACTGAGCTATAGATGTCGCTCCACAAACTTTTCAACTGACCCTCGTATTAAGAAAATCAAAGTTTATTTTACTAATTTACACATAATGTTACTTTTATTATTTCTACAATTATTTATATGCTTTATTTTAACACACGCACTGACTTTGAAATAGGCCTACTTTAAGTGATCATGGAATTTTGCTGACATTTTTAATATCTCTGGTGTGGGGATTGACCCCCCCCCCGTAGTTACGCCACTGAATAGACAGGTTCAAATGAAGAATTAACACAGGTGACACGCTAGACACTAGAGCACCGAGGTGTTCGTACTACATACTCACGTTAAATGTCAGTTTACGTTAAACAATTACGCGCAAACATGCAACTGCACACACTCAAAAATTACTATAGGGCTATCTTTTTTATCATTTATACCCACATTGTGTCTGACCATAGGAGACTTCTTAACAGGACGCAGAGAGTCAGAAGATGGTATATGGGTTTGTAATGAAACACTGCTGCAAATGTGACCCTTCCCATGGTCAACAAACGTCTCTTACGCGGGATATAACGCGAGAAGGCTTATTCCACCGGCGAAAAGAAATGTTTGGAATAACATTAAATATCATATACATGGCTCGCTCGCCCCCCCCCCACACACACAAATATATATATATTTTATAAACAATAATATATTTATTATTGTTTTTTACAAAGCTTTGACGGATTTTAAATCGTCAGAAGTATAAACATAAACAGTTTCGAGAAGTACGTTTCATCTTTACAATTTTATCATTCTTTGGAAATCATTAAAATTTTAAAAGTACAGGGATTACCTTAAGATGTAGCTGTCTGCTTACCTTAATGTTATAGCGATCCACAAAGAAGTAGGGCTACTAAAATTCCTTACGTCATTATATGGCCTATAATCCGTCACATAATTTTGACAGTAATTTAAACCGGTCGAAACATTGAAAAAATATATTTTTTTGTTTTAAATTGTAAATAAATATATTTGTTTTAAAATATTAAATATATTTATATATATTAAATATAATATTTAAAAAAGAAAATATTTTCAAAATTATTACCAATTTAATAAAATAATAAATATTTATATTATATTTAACAATTAATTATATAACATATTTTAAATTTAGTCTACATGAAAGTTAGTCTACATATAAATCAGCTGTTTTGAACAATTGATTAAAAAAATTTATATTTATTAATTTTATATCTGATGATAAGAGTTGAATACTATTGAAACATTATAATTCACAAAACAATAAAAAATATCGGTATGGAGAACCTTACATGACTTCCATGTTCTAAGATTTCTATTTAAAATCATTTTGAAATGAAATATTTCCATAGAAACTACTTCTTTCTACTTACTGCTTCAGCCTTAACCACAGTACTGTGGTCACTAACGTATACCACCTAACGTTATCGCACTCGATTTTCACTGATGATGGAAGTCGATGGCACTGCCGAAACGTCTGGTTTTGCAGAAAACTTTGGTCTACGGCCAAACAGGGCGGGAAGGAATTTTAACAACAAACTACTTCTTTGTTGCCGATAAAGTAGTACATACATAAAATATCGGTATGGAGAACCCTACATGACTTCCATGTTGTAAGATTTATATTTAAAATCATATTCGAAATGAAATATTTCAATAGAAACTACTTCTTTCTACTTATTATTTCAGCCTTAACCACAGTACTGTGGTCACTAACGTATACCACCTCACGTTTTCGCACTGAATTTTCACTGACGATGGCAGTCGACGGACTGCCGAAAAGTCTGGTTTTGCAGAAAACAACGGCTAAACAGCCCGGGAAGGAATTTTAACAAAGAACTACTTCTTTGTTGCCGATAACGTAGTACACATATAAAAAATTCCCCCTCCCTTTATAACTTTAATTTTCATTAATAGAAAATTACCCCCCCCCCGGGCAACTAACCTCTTCTTTTACAGATATTTCATCTACGTCTCTATAGTGGATTATTATGAGCTTCTTATCAGGCTAATTTATTTACAAAATTAAGTACATTACTCTTGTTAAAACATAAAATGTTGCCGGTAAACTACCCCTTTCTCTTAACCGATCTTCACCAATATCAAAAAGCCATGAGATCTCTACAAATCGGGAAGGTATGCAAAAAATTATTTGATTATATTTGAATTTACGGCAGTTATCGTTTGCCATAGAAAATACCCTTGTTAAAACATAAAACGTTACCGGTAAACTACCCCTTCCCCTTAACTGATCTTCACCAAAAACAAAAGGGCTTGAGTACCCTACAATTTAGAGCTGTATGCAAAAAATTATTTGATTCTGTATGAATTTGCGGCTGTTATCGTTTGCCATAGAAAAAAATCTATAGACACCCACAGGCACTTTTCGAAAAATGACTTTCTTTTATGTTTTGAGTGTAGTACAATCAGAATCTGCAATAATCTCGAACATGACTTTTTTTGCCGTCACCATACTTCTATTTACTTAAGGAACATGGAAGTAAAATTACACTTGATAAAAAAACTTTGCAGGTAAACTACCCCTTTCCCTTAACCGATCTTCACCAAAAACAAAAGGGCTTGAGTACCCTACAATTCAGAGCTGTATGCAAAAAATTATTTGATTCTGTTTGAATTTGCGGCTGTTATCGTTTGCCATAGAAAATAAAAATTACCCTTGATAAAAAAACGTTGCCGGTAAACTACCCTATTCCATTAACCGATCTTCACCGAAAACAATAGGTCTTGAGAACTCTACAATTCGGGGCTGTATGCAAAACATTATTTGATTCTCTTTGAATTTACGGCAGTTATCGTTCGTCATAGAAAAAATTACCCTTGTTAAAACATAAAACGTTGCAGGTAAACTACCCCTTTCCCTTAACCGATCTTCAACAAAATCAACAGACCTTGAGATCTGTATAATTCAAAAAGGTATGCAGAAGAGTAGTTGATTTTGTTTTAAAGTACGGCAGTTATCGTTCGTCATAAAAAAATTACCCTTGTTAAAACATAAAATGTTGCAGGTAAACTACCCTATTCCCTTAACCGATCTTCACCAAAACCAACAGGTCTTGAGAACTCTATAATTCAGGGCTGTATGTAAAATATTATATGATTCAGTTTGAATTTGCGGCTGTTATCGTTTGCCATAGAAAATACCCTTGTTAAAACATAAAACGTTGCCGGTAAACTACCCCTTCCCCTTAACCGATCTTTACCAAAATAAACAGATCTTGAGAACGCTACAATTCAGGGCTGTATACGAAACACTTTTTGATTCTGTTCGACTTTGCGGCTGTTATCGTTTGCCAAAAAAATATCGGTATGGAGAACCATACATGACTTCCATGATCTAAGATTTATATTTAATTCATTTTCGAAATGAAATATTACTATAGAAACTACTTCTTTCTACTTACTGCTTCACCCTTAACCACAGTACTGTGATCACTAACGTATACCACCTCACGTTATCGCACTCGATTTTTACTTATGATGGAAATCGATGGCATTGCCCAAAACGTCTGGTTTTGTAGAAAACATTGGACTACGGCCAAACATCCCGGGAAGGAATTTTAACAAAAACTACTTCTTTGTTGCCGATAACGTTGTACAATATATATAAAAAATTGCATAAAATTAATGGCTTGTATAAGTTAATGTTTGATCTCCATTAAGTAGTGCTCAAGTTTCCAAAGTTTTAATATTATGATGTCCGTAATTAAAACATCAGAGCAGGTTTAGTGTGTATGAGGGTACACCGTGGACAAAAATTTTCAACATTTCCTATTGAGCGTTGCTTAGAGTAAAGCTGCGAATCTACAGTGTATGTTTCACAGAACAAACACGCGAAAAAGAAGGAGCGCTCTGAAGTCACTCATGGACCCTCAGCATCTTGCAGAGGGTTCATTCCCTAAAGACGAAAAGTCTGTCTATGAATCGTTCCTCTGTAAACACGTGCAGTTATACTGCCCAGCGATCCACAGGAAGCAAATCGCTATCCACGCTGGACACTTTTTCGGCTTGCACGCGTTATGTTGGTATGGGTTTCGGCACTTACCATTTAAAAAGCGTGCAAATGTAAGAAAATAAACATGAATGAGGCCAGAAATAACGCGAATTTTGTGTGTGTGTGTGTGTGTGTGTGTGTGTGTGTGTGTGTGTGTGTGTGTGTGTGTGTGTGTCTTTCCTGCCTTTTTATTGCGGTAGTCATAATAATAAAAAGGAAACGTAAACATTATATAACTGAGGTATGCTTGCCTGCCACGAACGATATATCATTTTATACATGTATATTAACTCATACATAATTTACATTAAAATAAAAAAATTATAATTTTATTGCCTGGCAACAAAATTATTTTATTTTTAACAATTACCATTGTTTCAAAAAGTTTAAATGAATTTTCAAGTACTTTACTGTTGTTAAAACGTAAAAGGTTGCAGGTAAACCTCCCCTTTCCCTTAACCGATCTTCACCACAATGAAAAGTCCTTGAGATCTCTACAATTCAGGGAGGTATGCAAAAAATTATTTGATTCTGTTTGAATTTACGGCTGTTATCGTTTGCCATAGAAAATTACCCTTGATAAAAAAACGTTGCTAGTAAACTACCACTTTCCCTTAACCGATCTTCACCTAAAACAATATGTATTGAGTACTCTCCAAATCAGGACTGTATGCAATAAATTACTTGATTCTGTTTGAATTTGCGGCTGTTATCGTTTGCCATATAAAATAATCTTGTTAAAAAAACGTTGCTGGTAAACTACCCCTTTCCCCTAACCGATCTTCACCAAAAACAATAGATCTTGAGAACTCTACAATTTAGGGCTATATGCAAATAATCTTTGATTCTGTTTGAATTTGCGGCTGTTATCGTTTGCCATAGAAAATAACCTTGTTAAAACATAAAATGTTGCAGGTAAACTACCCCTTTCCCTTAACCGATCTTCACCAAAATCAATAGATCTTGAGAACTCTATAACTCAGGGCTGTATGCGAAACATTATTTAATTCTGTTTGAATTTGCGGCTGTTATCGTTTGCCAAAAAAAAAATTACCCTTGATAAAAAAAACCGTTGCTGGTAAACTACCCCTTTCCCTCAACCGATCTTCACCAAAAACAATAGGTCGTGAGTACTCTACAAATCAGAGCTGTATGCAAAAAATTATTTGATTCTGTTTGAATTTGCGGCTGTTATCGTTTGCCATTAAAAAAAAATCTATAGACAGACAGACAGACAGACAGACAGACAGACAGACAGATAGACACACAGACACACACACACACACACACTTTTCGAAAAACGACGTTTTTCATGTTTTGAGTGTAGTACAATCAGAATCTGCAATAATCTCGAATACGATTTTTTTTGCCATCACCATACTTCCATTTCCTTAAGGAACATGGAAGTAAAATATGGGTATGGAGAACCATACATGACTTCCATGTTCTAATATTTATATTTAAAATCATATTCGCAATGAAATGTTTCCATAGAAACTACTTCTTTCTACTTATTGCTTCAGCCTTAACCACAGTACTGTGGTCACTAACGTATACCACCTCACGTTTTCGCAGTCGATTTTCACTGATGATGGCAGTCGATGGCACTGCCGAAACGTCTGGTTTTTCAGAAAACTTTGGACTACGGCTAAACAGCCCGGGAAGGAATTTTAACAAAAAAACTACATCTTTGTTGCCGATAACGTAGTACACATATAACAAATTCTACCCTTCAACTTCAACTATAATTTTCATAAATAGAAAATTACCCCCACCCCGTTCACCTAACCTCTTCATTTATAGATATTTCATCTACGTTTCTACAGTGGATTACTATGAGCTTCTTATCAGGATACTTTATTTATAAAAATTAAGTACTTTACTCTTGTTAAATCATAAAAAGTTTCAGGTAAACTACCCCTTTTTCTTAACCGACCTTCTCCAAAATCAACAGACCTTCGGTCTAGGAACACTGTAGCAAAGCTCAATAGGAAATGTTGAAAATTTTTGTCCACGGTGTACCCTCATACGCACTAAACCTGCTCTGATGTTTTAATTACGGACATCATAATATTAAAACTTTGCTTTGGAAACTTGAGCACTACTTAATGGAGATCAAACATTAACTTATACAAGCCATTAATTTTATGTAATTTTTTATATATATTGTACAACGTTATCAGGAACAAATAAGTAATTTTTGTTAAAATTCCTTCCCGGGATGTTTGGCCGTAGTCCAATGTTTTCTACAAAACCAGACGTTTCGGCAATGCCATCGACTTCCATCATCAGTGAAAATCGAGTGCGATAACGTGAGGTGGTATACGTTAGTGACCACAGTACTGTGGTTAAGGCTGAAGCAGTAAGTAGAAAGAAGTAGTTTCTATAGTAATATTTCATTTTGAAAATGATTTTAAATATAAATCTTAGAACATGGAAGTCATGTATGGTTCTCCATACCGATATTTACTTCCATATTCCTTAAGGAAATGGAAGTATGGTGATGGCAAAAAAAATCGTGTTCGAGATTATTGCAGATTCTGATTGTACTACACTCAAACATGAAAAAAAATCGTTTTTCGAAAAAAGTGTGTGTGTGTGTGTGTGTGTGTGTGTGTGTGTGTGTGTGTGTGTGTAGATTTTTTTCTATGGCAAACGATAACTGCCGCAAATTCAAACAGAATCAAATAACGTTTTGGGTACAGCTCTGATTTGTAGAGTACTCACGACCTATTGTTTTTGGTGAAGATCGGTTGAGGGAAAGGGGTAGTTTACCGGCAACGGTTTTTTTTTATCAAGGGTAATTTTTTTTTTTGCAAACGATAACAGCCGCAAATTCAAACAGAATCAAATAATGATTCGCATACAGCCTTGAAGTATCGAGTTCTCAAGACCTATTGTTTTGGTGAAGATCGGTTAAGGGAAAGGGGTAGTTTACCTGCAACGTATTATGTTTTAACAAGGGTAATTTTTTCTATGACGAACGATAACTGCCGCATATTCAAACAGAATCAAATAATGTTTTGCATACACCCCTGAATTGTAAAGAACTCAAGGACTTTTGATTTTGGTGAAGATCGGTTATGGGAAGGGGTAGTTTACCTGCAACCTTTTACGTTTTAACATCAGTAAAGTACTTGAATATTCATTTAAACTTTTTCAAACAATGGTAATTGTTAAAAATAAAATAATTTTGTTGCCAGGCAATAAAATTATAATTTTTTCATTTTAATGTAAATCATGTATGAGAGAAAATATATCGTTCGTGGCAGGCAAGCATATCTCAGTTATGTAATGTTTACGTTTCCATTTTATTATTATGACTACCGAGCTTAAAAAGGCAGGGAAGACACACACACACACACACACACACACACACACACACACACACACACACACACACACACACACACACACACACACACACACACACACACACACACACACACACACACACACACACACACAAAATTCGCCTTATTTCTGGCCTCATTCATGTTTATTTTCTTACATTTGGACGCTTTTTAAATGGAAAGCACTGAAACCAATACCAACATAACGCGTGCAAGTCGAAAAAGTGTCCAGCGTGGATAGCGATTTGCTTCCTGTGGATCGCTGGGCAGTGTAACTGCACGTGTTTACAGAGGAACGATTCATAGACAGATTTTTCGTCTTTAGGGAATGAACCCTCTGCAAGATGCTGAGGGTCCATGAGTGACTTCGGAGCGCTCCTTCTTATCCGCGTGTTTGTTCTGTGAAACGTACACTGTAGATTTGCAGCATTACTCTAAGCAACGCTCAATAGGAAATGTTGAAAATTTTTGTCCACGGTGTACCCTCATACACACTAAACCTGCTCTGATGTTTTAATTACGGACATCATAATATTAAAACTTTGGAAACTTGAGCACTACTTAATGGAGATCAATCATTAACTTATACAAGGCATTAATATTATGCATATTTTTTATATATATGTGTACAACGTTATCGGCAACAAAGAAGTAGTTTTTGTTAAAATTCCTTCCCGGGATATTTGGCCGTAATCCAATGTTTTCTACAAAGCCAGACGTTTCAGCAATGCCATCGACTTCCATCATCAGTGAAAATCGAGTGCGATAACGTGAGGTGGTATATGTTAGTGACCACAGTACTGTGGTTAAGGCTAAAACAGTAAGTAGAAAGACGTAGTTTCTATGGTAATATTTCATTTCGAAAATCATTTTAAATATAAATCTTAGAATATGGAAGTCATGTATGGTTCTCCATACCGATATTTAACAATTACCATTGTTTGAAAAAGTTTAAATGAATTTTCAAGTACTTTACTGTTGTTAAAAATAAAACGTTGTAGGTAAACTACCCCTTTTCCTTAACCGATCTTCAACAAAATCAATAGACCTTGAGTTCTGTATAATTCAAAAAGGTATGCAAATAAATAGTTGATTTTACGGCAGTTATCGTTCGTCGTAGACAAAATTACCCTTGTTAAAACAACCCTTGTTAAAATGTTGCTGGTAAACTACCTCTTTCCCTTAACTGATCTTCACCAAAATCAACAGATCTTGAGAACTCTACAATTCAGGGTTGTATCCAAAACATTATTTGATTCTGTTTGAATTTGCGGCTGTCATAGTTTGCCATAGAAAAAAATTACCCTTGATAAGAAAAATGTTGCAGGTAAACTACCCCTTCCCCTTAGCCGATCTTCACCAAAAACAGTAGATATTGAGTACTCTACAAATCAGTGCTGAATGCAAAAAATTATTTGATTTTGTTTGAATTTGCAGCTCTTATCGTTTACCATAGAAAATACCCTTGTTAAAACATAAAACGTTGCTGGTAAACTACCCCTTTCCCTTAACCGATCTTCACCAAAAACAATAAGTCTTGAAAACTCTATAATTCAGGGCTGTATGCGAAACATTATTTGATTCTGTTTGAATTTGCGGCTGTTATCGTTTGCCATAAAAAAAATTACCCTTGATAAAAAAAACCGTTGCAGGTAAACTACCCCTTTCCCTCAACCGATCTTCACCAAAACAATAGGTTGTGAGTACTCTACAAATCAGGGCTGTACGAAAAATTTATTTTTTTCTGTTTGAATTTGCGGCTGTTATCGTTTGCCATAGAAAAATATCTGCAGACAGACACACAGACAGATAGACAGTCAGACAGACACACAGGCAGGCACACACACAGACACTTTTCGAAAAATGACTTTTTTCATGTTTTGAGTGTAGTACAATCAGAATCTGCAATAATCTCGAACACAATTTTTTTTGCCATCACCATACTTCCATTTCCTTAAGGAACATGGAAGTAAAAATTATCCCCTCCCCCTTCAACTATAATTTTCATTTATAGAAAATTACCCCCACCCCGTTCAACTAGCCTCTTCATTTATAGATATTTCATCTGCGTTTCTACAGTAGATTATTAAGATCTTCTTATCAGGATAATTTATTTATCAAAATTAAGTACTGTACTCTTGTTACAACAAAAAATTTTTTGGTAAACTACCCTTTCCCCCTTACCGATCTTCACCAAAATCAATAGCCCTTGAATCCTCTACAACTTAGGCACATATGTAAAAAATTATTTGATTCTGTTTGAATTTACAGCAGTTATCGTTCGTCATGAAAAAATGTCTCTTGTTACAACATAAAATGTTGCAGGTAAACTACCCCTTTCCCTAAACCGATCTTCACCAAAATCAACAGGCCTTGAGTTCTCTACAATGTAGGGAAGTATGCAAAACCTTATTTGATTATGTTTGAATTTACGGCAGTTATCGTTCGTCATAGAAAAAATTACCCTTTTTATCACATAAAACGTTGCAGGTAAACTACACCTTTCTCTTAACTGATCTTCACCAAAATCAACAGGTTTTGAGTCCTCTACAATTCAGGGATGCATGCGAAACATTATTTGATTCTGTTCGAATGTGCGGCAGTTATCGTTCGTCATAGAAACAATTACTCTTGTTAAAACATTAAAAGTGGCAGGTAAACTATCCCTTTCCATTAACTGATCTTCACCAAAATCAGTAGGCATTGAGCCCTATACAACTCAGGTACATCTGTAAAAAATTAGTTGATTCTGTTTGAATTTACGGCAGTTATCGTTCTTCATGGAAAACGTTCTCTTGTTACAACATAAAATGTTGCTGGTAAACTACCCCTTTCCCTTAACCGATCTTCAACAAAATCAACAGACCTTGATATATCTACAATTGAGGAAGGTATGCCCAAAATTATTTGATTCTGTTTGATTGTGCGGCAGTTATCGTTCGTCATAGAAAAAATTACCGTTGTTAAAACATAAAATGTTGCTGGTAAACTACCCCTTTTCCTTAACCGATCTTCACCAAAATCAACAGACATTGAGGTATTTATAGCTCAGGAAGGTATGCAAAACATTATTTGATTCTGATTGAATTTACGGTAGTTATCATTCGTCATAGAAAAAATTACCCTTGTTAAAAATAAAACGTTAAAAATAAACTACCCCTTTCCCTAAACCGATCTTCAACAAAAACAATATGTCTTGAGAACTCTACAATTCAGAGCTGTATGCAAAACATTATTTGATTCTTTTTGAATTTGCGGCTGTTATCGTTTGCCAAAAAAAAATTACCCTTGATAAAAAAAAACCTTGCTGATAAACTACCAGCTCTTAACAAATTGCTGATAAACAACACGTGAAGGCCTTAACCGATCTTCACCAAAAACAATAGGTCTTGAGTACTCTACAAATCAGGGTTGTATGCAAAACATTATTTGATTCTGTTTGTATTTGCAGCTGTTATCGTTTGCCATAGAAAAAATCTACAGACACACAGATAGTCATATAGACAGACAGACAGGCACACAGATAGACAGATAGACAGACAGACAGACACACACAGAGACACTTTTCGAAAAATGACTTTTTTTCATGTTTTGAGGGTAGTACAATCAGAATCTGCAATAATCTCGACCACGATTTTTTTTTGCCATCACCATACATCCATTTCCTTATGGAACATGGAAGTAATATATTCTTATAAAAAATTTTGTAATAATAATAACATTATATACTGTATATATATATAAAAATAATTTTTTTAATTATTCATGAGTCACAAAAATCGTAAAGTTTTTAAAAGGCTTTATTGTTTAATACACGTGCAAAAGAATTATAACTTTTGTTTAGAGTCTTAAAGTAATTTTAGCTTTATCAGTAATTTAGATTTTTAAACATTTTTAATAAAACTATTTAGCAACTGTCAGTTCCCGGCAATGGAGAAATAATTATTCTGTTAATGTACGTTTGACAATTTCAGAAAAATAGATATTGTTCATGATATTTTGCCCATCATCTTGTGTAATTGCATGAGTAAAATATATTTTACTAATCCTAGAAAAGTAGCAGGAAACATAAAGTAGCTTGTTTCAAGGACTACCAATTATAGGTTTATTATTATTGACTAATATTAAATAATGTTCTAATAGTTATGTTTGAACTATTAAAGTTAGTAAGTAAGGAGGACAATGTTTTATAAATAGTTACTATGCTAATACTAATCCCACTATGTGTGTGAGAGTGGAAATTAATTCATAAGTTTAATAAGAGTTGTGTTATGTTTATGAGGGAAGTGATTGATAATAAACAATGTTTTAATCGTTGTGTTTTGAAATATTGAAGTTAGTAAGTAAGGAGGACAATGTTTTGGGAACTACTTACCATGTTTTATTATGTTTATAAAAACTGGATTTTATCCAGAAGTTTAATAAGAATTGTCATATGTTTCCTAATAGTTATTAGTAATTAGTTGTTTGATATTGATTAATAATATATGTTGTAATATTAATAAAACAAAAGGTAATGTTAATGGAAGGGTACCAAAATTATAATAATAGAGATTTGTGAAACTAGGCATGTTAGACCTAGATAGTTAACGAATTTGAAAAAGAGTTTATATTAAAACTAGAATAATTAATGTCAGGTTGAACTATGTTATTACTAATTGTATCTAATAGTTTTAGTAAAGTGAAGGGTATAAAAAGAACTAATTATAAATAATTTTTTACAAATAGTTAAAAGTGTAAAATAGTAACTCAGGAAATATGGAATGGAAGATAATCAAAAGTTATATCAAAACAATAGGTTTTCCATTAGAAACTCAAAGATACTAGTGTATTGAAGATCATTTAAAAAAGTTATAACAATTTTAAGAAAATTGAAAGTAAAATATTAGAAGTTTGTTTATTTTGAGGCTCAGAGAGAACCATAGTAACTCCAGATGATAAAATTTAAACCAATGAAAGCTAAGTTATAGGCCTTAGCAACTGAGATGTTATAAATTAAATGAAGGGGAGTCCATTATTAGATCTAAACGAGAAAGTCTGATATAAAATATGAGAGACCAATCCAACATATTTTGAGTTTAATATCAGTGAAAATAATTAAAGTTAAATTATATTACAAGACTAAATATTTAGAAGAAAGAACTACAACATTATTCAAAAGAAGGAAACTAATTAACATATGAAGAAACAAAATCAACCTGTCCAGGAAGGGAAGTACTTTTGTTAATAACTAAATTGAAGAAATTACCTTAATGGCCTAAGTTACACTTTTCAAAGACACTGTTTACACTTTTTGATTAAAACTCTATTTGAACTTTCACTGGGAAAAGAATTAATGAACAATCTTATTTTCACTGTAAAAAACTATTAATGTATGGTAATATAACCATTTAAAGTGTATTAGACATTGAAAATGCATAAATCAACATAACCTAGACACTGAACATTGTAAAATTCTTAATAGACTCTTGTTAAGACACTCTGTAATTTATTCTAAGCACATGTATTTTGGTACTTTTCCTAAGATATTGGTAGTTTATACCGTAGTCAAAAGGATCTAACGTAAAATCATTCTATTTGTATTTTATTTAGTAATTATTAAAATGCAGATAGGTTTGCCCTGAGAAATAAGAGCAACTGCTGCCATTCTGAGCACATTATGTACACCATATAAACGGATGTTAATTTTTTCATCAACTAGCATAGGTTGGTAACACTCTCAACAAGGAAAGTATGGCACCAGATTTGAATCTGCCTTACTGAGAATTAATAGTCATAATATTATGTTAAAACAAAAGATTAAAAAAGATAGAAATTTAGAAGAAAAAAGAAACCCTTATGCTATATGCAATATTAATTACCAATTTTCCAATATATTTTATTTGCAACATTTGATTGTAAATTGGCGCTCAACTAACATTACCCTGACAACATACTCATCCTTAAAATACAAACCAAGTACAATATAGATAGTACGAAGTAATACTTAACGTTACAGAATTGAAGCCAACAACTTGGGGCTTAATTAAACACAGAAATAACTTAATGTAACAAATTGGCGATCCCAACAGTGAGGCTTAAGATTGATACGGGAGAGATTCCCGTTGTGTTACAATATACATTATACATTACACTATATCCTATTATATAATACTTATATATACATAGGCCTATACATACATACGAGTACATACTGAGTGTGTGTGTGTGGGGGGGGATGACATTTGCAAGATAGAGGTGTGGAGTTTTAGCGGTGTGCCAAGTAAACTGCACAAGAATTTGAGAGATTTTGCTGGAGATGACTGAGTATAACAGTATTATAGGCATATCACTAATTAATTTTAATAATAATATCTGTTTTTAGCAGAATTACGTTATAGAACATTAGACCATCACTATTAAAGTGATACCACATCCAGTGGAAAACGTATAACACAAAATGATGGGGACAGCTGTCTTTTCATGTTATACAGCCAAAAAAGTGAAGTAAAAAATGAGAATGAGAAAAAATGAACAAATATTGTATAGAATACTTACTGTGTTGTGTAGTAAAATAAGGAATAAAGAAAATTCAGAAGGTAGTTCAGATAAACGTTTTATTCACCCTTCTGAATAATTTCTGGTTATTTTTGGGGGAAAAAAATACGGTTGATTCACCTTAAAATCTAGTATACACGCACTGTAGCTATTCTTCACTTAGTCTTAGGATTTAGGTTTTCATGTGCAGTAATGCAGTATGTCTTTGAAAGTTCCTATAGTGATAATGTTCAATTTTTTTAAAAATAGTCCGTTATTTTGTTTTACACACAATTCTGCTCTACTTTATTTTCAATCATTTGTTCTAATTTATCAATGTGGTCAAACATTTCACCTTCCGAGATGACTTCTAAATATCGACGAACACGGCTCAGCAATGAAAGCATATCGGTAGCGGTAAGAACTCGTAAATTTGCGTTGTTACTTTCCGTATCAAGTTCGTCGGCACCCTCATCACTTTCACAGTTTTTCAGTTTTTAATTTGCACTATTTTAGGGCGTGCATGTATGGATTTATTTATTATACAGCTTTTGAAAGCCAGCGACAAAATTATTATAACAAAATTTTTCGTGTTAACCGATAGTTTGTAGGAAAACTTTCGTGTTAATCGTACAAACTGTAATTGTAAACTAGAAGCAGCGATCGGACCTGAGCCATGTTTAGTGTTAACCGATACCGATATTGATAGTCTTAACTGGTTTCGTGCTAAACGTTTTCCACTGTACTTTTTTTTAGTTTCTTATAACAGATTTTCAGGTTTAGTTTCTAATAATATTTCTTATAAAGAAGTATCATAACAGTTTCTACTAATCTATTATATATAACTCTTACTCAGGGTATTTAAATAATTTAATAACACAAATATAGATATTATAAATAGTTATTTAATAATTCCTTTTCATTCACTTATTACATTAATATAAGCTTTATAAATTCAATAATATTACAATATCAGTTTGCTCAGAACGTTTGATATTTTCTTTTAGTGGATTCTTTTAGAACGGATTGAGTTGCCAATATGAATATAATAAACTTTAAAAATGAATACAATATAAGTTGAATTCCCAAATCTGCGCTGAGGATTATCCACTCGAAAGTTGTCGGTCCAGTCCTTCCGTGGTCATCTGCTGATACTGTAGATCCTTGTCATGCGCACTCGCTTGATTATTAACACTTTGCATATACACTGGTATCACTTTCACAATAATATATGCACCACTACTTATATTAGTTACACTATATATATAGATATCGTATTAACCAATATACCATCTTAACACTTTGGTATATTTTAATTAAGATAAGTGCTTGCAACACGGAAAGTACGGATCGATACCGCCGGGTTCTTTATTAATTTGACGAATTACTCTGTGGAATCCCGCCGATTCACTGTTATTGTAAAGACTGATCACTTTAACTGTTTATTAACCGTTCTCCGATACTTGAATTGACAATTACGATTTTAATACTTGTAACTTCTCCGCCGCTTTCACTTCCAAATTCACTATTACTTATTTGATTCAATAAAGACTTCGAGTCAATAGTTGTTAATTGTCCGCTGACTTAAGTAACGGTTACGATTCTTTAAGATAACTATTACAAGTTCAATTGTTATAATATCTCCGCTAACTTAAAATAACGGTAACGAGTCCTTTACGTATAATGCTACTCCGATGACTGATTTACTTTTTCAACTACGCTTTTTTTTATACACGAACTACTGTTACCCACACTTAATATTTACATTCTCATTGGACTTAAGTGCCGCGATATTCAATTCTACCCAATGTGACAAGAGAATTTAACCGTTAAAAAACTGACGCTTTTTCTTATTCGCTAACAAACTGCGCGTTCCGAACTTCTCTCGGTGTAGTGGAAACTGACGCATAACACCGTTTCTCTCTCTCTAATTCTCTCGCTTCAACATAACGGTACTCATTGTTATAAGCACTTAACTTTTACAGCTCCTTACCTATTTTTTGCTGTTTCTTAAATATAATACAATTTTACTACCTTATGTCCCGTACGTGACTTTTGCTTATTTTCTGCCATCTAACCGTCGTCAGACACCAGGGTGGGTTCTTTTGAAAAAACACAGCTCTTATATGTTCTAACGGTATTTCTTTAACTTTATTTGTACATATTTGTTCTGATATCTGTTTAATATTGATTGATTCTCGTACAATTGCAAGGTATACAATTTTGACGTTATATTCTCTTTTTTTTAAACTCATTAAAAATATGGCATATATCGGTAAACAAATGATAAAAATACTTTTAAAATATTTGTTCCTGTCAATATCCTATTTTGTATTCTTTGTAATACGAAATAAAATGTTGACAAAAATTTTAAAAATGCAACGTGGAGATGCTGGGATTTGAACCCAGGACTTTCAGCATGCGAAGCAGACACTCTACCACTGAGTTACATCCCCGACGTAATTCGAGAGCTCACTATATATCCTAGTGCAACAGGTAATGTCTGTTATCAGTAAAATGTGACTACACAATTTTCCTTCATTCATATACGAACGGAGTAGGCCACGTCATTTCGTTTATTTGTGTACCATTTAAGCTGAGAGTTAATGAAGAGTGATATTAATTTGGATAAAAAAGCCCTAGAAAAACTACTTCATGTTAAAAAACGAATATCGAGTATATTCGAAGGCTGCATCATACTTACCATTCGACGCTTGGTGTTATAGGGCACAAGTACACACAACGAAGGGGCGTATGCAAATTTTCAATTCGGGGAATTGAACAAAAGGTGGAGAGGGCAAATATTATAGTCATCCACGTCTAACGACATTTCTGCAGATACACAGAATTAATTATTATTGGTTGTTACTAACAATTAGATCTATATTAGAAGAATAACAAAAGGGCACAATAATACGGTTGCTGATTGCGAAATTTCGAGAGGGGTGGAGTTATTTCTCATACTAATTAAGTAACTGGGAGTAGAACTATTTATAATACTGAAACAATTAATAAAAATGTTTCATTGAGTTATCCTATATCATTTTATTAAATTACGGAATAATCAATTGAATAATTACTGAAAATTAATTGGTATTTCAAATAAAATTTTAAATAACATAAACTTACCCCAACGTTTACTTACGCCTAACCAGGGGGTTTTACGTGTTAATGTTCTCTCCCAGAGTGATGAAGAGGAAATGAATTGTACAAAATTAAAAAAAATTTAGGTAGGCCAATATAAGTTGAATTAAATAATTAGTCTAATTGGTTAAGTGAACACGAACAAAATTTTCAATTGCGGTGCACTACAACGAATACGAAATCGATTCTTGTAAAGAATTATAGCTGTTTGCTGGTTAGAGAATGGTTGAAATGTTTAACTTTGCTTTTAAGTTTGCACTTTTAGCGAGTCGAAATGATATACGTAGACTTCAAATGTTCATTAGGAATCTGCTTTGCAAAAATCTGTTTTTAAGCTTCCTCAGATTTGCAAACAATACAATATGAAAATCTTCACTATAAAAACAAAGGTAATGCCATTTCGAGACAAGGAACCAATAAGAACAATAATAATAATTAATCATCAAATTTTAGAACAGGTGAGTCTTTCAGTTATTTGGGATGTGATACTGGTAATGATAGGAATTATGATATTGATGTTAAGTAGGATGTTTAATGTTTTGTACTCAAAAAGTAGTAGATGTTAAGTAGTACTGATGAAAGTTCCAGACGATATGTGGGACAATCAACCGTGTTTTTAGAAACAAGGTACGTCGAGATACAAAATTAAAGTTATACAATGTTATGGCAGTCCCTGTACTGTCCTATGGGTGCGAATTATGGACAACAACCAAGAAACAAGACACTAAAATACAGGTCGCGGAAATGACGTTCTTGAGAGGAGTTAAAAGGTGTTCTAAACTTGACTGTATAAAACATGAGGACAGACGAGAAGAGTTACAAGTTTTTAACTTGAATGAAAAATTCAAAGATTACAAACAACGGTGGAAAGAACACTTAGAAATAATGTCAGATTTCAGACTGGCTAAACAAGTCTGGAAGTGCAAGCCTATAGGACACAGATGAGTTGGTAAACCCAGGAGGATCTTTGAAGCCGTAACAGGCAGGTCCTTGCCTATCCCGTGTTGTGAAGATGATGATGATGTTCATTCAGCCCGCAGACTATCCAACTCTATTTACGATATCGATTGTGAAGTAATTTATTCCATAGCAACTGAAAAACGTCTATGTTGACGGGTTTTCTTACTATTCGAATTGACGTACACGGTTTTCGATACATATTTAATAACTTTTTCGTATTTTTTAATCTAGTATTTGACGAACTAATAGAAGTAGTTACTATTTCGAAAACAAATCAATAATTGAAATCTTAAAACGTATCCGTTATTTTGCAGGCCTACGTTGAACATAAGATCAAACGCCGTTACAAACGCTCCATAGCCTTTACCGGTGAACTGATTTGATGCCAACTACAACATAACGAGCGGCCAACCACGTACTTGCGTACCACGTAATACAATTTTGAAATGTTTTTGATTACCCGTAGTGTCCATTATAAGACAATCTTTTATTCATTTCTGTGGCAAAAGGTGCAGACCGATTCGCTGCAAACTTTAGAAGGGGATTCAACGAGGCGAGATTTTACGAAATTCATATCTGCCGAAGACGAGAGAAAATTTATGTCAGTTTTCTGGTATTTTTTTTTTGTTATTTTAATTGTGTAAATATATAGCCTATTGGAAAGTCTATTTTATTTATAGGCTTATTGTAACGTAAGATATCAACTTTATTGTTTAGTGACTTTGTTATATTTCACACACACACACACACACAGGCCTAAATGTAACTCGTACGTTTCGACACTAAACTTCTTGATAACAAACAAATAGCAAATAATGAGTTTTTTCTTTTAATTTTTGTACTTTCATTCGCATACCCCTTAGAAGCCCCCCCCCAAAAAAAAAGAAAGTCCTGGCTGCATTCCTAACCTACTTCATCGAGAAGAACCACTAACAGAACTGAAGAAATCAATACCCGTAGCGTACCTAAGGGCTCATGCCTCCCCTATATTGATAAATATTTTATGATTTTAAATGTTATTTTTGTTATAGGTAGTTACTTAGGACAGTCATCCATCGAGTATCACACAGCGAAGGACTTTTTTTGACCTTCGACAGAATCACATGGATTCTTACGGAGAAAAATAACACGCTAGAGTGGAGGTTAGTGTACGCGGATTTTGTTAATTATCAAAACGTAAAGATTTAAATATTCAGGATAAGTGAAACATTATAAAAGGGGTCATGCAGGTTATTGGACTGCGAAGCTTAACGTCTTACGAAGTCCCTCTTAGAACCGGGATCTCCGCATAGCAGAACTTCGAGTAGCTTAGTTTCGCCGTTGAACTGTAGTTTATAACATTGAAAATACCCACAGTAGCAGACGATATCAAAGGGAATACCCAGTATGTTTATAAATTAGATTGGTCTCTAATTACCGTCTAAATTGTCGTCTAACCGTTGACGTATCTAGTACTAATAAAGAACTATGTGTCGATATATTACAAAGACAAAAACCAACAATTTTGTCATTTGTTATTTACTCATTTGAGAGTTATTAACGTTAGGTTTTAGTTGTATATGTTGATTATACAGACGGAGGAAGATTCCACGCATTATTAGTTTTGAAAATAAAAAGTCGGAATACGTACAACAAACACAAGGAGAATTTAGTGAGGATTTAATAAATGGTCAATGTCTTACGGCATTCTTATGCTTCAGGACTGTGGTAGTTGAGATAAATACGTATAACCCATTATTATACATGGTGCTTTATATTCTGGATTTACAACAAACATGTTTTGCAAAATCATGCAAACCATGGTACGACTAAAGTAAATGAACAGAAAGATTGAGAGTCGCAGTAATCAGTAGGCCTACTTTGGATGTTTATGTTTGTGTGAAACTTGGAGTCTTGCCATAGAGAAATCTTGATCCTCAGCTAGTTGCTACAGAGTAATAGTAAGCCAAAGGGCAGAATATTTTGGTTTAGTAAGTTTCCAAATTACAAGTTCTAATTTTTGCTGTCAAACGTTATGTCCCATATATTTATGACAGACGCTATAGAATAGCGTCAAATGTATTTGTAGAACACTGTCTTCTCTTGTAAAATATATGCTTACGGATCTTTGACAAATAGAGCTCCATGTTTGTAGGATTCCTGGATCTGAAAATATTGTACGTAAATCCACCTTTGGTTATGTAAAACAGATTCAGCTGTAAACAATTAGCTTATTAGAACATGGTCTCTCCACACCGTGACATAATGCGAATCACAGCTCGGAAAGTGTTATATAGTCCTCATAAATTTACTTTGTTTTAATTTGTACCAAATTTTCAGTTAAAAGTATACGAGAAAATCAATTCCACTTATTTCATTATTGTTATTATTTATTGTATGTTATTACTCGTTACAATTTTCAATTATAACGAATCAAAATTTTGTAATGTATCGAAATTTTCAAAAATATATTTTACTTGAACTTGTCGAGCGAAATCAGATACCAAGAGAGTAATTAGATTTTCTCAGACCCGTTGTAACGATATAGACCTCCACGACAGGAGACACATGATTCCAAAATGATTTCCTGACCTTACTTTGTCGCTGTGACCACTCAAACCTCAGTAGGATTTTGGCCTCACCCATAACTCCTCCATCTCTGTCGGACTTCGATCATGGCAAAATTCACCATATCTTTATCTCTCTGCATTTGATCCCACTATCAAAGTATCGGACTTCCTATCTGCCTCCTGTGCCTCAGTATTCCAGTTAGGCAGGAATATTTCCTCGGTCCATCAGTGTTCGTTTATCCTCTCCTCTAACTACACGATTGACCCATTCTGTTTTTACTTCATTGATTACATAATTCTACTAGCCCTTTTGAGTAGAATGTAATGTAATCTCTATTATGTTGCACGCAACATGATTTCCTACGACAGGTCAATTTTTATATACAGTCTAGGTAAAAGTGGATATAATAAATGCTTAAATACGAGGTTATATAGTGCTCGTATATAGTGCTTAAAGTAAGCAGGATTCTGGATGATGTAGTGAAATTAAAATACAGTAAGGAATCTTTCTTTTTCTGGATTAGTTTTTCACGACGTCTAGCCATACTCCGTGGTCACCAAGGCCAAGTGGATTTTCACCATCGAATTGGAGGAAAAATTGAAAGCCGACTGGACAAAGACCACCCATGTTGCCCGCCTATTGTAGCGTGAGGCTAAATAATATAGCTTGGGCCTACGTGGAACTAAACCCTATCAAAAGCATAAAAGGAGATACTAAGGACTTTTTTTTAGCTTTGAGTAAAGTTATGAAGAGCTCCGTAAAACGGTTCAGATGGAAAGTTTTGTTTGTAATATTTTATACCTCTTGAAATTAACCTTCTACAGAGTTGGAAAGCGTGTGGTTTGGCGGAGATGCTAGGGACTTCAATTACAAGCTCGTCAGTGGAAAGTGAGGTTACGAATTTACACCCACAGTTTATTAACACAGAATGTTTGATAAGTCTATGTCGATTTGTATGTAAAATGCGTCAGTCGTCCGCTAACAGACTTACTCTGCTAGAACATGAGGTTAGATTACTGTATGCGATCACAGCAGCAACCACTGATGTCGACGTACTGCGATGTTAGGTGCCTTTGATTCAGTGGTGGTTATTTGTAGTAACTACACTTCCAGGCAAGAGCGCACTCTTGGATTGCAGAGAAGGCAAGAATACTCATTTAACTTATCGTTTTTGGTAATACGAGATCATCAGATCAGTTTTCACTCTAGCGTTTAAGGTTAAAAGTTGCAACTGATAAGTTACTATAAAAATAAACTCATTACTAAAAAAGTCAACAGTCACAAATAGAATAATGTAATAATGTAATAATTAACTGAAAACGGTTAGTAATCAAAAGGTAAAAATAATTATTTGCATAACTTATGATAGAAATTTGTATTGGAATTACCTCTCTAATTTGTCACTTTGGTTACGTAAGAGCATCTTTCACTAGCATTCCAGGAAGAAAACCAGCATCTGGTTCTAAACAACAAACGTATTATTTAAAACAATCGGTAATCACAGAAAGAATAGTAGCCCTATGCCTACAATAACCAGGAGGAAAAGTTGTTACCAACTAAACATACAAAAATGATCATTTTCGTTCCTCATGATAGACATTTCTTGTTCTTATAGACAGGAATTCGCCACGACATGCAGACAGTCGTCCTTACGCTGTCACCATAAAGAATAAGATATTTAAATATCGTTCAAGCCAAAGAAATTGCTTTCTACTGAAATACTGCGTTCCTCAAAATTTTTACAAATCTAAACCAACATACCCAGTTAGATACTTCTGAATATCCTAGTCAACCTAACCCTCAGTAGGTTACTGCTGACTGGAGTCTGTCGTGACATAAGACAGTGATTTTGCTACCTTTTCCTCCCATCCTTGTTCTGAAGTCCAAAATGTAATGTTAGACGATCTGCAGCTAATCGTTTTGCTGGATAAGAATATGATGGTATTCTGTTTTTGCTGTGGCTAATACCGGTAACTGCTTGCCTTGTGAGACATTAAAAGAATTCCTTGTTTATGTTTACAAAAGAATGTAAGTTCTTATTTCCACAATCTATGACACGTACTTAAAAGTAATTAGAAATTGTTTAAAATAGAACACAAGGATCATTACTACAACGTTTCGTGACGTATTTGTGATTATTTCTTGTATTATCCCATTCACTGATCTTTGACGCAATAAAGATGAAAATCGCATTCTGATTGATATTGCACTAGTAATATTCGTTGTTATGTAAAGAGGCGAACTGAGGCAGCTAGGGAAACATAACTTTTTAAAACAAATAAAGTTCGTCAAAAGTAGTTGTCGGCCTTCATCTTATAAATTTTACGCATAGTAAACTGCGCCAGCAATGTCGGTCAAATATAGTTAACCAGATTAGGTCAGGAATATGTATATTTACATACACATAGAAGACGAAAATAGTAGGGCACTTTTTCAGTGTCCATT
This sequence comes from Magicicada septendecula, assembly GCA_034769895.1. Classification (NCBI taxonomy): domain Eukaryota; kingdom Metazoa; phylum Arthropoda; class Insecta; order Hemiptera; family Cicadidae; genus Magicicada; species Magicicada septendecula. The sequence goes on along the minus strand of CM068369.1, from coordinate 438,481,546 downwards.
AAAAGTAACCTTCTCTGCAGTGAGAACTGCCATAGCCCTAAACAGTATTCATGAACCGATATTTTTAATCTGTTTTATTAAAACGTAAATATGACAGATTCTTGAAGTGCTGCAAAAATTGTACAATATCAAAAACGCTCTTGGTGTTGATAACTCGAAAAGAAGGTACCAGCATTATTACATCTGCTGATCAATTGGTAAACTACTATTGATAGTGAATGCTTCTGTTGTTCTAAACATATACGATAATAATTATTGTGAGCATAAAAACAACAGAAATTTTAAATTGTGAATTCAGCACCGAGGGATATTGTAGAATTATAAATAATAACGTTGCTAAGTTGTATAGGAGCTTTGTGCGTGACACGTATGCATCAACTTAAAGAGATCTTCGTAGTGCTGTGTACGACACTACTCAGCTGTTTCAAGGTTATACTGAGGAAAGTTTAAAATTCTGTTAATAAATTTAACAGGAACCTTTTTTTTTCCTAACATTAGCTCAGCCAAACGGTTGACAGTCGAAAGCATTTGGTATAAACTAATGTGTTCTTAAAAGCGCGGCACTGTCCCGACACTGCCTGTGTGCAGTAATAACATTGTCCCTTTAGTAAAATGACATTATCTTGTTGAGTCCACGTGGACGCCGCGTTGCCACAATAGTATTCATAAATCGTAGCTTATCACCTTCAACGATGTCGGCCCGTTCTGCTGTCGTTGTTGCCTTTGTTTTCGTTATGTCCACAAACATGTCAAGGATTGAGATTAAAAATTCGTTATGGGTGATAAGAGTTGCTTTGATTGCGGCGATAACGGTTTGAATGTGAGGTTATATATAAGTGGAGTCAAACTCTAACCTCCTACGAACTAAGTAGAAGAAGAGTATGTTATTTATGCCGAAAATGTTGAAGGAGAAACTTCTTGTATTGTTGAAGGATTCAGCTTCCTTTAGTGTTAATTTACACGATAGTAGGCTTCTATCCAGGCATTTGCCACAAAAACTGTACCAACGATTTTATCAGTTCATACATTCCGAATCTCCTGACATCATATCTTCTTAATGTAATCGGATAAAGTCTTTACAAATGTTTTAAACTGTACTTACTTGCCGGTAAATACTGTTAGCTAAAAAGGCCTCCGTAGTGACTGATCTCCGTCGTAACTTGTTCCTATTGAAATTACACTGTTCCATCCAGTATTTACTTCATTAGGCCTATTTCTTAAACTGATTTTTAATCTATCTACAACGATGAGTCACTTAAGGAACTTTCTCATAAAGAAAGTCTGTATAATTATCATTCGGAACTAGAATTGAATGGCATGGCGACACGACTGAATAGAAGGAAACGAAATTATCTTACTCAAAGTTGTGAACGTATCACCGAATGGCGATACCGCCATATCTTCTAATGATGGTGATTCATTAAATCAATCTTTCTCTGTAAATAAATTTCAGAGACCACACTGCAGTGGCGAGATACCTCAGAAGGAGGCCAAGATGCACAAGGTCAACTGATAAAACCAAATTACATAATTCTTTTTAAAAATCCAAAATATTTGATGGTTCGAAAACTACGATTACATAAACAACATGGAACAACATGGACAGATGACTGGTTTTTGTCAACCTCCTGACTGAAGTATAGACGTGGCGTCTGATAACAAGCTGCCCTAGCGCGCGCGCACACACACACACACACACACGCACACAACTTACTACTAAACCTTTCCGTCGGAACTTTTCACACAAAGGATTGTAATATGAGTGTAAACGTTTTCGGTATTTCAAACATTTCAAAAGTAAATTCATTGTTTTAAGTAATACTATAGTCTTATATTATGCGTGTTTTGTAATATTCAGGTAAATTTATATACACAGAGAGAGCCTATCCACCCGTAGAGAGAGTTTTCTCCTGAGAATCTATTGCGCAGAACAAGGGAAGCCTAATTTCGAGTCGCCAATAATGGTGAGAAAACTGTTCGGGTTTAGTTTCTTAGGTTACAATGTTGAATCCTTTAACGTAAATTATGATTTTCCTCAGAACCGGCTTTAAAGAGTTTTACAGATTATCACTGCACGCAACCGAACGTCTTGTTGAATTTTTGGTAATTCTTTTCCGGTAACATTATGTAACCTAGTTTGCAGGATCACGTTGATATATGTCTGGTTGTCAAATGTCCAAGAATTTAGTGAAGCGTTACTTCTGTGGAAAAACATATCTTTAAGACAGGCCGTGGGAAAGACACTTTAAATTGGACCTGATTTCGGCTTTAAGGCGTGTGTAGCGCAGACCACAAGGTACTCAAAACATTAAACGTAACAATCGAAACATCGAAAACATGTCGGTTGAATTGATTTAGTGCAAAAGGAGAAGATATAATTTGATAAGTGCGTATTTTTAAACTAAACAAAAAATAGTTTTCGTCAACCTTTTTTTTTAGTTGCATTCCGAAACGTATGACATAAAGAGAAGCTTGTAAAACTCTTACAAGAGAATATAGTTTATATCCGGTATTACCATGCAACAACGATGGAAAATTAACAGGATTTAAACCCGTGAATTAGATGAAAAAATTGAAGGAGAACTAACAAAACATAGAAACTTCTTACTTTTTAGCTTCCTTGTCAGTTTTCTGCTTTTCTTCCTACTATGGTTAAAGTGTACAATAAATGTTTTAAAATCTTTAGCGAACTACTTTCCCTCGCGTATTAATAAATTATTATTCCAAGTTTTCAGCTTTACTGTTCATCCAAACAAATCCAAAAAAATAACGTAATAATTCCATTTATATTTTTTAAATTTATGAAATTACAATAATGAGGAAAGACGACAATATAATAACAGTAGCCTATTGTTATAATATTATAATATTACTTTTGTGAAAGATAGGCCTACCGCTAAATTATGTGTCGGCAAATATAAAATCGCTACAGTTTACACAGAAGTGTCTCTACAGTTGATTTCTTTGAGATTTTAGTTTTCGATATATTCCCTTATAGTGTTCGATTTATTCATATTATAATCTCTTTCACCCCCCCCCCCCCCCAGCTACGATAAGCGATCTGAAATCGGTTTTCAACGAACTCACGAACTCATATAGGCTAGCCTTAATGTGCTGACTACTTTCCTTCTCGCATTAATAAATTATTATTGGAGATTAATAAATTACTTTTTTATAACGTTGTAATGTGGACGTCTTCTGGGCAAAAAAACGAGAACCGATGCCATTGGCTGTGAAAACAATCGCGAACGTGATTAAAAATCAGTCCAGTAGTTTGCTCCTAGAGTAACTACTACACTCGTATACTCGTATATAACTACTTGTATAGAACTCGTAATAACGATTTTTTACAACTCAGAAAACGTCTAAATACAATTCAGAAGGTCCAAAATCACTTCACTAACGTACAAAGCGGTCCTTCACTATCTCACTTGATGTCTCACTTTTCGGGTTCTTTACTCTTAGCACAGTATACTAGTATAGGCCTAAAGAGAAAATTGCCACCACATAGGCTAATTAATTGCATTAGAAAACCCGACGTTATTTGATTCCTCGATACCTTCTTTAGTACTGTAGGATTGTTTAATTTTGATTTACATAACCTTGCTTCCTAAGAGCTCCTTGGTATTCGTCGTTGGAATGCTGAGCAGCTATTTCATAATTCAGTCAACTGTGGGAAGAATGCATGTGAGAATTCAAGACTTTCCTTTCTTTTACAATACAAAAATTTACTTCACCTGTTTTTCTGTGCCAAAAAAGTAGGCCAATTTTTTTGTTTACGAAATACCCCTAGCTTAGAAACTATAACATGAAAACATTAAAATATACAGTACATGACAACATTAAGAAATATACAAATTTAACGTTTTAAAAAAATTAAAAAATTCAATCTTTCCCATGTTGTCTAGTTGAATAATCAGAATTTTTTATGATGGCTAAATTTAATAGTTAATTTTTAGGGTTGTTATTATCTGTTATCGTAACTAATGAAAAACTTATTTTTTAATTTTTAATTGATTTTTTTAAAAATAATTTATTACACCCTGAAGAAGTAGACCTACTGGTGTAAAACATGTAGGCCTATTTTGCATCAAGCGTCTTAAAATTTCAATAGCCCTACGCCTATTTGGAGAGCTAGACCTACTGGTGCATAAAGTAGGCCTACGTATCAGCAAACTGTAATGTAATTTTGTTTTAACATTAAAAATCGCACGATGAGAAGGGTTGTCACTGGTGTTGCAGCATGGAAGGGGTAATTTTAAAACTATTAAAACGATTTAAATTTAAAGATTGAATTAAAAAATATATTTTTCATTTCTTTTTAAGCCAGGTATCCTAAAACAAACAACAATTTATTTCTTATTTTTAACCAGACACAAAACAGTTACGGTACAAGTGTTTAACAAAAAATTACAAAGCTTGAAAGAAACAAAAATTTTAAACGCATTTCCAAACAATAGAAAAGCTGCATTCTAATTTTCATGTAGTCTGCTTTGAACTTAAGAATAATTTGTTAAGACAATTTCTGTTCGACTGTACTTTCACATGTTGATGTATAAAGAATTCTAGTAATCTTAATAAACACCAGAATAGGCCTACTATCAATTTAATAAATTGTGTTTGAAAAAACGTATCAATTCAGGAAAAGTTAAAAAATGTTTTTACACTATAAAATCGCAGACCTGTTTTATTTCTCGGTATAGAGTTTGTTTCAGTTATGTTAAATGTCTATCTTCCCGACTAATCTATTGAACAAAAGCAAAGATACTTAACGAACAAAAACTTTTTTGTAAGTACTTTTCTGTTTAGATTCATTTATTAAAGTACTCTATTGAAGTAGTCTATATTAAAAAGAAGTAACTTGCTATTGTTTAAGTGCACAATTTGGACACGTTAAGAATATGCTCAGGAAATATGCTCAGGACTCTTCATTAAAATTATTAATTTACTTATCTTCACATTATAATTCACTTAACGTTTTGAATTATATATTAAGAATTACATGTTGAAATGATTTTTATTAAAAGACGTGCAAGTGTGTCAGTAAACGCCTATGATTCCACGAAACTGAAAATTTCAGCACGACAATACAATACACACTCGCCCACATGCACAAAATACACGCACTTACATTTCGCTATTCTAGAATAATTTTTGGGTGCTGAAGTTGGAAGGTATGAAAAACCTTGGTGTTTTTGAGAGGAAAATTCCGAGAAGAATGTGTGAACCAGTATGGAGGATAAAAAAGAATCGTGAACTAAGAGACCTTTATGGAGAAGCGGAAACAGTTGCGTCAGTGAAGGCACAAAGGTTGACATGGGGCACGTGGTGAGAATGAGAAGTGATCGAGGCCCAAAAATGGCATTGGAAAGGAAGCCGGAAGGGGTAAGGAGGAGAGGACGTCCGAGGAGGAGATGGTGTGAAGTGTGAAGATGTGGAAGGGGATATGAGGGAGATGCGAGTGGCAGGTTGGAGGAGTAAGACTCTGGAAAGAGAAGAATGGAGGAGAATCATGGAGCAGGCCAGGATTCTACAGGGACCGTAGTGCCACAGGAGAGAGAGAGAATAATTTTAAAGAATCTGTGATATCCGTGTAGCCTACTTGTACAATCGAAAGTGGACTGTTAATGCGAGTAAGATAGGCTACTTAGAGATAATCATCTAAACATCCAACATAATCTATTATCGGTTATAGGCCCTGTATAGGCCTACGATACTTTAATTATAAACCTAAATAAAGCTGAATTAGATAGTCTAATCATTATCATAAGTGATCATAAGTGATCTTGTTTTTAACGGTTTCAATATTTCTTTTTACAGACGGTCTTTAAGAGTCTTTAGATTTCATTTCTTTTTATCAGTCATCGATATGTCATTGAAAGCAGTAAAAGTGCATTCGTCGAAACGCTAAAGTAACTTCGAAAGTAGCAAAGGATACAAAGTTTACTAAACTTCTTTACATCAAATTGTTTTACCGAATTATAAACGATAAACTTAATTCAGTACAGATAAATATATTAAAACATTTTGGCATGGATGACTTCAAAGGCTTATACCGTCATTCTCCTGTCGCAAGACTTGTTGAAGCAGCGAGTGGTAACACTGCCTTGAAGAACTTTCTACTTAAGCGCTCTAAATTGCTGTTCAAGTGTAGGTCCCATGTGTAAGTTACGTATGGGAGAATTTGCAAAGACACATACCACGGGGTATGTGAATAGAGGTAAGAAAAAGAAAGAGTGAGACAGGAATAACAGCAATTGAAGTCAGTAGTTAACATTTCCTGGCAATAGGGACGTGTCAAACGTTTCGACTATGTCTGTACCAGTTATCTTCAGTGATACTGCAGTCGAGATCTCAGTGTTCGCAATCCAACTTCTGCGTTCAGCAACGCGAAGGCTTTGTTCATATAGCTTACGCATTTGCTGGGTTCTATATGAGTGTGATTATCGGATATAGGCCTACGATACTTTCATTATAAACCTAAATAAAGCTGAATTAGATAGCCCAATCATATATCATAAGTGATCAAAGATTTCTGATGGAATGTTAGAGCTTGTTTTTAACGGTTTCAATATTTCTTTTTACAGACGGTCTTTAAGAGTCTTTAGATTTCATTTCTTTTTATCAGTCATCGATATGTCATTGAAAGCAGTAAAAGTGCATTCGTCGAAACGCTAAAGTAACTTCGAAAGTAGCAAAGGATACAAAGTTTACTAAACTTCTTTACATCAAATTGTTTTACCGAATTATAAACGATAAACTTAATTCAGAACAGATAAATATATTCAAACATTTTGGCATGGATGACTTCAAAGGCTTATACCGTCATTCTCCTGTCGCAAGACTTGTTGAAGCAGCGAGTGGTAACACTGCCTTGAAGAACTTTCTACTTAACCGCTCTAAATTGCTGTTCAAGTGTAGGTCCCATGTGTAAGTTACGTATGGGAGAATTTGCAAAGACACATACCACGGGGTATGTGAATAGAGGTAAGAAAAAGAAAGAGTGAGACAGGAATAACAGCAATTGAAGTCAGTAGTTAACATTTCCTGGCAATAGGAACGTGTCAAACGTTTCGACTATGTCTGTACCAGTTATCTTCAGTGATACTGCAGTCGAGATCTCAGTGTTCGCAATCCAACTTCTGCGTTCAGCAACGCGAAGGCTTTGTTCATATATTTTTCTTTTATAGAATTGCTAAACTGCTATAATTGTTTTTATTATTTAGACAAAGCTTTTCGTCATTACTGACATCTTCAGGTCTTAAACAACGACCTGAATTATTTGTTCATATAGCTTACGCATTTGCTGGGTTCTATATGAGTGTGATTATCGGTTATAGGCCTACGATACTTTCATTATAAACCTAAATAAAGCTGAATTAGATAGCCTAATCATATATCATAAGTGATCAAAGCTTTCTGATGGAATGTTAGATCTTGTTTTTAACGGTTTCAATATTTCTTTTTACAGACGGTCTTTAAGAGTCTTTAGATTTCATTTCTTTTTATCAGTCATCGATATGTCATTGAAAGCAGTACAAAGTGCATTCGTCGAAACGCTAAAGTAACTTCGAAAGTAGCAAAGGATACAAAGTTTACTAAACTTCTTTACATCAAATTGTTTTACCGAATTATAAACGATAAACTTAATTCAGAACAGATAAATATATTAAACCATTTTGGCATGGATGACTTCAAAGGCTTAAAACATTTTTAATAAAAATATGGGTTAAAACGGTAAAATGATTATCATAGGAAATCGTGCGTTCTACATGAGCTGTAATAAAGCAACAACAAAATTATTATGGCAAGCTTTCAGGAACACGGCGATTACATTTTTAAATTATTGGTACAAGCGTTCAGCTATTAAGTGTCGTGCTTTTAAACACCGGCAACATCCGGTAGCAGTAGGGGCGCCTTGTTTTTACCGCTCACAGTCATTCACATGTGTGAAACATTTTTTAACTTTTATCCTACTTCGTTCTTTTATGATGTTTTGAGTAATTTCTTTTTAAACGTTCCTAATTTGTTTTTTGCCATCAGCTGATGTCGTAAAGCGCCCCCACACATACATACACACAAATATTTTTATTTGGACATAAAGTTATCCTAAATAACTATTCTGTAAGATTTGTGTATCGTTACATATTTAAACATTAGAAAAACGTGAGTTTCGGAACATAACTTAGCTCTTTCAGTACTTCAGTAAACCTGCTACTGTATAATCGAAAGAACTGATCCTGCAATAATAATTAACCATTTATCTGACGCCACCACCAACACACAAATGCTGTCCTGCTGGGCGTGAGTAAAATATTTGACCAAGTCTGGCTCGACGGCTTGCTTGTAAGCTGGCGTAGTTCCCAATTCCTTCGTGGGTAATTCTAGGATCTCAGAGACCGAACCTTCAGGGATGAGAGCGATAGGCCTTCTCTCGAACTTTTCCCGTTACCGCCAGCGTGTTCCTCAAGGACCCGTCCTCGACCAATTCAATAACCCAAGCACACGGACGACTTGCTGGATTGTACTGGCCACACGTCATCGTTGTTTGCCTCTAATACTATGTTCCATTACATACGGATTCTTGCCCCCCCCCCCACCCAGCGATAACACGGACGAGTACAAAGCGGTCCTCTTTGCTGGGAAGTGAATGCGGAAGAGAGGTCTGACGAATAAATCGGTGCGGTAAAATACTTGAGCGTCTGACTGAATTAGCCTTTAACCTTCGACACTCACGAAACATCCGCCTGGCTACCCTCACAAAGCTTGATATCTATTTGCTACATTACGTACGCGGTAGGCCTACTTGCCTGACATCCTGCCTTCCGCCTACTATAGCCTATAATATTTCGGTTTTCGCTTGGTCCATGTTTTTTCTGTTTCCCCATGATTTGTCGGAAATTACGTAATTCGTAAGGGACTCCGGGTCCCTTACAGACTTTGACTGCTCACTAACTCTCTGTTCTTCAAGACCAAGGAATTCTCTTCAGGACCCTTCTCTTCTGTCACTTCCGTGCACAGGTACACCATCGCTTGTGAGCGTCGAATGCCCCCCGACCAATCCTGAAGCATTTGAATATTTTTAGCTTCAATTGATTCCTTGCACCACAACAGTACTACGACATGTGATCTATAGTCAAGCCTCCTACAAATGCTAGATGGAGTTAACTGACTCTGCTAGGCAGGAGCTGTTGTTATTCTGGTTTCCGAACGGCGCGGTGTGTAAAGTCTTTTTTCGAAGAGCTTTTTGTTCGCCTCAGAAATGGGGGCACGACCGTGAAATTAAAATATGTTAGCTTAAGCTATAGTCATAAGTGTTATTATATTTTCATTGCAAGACAATTTATTTTATGAGAAAACAATAGCTTTATTTGGCAACCAACATAATTTATTTGTAAATAACATGAACTGGTCGTGTATGGACTTAGTAATGACAGACGCGTAACAACATATTGTTATAACTTATCGCTTTTCTTATAGCTTGCCGGATTTTTATAATTAAACGCATTGTTAGGCTGCAAGCTGACTAAATTATTGTCTTCAAGTACCTTAAGTAATTTTTTAATTAACTGTGTTATTGTTACTGCAAACCATAGTTACGCCTACATCTTTCTTAAAAAGTGGCCAATAACATCGCGTTATGTATGACACAAAGGTTAAGTTAGTCTTTAAATCTGTGTTTCAGCTAACGGTAGGCTGTATGAATGTTGAAATAAGCTTACAGTAAAAAGACGCAACTTCTAACGAAACGTCTGACGACAGTCGAACCTAAAAAAAATCCAACACTAAAAAAATTCAAAATAGGCAGGCAAAAAGGCACCAAACATCTTATAGAGAGGCACTAAATTAGGCTCTATATTTTAATTTAGAGATGAGACTTTCAAAATGAATAAACACTTTACGGCAATAGGCTATTCAAATTTGCAATATGTAAGGCCTATGTGTGGAACATAAACACATGTTACAAGCAACAGATTAGAATAGGCCTATACCTGGCAGGCAGAAGAAAGATTTAAAGGTAACGGATGACGGAAAAGATCCAAAATTATTTTGTCTATTCATCCAGGTTGAAGATGATGATGACTTCGAAGACATGAGGAACCGAACATCGTTCTCGAACTAACAATACGCTTTCTAGGAGTCAAAAACAAAGGTATTTAAAAGCTTGCTGACATCAAAATAAGAATATTAGATGTTCTATCCACACATGAGCGAATTCATACATAATCATGACGACCATGACGAGTTAAAAAAAAAAAAAAAAAAAAAAAAATGACAATTGCGATAGCGCAGAAAGTACAGTCAGTGATTCTGAGAGATCGGGTGCACAGCAAACGAAATCAAAAATGTGTATTTTAAGTTGTTACTCTATATATCACAATCTTGTGATTTAAGTAATAGACCTATCTACGAAAAGTTAGCAATTTGTTCTCGTTGACTGTTACAGAAGGGAATAGGCCTACTTGCATACGATATTCTGTCTGAAAGTGTAAACAAAAGTAGATATAGGCCCTATACCTATAGGCCGTACAAAAGTATGTAGGTAATGCATTCACTATTTGCAGATACTCAGAAGAACGCAAATTCTTAATTCGGAATTAAGAATAAACAGGCCTACAAATAGGAAGGGTTGCTTTTATTGAGAAAACAATAGTGTTTGCATATAATAAAATATGCATTTATCTAATGATAGTATTTTCAGAAATATTTGTTGAGTCCTTTAACCTTCATGCTTTTGTAATGCATTTTAGGAAAAAATACGTAGCGCGTATTTCACATTTCGCGATAGAAAGTTCAAGTGCATAAAACAAAAACGTAACAAATATAAATAAAATTGCAGATAATATTTTAATTGTTTAAAAACTATTAATTATATAACTTATATATAATTATATATTAAACATTAATTATCCATTAACTATTAGTTATCTATTTCTTATTAATGTATAGCCTACTTAAAATATAAATTATCTGTAAAAAATTATCATAATATTTAACTATTTGTGTTACATAATAACGATTCTCAATCGTTCTTATGTAAGCGAAATATTTGCGGAAACTAAAGGTTCACATAGGCCTAGTGTACATCACAATTCGTTATTATAATTATAATAAGCAGCGTAGTAATGAGATTTTATTTAAGTGAAAAATATTATAGGTTTACATGCATTTATATTATCATTCAGGGATTCCATAGAGACTACGTTTCGGTATTTCACTGCGTTTCACTAAACTTTGAGGACAGAAAAAAATAACACAAAAAACAAAAAAAAGTAAAAATATTTAACGCGTGCGATTACCGTTTTGAACGACCGGTCAGGCCTATGAGGCAAAATGCCTGATTTTGCCTATTTTGCCTATCTTCATGTATAACGCCTGTAAATATACCTAATCATCTGTTTATCTGTGGACTGAATGTAGCCTACTATGGTCATCTGCAGTTAAATATCAGAACGTTCTTCTCTTTACTTCCGATGCTGCGGCCTTCATGAAAAAGCTGGCAAGGTTCTTTCCTGGTCCTATTCCTCGTCATGCTTTACGCCATGTGCCTCAGTCAGGCACTGTACAGAATTTACAAAAGGAATTGGTGATCTATTCCCCGAAATAAATGTTTTTGATTTCAGGCACATAGAGGGTATATTAGATAGGCTATTTGTTAAATTTCCGACCACGATTCAGTCCAGTGAGTAGAAGTGGAGAGATCATTTTTGGTACTCAAAAATTTATTGTCTGATAGACGATGATAATTAAAAACGAAAAATTTCAAGAACTATGTTGTTCGTAATATGAAATTAATGACTACTTCTCAATGACTGCCAATGGGTACTGATAACAGCTGATTAACTAATTATGACTATAGTATCAGAAAAATTAGGCTATACTGAAATTCGTGGAACGCAAATTGTGGTACAAAATTTGTGTTTTTATCCGTATCTCGACGAAAAAAGTTATTATAAAATGGATCCTAGAACCATAGGTCTACACGCTTAGTACTTTCTCAGAAAATTGTTGTAAAGCTCAAAATTATGCTCAATACGTTTTTAGCATAAATTTACTTTCTTAAGTTGCCAGAAAAAATTAATTTAAGCAAAAATGTTGTATTACGGAACAGAATAAAGACGTGCAAGAAAAATGTTATAACTTTAAACCAAAACATAAATCTGGGAATATATTGGAGAACCTGTAGAAAGCAAATTAACTACGGTATTTAAAAGACACAAACACAAGAAAATAATAAAAAATTAAATAAAACGCAGGTTTAATAAAAGCTTTTAAGCTTAAATGAAATACGTAAACGCCTTATGAAACGTTTTCATGTTAAAAACTGAATTAATAAATATCTGAGAAATTTACGGAGGACAATACGAACACTTTATATAGGCTAATTGTAAAGTGTAGGCCTAATTTTTCTTGTTTAAACAGTAGTTTTTTTTTTCCTACAGTTCTCCCAATATCAAACTTATTTATGTTTTAATTAAAATTTTAACATTTTTCTGCTACACTTTGAACTGTTTTGTTATAAGTAACACGACTTTTTTAAACCGCAATTAATTTCTTAATTGACATTTTTTTATTACATAAATTTTCTAAAAAACTAAACCTTGAACATATCTGGTTACAAATTTCTACTTCCTTGTTGACAATTTAGCAAAGAAAATTTATTCCAAACCTAACAAATTGTGTTTCCGATAGCAAATTTCGTGCTTTACAACAATTTGCTCAGAAAGTATTAGGCCTACAGTTATAGTCTACAGTTCTACGATCCAATCTTAATAAATTGTTCAGGTTAAGAAACGTATAAAAACAAGAATACGTTTGCAAGAATTTTAGTGTAGCCTAGGCTAATTAGGCTATTTTACTGGGACAGAAAACAGAGCGAAATTTGTCTCTAGCTGTAATTTGAAAAGAAACCGTTTACGGACTTACGTTCTATGACAAAACGTAGTAGAACATATTTCCACTAGTAGAACATATCCTGAAAGAGGCGATGGCCAAAGAAAGCATTGACTTACACACCACAAAACAGGAGAAGAAAAGGAAGACTGACAACACAATGGAGAACAGGAATTAGGAAAAGCGTGAGAGATCGTGCTATTGAAGATGATGACTGGAAGGATAGGGAGAAATGGCGATCGAAATGCGGGATGCGGCATAGACTGTAGGAAGCAAATGTCTTCAGACTTAAAAAAATTGAAAAAATCTAGGAGAAAAATGTAAATATAACTTACTTGTGGTTTAGTTACTTCATAAAAACCTTGCTGCCTGTTTCATACATGATTAGAAGTAGCTCCGTATTCAATTCATTCTTCTATGCCCTTTCTTTTTCAGATTCGCATGAAAACACTACTTTCGTTAAATAATTTTTTCTACGTTAGCAAAATTCAACATTATTAGATTAAAAAAGTTCCAATTACAGTTAAATGTGTACTATTGATTAAAAGTTAGTGTTCCGACCAAATCCTGCCGGGCTGTTGGACCGTAGCCTAGGGTCTCTGTGTGGTTAGCCCAGACGTTTCGGTTGTATCTACGGTCAGCCATCTTCAGTGGAGCGGGAGCCAAGATTTCTTTTAGTACTACAGTACGTGGACAATTAAGAAATTATTTTTTAATAAGAAATTACTACGTGGAAAGACAATTAATTTTTTTTCATTTCTTTACGATTAAAACTCAATGAATTTCAGGAGTTTAAAGGTGTATTTTGCCGACATCGTTTAAAACATTTTTGACTTCTAGGCAAAATATCAAGTCTACAGTAGGTTTCTCGACTATAGTGCATAGGACAAACGTTGTAGCTCTTTAAAGTTCCTATAAAATGCATTTTATTTGAAATTTTTTTTGTAAAAAATTGATTGCGTTATGACCAAAAATGTAAACGCGCTCCAACAGTTACATTTTGTTATCGTACGTTATAGCCTATGTTCGGGTGCGGTCCTGAGAGCCAATTTAATTTATACTAAACTAAATGTTTCTCAAATTGACAATAAAATTAAGCATCATTATTATTTTTTTAACGTCTATTGTTAACAAAAGAATATCTGTTGCAATTGGCTGAAGTATTTCTACAGGAAGATCAAAGTGTAGATATAATTTTCAATGCAGGAGTAGCCTACAGTTGACAAAGGCAATATACGGCAAACTAGAACAACTTGCCAAAAACAGTAGAACAAAGCGACAGAAAGAAGAAACTGAAGAGCAAAATCTGCAGACAATAAGATACAAATCATTTGTTGCAGGCACCACAAATAAAAAATTCAGTCCAATTACAGTCTCTGACACCCAACTGAAAATGGCTTACAACTGAGAGCACTTAAAGAGAGTTTATTTGCAAATTCAGATGCGGTTAGGTATAGAGCGTTCACCTTTAGATTGGGGATGGGAAAATATAGATGACTGTTTGGTCCCAATAAAAACGACGCAGCCTGCAACCCCAGATAATGTTCTAAGAATGCTATTTTGTAGTTGCAGTAGAGGCTGTGGAGTTGCTTGTGGATGCAGGAAAAGTGGATTATTTTGCACAGATGCGTGTAAACATTGCATGGAAATAGTTGCTTCAATGCAGCGCCTATTCAAGAAAAAGACGTACCGTAAATGATGAAAACGATACAGAAAGTGAGAGCGAAGATGAATGAGAGTGATTATACTTTGTATAAATCTAAATAAAATTTTTTATAATAGTGTAGATAGGCTACTTGTAACTGCCAGTATAAATTTATGTTTACACATATAAAAAATTTAATTATTTATAATGAAAACTGTACAATTTATTTGTAACAATGTTTCCTGATATCCTTTTCTCTTTTTTGTTATTTATATTTTTTCAAAATTATTCATTTTATTCCCTCTTTCGAACTTTGATTTCCAACAAAGTTCTATATTTTTATATGTTACAACCCTTTTGAGCCCAATCCACGCGTCGGATGTATCCCTTGACGTCAAAATCGTAATCAGCACCCCCAAAAACCTATAGCTACTCACTTTTCAGGCTTTGACCGGCATTCTCGCGAAGTTTAATACTTACACCCTCTGATTATAGTCTCCTTCAACCCTTTAAAAACAACCTTTGCATCAAATATAATTTTGAACATCAGAATCGTAATCAGCACCCCAAAAACCTATAAGTAGGCTTACCTAATTTCAGGGCTTCAAAATGCATCCTCGCGTCCTTTCATATTTTCAACCCTGTAGGGGTAATTTTCAACCCTTTAGAGGTGAGAGCGGACCAAAATGTTTCCTTTACTGTTATCTAGAATCTTATGAAGCGATAGCAAAAGGAATCAAAAAATTACATGGATACTGACTCAAAATCGGCAGATAGGCCCTTTGTCACGCCTCACTTAATATAGACTACTATTTAGGGTATAAGAAATTCAAATCGCGTTAGTGATTTACGAAGGTCCATATTCAGAGACAATGATGAATTCGCGATGTAAGTCTGTACACTTTGAATTTTTATTTACAAAATATAGCCTAAATTTAGAGTAACTAAATTACAGAAACAAAAATTCACTATTACTACTTAGGCCTAGATGTAGCTGATGGTATTTAGTTAACGATACGGTTGTATGATATTGCTCGAATAGTAATTGATATTTACTTCGTACAAAGAACGATATCACGCCATATTTGTGATATAGCCTTCAGTTAATTCCACCTCCCGCTCCTAAAAATAATTAGCTAAAGCTAACTTAGCTTTAAATGCATTAAAGTATGAACTTTAATTCATACTTTCACGCCCATTTTCTAACGCTGATTCAGATACTACGTTCAAATGAAAAAATTTCTTCTGATAAATAACATCTTACTATCGAAATGTCAGTATTAAGGGGGTATTTTGTCCTAAGTTTTGTTTATCTGTTTTAGACTGACGATAACCCTAAGATGCTGTTTACTAAACTGGGTCGACGCAACATCGGCAAAGGTTGCTAGTTTTGTTAAGCTACTGTACCTTATTAATAATGCAAACTGTAATTGTTTTGTCGCTTCACAAGGACTTACCTGTGTGCGCTAGGTGTTGGACGTATGGCGTCACTGCAGGATGATGATGGTAAAAGCCGTTCTGATGGTGGTAGAACTGTTCCGATTGATGTAGTCCCGGCAAATTGTGAACACTAGCACCACTTCCACCGTAACTTCCTATAACACTCATTCTCACTGTTCGATTAGCCTATTTTGTATTCTAAACACACAGTAAAAATTATTGCCGATATTAATGTTGTATGAAAATATTATATTTTACCTACATTAAATGCTTTTGTTACTCTGTCGGATCAACTTTTTTTCTTACATTTATTTTTTATTTAGGCATAAATAGTATTTATCTATGTGTCTAACATTGCTGAAGATAGTTTTTATTCAGTCGGTAGACTATACAAATTTTATTATTTCGGATATGTAGTCTCCTATGTTTGTTTCATACACAAGTTATTTTTTTTTAATCGTAAACAGGATTTCAGAATAAAAAAAAGGGTGAGAAGATGTTCGCGGTGTTGACTGCTGTCAAAAACTGATCTAATTTAGAAACGCTTACGAGGATACACTCATCCGTGCTTAGTGGGAGGTGAATATGAAAGCTCCTCCCACCCAACTCGTGAGAGAACAATTTTTTGGTTCATTTGTACACCTCATCTCAACGATGAAACCCCCCCTCCCAGACAGCTTGGGATGGGGAGTGGGGAACATACATAACGCCCACAAAGCATATCTCCCCTTCCGTGGGGTTATTGTTTGCTGCTGATACAGAGTAAACAGTTTCAGAGTGACAGCAAACTGTCCTCCAAACAGAATTATTTTGGTTTCGTCTGCATAACGAAATGTACTCTGAACGTGCACCGCAAACGTATAAAAATTACTCGTATCAAACATGCGTTATCTTTAACATCGTATAATGAAGAAATTTGTGTTAGTGGTTGAAATCACAATCAGAATGATCACTGTTGCACACCACTATATAAAAATTATCCCGATTAGCGCTTTCAAGCTTCACAGCCCATCGTCAGATCGGAAATAATTAAATCGATATCAAGATAATTTTATTTTTGATAAAAAGGAGATGAAAAAGTATAGGCTATACATAATTATAATTTAACCCTACGTTTTATGATAGGCCTACGGTGGCAATCATCTCTGATATCGCATATAGCCTACCAAGATAACGACGATTCTCATGCCACCAATCATCATCATGACCGTCATAATCATAATCATCATCATCATCATTATATCAAGCTCACATTTTATTAGAAACTATAATTAATCATTAATAGCACTAAACCGTAATGATAAGGGACAAAAAAGTAATTTTATGTAGTTTATTATAGTCTAGGGACTTATTAGGCCTCCAGTAGGTAGACTTACAGTAACGCGTGCGCTCGCGCGCGTGTGTCAAATGCAGTCAAATGGTGTGTCTGACTTTTCAAATGCAGTCAAATGGTGTAGGCCTGCGTTTAACCCATACCGTAGGCCTATAGCCTACCACGTTTATTTAGTCGTGCCATCGATCCCCGCGTGTCCATCCAGTAGCGCATCTAGAATTTGGTCTGGGGGTAGAGTCGACTTCGTACAAAAGAAAAAACAATTTAAGACTAATCCATATTACAATCTTTAAAATGGCTGAAACACGTGTTATAACATACTGAAATCAATCCCATTAAAGTGACAACACAACAAAAATAAGCGCCATTGAAATATATTGTCTTTAAGATCGCCTACTGGCTTAATTGACTTTCGTATTTCATATTTCAAACGTACACGCAAATACTGTGTAATAAACTTGTTTGTTGAGCTAGGCTATATTTAAAAAACGGTTACTACTGTATTAGCGTACACAGCTAAGAAATTAATAAAAACAGCTTACAAATTATGTGATTAAAAACATTTCTCGTCAATTTTCAACCGTCTGGGGGGGGGGTTCGGTTCCGCTCGTCCCTTCCGTAAATAGGCCCCTGTATCCATCCACGTTTTGAATTCGTGCACGTTTTTCTAAGTTTATTTATGCAACATCAGTTATTACACACCAATAAGCATAGCTGTAATTGTTAACTGAACAGGGCTAGATTATATGACATGAAGAGAATTATTCCACTCACTCACTAGTTCTCTGTTTTTATGAGTAATTTAAAAGAACCATGTTATATATGCCTACAATGTACTTAAAGTCTTAAAAGTCTAAGTAAGTCCAGCGGAAATGTTAATTTTCTGCAGCGGGTACTAGTTTTCCTGGTTGCTCTAGCAGACTTGATGCTAGAGGATTTGTGTGCGTTTAAATACGTATCACATAGGCCTATTTTTTTACTGAATTCCCCAATGATTGCATTGACTAAAGGCAGATCCAAGTCGCTACAGATATCTTTATTGCTGAGGACCCACGGTCCTGAAACGTTTCGATAATAGCGACGTTGGATTTGAAAGTAGTCCACCAAAGTTGTAGGCCTATACCTAAACCGTATGACCACACAGACTTGAAGACAGTGTTCTAAACCAGCAGCTTATTTCTCACTGACAACAGTGATTTTCTGCCCAGAAGCCTTGGTGTCCCGTTGTTTCCTCGTCCACCAAATGTGGTTGAGCCATGAAAGGTGTTTATCTAGATGGACCCCAAATATTTTACAGAGTCCCCTAGCGGGATAAGTTTATTGTTTACTCTCACAGTGGGGATTGTGCCGTAGCATTTTGTGAAAGTGACAGGCCTACGTACTGATGTAGTTTCGATTAATTGGATTCTACATTTTTTTGCCCACTTGTCCATGTCGTTTAGAGAGCTTTGTATTAAAATACTTGCTTCCACTGAGTCTCTATTTATAGCAAGAATCTTAGTATCGTCGTCGTAGTATCTTAGTATTGGCGTAGTTATTACATCACTTTATTATTAGTTGGCAGATCTGTTGTATAAAGAAGATACACAAATTAGGCCCCGAACATTTCCTTGGAGAACTTCTTATTGGGAGCAATCTAGGCCTATTAGTTATATTTTCATGGCGTACATAGGGCCTACAGGTCGATACAACGTCATTTCCTTTGGTGTTACCGGGTTTGTGAATGAGTAAGCCTATGACCTTGGCCGCCTTCCACTGTACAGGAAAGTATTTCAGTCTCAATACAGCGGTAAAACGTTGTGTAGCCATGACTGTTCCTTTCATGATTGTTAGGAGGTCGTAATCCGACTCCTTTTTATGATTGAGCTGTGTTTTGGTAATAGGTACGTTGGGCTACTCTGGGAGCAATTGGCTCCATTTACCTACTCACTTTGTTGTTGCTGTACAGCGAGAAATTCGTAAATTTCTTCGTCACCATTAGCATCAGCAGATGGGAGCGGTTGACGTATACTATACATCACACAGATGTTTGGCAAAGGTTTTAGCCTTTAGGCATCTATTTTTTCCAAGTTCCATCAGAATTTCTTGGGTAGAATTTGCATACGCGGATGTTTTAGTCCTTTTGTAGCTTTCCAAAGAGCATAGTCTGCGTCGACCGATGGAGTTAGGCTAAGTTTAACGCACATTCTTCAAAAGAGTCATTCTTCAGTTTCCTTCGACGTGCCCTGCGGATGTATTAACACCATCCGATTTTTCTGAAACGTCTTTTTTCGGCTACCCTTTCCCTGATGTTAAAAGTAAAGTGAATTTTTTTGTTTTTGTGTAGATTATGGAGTAGCTTCCCACGCAGCTTCCTGTTTTAGTGATAGGATAAGTAACAACGAATTATACTGCATTTGCAAGCTCTGTTGGTGTTCTGAAGACGATTTTCAGATTCCTCTTGTTATAAAGCATATCTCTGAAAACACCATAGTCAGTGATGTCCGGTTATCATCTAGTCCTTTCAGGTATTTCGTTGTGTATAATTTTTGAATAGTAGGCCTAGCTATCAGTTGTGAGAAGTAAGACGCAATGACCTCATTTGGTTCGTCGCTTACGTATCTTGAACATAATGCTTTCGTAAAAAAAAAACTCATGCATGTGATGCTTGACGTTACAAGTGGAATCACGAAGCTTAAACCAGATGGTCCCGCCGGGTTACCTCATTGTTCTATTCATAATCTGATCACTGTGAATGATTATTAGTCTATGACATGCGCGAATACAGTTTTAGGAAAGAAGAGGTATTGGTAGAGGTTCGTCCTCCTGTAATGTAATCGGCAGCAGATGTAACTTTGGCTGCACTACAAACTGACGCAGGTGTGTTTTCATCGCAATCTACTTTTGCTAGCAGCCTAAACTTCTGATTATAACTTCTAGCAACATCCAAGTTGATAGAACCTACCTTTACATTACATCAAATGACAGCCATGTTGATGGCACATGTGTAACATTATTAGGCTTATTGGCCACTCTTATGGTCAGGTAAATAATATCATTAACAAAGCAGTTTATTATTTTAACTGTATTATAGCTGTATTATTATAACTGTAGGCCTATATTTTAAGTTCAAAGAGAAGAGTTTATGTTTTCATTTCTTAGATACCACATAGACCTACCTTGTTACCAAGGTAGGCATACTAGACTCCTATCATTTGTCAGATATAGGCCTAATTGTATCCTATAACACAATAAGTATTTTATACTGGGAGTTCTACGAATATTACAGACATGCTCTTGAAAGGATTAAAATTTATCTATGAATTTACTTTTTCTTTAGGATAATCCATATTTTCGGAGAAATAAAAGAATAAAGAGTAATTGTGGGGGGTGGCGAATGCGAGTGATGATGTGCGATATGAGAATTCCTGCAAACGAATTCTCTTAGCTTCTCTCACTACAACTCCAACTCTTAACCTGCAAGAAGTGCCCCTGCTAATCCAGTGGAAAGTTGGGTAACCAATCCCAGCGGGAACCTGAGTAGGTGAACAGATTTGGGTTGGGGGGCTCTCACAACTTGAAAGTCGTATACCATCCAGATATCTTAGGAAGTAGCGGTAGACCTCTTGTAGTGAACTAGGCACCATGAAGTGAGGATGCCTCCAAGGATTTTCAAACCTTGGTTGTATATTTGTAAAAGCATTTATTAAATAGTTTAAAAAAGCTAAACACGTTTAAAAATGAAATCGGGTTGAAGAAAATAATAAATAAAAGATTTTAAATTTAGATTAAGATCAAATGAAGAAATTTACAAAGGTTTCTCGAAACTTTCCAGAGGTCTACTGGAAAATAGAAAAGATTAATACACAAATACACATCACTGTCACTTAGTGGCTTTAATAGATTAAAAAAAAAGAGAATAATTGCGAGTGTTTGATAACCAATAATATTTATAACACTTGACAAATTTGTTACAGATAGGTCTACTGACCTATCTGATATGTGTTACTGATATTTAGGCCTACTTGTTGTCTATCAGATTTGTGACTTCTACTTGCGTGAAGTCAGATTTGTCAAGAGGATATAGCCTACAAAAAATTAAAACAAAGTTCAAAAAGTTTCAATTGGCTTCATATCTAACTGGAGACCCAGTGAAATTAATTATTTTGGTTTCTGGACGGAACAGATGCTGAAACAAATAATACAGTTCAGACTAGTAAATACAAGACAATATGAACACGTCGTATAAATCCATTCTCATTTAGGCTATGTTTTATTGATTCTCTTCGTACTTAGTGTAATCAATTATATTTTATTATTTACCTTTTAGTCTTTTATATTGACGATATGATAAGGAAATGGAAACATCTAGTGAACCCTGGTATTTGTTTGTTGACGACTTGCTTGTACTTCAAAATACTGAATCTGATTTGCAAAAAGCTTTATCAGATTTGCAAACAATACAATATGAAAATCTCCAGTTTAAAAACAAAGGTAATGGGCATTTTGAGGTAAGGAACCAATAAGAACAAAAATAATGATTAGCGATCGAATTCTAGAACAGGTGAGCCACTTTAATTATTTGGTAAATGATATTGGTTATGATAGGAAGTATGAGATTGATGTTAAGTTAAGTAAGTTCCAGACGATCTGTGGGACAGTCAACCGTATTTTTAAAAACAAGGTATGTCGAGAGTAGAGGGAAAATGAGGATTCAAACCCAGAAAGGAATTCCCCCCAGGCCATATCTGGACCACAGCATCCGCGACTTGGACCACAGCATCCGCGACTTTTTCGTTGATCTGCGTCAAGATCCGCGAACCGCTGGACCCGCAGCATCCCAATGGACCACAGCGTCCGCGAATTTCCGCGAATAAATTTTTTTTAATTTTTTTTATTTTTTTAATTAAATTGATTTGGTGGGATGAGGTTCAATGGACCACCAGCATCCGTGAATATATTTTTTTATTTTTTTAAGAAAGCTGATTTGCATATCAGTGGGTGGTGTTGGGTGGGAAGTTTTTTTATTTCATATCAGTGGGTGGGGGGTGGTTCCAACTCGAAGCATTATAGTGTATACTAAAATATATGATCAGGTGTACCAACCTTTGCATGAGTTCAAATTTGTTGTGTGTTATAATGTATATTAAATCTATAGGATCAGGTGTACCAACCTCTGTAGTATTATTATAGTGTATAGATATTTTATATGAGCAGGGTTGTAAACATTTTCTGTGGCGGGGGGAGGGAAATTCAAATATGTGTTATATAGTGTATATATTAAAATATATGATCAGGGTTACCAATCTTAAATTATTGTGTGCGTGTATAGAGCAGATCTGCCAACATTTTTTTTCTCTTCTGTGGTGGTAAATTCAAACTATATGATCATAATTGGTACTCTCTCTCGCTCTCTCTCTCTCTCTCTCTCGTTGTCAAACGTTATACTCACCGGCATTATAGTGTATATTAAAATATATGATTAGGTGTACCAACCTTTACATGAGTTCAAATTTGTCGCGTGTTATAATGTATATTAAATCTATATGATCAGATGTACCAACCTCTGTATTATTCGTCCTCTCTCTCTCTCTCTCCCTCTCTCTCTCTCTCACACGTTGTGTATGTCTCTCTCGTTGTCAAACGTTATGCTCAAACTGTGGTCAGTACCGAGCGCATGTATATGAAATTAGAAAGTTTATATTTATTCGACAAATATTAACGTCCTCTCTCTCTCTCTCTCTCTCTCTCTCTCTCTCTCTCTCTCTCTCTCACACACTCTCACTTGTTTCAACTGTGTCAACAAATAGTAACGTCCTCTCTCTCTCTCTCTCTCTCTCTCTCTCTCTCTCTCTCTCTCTCTCTCTCTCTCTCTCTCTCTCTCTCTCTCTCTCTCTCACTCTCACACGTTTCAACTATGCAAGGTTTCATACCCTTTCTCCTGTCTCCCTCTCGTACATTGAGTAATCGGTGTGATGAATAAATAATTTTAGCCCTCTCTCGTTGTCAAAACGTCGTCTTCATTTTCAATGTATTAAATAATTAATTAATAGTTTTATAATGCAGTCAGTGTGATTGATCCTTGTTAGAAATATATATATTTGACGTCAATGAACTACTTACCTGTTATGTTGTTACAGATGACAAATCCATACGTTAACGGCTTAGCAATCTGGTACAATACTTCTGTTTTAAGGTTGCAGTTTACACACATAGGTTCAGTAGTGTATAGCGAAATAAATTAAAATTATACACACACATGAAAACGGCGGCTGAAATTCATACAAATCTTCTGATGTAACAGTTCACAAAAAATAAATTAATTGTACACATGTTCAGAGGTGTAGAGTGAAATAAAATAAAGTCATAATTTGTTTAAATGATTAAATATATTTTAACATTCACAATATAAAATTCACAATTAAATAAATACATTAGAAATTGATATTTTTCGAAAGTTTATATATAATTGTGTGTCGTACTTGTAGAAGAAGCAACCTGCAACATAACAATACAACAACAACATTAAAATCATGTTAAATATCACACACACAGATGCACACGCAACGCGCGCACATACAGACGCATACGCAACGTAATCACACACACACACACACACACACACACACACACACACACACACACACACACACACACACACACACACACACACACACACACATACATACGCATACGCACACATACGCAACGCGCCCACACACAGACGCAAACGCAACGTAATCATACACATACATACAACGTGTACACGTTTGGTTTGAATCATGTAGGGCCAATAAACAGATAACAGATTTAAATATGCCATACAACGTGTACACGTTTGGTTTGAATCATGTAGGGCCAATAAACAGATAACAGATTTAAATATGCTATAGTCATTGTAAGACGTTACAATCATTGAAGTGTTTAATAAGTAAATTGTATGTATGTATATATCACTGAATAATAATAATATAATCGTTCTAGTGTTAACGTTTGCTGCAACAGGTAAAGCAGTTTACAAATAATTACATATAGGTTCAGAGGCGTATAGTGAAATAAATTAATGTGTCGTACTTGTAGAAGAAGCAACAACAACATTAAAATCATGTTAAATATCACACACACACACACACACACACACACACACACACACACACATACGCACACGCATACGTAACGTAATCACACACATACATACATACAACGTACACACGTTTGGGTTACACCACACGTGCACGCACACACACAGACGTACACGCACACATACGCAACACGTGCACACACACACACACACACACACACGCACACGCACACACATACAGACAACGTGCATACGAATCATGTACATGTAGGTCCAATAAAACAGATAACAGATAACAGATTTAAATATGCTATAGTCATTGTATGTATGTATGTATATATCACTGAATAATAATAATATAATCGTTCTAGTGTTATCGTTTGCTGCAACAGGTAACGCAGTTTACAAATAATTACATATAGGTTCAGAGGCGTATAGTGAAATAAATTAAAAAAATTGTTTATTAAAAGTAGTTTGTCACCTTAACGAGATACAATTTCCACATGCGCTGTCTGGTTCTTCATCCCTCGAAACACAAGATGTAGGTCGCTGGGATTTATATGACGGAGTTCTTCATCTGTAAAGACGTCAGCATACCTCTTAGGTAGATATACACGATAGCGGCGCTCACAATCTTCCAACGTTACAAGCACAGACTTCCCATATCGCGTGGCCACATGCACCATGTTAACGATCGGATACTGTTTGTCCACTGTTAATTCTGCACAACGTTTGTACTCAATAGCAGAAACTGCGTTGAATTTTGTGATAAACGACATTATTATTAGAAGTGAAGACGTCTGTATCAAGCGAGGTGGAACCATACAATGTCAGAATATTCGCTACAAAGAAGACTAGTGAAAGGAATGGTGTGGCCATCAGGAAAGTTCACTTTCATCGCCTGAAGCTTTGCATGTACATACACACAGGCAGAATTAGCGCTGTTACAAAATATATATATTAGGAAAGTCCACAGAAATAGTTATCGCCAGATCCGTTCTAAATAAGTTAATGTAAAAATTGAGATTCCTACGATTAAAATTACGACGTTATTAATTTTTTTCTAATGTCCTGTTAACTCAGTTGTTAAAAGTTGTACACGAATGAGATCTGCGTGACGCTCTCTTTAGATAACTAAATGTAGAAGACATATACAACTTACACCTTGTACGTGATAGGAATACTACAATGGATTAATATATAAAGTGAATTTCACAGAGAGCAATGCGTGGCGCTCTGCGGCGGAAGTACAGTCAGAACCTATTGGACCCATTTTATTCGCGCGCTACCGTCATTCCCGTACAGCGTCTAGGCCTCTCCTTTATGTCTACAAATAGCACACACTTCCAGGAAAACTGAACCGTTATACGCACACTAAGGGTAAGGGAAATTTCCAGCTTTCAGTTTAGTTGATGTGGTGGTTGAGTGATGTCCGGTTGTTGGTTATCTTGATTTTAAGTGTTAGTTTCTTGTGCTTTCATTATAAATTTACGTGTTTTTAAGTTATTTTGTGTGAATATACTTCGGTGGCTGAGCATGGAGCAACGTAACGAGGCTGAACCAAGGAAACATAGGGGAAGACCTAGGACTCGAACTCCAAAGAAAAGACAAACTTCGGGCCGAGGCGTACCTATGAAAGGACAGTCAAGAGAAATTGTGTGCAAAGTGCGGGAATATTTTGATAGAGAAAAGGCGAACAAAGGTCCTTTGATTCCGGTTAATAATGCAATACAGCGAACTGCAGATGCTCTGAAAATACATAAAAATACAGTTCTGCGAGTTTGCAAGGAAAAAGAATTGGAAGAAATACAAGATGACAGTAATAGCCACTTTCAACTCCGGGCAAACAGAGGAAACGGGAGAAAACTGTGACAAAACTTGACACTTTTCAGGAAGACGCTATACGAAGACATGTATATCAGTATTACATAAGAAAAGAATATCCCACTTTGAAAAAACTTTTCATCGTTGGAAAATGAAGAGCTGTTTAATGGCAGTCTGTCTTCGCTTAGAAACGTGCTAAAAGGTTTAGGATTTACGTGGAGAAAATTTTCGGGCAGAAAAGTGATTATGGAGAGAAGAGATGTCGCTGCCTGGAGGTGTCGTTTTCTTCGCCAAATCAAAGACGAGAATTTCGATAATATAATTTGGCTCGATGAGGCCTGGGTCAATGCTGGGCATTGTTTGAAACAAGGATGGACTGATGAGTCACTTCAGGGGACAATGTTAACACCTATAGGGAAAGGTGAACGATTAATAATATGTCATGCAGGTTCTTCAAAAGGGTTTGTTCCAAATTCCCTTCTACTATTTAAATCGAAAAAAACCGGTGACTACCATGAAGATATGGATCACGACAAATTCTTCGGTTGGTGTTCTGAAACTTTGCTAAATAACCTAGAAGAGCCTGCAGTAATAGTCATGGACAATGCTCCCTACCATTCTAAGCAAATTGATAAAGCTCCCACAAGCAAAGATAAAAAAGCTGACATACTTGCATGGCTGGATAGGAAAAATATTCAATCTACAACCGACTTGAAAAAATCAGAACTTTTGGAATTAGTGAAATGGCACAAGCCCCAGAACAAAAGGTATTTTGTTGATGAATTGATAGAGAGCAGAGGTCACAAAGTGATAAGGCTACCACCTTACCATTGCCATCTTAACGCCATTGAGCTTATATGGGCTCAGGTTAAGGGGTATGTTGCCGAAAACAACAAAATGTTTACTTTAAAAGAAGTTGAACGACTGACTAAAGACGGATTTAATCGAATTACTGCTGAGAGGTGGGAGCAAGTAGTGGACCACACCAAAAAAGTTATTATCGATGCATGGAATAACGAAGGACTAATGGAAGAAGCTGTGGAGGAAATGATTATATCCGTGGAAGACAGCAGTAGCTCCGAGGATGATAATTGTTCAGAAGATGATAATAGTGATGACGATCCAATGGAGGGTATCAGAGAACTTTCGTTTGAAGACTACTAACTCACAGCTATAAGTGTTTTTATAGAGTGTTTTAATAGTGTATTTTTATGATTTATACACATATTTTATGAGCGGATTCCATAAAAGCTGAAGAACACTACAATACTTGTAAGTACCGTACTGTATTTATTATTTATTTGTCAATGCTAATAACAAGTAATTTACTAATTGTTTTTACATTTCAATTACATTATAACAGTAAAATACTGTTATAATTATGCAATATCTGGTAGACCGAGCTTTGCTCGGTAGTTTTAAACTGTAAACTATATTTCATAGTTAAATAATTAGTTATTGAGAAATTTGAATGGCATTAACAATTTCCCAGTAATTACATTGCACTTCAATTAGTAGTATTAAAGCTGATCACAAAACAAAAACAGTTTATTAACAAGAAAACAATAAATACCGTACCGCAAAAGAGTAATAAACAATCATTCAAGACTGTTATAAAAAGCATGTAGTTCAACTAAACCACAAAAGTCTGGTCAGATGTACGTTTTTGACAGATCTCCAGGTAGAAGATTAGATTAAATAAGTAGACAGATAACTAAGTATATACTTATGAGAGATTGGTGACTCGTAGTAAGTTGGCTATGTGTCAATGTGTGAGCCGTGAGCGTATGCACCACTTTCTTTGGGCTGTTACTGTACCTTGACTCGATCGCGCGCCGTTGAGCTATGTTAGTTCTAATTTTCCTATATTAACTGATTGCGGTTATATTTCGTAATATTTGAAGGTTACATACCACTTTGTATTGATAAATACAATTTTGTTATGTTTATTGTGAAAAAACACAATGAAAAAAATTATTAATAACGGAGTTAACAGTACATTCGGAAAAAATTAATAACGTCGTTAATATTAATCGTAGGAATCTCAATTTTTGATATATTGTACTAAAGAAGGTGGACTACCATTTGTCTACAAGAAATTTTTTTCCGATGCTTAACCTCTGAGTTCTTACGTAATAAAAACGATAAACCCTAATTTTTTAATTCAAATTCGTGTATTTTTTTCTTTAACTCACAATGTAAATTTATTGAAAAGAGATTTTAAAAATTAGAAAAGTTTGTTAAAAACGTCTTTAATTGATGATTAAAATACAGTTCATTAGACATTTCTCGCCCTGTATTTTACGTTTCCACGAGGTTATAAAGTGGAATGTTTTTACTACAAACTCGGTCGCCGCGCGGCCGCTCCGCCAGTCACTTTCTTTCGTTAATCAGGGTATAATAACGGTAAGGTCAAGAAAGTTCAGTTGGTTGTTCTCCTCTGTTTCAAGTGTAACTTGATCCTGAAACGCGTCGTGCCTAGCGACGAAAGTAAGTTGCATGAAGGAATAACAGGTATCTAACCTATTTTAAAGATTAGATACAGTGCTTAGGCCTATACGTGGACTAAAAGAGCGCGATCAGTTCTGGGTTGATGCGACGCTTTAGTCAGTTCGGCTGACAAACAGACCTGCTACACGACATGATTTAAAGCCATTATTATTAAAGCCATTAACTTGAAATTACTTTTACAATGAAAACTAGTTTAAACCAAAAACAAATAGGCGTACTAGAATCTTCTACAAATTGTTTTAAGATTCTAAATCTTATAGGCCTATCTTTCGTTAACCAGTCACTTTCTTTCGTTAATCAGGGTATAATAACGGTAAGGTCAAGAAAGTTCAGTTGGTTGTTCTCCTCTGTTTCAAGTGTAACTTGATCCTGAAACGCGTCGTGCCTAGCGACCAAAGTAAGTTGCATGAAGGAATAACAGGTATCTAACCTATTTTAAAGATTAGATACAGTGCTTAGGCCTATACGTGGACTAAAAGAGCGCGATCAGTTCTGGGTTGATGCGACGCTTTAGTCAGTTCGGCTGACAAACAGACCTGCTACACGACATGATTTAAAGCCATTATTATTAAAGCCATTAACTTGAAATTACTTTTACAATGAAAACTAGTTTAAACCAAAAACAAATAGGCGTACTAGAATCTTCTACAAATTGTTTTAAGATTCTAAAATTTAGATTTTAGACTAAAAAATCGGAGAAAATTACGGTAGGCCTAGGCTATATTCTATTTTTTCTAAAAGTGTCCGCGGACCCTACTTTCGGAACCACTGCTCTAGAGTGAACTGATGTGTATGCCACCCGTGTAGGCAATATTGAACAGTTCGTTTTTGAGGACCTGTGGCACCCAATTTTATGAAAATCCTTTTGTTGGTCTCTGTGGCAAAAGGAGTGTAGGCCTACCGATTTAATTCCACGTGTTTTAATATTCACATAGGACTACTCGCTAAACGAAGTTTTAAACATTTCACTCAAGCATTTAACATTCAGAAGTCTGCAAAAGTTTGGAGACAATTTGTGCCAATTTTGGTGTCGTTTATTTATTTATATTGTTAACATAAGATCTCATCTTTAGGCCTATTGCTTCATCTCGTCATTGAATTTTAGATATAGCTTATAGGCCTATTAGACATAATGAAAAAATTATGTTAGATAGACTACACACTAATAAAAAGAGAATATGTTTCCACATTTCTGTTCCTGATTAGAATGGACTAGGCCTAAATAGCAAATAACTAGTTCTTTTTCTTTTAATTTTTGCAGTTTTAGCCACAGTCGAACCAACCAGAACTCTCAACACCCACCGAAGAAGGAAATCTGACTGCGCTCCTCTCAAGAAGTCTTAGGCCTATTTCTAATCTAAACGGAGATCGGATATGACGTGTGATCTAATGGAACGTCTCGATAACGGAATGTTCTGAAACATCCATATCAGGCCTATGAACGAAACAGTCCATGCACGAAAGGAACAATAGGCTATTAGACAAAAATCAGGAAAAGCCATTTCAACACACACACACACACACACACACACACACACACACACACACACACACACACACACACACACACACACACACACACACACACACACACACACACACACACACACACACACACACACACACAAATAAACCTGCCAACTGCCAAAGTGACTCCAGCCAGAAGGTCGAAAGTCTAAACTCTCACAACCTCCAGTGAGTTCAGATAAATGTCACTTATTATAGCCTATTTTACTCCATTCTGTATTAGCTATAACTTAACAAGATATTTTTTTACAGATTGATTGTTTTACGTAGGACTACCTACATTTTTCTTGTTTTATTTTTTTGGTCTACATATGAAGACCATCGATTCTGAATGGTCGAAACGTAGTGTTTATAATTAGTATTTTCTGTACTTTATAATTTATTCTGTAGATCTACATGTCTGTCTCATGTAGATGCACATCTGAATCTACGTAACTGTAGGCCTGAGCGCGCGCGCGCGCGCGCGTGTGTGTGTGTGTTAGCGAGGGAGAGACAGAGAACCAATATAGGCCTATGTTAGGCCTACGCCTACTACCAGACACTAATGGCCAAAAACGATGTAGGCGTATAATCTTGTTATCTCTGCATTACGAGGATCACCAGCAGCCGATCAAGGATAAGCCGTCGTTGCTTTTTATGTTATCGTTTAAAACACGAAACGAATCTGTACACTTTATTACAAGGTTTCGAAGTTTTTAAGATAATGTCCTAATTATACCGACAAGCCTTTTACTACTGCGTTGAAACCACTTGAATTTTAAAGCGCCCGATGGATACGCGGTAAAAAACCAGAACGTTTTATCATCCAGCTTTCGAACACACACACACGCACACACACACACACACACACACACACACACACACACACACAAGCGCGGGCGAGCGCACGCATCAGAGGATTACATTTTACCACCACATACATATCGCATCCCATAGATAATACTAATTACTTTCGACGCGAGGGTACCAGGAAACGCCTACGGAATGCTCGACGCATGCGCAGAGAGCGTGGCAGGCGGAGCCACTAAGACCGGATTACTTTGTTGAAAGTATAATAAAAGAACAACAATATATCCTCTCAACTAACGTAGCCACCCTTGCTTTGGATTATTTATTTAATAACGAGTAATTTAATTAGTACCTAATGTTCTGCACCAACCTACTTATCTGCACGGTGTAAAGAAGACTTCATATCGTTTTTTTCAGGAACAATAATCTGACAAATTGTAGGCTAGACAAAACTGATCTAAAAATTAATTATAGAACAACAAGCATGATTAGGTGTGTACGATAAGGATATGATCTTATACTTCGCAACACTAACATTATAAATTGAACTGAGGTTGAATTAGGCTACTAGGCTATTAGGCTATAGGCCTAATATCGGTTCTGTGTAAATCCAAGTTACAACCAATAGGTTACTGATTGTAGCGTCATAAACAAATCTGGGCTGTTTGAAGAGACAGAACCGTCCGAAGGATGTCATATGGATAAATACGCGCGCGCGCGCGCTCAATAAACAAAATTTATAACCACTGTGCCAAAAGAACTACAGTCTATTCTGAAACAATAATAACGGTTTAATTCTGTCAGTTTCTCAGTTGACAAATTCAGAAAGTGTATATTCGCAAAGATTTAAAAATGATGCCTACGAATCGGCCGGTTTTGGCCGTGTAGCTAAATCGATAGGCATAACATTATGTAGGCCTATGTTAGTCACATAAGACATTTTTTATTCAGATGTTTCCAGGTTTATAAAATATTAGTTGAAAGAAAACATTTGTGTAACATATTACTAAAATTTGTTTCATTGTTTCAGTAACAGCAGTGATTACAAATTTTAATGAAAATGTTGCTATAGCCTAGTATTACAGTCTAGCCTACAAGTAGCTGGGCAATAGACATTTCGCATGGCTTGTGGCGTCGTTAACAACAAAGTCTATTTCTAGATAGCGTGCCTCACTGAAGTAGGCCTATGGATATATGAAGTTACCACGCAGAGTCGCTTTTAACCGGGAGACCCTTTATAAATCCCTATGATATCTGAACATCCAAGTCTTACAGTATTTATATCATAGTCTTAAAGTTCTAAACAGAAAGTTATTCTATGAATTTGAATAGTAATTTCACCAAATTAGCTTGTGGGCCTAATTATAATTCTTAACAATGCTCCTTGGGGGGGGGGGGGAGACTAGCCTGAAGGTTGGACTCCCCATTCTTCCTATATTTATACAAATTACTTAAAAACCTTACCTATTTAAAATACGCAACTGCCTTAGTTTGTTTGTCCAACAAACTACGCTGCAACATTCTTTACAGATCTCTTGTAATCGCTGCCCACCTCTCGTAATTTTTACTGATTGCATTTGAAAGATACTTCTCATTCGTAACGTTGTATTACGCTGTCGATACTTGAAATAATAATAAGTTATAGTCCTATAACCGATTTTTAAAAACAGAAAATTAAACAAGAAGGAGTTTAGCAAATAAAACTAGAATAATTCAAAATAAATAAACTACTCCCTCACACTCTTTCTTCCTCTAAAATTCATTTAACTTCTTCGATTTCCATTTTTCCGTTACTGTAACTCCACCTTCGCACACTTCTAATTCATTCTATATTCACGTAACCTGTGGCGGAGCTACCGGAGAGAGGGTTCAGGATGGCAAAACTCTCCCCTTCAGGAAAAATTCACAATTTCAGAAAACTAAATAAATAGTTGAACAAGCGAAGGCCGTTATCAGTTTTAACTTGACCGTTTGGCAATTGTCTGTCTATATGTCTACCTATCTATTTCGGGGTATGTCTCACGATACCGTAACTTTTGTAAGCATCAATCGATTTTCATAAAACTTAGTAGGCCTACGCGTGTCCATACTTTTACCTTACAGAACCACGGTTTTGAGACTGATCTCCTCCTAAAATAGGGGGCGGAATGCAAATATTTCAGGAGCTCAAAAGTGTGAAAAATTGAAAAACCCTAAGTGAGGTATCTATCAAATTAAATGGAATGAAAACTTCAATCTGAATATAGTGTTCATTTTTGAAAATTTACAAATTTATGGACATCAAGTCCCAAATAGCGGGTCAAAATTTTGATAAAATCGCAAAAATTCATGAGGAGTATCAAATTAAAGGAACTTTTACTCACGATCTAAGTAGGCCTATAGTGTTCATTTTTAAGCATTTCAAAGTTTTATGATCCCCAGGGCTTACAAAAAAGAGATCAAAAATTGTGAAAATCTAGCAGGATGTCAGACTAAAAAGAATTGTAACCCAAATCTGAATGTGTCAAATGTTTTTGTATGACTGTGTGCTCTACAAAAGTTATGTTAGTAAAGAAATAGTAGAGTAATCGGGAATTTAGTAATTTTTTCCATAGACTAACTGAAATGTTATCTAACATCGAAATTTCCGTAGGCTATAGTTTTCGTAGGCTTTGTACGAACTTCGTTCAAAATAGTGAGCGAATCCTTCAGCTCAGGGAGCATAGCCTACTACTGTTTTAATAGGTAGGCCTATCACAAACGTTAATGACATTCAAGGTAGGGCCTAAGTAAGCTTCGTAACAAAAGTAAGTCGTGGATGTGAAAAGTGATTAAACAGTAATTCCGCTTGTAGACTTCCGTTTTGGAATTTTTAACGACAATGCTTCTATAGGCCTAGGTGACAATCACATTTACTGACATTATTTTTAAAATATCAAACATTTCGCATGTTCTATGATGCTGCATCCTTAGTAGTAAAACTGTAATCAAGAGAATAAGTGAAAGAAAGCGAATTCTCCTCCCCCACCATGAAAATATTAATTCATACTTGTAAGCATAGGGGTAACTTGGGAGGGGCAAGGGGGGCACTCGCCCCCTCCCCCATGTTCCGAGCATTATAAAATTTTGTTTCCAGTTGTTATAAATAAAAACTAACAAATAGTCAAACAGGAGACAGTTTCTATGCTTGCGAGTACAGTAAGCACTATTTATCAACGTCTGTACTGTAATCAGACGACTAGTTGCCATAAATTTATTATTTTTATTTCTTTCGAAGAAACTTGTAAGGGGAATGGTTGACAGATTTGAATAATATACGTCAAAATAATATTTCTGTTCGAAAAAAACAAACGCAACGGACCTAATTAACTGGAATACAATGCGTGCCTTTTACACAAACAAAGACTTGTTTTGGAACAGCACAAGACGTCGATTGTTCACGAATCTTAAAATACGGTCGTTTGGAACTGTTATTTGTTAATGATTAATACTGATACAAGTGCGGTCGGTTACTCGGTCGTGTACGTAGTCCGTTAAAGTACACATCGCTTGTCTCTTTCTTAATTCGTTATTGTTGTGATTATTTTGGTTTTTTTGTGTTGATTAGTGCTGGGAAATGGGAGATACCAAACGGAAAGAAGTAACACGCCTTAATTTCTTTGAAAATTGCCTGACTGGCAATTTGAAAATTTCTTTGTGTTGTGACTGATTCGGCTTATTGCTACTACTGCCGAGCATTTTGTGACAGTGTGGCTAAGGGAGAGGATGGGTTTACGAAAACTGGGTATATGAATTGGAAGAACTGAAATTGTTTATGTTTATAGGTCTGCAGTATATTTGTTCTAGGTAAACATAACTGGAAGTACAACTTATGAAGAAAGGTTTTTTTATCATTAAAAAATGAAATTGTCCCTCGTTTACTAACTAAGAATTATTACTAAACTTTATAATTTTTGTATATAATATATTTTATTAATTTTTTTATATAGAGGTCTCACTACAAACTCGAATTTATGAAGCCTTACCCTGCTCCCCCAAAGTTAGGCCCCAAGTTACGCCCATGCTTGTAAGTCAATATAGCCTAGGTCTATTATGAAAGATAGGCCTACTTATGTGAGCGAATTTAGGCTTATTAGAAAGCATACTTGAACATTTTTTAAATTTTATGTTAATTGAAATTATACTTTTTCAGTGCAGTTTTATTTGGCATATGAAAATGTACAATCTACCATAGCCTACATGTATGCAGAATAATAAGTAGGCCTAAATGGTTTGAAAAGTATTTCGCTTTAAGTACGTTCCATCGGTCGATGGTTTGCGATTCTTCAACCTAGCTAGGCCTTTTGGTCATTGTTGTTTCAGGCGTCTATTAACTACGGACAGGGCTTCAAGTTCGCTGACTAGTTGGTTACCATGATTTTAATGAGGTTTCTTTACTACATGGCATAGGCCTACCTGCTAATCTTTTCTTTTAAGGAAGCTAATCTACACCAAGATCCTCATGGAAAGTTTGGTTGGTTACGAACCATGGAGCGTTAACTATCGTGCTCAGCATCTCAGTTTGGAAGCTCTGAAGGATCTTTGCGTTTAAAGTTTCTTGCAACCCCAAAATTCTATTGCGTAAAACCAAACAAGGCTTTTATGTAGTCTTATAAATAGTTACCCAGGTTTACTTAATTTACTGGATTACTGACAATAGACATTTTGTGCCAGTTAACCAGTGCATGTTTCTGGGTTTTAGTGCTACAAGAATTGTTGTAGCTTTGATGTTAGTTCATCGTAGAATGGGCTAAAGTTTTGGAGTTCTTAAGAATAATATCAAAAATAATATCAGTGGTTGTCATTTGAAAACTGAGCTGTTACTGTCAGTTCTAAAGCGTTCAGAATGGTGTAAATGCATGGATTCCTACGACTGACATTATACGCGTATTTGTCAATACAAGCGTTATTTATTAAATAGCGCGCTATTAAGTTAACCACTAGAGTGAGCAAGCATCAATCCCAATCACGTGAATTCATTACTTACATAAATAGCGATGAACGAACAGCTAAGGGCCATTTATCGAAGAAACAAATAAGTAAACTTACATTACTTCAGTTTTATTTAGTCTCATTTTGTTACTAAGTAGGGTAGGGAATCGGCCATTTTGTTTTCAAGTGCTCTCCTAATCGCAGTTTTCTAACATGACTCACCGCTCCATTTCGTTGTGAACAATCACCTTAATTCACTCCGAATTAATCTCAGACCAACATTTCGTTTGGCATTTTCAGTTAACCTACTTAGACTATACACGCCTATTAGATTTAGATGGCGTAATGCGCATTATAAAACTTCAGAGCCCTTGTGCATTATAAAGCACTTACAACACTTACAACCCTGGCCTCCTTATCTTCATTACCTACATCTGTACGAAGCATTAAGTTATTATCGTTTCATCACTGTGACAATACCGTCTTTATATAGACTATGAAAACATGGATATCTGACGTATGTATTGCCAATTCACCAGAAGCGACGTTATCGGTTTATTGTCCGTATTCATTTGACGCAATAAGCCAGAGATGTAACACTGAAGCGGGGTTGTTTTAAGCAGTGGCGTCGCCTATCTATAATTTGGCCTTGGGGGTCCGGGGTAGGGTCAGCTTCATACAAAAGAAATATCGGTATGGAGAACCATACAGGACTTCCATGTTCTAAGATTTATATTTAAAATCATATTCGAAATGAAATATTTCCATTAAACTACTTCTTTCTACTTATTGCTTCAGCCTTAAACCACAGTACTGTGGTCACTAACGTATACCACCGCACGTTATCGCACTCGATTTTCACTGAGATGGAAGTCGATGACACTGCCGAAAAGTCTGGTTTTGCAGAAAACATTGGACTACGGCTAAACATCCCGGGAAGGAATTTTAACAAAGAATTACTTCTTTGTTGCCGATAACGTAGTAAACATACAAAATTCTCCCCTCCCCCTTCAACTATAATTTTCATTTATAGAAAATTACCCCCACCCGTTCACCTAACCTCTTCATTTATAGATATTTCATCTACGTTTCTACAGTGGATTATTATGAGCTTCTTATCAAGATACTTTATTTATCAAAATTAAGTACTTTACTCTTGTTAAAACATAAAACGTTGCAGGTAAACTACCCCTTTCCCAATCTTTACCCCTTTTCCCTTTACCGATCTTCACCAAAATCAACAGGCTCTCTACAATTTAGGAAGGTATGCAAAAAATATTTGATTTTCTTTGAATTTACGGCAGTCATCGATCGTCATAGAAAATATCGGTATGGAGAACCATACATGACTTCCATGTTCTAAGATTTATATTCAAAATCATATTCGAAATGAAATATTTCCATAGAAACTACGTCTTTCTACTTATTGCTTCAGCATTAACCACAGTACTGTGGTCACTAACGTATACCACCTCACGTTTTCGCACTCGATTTTCACCGATGATGGCAGTCGATGGCACTGCCGAAAAGTCTGGTTTTGCAGAAAACATTGGACTACGGCTAAAGAGCACGGGAAGCAATTTTATCAAAAAACTACTTCTTTGTTGCCGATAACGTAGTACACATATAAAAAATTCTCCCCTCCACCATCAACTATAATTTTTAATAATAGAAAATTACCCCCACCCCGTTCACCTAACCTCTTCATTTATAGATATTTCATCTACGTTTCTACAGTGAATTACTATGAGCTTCTTATCAGGATACTTTATTTATAAAAATTAAGTACTTTACTCTTGTTAAATCATAAAATGTTTCAGGTAAACTACCCCTTTCTCTTAACCGATCTTCTCCAAAATCAACAGACCTTCCGTCCCCTAAAATTCAGGGAAGCATGCAAAAAAATATTTGATTCTGTTTGAATGTGCGGCAGTTATCGTTCGTCATGGAAACATTTCTCTTGTTACAACATAAAATGTTGCAGGTAAACTACCCCTTTCCCTAAACTGATCTTCACCAAAATCAATAGACCTTGAGCTCTCTGCAACTCAGGAAAGGGTGCAAAAAATTATTTGATTCTCATTGAATTTTCGGCAGTTATCGTTCGTCATAAAAAAAATTCCCCTTTTTGAAACATAAAACGTTGCTGATAAACTACCCCTTCTCATAACCGATCTTCAACAAAATCAACAAACCTTGAGTTCTCTTTAGTTCAAAAAGGTATGCAAAAACCTAGTTGATTCTGTTTGAATTTACGGCAGTTATCGTTCGTCATATAAAAAATTACCCTTGTTAAACATAAAATGTTGCTGGTAAACTACCCCTTTCCCTTAACCGATCTTCACCAACACCAATAGGTATTGAGATCTCTAAAATACAGGGCTGTATGCAAAACATCATTTGATTCTGTTTGAATTTGCCGCTGTTATCGTTTACTATAGAAAAAAATTACCCTTGATAAAAAACCGTTGTAGGTAAACTACCCCTTTCCCTTAACCGATCTTCACCAAAAACGACAGGTCTTGGGTACTCTACAATTCAGACCTGCATGCAAACAATTATTTGATTCTGTTTGAATTTGCGGCTGTTATCGTTCGTCATAGAAAAAATACCCTTGTTAAAACATAAAACGTTGCTGGTAAACTACCCTATTCCATTAACCGATCTTAACCAAAAACAATAGGTCTTGAGAACTCTACAATTCAGGGCTGTATGCAAAACATTAGTTGATTCTCTTTGAATTTACGGCAGTTATCGTTCGTCATAGAAAAAATACCCTTGTTAAAACATAAAACGCTGCAGGTAAACTACCCCTTTCCCTTAACCGATCTTCACCAAAAACAACAGGTCTTTAGTACTCAACAAAACAGGGCTGTATGCAAAAACGTATTTGATTCTGTTTGAATTTGCGGCTCTTATCGTTTGCCATAGAAAATACCCTTTTAAAACATAAAACGTTGCTGGTAAACTACCCCTTTACCTTAACCGATCTTTACCAACACCAATAGGTATTGAGAACTTTACAATACAGGGCTGTATGCAAAACATCATTTGATTCTGTTTGAATTTGCGGCTGTTATCGTTTACCATAGAAAAAAATTACCCTTGATAAAAAACCGTTGCTGGTAAACTACCCCTTTCCCTTAACCGATCTTCACCAAAAACGACAGGTCTTGAGAACTCTACAATTCATGGTTGTATGTAAAATATTATACGATTTTGTTGGAATTTGCGGCTGTTATCGTTTGCCATACAAAATACCCTTGATAAAACAAAAACGTGGCAGGTAAGCTACCCCTTTCCCTCAAACGATCTTCACCAAAAACAATAGGTCTTTAGTACTCAAGAAATCAGGGCTGTATGCAAAAACGTATTTGATTCTGTTTGAATTTGCGGCTCTTATCGTTTGCCATAGAAAATACCCTTTTAAAACATAAAACGTTGCTGGTAAACTACCCCTTTTCCTTATCCGATCTTCACCAAAACCAAAATGTCTTGAGAACTCTATAATTCAGGGTAGTATGCAAAACATTATTTGATTATGTTTGAATTTGCGGCTGTTATCGTTTGCCATAGGAAATACCCTTGTTAAAACATAAAACGTTGATGGTAAACTACCGATCTGTACCAAAATCAACAGATCTTGAGAACGCTACAATTCAGGGCTGTATGCGAAACATTATTTGATTCTGTTTGAATTTGCGGCTGTTATCGTATGCCAAACAAACAAAGTTACCCTTGATAAAAAAAAACCGTTGCCGGTAAACTACCCCTTTCCCTTAACCGATCTTCACTAAAAACAATAGGTCGCGAGTACTCTACAAATCAGGGCTGTTTGCAAAAAATTATTTGATTCTGTTTGAATTTGCGGCTGTTATTGTTTGCCATAGAAAAAAATCTACAGACACACAGACACACACACACACACACACACACACACACACACACACACACACACACACACACACACACACACACACACACACACACACACACACACACACACACACACACACACACACACACACACACACACACACACACACACACACACACACACACACACACACACACACACACACACACACACACACACACACACACACACACACACACACACTTTTCGAAAAACGACTTTTTTTCATGTTTTGAGTGTAGTACAATCAGAATCTGCAATAATCTCGAACACGATTTTTTTTGCCATCACCATACTTCCATTTCCTTAAGGAACATGGAAGTAAAAATTACCCTTGTTAAAACATAAAACGTTGCAGGTAAACTACCCCTTTCTCTAAACCGATCTTCACCAAAATCAATAGACCTTCAGTACTCTACAATTCAGGGGTGTATGCAAAACATTATTTTATTTTGTTTGAATTTACGGCTGTTATCGTTTGCCATAGAAAAAATATTACCCTTGATAAAAAAAACGTTGCTGGTAAACTACCCCTTTCCCTTAACCGATCTTCACCAAAAACAATAGGTCTTGAGTACTCTACGATTCAGGGCTGTATGCTAAAAATTATTTGATTCTATTTGAATTTGCGGCTCTTATCGTTTGCCATACTAAATACCCTTGTTAAAATATAAAACGTTGCACGTAAACTACCCCTTTCCCTTAACCGATCTTCAACAAAATCAACACACCTTGAGTTCGGTATAATTAAAAAAGGTATGAAAAAGACTAGTTGATTCTGTTTGAATTTGCGGCTGTTATCGTTCGTCATAGAAAACATTACCCTTGTTAAAACATAAAAGGTTGCAGGTAAACTACCCCATTCCCTTAACCGATCTTCAACAAAATCAACACACCTTGAGTTGGGTATAATTAAAAAAGGTATGAAAAAGACTAGTTGATTTTGTTTGAATTTGCGGCTGTTATCGTTTGCCATAGCAAAAATTACCCTTGATAAAAACAAATGTTGCCGGTAAACTACCCCTTTCCCTTAACCGATCTTCACCAAAAACAATAGGTCTTGGGAACTCTACAATTCAGGACTGTATGCGAAACATTATTTGATTCTGTTTGAAATTGCGGCTGTTATCGATTGCCAAAAAAAATATCGGTATGGAGAACCATACATGACTTCCATTTTCTAAGATTTATATTTAAAATCATTTTCGAAATGAAATATTACCATAGAAACTACTTCTTTCTACTTACTGCTTCAGCCTTAACCACAGTACTGTGGTCACTAACGTATACCACCTCACGTTATCGCACTCGATTTTCACTGATGATGGAAGTCGATGGCATTGCCGAAACGTCTGGTTTTGTAGAAAACATTGGACTACGGCCAAATATCCCGGGAAGGAATTTTAACAAAAACTACTTCTTTGTTGCCGATAACGTTGTACACATATATATAAAAAATATGCATAAAATTAATGGCTTGTATAAGTTAATGATTGATCTCCATTAAGTAGTGCTCAAGTTTCCAAAGTTTTAATATTATGATGTCCGTAATTAAAACATCAGAGCAGGTTTAGTGTGTATGAGGGTACACCGTGGACAAAAATTTTCAACATTTCCTATTGAGCGTTGCTTAGAGTAAAGCTGCGAATCTACAGTGTATGTTTCACAGAACAAACACGCGAAAAAGAAGGAGCGCTCCGAAGTCACTCATGGACCCTCAGCATCTTGCAGAGGGTTCATTCCCTAAAGACGAAAAGTCTGTCTATGAATCGTTCCTCTGTAAACACGTTGCAGTTACACTGCCCAGCGATCCACAGGAAGCAAATCGCTATCCACGCTGGACACTTTTTCGGCTTGCACGCGTTATGTTGGTATGGGTTTCGGCACTTACCATTTAAAAAGCGTGCAAATGTAAGAAAATAAACATGAGTGAGGCCAGAAATAACGCGAATTGTGTGTGTGTGTGTGTGTGTGTGTGTGTGTGTGTGTGTGTGCGTGTGTGTGTGTCTTCCCTGCCTTTTTATTGCGGTAGTGATAA
The DNA here is from genome assembly GCA_034769895.1 of Magicicada septendecula. Taxonomy (NCBI): domain Eukaryota; kingdom Metazoa; phylum Arthropoda; class Insecta; order Hemiptera; family Cicadidae; genus Magicicada; species Magicicada septendecula. Next base: position 438,439,619 of record CM068369.1, on the reverse strand, counting down.
TAATAAAATGGAAACGTAAACATTACATAACTGAGATATGCTTGCCTGCCACAAGCGATATTGATGTTTGTATAAAATTTTCTGTTTGTACATTTTGAGTGTAAATTAATCCATTATACTATTAACTCATACATGATTTACATTAAAATGAAAAAATTATAATTTTATTGCCTGGCAACAAAATTATTTTATTTTTAACAATTACCATTGTTTCAAAAAGTTTAAATGAATTTTCAAGTACTTTACTGTTGTTAAAACGTAAAAGGTTGCCGGTAAACTACCCCTTCCCCTTAACCGATCTTCACCAAAAACGATAGGTCTTGAGAACTCTACAATTTAGGGCTGTATGCAAATAATCTTTTGATTCTGTTTGAATTTGCGGCTGTTATCGTTTGCCATAGAAAATTAAACTTGATAAAAAAATGTTGCCGGTAAACTACCCCTTTCCCTTAACCGATCTTCACCAAAAACAATAGGTCTTGAGAACTCTACAATGTAGGGCTGTATACAAATAATCTTTTGATTCTGTTTGAATTTGCGGCTGTTATCGTTTGCCATAGAAAATACCCTTGTTAAAACATAAAACGTTGCTGGTAAACTACCCCTTTCCCTTAACCGATCTTCACCAAAAACAATAGGTCTTGGGAACTCTACAATTCAGGACTGTATGCGAAACATTATTTGATTCTGTTTGAAATTGCGGCTGTTATCGATTGCCAAAAAAAATATCGGTATGGAGAACCATACATGACTTCCATTTTCTAAGATTTATATTTAAAATCATTTTCGAAATGAAATATTACCATAGAAACTACTTCTTTCTACTTACTGCTTCAGCCTTAACCACAGTACTGTGGTCACTAACGTATACCACCTCACGTTATCGCACTCGATTTTCACTGATGATGGAAGTCGATGGCATTGCCGAAACGTCTGGTTTTGTAGAAAACATTGGACTACGGCCAAATATCCCGGGAAGGAATTTTAACAAAAACTACTTCTTTGTTGCCGATAACGTTGTACACATATATATAAAAAATATGCATAAAATTAATGGCTTGTATAAGTTAATGATTGATCTCCATTAAGTAGTGCTCAAGTTTCCAAAGTTTTAATATTATGATGTCCGTAATTAAAACATCAGAGCAGGTTTAGTGTGAATGAGGGTACACCGTGGACATAAATTTTCAACATTTCCTATTGGGCGTTGCTTAGAGTAAAGCTGCGAATAATCTACAGTGTATGTTTCACAGAACAAACACGCGAAAAAGAAGGAGCGCTCCGAAGTCACTCATGGACCCTCAGCGTCTTGCAGAGGGTTCATTCCCTAAAGACGAAAAGTCTGTCTATGAATCGTTCCTCTGTAAACACGTGCAGTTGCACTGCCCAGCGATCCACAGGATGGAAATTAATGTCCATTTTTTCGGCTTGCACGCGTTATGTTGGTGTGGGTTTCGGCACTTTCCATTTAAAAAGCGTGCAAATGTAAGAAAATAAACATGAGTGAGGCCAGAAATAACGCGAATTGTGTGTGTGTGTGTGTGTGTGTGTGTGTGTGTGTGTGTGCGTGTGCGTGTGCGTGTGTGTGTGTGTGTGTGTGTCTCCCCTTCCTTTTTATTGCGGTAGTCATAATAATAAAATGGAAACGTAAACATTACATAACTGAGATATGCTTGCCTGCCACGAACGATATTGATGTTTGTAACAAAATTTTCTGTTTGTACATTTTGAGTGTAAATTAATCCATTATACTATTAACTCATACATGATTTACATTAAATGAAAAAAATTAATTTTCAAATACTTTACTGTTGTTAAAACGTAAAAGGTTGCAGGTAAACTACCCCTTCCCATTAACCGATCTTCACCAAAAACAATAGTTCTTGAGAACTATACAATTTAGGGGTGTATGCAAATAATCTTTTGATTCTGTTTGAATTTGCGGCTGTTATCGTTTGCCATAGAAAATACCCTTGTTAAAACGTAAAACGTTGCTGGTAAACTACCCCTTTCCCTTAACCGATCTTCACCAAAAACAATAGGTCTTTAGAACTCTACAATTCAGGGCTGTATGCGAAACATTATTTGATTCTGTTTGAATTTGCGGCTGTTATCGTTTGCTAAAAAAAAATTCCTTTCATAAAAAAAACCGTTGCTGGTAAACTACCCCTTTCCCTCAACCGATCTTCACCAAAAACAATAGGTCGTGAGTACTCTACAAATCAGGGCTGTACGCAAAAATTATTTGATTCTGTTTGAATTTGCGGCAGTTATCGTTTGCCATAGAAAAAAAAGCTACACACAGACAGATAGACAAACAGACACACACACACACACTTTTCGAAAAACGACTTTTTTTCATGTTTTGAGTGTAGTACAATCAGAATCTGCAATAATCTCGAACACGATTTTTTTTGCCATCACCATACTTCCATTTCCTTAACGAATATGGAAGTAACAAGTTAAAACTAATGAATATTACTATCTTTAAAGTGGCTGAAATCAGTTCTATTATAGTAACGGTACTAACACAAAAATCATCTCTCTGTACAGTCTGGCAACTTTATCTGAGTCCCCGGACGAAATTCGAAGCTGAAGAGCCTCCCTTCGCCCTTCCAGTCCACATGTTACTCGAGCCACTCTATTTGTTGCCGCGCGAGCCAATAGGAGCTCGTTTCGTGTGCTGTTCATGCAGCGCTGTCAGATACTACAATATGTTAATTCCATTCCAAGTCGTCCCTCGGTAAAGGTCCGTAAGACGAGCATTGTGGCATTCTTGTGGCTACATCACGCTCTGGTGTTGATTTACGGAAGTCTGACAACACTGCAGGCCAGGCGTTCTCTCTCACTCCAAAGTATGGTTACTCCCTCCCCACAGAAGCGGAGCTAGCGCTGCCAGCCAGGGCTTCAGAAAGAGTTCCCAAGCTGTACGTCCGTCTACGCTGTGTGGCCCATGCATTGCGTGTCCTTCGGCGATGCCTCCCAGCACTTGGCTACATACAAGTTTGTCTGCAACAGCGTCAGACAGAACATATCTGCTCGAGCCGCCTTGGCTGTGTTGTCTTCGGAGGCCTTAGCTTCCACAAGGCTGGAAAGCAAAACTATCTGAAACGCAATAAAACTAAAATTTTGATATATTCACTGCGGAAAGACCTCGGTGGTTGGGAAAGGCACCGTAACGAGTGGAACGCAGAACAAATGTTCCATGATCTGCATATGAAAGATAGATATTGGAGATTAACAAGGCATACTCAAGCTACATTGAATATAGGCCTACACAACCAAATACGCAGGCGAAATGGAAACCTTATAAGACCATACAATGTAAAACAGAGGACTCAGAACCTATGGGTTGATTTCAAATGACGTGGACTGACAGAGTCAATAAAGACGGAGGGATATATGCCTACTCTGTGTGATGTAATACAGTTTGTCAAGGATAGAGAGTTCTGGAGGGTAAACTATTAGTACTCTAACGACAGTAAATGGACAGAGGTTGAGAGACTTTGTCTAAAACAATCTGGACGTCAGAAAGTAGGCCTACAGATCAAATCATCTCCTGAAAAGAATGGGGGAATTTATTTCCCTCCATTGTTGTCTCTCGCTACTAACGAATATTTTGGAAAAGTTGAAAGTAGGCTTACAATTTCACTTTCTCATTACAAATACATTCCAATTACAGTTGGTGAACCGTTTCTATCATAATGATGTTGTAAGACGTTCCATCAAAGAGCTAATTACTCCATAGTATCCCTACAACAGTAGCCTTAACATGCATTAAGTTGCGCGAGCGCGTGTGGGCGCTCTCACATAGGAGACAGTAGGGGCGAGAGTGAGGCATTGAGGGAACGAAGGTGAGAGGGATAAGTCTTTTACGCCATTAATTAATTTTGTAAAAAAAGGTAACACTACAATAAAAATAAAATAGGCCTATAATATAAAAACAACAGAATTTAAAATTATAATTATAGGCCTAATACTGACTACTAAAAGAAATAATATAAACTCCAAATACTTCCAATAGGGCTACTATATTGCTCCTTTATATGATTTTTTTGTAGCAGAACATAATTGGCACGACAGTAGTAATATTCAATTTGGCGTGTCTACACTAATTAGTGACAGCCGAGATAACTGATGTCTAATTAAGTTGTTGAAACTGATACGTACGGTGCGGTCCAGTGGCAGGCGAACTGTCAGGCTTGACGAATGTATAAATAAACACAGAAGGAGAGAGGGCGGAACATGCAACATTCATTCTGACTGTCAAACTCGGTCAGTCGTTCTTGTTCACCACTGACCTTTCAACTTATTAATCCAATAGATAGCTACACTTTGTTTCTAATGTTTGCAATATAATTCTTACACCTTCTTATGACCAGTTGTGTCTCTGATCTTCGTAAATTATGGTATACGCTATCATGGGCGTAACTTGGGGCCTAACTTGGGGGGGGGGGTAAAGCTTCACAAATTCAAGTGTGTAGTGAGACCATCTGTATAATAAAATATATTATATACAAAATTAGAAAGTTTAGTAATAATTCTTAGTTAGTAAACGAAGGACAATTTCATTTTTTAATGATCAACAAACCTTTCTTCATAACTTGTACTTTCAATTATGTTTACCTAGAACAAATATACTGTAGGCCTATAAACATAAACAATTTCAGTTCTTCCAATTCTTATACCCAGTTTTCGTAAACGCATCCTCTCCCTTAGGCACACTGTCACAAAATGTTCGGCAGTAGTAGCAGTAAGCCGAATGAGTCACAACAAAGACATTTTGAAATTGCCAGTCAGGCAATTTTCAAAGGAATTAAGCTGTGTTACTCCTTTGCGTTTCATATCTCCCATTTCTCAGAACTTAGGAACACAAAAACCAAAACAATCACAACAATAACGAATTAATAAAGAGACAAGCGATGTGTACTTTAACGGACTACGTACACGACCGAGTAACCGACCGCACTTGTATCAGTAATCATTAACAAATAACAGGTCCAAACGACCGTCTTTTAAGATTCGTGAACAAAGCCATCGACATCTTGCATTCGTGAGTAAGCCAGCTTTGTTCATACTGCCGAGTCTGTTACCCCTACCATACCGCTCTCTTTTAGACTGGTCTGTAGTGTTTGCGAAATTCTGCTTAACTGAAAACAGCGATAATCTCGAATCAAACAGTAAACAATCCGAGCACAGAGATGATGACTCAGAAGAATATGTGTGAAAAAGAGAGGAAAGTAAAGAGAGCAAACTCTTAGAAGTACAGCTGCGCTTATTATTTTATTACGGTGTTCCAAAACAAGTCTTTGTTTGTGTAAAAGGCAAGCATTGTATTCCAGTTAATTAGGTCCCTAGCGTTTGTTTTTTTCGAACAGAAATATTATTTTGACGTATAGCCTATTATTCAAATCTGTCAACCATTCCCCTTACAAGTTTCTTCGAAAGAAATAAGAATAATAAATTTATGGCAACTAGTCGTCTGATTACAGTACAGACGTTGATAAATAGTGCTTACTGTACTCGCAAGCATAGAAACTGTCTCCTGTTTGACTATTTGTTAGTTTTTATTTATAACAACTGGAAACAAAATTTTATAATGCTTGAAACATTGGGGGGGGGGGCGAGTGCCCCCCTTTCCCTCCCAAGTTACGCCTATGTACCCTATCATTAACACTGTAGTTTTGTCATAGTCCCCATGGTGAAGTGTATCTACCCGCTGTGGCCACAAAGATTCTGGAAATACGATTGTAGATTTGATTATTGTCGCGTGTCTTCTGAATTTGTTTTCTTCTAATCAGTTAAAAAAAATAAAGGCTGTCGAATTATCTTGCAGTATCAACACTCTTTGTTTAAGTTTATTGAACCGTGGGGTTTTTGGTAAAGCTATATTACCAATTATTCACTTAGGTGAATTTACGGAAAACTGAAATTAAAGGTTTTCAAGTGCAATGATAATTCATAAAATCATTAAACTGATTTTCAGCGTTAATTTTTATTGTAAATAGAGTTTTTTATTAATTACATAGCTTTTGGGAAATGAAAAGAAATATAGAAATAAAAAATATTAGGCCTGTACTTCTTTATGAAATATCATTGGACTTAGGTAGTTTTACCACTAACTCCTCGTTATTTGCTGCAGAAAGAAATTTAAATAAGAGATATAAACGTATATAAAAAACGAGCATTTCATTTTATATAACAAATTCAATACAACAGTATACCTAATAATTAAAAGCAATGTTAAAAAGTTTACACTAAAGTAGTTTTCAGAGTTGTTCTCTCACCATCACCACTCAAACGATCGCAAAAATGTTCTTAGTACGTTCTCCAACTTTAAAGAATAATACTGAAAACGCTACTAATATCTCTACTACAATATGAAGTAGTATGTATTCATATATACTCAGTATATACTCATATATACTGAGTATATATGAAGTAGGCCTGTACGAATGCCCGTTGTCTTTAGGGGATATAAGGACTTGCAAAAGGAGACGTTTTTTATAAATTCCAAGGTTACTCAAATATGTCAGTTAACGTATATACTTTTGAAGTTAATTCCTTCAAATTCCTCCAATACAAACTATAATTCCTCTACAGATTTCTGACGTTTACGATTAGAGTTGGAAGTGAATTATTTACTGAAATGAAGGGACCGTGGAAAGTAAAAACGTGTTTGAAAAACGACTGTGAGATGTACATTGATTAATGCAGGCAGATACCTGCGTTGTTGCTATTTTTATTTGCAACACAAACCAGACTTACAGTAGAACCTAGTAAACAAATTGCTTACCGAATTAGAGTGTAAACAATGTAGAGTGTACAAATGTAGATTGTACAAGAATAGTGATTATCCTTAAAGTAATATTAAGTCTATTTTTATTTTTAACAAGGAACATGCTATTTAATAAAACTTGTATTTTATTTAATTTTTTTCACATTATAACTACATTTGTTTAATAGAATAAGTTGATAAATTAGTAGTGATGGGAAAGAATCCGTGAATTGACTTTCCTACATGATTAACAGCAGGCTATATACATAGGCCTATATGAAAGAAAGCGTAGGACCTACATATTTATTATGAAATATATTTTAAAATTTACTTTATCTTTTAATATATTATTATTTTTATCTATATCTTCCATTGCCATTAATTTGTTTTCACATATTATTTCTCTTTTTACATTGTTCATCCTCTTTATAGAATTTTATGCTATTCTGTTGATACAGCTTCGAATTTCTTGTTTTAGTGTTTCCCTTGTTTGGCAGAGTAGCTCACTGTGAATTCAATTCTTTAGATTACGTCACTATACTCTGCATTTTCCCTTGTTTTCTAAATTAGTGCGTTCACCTACATTGCTAATTTTGATTTATTTATACTGGTACTTCAGCTATTTCCTTCTTTGTTGCCATTTTCCTGAAGTCTTGTATAATTGATGTCATCTATGTTTGTGTCGTACATACGCGCGCGCGTGTGTGTAGAGGGAGAGAATAAGAGAGAACGAGAAAGTTTCTACAGCAACAAAATTAGGAAAAATAGGCTTTACCATACAGAAAATAAAGTAATAAACGTTTCAGATTTCACATATTTTCTTAGTTCGAAATAATTATTATGAAAATTAAAATTATTAATATTTTTATAATCATAATAGAGTATACGTGTTAAGAAATTAGGTTGCTTTTTAGTTGTGTAACATAATACCACCTCAACGATTATTTTATTCAATTTTTATGTAATTTGTAAACGGTTTAACTCAACTGTACAAAAATCAAACAACAGATGTCAAATACTAAATGAGAACTATTAAATAAATGATACCACGCCTTGTCCTGCTACTTCCAAATTATCTTCAAATAATAAGCCCATTCAATCCTTTGACAATGCATTTCCTTATTTTAAGCCTTATGTCAGTTTATGTATTAAATGTAAATCGTCAGTCCCTTTTTTTATTTTTTACGCTACACATATTATTGACGAATGTAAACAAACGCGGGAGAAGAGGAAGTGTCTCCCGCGGCTTCATGTGTGACAGAATTTTCTGCTTAAAAGCTCATCTTGATGACGGACAACGTAAAAGCGGACAACCCTACACGCGTACAAAAAATATGTAACGCTGATGCAAAATAAATTGGGGTGTGAAACGTTTGAAATGAGTAATGGGGCGCCAGTGTTGGCAAGGGATGTCCTGTTAAGTGGTAAAAGGGCAAAGGGCAGACAGTTGTGGTCACTTTGACTGATCCTGTTCTCACACTGTCATCCATTCACTACTTTATTGCTACTTCTGCTGCTCCTTCTCTTGCATTGCTAACTTTTAATTAATTTGTACAAAAACTCTGACGGATTTATTGGGGCAAGCTGCATGTGAGTGTGTGTAGTTTTCTTTATAATTTGTCTAGACGCATCTCTATGTCGCCAGCAAGTGGCGTCACCTTACAGCTTTTAAGGGACAAAGATTATAAAAATTGTCAGCCAATGCAGTTACAGTAGTAGTAGTGACAATACTCTTATACTAACAGTATTAATACTGTAGTATTAGCCTAATATTGCAATTATAGTCCGCTCTTCAAACCATCAAACCATAACGTGATGAAATATAATTTAATACAACGGACGTTTGCTATCAGTGTACTTTGTTAAAGCAACGTTTCGGTTTCGAAAAACCTACTCTTGACAACAGGTAGACTATATTATAATTTACGTAGACATACAAAGATAAGGCACATATCTTAATCATTAAGCAAAGAATTCAAATGACAAAAAGTCCAACAAATATCTATCAGACAAAATTATTAAATGATAAAAATGAAAATAAAAATATTTAGTAAACAAAATAACAAAAAATCAGGAACCAGAATGATACATCAACCTTTTGAACTTAGGCTATGACTCTGAATATCTGCAAGATCGCGCGGTAGAAAAATGTAGGTCTTCGTTCGATAAGAAACAAATTAATTAGGCCTACTGATAACTTGAAATGATTGTAGCCTAAGCAATTTTTTTTCTTTTAGTGTTGTGTTCCTTTACTGTTTCCATCTTTCATTTGAGATCCTGTTGTGTGCAAATATTGTATGTCAAGTAATTACTATACATTCATTAATTTTATTTTTTGCCAACTTTTGGTCTTCAAAGTTTGCCAGTTTTTAAGCTTTGACCTTTAAACTGATGTTAAATATAGGCGTACATTTTGAACCTAAATGGGCAGCAAAAATGTAGGTCAAAAGCCTACTGTTTTTACTTTCAACACACTATTTCAACCATTCTCTACATTTAAAAATAATTGTAGGAATAGTTTTTGTACTTTTTACGGTGAATCTGCATTTTAGACAATCCGGGCTGATTCTGGTCTCAATAAGTATGAAAAATTCCATGTATCAGTTCTTTGCTAACTAACTAATTTCGTCTTTAAAATGAAGTAACGTAACCGAATTATTTAAACGAGAATGTTCATTCCTCAGTACAGTTATTTGCACTTTGTTCATGTACTGAGAATTACTAGCATATAGGCCTACATATTTAGTTCACTAGTTCAAATGATTTCTGTCTCTGCAATCGCCGAACGAGTCCACCATTATCAACCAGTTGTAGCACTTCAATTTTTGCGTGTTCATGAAGTCTTCTTTCACATTTAGGCCTATCCGCAACCCGTTTAATCTCGTCAGCAACCGTAGGCATTTAAAGGGCACGATGGATGTCATCATTCATTTCTTACGTACCATGGTGCATCAACAATACTGCGAAGAGCCGTATTTTGAAAAAGTCTGAATTATTTTAATATTAGATTTCTTAGTAGGCCTACAACCCCAAAGCTGTAAACCATACACCCAAACTGGTTTCAAGACTTGTTTGTATAACAACAGCTTGTATGTAGCGACAGCTTAGAGTGTCCTCCAAGCCGCCACCACATTTCTTCAATTACTTTATTATCATTTAAATCCTACTTAGAACCTAATTTGTTTTTATAGGCGCCGAAAAGTTACAAATAACACAATATTCAGCTTCATTGTCGTCTACGTAACAACAGATTACGTAAAGAAACAGAAACATTGTCCAGTAGGCCTACAGCTGACCACGACAGAATTGTAGCAGTTGAATTAAACGGAAATGCCAAAGTTTTGTTTTGGCAGTTATTGGAGGGTGATCAGTTACTGATATGTGTGGTTCGTCATGCTACTGTCATTTTGTACATCTATTGTCGGATTACTTTAAAAACTTGTACTCCGCCAGTCTCTAGTGTTAGAATAATACGAACTCTGAAATAACATTCTTCCTCTTGGGGGTCCATCTCATTGGGTGGTTGAAGGAAATCACATAGCGAATCCCTCATTACTTGCACTTCAGCAAATCGTGCGGTCAATAATTACGCGATGAGATGTGTCTCTTAGTATGCTTCTCATGGTTTGTTTTTGTAATATTTCTGTTACTGTTTTAATGAATACCGTTATTTCCTCTAATCGCATAGCCTAAATAATTTGGTTTTCTTTTTTTTAACAGACATCACAGACTTCATGAAACGCAAAGCAAGAAGTACACGAAGTAAAAGGCGTAATGTGGTCTACACAAAACAGACTCGGCACTCTCCGATATGGCCGTGAAAATAATTAGTCCAACAGTCACGTGAGACTATGGGCGAGACATGGAAATGCAGTATTCTTATGAAGAAACCGCTCCCCTATAGGCATACTACCTAAGTTAAAAATTTTGTAATCGAGAGTTTAACTTCAAAATAATCATAAATTACTGGCACACATTATAAATAATATTACTTTACGTCTTTTGGATCATTTAAAAAATTTACAATTAGAAATATAACCATAAAAAATATAAAACGCCATACTGAGAAAAATAGGCGTCTCGGTTAGTTTAGAAACTTATCTCGCTATTACTCGGATATCATACTCTTAAATGAAATTATTTTTTGAGTGGTTGAAGGCCGATATATCTTTGAGGCTATGGGTGCCATTAAATTTACTAATCTATTAACTCAAGCAAAGAAAAAATATTTTGTTACATGCTCAGTTTTTTTTTCAGTATTGAGGGCAAATGTCAGTCAGCGAGGAACTTTTTTTTATTGGTGATACCTGCGTGGTGTAAGCCAGAGATTTGTTCAGGAACCATCAAATTATTTTAGAAACCCATTTCAACTTATTCCCTCTTTGAATAATGTTAATACAGAGTACTTTGTAACAGCTGTTTTATATAACTTACATCGTCGAATAATAAACTGGCCAGAACAAACACAGACGTTTTTGTCGCAAGAAGAACCTATATGTGTTTAATTTTTAATGTATAAGCTACAACAAACCTTTCGATTGCCAAACCAAGCAGGGCGAGAAGATGGCAAATGGTCACCTCGATTGCTAGATTGGAGACCAAGAGAAAGAACACACAAAGACGGCGTTTACAAGGATCCAGGGATAATATGGTTAGGTACTGCGGTTTGGATAAGAATTGGTGAAATCACTGGACAATGGTTAGCAAGGGATTCGCTCACCATCGTATAGACAACTGTAATGATTACGATGATGATGATGATGGTAAACATTCAAGGAAGCACATTTTATTTAGGGGACTGTATAGAAATTTGTTTGTAATTATTTTTTAATTTAATGTTACGAGAACTGCAAGCCGACTATACACGTGTTCTTTAGCTCGTTGTATATGTATACGTTAGCGCGTGCTACATCCCGACCCCTTGTTTTCAAATTAACCCCTTCTCTTTTGACAGGAAGTTTGACGCATGTGTTTCTTATTAATTATTCTGCTGCACGCGCGTACGCATCCACACACACACACACACACACATACATATGCAGTTAGAGGTTGAAGTTTTACTACTCTCTAAACACTAGTTTCTTAAAAAAAGAATGAATGCAGAGAAAAAATACATTGACAGAGTCGGTCGTAAAATTAAGTTTATAGTTCTACTTCACAGTACAACAAATATAAACTACTAATGTATACACAAGACACGCGCAAACACACACACAGACACACACACGCTTCGTCTGCAAGTTCGTTTCAAATTCTGTACATGAAATTAAACAGCTATTGCGTGTGTTGGATTTATTCGTGGAATCGTTTTCTTTGTTAAATTATTTCATTTCGGCATGCTATCAGAGTGGTTCGCTATAAAAACTACGCAGGCATGTTTCGTTATTAAATTGCAAACATAACGGAAGAAGATGGGAATTAAACCCATCAAGACGAAGTTGTGAACGCGACATGATCCAAAATACTAATCGGTACGCCAGAACAACGTCAAATCGTTACTAAGCATAACACGAAATGCTGTCTGCACAGTAAAGACCGAAAACGTAATGGTCACTCGACTGCTCTCTAAACTGATGCAATGCTAGATGTCGTTCCGAGTTAATGTATGAACAAGCGAAAAGATATTGCACTAAACACACGCACGCGCGCGCGAACGCACACACACACACACACACACACACACATGTACGGATAGAGTCACAAGAAATAAGCAAAATATAATGTTATACATATAATATAAAAATCCTGCAAGAATCCTCGATAATCACTTATAAAGGAAAAAATATATGTAGACACACACACACACACACACACACACACACACACACACACACACTGTATAATTGAGTTATTTATCTTGTGATAAAAAGTGGGATTATAAGTTTGTATTGGATATAGGCCTACTCTCTTCTGTGCACTACTTCAATTAATAGTCAATGCGTGCTTGCAAATACTTTCGGCTAAACTATTTTAAAATTTAATATCAGAATCAGATCCATTCAAAGTAGCTGCTGGACCTCTTGCGAAAAGAAACTAAAGTAAGAGAAAAACACTCGTTTAATATTTGTATACATCTATTTTTTTATATATATATTCACCATTTTTTAAAAGTGTTTTTTGGTAACTAGGAGCAAACCTTTATAAACCCTGTAGTTAAGAACCTGACGCCTTTCATTTCAACCCCTCACTCTCCTCGAACCGCTGAGATGCAAGCTTGAGTTGGAGGAAGATGTAGCAGTCACTAGGTACGAGGTATGAGTTGTAAGGGGGGTTGTTCAGAAAGTTCCCACTTTAACTGATGAATCTTCTCAAAAGTGCGGGCGGCAGTGTGTGGGCGTGTGTTGTCATGAATGAGAACAACTGCAAACAGCATCTCATATCGTCAGTTTTGAATTACACGCCTCATTTTGAAAGTGTTTCGCAGTTGATATCCGCTGTGACTGTGGTTTTCAGCTCATAAAACCCCCAGTAGTACACCCGTTTTCTCCAAGAAAACAATCTAATGAATTGATTGTTCTATGGACTCAACATTTACTTATGAAATCCACGTTTTGTCAGCAGTCACAGTATTTTTCTAAATATTGGTACACGGTGGGTAATTTAGAATTACTCACAAGGTGGTTGCGCAGTAGCAAGCCGCGTCAGTGAGGTCAGTGGTGCAACTGTCGACCGTCGATAGCTTTTGTTTTTCTATTTATCTTTTCTTTTTAAAAAAAAATCTTTATTTCATCACTGTATTACAAATACAATATTACAACAACACAACAGAGTGATGAAACAAAATAGAGGCCCCAAGAAACGACCGTGTTGGGGCTTCCCTCACATACGTAAACAGAACTTTTAAATTATTAAAATTAAACACACAAATCCAGCAAGCTGTATAAAGAAACACAATATATAATATAAAACATATAATTCAATTCCACAATGTGACAATATTAAAATACAATTTTTAATTAATCTTTTTTTATTATTCAACCATATAATCAACAATTTATCTTGTGTGTAGTGTTTATGTCTTCAGAGGATATTTCTAAAGCAGTTACTTTAAAGGTGCATATCCAACAAAGTATTGAGTTCTGTGTGTGATATTTTGAAATATCTACTCTCTCGCGGAATTCCAATAAAACGTCGCCTTACCCAGTTTGTAGTTTTTCCAGGAATCTTAGAGTGAAGTTTCACTGTTTTGAAAACCAACGTAAACGTATTTACAGATTTTAAGAAAGGTGTGCTTTTATGCTTTGATGAAGTGAAAGTCAAATACGATCTCTGCTACGACAGCGAGGAGAATATTGCATCCTACGACAGCGATCGACATACTTCAAGCACCACATATAAATGTTAGTTGGCAAGTGTAAACGACCAATATATTACGGTGTCAATAATGCACTGGATAAAGGACGTTTTTATGTTGCTATTAAAATGGTAGAGTTAACGGGATTTCGGATGCGCGAATTTGTTTGTTACATGGGACCGTCAAATCGGAAACTATTATCAGAACTTGGTGAAACACAAGATAATACAAGTGTAAAAAAATCCTTTTGAGAAATCTGGGCTTTTTGATACCTCCTCCCAGGACAGGGTCATGTAGTAGAATTTCTACAGACTGTTAACGCTGTATTGGATGTGTTAAATTCGAGAATGCATGTCATCCTACTGTTAAGACGAAAAGCGCCTATGAGACCTGTATAGAGAAGCAGGATGAAGCTTTAAGTCGACTTTGTAATTTATGTTTTTTCCATGAGGGTGATAGGAAAGTCTTGTTTACTTCCTTTTCAATTGGGCCTTGTTATATCTATCTGTAGCCTTCCAGGGTTTTACAAAGAATTACAGTTCAAAGGATAAGGATATTTGACGTCTGCTATATGCAACCAAGACGTTCTAGAATTCTACTTTTCTCAAATTATAAGTCTTAGAGTATTTTATGATCATCCATTGCCAACAACACCAAGTAAAAGAATTAAATCTCTTTTTCTGAGCAGAAACTCCGTTTTTATAATAACAACTGGAAACTGCTCATGTGACAACTTCATTACACTAAATGCCTACGTAATTTATGGATATAATACCGACGAGACTGTTCATTCTGCTTCAGGTAAAATTATGAGACCAACATCATACAGTCAGAAAGGGAAGAATGTAGATCCACCACTGACACCCAGTTTATTATTGAAAATGTGAGGACTGTACTTTTATGTTTATATGTAACAGTGGAGCACAGTAAATTTTACAGGAAACCTCCGATTTATTGAAGATGGTAGCAAGCTATGTGGCTTATAGAGTTAAGAAATAAAATTATCACTAGTTTCGAATACGGCCACCCAACGAGTAATAAGGCTCTGTGCAACCTCTCTGTCGCATTCTCGTAAGGGTGCCATTACAAAAAAATCTTATTACATATGTTTTTCTCGGGTAACGCCAACAAAAAATTGTCACGTTCCAGCAAATTCCTGGACGTCATCGTTCTGTGGATCCCATTTTCCAATACGGCCAGTCCCATAAACAGAACACTTACCATAAACAAGCACAACTGTAGACCTATTTTCATCATGTCTGTTTATGATGACTAAACAGGACGCGTTCTGTTTAGAACTAGTTGACGTATATTTGATTTGTATGATGAAAAAATTCTACTTTCAAAAATCATTAAGATCCCAGCATTGTAGTTAATCGTCTGCCACGAACGTTTTAAGTACTGTCGTAAGGTTTCAAAGTCGATACAGATCAACACGATCACTTGCATTCTCATAAAGACTAAGATGAATACCCAGCTGCAAGAACAATATTGCACCCAGTATCCAAGATAATTACCGTGTTGCATAGGATCTCCGTCTACAGTCAAACATTATACAGTCTACATTATATACTACATTATATATTTTGAATATTGCATAATATATTTAGTGATATTGTGATTGGTATTCTTAAAACTATTTGTCAGTTTATTAAAACTATTTTTCACTAGAATACGTAGGTGTAGGTTAAGTACTAGGTTATGTTACGTGTATTTACAGTATCCACAATTGATGTATAAGTTGTATGTATTGATGGACACTGCAACAAATATCTATCAGACAAAATTATTAAATGATAAAAATGAAAATAAAAATATTTAGTAAACAAAATAACAAAAAATCAGGAACCAGAATGATACATCAACCTTTTGAACTTAGGCTATGACTCTGAAGATCTGCAAGATCGCGCGGTAGAAAAATGTAGGTCTTCGTTCGATAAGAAACAAATTAATTAGGCCTACTGATAACTTGAAATGATTGTAGCCTAAGCAATTTTTTTTCTTTTAGTGTTGTGTTCCTTTACTGTTTCCATCTTTCATTTGAGATCCTGTTGTGTGCAAATATTGTATGTCAAGTAATTACTATACATTCATTAATTTTATTTTTTGCCAACTTTTGGTCTTCAAAGTTTGCCAGTTTTTAAGCTTTGACCTTTAAACTGATGTTAAATATAGGCGTACATTTTGAACCTAAATGGGCAGCAAAAATGTAGGTCAAAAGCCTACTGTTTTTACTTTCAACACACTATTTCAACCATTCTCTACATTTAAAAATAATTGTAGGAATAGTTTTTGTACTTTTTACGGTGAATCTGCATTTTAGACAATCCGGGCTGATTCTGGTCTCAATAAGTATGAAAAATTCCATGTATCAGTTCTTTGCTAACTAACTAATTTCGTCTTTAAAATGAAGTAACGTAACCGAATTATTTAAACGAGAATGTTCATTCCTCAGTACAGTTATTTGCACTTTGTTCATGTACTGAGAATTACTAGCATATAGGCCTACATATTTAGTTCACTAGTTCAAATGATTTCTGTCTCTGCAATCGCCGAACGAGTCCACCATTATCAACCAGTTGTAGCACTTCAATTTTTGCGTGTTCATGAAGTCTTCTTTCACATTTAGGCCTATCCGCAACCCGTTTAATCTCGTCAGCAACCGTAGGCATTTAAAGGGCACGATGGATGTCATCATTCATTTCTTACGTACCATGGTGCATCAACAATACTGCGAAGAGCCGTATTTTGAAAAAGTCTGAATTATTTTAATATTAGATTTCTTAGTAGGCCTACAACCCCAAAGCTGTAAACCATACACCCAAACTGGTTTCAAGACTTGTTTGTATAACAACAGCTTGTATGTAGCGACAGCTTAGAGTGTCCTCCAAGCCGCCACCACATTTCTTCAATTACTTTATTATCATTTAAATCCTACTTAGAACCTAATTTGTTTTTATAGGCGCCGAAAAGTTACAAATAACACAATATTCAGCTTCATTGTCGTCTAAGTAACAACAGATTACGTAAAGAAACAGAAACATTGTCCAGTAGGCCTACAGCTGACCACGACAGAATTGTAGCAGTTGAATTAAACGGAAATGCCAAAGTTTTGTTTTGGCAGTTATTGGAGGGTGATCAGTTACTGATATGTGTGGTTCGTCATGCTACTGTCATTTTGTACATCTATTGTCGGATTACTTTAAAAACTTGTACTCCGCCAGTCTCTAGTGTTAGAATAATACGAACTCTGAAATAACATTCTTCCTCTTGGGGGTCCATCTCATTGGGTGGTTGAAGGAAATCACATAGCGAATCCCTCATTACTTGCACTTCAGCAAATCGTGCGGTCAATAATTACGCGATGAGATGTGTCTCTTAGTATGCTTCTCATGGTTTGTTTTTGTAATATTTCTGTTACTGTTTTAATGAATACCGTTATTTCCTCTAATCGCATAGCCTAAATAATTTGGTTTTCTTTTTTTTAACAGACATCACAGACTTCATGAAACGCAAAGCAAGAAGTACACGAAGTAAAAGGCGTAATGTGGTCTACACAAAACAGACTCGGCACTCTCCGATATGGCCGTGAAAATAATTAGTCCAACAGTCACGTGAGACTATGGGCGAGACATGGAAATGCAGTATTCTTATGAAGAAACCGCTCCCCTATAGGCATACTACCTAAGTTAAAAATTTTGTAATCGAGAGTTTAACTTCAAAATAATCATAAATTACTGGCACACATTATAAATAATATTACTTTACGTCTTTTGGATCATTTAAAAAATTTACAATTAGAAATATAACCATAAAAAATATAAAACGCCATACTGAGAAAAATAGGCGTCTCGGTTAGTTTAGAAACTTATCTCGCTATTACTCGGATATCATACTCTTAAATGAAATTATTTTTTGAGTGGTTGAAGGCCGATATATCTTTGAGGCTATGGGTGCCATTAAATTTACTAATCTATTAACTCAAGCAAAGAAAAAATATTTTGTTACATGCTCAGTTTTTTTTTCAGTATTGAGGGCAAATGTCAGTCAGCGAGGAACTTTTTTTTATTGGTGATACCTGCGTGGTGTAAGCCAGAGATTTGTTCAGGAACCATCAAATTATTTTAGAAACCCATTTCAACTTATTCCCTCTTTGAATAATGTTAATACAGAGTACTTTGTAACAGCTGTTTTATATAACTTACATCGTCGAATAATAAACTGGCCAGAACAAACACAGACGTTTTTGTCGCAAGAAGAACCTATATGTGCTTAATTTTTAATGTATAAGCTACAACAAACCTTTCGATTGCCAAACCAAGCAGGGCGAGAAGATGGCAAATGGTCACCTCGATTGCTAGATTGGAGACCAAGAGAAAGAACACACAAAGATGGCGTTTACAAGGATCCAGGGATAATATGGTTAGGTACTGCGGTTTGGATAAGAATTGGTGAAATCACTGGACAATGGTTAGCAAGGGATTCGCTCACCATCGTATAGACAACTGTAATGATTACGATGATGATGATGATGGTAAACATTCAAGGAAGCACATTTTATTTAGGGGACTGTATAGAAATTTGTTTGTAATTATTTTTTAATTTAATGTTACGAGAACTGCAAGCCGACTATACACGTGTTCTTTAGCTCGTTGTATATGTATACGTTAGCGCGTGCTACATCCCGACCCCTTGTTTTCAAATTAACCCCTTCTCTTTTGACAGGAAGTTTGACGCATGTGTTTCTTATTAATTATTCTGCTGCACGCGCGTACGCATCCACACACACACACACACACATACATATGCAGTTAGAGGTTGAAGTTTTACTACTCTCTAAACACTAGTTTCTTAAAAAAAGAATGAATGCAGAGAAAAAATACATTGACAGAGTCGGTCGTAAAATTAAGTTTATAGTTCTACTTCACAGTACAACAAATATAAACTACTAATGTATACACAAGACACGCGCAAACACACACACAGACACACACACGCTTCGTCTGCAAGTTCGTTTCAAATTCTGTACATGAAATTAAACAGCTATTGCGTGTGTTGGATTTATTCGTGGAATCGTTTTCTTTGTTAAATTATTTCATTTCGGCATGCTATCAGAGTGGTTCGCTATAAAAACTACGCAGGCATGTTTCGTTATTAAATTGCAAACATAACGGAAGAAGATGGGAATTAAACCCATCAAGACGAAGTTGTGAACGCGACATGATCCAAAATACTAATCGGTACGCCAGAACAACGTCAAATCGTTACTAAGCATAACACGAAATGCTGTCTGCACAGTAAAGACCGAAAACGTAATGGTCACTCGACTGCTCTCTAAACTGATGCAATGCTAGATGTCGTTCCGAGTTAATGTATGAACAAGCGAAAAGATATTGCACTAAACACACGCACGCGCGCGCGAACGCACACACACACACACACACACACACACACACATGTACGGATAGAGTCACAAGAAATAAGCAAAATATAATGTTATACATATAATATAAAAATCCTGCAAGAATCCTCGATAATCACTTATAAAGGAAAAAATATATGTAGACACACACACACACACACACACACACACACACACACACACACACACACACACACACACACACACACACACACACACACACACACACACACACACTGTATAATTGAGTTATTTATCTTGTGATAAAAAGTGGGATTATAAGTTTGTATTGGATATAGGCCTACTCTCTTCTGTGCACTACTTCAATTAATAGTCAATGCGTGCTTGCAAATACTTTCGGCTAAACTATTTTAAAATTTAATATCAGAATCAGATCCATTCAAAGTAGCTGCTGGACCTCTTGCGAAAAGAAACTAAAGTAAGAGAAAAACACTCGTTTAATATTTGTATACATCTATTTTTTTATATATATATTCACCATTTTTTAAAAGTGTTTTTTGGTAACTAGGAGCAAACCTTTATAAACCCTGTAGTTAAGAACCTGACGCCTTTCATTTCAACCCCTCACTCTCCTCGAACCGCTGAGATGCAAGCTTGAGTTGGAGGAAGATGTAGCAGTCACTAGGTACGAGGTATGAGTTGTAAGGGGGGTTGTTCAGAAAGTTCCCACTTTAACTGATGAATCTTCTCAAAAGTGCGGGCGGCAGTGTGTGGGCGTGTGTTGTCATGAATGAGAACAACTGCAAACAGCATCTCATATCGTCAGTTTTGAATTACACGCCTCATTTTGAAAGTGTTTCGCAGTTGATATCCGCTGTGACTGTGGTTTTCAGCTCATAAAACCCCCAGTAGTACACCCGTTTTCTCCAAGAAAACAATCTAATGAATTGATTGTTCTATGGACTCAACATTTACTTATGAAATCCACGTTTTGTCAGCAGTCACAGTATTTTTCTAAATATTGGTACACGGTGGGTAATTTAGAATTACTCACAAGGTGGTTGCGCAGTAGCAAGCCGCGTCAGTGAGGTCAGTGGTGCAACTGTCGACCGTCGATAGCTTTTGTTTTTCTATTTATCTTTTCTTTTTAAAAAAAAATCTTTATTTCATCACTGTATTACAAATACAATATTACAACAACACAACAGAGTGATGAAACAAAATAGAGGCCCCAAGAAACGACCGTGTTGGGGCTTCCCTCACATACGTAAACAGAACTTTTAAATTATTAAAATTAAACACACAAATCCAGCAAGCTGTATAAAGAAACACAATATATAATATAAAACATATAATTCAATTCCACAATGTGACAATATTAAAATACAATTTTTAATTAATCTTTTTTTATTATTCAACCATATAATCAACAATTTATCTTGTGTGTAGTGTTTATGTCTTCAGAGGATATTTCTAAAGCAGTTACTTTAAAGGTGCATATCCAACAAAGTATTGAGTTCTGTGTGTGATATTTTGAAATATCTACTCTCTCGCGGAATTCCAATAAAACGTCGCCTTACCCAGTTTGTAGTTTTTCCAGGAATCTTAGAGTGAAGTTTCACTGTTTGAAAACCAACGTAAACGTATTTACAGATTTTAAGAAAGGTGTGCTTTTATGCTTTGATGAAGTGAAAGTCAAATACGATCTCTGCTACGACAGCGAGGAGAATATTGCATCCTACGACAGCGATCGACATACTTCAAGCACCACATATAAATGTTAGTTGGCAAGTGTAAACGACCAATATATTACGGTGTCAATAATGCACTGGATAAAGGACGTTTTTATGTTGCTATTAAAATGGTAGAGTTAACGGGATTTCGGATGCGCGAATTTGTTTGTTACATGGGACCGTCAAATCGGAAACTATTATCAGAACTTGGTGAAACACAAGATAATACAAGTGTAAAAAAATCCTTTTGAGAAATCTGGGCTTTTTGATACCTCCTCCCAGGACAGGGTCATGTAGTAGAATTTCTACAGACTGTTAACGCTGTATTGGATGTGTTAAATTCGAGAATGCATGTCATCCTACTGTTAAGACGAAAAGCGCCTATGAGACCTGTATAGAGAAGCAGGATGAAGCTTTAAGTCGACTTTGTAATTTATGTTTTTTCCATGAGGGTGATAGGAAAGTCTTGTTTACTTCCTTTTCAATTGGGCCTTGTTATATCTATCTGTAGCCTTCCAGGGTTTTACAAAGAATTACAGTTCAAAGGATAAGGATATTTGACGTCTGCTATATGCAACCAAGACGTTCTAGAATTCTACTTTTCTCAAATTATAAGTCTTAGAGTATTTTATGATCATCCATTGCCAACAACACCAAGTAAAAGAATTAAATCTCTTTTTCTGAGCAGAAACTCCGTTTTTATAATAACAACTGGAAACTGCTCATGTGACAACTTCATTACACTAAATGCCTACGTAATTTATGGATATAATACCGACGAGACTGTTCATTCTGCTTCAGGTAAAATTATGAGACCAACATCATACAGTCAGAAAGGGAAGAATGTAGATCCACCACTGACACCCAGTTTATTATTGAAAATGTGAGGACTGTACTTTTATGTTTATATGTAACAGTGGAGCACAGTAAATTTTACAGGAAACCTCCGATTTATTGAAGATGGTAGCAAGCTATGTGGCTTATAGAGTTAAGAAATAAAATTATCACTAGTTTCGAATACGGCCACCCAACGAGTAATAAGGCTCTGTGCAACCTCTCTGTCGCATTCTCGTAAGGGTGCCATTACAAAAAAATCTTATTACATATGTTTTTCTCGGGTAACGCCAACAAAAAATTGTCACGTTCCAGCAAATTCCTGGACGTCATCGTTCTGTGGATCCCATTTTCCAATACGGCCAGTCCCATAAACAGAACACTTACCATAAACAAGCACAACTGTAGACCTATTTTCATCATGTCTGTTTATGATGACTAAACAGGACGCGTTCTGTTTAGAACTAGTTGACGTATATTTGATTTGTATGATGAAAAAATTCTACTTTCAAAAATCATTAAGATCCCAGCATTGTAGTTAATCGTCTGCCACGAACGTTTTAAGTACTGTCGTAAGGTTTCAAAGTCGATACAGATCAACACGATCACTTGCATTCTCATAAAGACTAAGATGAATACCCAGCTGCAAGAACAATATTGCACCCAGTATCCAAGATAATTACCGTGTTGCATAGGATCTCCGTCTACAGTCAAACATTATACAGTCTACATTATATACTACATTATATATTTTGAATATTGCATAATATATTTAGTGATATTGTGATTGGTATTCTTAAAACTATTTGTCAGTTTATTAAAACTATTTTTCACTAGAATACGTAGGTGTAGGTTAAGTACTAGGTTATGTTACGTGTATTTACAGTATCCACAATTGATGTATAAGTTGTATGTATTGATGGACACTGCAACAAATATCTATCAGACAAAATTATTAAATGATAAAAATGAAAATAAAAATATTTAGTAAACAAAATAACAAAAAATCAGGAACCAGAATGATACATCAACCTTTTGAACTTAGGCTATGACTCTGAAGATCTGCAAGATCGCGCGGTAGAAAAATGTAGGTCTTCGTTCGATAAGAAACAAATTAATTAGGCCTACTGATAACTTGAAATGATTGTAGCCTAAGCAATTTTTTTTCTTTTAGTGTTGTGTTCCTTTACTGTTTCCATCTTTCATTTGAGATCCTGTTGTGTGCAAATATTGTATGTCAAGTAATTACTATACATTCATTAATTTTATTTTTTGCCAACTTTTGGTCTTCAAAGTTTGCCAGTTTTTAAGCTTTGACCTTTAAACTGATGTTAAATATAGGCGTACATTTTGAACCTAAATGGGCAGCAAAAATGTAGGTCAAAAGCCTACTGTTTTTACTTTCAACACACTATTTCAACCATTCTCTACATTTAAAAATAATTGTAGGAATAGTTTTTGTACTTTTTACGGTGAATCTGCATTTTAGACAATCCGGGCTGATTCTGGTCTCAATAAGTATGAAAAATTCCATGTATCAGTTCTTTGCTAACTAACTAATTTCGTCTTTAAAATGAAGTAACGTAACCGAATTATTTAAACGAGAATGTTCATTCCTCAGTACAGTTATTTGCACTTTGTTCATGTACTGAGAATTACTAGCATATAGGCCTACATATTTAGTTCACTAGTTCAAATGATTTCTGTCTCTGCAATCGCCGAACGAGTCCACCATTATCAACCAGTTGTAGCACTTCAATTTTTGCGTGTTCATGAAGTCTTCTTTCACATTTAGGCCTATCCGCAACCCGTTTAATCTCGTCAGCAACCGTAGGCATTTAAAGGGCACGATGGATGTCATCATTCATTTCTTACGTACCATGGTGCATCAACAATACTGCGAAGAGCCGTATTTTGAAAAAGTCTGAATTATTTTAATATTAGATTTCTTAGTAGGCCTACAACCCCAAAGCTGTAAACCATACACCCAAACTGGTTTCAAGACTTGTTTGTATAACAACAGCTTGTATGTAGCGACAGCTTAGAGTGTCCTCCAAGCCGCCACCACATTTCTTCAATTACTTTATTATCATTTAAATCCTACTTAGAACCTAATTTGTTTTTATAGGCGCCGAAAAGTTACAAATAACACAATATTCAGCTTCATTGTCGTCTAAGTAACAACAGATTACGTAAAGAAACAGAAACATTGTCCAGTAGGCCTACAGCTGACCACGACAGAATTGTAGCAGTTGAATTAAACGGAAATGCCAAAGTTTTGTTTTGGCAGTTATTGGAGGGTGATCAGTTACTGATATGTGTGGTTCGTCATGCTACTGTCATTTTGTACATCTATTGTCGGATTACTTTAAAAACTTGTACTCCGCCAGTCTCTAGTGTTAGAATAATACGAACTCTGAAATAACATTCTTCCTCTTGGGGGTCCATCTCATTGGGTGGTTGAAGGAAATCACATAGCGAATCCCTCATTACTTGCACTTCAGCAAATCGTGCGGTCAATAATTACGCGATGAGATGTGTCTCTTAGTATGCTTCTCATGGTTTGTTTTTGTAATATTTCTGTTACTGTTTTAATGAATACCGTTATTTCCTCTAATCGCATAGCCTAAATAATTTGGTTTTCTTTTTTTTAACAGACATCACAGACTTCATGAAACGCAAAGCAAGAAGTACACGAAGTAAAAGGCGTAATGTGGTCTACACAAAACAGACTCGGCACTCTCCGATATGGCCGTGAAAATAATTAGTCCAACAGTCACGTGAGACTATGGGCGAGACATGGAAATGCAGTATTCTTATGAAGAAACCGCTCCCCTATAGGCATACTACCTAAGTTAAAAATTTTGTAATCGAGAGTTTAACTTCAAAATAATCATAAATTACTGGCACACATTATAAATAATATTACTTTACGTCTTTTGGATCATTTAAAAAATTTACAATTAGAAATATAACCATAAAAAATATAAAACGCCATACTGAGAAAAATAGGCGTCTCGGTTAGTTTAGAAACTTATCTCGCTATTACTCGGATATCATACTCTTAAATGAAATTATTTTTTGAGTGGTTGAAGGCCGATATATCTTTGAGGCTATGGGTGCCATTAAATTTACTAATCTATTAACTCAAGCAAAGAAAAAATATTTTGTTACATGCTCAGTTTTTTTTTCAGTATTGAGGGCAAATGTCAGTCAGCGAGGAACTTTTTTTTATTGGTGATACCTGCGTGGTGTAAGCCAGAGATTTGTTCAGGAACCATCAAATTATTTTAGAAACCCATTTCAACTTATTCCCTCTTTGAATAATGTTAATACAGAGTACTTTGTAACAGCTGTTTTATATAACTTACATCGTCGAATAATAAACTGGCCAGAACAAACACAGACGTTTTTGTCGCAAGAAGAACCTATATGTGCTTAATTTTTAATGTATAAGCTACAACAAACCTTTCGATTGCCAAACCAAGCAGGGCGAGAAGATGGCAAATGGTCACCTCGATTGCTAGATTGGAGACCAAGAGAAAGAACACACAAAGATGGCGTTTACAAGGATCCAGGGATAATATGGTTAGGTACTGCGGTTTGGATAAGAATTGGTGAAATCACTGGACAATGGTTAGCAAGGGATTCGCTCACCATCGTATAGACAACTGTAATGATTACGATGATGATGATGATGGTAAACATTCAAGGAAGCACATTTTATTTAGGGGACTGTATAGAAATTTGTTTGTAATTATTTTTTAATTTAATGTTACGAGAACTGCAAGCCGACTATACACGTGTTCTTTAGCTCGTTGTATATGTATACGTTAGCGCGTGCTACATCCCGACCCCTTGTTTTCAAATTAACCCCTTCTCTTTTGACAGGAAGTTTGACGCATGTGTTTCTTATTAATTATTCTGCTGCACGCGCGTACGCATCCACACACACACACACACACACACATACATATGCAGTTAGAGGTTGAAGTTTTACTACTCTCTAAACACTAGTTTCTTAAAAAAAGAATGAATGCAGAGAAAAAATACATTGACAGAGTCGGTCGTAAAATTAAGTTTATAGTTCTACTTCACAGTACAACAAATATAAACTACTAATGTATACACAAGACACGCGCAAACACACACACAGACACACACACGCTTCGTCTGCAAGTTCGTTTCAAATTCTGTACATGAAATTAAACAGCTATTGCGTGTGTTGGATTTATTCGTGGAATCGTTTTCTTTGTTAAATTATTTCATTTCGGCATGCTATCAGAGTGGTTCGCTATAAAAACTACGCAGGCATGTTTCGTTATTAAATTGCAAACATAACGGAAGAAGATGGGAATTAAACCCATCAAGACGAAGTTGTGAACGCGACATGATCCAAAATACTAATCGGTACGCCAGAACAACGTCAAATCGTTACTAAGCATAACACGAAATGCTGTCTGCACAGTAAAGACCGAAAACGTAATGGTCACTCGACTGCTCTCTAAACTGATGCAATGCTAGATGTCGTTCCGAGTTAATGTATGAACAAGCGAAAAGATATTGCACTAAACACACGCACGCGCGCGCGAACGCACACACACACACACACACACACACACACACACACATGTACGGATAGAGTCACAAGAAATAAGCAAAATATAATGTTATACATATAATATAAAAATCCTGCAAGAATCCTCGATAATCACTTATAAAGGAAAAAATATATGTAGACACACACACACACACACACACACACACACACACACACACACACACACACACACACACACACACACACACACACACACACACACACACACACACACACACACACACACACACACACACACACACACACACACACACACACACACACACACACACACACACACACACACACACACACTGTATAATTGAGTTATTTATCTTGTGATAAAAAGTGGGATTATAAGTTTGTATTGGATATAGGCCTACTCTCTTCTGTGCACTACTTCAATTAATAGTCAATGCGTGCTTGCAAATACTTTCGGCTAAACTATTTTAAAATTTAATATCAGAATCAGATCCATTCAAAGTAGCTGCTGGACCTCTTGCGAAAAGAAACTAAAGTAAGAGAAAAACACTCGTTTAATATTTGTATACATCTATTTTTTTATATATATATTCACCATTTTTTAAAAGTGTTTTTTGGTAACTAGGAGCAAACCTTTATAAACCCTGTAGTTAAGAACCTGACGCCTTTCATTTCAACCCCTCACTCTCCTCGAACCGCTGAGATGCAAGCTTGAGTTGGAGGAAGATGTAGCAGTCACTAGGTACGAGGTATGAGTTGTAAGGGGGGTTGTTCAGAAAGTTCCCACTTTAACTGATGAATCTTCTCAAAAGTGCGGGCGGCAGTGTGTGGGCGTGTGTTGTCATGAATGAGAACAACTGCAAACAGCATCTCATATCGTCAGTTTTGAATTACACGCCTCATTTTGAAAGTGTTTCGCAGTTGATATCCGCTGTGACTGTGGTTTTCAGCTCATAAAACCCCCAGTAGTACACCCGTTTTCTCCAAGAAAACAATCTAATGAATTGATTGTTCTATGGACTCAACATTTACTTATGAAATCCACGTTTTGTCAGCAGTCACAGTATTTTTCTAAATATTGGTACACGGTGGGTAATTTAGAATTACTCACAAGGTGGTTGCGCAGTAGCAAGCCGCGTCAGTGAGGTCAGTGGTGCAACTGTCGACCGTCGATAGCTTTTGTTTTTCTATTTATCTTTTCTTTTTAAAAAAAAATCTTTATTTCATCACTGTATTACAAATACAATATTACAACAACACAACAGAGTGATGAAACAAAATAGAGGCCCCAAGAAACGACCGTGTTGGGGCTTCCCTCACATACGTAAACAGAACTTTTAAATTATTAAAATTAAACACACAAATCCAGCAAGCTGTATAAAGAAACACAATATATAATATAAAACATATAATTCAATTCCACAATGTGACAATATTAAAATACAATTTTTAATTAATCTTTTTTTATTATTCAACCATATAATCAACAATTTATCTTGTGTGTAGTGTTTATGTCTTCAGAGGATATTTCTAAAGCAGTTACTTTAAAGGTGCATATCCAACAAAGTATTGAGTTCTGTGTGTGATATTTTGAAATATCTACTCTCTCGCGGAATTCCAATAAAACGTCGCCTTACCCAGTTTGTAGTTTTTCCAGGAATCTTAGAGTGAAGTTTCACTGTTTGAAAACCAACGTAAACGTATTTACAGATTTTAAGAAAGGTGTGCTTTTATGCTTTGATGAAGTGAAAGTCAAATACGATCTCTGCTACGACAGCGAGGAGAATATTGCATCCTACGACAGCGATCGACATACTTCAAGCACCACATATAAATGTTAGTTGGCAAGTGTAAACGACCAATATATTACGGTGTCAATAATGCACTGGATAAAGGACGTTTTTATGTTGCTATTAAAATGGTAGAGTTAACGGGATTTCGGATGCGCGAATTTGTTTGTTACATGGGACCGTCAAATCGGAAACTATTATCAGAACTTGGTGAAACACAAGATAATACAAGTGTAAAAAAATCCTTTTGAGAAATCTGGGCTTTTTGATACCTCCTCCCAGGACAGGGTCATGTAGTAGAATTTCTACAGACTGTTAACGCTGTATTGGATGTGTTAAATTCGAGAATGCATGTCATCCTACTGTTAAGACGAAAAGCGCCTATGAGACCTGTATAGAGAAGCAGGATGAAGCTTTAAGTCGACTTTGTAATTTATGTTTTTTCCATGAGGGTGATAGGAAAGTCTTGTTTACTTCCTTTTCAATTGGGCCTTGTTATATCTATCTGTAGCCTTCCAGGGTTTTACAAAGAATTACAGTTCAAAGGATAAGGATATTTGACGTCTGCTATATGCAACCAAGACGTTCTAGAATTCTACTTTTCTCAAATTATAAGTCTGAGAGTATTTTATGATCATCCATTGCCAACAACACCAAGTAAAAGAATTAAATCTCTTTTTCTGAGCAGAAACTCCGTTTTTATAATAACAACTGGAAACTGCTCATGTGACAACTTCATTACACTAAATGCCTACGTAATTTATGGATATAATACCGACGAGACTGTTCATTCTGCTTCAGGTAAAATTATGAGACCAACATCATACAGTCAGAAAGGGAAGAATGTAGATCCACCACTGACACCCAGTTTATTATTGAAAATGTGAGGACTGTACTTTTATGTTTATATGTAACAGTGGAGCACAGTAAATTTTACAGGAAACCTCCGATTTATTGAAGATGGTAGCAAGCTATGTGGCTTATAGAGTTAAGAAATAAAATTATCACTAGTTTCGAATACGGCCACCCAACGAGTAATAAGGCTCTGTGCAACCTCTCTGTCGCATTCTCGTAAGGGTGCCATTACAAAAAAATCTTATTACATATGTTTTTCTCGGGTAACGCCAGCAAAAAATTGTCACGTTCCAGCAAATTCCTGGACGTCATCGTTCTGTGGATCCCATTTTCCAATACGGCCAGTCCCATAAACAGAACACTTACCATAAACAAGCACAACTGTAGACCTATTTTCATCATGTCTGTTTATGATGACTAAACAGGACGCGTTCTGTTTAGAACTAGTTGACGTATATTTGATTTGTATGATGAAAAAATTCTACTTTCAAAAATCATTAAGATCCCAGCATTGTAGTTAATCGTCTGCCACGAACGTTTTAAGTACTGTCGTAAGGTTTCAAAGTCGATACAGATCAACACGATCACTTGCATTCTCATAAAGACTAAGATGAATACCCAGCTGCAAGAACAATATTGCACCCAGTATCCAAGATAATTACCGTGTTGCATAGGATCTCCGTCTACAGTCAAACATTATACAGTCTACATTATATACTACATTATATATTTTGAATATTGCATAATATATTTAGTGATATTGTGATTGGTATTCTTAAAACTATTTGTCAGTTTATTAAAACTATTTTTCACTAGAATACGTAGGTGTAGGTTAAGTACTAGGTTATGTTACGTGTATTTACATTATCCACAATTGATGTATAACTTGTATGTATTGATGGACACTATTATTTATCGAATACACTAGAATTTTCTGTATCCATGTGCCATACATTTAAAACGTAGTTTGTTCTACAAGGTTCTCGTTACGCCTCGAACGATCTGGACTATACTAATAGTGACGCATGTTCGTGAATGACGTCATTACCAACTATATAGGCTATAAGAACGTAGATAGAGAGTGTGAGTCTTCATTGAGAGTTCGGTTAAGTGAGTTACAGAGTTAGTGCGTGAGTTTGATACAACATTTTTGGGTCAATATTATATCTGTGTGTTGTCTTTTTGTTTGTATAAATTACGATTATATTAATATTCGATTTCACAATTGTGGATCGAAAAAGTATTTTGTGTTTTATGTTTTTATTTGTGATACCGGTAAATAAACAAGGCGTCGACAGTGATACGAGTGTTTTATTTCAATCGCTGACCTTGAAGACGGCAACAGACGACTCCGTTTAAAACAAATTTAGCACTTTAGTTAGGCCTACTTCGGTTGCAATCTTATGCTTATTATAAAGCTTAAATACATTAAAAAACTAAAAATTTATTATTTTTTGTCTAATGTACGTTTGACTTTTATACAAAATTACTGTCGATGTGAAAGTCCACAGTAAAGTCTAACAAAAGCGACTTGGGTCGGTTCTACGCGTCACGGCGTTTCTAGAGTTAAGAAAAAACCTCATTAAGTCTTGGTTAATTCCACGCAAAACAAGACAGAATTAAAATATTAAAATAGTAATGACTACGACAATAAAACTTTTAAGGAGAAAGATTAATATGTCACTCAAATGCAGTGCTGCAGGAAAACACGGTGTGTGATAAAATTCATGAAGAAACAAAAACCATCAAATAGAAAGACGTTGTTTCGTAAGCATATATTCCTACGGACGAGGAAGTTAAGAATTAAACAAAACTGAAGGCAATGGAGAACACTGTTAAAACAAATGAGATGGATAGCTGGAGAAAAGCGGCTGGCATTTCGAGAACACATCCGTCGAAAAAACACAAGATTAAAGGACATTAACAGGTCTAGAAGTGGATTTCCAAAGTGAGAAGGAATCGAGAATGTCCGATTAAATCGTGGAACGCTGACGCACAAGAAGCAAGTAGGCCTATAAACAGAGTACTACAAAAAACGATTAACATGACTGACTAACATGACCTACGTAAAGCGAAGAACAAGGAAGATTTGTGCTGCAGAAACGTGACATAAGTGACGTAAGATAAGTAAAAATTACTCACGGTGCTGTTAAAGCTGTGGACAAACCATACAATGTTATAATATTGCAGTCGACTGAAATAAATTTTAAGATTCCTATGAGTCCGTACTAAACTGCACATCTGAGACATTTCACGACTGCGTAAGTCATTATAGAGAAGAGTGTACGTTATATGTACGCATACTACTACGATAGCAGCCATCAAAAAGCAAGAAGAAAAACTAGCCTAAACAGAAATAGGTCGGCAGTGTGTCATCCATACTAAACAAATTGATTCTAACCTTTTTTTTTTTGCTGGCTGGAGCAAAACAATGAACAAAATGGCTGTCGCTTAGAGGATTAGGTGGTCGATTATAAAACTGTATCAAATTCAATGTACGAAGATTTCTATCTGGAAATAAGACTGTAGTTAATATAAAGAAAAGTGAAGGGCAGGGAAATTCACTTTTGCCATGTTTATTTAATACGTTTACTAAAAGAGCGTGGAGACCGGAAGTGATTCGGGGAAATATATGTTATCAAATATGCTGCGAAGGTTATCAGATATTAATGAAAACAATTGTCGAGAAGAATAAACTGGCGATTGTAGGTAAACGTCATGAAACGAGAAAACAGAATGAAACTGGGTAGTCAAGAAACTGATCAAGTGAAGCATCGGTACTTGGACAGTAGCGTTACAGAAGACAGTAGGTAAAGATCAGAAGTAAAATTAAAGAAGAAGAATAGCACTCGATAAGAACATTTTTTTACACTATTTTATCTGCGCATAAATTATTATCATATAGCTATAGAATTTAAGAAAGCTTTTGTATGGAGTTGTTGAAAGCTTTTGCAAGTTTTTATATGAAAATGAAACCTGGGTACTGGGAAGACGGAGACGAAGAAACCGGCTACAGGTAATAAAGATGTGGACGTGGAAATGATAAAGACAAGATGGACAGAAAGAAAACAAACGTTGAAGATTAAAAACGAAAGAGGAAATAAAACTTATAAAATTACAAGAATAAGTAAAAATGATTTTTCTAGACCACGTGCTCATACATAATAGGTTAATTTTTGTTATTTCTGAAGAAAACCTATCGGGGAAGACAAAGAGGTAGTCCGAGGAGGAAATATTTGAAAGAAGGATGTACGATGTAGGCTAATTATTATGATGGGCGGTGGACGTTATGATGCAGTCAAAAGAGTGGTGAAGAACAGTTCCTGGTTGCAACGATAAGGCCTAGCATTTTAATAAAGCAAAATAACAGGAAAAAATAAGGAGAAGAAGATAAAGGAGGAGGAGGAGGAGGAGGAGAAAAATAAGAAAACCCTAGGCTTTAGAACATAAGTAAACAAATTTCCTCATATTAACTATGTGATAATACCCTCAGTGAACGTAGTTAAAGCCTACTAAAGCTAACTTGACTCGTGGTTAACACCCCTACTTGAATGCCACAGAAACCTAAACAACTTTCGCTTACAGACAAATTTATATTTGACTATAGACGCGTCAAGGTACATTCAGTTAAAAATTCTTCGAACTGTAACCGCTTCCGCCTGCACCTGTGATGCATTCTGTTTATACACATGGCCGTGGATCGTAAACGTGTAGTTACCAACGCGCACAATGTAACTAAACAACAGAATCGTAAAACGTCGTGCACCAAAATCGTTGCTATAACTAATACGTTATTGATTTAAAAAAAAAGCAATAGAAACTATAAGTGTCTTGAGTTCGATACAGACTTCCGTTGGTTGAGATATATTTAGATAACTGTACAGTTTCCTTTGAGCCGTGACGTTCATAAACAGTTTTAATATGTGTATAATTCGACTGGTATCTGGTGTGCTGTATGCTAACTTTAGACCACTAACTCATACAATAATCGCTTGCTTCTACTGCTTGCATAGATAAACAAAAACACCTACGCTACATAACGAGCCCGTATAATTTTTCTTTATTGGTAACAAAGTATAAAAGTCACGTTACAAACATCATAATTTAAAATTAGAGTAAAATTTTTATATATGCATATAGGCCTACACGAACACACACACACACACACACACACACACACACACACACACACACACACACACACACACACACACATTGCGATCTACATGGGTCGCAGAGTATAAGTAGTCGGTTATATCGTATATTGGAATGCTTCGGATTTATTAATATTTTTTTTTAAATTGCACTAATAATTTAATAATGTTTCTGATAACAAAATAAAACTAATTAAACTGTCTCTGGTGACCTTTTTTGCAATTTTAAAATAACTTACATATATATAAAATCTAATATTCTAATATATTCTTTCTTATATTCTAATACATAAATATTCTATTTATATATACGGGTTCTTTTGTCTTTAACTTTATAAGTGTTTTTTAATAAAGTTTACAAATAATTTCACTTCCCTTTACGATGGATGATGAGATGTCGATAATCAAGTCCCGGTTAGCGTCTACAGTTGTTCCTTCTGGATGATCTCCTCCTGTTGTCCGGCGTCCAGCCTCGTTCTCGGTTTGGGTACTTCTACAATTAATTTTTAATTGTAATTTATTCAGTGTATTAAACATATACAATACTCCAGAAAACTTTAAGTGTTCTTTTAAATGCCTATGCAGACGATCTTGTACTATACCGGATTAGCACTCGATATTCAATCAACTCGCGAACTTCCTGACTTGTGCTCGTGCGCTTTTGTAGACCAATCGTCTAAACAGGCAGCAGCAACGACGTTATCGAGTTCAGATAGAGACTGAATTACACTACTGTATATGATGAACAAACTCAACTAAGATTTTAGCCAATTTCGTTGGCTGAAATATTCCCTTGCGGCTTAAGTTCAGATAACATTCTTCCTGTAAAATGCTGTCTACGGACAAAGTTAAGCTTCCAAATAAAACAAGTCTAATTTTATTACTTTTCTTCAGGGTCATAAAACTTTCTTTATAACAAACTCAAATATTTAGTTCTTTAATTTAATAATAAATATAACCACTCGATAGGTCTTTTATTTATGCGTATTCTGGTGTAAGTCTCATGTCCGAATTTTTATTTTCCTGAAAGTTATTAAATTTAATATGTTTTTTATAATTATCCCGTAACATATACACGCACACGCGCTTTTGCCATATGCCTACGCATATTTTCCCACTACTTCACAAAACTAGTTGTTGTTTTTTTTTTACTGTCAAAAATTAACATTAACAAATTTAACATGTATCTTATTGCCTGTTATACAATGTCCGAACCTGCAGTCTTTACTTAGAGAAATTTTCATTGCAATATGCTATCATACATTTAGTGTTAAATTACTATTTCATATGCAAATTCTACCTGTTGCAATATAGGCCTATATACGGA
The DNA here is from genome assembly GCA_034769895.1 of Magicicada septendecula. Lineage (NCBI taxonomy): Eukaryota > Metazoa > Arthropoda > Insecta > Hemiptera > Cicadidae > Magicicada > Magicicada septendecula. The sequence continues at coordinate 438,404,889 of CM068369.1, read as the reverse complement.
TTTATAAATATTAAAATTCTGAGTTTTACGGCGTATAATGCGATTTAAATGTATGTAATAAACACTACAAATTTAGAAATGATAGTAAAGAAATCGTGAAGGAGCAAAAATAATAGGTGGGGGAGGAGCAAAATAATCGTAGAAGAGGCGGGGGCATTAGACACGCTGGTGGACTAATTAGAAGAGATAAACATAGAAGGGAAGGCAGCCAGATTGTTATACAGATTCAGAAAAGGTCTTTAACAGACAGAGGCGGGACTGTGCTAAAAACTAAGAAAGTACACAGAAAGGCAAAAGATTGATAAAACCGTACATGAATCAAAAGGCTATACTAATAACTGAAGTAAAGAAAGTGAGGCAAAGATGTTTGATCTACGTCCAATAACGTAGCGAGCAATTCTCTAAGTAGAGGACTATAGGCCTCTATGCAATCTAAGTAGGCTACCATAATCCATTTATTATTAAATGCTTAATCATATTTTAGTAAAATAAAGTGTATAATCTGGATCTGTCCAAAGTTTGACAGATGGAAAATTTTGAATTTATTGGTTTGTACAACGGTTTTTTGAATATCATTGTGATACTGGACATTCTGTATGTTGTATCATCTCTTTAATATCACTGAAGGTTCGTGTTCAAATCACGTGATCGTCTGGACAATTTTTCTTTATTTACGGGTTTATTTTTATGCATTTTTCCTTATAAAGTGCGACACATGGGTAAACATGTATTATTTAGATTCTGTATATATGTAAACGGTTCTGTACAAGAAGCCGGAATGTCTGTGTGTTCAACCTCGTTCAGGTATAAGGTTGGATCTCTGTGCGATTTAGATATAGGCTTAGTCGACAAATTTGTCTAAATAGAGAAAGAAGCAGAAATAGAAACAGAACTATCAGTCAGTCGGTTCAGTTTTGGACTGAAGGTAGCGTGTCCGGTACTCCTGGTCACAAACGCATGCATTCCGATGGAGACACCTTCCGTTCCGGAGGTGTTTCCAAGTCGGACATTGATAAAGCAACTAATGATTTACATACGTCACAGTTCTGCAAACCTTGAATGCGTTCGTACCCTTGATTCCCAGTCAGGACGATATCGAAGATACACTGTTTGAAGAGGAGAAAACAACCTTTGACCAATTAGTCCAGAACGTGAAACTTTTATGCTATCGTAAATACAATTTACCAAAATGTTACAACCGCGCAAAATACAAGCAATAAATTTAAATTTGACACAAGAACCACCGTGTACTTACAGTGACTTAACATAGACGGTTTGTATTGAACCCAAGGTGGTGGGAATAATTATATAAATAACACACACACACACACACACACACACACACACACACACACACACACACACACACACACACACACACACACACACACACACACACACACACACACACACACACACACACACACACACACACACACACACACACACACACACACACACACACACACACACACATTGCGATCTACATGGGTCGCAGAGTATAAGTAGTCGGTTATATCGTATATTGGAATGCTTCGGATTTATTAATATTTTTTTTTAAATTGCACTAATAATTTAATAATGTTTCTGATAACAAAGTAAAACTAATTAAACTGTCTCTGGTGACCTTTTTTGCAATTTTAAAATAACTTACATATATATAAAATCTAATATTCTAATATATTCTTTCTTATATTCTAATACATAAATATTCTATTTATACGGGTTCTTTTGTCTTTAACTTTATAAGTGTTTTTTAATAAAGTTTACAAATAATTTCACTTCCCTTTACGATGGATGATGAGATGTCGATAATCAAGTCCCGGTTAGCGTCTACAGTTGTTCCTTCTGGATGATCTCCTCCTGTTGTCCGGCGTCCAGCCTCGTTCTCGGTTTGGGTACTTCTACAATTAATTTTTAATTGTAATTTATTCAGTGTATTAAACATATACAATACTCCAGAAAACTTTAAGTGTTCTTTTAAATGCCTATGCAGACGATCTTGTACTATACCGGATTAGCACTCGATATTCAATCAACTCGCGAACTTCCTGACTTGTGCTCGTGCGCTTTTGTAGACCAATCGTCTAAACAGGCAGCAGCAACGACGTTATCGAGTTCAGATAGAGACTGAATTACACTACTGTATATGATGAACAAACTCAACTAAGATTTTAGCCAATTTCGTTGGCTGAAATATTCCCTTGCGGCTTAAGTTCAGATAACATTCTTCCTGTAAAATGCTGTCTACGGACAAAGTTAAGCTTCCAAATAAAACAAGTCTAATTTTATTACTTTTCTTCAGGGTCATAAAACTTTCTTTATAACAAACTCAAATATTTAGTTCTTTAATTTAATAATAAATATAACCACTCGATAGGTCTTTTATTTATGCGTATTCTGGTGTAAGTCTCATGTCCGAATTTTTATTTTCCTGAAAGTTATTAAATTTAATATGTTTTTTATAATTATCCCGTAACATATACACGCACACGCGCTTTTGCCATATGCCTACGCATATTTTCCCACTACTTCACAAAACTAGTTGTTGTTTTTTTTTTACTGTCAAAAATTAACATTAACAAATTTAACATGTATCTTATTGCCTGTTATACAATGTCCGAACCTGCAGTCTTTACTTAGAGAAATTTTCATTGCAATATGCTATCATACATTTAGTGTTAAATTACTATTTCATATGCAAATTCTACCTGTTGCAATATAGGCCTATATACGGATTTATAAATATTAAAATTCTGAGTTTTACGGCGTATAATGCGATTTAAATGTATGTAATAAACACTACAAATTTAGAAATGATAGTAAAGAAATCGTGAAGGAGCAAAAATAATAGGTGGGGGAGGAGCAAAATAATCGTAGAAGAGGCGGGGGCATTAGACACGCTGGTGGACTAATTAGAAGAGATAAACATAGAAGGGAAGGCAGCCAGATTGTTATACAGATTCAGAAAAGGTCTTTAACAGACAGAGGCGGGACTGTGCTAAAAACTAAGAAAGTACACAGAAAGGCAAAAGATTGATAAAACCGTACATGAATCAAAAGGCTATACTAATAACTGAAGTAAAGAAAGTGAGGCAAAGATGTTTGATCTACGTCCAATAACGTAGCGAGCAATTCTCTAAGTAGAGGACTATAGGCCTCTATGCAATCTAAGTAGGCTACCATAATCCATTTATTATTAAATGCTTAATCATATTTTAGTAAAATAAAGTGTATAATCTGGATCTGTCCAAAGTTTGACAGATGGAAAATTTTGAATTTATTGGTTTGTACAACGGTTTTTTGAATATCATTGTGATACTGGACATTCTGTATGTTGTATCATCTCTTTAATATCACTGAAGGTTCGTGTTCAAATCACGTGATCGTCTGGACAATTTTTCTTTATTTACGGGTTTATTTTTATGCATTTTTCCTTATAAAGTGCGACACATGGGTAAACATGTATTATTTAGATTCTGTATATATGTAAACGGTTCTGTACAAGAAGCCGGAATGTCTGTGTGTTCAACCTCGTTCAGGTATAAGGTTGGATCTCTGTGCGATTTAGATATAGGCTTAGTCGACAAATTTGTCTAAATAGAGAAAGAAGCAGAAATAGAAACAGAACTATCAGTCAGTCGGTTCAGTTTTGGACTGAAGGTAGCGTGTCCGGTACTCCTGGTCACAAACGCATGCATTCCGATGGAGACACCTTCCGTTCCGGAGGTGTTTCCAAGTCGGACATTGATAAAGCAACTAATGATTTACATACGTCACAGTTCTGCAAACCTTGAATGCGTTCGTACCCTTGATTCCCAGTCAGGACGATATCGAAGATACACTGTTTGAAGAGGAGAAAACAACCTTTGACCAATTAGTCCAGTACGTGAAACTTTTATGCTATCGTAAATACAATTTACCAAAATGTTACAACCGCGCAAAATACAAGCAATAAATTTAAATTTGACACAAGAACCACCGTGTACTTACAGTGACTTAACATAGACGGTTTGTATTGAACCCAAGGTGGTGGGAATAATTATATAAATAACACACACACACACACACACACACACACACACACACACACACACACACACACACACACACACACACACACACACACACACACACACACACACACACACACACACACACACACACACACACACACACACACACACACACACACACACACACACACACACACACACACACACACACACATTGCGATCTACATGGGTCGCAGAGTATAAGTAGTCGGTTATATCGTATATTGGAATGCTTCGGATTTATTAATATTTTTTTTTAAATTGCACTAATAATTTAATAATGTTTCTGATAACAAAGTAAAACTAATTAAACTGTCTCTGGTGACCTTTTTTGCAATTTTAAAATAACTTACATATATATAAAATCTAATATTCTAATATATTCTTTCTTATATTCTAATACATAAATATTCTATTTATACGGGTTCTTTTGTCTTTAACTTTATAAGTGTTTTTTAATAAAGTTTACAAATAATTTCACTTCCCTTTACGATGGATGATGAGATGTCGATAATCAAGTCCCGGTTAGCGTCTACAGTTGTTCCTTCTGGATGATCTCCTCCTGTTGTCCGGCGTCCAGCCTCGTTCTCGGTTTGGGTACTTCTACAATTAATTTTTAATTGTAATTTATTCAGTGTATTAAACATATACAATACTCCAGAAAACTTTAAGTGTTCTTTTAAATGCCTATGCAGACGATCTTGTACTATACCGGATTAGCACTCGATATTCAATCAACTCGCGAACTTCCTGACTTGTGCTCGTGCGCTTTTGTAGACCAATCGTCTAAACAGGCAGCAGCAACGACGTTATCGAGTTCAGATAGAGACTGAATTACACTACTGTATATGATGAACAAACTCAACTAAGATTTTAGCCAATTTCGTTGGCTGAAATATTCCCTTGCGGCTTAAGTTCAGATAACATTCTTCCTGTAAAATGCTGTCTACGGACAAAGTTAAGCTTCCAAATAAAACAAGTCTAATTTTATTACTTTTCTTCAGGGTCATAAAACTTTCTTTATAACAAACTCAAATATTTAGTTCTTTAATTTAATAATAAATATAACCACTCGATAGGTCTTTTATTTATGCGTATTCTGGTGTAAGTCTCATGTCCGAATTTTTATTTTCCTGAAAGTTATTAAATTTAATATGTTTTTTATAATTATCCCGTAACATATACACGCACACGCGCTTTTGCCATATGCCTACGCATATTTTCCCACTACTTCACAAAACTAGTTGTTGTTTTTTTTTTACTGTCAAAAATTAACATTAACAAATTTAACATGTATCTTATTGCCTGTTATACAATGTCCGAACCTGCAGTCTTTACTTAGAGAAATTTTCATTGCAATATGCTATCATACATTTAGTGTTAAATTACTATTTCATATGCAAATTCTACCTGTTGCAATATAGGCCTATATACGGATTTATAAATATTAAAATTCTGAGTTTTACGGCGTATAATGCGATTTAAATGTATGTAATAAACACTACAAATTTAGAAATGATAGTAAAGAAATCGTGAAGGAGCAAAAATAATAGGTGGGGGAGGAGCAAAATAATCGTAGAAGAGGCGGGGGCATTAGACACGCTGGTGGACTAATTAGAAGAGATAAACATAGAAGGGAAGGCAGCCAGATTGTTATACAGATTCAGAAAAGGTCTTTAACAGACAGAGGCGGGACTGTGCTAAAAACTAAGAAAGTACACAGAAAGGCAAAAGATTGATAAAACCGTACATGAATCAAAAGGCTATACTAATAACTGAAGTAAAGAAAGTGAGGCAAAGATGTTTGATCTACGTCCAATAACGTAGCGAGCAATTCTCTAAGTAGAGGACTATAGGCCTCTATGCAATCTAAGTAGGCTACCATAATCCATTTATTATTAAATGCTTAATCATATTTTAGTAAAATAAAGTGTATAATCTGGATCTGTCCAAAGTTTGACAGATGGAAAATTTTGAATTTATTGGTTTGTACAACGGTTTTTTGAATATCATTGTGATACTGGACATTCTGTATGTTGTATCATCTCTTTAATATCACTGAAGGTTCGTGTTCAAATCACGTGATCGTCTGGACAATTTTTCTTTATTTACGGGTTTATTTTTATGCATTTTTCCTTATAAAGTGCGACACATGGGTAAACATGTATTATTTAGATTCTGTATATATGTAAACGGTTCTGTACAAGAAGCCGGAATGTCTGTGTGTTCAACCTCGTTCAGGTATAAGGTTGGATCTCTGTGCGATTTAGATATAGGCTTAGTCGACAAATTTGTCTAAATAGAGAAAGAAGCAGAAATAGAAACAGAACTATCAGTCAGTCGGTTCAGTTTTGGACTGAAGGTAGCGTGTCCGGTACTCCTGGTCACAAACGCATGCATTCCGATGGAGACACCTTCCGTTCCGGAGGTGTTTCCAAGTCGGACATTGATAAAGCAACTAATGATTTACATACGTCACAGTTCTGCAAACCTTGAATGCGTTCGTACCCTTGATTCCCAGTCAGGACGATATCGAAGATACACTGTTTGAAGAGGAGAAAACAACCTTTGACCAATTAGTCCAGTACGTGAAACTTTTATGCTATCGTAAATACAATTTACCAAAATGTTACAACCGCGCAAAATACAAGCAATAAATTTAAATTTGACACAAGAACCACCGTGTACTTACAGTGACTTAACATAGACGGTTTGTATTGAACCCAAGGTGGTGGGAATAATTATATAAATAACACACACACACACACACACACACACACACACACACACACACACACACACACACACACACACACACACACACACACACACACACACACACACACACACACACACACACACACACACACACACACACACACACACACACACTTTTTTATATATATTGTAATGGTACATACCTTCACCTAACAAAAATGAAGAAAACATGACAAGATAAATTATTTAATCATTAACACTAGAATAAAAAGGGATGAATCAGAGATTAAAGGAATGGGTAACTCAAAATAATAACACGATCAGACATATCCAGGTAGTCAGAACAGTAACCTCTAATAATAAAGAAGTAACAAACAAACAAACCAAATGTTAAATACAGTAATACATGGTAATTTAACCTGAGTAGCCCAATAGATGGTAAGTGAGAGAGTAGAACCAGCCCCATAAACCAAGAATAATATAAATAATGACAGCTGTAAGTGAACTAGAACTAGCCACCACACTACCACAAGAGTGTAGTAATAATAAGAATAATAATGAACAAAGAATTAGCATGGAAGTGTGAAAGTATAATCAGCCACAACACCAAGGAAGTGACATGTAAACGATGGCAAAATAAAGTGAGCCAGAAAGAATACAAAACTAATGTTAAACCAATGAAAAAGACTAACTAATGAAAATTGTATATGATAATAATAAATGTAAAGACAGACAAGTTAAAAATATTCATTGTTAGGGACTTGAGATATAGAAGGGTACACTAACCCAAACAAATAGAGTAAACTAGGACAAATCACATTAGCACGACACAAACATATCATGTATAGTCAAACCACACAGAGTGAGAGATTATAAATTGTAAGGAGGATGAACATTTTAAAATAAATGTAAGAAAGAGAGTTTTGAATAAGCAATACACTAATCTTTACCCACCAGTAACCCTAAAACAAGATTGAGTGCAAAGTGTTAGTGTTAATACCCCGAAGTGAGAATAAACCCCATTAAAAAGTGACAAACACGGATAAAACCGTAATCAAAGTTTATAAGTGCATAAACTAGGTTATAAGTTATAAATGAGTGAGATCTGATAATGGTCAAACGCAGGAAGGACTGTGATAGTTGAGAGGCCAATGTGAGTGGACACCCAAAATGTAACTAAATAAACTAATAGTGTTAAAATTAAGTTAGCTTTAGTGATAACTGATTATCATGGTTTTAAATGTGTGTCAGTTAATGTAACAAGTGACTATTAAGATTATTAGGAAAGTAAGAAAGATAGACTATCAGTGTGTCAATTCACCATATAGAAAATGTCAGTAATATTAAGGGATAAAAACAATGAATAATCATGATAAGAGTTAATAAGACATAGTGAAATGGTATTAGGTACCATTAGTTAATAAAATAGTGTCAATAAGCTTAATAATAAGGATTTTCTATAATAATCAAAATAATTAATTAAGGTTTATATGTTTGTTTTCTTTTAATGATACTATAAAATAATTATTACCCACTGAAGAGTATGAGTGGATAATAAAAGGTAAATAATTATGTTTTAATGAGTAAGATTTATGTTTCAAGAGAATTATGTTTTGATGAATAAAAATTATATCTATGGGAATTGTTAAAACCATAAGATGCTATGTTATATGATGCAATAAACAAGAAACAAAATAAATACAGTCAGATACAACGACACTAAAAGGCAGTTATGACAGTATACAAATTAACATATGAAACCAATAAAATCACACACAATTACTAGAACAGACATAAACATTGAGCAAATAAACAGAATCATGTATTAAAACAATCAGGACCCATACAAGGGGAGAATAAAATGTAATCTCAGTAATTATAGAAAAAATAGTCAATTGCTATCTAAGCCTAGGCAGATTACCAACAGTCAAACTACAAAAGACTTCAAATTTTAGAATTAAACACTGACATTAGTAAGACTAAGCCACATAAACTATGAAATACAATTAGACTATCATGTTAAGGCAGGAATATTATGATAATAATGTAAATTAAGAAAACAGTATAATTAAATAAAATCCACAAAACTGTCAAAATGTTGATAGCTAAGTAAATACTGTAGTATTGGATGTCAAATTAATCCTTGAGCCAAAATACGAACAGTGGTAATAATATTTACTACTAAAAAGGGAGTACTGAAGATTAATTACATTTAGAAGATCTGTGACCATTTTAAATAAAAATTCAAATATCTTAACAATGATCTCAAGCCAATTTCAGCCAATCAAAAATTGTGAGTTACCATGACAACAACCGTGTATTGACTAATTTTCAGTTAGGAACAATAATAACTGTAGTGACGCTAAACTGGAGAGAAGCCACGCCGTGAAGGGCACAAATTTTTAACTCTAAAACAGTATAAGTGCCCATAAGTCGATGAAAAAGGACCAGAATAACTGACGAGAGGACATTCCAACCAAACTATACCAAGGACCAGCGCGGAATTAATCTAGATGACCAAAAAATATATGGAATCCGACCAGAAGAAGACGCCAACCATTCCCGAAGCCCAAGACTGAAGAAGGAAGAACCGACATCAACCCATTACACCACTTGGACGACTGACAATACATCTTTTATCTACTAACGTTGAGTATTGCTGAATTTATTGATTTATAAAAAAGACAAATTCTCTTTCACAAAATTATAACTAAATGATAAAACTCTCACTATCACTGAAGGTATTTTCAAGGATTGATAAAATAAAAAAGTAACTTTGTAAACACTGAACGACCAAATGATAACCTATGTATACACCAACGACACTGTCACAATTCAACACCACAATATTTAATTTATAGTAAACCTTGTTTAATTTTAATGATCACGTACTTTAAATGATATGTTCTAATTTTGTTATCTTGTTATATAAACCTCTGTTTCGTACTTAAAAGAACCCTATAGGCAGATTTATTTTGTAAAATAATAACCACACTGTCTTGCAGCTAATATAAACATTGTACTGCCAACCCAGCGATCCGCTGATTGAGCGAATATTGCCGAGGCTAAAATCATTGTATAAATTATTAATTTTATGAAGCGTTAACAAAAAATAACCAGTCAAAAGCCTAATAAAAGAGTGTGTACCGATAACAACTGTCCATTATTTACTTGTAAAGAATATTATGCATGTTTTGTTTACTAGCAGTGGGTCAACATAACCAACGTTATCTCAAGTTGGCAACACGTTTTCCCCCACTCAGATGAGAATCAGTAACAAGCCAGACGGCGAGCGATTCGAATTTACAATAGTGCAATATCAAACTATACAAATAAAAACTTTTAATTGTTTTCACGAAAAACAATTTGGCGCCTATCCGGAATTACGAAAGAGTGAGAAGGGACAGGTAAGGCACACAGGCTACCAGACGCTTCCGAACGACACCATTTACGTTCGCAAAACACATTACGAAAACTTCCAATTCCAAAAATAAACTAGATAAGATACATACACCAAAGAGGGGTGGTTACAGAGTGGCGCACAACTAGTGAGGTTAGAATTACGACAGAATATCTAGCGGCAGGTACGACAGAAGATGAAGAGGGCATCATCATTAAGGCGGACGAAGGAGGCCGAAAAGGAAGTTCGAGCGGAGGAGAAAGAAGTGACTTCGGTAGAAGACGCCGAACAAATTTTACCTCCCACGGAACCAGTCAAACCCGTGCAGCCAGAAAATCAACCGGAGAAACCCGCACAACCAGAGGACGGGAGTTTACTGGAAATGATGAGAATACTGATGGAAGATAACCGGAAGAACATGGAAAAAACGAACGAAAATATAGCATCATTAAGGGAAGATTTCAAGGAAGAATTGAAGGAATTCAGTGAAAAATTGGACAAGAACAGTAAGACCATGGAAGAAAAAATAGACAATAACAGTAAGACGATGGAAGAAAAAATAGACAAGAGTAGCCAGAAAATGGTCGAAAATAATAAGGAAATGGCAGTGAACATGGAGAACTCAAAGGAAGAGTTGAAACTGGACAACCAGAAAAACTTGGAGGAGTTGAAGGAAGAGTTGAGCAAAACTATTGAAAATAATAATGAGCGGATTAATAAGAAGATCGAGAAGGAGAAAGAAGTTAATAAGAAGTTCGAGATACACGGGAAATGGGAAGATACGAACCGTGAAATACAACAAACGAAGGAAGACTTCAGAGAACGGGTGACCAACCTGGAAGAAGACAGCCAGATCCGAATAGAGTCGATAAAAAGGGCAACCGACCAAAATATAAAACAGGTACGGACAGATTTTGGAGTGAAGTGCCGGGAGATCGACACGGCCGTAAGCGAGGTTCGTGGACAAGGCCAGCAAAACAAAAATAAAATTGAGGAAATCCAGCAACGGGAGATTGCTAAAATCAGGGAGGAGTTAGAAATAATTAATAACAGACCGCCAATAATGACGCAGTACCAACACATGGACAACCGGGAAGTGATCAACTTTAAACAATACCGGCGAAACCCAATGGAGTTTTTAGAAAGAGTAGACGAGCAGCTGGCCAAAACTCGGGAGAACAGATGGACCATTATCCGAGGCTACTTAGACGAGTATTTTCGAGATATCAACGATAATTGGTGGACGGCCACAAGACACGACCTCACGAATTATGAACAATTCAAAGATGTATTCAAAAGGAAATACTGGTCGGAGGCAACACAGAACATCGTGCGGGACAGTATATGTTTCGGCAGATACGACGCCACCAGAGGGACAACTTTTACTGCATATTTCTTCGGTAAAGTCTGCCTAGCAAGGAACCTGGAACCGAAGATCCCAGAAGAAAGTTTGGTGACGAAACTTGCTTTTCATTACGAGGAAGGTGTCTCTAGAGCGCGGCTAGATAGCCAAATCAAAACTATACAATCCATTGCAGCCCTGCTGGAAGATTACGAGAGAGAACGTTATTATCGTAGGGCCGACAGCGGGACGACAGGGGTGAAAACAAAAATTTTAACAACGGTTACCAGAATAATAACAACAATTACCGGTACAATTATAATAACCGTAACCAGGTGAATAACACACCTAATGAGCCGCAGAATAGACATAACAATAATCCGGCCAGCCAACAAAATCACAGTTATAACAATAATAATAGGCCAAACAACACAAACAATCAATACAACCGGCCAAATAATACGCATCAACCATATAGGCCAAATAACGCCAATTACAACCGGCCAAATTACAATAACAACCAGAGTGACAATAGAAATCGCAATAATAACGATCGTAACTATCGTCAAGTGCATTACGTGAGGGCCGAAAGTGACGGAAGAAATAGGTCGTACTATCAGGGACGACGAAGTGCCGACCGGAATGCATATGGACACCGGTACAGTGATCATAATTACGGACGTGACACCAGAACCAACACGGGTCGAAGTCGAAGCCAAGAAGTGTATAGGCGTGACCGGTACGAAGAGGATCACAACCAGCCTGAACCCCGGCCGTCAACGAGCGGAAGTCCGCCAACAAATCAACAAGATGATCGTAACAATCAGTCCGAGATGACGTTAAACTAGGAGCGGCAGTGAAAAAGCTACTTATACCCTCACTGAACCATTCTATTGGGTTAAATCGCAACGTTATACAAACTAACGGCGAACGCACAATTACAATAGTGCGAAATAATTATCTGAAAAATATTGTAGAGGAATTCCTCGAAGAAGGTAACAACCAATCTGATAATAAACATAACGAAATTGCTTATATTTCAACGCAAGTCAACGGAGTACCAGCACAAATTATGATAGACACTGGATCCAATATTTCGTTAATCGACAGTATCGAGCTTCAAAAAATCCAAGAAGCGAGTAAGACAATTATACTTACGCTACCCATCAGCAACATTGTCCTTGTAGGAGCGACAGGACGGCAAAATAGAACCGTCCGAAAACAAGTGCAACTCGAACTGACAAGCAACGGACAAACCGTAACAATGACGTTTTTAGTAGCCAGTGGATTGCCATTCAGGATGCTAATTGGTTGCGACATGCTGCGCCAGTACTCAGCAATAATTGACCTGAGCAAATACAAACTTATTTTGAAGAAAGGTGACATACAGTGGATAACCGAACTGACCAATAGTGATGAAATACAGCCAAATAAAACCATGTACCATATCCAAAAATACAGAAATACTGGAGAGCATATACTGAATAATGGAATTTATGACGAGACCGACAATGAAGAACTATGGCAAGAAAAAATCGAAGAAATCCGAACTTTCCAGAGAGAGAAAACGAGCGCACAATTAACAGTTCAACAAGCTGAACAACTGATAGAAGTGTATAACCGCTACAAGCACGTATTTTCAGATACACCTGGAAAGGTCAGAGATTATCAGTGCGAGATTCAATTCCGAGAGCCTGTCAACTTGATAAAAAAATCTTACCCGATCGCATTTTCATTAAAGGAGGCGGTGAGAACAGAAATCAATCGATTAATAGCAGAAGACATAATTCAACCAAGCTACTCACCCTACACCAGCCCTATCCTAGCAGTTCCAAAGAAACACGGGAAGGTGAGAATATGTCTAGACGCCCGTGAGATCAATACATACATACATACATCCTCGGCGCTACAGCCCAGTCCGGGCCCTGGCCTCCAAAAGAAATCTTCCCCACTGGTCTCTACTCCCGGCCAATGTCCACCAGTTTGCTGCACCCAGCCTCACTGCCTCCTTACCAACCTGGTCCAGCCATCTTGTACGCGGTCTTCCCTTCCTTCTCCTTCCCATCGGCAAATAATTCATCACTCTTTTTGGAATTCTATCCTCCGCCATTCTCTGCACATGACCAGCCCAACGCAATCTGTTAATTTGTATGAGTTGCACGATCGGAAGATCTTTAAACCTTTCGTACAACTCTCGATTATGCAGTCGCCTCCAAATGTTGTTTTCCCTCACAGGGCCATAGATTCTCCTCAGTACCCTCCTCTCAAAAACGGATAGTCTCTGCTCATCTAGTTTTTTTAACACCCAGCATTCCGAGCCATACATCAGGACTGGTCTAATCAAGGTCTTGTATAGGGAGGCTTTTGTATATTTAGTTATTAATTTTGATTTAAAATGTTTCACCAGTCCGTAGTAACACCTATTAGCAGATAATATTCGTTTTTCAATATCTCTAGAGGAGTCATTTCCAGAGTCCACATATGACCCGAGATATGGAAAACCCTGAACCTTTTCAAATTCATAATCGTTAATGCGCAGGGACAGGGCACGAGTGTTGGCACCTACAACCATATATTTGGTTTTGCTTTGGTTTATAACCAAGCCCATAGCCTTAGCGGACAACTCCAATTCCTGAAAGGCTTCCTTTAAGCCAGATTCAGACCTACTTATGACGTCAATGTCATCGGCATAGGCCAGAAGCTGTACCTCCTTGTGAAATATGTGTCCGCTAGTTTGAATTCCTGAATCCCTGATGACCTTTTCTAGAGCTATGTTGAACAACAGACACGCTAAGGCATCTCCTTGTTTCAACCCATTCAATGTTTTTAAGGAGTCAGATAGATTTGATTGTATTCTGATTTGGCACTTAGAATTGGACATAACTACTCCAACCATACGCACCAACTTAGATGGTATATTCAACTCCTTCATAGCTCTATATAGCATTTTCCGGTTGATTGAATCATATGCCGACTGGAAATCCACAAAGAGATGGTGAGTGGGCACTCCATATTCCAACGTTTTTTCCAGGATTTGCCTTAGTGTAAATATTTGGTCTGTTGTTGACCTATTCCTAGTGAATCCACACTGATATTCTTTTATGTTTTCCTCAGCGTAGGGAAGCAGACTAGAAAATATGATGTTGGACAATACCTTATATGCTGTATTAAGTAGAGAGATGCCCCTATAATTTTTACATATGAGCGGATCACCCTTTTTATGTATTAAACACACCACCCCATTGTTCCACTCATCAGGCATTACCTCCTCCAGCCATATTCGCTCTATAAGATGGGCAAATTCCTTTATGAAATCTCCTCCTGCGCTCTTTAATAGTTCCCCTGGTAAACCATCGGAACTTGCTGCCTTGTTATTTTTAAGCTTTTCTAGAGCTTCATACACCTCGTCATAGGATGGCACCAACTCCTCTCTATCATCCTCGAATTCACCTACTTCCTCTTCATTCTCAGATGCCTCCATCGAAGCCTCCCCAACTGAGTCTAGCAACTCTTCGAAGTGTTCTGTCCATCTCCTGATTACGCCAGCATTATCACTCACAAGGCCACCATTATTATCCCTACAAGCATTTGTTCTAGGCTGAAATTCCTGTCTCATATCATTCACCTTCCTGTACATATCTCGGCTCAGCCTTTTACTCTTATATTCCTCTATCTTTTTCATCTGTCTCATCATATACTCCCTCTATTTCCTCTATGAATCTTCTTTTCCCTCCGCCTGGCCTTCCTGTATTCCTCTTGAACAGCCCTAGTGCATTTCCTTTGGATCATAAATTTGTATGTCTTGTTTTTGAAGTCAGTTGCCTCTTCACACTCCTTATCAAACCACTCATCTCGCCCATGTCTCTTCTTCAAACCAACGATTTCTTCTCCCGTGGTCACTAACATGTTTTTTAGATTAAGCCAGTGGTTTTCTATATCTTGTTCCTCACGGCATTCAAGTCTCCACTGTCTAATTTTCTCATTAGTAACTTCCTCGAACCTCCGTTTTATTTCTTCTTCCTTTAGTATTTCTGTATTGTATCTAACAGTCTTTATTCCTTTTTCATTTCTATTATTGGAGATTCTAGCTCTCAGTTTTGCAACTACGAGATAGTGATCGCTATCCATGTTGGCACTTCTATAAACTCTAACGTCTTGTAAGTCCGACTTATGGCGGCCATCCAATAGGACATGATCTATTTGATTGACCGTTCTCCCGTCTGGAGAGATCCATGTGCCCTTATGTATGTCTTTGTGGACGAAGAAAGTTCCTCCTATTGTGACGATTTAAATTTGTAACAATAATCAAAAATAAAAAATTTTAAAAAATTAAGGTTGCGAGCCATTAATCCATTTAAATCTCACTATAATAACATAAAAACCTGTATGTACTCAGTATGAGAGGAAGAAGTAATTAATAAGCCCAAAGAAACTTTAATAAAAAGACAAATTGTAAATAGTTATTATTGTCGTATTTAACCCTTTGCTTGTTGTCAGGCGCTGACCTGTTAATTCCGGACTCGACATGTTTTCCGAGTCTTCGTAATTTAGAATAAGATAAAAAACCTAATGTTAATAATTAAAAATCTGAAGACACAGATAGTCGCTAAAACAACTTATTTAAATTATGTATATTTATTTAGGGATAGTTTGTATAAATAAAAATGTTTACTTAAAGAGAGACAGGGACTATATTCTCGCGCAGTAATTGCCCCTCTACCATTTGTTAGGTACCAGTCGAAGGGAGCAGAAATTCGCTCTCTCGCTATGTTGACTTCATGCAGTACAGACGTACGAGCAAAAGCTCTTACACTATGTTGCCGATACTTTTGTTTTACTTTAATGTTGTATACAAGAAATTGCTGCTGGAAGCATATGTTATGTATTAATCAGTATAGTTATGTAAAAAACAAGAGACTTAAAGTGTAACACGAAATATAAAAATTGTGTAAAACAAGATGACTGCTAACTTCAAGAACTAACAACACTTCCAACATCATACCTGGAGATGTGAACTACCAGAACTTACAAACTCTAGTAGACCCGACAGAATATGCAGGTCAGGACATCCGAGAATCTACAAGTACCATCGTAGAAGGTTCAATCTACCCTGCGGACTTTTGAGCCCTTTAATGACGAAGACCAGACCGAGATGATGACGGCGCTATTAAGGATTCCCAAGACGGACACCCCAGGACGAGGTTTCTGCATACCAATTTAAAGGTGACTCGATAGCCTGTCTATCGAGGGTTACTAATATTTGTTACACAACACACCTTAAAAGAGACTTTTCAGAGACTATTAACTTTGTAAAGATTAAAAGATTAAATCTAAGAATTTTAATTTAACTATTCAAACATCATACGTTGTAACAGTTTATATGTCAATGTATCGTAGTATAATTCAAGTAATAATACCATTCTTCAAATGGTTAAATTAAAGAAAGTATTACAAGCTAATATCATGAATTGAGTATAACTAAAAGTCTTAACTGCTAAATACCGAAGGTTATCCGGATCCGAGGTATAGCTAAATAAAATCAATTTTGATCCCAAAGATTAAAGAAAGCATTCAAATAACTTTAATAATTTAATTAGTAATGTCATGGGATCTGTCAGTAAATGTTTTTAAATGTTCAATAAAGAGAAGTCGTCTTGTCACACACATATAATGAGTGCGTAAATCAATAGTATACCTTCCCTTGTTTCCTTACACAGTTAGTAAGTAATTTGTTAAGTTAATTATTTGTGGATACATTTTGTTACAACGTAGGCAGCCCATCTAATTGACGGAGCTTAGTTAAGATGGGTTCCCTGGATTTGTAACGCGGCGATACGTTACAAAATTGCGCCACTCTGCTTATTTTTATAAAAGGTTGTGTAAGCATCGTGACGCACAAACAAAAATGAGGCACTTTGCTTGGATAATTTGTATACCCAGTTATTGATCTATGCACTCAGAAAGTTACCTTAATAACTTTAATTTTCAAAACATATTTAATATTTTACTAAGTTACGTAAATGATAGTATGTATAAGTTGAAATATCATTAGCGTCATACAATGCAAAATGCTATATGCAGGTACCTACTTGCATACATGAATTGTGACCAAACATTACAATTTTGGTCAACTGGACAATCTGAAACAGGTTTGTTTACGACAATCCGTGACCTGTTGTTTCCTGAATCATTCTGCACAGTATATGTTGGACATATACCAGTATGTGTCAAAAAAAAAAATTAATTAAAAATAACTTTGTTAATAATTATGCACGTAATGTAGACCCAGGTAATTAAGTAGAAGTTCGTAATTTGAAATTGTGAACAAAATAATTAATTTATTTAATTGGGAAAAGTATATGAATGAATGGAGTCAGAGTGTTACCAAGCGTAATAATAATAGACTTGTTGAATAAGATTCACCCTAGCGTCTGCACTCCCCTTCTCCTGTTTATACCGGTCGTTGGTGTTATTCACTCGCATTGTGTAGACAATAATATGTAAAAGCAAACCCCCACTCTCACACACGCTCAACCTTCCTTTGTTAACTAAATATAGAGGGTGACCTACATTCCAGAAAACAGCTGATCGGCTATTTAACTTGATAAATATGTGTGTGGAATTTCTGTCTCTCCCTTAGAAGAGAAATTGTTCTTTTCTGATTTATGTAAATTGATTACTTAAGATTTTATTATATATATGTGTAGTGTACTAGTATTAATTTTAAGTACGTGCTAATGTGTTAGAACAAAAATGGCCCAATTCAACCCGGATTTGTTATTAAAAGACGAGCTGTCTTACGAAGCTCTTTTGCGTGGACTACCCCATGCTAATGTAACAGTCGCGGAATTACGAAGGTCAATTCGCGAATGTGGATTTGATGCCCCCGTGCAATTAAACTATCTAAGCGAACTCGATTATGAAAGCGAGAAAGAAATTTGTAATGCCAAGTATAGTGAACTATACTTATTGTCGCAAACCCTCCAAGACGAGAAATCTCCGGCAACAATTTTGCGGACTACCCAGAGAATAGAGCATTTAACCAGGCGAATAAAAATTTTGTCGATCTGGCCGAATCTCACAGAAATACCTGTTGACGTACAAAACCTAGCAGACGAAGCTCTACGCCGCTTACCTTCAATTATTAACGATTTAAGACGAAAATCCGACTCATTCAGGATGGACGAAATAGAGAAGTCATTAATGAAATTACACATCTCTCCAGTACAATCCCCCACCACTGGTTTACCTCCGCCTAACACGGATCGGAACTCACCCATCGTATCGCAAGTGCAAGTGAACCAAGAACAAAATACTGATAAAGATATAAATGCCCCTCCTCCCGAGCATTTTCAGTTTCGTCCCGGAAATCATGAATTGACCACCACCTCCAATGAATCCAATCGCCCTCATCGAGGAATTACACCTATGAACTATAACGCGGACCTATACGGTAAAATGACTCATCCTGTGGAGAAAATCTTAACCGAAACCCCTTATACAGATGGCTTAAATGTTTCCAAATTACTAACATTCATTAGTTATCTTCTTCAGATAAAAGATCTACAGCAGCTGAATGACTGGCAAATTTTGCAGGTTCTGTTACCAAAGTGTAAACCCACGTTAAAAAATCGTGTCCTAGAAGCCCTAACCTCTACATTCCCAGTAGAAGAGCTACATAGCTCTATAATAAAATACTTTATTCCCACCGGCATCTATGAGGAAATAAAAAGAAAGACAGTACTCCGAGTACAAGGACATCAGGAGAGATTAGCTCACTACATCTCCGACATTAGGGAGTCATCTCGACTACTACGTGTAGACTGGAATGAAACACAACTGGTGGACACCATTTTAATAGGAGTGTCACCTGAAGAAAGATCTCGACTATCATTGATGAATAGACCCAATACAATTGCTGATCTAGAACAGTGCAGTATCCACTCTTCAAATGTATGGTACTCCGATCAAAATAGAGAAGCAATGAAAACCGCTGGAACTAATAGACATCAATTGCGAGCACTACTGCCTGATGTAACAACCTCTCATGAAAGACAAGTTCTTAGTAGACCTCACCATGTGCGCAAAGCTGGTAAGTTAAGTGTAAACCCATATAAAGCGGAAACCAAGTACCCACCTCGCAAAAAACCCACCTGTTATAATTGTGGAAAATATGGGCACATAAGAAAAGAATGCAAAAGTAAGCCAATGGAAAGGAATAACCCCAATTCAAAAAACATGTAAGGCAGGGAGACCCGAAATCCCGTGTCTTCCGCAGCTACTCGAAATTGGGTGAACTAAAAGAAATCAATAATAATAATAATGAAATATTTTGTAACCAAGTAAAAAAAAAGGGTTCGAAAGAAATCGATCCCTATGTGAGAGAATTTCGTGAAAAATGTAACACGATTAATAAATGTAAATGGAGTAAAAATCTATTACCATTAATACGAGTTGACTTAGGCGTTACATCCCCCATCGCCTTAATTGATTTGGGATCTAGTAGAACTTTAATCAGCCAGGAATTAGCGGACATGTTAGCTAAACACCATCTAGTAAAACGGAACCAACCAGTGGATATAAAGTGTGCTACCGCTGATAAACGTAAAATAAACATAAACCTGAGTATTACCGTTAAGGTTAAAATAAAAAACCTAACTTGGATGTTTACAATGTTAGTATGTAAAGAATTAGGACCTGATTTAATATTAGGTGCAGACTTCATCAGTAAGACAGGAATGATTCTTGACATCTATGAGCAAGTATATTATTTCAGATTTGACCGTACACGGAAACATAAATTTGATAGTAATGAAGATAAACATTGTTCATCTACTGCACATGTAATACACCAAGACTCAGATTTATCTCACCTAGAAAGAAGAGATAGAGTGAGAATGCTAAAACTAATAAAACAATTTTCCTCGGTTCTTACACCTAAACTAGGACTTACGAACCTAATAGAGTATAAAATTAATCTGAGCGATCAGAAAGTAATACGACTACCTCCGTACAAGTTGTCGCCTCCCAAGATGGAAGTAATGCGAAACCATATCAACAAGCTATTGGACCAAGGAGTTATAGAACCCTCTACGTCCCCATATTCTTCACCATCCTTTTTAGTACCAAAAGGACAAGATAAACACAGACTAGTTGTAGACTATAGGCAATTAAATAAAAGAATAGAATTTGAATCAATCCCTCTTCCAGACATCCATAGTGCATTTCATTATTTCACTAAAGCTATGGTCTTTACGGTAATGGATCTGAATCAAGCTTTTCACCAAATACCTCTTTCAGAAGAATCAAAACGTCTAACCGCGTTTGCAGTTCCTTTTAACTTGTACCAATTTACTAGGGTACCCTTTGGAATATCTCAAGGAAGTTCCGTATGTAGTAGACTATTAGAAAAGATATTTCACGACGTTAAATTTAAATATGTGTATCACTATTTGGACGACATCGTTATATACAGCGAATCAATGGAACAACATCTCAAACATTTGCGTGAAGTGTTATCTCGCTTACTAAGAGCAGGATTAACGGTGAACCCAAATAAGGTAAGTTTTGCCGTCCCTCAGTTTTCTTTCGTAGGCCACATCGTGAAAGCGAATGGAAAGGTAAGCATTGACCCCGAACGAAACCGCGCTATTAGAGAATTTGCACCCCCACGAGATGCAAAAGGTATAGCCCGATTTTTGGGTATGGTGAATTATTTCCACAAATATATCCCCCATCTTGCCGAAATAGCAGCACCCCTAAACTCCTTACGAAAGAAGGGAACGAAGTTCGAATGGAGCTCACTACATCAAAACGCGTTTGAGCAACTTAAAGAAAGTATTATATCTCCCCCAGTTTTGCAACTAGCGGATTTCACAAAACCATTCGTTGTGCAAACCGACAGTTCCAGTGTAGCGTTAGGTGCAGTGATATACCAAGAGATAGATAACTGTAGACTACCAATTAGTTATGCATCACGAACACTGAGCGATCAAGAAAGAAAGTATTCCGCATATGAATTGGAATGTTTAGCAATTGTTTTTGCATTCGAAAAGTTTAAACCCTTCCTGGAACATAAAGAATTCCTTTTGGAAACCGACAATCAGGCGTTATCGTGGTTATTGAATCACCCTAAACAGTTAGGACGTATTGGACGATGGATATTGAAATTAAACTGCTACAAATTCAGAGTGCAGCATATAAAAGGTACTCAAAATGTGGTCGCTGATACCCTGTCCCGTATGTTCCAGTCACCCACTAAAACTTCCGAAAAATAGTGAAACCTGAAATAGCACGTGCTAACGCCGTAATTACTGAATTCCCCCTTGCCTTTACAAACATTGCCCTGTATCAACAACAAGACCCCTTACTGAAGCCTATTATAGAACAACTTACCCAAAGTATTAAATCCGAGAAGTACGTATTGAGTAAAAATGTACTGTGTCTCAAGATAAGAGACGGAAAGGAATTAAGAATAATAGCCCCGGATGTAATTAAGCCCATGCTGATGGAATACTTCCATTCATCTACCATAGGAGCCCATATGGGAATCAATAAGACGATACATCGTATTCGAAAGGAATATCATTGGAACAATATGAACTGCGAAATAGCCAACTTCGTAAAGAAATGTTCATTATGCGCCCTCAGTAAACCCGCCAGAAATACTCAAGTAAGCCAACTGATTTCAGAAATCCCA
The DNA here is from genome assembly GCA_034769895.1 of Magicicada septendecula. Lineage (NCBI taxonomy): Eukaryota > Metazoa > Arthropoda > Insecta > Hemiptera > Cicadidae > Magicicada > Magicicada septendecula. The sequence continues at coordinate 438,382,675 of CM068369.1, read as the reverse complement.
AAGACTCCTTTTTCGAAACTTTATCTAGATTTCTCAGGTCCGTATCCACGATCCAAATCAGGAAATACCATGTTACTGATCTGTGTAGATTCGTTCACCAAATTTTTGTGGATGTATCCCATGCGACGAGCATTAGCGTCGACAAATGTTAAAATACTACAGGAAAGACTATTTAAAGACTACGGTACTCCAGTACGTATAGTATCTGATAATGGTCCACAGTTTAAAGCAAAAGAATTTAAGAATATGTGTTTCAAGTTAGGGATAGACCATATAACCACTACAGAGTATCGACCGCAAGGCAATATTGTTGAAAGGTATCTACGAAACCTCAAATCTGCGCTAATCGCCTATCATGCGAACGATCACACGTCGTGGGACCAAAATCTATCCTGGATTCAATACGCTTTTAATTCAGCTTACCACGAAGGTCACAAGTCGACCCCGTTCGAGTTACTATACAAGTACCGACCAAACCACCCTTTGTCCACAAGATGGAATATACACGATCTGCTGCCTCCGCAAATAACGGATAAGCAGATAAAGCGAATATGGAACAAAGCCCGCTCTAACTTAAGAGCAAGCTTAGAAAAATCCAGAAGATACCACGAGAAAGGTAATCATAGCAATTCAGTCAGGTACCAAGTAGGTGACTTAGTAATGTACAAGACTCACCCCACTAGTAGTGCGTTTGATAAGACCACCTCTAAACTATCATTCAGATGGTGTGGCCCTTACCAAATCCAGAAGTACCTAACTCCCGTTACAGTAGCCCTGTGCGAACCTGCGACTCAGAAATATGTGCGGAGAACGCATATTTCACAACTAAAGTTGTATAAGAAGAAGAGACGGAATAGTATAACCCGAAATAGAAAAGGGAATACTAGGCAGTAAAGAAAATTATATTTCTGAAACCCACGTGGAAAAATGTAAAACGTAGAGTTTGGAAACGAGGCCTGATCAACCTGAGTTCCAGTTCTGCAAAGCATACATTAATGAATACGCATTAACTAAATGGGAACTAACACTCATTAACTACATGAGTTATCTAGGACACACAGAAGACTAGATAGAATTCTAAATAGTAAACATTTAGAAAGTTACTCTACAGAGAGAGAGAGAGTAAGACAAAAAAAAAAAAAAAAAAAAAAAAAGGTAGTAGATTTAAGTGACAGAGATAAGAAAGAGTTTTGTGTTTTAATTGTGTAAATATTAAGTGTAAATAGTATGTAAAAAAAAAAGGTAGTTAATAAGAATATACAAAGTATACTGTATTGTAACTATATGAAATAACTATGTGGACAACGTTGTAAAGTGTCCAACAACTATGTGAAAGAAATTACACACACTGACCCCATTCATACTCCAAGTTCCCAGTAAAAAAAAAAAAATATATAAAAAAAAACTCAACCGTAACGTGCAAATTAAGCGGTGGAGTATGTGACGATTTAAATTTGTAACAATAATCAAAAATAAAAAATTTAAAAAATCAAGGTTGCGAGCCATTAATCCATTTAAATCTCACTATAATAACATAAAAACCTGTATGTACTCAGTATGAGAGGAAGAAGTAATTAATAAGCCCAAAGAAACTTTAATAAAAAGACAAATTGTAAATAGTTATTATTGTCGTATTTAACCCTTTGCTTGTTGTCAGGCGCTGACCTGTTAATTCCGGACTCGACATGTTTTCCGAGTCTTCTGTAATTTAGAATAAGATAAAAAACCTAATGTTAATAATTAAAAATCTGAAGACACAGATAGTCGCTAAAACAACTTATTTAAATTATGTATATTTATTTAGGGATAGTTTGTATAAATAAAAATGTTTACTTAAAGAGAGACAGGGACTATATTCTCGCGCAGTAATTGCCCCTCTACCATTTGTTAGGTACCAGTCGAAGGGAGCAGAAATTCGCTCTCTCGCTATGTTGACTTCATGCAGTACAGACGTACGAGCAAAAGCTCTTACACTATGTTGCCGATACTTTTGTTTTACTTTAATGTTGTATACAAGAAATTGCTGCTGGAAGCATATGTTACGTATTAATCAGTATAGTTATGTAAAAAACAAGAGACTTAAAGTGTAACACGAAATATAAAAATGGTGTAAAACAAGATGACTGCTAACTTCAAGAACTAACAACACTTCCAACATCATACCTGGAGATGTGAACTACCAGAACTTACAAACTCTAGTAGACCCGACAGAATATGCAGGTCAGGACATCCGAGAATCTACAAGTACCATCGTAGAAGGTTCAATCTACCCTGCGGACTTTTGAGCCCTTTAATGACGAAGACCAGACCGAGATGATGACGGCGCTATTAAGGATTCCCAAGACGGACACCCCAGGACGAGGTTTCTGCATACCAATTTAAAGGTGACTCGATAGCCTGTCTATCGAGGGTTACTAATATTTGTTACACAACACACCTTAAAAGAGACTTTTCAGAGACTATTAACTTTGTAAAGATTAAAAGATTAAATCTAAGAATTTTAATTTAACTATTCAAACATCATACGTTGTAACAGTTTATATGTCAATGTATCGTAGTATAATTCAAGTAATAATACCATTCTTCAAATGGTTAAATTAAAGAAAGTCTTGCAAGCTAATATCATGAATTGAGTATAACTAAAAGTCTTAACTGCTAAATACCGAAGGTTACCCGGATCCGAGGTATAGCTAAATAAAATCAATTTTGATCCCAAAGATTAAAGAAAGCATTCAAATAACTTTAATAATTTAATTAGTAATGTCATGGGATCTGTCAGTAAATGTTTTTAAATGTTCAATAAAGAGAAGTCGTCTTGTCACACACGTATAATGAGTACGTAAATCAATAGTATACCTTCCCTTGTTTCCTTACACAGTTAGTAAGTAATTTGTTAAGTTAATTATTTGTGGATACATTTTGTTACTACGTAGGCAGCCCATCTAATTGACGGAGCTTAGTTAAGATGGGTTCCCTGGATTTGTAACGCGGCGATACGTTACACTATGATCATATTTTGACCAACTGCGAAGTTCAATTGTCGGAAACCATTGTCTGAGTGTTCAGAGTGTAAACTATACTTTCCTATATTACTACAGGCATGGCTGCTTCCCACTTTGGCATTTAAGTCACCTATGATTATTTTTATGTCATGTCTAGGGCTGCTAGCATACGCATTCTCCAGCAAGTCATAAAAATCATCTTTCTCCTCCTCAGAAAGATGCTTCATACACCTCGTCATAGGATGGCACCAACTCCTCTCTATCATCCTCGAATTCACCTACTTCCTCTTCATTCTCAGATACCTCCATCGAAGCCTCCCCAACTGAGCCTAGCAACTCTTCGAAGTGTTCTGTCCATCTCCTGATTACGCCAGCATTATCACTCACAAGGCCACCATTATTATCCCTACAAGCATTTGTTCTAGGCTGAAATTCCTGTCTCATATCATTCACCTTCCTGTACATATCTCGGCTCAGCCTTTTACTCTTATATTCCTCTATCTTTTTCATCTGTCTCATCATATACTCCCTCTTTTTTCCTCTATGAATCTTCTTTTCCCTCCGCCTGGCCTTCCTGTATTCCTCTTGAACAGCCCTAGTGCATTTCCTTTGGATCATAAATTTGTATGTCTTGTTTTTGAAGTCAGTTGCTTCTTTACACTCCTTATCAAACCACTCATCTCGCCCATGTCTCTTCTTCAAACCAATGATTTCTTCTCCCGTGGTCACTAACATGTTTTTTAGATTAAGCCAGTGGTTTTCTATATCTTGTTCCTCACGGCATTCAAGTCTCCACTGTCTAATTTTCTCATTAGTAACTTCCTCGAACCTCCGTTTTATTTCTTCTTCCTTTAGTATTTCTGTATTGTATCTAACAGTCTTTATTCCTTTTTCATTTCTATTATTGGAGATTCTAGCTCTCAGTTTTGCAACTACGAGATAGTGATCGCTATCCATGTTGGCACTTCTATAAACTCTAACGTCTTGTAAGTCCGACTTATGGCGGCCATCCAATAGGACATGATCTATTTGATTGACCGTTCTCCCGTCTGAAGAGATCCATGTGCCCTTATGTATGTCTTTGTGGTCGAAGAAAGTCCCTCCTATGATCATATTTTGACCAACTGCGAAGTTCAATAGTCGGAAACCATTGTCTGAGTGTTCAGAGTGTAAACTATACTTTCCTATGTTACTACAGGCATGGCTGATTCCCACTTTGGCATTTAAGTCACCTATCATTATTTTTGTGTCATGTCTAGGGCTACTAGCATACGCATTCTCCAGCAAGTCATAAAAATCATCTTTCTCCTCCTCAGGCTTATCATCAGTTGGGGCATGCACGTTTATTATAGTATAATTAATGAAGATTCCCCTAAGTCTTATTTTACACATTCTAGGTGTAAGGGGTTTAAAATCAATGACATTTGCTTTCATTCTACGGCTTACCAAGAAGCCAGTTCCAAGCACATGGTCCCGGTTCTGACAGCTGTAATACACCGAGTAGTCCCTTCGATCCATGATTCACCTTCGATACACCAGTCCACCTCATCTCCTGCATAGCCAAAACATCTATCTTATATTTGAGAACCTCTCCTATTAATATCTTCAAGGCTCCAGGTCTGTATAAGGAACGCAAATTCCATGTCGCAAGTTTAAAATCTTTGTCCTTTTTACACGATCCCGTCCCAATTCCATTAATCCGTCCGGCTTTTCCTTTTTCTCTTGGTTTCATAACAATCTTATTTTATGGGGTGGGTTGTTAACCCTACGCCTAACCCCCAACCTGGAGGACCAGGGGTTTTATGTTTAGAGTTCCCGTCTCTTAGATGAGTTGCCTTCACTGAGCTAACGAGTCTCATCCACCCGTCCGCAGTAGACCACACTCACTAGATCTATGGGCGCCGTCGTTGACATTTTTATGTTCTTCCGCCGCCAACCCTGCCATGCATCCTGCTGCCGACACACTACATCTTGGTAAGCCGGGTCCCTGAGGGAGGGATTACCTCAGGGCCACCTCGCCCAGACCCCCATCTCTCGTTGGCTCGCCGACCCAAGCTGCCGAAGGGATTGGTTACCACAACCTTAGCATGGGTTGCTCGACTTAACAGGGCCCACCGCTTGTAGGTGAGAGTTGGAGTTGGAGAGGAAAGGCTAGTGACCAGCTCTTGTATGCAGGCCATATATCACGCATCACTCCCCCATTTGGGCCCCCGTGAGATCAATAAACACATAATAAATGATCGTACATCCCCAGGAGAAATACAAGAGATCCTGAAAAAATTCTATGGAACCAAATTCATCAGTATATGGGACACTGTCTGCGGCTATTGGCAGGTTGAATTACACCCATCCAGTAGAAAGTACATGGCGTTTATATTTGAAGGACGGAACTTCCAATTCAAAAGGTTACCCTTCGGATTGGCGAATTCGGTAGCAGTATTTGTAAAAATTATGGACCAGATACTTGGACCAGATGCATTACAGTTTACAACAGTCTATGTAGACGACTTATTAATAACTTCAGATGTGTGGGACGAACATTGTCACACAGTAGAATATGTGCTGAAAAAACTATCAAATAACCATATAACCCTCAAAACTGGAAAAATCCAAATTTTTATCTGATGAAGTGCAATTTTTAGGATTCAACTTGTCTGGAAATGGGATAACACCATCACAAGAAAAGGTGGAGTGCATACAGAAGTTTCCAACACCAAAAAATAAGAAACAACTCCAATCATTTCTCAGTCTATGCAATTATTACCAAAAGTTCCAAAAGAATTATTCTGAAATGACAGCCAAATTTTCACACCAACTGTCATCTAAGAACAAATGGACGTGGGGAGTCGAACAAGACACAACACTCCAACTGATTAAAATCAAATTCATTGAGTCAGTAATGTTACGTCATCCTAATTTTACTAAACCATTTTATTTAAATTGCGACGCCAGTGACGTTAGCCTTGGATCCGTTTTGTACCAGGAGGATGAAGAGGGAAATCATTGTGTGATCAGTTTCGCAAGTAGAGTGCTAAACAGCAGTGAAAGAAATTATAACGTTACTGAGAAGGAATTGTTGAGCGTTGTATTCTCATGTAGAAAATTTAGAACCTACATATTGGGGTACCCGATTACAGTGAGGACTGACCACAAGTCCATATCATTCCTTAGAAATTGTAAGTTAAGTCATGGAAGATGACTAGATGGAGTTGGATATTGCAGGAGTATGATCTAAATTGAGAATACATCCCAGGCAAGAAAAATGTAGTAGCAGATACACTGTCCAGAGTGAACATTAAAGATCAGACGTATGAAGGAGAAAAGGAAACTATTATCAAAATATACCATATAATTAAAAGCATGACTGACTTGGCCAACATTATGAAAGAGATGGAACGACAACAAGCACAAGATCCCAAACTAAGCAAAATTCTATCACGCTTAACAGACAAAGATGGCCACATATCCCAATATTATTGCAAACACCAAGGGATACTTTTCATAAAACCACAAGATAAATTCGTAACATGGAAAATAGCAATACCTCAAGCCACAGAGAAGGACTTAATTCTCGATTACCATGAGATATATGGGCACATGGGCGCATCAAAAGTGGTAAAAGCCTTACAAGAGCATGTATACATGAAGGATGCTAACAGAAAGGTAAGGAAATATATAAAGCAATGTCACATATGCCAACTAGTGAAGGTCAACAATAACAGAAAGGAGGGCACCATGATACCTACAACCACATCTTGTAAATTGGAGAAACTCTTCGTTGACATATGCGGACCATTTCCGCGGAGTGGAGGAAAACACCAATACAAATACCTCATTATTGTATTTGACCACTACACAAGGTTCACAAAGCTTTTCCCCATCAATCGTGCCACAACCCAGAAAATTTTAAAATTAATACTAGAACCATACATTAGTGAAGTGGGAATACCCAAATGCATCATTACTGCTCATGGAACGCAATTCAAGGAACGAAGATGGAAGAACACTTTACTAACTCATGGAATAAAAACATACAAGACATCAGTGTACCATCCCAGCAGCAACCCTGCAGAGCGAGTCTTGAGAGAAATGGGGAGAATTCTCCGTACATATTGTTACGAGCAACACAATGAATGGTCTACATACATACCAGCAGCCGAAAACTTTATAAATTTATCGCACCACCAGTTTATTGAAACAACACCGTATGCTGCAATGTTCCAAGAACCACCACCTAGAGAGATTACTTCTCTAATTCAATTTCCAAATGGCGAAGAATATCAATTCAATGACATGCAATTTCATAATAAAATACTAGAAAAGACTGACAAAATCAGAGAAAAATATAAGCAAATGCAACCGAAACCCATACAATATCAGATTGGAGAGCAAATATTACTTAAAAACAGAGGATTACCAAGCACCATGGAAGGGATAGCCAAGAAGCTATTGTTACTGTACACAGGACCCTACATAGTAAGCAAAGACAATCAAAATAATACATATGAGATCGTAGACCCAAAGACACAAAGAATAAAGGGGACACTTAACCAAACCTCTATGAAAAAATATTATTAAAAACAAGAAAAAAACATCCCGAAACCAATTAATAAATAACTAGTGTTAAACAGTAAGAAAAATAAACAAAACAAATAATAAAAAGATCATGTATACCATACCCACTAATAATATCGAATCACTAAGAGCTAGAGAATGTGAATAAAAGAAAAAGATTATAATTTGAAAAATGTATTGTATAAACTAAATGATAATAATGTGGAGAATCCTACAAATGATATTTATTTTATAGTCGCACTAAGACTACTTGTATAATTTTATAATGATTGACTGTAGATAAGTCCAGCAATCAAATGTGTATTTTACGGCGGAGCAATGGAGTCAAAAGTACCCCTCCGATCCAATTCAATATAATGATAGGGAAAAAATGTTAGGGAATTAGATATCAAAGGGATAAGAACATTACACTAAAATATGATACAAAGGTGAAGAAGAATACTGACACTCAAAAATAATAAGAGTCTATTGCTCAAAAATAAAACCAGTGATTAAGAAAATAAAATTGAAATAATGATTGATAATTCCAATCAAAAAACTGAATGATATTTGTTGAAATAATCAATTTTAGTGGCAGGGCAATATGTAATGGTACATACCTTCACCTAACAAAAATGAAGAAAACATGACAAGATAAATTATTTAATCATTAACACTAGAATAAAAAGGGATGAATCAGAGATTAAAGGAATGGGTAACTCAAAATAATAACACGATCAGACATATCCAGGTAGTCAGAACAGTAACCTCTAATAATAAAGAAGTAACAAACAAACAAACCAAATGTTAAATACAGTAATACATGGCAATTTAACCTGAGTAGCCCAATAGATGGTAAGTGAGAGAGTAGAACCAGCCCCATAAACCAAGAATAATATAAATAATGACAGCTGTAAGTGAACTAGAACTAGCCACCACACTACCACAAGAGTGTAGTAATAATAAGAATAATAATGAACAAAGAATTAGCATGGAAGTGTGAAAGTATAATCAGCCACAACACCAAGGAAGTGACATGTAAATGATGGCAAAATAAAGTGAGCCAGAAAGAATACAAAACTAATGTTAAACCAATGAAAAAGACTAACTAATGAAAATTGTATATGATAATAATAAATGTAAAGACAGACAAGTTAAAAATATTCATTGTTAGGGACTTGAGATATAGAAGGGTACACTAACCCAAACAAATAGAGTAAACTAGGACAAATCACATTAGCACGACACAAACATATCATGTATAGTCAAACCACACAGAGTGAGAGATTATAAATTGTAAGGAGGATGAACATTTTAAAATAAATGTAAGAAAGAGAGTTTTGAATAAGCAATACACTAATCTTTACCCACCAGTAACCCTAAAACAAGATTGAGTGCAAAGTGTTAGTGTTAATACCCCGAAGTGAGAATAAACCCCATTAAAAAGTGACAAACACGGATAAAACCGTAATCAAAGTTTATAAGTGCATAAACTAGGTTATAAGTTATAAATGAGTGAGATCTGTTAATGGTCAAACGCAGGAAGGACTGTGATAGTTGAGAGGCCAATGTGAGTGGACACCCAAAATGTAACTAAATAAACTAATAGTGTTAAAATTAAGTTAGCTTTAGTGATAACTGATTATCATGGTTTTAAATGTGTGTCAGTTAATGTAACAAGTGACTATTAAGATTATTAGGAAAGTAAGAAAGATAGACTATCAGTGTGTCAATTCACCATATAGAAAATGTCAGTAATATTAAGGGATAAAAACAATGAATAATCATGATAAGAGTTAATAAGACATAGTGAAATGGTATTAGGTACCATTAGTTAATAAAATAGTGTCAATAAGCTTAATAATAAGGATTTTCTATAATAATCAAAATAATTAATTAAGGTTTATATGTTTGTTTTCTTTTAATGATACTATAAAATAATTATTACCCACTGAAGAGTATGAGTGGATAATAAAAGGTAAATAATTATGTTTTAATGAGTAAGATTTATGTTTCAAGAGAATTATGTTTTGATGAATAAAAATTATATCTATGGGAATTGTTAAAACCATAAGATGCTATGTTATATGATGCAATAAACAAGAAACAAAATAAATACAGTCAGATACAACGACACTAAAAGGCAGTTATGACAGTATACAAATTAACATATGAAACCAATAAAATCACACACAATTACTAGAACAGACATAAACATTGAGCAAATAAACAGAATCATGTATTAAAACAATCAGGACCCATACAAGGGGAGAATAAAATGTAATCTCAGTAATTATAGAAAAAATAGTCAATTGCTATCTAAGCCTAGGCAGATTACCAACAGTCAAACTACAAAAGACTTCAAATTTTAGAATTAAACACTGACATTAGTAAGACTAAGCCACATAAACTATGAAATACAATTAGACTATCATGTTAAGGCAGGAATATTATGATAATAATGTAAATTAAGAAAACAGTATAATTAAATAAAATCCACAAAACTGTCAAAATGTTGATACCTAAGTAAATACTGTAGTATTGGATGTCAAATTAATCCTTGAGCCAAAATACGAACAGTGGTAATAATATTTACTACTAAAAAGGGAGTACTGAAGATTAATTACATTTAGAAGATCTGTGACCATTTTAAATAAAAATTCAAATATCTTAACAATGATCTCAAGCCAATTTCAGCCAATCAAAAATTGTGAGTTACCATGACAACAACCGTGTATTGACTAATTTTCAGTTAGGAACAATAATAACTGTAGTGACGCTAAACTGGAGAGAAGCCACGCCGTGAAGGGCACAAATTTTTAACTCTAAAACAGTATAAGTGCCCATAAGTCGATGAAAAAGGACCAGAATAACTGACGAGAGGACATTCCAACCAAACTATACCAAGGACCAGCGCGGAATTAATCTAGATGACCAAAAAATATATGGAATCCGACCAGAAGAAGACGCCAACCATTCCCGAAGCCCAAGACTGAAGAAGGAAGAACCGACATCAACCCATTACACCACTTGGACGACTGACAATACATCTTTTATCTACTAACGTTGAGTATTGCTGAATTTATTGATTTATAAAAAAGACAAATTCTCTTTCACAAAATTATAACTAAATGATAAAACTCTCACTATCACTGAAGGTATTTTCAAGGATTGATAAAATAAAAAAGTAACTTTGTAAACACTGAACGACCAAATGATAACCTATGTATACACCAACGACACTGTCACAATTCAACACCACAATATTTAATTTATAGTAAACCTTGTTTAATTTTAATGATCACGTACTTTAAATGATATGTTCTAATTTTGTTATCTTGTTATATAAACCTCTGTTTCGTACTTAAAAGAACCCTATAGGCAGATTTATTTTGTAAAATAATAACCACACTGTCTTGCAGCTAATATAAACATTGTACTGCCAACCCAGCGATCCGCTGATTGAGCGAATATTGCCGAGGCTAAAATCATTGTATAAATTATTAATTTTATGAAGCGTTAACAAAAAATAACCAGTCAAAAGCCTAATAAAAGAGTGTGTACCGATAACAACTGTCCATTATTTACTTGTAAAGAATATTATGCATGTTTTGTTTACTAGCAGTGGGTCAACATAACCAACGTTATCTCAAGTTGGCAACACGTTTTCCCCCACTCAGATGAGAATCAGTAACAAGCCAGACGGCGAGCGATTCGAATTTACAATAGTGCAATATCAAACTATACAAATAAAAACTTTTAATTGTTTTCACGAAAAACAATTTGGCGCCTATCCGGAATTACGAAAGAGTGAGAAGGGACAGGTAAGGCACACAGGCTACCAGACGCTTCCGAACGACACCATTTACGTTCGCAAAACACATTACGAAAACTTCCAATTCCAAAAATAAACTAGATAAGATACATACACCAAAGAGGGGTGGTTACAATATATATATATATATATATTGTTACATGATATTTTGCCATGGATCTTGTTGACAGAAATATACTTTACTACTCCTACCAAAAGTACCAAGAAACATGATAGTTTTGTTTCAAGAACTAATTATTTAACTACTTAGTTAAATACTATTTATTTCTTTTATTATTTAATTATTGTTAACTAAGACTCTAATAATTATGTTTATTAAAGTTAAAGAATGTTAATAATAGTTATGTAAGGAGGAACATGTTTTGGAAACTATTTACAGTGTTTTGTTGTGTTTATAAAAACTGGATTGTGTACCTTAAGTTAATAAGAATTGTCATAGGTTACTAATAGTTATTAGTAATTCATTTTGCTATATTGATTAATATTATATGTAGTAATATTAATAACACAAATGTTAATATTAGGAGGAGAGTACTAAAATAATAGTAATAGAGATTTATAAAACCTAGATAGTTAAGGGATTCGGAATAAGAATTTATATTAAAATTAGAATAAACAATGTCAGGTTAAGTTATATTATTACTAATGGTGTCCAATAGTTTTAATAAAGTGAAAAGTACAAGAAGAACTAATAATAAATAATTTTGGGACAAATAATTAAAAGTGTAAAATGGTAACTCAAGAAATATTTAATGAAGATAAGCAAGAGTGGTATCAAAATAATCAGTGTTCCATCAGAAACTCAAAGATACTAATAAATTGAAGATCAAAGATCTTATAAAAAAGTTATAACAGTTTAAAGAAAATGAAAGGTAAAATAGAAGTTTGTTTATATTGAGGCTTAGAGAGCTCCATAGTAACATAAAATGTTACATTTCACACCAATGACAGCTAAGATAGGCCTTAGCAATTAAAATGTTATAAATTAAATAAAAGGAGTTCATTATTGGATCTAAACGAGAAAGGTTGATATTAAAAAAAGAGTGACTAATCCAAGATATTGTAATTTTCATATCAGTGAACCTAAAGTAAAGTTAGCCTAAATAATACTACTAAACAAAATAAATAGAAGAAAGAAGTACAGTATCATTCTAAAGAAGTAAACCAAGGAATCTATGAAGAAATACGATCAACCTATCCAGGAAGAGAAGTATTTTTTGATAAATAACTAAACTGAAGCAATTTCATTCAAGGCCTAGGCCACACTTCTCAAAGACACTGTTTACACTTTTAATCAAAACAATTTTGAACTTTCACTGTCAGATAATCAATGAGTAATCTTATTTTCAGTATAAAAAACCTATTAATATAGAGTAATACTATCATATAAAGTTAACTAGGCCTGAAAAACACTTAAATCAACATAACCTAGACACTGAATATTGTAAAATTATTAATATAATCTTGTTAAGACACTCTGTAATTTATTGTAATCCCATGTATTTTGGTACTTTTCCTAACATATCTGTCTTTTATATCGTAGTCAAAAGGACCTAACGTAAAAACGTACTATTTGTATTTTATTTAGTAATTATACAAAAAATGCAAATGTATGGTCCCTGGGACATTAAGAGCTACTGCTGCCATTCTGAGCATATTTAAAGAACAGCCGGTCAGACTTTGTTAATAATTATATTTGTCTTTTAATACAATTTAAAAAAGATAATAAAGGATTTGAGTTTAATAACTACAGATAAAAGGTTTTCGTTTCTTTATTTAATGGATAAATAAATGTGTATGATATTATAAATACCAGATCAGTGACTGTATAATTTGCTTCATCAACTAGCTTAAGTTGGCAACACTCCCAACCAGGAAGTATGGCATCCGATTTGAATCTGCCTTGTTGAGCTTTAGTTATCACAATCATCTATTAAATAAAAGATTAAAAGAGATTGAATAATAGCTGAAATAAGAAACCTTTATGCTAGTTTACAATAATACTTACCAGTTTACAAATACATTTTATTTGCAACCTTTGATTGCAAATTGGTGCTCAACTAATATTACCCTGACAATTTACTCATCCTTAAAATAGTAACAAAGTACACTTGAGAAAGTACGAGTTTTATTTTACGTTACAATATATATATATATATACACGAAAAGCTCCGTAGATGAATTACTTCACAGGAAAGTATAGCAACAAGTGTCTAGAGAGGAGACAACCCAATAACAGTTCGCTGATTCACATTGTCTCTCTTCCACGTACAGTCGCTTCACAACGACACTAGCATGCTTCCAATGTTATCGTCAGCCTTGTTGCAGCCGATGTTCACACTATGAAACACTGTACAAGACTGTTGTGTGCATGTGCGAAATGAATGAAATTTTCTTAGCCTCGCAACGAGGCGTTTGCCACTGCGTATCTCTAAGCGATCGTTCAAAATCTTTTTTTATACAAGTATTCACTTGTTATGTACATATGATGTAAGTAATGCTTAATATATATTTATTTTATAATTATACTTATAGTTAGAGATATAACACTTCATTCCAGTTGAATTATCAGTGACGTAGTTCGCGATGCCCTATTGACAGGCGGTGATAACAACAGGCAAATATGTTGTATTTATACAATATTATAATCGTATATAATATTCTGAAAACTTACATTAATGGACATAAAAAGTTCACTAATTAAACAGTTTTCTTACGTGTAAATATTATTTTTACTTTTCCTGCTTTTCAGCTATTATACAGGATAACCAAGGAACACGTGCAACGATATTCTGAATTTAGAAATTTCAGATAATTATAAAGAGAAAATTTTAGTAAATATAGGAGTAAGGCAGGGATATAGTATCTCGTCTACGCTTTTTAATATATATATATTACTATAATATTTATAACTAATTTACCTCAAGATATACTTTTTTCCTTTAGGAACATGTTTCGGGAGATCTTGTTCTCCCATCTTCAGCCTTCGCCATCTTGTTTCTGGTGAAGTATTTGTGTGTTGGCTTCTGGATGTTAAGATGTTAACACACAAATACTTCACCAGAAACAAGATGGCGAAGGCTGAAGATGGGAGAACAAGATCTCCCGAAACATGTTCCTAAAGGAAAAAAGTATATCTTGAGGTAAATTAGTTATAAATATTATAGTATTATATACATCAAGAAACGGACTGTAGCAGAAAGTAATTGAAATATATATATATATATATTGACGACATCATCCAATCATGGAGACGAGATATTGCCTCAGGAATTTGACTTAACCAGAACACGAGTTTGGATATTTTATTGTATGCTGACGATGCAGTCTTAATACAGAAAACAGAGGATGAGTTGCAGTAATCTTTACATCGTTTAAATAATATTTGTAAACAATATGATTTTTAAATATCTAAAAAGAAAACAAAAATCATGGCTTTTGGGATAGTTTCCAGTCAGATCAAAAATTGTTCTTGAGGGAACAGTTTTGGAAGAAGTCTCTGACTTCAGTTACCTGGGTTGCACTATCAGTATTTGGAATGACACAGGCCGAGATATCACTACAAAACTATCTAGGTTTCAGATGATGTGTGGCGTCATACATAGGCCTACATAGAACGTTGAGGAAAAAGACAACTAAAAAAAAGACAAGCCTTAAATTTTATAAAACAATGCCAGTGTCTGTTTTACTACATGGATCTGAAACATGGGTGCCTATAAAGAAGATTAAAAACCAGATTCAAAGTTCGGAAATGAAGTTTCTGAGAAGAACAAAGGGTTGCGCGAGACAGGATTGTTTGTGCAATGTGGATATTAGAGAAGAGCTACAGGTATTCTCCATAAATGATAAGATCCAGGCATATCGCAGAGAATGGTTACATAACCTGGAGAGAATGGAGGATGGACGACTACCTAAGGTTGGGTTTCAATATAGACCCTTTGGTACAAGAGATGTAGGAAGACCAAGAGTGAAATGGAGAGAGATACTCTGTGAAGACGGAACAGGCAAAGTGCCTACTCCTTGAGGTAAAGAAGAAGAAGAAGATAAAGAGGACTTCTTATAATTAGAAATGAAAAATCTCATTTTACGACTTAATTAACAACCAGTTAAAGACAGATAGGCTAACTAAATATATACGAACGAATAATCAGTAATCTATATACTCTTTTCAACAATCCTAACACAATAATAGGAGTCTAAAATTAAATTTAACAATTATAAATACACAGACCCACCACTAAAATATACTGAAATACGCAGCACTGTCGCCATGCATTGTTAAAATACTGTACAGTGTACAGTACAGCTAAAATAGTTAGACATGAAACGGCTGTCCGGTTGCGCTGTGTGAAAAGATCTCATTGCGCATGCGTAACTTTGACGCGTTGTTTTGGGACCAAGTATTTTGTGTTCAAACAGCGGCACGGTTGGTCACCTCACACCCCACTGTATGCACTGCTATTCCTGCCACCACTACGATCTGCGCGACCCGTTTTATGTCTTACTATTTCATCTGTACTAGGCTAAACGTCTATAAACGGGTCGTTGTATTAAGAAAGCGTGTGTACTGGGCGTTGACTACACTGCATACAACCAATAACAAGTGGCCTCATACATTTCCCGCTGATACCGTTACTGACAACGTAACTTTACGTACTTTTACGTTTATACATACCTTTATGTACCTATCGATTTGTGCTGCAGACAACTTTAATCGCTTAAATCTAAACTAATTAAGCGACCCACAAATGTAGACGACCAATCTGATCATATGGAGAAGATACATCATTCAGTAAAAGAATACAACGAATGCCGTATTAATAACAACTGTGAAATAAGTCAACGATATCGAAACTACGTACTGGAATGTAGATCTATATAAAGACAACAGCTTAAGTGCACAGGAAATTTGTCATGAAAGTTAATGAGTAATGATAAAAACATGATACCAAAAAGAGTAATGAGTAGAGAGTAGGAGAAGACTTAGGACCCACTGGCGGGACAGAGTACGAGAGAGTGTAAATGAGCTCCTTGAGGTTGGACATTGGCAGGCGACTGCGCGGTTTCAGGACGTATAAAGGAAGAGGTTGTTAAAGGATACAGTCTAAGGGTATGCGTGGAGTGCAAGTAGGTTGTCAGATTCCGATAAGCGCAGGTAGGGTCGTATAGTGAAGGCAAATTATAGCCGCCGAAACAGTATAGATTCAGTCATAGTCATGGAATTAAGCAGTGAAGAAGCTACGTGGTTACCCATTACTTCAGAAGGTTTAGCTTAAAACTGGAACAAGAGAGAAGCGATGTCCATGGAATTAATCTCTATCGGCTTACTTGTAACACCCATTTCCTTATATATATATTGTAACAAATTAAAAAATGTATCTACGTGTATTGTTTGTATTTCTGTCACACGTTGTATGCGTCAATTTGTAATAAAATAAAAGATTTGCGGTTGTTATTTGGTATTATGTTTATGTTTGAAATATTATTTTTTAATGTATTAATGTTTGTAATTGTTTCTAATTGAAGGTTACTAATTTTGTAAAGCGATTCAAGATGTAACATTCGAGGTTACTCAAAGTGTGTTTACAATTGTATAATTATAATGGTCTGAAAAGAATTCCCTTATATGAAACAAATAAAATAGTTAGGTTGATAATAATTAAATACTAGTTTTGCTTAAGTTTAAAAGTAAAGTATAATAGTTGGTCGCTTGATGATGCTGATCGTCTTGTTGATACTAGCTGTGAAACTCCTCCTCCAGGTCGATGATAGTCTAAGTACGTTACGTCTGGTAATGTCTGGACAATAGAATAAATATAATATACTTTCACGTACCTGGTCGTGTTTTCTAGAAGTTCAATAAGCTGCCAAGACAGTTTACAAAAAACCAACTCACTTTAGCTGCAAGGTTAAGTTGCCTTGTTTGATAGTGGGCGCCACACGGATTTATTTTGGGAAAATCCCGTGTAAAACCCATGAATTGAATCAATTAATGATTTAAAGAAATTAAAATAATGGTTGATTATCTTTATGGCAATGCTATTCCAAATACTTAATCACAACTGAAGGTTGTTTGAGTTGTCTAAATAAAATATTTAACTATCTGTTAGAAATAAATTAAGTCGAGTTATGCTGTTAATTATGGGTTTTATTCATACCCTTGATAGAGAATTCAAAACAAATACAATTAAAAACATATAATGATGTACAATTTTAAATAAGTTATTATATACCCTATAAGGCTTGCTCAGAGCACAAGTGGTAAATCTGGCTAAGTCCAGATATTTGTTATTTTTAACATTAATATTATTCAAATCTCAGATATGAGTTCTTTGAGACACAAAAAAGAAAGTCATGCCTACACAATAGCTAATAATCTTCTGATATAATATTGTTCAATAATGTTTTTGACGTTACTTTTATAAAGTAAACAAATAAAAATAACCTATTTGATAGGTTGTGCGTTCGTCACGCTTGGTTTATGAATTACAAAGTTTATAAATTGAGAACACTTATAACTAACATTCAGCTTAATTAATAATGACAAATTCATCAAATAAATTGAGACATGGTGTAATATTGAAATGTTTCTGTGGTTTGCGTCAGTACAGATCAGTGTATAAAAACGTACAGGTTATGCGCTCGTAGTAAAAATGAAATAATGGTTACACTGTTACCTTTTAGTTTTAATTATTTAATTAAAACTCATTAAGCACCTCGATAATCGGATTATAATGATTATCGTTATTCACTGCACCCGCACAAGAACAGAGAATTTCGATCCGCTTCTAACTTAATGGATCATAAATAACATTATTTAATTGCTTCTGTTCATTATTTTCCCGCACAAAAATGAAATAATACTGTACATAATCACTATGGTTCTCTGTAGAATAATTTGAAGTAGCTGTAGGTTGTTGTCGAATTGTTTCCTTTAACGTGTTATCGTGATGACGCTATTAGTTATTAAAAATGTTGAGATGGCGGGCGTACGTTCCGCACTGGATGAAGTTGATAAGTGTCTGTCGAGAATCGGTTACATCCTCTTATATACCCTACTCTTCGATCGGCTTTAGGCAAAAATGTTAATTACTAACTAATTTTGTGATTGGCTCTTGCAGGTGTGATGAATATGACGTATTGTCTGTTTAGCCGTTAATAACGGTTTTCCAACCGCCAAACTCTGGAATGATTGATAGCTGCCGATATTGTTGTTATTAGTACCCAGATTTCTGATGCATATTTCGTAAATGATGCTAACACCTTTCACGCACTTAATACAGTTGCGATTGGGGCGATATTACCATCAAATTAAAGATCATTTTGTCCTCTTTAATTTGATATCGTTTGATACCGAGTTAATTTCATTTTTATTGACATTGCTACATAAACAATGGTCAGGTACACTACTCCGCACTGTCGTCTGTTTACCTGAATCGACGGTTATACACTTTGATTAATATTGTTTGTGTTCACATAGCATTTTATTACTCAAACGTTTATGTGAGAACACTATTAACTCTGTACTGACATTTTACTGAACATTATGGATAAACCTTATCTTTATACATGGTAATGAACGATCCTTACTACTATGACATTTCGTTTTACACTAACTTGCTCTATTCTACTAATTAACAATTGAATTATTAAATCCATCATTTTAATAATGGTTTTCTGCTATGTTTGAGCATAACAATTGTTCTGTGCATTTAATCCACACTTCTGTTACCCCCCAATAATCAACTCACTGATTATTGTTTGGTCTAGGCCTTGTTAAGACATACCGCTCATACCGGAGTTCTGCCTTTAAAAGCTTTCGTTATTTCACAATTCGTTAATTTGCTGAGGTACCTTATTTGTACAAGGTTCCCTCTTACAAATGTTTTTTCTTTCTCGTCATAGGTATATTTGAGATTGAAATATAGCTTCTTTCTCATTTTGTGGACATTGCTAATTTTAACTTTTTTGGCGTTAATAATTACTAATCATATTTAATTAATACCCAGCCAAATGCTGATTCTGATTTCACATTATTCAGATTCTTATTGACTCACTTTTTATTAACATATCATATTCTGTTTACATTATCCACTGACTCGCTTGACAGCTTAAAGTAAATTTACTCTGTCCATTAGTTTGTGTTAGTCATTGTCTGGTTGTAGTGTCAAACAGTATTTGGGTTTACTGTTTCATGTGGCACTTCTGCTTCCTTCTTCTTCCATGATTTCTCTCTTCTTGGTTATTCTTATTACTATATTCCCTATTTACATTATTGTTATGTACTTATTAAATCTGATAGTATACGTTTAGGTTAGGTAAAATTTTGTTATGTTACAATATATATATATATATATATATATATATATATATATACACCGGGTCGGCATCTACATTTCCTCGAGTCTCTTGGCCCAAATTTCAGGTTTCATTAAAACTTTTGATATCAGTGTTTCTGTTTCCATGAGGAAAATATGAAACGTAACCCAAAGCAGTAAAACACGTGCAGAACATTTCATTCCCAAAAACTGTCCGAGTCGGACTACTTGCGCGCGTGTACTGGTGCCTGCTGCCACTATACACGTTCTCGTCTAAACTCAGTTGACTATGTATCGCGCTGTAGGCACCGGTTGTCGGAATCCGAAAACCTGCCTGCACTGTACGCGTATCCTAACGATGAACTGTAGAGTCACAACAACAAGAAGCAGGAGGAGGAGAGGAAGGAGAAGGAGGAAAAGAAGATGAAGATTTTTGAAGTATCGTGGTTTTGGACTAAGCGTCTGAGTTCTCGCGCTCTCTCCCTTCCACGTTTTTCGACGTACCCTTTGAGCGCATACAGTGTCATAAGCGGTAAAGTGTTTTGTGTATTAAGCTAAAGGTAGATTCTTATGCCAAATTGGTGAGGTAGGCAAGATGAGGAAACTGTTGCCAACCAACATCCTACACGCCTACATTTGTCGTTCTTAGTTTAATTAGAAACTTAGGTGAAAGGATTGACAATAAAAACGTGCGATCCAAAAGTGATTACGTCCCAGTCTTTCAATTTCGGACACAACTCTCAAACGTAACAATTTGATTTTATAACATAGATCTTTACGTTAGAATCTTTACATTGGGCGTGTATTTATTAACTAAATCCAAAATCAATTTTTAATGTAAAACACAACCTTTTTGTATTAAAGAAACCTTTTCTTGGCGAATAACCTGAAAAAGCTTTTCAAAAAAGGACAAACCTTGTTTAGAATTCTATCCTGACATAGCCTATTCTGAACACACGTCAATAGAAGTATAGACCCTACGTAACATAATCAAAATATAAATTTAAACGTGGCCAATAGAAAACTGCAGAAGGTAAGAAATGTAATACGTTAGTAAGAAATGTAAAGAAGGTAACATAATCAGGATTACCAAAAATTAAGTTGACAGACGTCGCGTCGGTTAACTTTACAGTCTTAACTTTGCAGTTTTTCGAAACCAAAACTAAAGTCCTTATCAGAAAATAAACTGATACCACTAACATTCGTGTAATATTAAATGAAATAAACTTGACGATTTCTTTAAAGGCCGCAGAAAAGTAAACACATACAAGCCAGCACACTAAATAGGCCTATTTATTTATTGGACAATAAATTCAGTAATAGAAGGAAAACTGAGGGCAGAACACAGTGTATATATAAAGATAATTATGGAATTTACACAGGGGTTTATATTTAGTCGGCGAGTACTGGTGAGTGAGAGCGTGCGCGCCTACGACGTAGTTTGACAAAAACCAGACCACCGGGTGCTCTGACTCCGGGCAATCAGCTAATAACGCACCCTCCGCTCCTCGCTCCTGCCAACCACTGACTCCGCTCTACACACTTCACCCTTTATAATTCTACTATATACAATGCTTTCATCTCTTAATACACTTGCTGGTAGACGCCATATCTACTATATCTTTATCTTTATGTGCAGTGCGCAGTAGAATGCAATGCAATTGTGAAGTTACTGTCCAACGATGTCTGTTTCTTATTTTCTAATGTGTTGTATTGGAAACACTTTAGACAGATACACAAACACACTGAGCGTTAGTATGTAAACCAACGCTGTATTAGTGGAAGTCACAGTATTCCTATAAAAAGTCATTTGACACTTTATTTATTTATGTTTATCCATGGCCAAAATGTCGTCCCATTGTTCAGTGTGGAAAACTCGGAGTCTAATTTCAGTGGTGCCTGATGTGATCTTCAACAGCTGACGTTTCGTGCTTTTAGTTTCTAGTTTTATTTTTTGATTTCTTTTTTACGGGTTTTTATTTTTTAGCTTTGAAAGTACAAAATAAATCCATAGAATGAATTACTGACCCATCGCGGGTTGACCTTGGTGGGTGTTCTTGATACAAAACAAATATAAATAGAGGGGTGGAGGGAATATGTAGGTAATATGTGGTAATGAATTGTAGGAGGATTCGGAGAATTAGATTTAGATTTATTCCACATCTTTATTAATCTTCATTTCATAGTATACAAAAATACAAACCAGAAAGACAACATACCAAAACCAAAATAGAATCAGTTACATAATTCTTAATATTGTTCTCCATAAAAAATAATAAATTTTGTTTGTAATGTAAGTTATTTAATATATTAACAAATTAACATGTATACTAAGCACTGATACCACCTTAGCAAACTGTATGGAGGTTTCTTCTTAGATCGTTACGCAGATGTGACAAGCGTTGAGAAAAACACAATAAAATATAATATAGGCCTAATCATTTATATTACTTACAAACAAACTACAATTGGACATTAACAGTATTCCATAAACTACTCTACAGGACCCCGCTCTAAGCTAATACAACTAAAGTAACTTTTTATTATTTTGTAGTGTTTTTATTTATTTGTTTATTTTTAATAAATTAACATTTATTCTTAATCAAAACGTTCCATTGGAAACATTTTCAACATCCTCCAGTGACAACAACCAACTTTTTAAGCGGATTAAAAGTACGAATAAGTTGTTCAATGAAGTAATAGTATTTGGGAGTAGATTATAAAATGTTAAAGAACAAAAAGGAAAGAAACGCCTGCAAGCTTCATTTACCGTTCGTGGGAAAAATACACCACCATTACCTCTCAAATAACCCCCTCCGATATACACGATCTTTAAGTCCCGATAAGTAAATAAGTATCGTAAAGGAAGTATTTTTAACTGTCTGAGTAATAATAGAGAAGGGTCGTTTGTTTTTGCACCGGTTATAATTCTCTGCGCGGTTACTATTGGACTGATAGCTAAGATGTATGTTCCTGCCCAACAAGATATACGCACATTGGAATTTAG
This sequence comes from Magicicada septendecula, assembly GCA_034769895.1. NCBI lineage: Eukaryota > Metazoa > Arthropoda > Insecta > Hemiptera > Cicadidae > Magicicada > Magicicada septendecula. The sequence continues at coordinate 438,359,959 of CM068369.1, read as the reverse complement.
AATTGACAATGGCTTAGTAAACCTCTTTTAATGTGAAAGGGGGACATATGTATCTTAAACAGAAAACTTTTTCTGAAGGCTCTATTCAGGTACTTTGTTAAATTTGTAATATGAGCTCTCCAGTTCATATTTTTACCTATTTAGATAACCAAATACTTAATATCTTGCACCTGTTCAATGTTAAAACAATTAGTGCATATATGAGCATTACCCAACAGGCAGAACTTACATTTGAAGTAGAGACTTTCAATCATTTCCATCATTTCTCTTAGCGAGAATCTGATAAACTTAGTTTTTTACTCGGGATCATCCAGTTTACTGTAAACCACTGTTTGAGTTTATCTAGATCATTTTGTATTTGCTCTCTAATTATAGCACTGTTCGCAGCTAAATATCCTAACCTAACGCAGTCTCATCTGTAAAACAAGTTAAAAGACCTGTGAATTTTCCTGAACATGAATTTACTCATGTCAGCTAAAAACAATATAGGTCCCAATAAGGACCCTTGTGGAACTCCACACAAGAGATAACCTGCAGATGTAATAGAACTTTTGAATTTAACATAGTAAAGCCGACCATTCAGGTAGGTCCTAAACCATTTAGCTGTGACACCTCTAACTCCAATTTATTCAAGCAGTCTGGATCCAAAAAATATCATGGTCAACGGAATCAATATACAGGGTCCGCCAGTGAAGCGGGAAATTTTGAAAGTCCAATAGTTCATTTTCTGCTCACAAGAGGGCGTGGAGGTTTTCGATTGTTGTTTTACATTTAATGCCATTTGTTAAACATGGAGCAGTGGTCCGATGCACAGCGTGCTTTCTGCGTAAAATCGTTTTATAAGAATGGTGAGTGTGTGACTTCTGTACAACGATTGTTTCGTAATCATTTCAATATTCCACGACATGGAAGAGTGCCGTCCGCTCATGCAATTATGTCATGGGTGAAAAAGTTTGAAGAAACTGGTTCCACCTGAAACTTAAAGCATAGAGGAGCAACAAGGTCTGTAAGAACAGAGGAAAACATTGAAAGAGTTCGCGTAGCATTGACGCGTAGTCCACAACGTTCTGCAATGAAACATGCATCCGCACTAAACATTAGTGACACATCGTTACGACAAATTTTGCATAAAGACTTATCTTTTCATCCTTACGAAATTCAAGTAATCCAGGAGTTGAAAGATGGCGATATGCTGGCTCGCAGGATTTTCAGCGAAGAAATATTGCGACGTGTAAATGATGATGAAAACTTTATTCACCGCATGTTTATGTCAGATGAAGCACATTTTCATTTGAATGGATATGTAAACAAACAAAATAGTCGATATTGGAATGATGAAAACCCAGGTGAGTTGCATGAAAAGCCATTATATAGTCCGAAAGTTATGGTGTGGTGTGCAATTTCATCATCTGGCATTACTGGGCCATATTTTTTCCAAGACGATAGAAGAAACACCACAACTGTCAATGCAGACCGCTACACACACATGGTCAGAACATTTTTGATGCAACAGCTCCCTAGGTTTCCGGAAATTAATTTTTTCCAGCAGGATGGGGCCACAAGTCATACTGCTCGTGTCTCCATGGCTGCTTTAAGAGAACTCTTCCCGGACGGACTCATATCCAGATATGGCGACATCTCGTGGCCTGCAAGATCCCCAGATTTGTCCGCATGCGACTTTTTTCTTTGGGGATTTCTAAAGAGCAGGGTGTACAGACCGCACACCATACCGGAATTAAAAACGAATATCAGACAAGAAATTGCACGGATTCAACCTGACCTGCTTCGTCGAGTGATGGAAAATTTTCGGTCAAGATTAGAAGAATGTTTACACAGAAACGGCTCTCACTTGAGCGGCGTTATTTTTAAAAAGTAAAATAATGGCATACTTTACTCAACTCAAATCTGTAAAAAAGAATTCTGATAATAAATGTTTCATAAAAAATTGGGTACTTTTAATTTTCCCGCTTCACTGGCGGACCCTGTATATGATTGTCCGAAGCTGGAAAACAGTTGGTAAACGAAGGAACGAACGGCCGAGTAAGACGCAGGGCGACCGGCTATTGTAACGTCTGAACTGTGGCTATGCTGTCGTATTTATTTTTAGGAACACGATACTAAAATACGTTCCCGGCCATCCTTAAAACCAAGTAAAGGTACCTTTTGCCACACGGGTTGCGTGATTGTCATTACCTTGCGTTATTGTGTTCAGAAGTGCTTGTTGCATGCGCGTCCCTTTATAAAATGACGTGGTAAGGAGAATTCAGTTCGTGTATACTACATAAGAAATGATACAGTTCCCAGATGTCTGTCTCGTGAGTAGCCTACTGGTAAAGAACTCTACTTAGGATGATTGTTACTAGGCGACGGCAACATAGTCTTGTTTGCAAGCTTTTATGGTTTTCGTTAATAAGAACACAATGGTTTGGTTTAACAAGTGTCGTTTTACGAAGACTGTTCTAAAATTAACCTCCAATTTTCCGGTGTGCATAAACAAGTTTCCAGAGGAACACGGCGCACTTGCAATAGAGACCAGTACACTTTGACGTTGTTACATGCGATCCGCGGTTCGTTCTGTTCGAATAGTGGCAGAAGAGGCATCCCTCTCCCGCCAGCTGTAAGACACTTAGAGGTAAACATCCCATCATCTGGTAGGTATATTCAGGTCTTTGCCCAAACTGATGGACGGCGACCCAAGATTGGCTCTCGATCGATGGAAATGAGGTATCGAAACCATCCACTGCTGTCGGATCCATACGTGAATGTGTCCACAACGGCCTGGTGTGGACGGCGATCGCCCGGGTCAATCACCGTCGGATAAAAGATTCTGAAGTGACGTTCAGTTATAAATACGAGTATCAGGCGGTCGATCCTGTTCGCCAGGAACCCGCCAGAACGGGCCAGAGGGAACTTGGAACTTCCGTGTACTTGAACTTCAGGGGAGTTCACAGAAGGGGATAGGAGACAATGGTGCGCGTCTTGTTCCGTCGGCGGCGAATCGAAATAAGCATACGGCTAGACTAAATCCAGGCAGAGGCGCCATCATGTCACCTAGATGATGGTCTGGCTGGCTACCCAGTATTTTGACACCAATGAGATCTTATTAATAACGTTAAATTGTGGCCGGGCACTTTAGCGGCAGCGTTCTTTAACAACCGGTGCAACGACACAATAAGGGCTTCTTTATATGGCCACTGACTATGTGCAAATGTAATACATTGTTGTATTGGAGTGTTAGTGGTCTCAAATTTTCTACTAATAATTTTATACAAACCACTATGTTGTCTTTGGTATTGACGAGCGCTTTCGGCAGTCAAGCCATCTTCAGGTCATTTACCAATGTTGGTAAACCTTGGTGGTAAATGACTGAAGATGGCTTGACTGCCGAAAGCGCTCGTCAATACCAAAGACAACATAGTGGTTTGTATAAAATTATTAGTAGAAAAATGTAATATAGATGTGTATGTAACTTTTGTCTGTAACAAAATATTTTTCAATATTTTAGTTCTTCTTTACCTGCCAATCGGAGGCCAATTATTGAATAGCCCTCGTATTTCTCTAAAAACCAAACATTTCGACCATACTACGAAGAGCCATCCTCAGTGACTTGTTTGTAACATTGTGGACGGAGCTTACTGTGTAAATAGAGATAGGTCAAGACTTTGTGGTCGTCTCAATCAAACCAATGAAGATGATGCTTTATCGTAGTATGGACGAAACGTTTGGTTTTAAGAGAAATAAAACCGCCAGCGTTGTGTTAAACCGACAAACAGCGATGTTATTAATGTGAAGTACAGTGTATCTCGTCGCTCCGTCGGCATCAAAGCAACGGGTTTTCAGTGGTAAATTTTGTATCTATATAGTTTAATTTTAATTTAACAAATTGTTAATTTTTTAATGTCTCATCAGTATTACGTTCTTGATATGTGTTTGTACATGTATGAGTCGGTTTCATTGAAGGAGATGCGGTTGATGAATGCTGAATGCTGCACGTGGATCCAAACTAGTATGCATCATCTTACCAAACGGTTCAAACTACTGGTGCACAGACGCAGAGTCGGGAAGTATCGTGCAATTAAGAACGCATTATTGCATCAAAGGATTCCGAATGTTATCATTCTGGCCGAGCGAGCTAGTGTAGCGGATCCCACAGGATTCAGAATGACCCGATACATCGGTAAAGAATACATCTGTCGGCCAGTGGTAGACTAGGTTTATAGAATGTTCACAATGCATTACCAAACTATAACGTTCAACGAAGCTGGTGCAGTTGATTTCTGAATGGCAAAGACGTTTTATATACTACGCCAGAAACCGTTTTTGTTATAGCTCTAACAGGATGTAAACGACCGACAGAGTAACAGAGTAACGTGACACACATTCCATGAACAGAAAGATTAAAGCGACAAATAATTTCTGCCCAGACTACAGGTTTTAAGAAAATAGAAAACATACCAAACGACGGTAATACGGATCCGACCTACAGCTTTCGAAAGGTTGAAATAGTTGTATAATTAAATAGTTGTATAGTTAAATAGTTGTATTTACACAACTATTGTTTTCGTTGCGTCATCTGAAAAACTGTTGCTTATCCATCATACACAAGGATATGTACATTTGAGTATGTTATTTTGTATATTAAGATCACTAACTAGGTGTATGAGTAATAAATTCGTGCGCGCGCGTATATGCTTATTTTTTATTTATTTACAGAACTTTACATATGTTACTTAATATATATGAAACATACCTCACATCGCAAAACTTTAGGTCCTAAGTGCGATTCAATCCTTTAACAAGGAGAAGAAACGAAATTAGCCATGGAAAGCTAAATACACTCATGTACGCACGTGTAGGCCTATGTAAGCATTTCATTAGCCTTGTTAACGAATTAGCCTTGTTAGCCATTTCCAGTAATTTCTGCCAGAACAAAACTCTTGTCTAGTACCACAGTATTTAAATCCGTGTTGCTAAGGCGGCCGTTGCATATAGGCTACGTTTAACCTTCTGTGACGTGTAGGCCTACTTCTTTATACAGTACTTCCCCATAGCCGAGTGGACTGACCGCTAACATTTTATTTTCTGTTCCTCTCTGTCATTTCCATCCTTCTCCGTGCAACCTGCAGTTCTGTATCGTTCTGGTGTTCGGTGTGAATGTTTCTGATACGTACGTGATCGTACTTATTAAACAACATTCCTTTCTATACCCTGTCCAATAGTCACATGAGACCATGGACAAGACGGGAAAATACGTTGTTCTTATGGAGAAACCGCTCCCCTACACTAGCTAACTTGAAAGTTTTGTAAATAATGTTACTTTACGTATTTTAGATTACTTTAAAAAATTTGCAATTACAAATATAACAATAAAAAAATAAAAGTTGCTATACCGGGAAAAAAGGAGTATTAGTTTAGAAACTCAATTCGCCATTAGCCTACTCGGATGCCATACACTTTGTGTGCTTGCAGGTCTGTGTATGCTTGAGACTACGATGGCATTAATTTGCTTTAATGTATTCAATGAAGAACAGAAAAAATATTTTCTTACATTATGCTCAGTTTTTTTCAGTAGGCTATTGAAGACAAAAAGTCGATCAACGAGGAACTGATTATTTTGGGATAGTTGCACAGTGTTAGAGAGAGATTTGTTCAGAAAACATCAAAATTTTGTTTGAAACCCATCCCAACTTATTACTTCTTTGAATAATGTAACTACAGAGCACTTTGTAACTGACAATAATATGGTTCTCCTTTATAAAGATGAGCCACTCCGACTATGCGGAATTTTTATCTCCATTCTTTCTTATCATTTTCCCAAAATATTTCACTTATTTCGCAGTTCCCACATTAGTACAATCAGTTTTGATCTTGTACCCTGTGTATTTTTTGTGTCCATATACATACATATTTAACTTGCTATGTTTATATGTGTGTGTGCGTGCGTGCGCGCGCGCGATTGTGGGAGTTATATGTTTTTAACTCGGTAAAGATCCTTTTCTTAGTGCAGCCTATTAATATGTTTGTATTACGTAGTTTGTATTACGTAAAAGATGTGCCAAATAATAAAATACATCTTGATAATAATTATAGGATATAACGTTAATTTATATATAAGCTTATAAATAAGTTGTTAATCAAAGCTCTTCTGATATTTGACAATTTTTGAAATGTAAATTAGTAAGCTGTTGAAGTAAATTTTGGAAAATTTATTTGAAATAAAATCATATGCCCGCGCGCGCGCGCGCGTATGCATGTTTCATTATAGCTATTACTCATTGGTTAATGTTACTAATTAAAGGAAATGAAAATGTGTTTTATTAAATTAACTGGATCTGTTTCTTTGTCTCTGAGTGTGATAGCGTCTGAGGGGGGGGGGTTCTGTGTGATAGACATACTGAGTGATGGTACAGTGACATACGCAGATAAATAAACAGAAAAGAGGGACAATATACCCGTTTTGAAATTTTACTGAAAGCAGGGAAATAAGAGTCACGACGACACGACAATTTAGAATAGCTTTCGTCAGCTAATGACAATTTGAGGTTAGAAACAAACTTTTAAGAAAAAATGAGATTTATATTGTTTGTAGATTGTGAAGAACCGAAAGCCGAAGATAAACATAACTGGTCAGGCCATGTGTTTATCTCCTATCGAGAACGATATTATCCAATAAACAAAGGAGATAAACAAACAAAACTATGAGGAACATATGTTTTATTCACAAGTGTCTCAGTGCAGCTGGGAAACGCGATTGCAACCAGTACCACGTGGGACCACTTGAGGAAGCGAATTACTATTCTGTTTAGGTAATAAAGAGATAGTGGAATCCACTTGCTGTCAACATTGCAACCAATGTGTACCTTATAATCTGGTAACGACACTAAACGCAGTGGTCTGTTAAACTTTTGTCAACGTTGTGAACATGTCTGGTGAAACGGTTGATCTCAGTCGTGACTCTTAAGATGACTCTCGAGTAATTTCTGGCCAGTTGTTCGTATTAGCCAGCGAATGAAAACCGACAATTTTTTGTGTTTAAGTCTGAGAAACGGGCGGATTTGCAAACACTGGTTTAATTTTTGAAAAGCAGCGTTCCGGCTACACTAAAACTAGGTAGCCGTTTCCAGGAAGATATTTCTAAATATAAAAATAAATGTAAGTAAACATACTGATCTACCAATCCAGTGATGGAGAATGGAACAACTTCTTAACAGTGTGTAACCTATAAGCAAGTGAACTGACTTACCTTGCAGAATCCGGTATCGTGTGAATGAGCTACGTCATCGAATGAAAGTGGAAACAATACAGGTAATAAATCTAAGCGGTTGTTTGTATTTTCTATGTTTCAGAGTTATCAGCTTCACTCTTATGGCTACCGATGCTTAGTGGAGCCAAAACGTTGCTTTTCAAAAATTAAATCAGTGGTAGCAAACGTCTGTTTCTCAAATTTAAATATAACCTAACTATTCTATCAGCATTAACTTTTAAAGTTATCAACAAATAATTTTTTTTATTATTCCGAAATAAAAAAGCTTCTCTGTTAGGACAGCTTTTTCAGATAAAACGTAAAACTTTCATAGACTTATTAACCAAACCGGTCCTATCTATTACCTAATACATTCTTGTACTCACGGAAATTTTTATTTGCGTAAATATAAGGTTGTGTAATTACATTTTGTATTACATCAGTAGACGAATAAAATCTCTTCAATATACGCCCAATATAAGCTTAATTAAAATCTTTCATATTAAGTGTTCATTTTGTTTACTTACGAACATATTGTAGGCTACAGTGAAAAATTCTAACACGAATATTTTGTTAATAATGACTAATAGCCTATAATCAGGGGTGGATTTCCTTATTCTGAATAAAAATGTTTCAGTTTTTTGTGCATAAAACTACAAAAATCATAAGGAGAAGAACTCAGAACTTATTATTTGCTACATATTTTGTTGTAATCAAAATGGACAGCTAAAATTATTAGCAAAGGCAAGAAAGAATAAAGATAACATCTTATATTAAAAAAATAAATAAAATAAACGGTACACGGAAACTAGCGCAAGTTTTTTTTTCATCTTATGCAGACGTTGATAGTGTTAAGTGTACTTTTTTTTTTAACTTCGGCTTCGTGAGAACGCGTCTGTAAAATCCGGACCAAACGGAATTAAATAGGTCTACTCGTTTCGTCACAGAAATGAATATAAAATTTTTATAAAATGGACACTATACGCCCTCAAAGACAAACATTTCAAAATCGCACTACGGGATGAGCAAATACGTGGTTGGCAAATTTTTTAAAAATTGCGGAGTAGAGGGAAAATGCCGGTTCTAACTCACTTGCACTTTCTATCAGCTGGACCACAGCATCCGCGACTTTTTCGCTGATCTGTATCAAGATCCGCGACTTTTTCGCGTATCTGGACCACAGCATCCGCGTTATTATTTTATATGCCGCCTTTCGCGAGCCTAGATCACTTTCACTTTCTATCAGCTGGACCCGCAGCATCCCAAAGGTGGTGGGTGGGGGGGGGGTTCCGACTTGATGCATTATAGTTTATATATTAAATATATGATCAGGGTTACCAACCTTGCATGAGTTCAAATTTGTTGTGTGTTATAATGTATATTAAATCTATATGATCAGGTTTACCAACCTATGTATGGGTTCAAACTTGATATGTGTGTGTATTATAGTGTATATTAAAATATATGATCAGGGTTACCAATCCTGCATTATTGTGTGTATAGAACAGATCTGCCAACATTTTTCTTCGGTGGGTCAGCTGGACCCGCAGCATCCCAAAGGTGGTGGGTGGGGGGTTCCGACTTGATGCATTATAGTGTATATATTAAATATATGATCAGGGTTACCAACCTTGCATGAGTTCAAATTTGTTGTGTGTTATAATGTATATTAAATCTATATGATCAGGTTTACCAACCTATGTATGGGTTCAAACTTGATATGTGTGTGTATTATAGTGTATATTAAAATATATGATCAGGGTTACCAATCCTGCATTATTGTGTATAGAACAGATCTGCCAACATTTTTCTTCGGTGGGAAATTCAAACTATATTAGCAGACGCATTATAGTGTATAGTAAATTATATGACTGTTGACGACTTCGATATCAACTCTCTCTCTCTCCCCTCTTCTCTCTTTGTCTCGGGAAATATATTTATCACCTACCTCGTTGCGTCCTACTTCTAGTTTTGACACATGACAGTCATTGACCACGATTTAGAAATTAATATACTGCCAAGTCTGTGTGTGGTAAAGTGTTACGCGTAAAAAAATCTTCTTGAAATAAGGTATTTTCAAAAGTTTTGTGTACACATACACATACACACATTGTGTATGTCTCTCGCTGCAAACGTTGACAAGAATTCCCTTATTCAAAGTGATTTGTATGTGTACACGAACTTAAATATGGTTTACAGACCATTGTAATTTTAAAAATTCATTTTTGCATTAATTAAATATATATATCGTAAACAATGAAATAATAATAATAATATTTCGTCATTAGAAAGTTATATTCAGTGTGGTAATTAGTGATAGAAAGATTAACTATGTATGCACACACACACACACACACACACACACACAAACTTAAATATGGTTTACAGACCATTGTAATTTTAGAAATTCATTTTTGCATTAATTAAATATATATCGTAAACAATGAAATAATAATATTTCGTCATTGTAAGATTTTAATAAAACAATTATCAGTTTAAATAATAATTTTCGTGATTGTAAGATACAACCTGCAAATTATTAAAATGTCTCTATCTCTCTCTCACACATTTCTGATTACTATACAAATAACTGCATGCATATTCGGAGGTTTATAACGAAATAAATTAAAATAAACCATAATTTGTTTCAAATAATTAAATATATATTTACAACACTGTACACAAACTTAAAATATAGTTTACAAACCGCTATAATACAATTATTCAAAAAATACATTTTACATTGATTAAATATATATATATCACAAACAAACATTGTTATATATAAAATAAATACAATACTAATAATAATATTGTTTTAAATGATTAAATATATATTTACAGCACTGTACACAAACTTAAAATATAGTTTACAAACCGTTATAATACAATTATTCAAAAATACATTTTACATTGATTAAATATATATATATATCACAAACAAACATTGTTATATAAAATAAATACAATATTAATAATAATTTTTGACATTGTAAGATTTTAAAATAATAATTTCACGGCTGTAGATACAGTTCACAAGGAAGTTTATCTGTAACATAACAATACAGTCGATATTAGAATCACTGATACGATAATATTCAATTATCACATGCACACGCACAGTTAGTGGAAAGAATCAAATGCGTTAAGTAAGTAAACTTTTTCAAGTATATGTCATTTTTCATAAGTTAATGTACTTTCAAATAATTTCTAATCAAACCAAATATTATTCACTGGAAATTTGTAAATACTGCTTAGAATCAATGATACATTTATCGCATAAGTTAATGTACTTTCAAATAATTTCTAATCGAACCAACTATTATTCAACGAAACTTTGTAGAATCAATGATACATTTATCATGTACATACAAATTCAATTATTAAAGTGTTAAGTACAGAGAGTTGAAACTACACACACACACACACACACACACACACACACACACACACACACACACACACACACACACACACACACACACACAAACATCAATAAATTGTTTGTTAACACGATTGCTACTTACGACGTTAGGACTCAATTTCCACCTGCGTTGTTTGATTTCTCGTCCCTCGATACACTAAATGTAGTTCTTTAGGTTTGATATGTCTGAGCTCCTCATTCGTGAAGACACCTGCATACCTCTTGGGAAGATAGACACGATACTGGTGGTCGCCATCCTCCAACGTAGCAAGCACAGAGTTCCCATATTTTGTGTCCACTTTGTTAAGACCATGATAGGATATTTTTTATTCACTGTCAATTCTGAACATCGTTTGTACTCGATAGCACTTACAGCATTAAACTTTACAAGAAACGACATTATTAGAAGAGAGAGAAAGACACTAGTGAACACGTCTGTATCAAGCGAGAGAGAACCAAACAATGACAGAATATTCGACACAAAAGGACAGTACAATGTGATAGTGGTGGTGTTGGTGGTGGTAACGTCGGTGTCCCACTTTCATTTACAGCTTTGCATGTATGAACATGTCCCACAGACGAAATTAGAGACACCAAAAATATATAACAATGTCATTAGGAAAGTCTACATTCCACTTTCATAAGGAAATAGTCACCGCTTACAGCTATGCATGTCCACAACAGAATGAGAGAGATATAAATGTCATCATTCGCTGTGACCTACTTTCTAAATTTGTTACATTAAAAATGTTTGTTTAAAGCAAAAATCATGAATCATCCATTCCCAAATAGCATGCACCTTATAGTTGGCACATCGGTCAGAAGAATTGAAATGTCTAAGACATTCTGTTCCATGAAATAGATACGGTATGTTTTTAGGACAACCAAAGTCATCGAGATTGATGATATTATTGTGTATTATCTTTGATTGCAAAAAACGTTTTTTCTCAAAACCCTTCACAAACACATATTTATATATACGTGTATGTGATGTTAACAATGAAACAAGATTGTCGTACGGTGTCTCTCCTTCGCTCCATCTAAGTCTATGATAATTTGACGTTAACCAGTGGTTTGTCCTAACGTATTTGGGATTCGTAACGGATGTAGCAGGCGGAGTCAAAATCCAATGTCTACCAGCAAATCTCAGAACGTCCACGATTGACAGTTCCTTCACAATATATTTTCCGTTGTCGTCGAAAAAGCACTGGAAGTCAATTATAACTGCAGTGTTATCCATAATACTGTAAGACAAAGAAACCACACATTACAAACTTATATATATATATATATATATATATATATTATGTTTAAACACACAAATATCGTTGCGATATTAATATGTGAACTTACGTTTACAGACGTCTGGACTGAAGCACCGAGAGACGTCAACTGACGAAAGAAACAAGTGTTGAGGGGGGTTACTATACATGAAGACAAATTTTTTTAGCAGGTGGGGAGGTGTCGTCGTTCTCCATGTTGATGCGTCGTATTCGATAATGACCGTATGCAAGCGTATCATGACCATTGTCTAATCATCATACGGTGACAACGCTTGCTTATTTACGCGCATCGTGTATAGCGTATGATGATCGCTACGTAAACAAAGTGCACTGGTAGAAAACTGACAATGATCAGTGAGACACTTGCGATACATATCGTGTCGTAGACTCCTCTTAATCGCAACTCGAGGCACACCTTTACATACACGTTTTTGACACTCTTTGGTAGGATCTTCGTGGGCCACAAGGAACGAATAACATTTCGCACGGAGACCCACGAATTCTCTAATAGGACGACCACACGTTTCATCCTTGAACAGTCCGACAACCTTTTTGTTCTTAAGGCTATAACAAGGATGAGACGTAGGGTAATCCGATGTGTCAAAAACGTGTAGGTCCTTCTTCATGTCTGCATACAAGTCTGATGTTTGAATACTATACATCAGACTGTCTGTATCTGTCATTAACAATTTAACGTTGCGACCGTACTTGGCGACAGCATAACGATAATGAAAGTCGTACATTATCGTTTTGCTAACGTCAAGCACCGTGAAGCCGACATACACGGGACGGGAAAGAACAATGGATTTTTTACGGAGTGAGAGCCCCACCAGATCGTTCGTATAACGAATCATACGTTTTAGCCTAGGTGTGGAAACTAGTTTTTGAAGCCGTCGTTCATCCGAGACTAGTTCAAAGTCTATATGTTTCCGTACGTTCTCCAGCGACTTACCGTATACGGCGTTGTTCATCAGTTTGAAAAGGTCTTTTTCAAAGCTGTTGACGGCTGCTTGCCTCTTGCGGGTGTTGAAATCGATAAACGGTTTCAACCAAGCGCTTTGCTTAAAACACAACACCCTATGAGTCGCTTTCAGCTCTAAGCCAAGACTTAAATACAATTTCAAATTTCGATAATGGAGAACGTAATTTTGTTTGTCCTCCAAAGTTGTTAACAACTTATCTACGGGTGACCCTGATTCGTTATACGATGATCTGTATATACTCTCGTGTAAACGTTTGGAAAAGGGAGAAAGGATATCGGGTGTTACGCGCTGGCGCACAGGTGCAAGCGGGTAGTCGGAATGCAGGTCGTGTAAGGTATTAGGATAGTGTAGGTCGACTTCGAGGATGTACCCGATGTCGGAATCATCACTCACATTACGTACGTCCAAGGACTCGATTTCGTTACGATCGAGCCATCGGAAGTCTGCGTAAGGGAGTGGTTGCGACATGGCTGCACCGTATAAATTATTACAGTCCGTATACAGAATGAAGGAGGTCGGTTTCGATACATCGTACTGATCTGGAATCAAAGGATTGTTAGCGACTGCATGACGGTTGGATATCATCGCGCAGCCTCCGCGAATCCCAGACTCGACGAACAGATGTAGATTTATCTCTGTTAACAGCTCTAATTCGACCCCTGTCATTTTTAGCATCGCGTTCCAAGCGATTCCGGGAAGCGAGTAAAAATGACACGGGTCCAAACAGTAATCGCGTAAGGCCATGTCTCGGAAACTTTCAAAGACATCGGCCAGCAGCATTACGTCTGTCAACAAATACAAATCGTGGTAATCTCCAAACGTCCGCAGATTGAATGCACTCCACACGTTTTGTGCGTGCTCGTAATCTGCGTCCGAAATAGACGATTCCAACAACCGGTTATCAAAGTGTTCACGAGCGGGTAGACTTGTTTCGTTGAACCGATCAATGCTGTCAACGTACTCGTAAGGGTATACCCCCTTGCGTACGAGCAGATTGGTCTGTTCGTCAAAACCCCGTCTAAGCATTTCCTCTCTGAGCAAAGGAAATTGGCTCCCGGACGTGGACAGATTGGTAACGAGTGTGTCCAGAGAGCGATTAAGAAATTGAAAGGAGTCTACGAAACGCAAGGGACCCAGGGAGAACGACACGTAACGCTCACTAGATGTTGCAATGCAGGATACGTGTTGGTCCTTATATTTTCCTAAACCCTGCATTAAATGGTGGCAGTCGTAGCCACGAAGGTTGTGAAAGAAGACGGGGATATGACGAGGCATCTTGTAGCTTAGATTACAGCTATTGTGGGCTGCTCCCAAGAATTTCCCCGTAAGATGACAATGATTGCGTACCTTGTCATCGTCTGTCAAAGGGCGCTCACACAAATGACAAACGGTGGCGTTAGTGAACACAACATTGTCATCATCGGACATAATTATTTGTACGTTATGTCGTACTACCTTCATCATATCCTCGGCGTCTTTCATCAACCACGAGAAGAAAGTGTCTACGACGTTTTCACCTCGATAAACTTTAGCCTCTCTCCAGAGTCTGTGTGTATGATCGACGATAGCATAGGAGAAACCTGACGGAATATGCATCGCTTCGTATGATATGGACGATACAGGAGGAGAAGTTATTTTCTGACGGGCACCGTTGCAATCAACTGAGTAGAATTCACCTAACTCGTGCACTGTCGTCGGGACGTTGTTACCAGGTGAACACGATTGAAGCGGAGTGATGAGGGACTCGAAGTCGGCGTAGACGGTAAAGGGTACTTTAAGACAGTGCGCGTAATTTTGAAATGACATAAACTTCTCCTCCTCTGTGGGCATTTTGGTTTTCTGCTCGCCGTAAGGTGTCCAGTAGGGGAGATGATCGGACAGACCATGTTCTGTGGAGAAACGATGCAGGCAGTAGTCACAGTAAAATGATTTATGCTCGTGTTTTGTAAGGGATGATAACAATCTACTCATGTTACTGATAAGACAGTAATGTTTTCGGCTATTTGTATCGGACAGAAGTAAAAGATTAACATGATGTAATCTGTCCTTATTGGGGGTAATTCTTAACGGATAAACCTCATTTTTTGATTCGTTTCTGATATTATCGTCTATATCATAGCCGAAAACGTTTATAGAAATGTTGGGATTCTGTGCTTCAAATTTAGAAAGTGAGTTTATAGAAACAGGGTACTCGATACCGGACATATTTAAGGTGTTTTTGAAGGGAGCGTATTTTGAAGCACGTTCTTTATTACGTTCTTGAGGGTGTATGTGAGCTAGTACGGACCATAGAAAACACAGTTCATCTTGGGGGTTCTTGATGTTGACTACTGCCCTGGTGAGTGCAAGTTTTCGCGGGGTTGGAAGGTAGGAGGACGCTGCTAGAGGCCGGTACCGTCCAACAACCAGTTCCAGCTTCAGTACAGCATCCACCGACCATCCGCTCCCGTCACGGGTAAAATTGGATATGCTATTCATGATTTTATCGTAGGATTCATCGAGTAGACAGTTCAACTCGTCGTTGTCGTCCGTGAGCAACGTACGACAACGTCCGTGGAAGATGGCGTCTTTGGTTACCTCTTTTCCTTCGCCGCTGTCACCATCTAACACAGTTTTAGTGAAACGTATCCTGCACGCAATATGCCATTTGATACTGCGTAAACGTGCTTGTTCTGCCAGAATATCCTTGCACAATAAAGGTCGCACCTCAGTCATTATCGGTAATATATCTTGATCTTCTTCTTCTGTGTCCGTGTACACAGGCAGGTAATTAAAAGTTGTGAGGGATCCTCTAATACTAGTGTTTCGCACAATATAAAATCGTGTCATAAATGAAACAATAGAAACACATGTATTAGCTAATAGGAATGATGGATAACACACACACATTCATGTTTGTGGTAAATAAATAGATAGTACACGTTAGTAATACGTTAGTTTATTGCAAACTGTGAAGATGGCAGCTACTCCTGATTTTAGCATTGAAAGTGAAAGAAGAAAATCGTTCAAGTATTGGGAAGTGACGTTTGTCAGCCCCAACGAGTTAGCGTTTGCTGGGTTTTACTACTATCCGCTAAATTATGATGTTTTTTGGACATAGTATGTCATTCATAGACGATAGAGTTAAATGCTTTTGTTGCGGAATTGAATTAGTTCATTGGAGAGAAGGTGACATACCTATGGTGGAACATGAAAAATTTTCTCCGTCATGTCAATTTCTAAACGACGTCAAGAGACAATACATTGGGGAGAAGGTGACAAACCTATGTCAGAACATAAAAAATTTTCTCCGCCATATCAATTTCTAAACAACGTCAAGAGACTATCTTGTACAGGTTAGACAGAGTTAATTCATATCAAACAAATTTGGTTTGCTACATAATTATAGAGAGAGAGACAATTGGTATTTTAAAAAAAAATTTTACCTTGTTGAGGATGTTCCTGTTCCTGCTGATGTTGTTGTTGTTCTGGATTCTGTTGAAGGTCGGACATGATGATATTCAGACGTGAGAATGAATACTGAAAAACAAAGAAACTGTTATAGATATATATAGTATTTTTAACGCTGGTATTATGTTAGTGTATCTTAAACCATGAACAACGCACGCAAGACTATAGCTCTAGAGCTACACAGAGCAGCGAGAAGGAATTTCGTTAGGCGCGCGGTTGAATTGAAGGGTCTACACGACTTGTACCAGGCGGATCTTGTGGAGATGATACCATACGCTCGAGTGAACAAAGGGTACAAGTACATGATGACAGTGATCAATGCGTTTAGCAAGTACGCGTACGCTGTACCATTGAAAACAAAGACAGGAAAAGAAGTAAAGCACGCACTAGAGCCTATACTAACTGCTAATCGAATGAAATATTTACAGACGGACAACGGGAAGGAGTATTACAACAGCACAGTACAAGCGTTGCTAAAAAAGTATAATGTGAAACATTACTCAACCTACAGTGAGAAAAAAGCTTCCATAGTGGAACGTTTTAATCGCACACTGAAGACACACATGTATCGAGCTTTCAGCGAACAAGGACACTACCGCTGGTTGGATCTACTACCTACATTACTGAAATCGTACAACAATACAACACACAGAACCATTGGTATGAAACCTAGTGAAGTGAATGACGCCAACGAACATATAGTGTTGGAACGAATAAGGAAGAACACAGCGCCTAAAATCAGTCCAACGAAACCACAAAAATTTAAAGTCGGTGACCGTGTTCGTATAAGTAAGCACAAAATGACGTTCGCCAAAGGTTATACGCCAAATTGGACTAACGAAATATTCACTGTGGATAAAGTACAATCCACTACCATCCCAGTCACTTATCTGCTAAAAGATCATCTAAACAAAGTGTTGAAAGGTGGTTTTTACGAGCACGAGATTAGTAAGTCCAAAGTCGGCGTCGTATACCTAGTGGAAAAGGTGTTACAACGCAAAGGTGACAGAGTGCGTGTTCGTTGGCTCGGTTTCGATGGTAAACACGATGAATGGATACATAAGAAAGATCTAATATAAAAAAAGGTGACAGCACGTGCTGAAAACAGTATGCTTTCGGTATTCATAAAGATGAAGATTGTACAGCAAGCAAACAAATTACCAATAAAGGATATGGACTTTTTGGCTGGTGACGAAGGCAGTGCTAAACGTAAACATGGCCCGCTATTACCGAACAGTATTCGCTGTATCGTTACAGGCCCAAGTTCCTGTGGGAAATCAAATGTGCTATTCAACCTACTGTTTGATGCCAACGGACTACGTTTCCGCAACGTATACGTGTTTTCAAAATCATTATTTTAACCAAAATACAGAATGCTAGAAACAGTGATGAAATCACTCGCTGATGAAGGTTTAGGTTATCATGCATACAGCGAGAACGAAGAAGTCCCACTACCGAGTGAAATTACCGGTCTCGACTCTGTTATCGTATTCGATGACGTATCGTGTGAAAGACAAAACAATATTCGAAAGTATTTTGCTATGGGGAGACATAGCGGTGTGGACACATTCTATCTATGTCAGACATATAGCCAGATACCGAAACAATTGGTGCGTGACAACGCTAACTTGTTGATATTGTTCAAACAAGACGATCTAAATTTACGACATGCATACAATGATCACGTTAACATAGATATTAAATATGATGCTTTCAAAGACGTCTGCACGGAAGCGTGGAAGGATCGTTATGGATTTCTAGTCATAGACAAAGACTCGTCAATAAATGAAGGTAGATATAGAATCGGCTTTGATCGATTCATAATTGTTTCCGACGAAGTATAAAAGTGGTTGCACTGTAGTAATGTAATCAGTCCTCTTGCTAACACGCGATGGCGATGAATAAGGAGGAACGACTTGCGTATGATATAGATACGATAAGCGACAACATAAGGAAAAAATATCATGCATTACAACACGGTATCAGAGAAGGTGACGAGAAGTTTAGAAAAAATTACAGACCGATTCTGGAACCGTTAGAAGCTATTTCACGAAAGTTAAGTGGTGATATGATGGAGGAGGAGGAGGAGGAGGAGGAGGAGCAGCAGCAGATAAAACAAGAAGAGCCTACACAACACGTAATAACAGAAAACGAAAGTGGCACGCAGAGTCATAACGCTTCTCATTTCAGTGATGAGGACGCCTGGAACCCTAACTCTTCACATTTCAGTGAGGATTCATTAGCAAACAAATATATGCGTTTGTGCGAATCGGCGGACTGTAAACGGATTATAGATCGTATGTATGGTGTTCGATACGAAGGTGGTAAATTTATGATAGGTGATTCAAATGTGAAAATCGATGATAACGACAACTTTCATGTCAAAGGAAAAATTTACGAGGGTGCACCTGGTCTGTATGAACTTTTGTTTATGAAACTACCGAAAAAATACAATAAGGACGATATGAGGAAATATAAGTCCATACTACTAGCAACCAACGGACACAAACAAAAATATAAACACAATACGCGAATAAACAGTAACAGTGGCGTCAAGTACCGACTAGTAATATCTAAATTGTTTGCACGAAAACGTACAGGGAGTGGCTATATGGAGATGAAACCGAACACTGCAATCGATTACGTGCATTGGGATGATCCTAACGAGTTGGTTAATAGATTGAGACTGTTAATGGCGTCTCAAAATAGTGGTCATACTGGTCATAGGAATGAAATCGTTTCGATATTGGAAGAATTACGCGAAGTCGGCATTATCATATAAAAGCAGACGCACCGTTCTATAACCACCAGTTCTGCATAAATATGAGTGTAGACAAGTTCGGTAGACACGACAGCGCTGTAAGAGTGCGAAAAGAAACTCATCGAAGTCTGCGTGAGGATATCGGTTTAGGAGTGACTAACGACGGTCACTTTGATGTGAAAAACAAAAAGATACGCAACTTGGGTGATCCTGAAGAGTTGCACGATGTTGTTTCTTTACAGTACGTAAAGGACGCATGCTTACAGTACAAGAACGACTACGACGCTACCGTAGACGCAAAAGATCATCGAATAATAATGCTAAACGATCCGCTTAAATCAAGAGATGCAGCCACAAAACGATATGTAGACGAGAAGAGTTTGAAAAAAGATCGTGCAGGTAACGTAATCGTTAATGACTGTCGACTAACGCGCGTGCAAGCACCTGTTGACTTCAAAGACGCAGTGAATTTAGAATTTTTACACGCACACACAATCAGTTTGCAAAGCGATGCTTTCTACGCTGCCGGAAGAAAAATTACGAATATAGCGAACGGTGTCAATGACAAAGACGCAGTCACTGTACGACAAATGCACGAATTAAAATTACATATAAAGACCGAATTGTACAAGGTCACTCAGGTATTTCACGCTCATATAATCAATCTAATAAAGTTTGTCTATAAATATCAAGACAGCGCGACACAGCGTTCAGTCCTGTCTGAATATATTGAAGAGGTGGGGCGTTTAATAGACGTTCTCGATACGGAAACGGAAATCAAGGATTGGAGATCTGTTTACAAGAATGCACGTACTTCGTAAGAAAAGAATGGGGCGTGGTGTAATTGGAAAAATACTTAAAAACACTGTGCCCGCTATCGTTTCGTCAGTACCTACTTTGATTAATCGAGCGGTGGACGCATTACCAGTAGAATTACACCTACCCGGCTACCGATTCTGTGGACCTGGAACAAAACTCAAAGAGAGATTGGCACGTGACGAGCGCGGAATCAACGAGCTGGACGAAGCCTGTCGCGAACACGATATCGCCTACGCAAGGTACAAAGA
Source organism: Magicicada septendecula (assembly GCA_034769895.1). Taxonomy (NCBI): domain Eukaryota; kingdom Metazoa; phylum Arthropoda; class Insecta; order Hemiptera; family Cicadidae; genus Magicicada; species Magicicada septendecula. Next base: position 438,339,748 of record CM068369.1, on the reverse strand, counting down.
CAACAGTCGAAGACGTATAGCTGATCGCGTTCTTGCCGACAAAGCGTGGGAACGAGTGAAAGATTGGAATTCCGGTGTTAGTGAAAGAGCGTATGCTGCTGCTGTAGCCGCCGCAATGAAAGCGAAATCGGCAGTGGGTGGAGGGAGCTCGCGTAGTGGCTGCAGAAAAAAGAAGAAGGGTTCAGGAATTAAACGTCAATCCGCGAACAAACGCAAAACGACCTGCAAACGCAAAACAGTCCCAAGGCATAAACGTAACAATAAAAAAATAGCGTCAGGTCTATACCTACGTCCTTACAGACAAAAAAACTAATTTGCATACCAGTGCGTGCATTGTCTGACAGTGATTTGTATGTGTACGCAAAACTTTTGAAAATACCTTATTTCAGAGGAGTTTTTATGCGTAACACTTTACCACACACACAACCATGGAAGAATGAGAGTGCAGTTGTTAATCTGGACAGTGCAGAAAGACCTGGTACGCACTGGGTTTGCTACAAGAAGCGAAACAAACAAGTTTACTACTATGATGCGTATGGTAATATGCAGCCACCTCTTGAGCTGACACAGTATTTTGGAACCGACACTGACATTTACTACAATTACGAGCGTGAACAGCCACCACACACACAGTCATCTGTGGGCATTTATGTTTGGACTTCTTAACGCGTGAGTGATCAGTAAGCGACAAGATGTCTCGCTGTCGGTCACCTTAACAGGCACGAATGCTGCTGCTCTTGTATGTGACTTTTTCCCGCCTCTCGAACTAACAAACGGCGAATGGTATGTAGGTCTATTGGACTTTACTACATACAACAGTATACCGAACGTGATTGAGGGAAAAAACAATGTGTTTCCAGTACTACGGGACGGAACAACGTGGGACTTGATAACGTTACCTACAGGTGCTTATGAAATCGGTGACATAGAAGCCTTCCTCAAAAAGCAGTTAGGAGACTCAAAGATTAGTCTACGTCCTAACAACAATACACTGAAATGTGAGCTGACTTGTGCACTGGATATTGACTTTCAACAAACAGTGTACGGTATCGGTGATATGTTGGGTTTCAAGGAAAAGCGTCTGCTTGAAGCGAATAAAACTCACACGTCTGACGCCACAGTTAACATTATAAAAGTGAACAGTATACTGATAAGGTGTAATATAGCGCAAGGATCATACAAGAACGGTAAAAACGAGCACACACTGCACTCGTTCTATCCGTCAGTCGAACCAGGATTCAAAATAATTGAATCACCTACAAACGTCATATACCTACCTGTGAATGTGAGTCGTTTGGACAACATAACATTATCTTTACACGATCAGGACGGTGACGTAATAGATTTTCGCGGAGAAGTCATCACTGTGCGTTTACATCTAAAACGACTATAGACATGGGCTTGTACTTTGTTTCTTCGCCACCGCTGCTACCACAGTCGTCAGTAATAAAAAAAGAAGAAGAAGAAGAAGAAAGATCAGTTGGGAAACGCATCAGTACTCGTTCGAAACTGAAACGATTAACATCAGTTAACCGTCGTTTCCTGATTTCACTGGGTTTTGTTGTAAACAAGTAACATGGCGAGTGGAATATTATCTGTGGAGCAGCAACCGTTCTTTGAAGACAGTATCACACACTTTTCATTTCACTCACACGCACCGTACGCAACAACAAGATATGGAAACAATGATGAAATACGTGTGCCAATACAACAACAGGACGTCTTTACACTGCCGTCAGAAAGTTTCCTCTACATCGAAGGCAAGTTGGTTAAAAACCCTAGTGTGGCTGCAGATACTGCACTGAATGTGGAACTGGTGAACAATGCTATAGCATTTCTCTTTGAAGAGATTCGTTACGAGTTGGCTGGAGTGGTAGTGGACCATACCAGAAACGTCGGTGTTACGTCAACTATTAAAACTTTTCTATCACTCAACAACAACACACGTGACGCAATGGAAAACGCAGGTTGGGTGGCGCCGACCACGAACGTATTAAAAGTAAATGATGACTGTGAATTCAACTTTTGTATACCACTGAAAATGCTAATGGGATTCGCAGAAGACTATACACGCATCGTGCTGAACGTGAAACAAGAACTTATACTCCTACGCACATCTACCGACATAAACGCTATGATTTTAGCAAACGGACAAACGACTGCTAATTGTGTTCTTGAACTAGATAAAGTTTACTGGAAAGTGCCTTATGTACATGTAGCTAATGCGTACAGATTACCACTGTTACGACTCATAGAGAAAGACCACCCGATAACTATGCCTTTTAGGACCTGGGAGTTGCACGAGTATCCTGCCTTACCACAGACTAAAAGGCAGAATTGGATTGTCAAGACCTCGAGTCAGCTAGAGAAACCACGCTTTGTTGTGTTAGCGTTTCAGACAGCAAGAAAGAATGTACTGGCAGCACACGCCGATGAATTTGATCATTGTAACGTGATCAATGCGAGACTGTTTCTAAACGACAAGTATTATCCTTACGATAATTTAAACTTGGATATTGGGAAAGACCGTTTTGCATTATTGTACAATATGTACGCCAGTTTTCAAAGTTCGTATTACCACCGTTTAGACGTCAGCCCAGTACTGACACCAGAATTATTCAAATCAAAAGCCCCGCTGTTTGTATTCGATTGTAGCAAACAAGACGATGCGCTTAAGTCTTCAGCAGTTGATGTACGTTTAGAATTTGAATCGTCAATGAATTTTCCTACACAGACGACTGCCTACTGTATGATACTACATGATTCGCTTGTAGAATATACACCATTGTCCAACACAGTACATAGACGTGTTTAAGTCTTATTTTATACATATTTTGTAAATACTAGTTTTAAATATATTTTCATATTTGTAACATTATAATATTGGAGCTGTGTGTGTATGTATTTTTAATTGTAAAACTAGTTTAGATATATTTTAATACTTGTAACAATATAATCTTGGAACTGTGTATGTTTTTTTTTTTAAATTGTAAATACTAGTTTAGATATATTTTCATACTTGTAACAATATAATCTTGGAGCTGTGTATGTATTTTTAATTGTAAAAACTGTTTAATATATTCTTGGAGCTGTGTGTATGTATTTTAATAAATGTATATATTACACACACTTTATTATTATTATTTGTATAACCCACTCCATAATGTATACTTACTTGCGAGTAACAAACTAGCGAGCGTTGTCCACACACACACACACACACACACACACACACGAATCCTTAAATGACGGACGTTGTACGCACGCTTAAAATTCAGCTATACCTAAAATATATCTTCAATCAGAAGTGAGGCATAATAATTTGATCATACACATACGCGCGCACACACATACACACACACACACACACATGTATTAAATTCAATAAATAATAATGCGCTTGATAATGTTTTAATGCAAATAATTTTAGGAAAGTCTACATTTTACTTTCATAAGGAAATAGTCACCGCTTACAGCTATGCATGTCCACAACAGAATTAGAGAGATATAAATGTCATCATACGCTGTGACCTACTTTCTAAATTTGTTACATTAAAAATGTTTGTTTAAAGCAATTTTTCAGAAAAATTGTAACAGACATAATAATTTGATCATACACACACACACACACACACACACACACACACACACACACACACATGTATTAAATTCAATAAATAAATAATGCGCTTGATAATGTTTTAATGCAAATAATTTTTACGTTTAAATAAAATCTGCACATACATTAAAATTAAATAAAATCTGTACACTTACCAAAACTAGTATGTGTTGTCTACACACCCTTAATGATGAAAGTTGTGTGTATACTGAAGACGTACAAACAGTCTTTCAACTATTAAAAAAGATGCAGAGATAGATTTCACGATGTATCAGCACACGCAGGCGATCAAATGAGAAATTGCCACTATAAAATTACGGTAAGAATATATTTTCAGAAATTGTAATTTGATCACACACACACACACACACACACACACACACACACACACACACACACACACACACACACACACACACACACACACACACACACACACACACACACACACACACACACACACACACACACGCGCGCGCGCACGCATGTATTAAATTCAATAAATAATGCACTTGATAATGTTTTAATGCAAATAATTTTTACGTTTAAATAAAATCTGTACATACAATAAAAATTATGCTCAGTTATTAACGTATTCAAAATGTTTCAAGTACACTTACTTATTTGAATGAGTCATGTATTAAATTCAATAAATAATGCACTTGATAATGTTTTAATGTGAATAATTTTTACGTTTAAATAAAATCTGCACATACATTAAAATTAAATAAAATCTGTACACTTACCAAAACTAGTATGTGTTGTCTACACACCCTTAATGATGAAAGTTGTGTATAATGAAGACGTACAAACAGTCTTTCAACTATTAAAAAAGATGCAGAGATAGATTTCACGATGTATCAGCACACGCGGGCGGTCAAATGAGAAATTGTCACTAATTTTCTGTGCGTATATATTGTACACTGGTAGTGGGAGAAAGCTTGCATGTCCGTTTTTAGAGTAAATACTTTCTAATCCATAATTAAACCTAATTACTGTCAACGCTGCTAATGATTGACAGGTGTCAAATTAGGACGCCCGATTTAGACGACGTACACAAGGTTAATGACCTCTGGTTTAAGTTAGCGAATAATAATAACTATATCTAATTCAGTATCGTTGTGTGTGTGTGTGTGTGTGTGTGTGTGTGTGTGTGTGTGCATAGACTTGTTTCGTTGAATCGATCAATGCTGTCAACGTACTCGTAAGGGTATACCCCCTTGCGTACGAGCAGATTGGTCTGTTCGTCAAAACCCCGTATTTAATTATTTAAAACAAATTATGGTTTATTTTAATTTATTTCGTTATAAACCTCCGAATATGCATGCAATTATTTGTATAGTAATCAGAAATGTGAGAGAGAGAGAGAGAGAGAGACATTTTAATAATTTGCAGGTTGTATCTTACAATCACGAAAATTATTATTTAAACTGATAATTGTTTTATTAAAATCTTACAATGACGAAATATTATTATTTCATTGTTTACGATATATATTTAATTAATGCAAAAATGAATTTCTAAAATTACAATGGTCTGTAAACCATATTTAAGTTTGTGTGTGTGCATACATAGTTAATCTTTCTATCACTAATTACCACACTGAATATAACTTTCTAATGACGAAATATTATTATTATTATTATTATTTCATTGTTTACGATATATATATTTAATTAATGCAAAAATGAATTTTTAAAATTACAATGGTCTGTAAACCATATTTAAGTTCGTGTACACATACAAATCGCTTTGAATAAGGGAATTCTTGTCAACGTTTGCAGCGAGAGAGAGACATACACAATGTGTGTATGTGTATGTGTACACAAAACTTTTGAAAATACCTTATTTTAAGGAGATTTTTTTATGCGTAACCCTTTACCACACACAGACTTGGCAGTATATTAATTTCTAAATCGTGGTCAATGACTGTCATGTGTCAAAATTAGAAGTAGGACGCAACGAGGTAGGTGATAAATATATTTCCTGGTGATTACATTTTAGTATCGCTACTTACAATAATCCATAAATAGCACGACGCTTATGTAAAACCGATGAGAGAGAGAGTTGATATCGAAGTCGTCAACAGTCATATAATTTACTATACACTATAATGCGTCTGCTAATATAGTTTGAATTTCCCACCGAAGAAAAATGTTGGCAGATCTGTTCTATACACAATAATGCAGGATTGGTAACCCTGATCATATATTTTAATATACACTATAATACACACACATATCAAGTTTGAACCCATACATAGGTTGGTAAACCTGATCATATAGATTTAATATACATTATAACACACAACAAATTTGAACTCATGCAAGGTTGGTAACCCTGATCATATATTTAATATATACACTATAATGCATCAAGTCGGAACCCCCCACCCACCACCTTTGGGATGCTGCGGGTCAAGCTGACCCACCGAAGAAAAATGTTGGCAGATCTGTTCTATACACACAATAATGCAGGATTGGTAACCCTGATCTTATATTTTAATATACACTATAATACACACACATATCAAGTTTGAACCCATACATAGGTTGGTAAACCTGATCATATAGATTTAATATACATTATAACACACAACAAATTTGAACTCATGCAAGGTTGGTAACCCTGATCATATACTTAATATATACACTATAATGCATCAAGTCGGAACCCCCCCACCCACCACCTTTGGGATGCTGCGGGTCCAGCTGATAGAAAGTGAAAGTGATCTAGGCTCGCGAAAGGCGGCATATAAAAAAATAACGCGGATGCTGTGGTCCAGCTGATAGAAAGTGAAAGTGAGTTAGAACCGGCATTTTCCCTCTACTTTGCGGCATACATGTTAATTCAGCCTTAGAAGCTACGGAGCGCTTGTAGGCCTAAACAGTGTTCTGGACGCCGCGTTCTGTCTTACGTTTACAACTTGTGTACTTTATGACGGCCGCCAACCTTGGTGAAAACAGTGTACGGCGTGTGCGCAGAACACTGTTTTTTGTCAGTGTAACGGCACGTCTCACTGAGTGCATAAGTGTTGATGCGTTTTCAAAAACATTTACCGTGTAGGCCTGTATTTCATTTAATTATTTAGTTTGTATCGTTACTAGTGTTTAGTTTGGGACTGTGACATGTGATAAATAATCTAGTTACATTTTAATATCATTTAATATTGTCTGTGGTTGTGTTTTCAGACATCACATTAAGTTAAACTGAATTTTATTTTGCTTAACGTATTGTTACTTTTACAGTACATTTTATTTCATTACGTAATCAGAAAAAATGCCTCCTACTAAATCGAAGTTAGGTAAAAAAATTGTGCATAGCCAAGCTCGGGAAGTCATTTCTAATGTATGTAAATTTATGGAAAGTGAAAAAAATGGAATTAGTATTCCACTAAAAAAGGTTCAAAAACGAATAGCGTCAGCAACAAGAGTTTCTGAAAGAAGGATTCGCCGTATTAAAAGTGAGGGTATAACAATAGAAAATGAACAGTCACCACACTTTATAACACCTCGTAAAGAAAGAAAGAGGAGGTTAACAAAATCTAATATTGATGATTTTGATAAATGTGTGATAAGACGAACAATTTACAATTTTACGACAACACAAAAAACATATCCTACGCTACGAAAACTTCATCAACTTCTGAAGTCTGGTGTAAACTTTCAAGGTAGCTTATCATGTTTAAGGAAAGTTATTATAAACTTAGGGTTTAAGTGGAAGAAGATTAGAAATAATAGAAGTGTGTTAAATGAACGTCAAGAGATAAGGGAAAAAAGAATTGAATACCTTAGGAAAATAAAACAATTCAGGACAGAAAACAGGCCAATCGTTTACACAGATGAGACGTATACACACGTCTCATGCAGTAAAAAAGTCGTGGTACGACGAAAGTGGTGAAGGCGCGAGTGTACCGTTAAATAAAGGAGACAGATTCATAATAGTTCACGCGGGTACAGATCAAGGGTTCATCGATGGTGCCTTATTGGTTTTTAAATCGGGAAAGGAAACAGGTGATTATCATGGGGATATGAATAGTACAAATTTCGAGAAATGGTTAGTTGAAAAGCTAATTCCGGGATTACCAAAAAACTCAGTGTTAGTATTAGATAATGCACCATACCACAATTACCAATCTGAAAAATGTCCCACATCAAATTCTTCAAAAAGTGAGTTAATGCAGTGGTTATCTAATAAAAAAATTCCTTTTACACCTAATATGTTTAAACCAGAGCTACATAAGTTAGTAAAAATGAATAAACCCTTAGAAAAACCCTATAAAATAGATAGTATTTTAGGAAATCACGGCCACACTCTTATTCGTCTACCTCCGTATCATCCTGATCTAAACCCCATAGAACTTATTTGGGCTCAACTTAAACACTCTGTTGCAAAAAACAACACCACTTTTGATAATAAAAACATAATAGATTTAACTAGGCAAGCATGCCAATCAATAGAAAAACAACAATGGATATCAGTGTGTGAACATGTAATTAAAATTGAAGACGAATATTTGGAAAGAGAAGGAGTAACAGATGAAATGCAAGATAGGCTTGTAATTAACTTAGACGAAGATGATGACGACGATGGCGACGACGACGACGATGACCTATCAAGCGCTGAATCTTCTTCAGACGATAGCAGCTATATCTCCGGTGTTGAAGCAATTTTGGACAGAGAAATATCGCCGGACTTGGAGAATGATACTGAATTCCCAGTTCATTCTGACTTCGTATATACAGTACTTCTTTATAAGTCGGTAAGTTACTTACATTCATTACTTACATATTAATTTTAAAATTTGTATTAATAATTGTATTAAATGCAAGAAAAATTAATGGGCTCGATTTTATGTGATATTTTATATAAAGTATGCACATTTTTATGCGTGGTTATCATTTTTTTCGTTTAGGTCCTATTTTAGCAGCACTTGCATAAAGCATATTTATGGTCATTTTAGATTTAGATTTCTCTATTTCTTATATTAGTATTTCACTTGCTTGCTTTACACTAGTAATTATTTATTATTTACATTATGTAACAAATAACATTGTTATGGTATTACAAATACATATTTCACATAATTTCGAGTAATACTGAGTAGAATTATAAATAGTAGTTAGTTGAATGAAATCCGGAAATGTCAACATTGTGTAAAACCCGAGTTGTAATAATTAAATAGTTAAGGGCACCCATACAGCCGGCTGTAGCAACAGTAAGACGGACGTTTTTGAAATGAAGCGTTACAACTTAGCACACCGAGTCTCCCCACTACCCCCACTTTTCGCGCAGCTATGGAGAGGCCACCGTAAAGTAACGTGATTGTACGTATGTGAATATGGGACACGTATTGAGATTTTGATTGCTGATTCGTTTTTAAAATGGTAAAAAAGAGTAACTTAAATAATATGAAAACATTATTAAATAGAGATCCAAAACTGATAGGCACATTTGTATAAAATTAGAATACCGAGAAAAACCGTTTAATATGGAAATTTTTTAAGTTGTTTTGGAACAAATTATTGAACTGTATCGTAAACCGAGTTGGAAACACTGCGGGCTAAATAAATATTTGAACGCTACCTCTTTTCTACTCGCTAAGGAGATATAATCTTAAAAACTATAGGCCTAATACAAATTTGAACTATCCCTCGATCAATACCAATTATTAAGTAGTACCTTTTACGAAATCAATTAAAGTGATTTCATAGTGGAAAGACGGCTATAGCATAATGCAATTGATAATGTTTGTACTCATATAACTAATAAGCCTAAATGTTTAATTCAACTTATATGACATTTTTATCGGCAAATTTTCTTAAATTTTTGACATTTCTTTTTTTTTATCCTTCGAGGAAAGGGTCAAACCCCAAAACTCCTAAACCTCCTTGCTGTGCACTGCGTTATGTTTTGTGAACGTCGAACATTATTAATCAATAATTTTGATAATACTGAAGATTAATTTCCTGCTTAGGTTCAACTGAAATTAGGCCTACTTTAAGAAACAGATTAGACGTGAGACATTTATTCGGATATACAATCAACTTGTACTGACTTGTTACAATCACAGGAAATGTATGGCATGCCACTAAGCCATAGATATCACGTCCTATTTAAAATTTTGAGTTCTCAAGTTGTACGTACTCGCTTTTTTATTTAACGAGAGAGCAAGAAATTAACCGTTTCCTTCTCTTCCATCGTACCTGCATTACTGCGTCTTTTTTGGTGGTTTTACGGCGTAGCTGACATGCTCTGAGCTCAGTTTACACGTTCTACAAAGATAACTTATTATCAATGTATTACGCACGTGTGTTGGCTCGGGGTTCCCTCATATTTCGTGTTTATAGAAAATTACAAAAGATAATAAAGCTTTGCCTTAATCTAAAGACAACTATTCATTAGCGTGTGGACGTAAAGAATTTATATTTTAAATTAAATTAGAAGTCCTTCAGAACTGCTCACTGTACAGTGTAGCGACTAGCATGCACAGTGATTCGTATGGAACTCAGTATACGGTATAAAGACTGTTAATTCAAAACAGTTATTACAGTAGTGAAGAAACAAGATTACTTAAGAGTATTACTAAAAAAATAAACTACCCCTTACCCTCAACCGATCTTCACCAAAAACAAAAGGTCTTGAGAACTCTACAATTCAGGGCTGTATGCATATAATCTTTTCATTCTGTTTGAATTTGCGGCTGTTATCGTTTGCCATTGGAAATACCCTTGTTAAAACATAAAACGTTACAGGTAAACTACCCCTTTCCCTTAACCGATCTTCACCAAAAACAATAGGTCTTGAGAACTCTAGAATTCAGGGCTGTATGCGAAACATTATTTGATTCTGTTTGAATTTGCGGCTGTTATCGTTTGCCAAACAAACAAAATTACCCTTGCTAAAAAAAAACCGTTGCAGGTAAACTACCCCTTTCCCTCAACCGATCTTCACCAAAAACAATAGGTCGTGAGAACTCTGCAAAACCGGGCTGTATGCAAAAAAGTATTTGATTCTGTTTGAATTTGCGGCAGTTATCGTTTGCCATAGAAAAAAAATCTACAGACAGACAGACACACAGACACACAGACACACAGACACACAGACACACACACAGACACTTTTCGGAAAACGACTTTTTTTCATGTTTTGAGTGTAGTAGAATCAGAATCTGCAATAATCTCGAACACGATTTTTTTTGCCATCACCATACTTCCATTCCTTAAGGAATATGGAAGTAAAAAACACTACGATACACTAAGAGTAGAGGGAAAATGAGAGTTCAAAGCCACAAAGGAATGCCGCCTTTCTTAAAAAACAATAAAAAACGATAAAAAACATGATCTAAGAGATGACGCCGCCACCGCTGGACCCGCAGCATCCCGATGGACCACAGCACCGCGAATTTCCGCGAATAAATTTTTTTATTTTATTTTTTTATTTTTTTAATTAAATTGATTTGGTGGGATGATGTTCAATGGACCACCAGCATCCGTGAATATACTTTTTTATTTTTTTAAGAAAGCTGATTTGCATATCAGTGGGTGGCTTTGGGTGGGTGGTTTTTTTTATTTCATATCGGTGGGTGGTGGTGGGTGGGTGGGGGTGGTTCCAACTCGAAGCATTATAGTGTATACTAAAATATATGATCAGGTGTACCAACCTTTGCATGAGTTCAAATTTGTTGTGTGTTATAATGTATATTAAATCTATATGATCAGGTGTACCAACCTCTGTAGTATTATTATAGTGTATAGATATTTTATATGAGCAGGGTTGTCAACATTTTCTGTGGCGGGGGGAGGGAAATTCAAATATGTGTTATATAGTGTATATATTAAAATATATGATCAGGGTTACCAATCTTAAATTATTGTGTGCGTGTATAGAGCAGATCTGCCAACATTTCTTTCTCTTCTGTGGTGGGAAATTCAAACTATATATGATCATAATTGTTACTCTCTCTCTCTCTCTCTCACACGGTGTGTATGTCTCTCTCTCTCTCTCGTTGTCAAACGTTATACTCACCGGCATTATAGTGTATATTAAAATATATGATTAGGTGTACCAACCTTTACATGAGTTCAAATTTGTCGCGTGTTATAATGTATATTAAATCTATATGATCAGATGTACCAACCTCTGTATTATTCGTCCTCTCTCTCTCTCTCTCTCTCTCTCTCTCTCTCTCTCTCGTTGTCAAACGTTATGCTCAAACTGTTCTCCTCTCTCTGTGGTCAGTACCGAACGCATGTATATGAAATTAGAAAGTTTATTCGACAAATATTAACGTCCTCACACTCTCTCTCACTCTCTCTCTCTCTCTCACTCTCACTTGTTTCAACTGTGTCAACAAATAGTAACGTCCTCTCTCTCTCTCTCTCTCTCTCTCTCTCTCTCTCTCTCTCTCTCTCTCTCTCTCTCTCTCTCACTTTCACACGTTTCAACTATGCAAGGTTCCATACCCTTTCTCCTGTCTCCCTCTCGTACATTGAGTAGTCGGTGTGATGAATAAATAATTTTAGCACTATCTCTCTTTCGTTGTCAAAACGTCGTCTTCATTTTCAATGTATTAAATAATTAATAGTTTTATAATGCAGTCAGTGTGATTGATCCTTGTTAGAAATATATATATATTTGGCGTCAATGAACTACTTACCTGTTATGTTGTTACAGACAATACTTCTGTTTTAAGGTTGCAGTTTACACACACATAGGTTCAGTAGTGTATAGCGAAATAAATTAAAATTATACACACACATGAAAACGGCGGCTGAAATTCATACAAATCTTCTGATGTAACAGTTCACAAAAAATAAATTAATTGTACACATGTTCAGAGGTGTAGAGTGAAATAAAATAAAGTCATAATTTGTTTAAATGATTAAATATATTTTAACATTCACAATATAAAATTCACAATTAAATAAATACATTAGAAATTGATATTTTTCGAAAGTTTATATATAATTGTGTGTCGTACTTGTAGAAGAAGCAACCTGCAACATAACAATACAACAACAACATTAAAATCATGTTAAATATCACACACACAGATGCACACGCAACGCGCGCACATACAGACGCATACGCAACGTAATCACACACACACACACACACACACACACACACACACACACACACACACACACACACACACACACACACACACACACACACGCATACGCAACGTAACCAAACACGCAACGCGCCCACACACAGACGCAAACGCAACGTACACACGTTTGGGTTACACCACACGTGCACGCACACACACACAGACGTACACGCACACATACGCAACGCGCCCACACACAGACGCAAACACAACGTAATCATACACATACATACAACATGTACATGTAGGACCAATAAACAGATAACAGATTTAAATATGCTATAGTCATTGTAAGACGTTACAATCATTGAAGTGTTTAATAAGTAAATTGTATGTATGTATATATCACTGAATAATAATAATAATATAATCGTTCTAGTGTTATCGTTTGCTGCAACAGGTAAAGCAGTTACAAATAATTACATATACGTTCAGAGGCGTATAGTGAAATAAATTAAAAATCCATTCATCAAAACTTTGTAAATTAGAATCTGCACTACATTCAAACATACGCACACACACACACAATGATAAAAAAATTGTTTATTAAAAGTAGTTTGTTACCTTAACGTGGTACATGCAGAACTAGTGCTGTTACAAAATATATATATATATAGTAGGAAAGCCCACACACTACTAGAAATAGTTATCACCTGAAAAAAAGAAACCACACATTACGAACTAATATGTATAAACACAAATATCGTTACAATAATAATAATAATAATACATAAACTTACGTTTACTGCCGTCCGAACTGAAGTGTGAGGAGGCAATAACTATAGATATCACAGTAAGAATTTTTTTGTTAACCAGTGGTGTAACGGGGAATTTTAGCAGGTGGAGGAGCAGAGTCGTCATCGTCGTCGGCATGTATCCGATAATGTCCGTACGCAAGGGTATCACGACCATTGTCTAATATATAACGCTTATCATCATACGGTGACAACGCTTGCTTATTTACACGCATCGTGTACAACGTATGATGATCGCTACGTAAACACAACGCACTGACAGAAAACGGACAATGATCAGTGAGACACTTGCGATACATATCGTGTCGCAGACTCCTCTTAATAGCAACTCGAGGCACACCTTTACACACACGTTTTTGACTCGCATTGCTAGAATCTTCGTTGGCCACAAGGAACGAATAACATTTCGCTCTGAGACCTACGAATTCTCTAATAGGACGACCACACGTTTCATCCTTGAACAGTCCGACAACCTTTTTGTTCTTAAGGCTATAACAAGGATGAGACGTAGGGTAATCCGATGTGTCAAAAACGTGCAAGTCCTCCTTCATATCTGCATACAAGTCTGATGTTTGAATATGATACATCAGACTGTCTGTATCAGTCATTAACAATTTAACGTTGTGGCCGTACTTGGCGACAGCATAACGATAATGAAAGTCGTACATTATTGTTTTGCTAACGTCAAGCACCGTGAAGCCGACATACACGGGACGAGAAAGAACGATGGATTTTTTACAGAGTGAGAGCCCCACCAGATCGTTCGTATAACGAATCATACGTTTTAGCCTGGGTGTGGAAACTAGTTTTTGAAGCCGTCGTTCATTCGAGACTAGTTCAAAGTCTATATGTTTCCGTACGTTCTCCAGCGACTTACCGTATACGGCGTTGTTCATCAGTTTGAAAAGGTCTTTTTCAAAGCTGTTGACGGCTGATTGCCTCTTGCGGGTGTTGAAATCGATAAACGGTTTCAACCAAGCGCTTTGCTTAAAACACAACACCCTATGAGTCGCTTTCAGCTCTAAACCAAGACTTAAATACAATTTCAAATTTCGATAATGGAGAACGTAATTTTGTTTGTCCTCCAAAGTTGTTAACAACTTCTCTACGGATGACCCTGATTCGTTATACGATGATCTGTATATACTCTCGTGTAAACGTTTGGAAAAGGGAGAAAGGATATCGTGTGTTATGCGCTGGCGCACAGGTGCAAGCGGGTAGTCCGAATGCAGGTCGTGTAAGGTATTAGGATAGTGTAGGTCGACTTCAAGTATGTACCCGATGTCAGCATCATCACTCACAGTACGTACGTCCAAGGACTCGATTTCGTTACGATCGAGCCATCGGAAGTCTGCGTAAGGGAGTGGTTGCGACATGGCTGCACCGTATAAATTGTTACAGTCCGTATACAGAATGAAGGAGGTCGGTTTCGAAACATCGTACTGGTCTGGAATCAGAGGATTGTTAGCGACTGCATGACGGTTGGATATCATCGCGCAGCCTCCGCGGATCCCAGATTCGAGGAACAGATGTAGATTTATTTCTGTCAACAGTTCTAATTCGACCCCGGTCATTTTTAGCATCGCGTTCCAAGCGAGTCCGGGAAGCGAGTAAAAATGACATGGGTCCAAGCAGTAATCGCGTAAGGCCATGTCTCGGAAACTTTCAAAGACATCGGCCAGCAGCATTACGTCTGTCAACAAATACAAATCATGGTAATCTCCAAACGTACGCAGATTGAATGCACTCCACACGTTTTGTGCGTGCTCGAAATCTGCGTCCGAAATAGATGATTCCATCAACCGGTTATCAAAGTGTTCACGAGCGGGTAGACTTGTTTCGTTGAACCGATCAATACTGTCAACGTACTCGTATGGGTATACCCCCTTGCGTACGAGCAGATTGGTCTGTTCATCGAAACCCCGTCTAAGCATTTCCTCTCTGAGCAAAGGAAATTGGCTCCCGGACGCGGACAGATTGGTAACGAGTGTGTCCAGAGAGCGATTAAGAAATTGAAAGGAGTCTACGAAACGCAAGGGACCCAAGGAGAACGACACGTAACGCTCACTGGATGTCGCGATGCAGGATACGCGTTCGTCCTTATATTTCCCTAAACCCTGCATTAAATGGTGACAGTCGTAGCCACGAAGGTTGTGAAAGAAGACGGGGATATGACGAGGCATCTTGTAACTCAGATTACAGCTATTATGGGCTGCTCCCAAGAATTTCCCCGTAAGATGGCAATGATTGCGTACCTTGTCATCGTCTGTCAAAGGGCGCTCACACAAATGACAAACGGTGGCGTTAGTGAACGCAACATTGTCATCATCGGACATAATTAATTGTACGTTATGTCGTACCACCTTCATCATATCCTCGGCGTCTTTCAACAACCACGAGAAGAACGTGTCTACAACGTTTTCACCCCGATAAACTTTAGCCTCTCTCCAAAGGCTGTGCGTATGATCGACGATAGCATAGGAGAAACCTGACGGGATATGCATCGCTTCGTATGATGTGGACGATACAGGAGGAGAAGTTAGTTTCTGACGGACACCGCTGCTATCGACGGAGTAGAATTCACCTAACTCGTGCACTGTCGTCGGGACGTTGTTACCAGGTGAACACGATTGAAGCGGAGTGATGAGGGACTCGAAGTCGGCGTAGACGGTGAAGGGTACTTTAAGACAGTGCGCGTAATTTTTAAAGGACATAAACTTCTCCTCCTCCGTGGGCATTTTGGTCTTCTGCTCGCCGTAAGGTGTGCAGTAGGGGAGATGATCGGACAGACCATGTTCTGTAGTGAAACGATGCAGGCAGTAGTCACAGTAAAATGATTGACCGTTGTGTTGTGTTAGAGATGATAACAATCTACTCATGTTACTGATAAGACAGTAATGTTTTCGGCTATTCGTATCGGTCAGAAGCAAAAGATTAACGTGATGCGACCTGTCCTTATTCGGGGTAATTCTCAGAGGGTAAACCTCATTTTTTGATTCATTTTTGATATTGTCTTCTATATCATAGCCGAAAACGTTTATAGAAATGTTAGGATTCTGTGCTTCAAATTTGGAAATGGACTTTAACGAAACAGGGTACTCGATACCGGACATATTTAATGTGTTTATGAATGGGATGTAGTTTGAAGCACGGTCTCTATGTTGTTGTTGAGGGTGTATGTGGGCTAGAACAGACCACAGAAAACACATTTCATCTCGGGGGTTCTTGATGTTGACTACTGCCCTGGTGTGTGTGAGTTTTCGCGGGGTTGGAAGGTAGGAGGACGCTGCTAGAGGCTGGTACCGTCCAACAACCAGTTCCAGCTTCAGTACAGCATCCACCGACCATCCGCTCCCGTCACGGGTAAAATTAGATATGCTATTGAAGATTTTATCGTAGGATTCATCGAGTAGACAATTCAACTCGTCGCTGTCGTCCGCGAGCAACGTGCGACAACGTCCGTGGAAGACGGCGTCTTTCGTTACCTCTTTCTCCTCACCACTGTCACCATCTACCACGGTTTTGATAAAACGTATCCTGCACGCAATATGCCACTTGATATTGCGTAAACGTGCCTGCTCTGTCTGAATATCCTCAAGCAATAAAGGACGTGCCTCAGTCATTACGAATACTACGTCATGATCCGACTCGTTGACGTTCACTGGAATGTAGTCGAAGGTTGTGATGCACCCTCGGACACTACTGTTCCTCTCGATATAAAACCGAGTCACAACTGAAACAATAGAAACATGAGTATTAGTAACCAATAGGAATGATAAATAACGTGTACACACAAATTCATGTTTGTAGTAAATAAATAACACTCGTCGGGGGGTAATATGTCAGTTTATTACAAACCGTGAAGATGTCGGCTACTCCTGATTTTAGTATTGAAAGTGAAAGAATAAAATCATTCAAGTATTGGGAAGTGACGTTTATCAGCCCCGACGAGTTAGCGTTTGCAGGGTTCTACTTCTACCCTAGAAATTTCGATGTTTGTGGACATAGTATGTCATTCGTAGACGATAGAGTTAAATGCTTTTGTTGTGGAATTGAATTAGTTGATTGGAAAGAAGGCGACAAACCTATGAAGGAACATGAAAAATTTTCATCTACATGTCAATTTCTAAACGATGTTAAGAGTGAGACTTTTCATGCACACACCAATAGGCATAGTATGACTCAAACGTTAATTCGCATCAGCAAGTTTGCACACTACATAATTACAAAAATAATTTCTTAACTGTGACAATTGGTATTGGACTTTTTACCTTGTTCAGTCTGCTCCTCCCCACGTTCCTGCTGAAGGTTAGCCATGATCTTCAAGTGAGAATGAATGAATACTGAAAAACAAAAGGTACCGTTATAACGCTGGTATTATGTTAGTGTATCGTAAACGTTTTATATATCAATTTGTACATAATACATGTACGCTTAGACCAACTATTTGCTAGATCGAGAAAATTAAGTTTATTTTCGCGCACACACACACAAACAGATTTAAATAATACTTTCATGCTTACAATATACAACCGATGTACACAAACTTATAAAGCATCAAACTATATATATCATTCGTTGGGTTGTAATTATTATTAAACAGTAAATATGCTTAGAATGAAAATATTTGCTATGATTTTAGTAACATATAACAGCGTCTTACATACCACTCGAATCTATATATACTGTTCTGTTTCAGATAATAATAATAATTTGATCACACACACACACACACACACACACACATACACATACATGTATTAAATCAATAAATAATGCACTTGATAAATTATGCTCACCAAACTAACGTATGTTGACTACACACACAGGAACTTGTGTATACTGAGACGTACAATAATTCAAGCAGTCTTTCAACTATTAAAAAAACTGCTGAGATAGATTTATCAACGCACGCAAGCAGTCAGTGTGAAACCGATAAAATTCAGTTATACCTAAAAATATATATCTTCAATTAGAAGTGTAATATAAAAGGTACAGTAAGAATATATTTCAGAAAATTGATCACACACACACACACACACACACACACACACACATGTATTAAATTCAAATATATATCTTCAATTAGAACTGTAATATAAAAAATACGGTAAGAATATATTTCATAAATTGTGATTTGAACATACACATACATGTATTAAATTCAGTAAATAATGTTTTAATGCAAATAATTTTTACTAGTAACATATAACAGCGTCTTACATACCACTCGAATCTATATATACTGTTCTGTTTCAGATAATAATAATAATAATTTGATCACGCACACACACATACATGTATTAAATCAATAAATAATGTCTTACCAAACTAACGTATGTTGAATACACACACAGGAACTTGTGTATACTGAGACGTACAATAATTCAAGCAGTTTTTCAACTATTAAAAAACTGTTGAGATAGATTTATCAACGCACGCAAGCAGTCAGTGTGAATCCGATAAAATTCAGTTATACCTAAAAATATATATATCTTCAATTAGAAGTGTATAAAAGGTACAGTAAGAATATATTTCAGAAAATTGTATTAAATTCAAATATATATCTTCAATTAAAAGTGCGTTAAGAATAAAAGTACGTTAAGAATATATTCAGAAAATTGTAATTTGATCATACGCATACGCTTACACACACATGTATTAAATTAAAATATATATATCTTCAATTAGAAGTGTAATATAAAAAATATGGTAAGAATATATTTCGTAAATTGTGGTTTGAACATACACATACATGTATTAAATAATGTTTTAATGCAAATAATTTTTACGTTTAAATAAAATCTGTACATACAATAAATTATACTCACCAAAACTATTGTATGTTGACTACACACAGGAACTTGCGTATACTGCGATTGCACAATAATACAGTCTTCCAACTATTAAAAATGTCGTGATAGATTTGTCAGTGCACGCAAGCGAGTCAAATGAGAATTTATCGTTAAATTTGTTGAGTATATATTGGTCTCTGGTGGTAGGGGAAAGCCGATGTTTGTTTTGGACGTGAATACTTTCTAATCGATAATTACTTGTGATGGGTGCAACTAATGAGTGTCATGTGTCATATTAGAAAGTGAAAGGCGGATTTAGCGAATACACACACAATGGTTTATTTCGGTAGAACCATCTGAACATACATGCAATTAGTTGTATAGTAATCAGAATGTGTGTGAGAGAGACAATTTAATAGTTTGAATTTTATACCACAAGGTAAACTATATTTTTTTTTAAGTCGGGGGTTGTTTCCGAAAATTATTATTTAAAAACTGTTAATTGTTTTATTAAAATCTCACGTACGTGCCAAATTAATTGCCGACAGCGACTCTGCTCCCCCTCCTGCTAAAATTCCATCTGTTAAAAACAAAAAGAATTCTCACTGTGATATCGATAGTTATTCTCTCTCCACGCTTCAGTTCGGACGACAGTAAACGTAAGTTTGTGTATTATTATTGTAACGATCTTTGTGTTTATAAATATTAGTTTGTAATGTGTGGTTCCTTTTTTTTATAGTATAATGGAAAACGCTGCTGTAATAATTGACTTTCACTGCTTTTATGATGACAACGGCAATTATATAGTAAAGGAGTTGTCGGTTATGGACGTAACACGTTTTGCATGCAGACATTGGATTTTCGCCCCGCCTGCTACAGTCGTTACGAATTCGAAATACACTAGAACCAACTGCTGGTTAACGACAAACTATCATGGGCTAAGATGGGATGAAGGAGAGACACCGTACGACAATCTTGTTTCAGTGTTAACAACGTATACGAACATATATAAATATGTGTTTGTGAAGGGTCTTGAGAAAAAACGTTTTTTAGAATCGAAAATAATTCATTATCATATAATAAATCTTGATGACATTGGTTGCCCAAAAGACGTACCAAAAGACATTCCTGGGGCGTTATGTCTTACACATTGCAATTCTTCTTCTACACTATGTACAAACCATAATGTGCACGCACTTAGAGAGTGGATAATTAATGATTTTTCTGTTATATAAACATTTTTAATGTAAGTGTCTCATAGCATTGTTAATTTCATTAGGTAAACTTGTATATGGCTGCAGGCGATAACTATTTCTGATGACTTTCCTAATATATATTATGTAACAGCCATAATTCTACATGTATGTACATGCAAAGCTTCAGGGGATGAAAAACACCATCTGTTAAAAACAACAACAAAAAGTCTTGCTGCAGGCGATAACTATTTCTGACGACTTTCCTAATATATATTATGTAACAACCATAATTCTGCATGTATGTACATGCAAAAACACCACCTGTTAAAAACAACAACAACAAAAATTCTTGCTGCAGGCGATAACTATTTCTGACGACTTTCCTAATATATATTATGTAACAGTCATAATTCTGCATACAAAGCTTCAGGGGATGAAAAACATCACCTGTTAAAAACAACAACAAAAATTCTTACTGTGATATCTATAGTTATTGTCACTCCATACTTCAGTTTGGACGACCGTAAACGTAAGTTTATGTATTATTATTATTGTAACGATATTAGTTCGTAATGTGTGGTTTCTTTTTTTTTTCAAACGATAACTATTTCTAGTAGTCTGTGGGCTTGACTTTCCTAATATATATATATTTTGTAACAGCGCTAATTCTGCCTGTGTGTATGTACATGCAAAGCTTCGGGCGATGAACGTGAACTTTCCTGATGACCACATCACCATCATTACTTTCACTTCTAATAAATAATGTCGTTTATCACAAAATTCAATGCAGTTTCTGCTATTGAGTACAAACGGTGTGCAGAATTAACATTGAACAAGCAGTATCCGATTGTTAACATGGTGCATGTGGACACAAGATATGGGAAGTCTGTGCTTGTA
This sequence comes from Magicicada septendecula, assembly GCA_034769895.1. Lineage (NCBI taxonomy): Eukaryota > Metazoa > Arthropoda > Insecta > Hemiptera > Cicadidae > Magicicada > Magicicada septendecula. The sequence continues at coordinate 438,318,368 of CM068369.1, read as the reverse complement.
ACGTTGGAAGATGGTGAGCTACACTATCGTGTATATCTACCTAAGAGGTATGCTTGCGTCTTTACAGATGAAGAGCTCCGTCATATAAGCCCCAGCGACCTACATCTCGTGTTTCGAGGCATGAGGAATCAAACAGTACATATGGAAATCGTACCACGTTAAGGTAACAAACTACTTTTAATAAACAATTTTTTTATCATTGTGTGTGTGCGTATGTTTGAATGTAGTGCAGATTCTAATTTACAAAGTTTTGATGAATGGATTTTTAATTTATTTCACTATACGCCTCTGAACGTATATGTAATTATTTGTAACTGCTTTACCTGTTGCAGCAAACGATAACACTAGAACGATTATATTATTATTATTATTCAGTGATATATACATACATACAATTTACTTATTAAACACTTCAATGATTGTAACGTCTTACAATGACTATAGCATATTTAAATCTGTTATCTGTTTATTGGTCCTACATGTACATGTTGTATGTATGTGTATGATTACGTTGTGTTTGCGTCTGTGTGTGGGCGCGTTGCGTATGTGTGCGTGTACGTCTGTGTGTGTGTGCGTGCACGTGTGGTGTAACCCAAACGTGTGTACGTTGCGTTTGCGTCTGTGTGTGGGCGCGTTGCGTGTTTGGTTACGTTGCGTATGCGTGTGTGTGTGTGTGTGTGTGTGTGTGTGTGTGTGTGTGTGTGTGTGTGATTACGTTGCGTATGCGTCTGTATGTGCGCGCGTTGCGTGTGCATCTGTGTGTGTGATATTTAACATGATTTTAATGTTGTTGTTGTATTGTTATGTTGCAGGTTGCTTCTTCTACAAGTACGACACACAATTATATATAAACTTTCGAAAAATATCAATTTCTAATGTATTTATTTAATTGTGAATTTTATATTGTGAATGTTAAAATATATTTAATCATTTAAACAAATTATGACTTTATTTTATTTCACTCTACACCTCTGAACATGTGTACAATTAATTTATTTTTTGTGAACTGTTACATCAGAAGATTTGTATGAATTTCAGCCGCCGTTTTCATGTGTGTGTATAATTTTAATTTATTTCGCTATACACTACTGAACCTATGTGTGTGTAAACTGCAACCTTAAAACAGAAGTATTGTCTGTAACAACATAACAGGTAAGTAGTTCATTGACGCCAAATATATATATATTTCTAACAAGGATCAATCACACTGACTGCATTATAAAACTATTAATTATTTAATACATTGAAAATGAAGACGACGTTTTGACAACGAAAGAGAGATAGTGCTAAAATTATTTATTCATCACACCGACTACTCAATGTACGAGAGGGAGACAGGAGAAAGGGTATGGAACCTTGCATAGTTGAAACGTGTGAAAGTGAAGAGAGAGAGAGAGAGAGAGAGAGAGAGAGAGAGAGAGAGAGAGAGAGAGAGAGAGAGAGAGAGAGAGAGAGAGAGAGAGAGAGAGAGAGAGAGGACGTTACTATTTGTTGACACAGTTGAAACAAGTGAGAGTGAGAGAGAGAGAGAGTGTGAGGACGTTAATATTTGTCGAATAAACTTTCTAATTTCACATACATGCGTTCGGTACTGACCACAGAGAGAGGAGAACAGTTTGAGCATAACGTTTGACAACGAGAGAGAGAGAGAGAGAGAGAGAGAGAGAGAGAGAGAGAGAGAGAGAGGACGAATAATACAGAGGTTGGTACATCTGATCATATAGATTTAATATACATTATAACACGCGACAAATTTGAACTCATGTAAAGGTTGGTACACCTAATCATATATTTTAATATACACTATAATGCCGGTGAGTATAACGTTTGACAACGAGAGAGAGAGAGAGAGACATACACACCGTGTGAGAGAGAGAGAGAGAGAGAGTAACAATTATGATCATATATAGTTTGAATTTCCCACCACAGAAGAGAAAGAAATGTTGGCAGATCTGCTCTATACACGCACACAATAATTTAAGATTGGTAACCCTGATCATATATTTTAATATATACACTATATAACACATATTTGAATTTCCCTCCCCCCGCCACAGAAAATGTTGACAACCCTGCTCATATAAAATATCTATACACTATAATAATACTACAGAGGTTGGTACACCTGATCATATAGATTTAATATACATTATAACACACAACAAATTTGAACTCATGCAAAGGTTGGTACACCTGATCATATATTTTAGTATACACTATAATGCTTCGAGTTGGAACCACCCCCCCACCCACCACCACCCACCGATATGAAATAAAAAAAACCACCCACCCAAAGCCACCCACTGATATGCAAATCAGCTTTCTTAAAAAAATAAAAAAGTATATTCACGGATGCTGGTGGTCCATTGAACATCATCCCACCAAATCAATTTAATTAAAAAAATAAAAAAATAAAATAAAAAAATTTATTCGCGGAAATTCGCGGTGCTGTGGTCCATCGGGATGCTGCGGGTCCAGCGGTGGCGGCGTCATCTCTTAGATCATGTTTTTTATCGTTTTTTATTGTTTTTTAAGAAAGGCGGCATTCCTTTGTGGCTTTGAACTCTCATTTTCCCTCTCTAAGTCTATACCGTATAAATAGAATGAACATTTTTAAAAATAACATAATAAAATGATAGTAAGAAAAAACGTTTCCTGCTGATATTTCTAAGACTCGAATAAAGAAGTGGCATATTTATTTTTCTCATAAATATTGTGATTTATAACAAAATCTGAAACGATAAAATTTATAATCTTGTTTATTGTTAAAGTAAATTAACCTTCTTTTTGTTGCGTGAGACAACTTTGAAGGTCATATTAGTAGCTACGAACACGAGCACGCTCTCTCTCTCTCTCTCTCTCTCTCTCTCTCTCTCTCTCTCTCTCTCTCTCTCTCTCTCTCTCTCTCTCTCTCTCTCTCCACACACTGATTATTACTGAGCAACAAACGAACAATAAGCGAATCAAAACGCTATGAACTGAAGTGACTAATTAATTATCCTTTGATCAGGATAGGAAATAGAAGGATCAATTAGCCTCGTAGCGGTACGTTTTGAGTGTAACTTCATTGCCAAATAAATTTCTCCAAAATTTCTTTTGTTAGAAAGACCTCGATTTATTATAGTTGTGTTAATTTTTATACTACAGCGGGTGTTCTCCTAACTAGAATATAATCAGGATACAAATTACCGTAAGTAGAAGACAACTTAATCAGAATACACGAGAAACCTTGAATTTTGTAACAATTCAAATTTTTCACTGTAGCCCTACAGGGCTAAAATATATTATTCTTGTATATATTTTTTATATTATTATTAATAATAAATAAAACTTTTCTAACAAGGATATATTTTTTTAATATTACACTGTTTTGATAGTATAAACTATCATTATAAATTACAAATTAATAAATTATAAACATTTTTTTTTATTTATTAATTTGTAATTTCTATTGATGATAGTTTATACTATAGAAACAGTGTAATATTCAAAATATACAAAAACTATATTCTTGTAAGAAAAGTTTTATTTATTATTAATAATAATAATATAAAAATTACCTTCATATATCCCAATAAACCAATTTTTGTGCGGTGCAACATTCTTATGTTTATAAAAAATGATGACTTTGAAAATATTATTATTATGCCTAGATAATCATAATTTATAATTAAAAAGTAGCCTGTAAATTATAAATAACCATCATAAATAACAAATAAAATAATAATTGCATGTTTTACTAACGTAAAAGACCTATAGGAAAAACGAATAGAACGGTATAGAAATTATTGTTTAAACGGGAGCATGAAAAGAGTGATGAAATGTTGAATCTCTAATAGGCCTACACCAATTCATGTTGATTCGATAATACTCGGGCTGACTGTGGAAATTAGGAAGACGACATGCATGGATGCTATCAGTTTTGAGTTAGGACATAATAAAGTGCTGGAGTATTTTAATTCATGTCAGATTTTTAATATTTATAAAATCTGCTGGAAAGCATGAGGGCGACATAAAAACTGAAACAGGTGAAATGAGTGTGTCTCTTTAAAAGAGGGTAATATCAGTCTGTCGTAATCAATATGAAAACAATAAAGGAGGTTTCTTATTGAACGCGGAGCGCAAGTTTTGGTGAAGTGCTAAAATAATGAAGAGTCATTTAAAAACTGCAATTATTTATCGCAGTACCCAATTGTGATAATTTACTTACATATCGATTACAATCCTTGTTGCTTAAATCGACTTAGAAAAGCGTCTGATAAAGTCAGAGAAATTATTGGATAAGGAAAAAGCCAATATACTTTGTACAGTTAATTATATATACTTTTCTAATAAGAGTAACAAAGACCTAAACCGTCATCTTAGATCTAAACATATTTATATCAACCAGTTAGAACATTAATATGTTGAAAATACGTAAAGAGAGTGGCACCTGGGGATTAAAACACATGGAAAACTAAAATATTTTTATAAACATCCAAAGATTATTAACAAAGTGAGAAACAACAGACTGAGCTTACTAGAACGCACTGTACGAAAACCTGAGGAGAGGTGTACCAGCAAGGTCCTGAGATTCCAGGAGAAAGCTGGCAGAGAGGTGAACCGAGGAAAGATGGGTCGATGATATGGACGAACACTAAAAAGGACGGTTGACAGAATATGGACGCATAGGTGGTTGATAGAGGGAAACTGACCATTGTTGTTCGGAGGTTTGTTGGTCTTACACGAGCTCTAAAGCCAAGGAGAAAGAAACAAGGGTGCTAAAAAAGTTGTTGCGGGTCTCTGACGTTCTTACAAATACGTGCGTTATGAAAATGAAAAGGTCAGTTCAGAGAGAGATACGGGGAACACGCACTAACTGTTAACCGTGTTGAGTCTTTATTCTGTCTACACTGTTCGCGTGTAGACTATACGTAGATGGCATGTTAAGCGATTCTGACGACTACACAATGTATGAGGAAAAGTCAAGTACACATTTCCAAACAGGAAAATAGAAGCAACGGTTTTTTATAAAAGAATCCTGTCTTAAGTAAGTTTCTCGTAAACAGCTGGATATGAGAGTCCTCTTGTTGTTGCACTGTTGCTCTGCTCAGGTTTCTTTTCGGTACGTTGTACACTGTAATGGATTTGTGTTTTCTACCTTCATTGAAATATGTCGCTTATTTATTTAATCCTGAATCCTGGAAGGTAAAAATTCGCTTAATTAATGTACGTAAATAGTGTTTAATAGCAATCGCTCACATATTACTCTCTTCTACTGGAATGATGGATTAGTGATCATGTTATTTGAAATTTTTATGTTTTAAAATTATTAGTCTAAATACGGGTACCAAGTGTACTCGAAGTGTTGGTTTCTCAAAAATTCAACCAATAATGGAAAAGTTCCCTTTTCCAAATGAGATCGAAATATTCTACCACTCTAAACGGTCACTAACTGAACAAGAGAAAAAGTTTCTTTATCCTGTATGTGACATCTCCTATGAATATGATAGGGATGCTGCATAGAGTCGTACACGTGGTGTAATAAATTCCCAGGCCTACCTAAGAAATGAAACGCGGCCAGATGATGAAGTCAGGTAAGGTAAGTCTTGTGAGTATCAATTTCTCTGGTGTTCAGTATATTTTGTTTTACTGTTGTAAACTCAAAAACCATGCAATCCTCACAGCACTATAAACCAGAGGACCGCGAGACCCTTAAGCGACCAAGACGCCGTTGGATTCCGTAACAGGCAGTCTCCCAAATTACACTAAGTGCTGAATAAAAAGAAAAAGAATAATAAATGAGCAATTATTACCTCATTCTGTGATATAACCCAAAATACAAGTACAAGTACCCAAGTTACTTGCACTCGAATTAAAAAAAGAACATACAAATAATTATTGTTTTTACTTATTTTATTTACAATTAATTTTAGTTTGCGGTTAGTAATTTTTAGTGCCTCTGAGTCACGGCTAAACAAAGAGGCTTAGCATTCAATGTCACCTGTTCCGGCTGACCGTGGACGTCCAGATCTTGGTGCGTTCATTACAGATCCGTATTTTCAAATTTGTTTCATAAGTGCCTACTACGCTTATCGAGATGGTACAAGTGTATTAAATCTTCATTCCACTTATTAATAACATTAATAAAGTTAATAAGAAATTAAGTTAATCATTGACCATAAGAGGAATTGATACAAACAGCCTTCAAAAGTCTAAGGTAAATGTTGTTTCTTCTTTGGATTCACTTTAACGCAGTGTGGCCAATTATTTACATTTCTACTAGAACAATTAATAAAGTGTCAACTGTCAAGACAAAGCCATTGATATCGCTTTTGTGATACCAATATTAAGAACACAAATTATTAAACTGCGATACGATTAAAAGAGTTAATTTACTTTTATTAGATCATCTGGCTTATTTATTGTCTTTGTCAAGTGACTTTTGTACCATCCAGTAAAGAACGAAAATATTTTTATACAGTCATTTATATTTTAGGATATTTTTATATTATTAAAATCAGTATACACAGTATAAAGGATATACTTCCTGATGAATGTGCGTGTATTTTCTTCACTGTTTATGTTAGAAATACGTACATAGCTACAGTATCTTCAAAAACCGCATAAAATGAATAAAATAACGAATTTCCTGTGAATATTGCTGAATAAAAACATGTAAAAAATATAAAAGAAAAATAAGCAACTATATAAGTAGCTAGATGCTATATCGCCGATCCTGAATATAACCTCCAAAATTAAATTAAATGTCAAATTAAAAATTAAATATATAACGGGAACATAAATATTTGCTTTTTGAATTTATTAATAAATACAGTGTAGAACGAAGACGATCTCAGCTTTATTATAAAAATTAGCTGTTACCCGCGGCTTCGCACGCGAATATTTGACTTTTAATAAGTATTTTAATATAATTTTTATTCTCTATGTCTATATGGCGTTCTGTCAGCTCGTATAACAATTTTGTACTCATTAGTCAAATTCTCTCTAAAGCTGTTTTCAACACTTGTACTTGTACTAAATTATTATGTTGGTGCAACAGCCTTTAGAGATTTAAAAGTACCCGTTTATAAAGCTTTTGGAGATATTTATAATGTACCTGTACCCGTCAAAAACGCTAAATTCTTTATTTTCAGTGTTACTGTTATAACGTAACCCTATGTATTATTTTATACCCTTAGATATTATTTTATAGAAATAATTCATAATACATCATGTGTTTGGCAAGTAAGAATTGATAAATTTTAATGTAATCATATTAATAACGATACAAATGAACGTCTCCTAGTTATATAAAATTTAATATTATACAGGCGACAGTAAGGCGCCAGACGTTTTGAAAATGTATTGTCAGAAAACAACTTTCTAAGCCATAAAGGTATAGAATGCTTTGTTTGCTCAAAGTAGCAAAAAATACAGAGTCCCGTTAGCAGGGTGGTGAAAACAACCTTGAAGTTACAAAGGAATAAGCGGCGAAAGCGGTTTATCACAAGAGAAAGTTAGCGTCATTTTTGCAAGTTAACGTACACGCGGGAAGAACTCGCCTGCCCAATGTTTAGCCAACCAAAAATGGCGTCACTTGGAAGCGCGAACTATTATCAGTTGCTGAATGGGTAAATTCGAATTTACCGGCAAGAAGTTGAACAGATAGCAAATTGGGGTGTTTTTTAGTTTGACGGTGGGGAGAGTAGTTCGATCAACCATATAAATATTACCCTTGTAGGAACACTAAGGAGTCTTAGATATCATTCAGAGGAGTTTAGTTGAATCAGTCGGAGGAGTAGTATATCAGTCTTTATTATGACAATATTCTTGTTTTAAGTAGACATGAAGGAATTAATAAGTCAATTTATTATTCAGTAACTATATATCTACAATCCAACCAGAAACTGTTCAAGCCAATACGAAGAAGCAAGCGATTCGCGAGTGACTAAACTTAATTTAGGGCGTCATCAAGAGAGAAGAAGTATATTTACTATGTGCGCGTAATCAGAATTAAGTAAAGGCAGAAGTATACTTTATTATGTGCGCGTAATACGGAGTATATAGCCGAATTTAAGGTCGAAGTGCGCGAGCGTCAGTTGTTATCGCGTACGAGTGAAAATCAAAAGCAGAGCAAATAGTGATAAAGAGTGATGTGTAAGGAAGTGAGACACGAAGAATGCAGGAAATGGATAATCATAAATCAAGTAGCAAATTTAAATTCAATTGATAACTAAAGTAGATACAATGTAGTATAGTCGTCTATCCATGATTCGCCCGTTCATTCTGAAAGAATTCACGAGTATGTTGAGATGCTAATGGTATTCTATATCTTATGACATGGAAAGAAATAATTATTAAATATATATGTACTTTGTATACGTTAATTCATAATTATGAAAGGAGATAATCAATAAATACATATATGTAATCTGGTAGGTTAAATCGTAAATGTATTGCTCAATGAATAATAGTTGAATAGATTCAGTTTGTCTAGATTACTTTAATGTTGAACAAAGATAAATTTATAAATGATTTAATACTTTGTTTCATAAATGCGATTTATTTAATTGTAGTAGATGATTTAAGGTGTTATTTCTTTTGTAGAAAAATGCGTAATGACTTGTGATGTTGTTTAATATATGGAAATTTTGGGTATTATATTTCTATGTCTATTGCTAAAATTTATGTGTCAATATCTCTTGTTTGTATAAATGTTAATACAAATACAACTAAATAATTAGCATCTGAACAGAAGCGTTATTATTTTAATAACCCCTGAGATCTTAAATATCTCTGGCGCCCAGCAATTTAAATAAAGAATTAATCATATTTGATATGATAAATATAATTGATATTATCGCCCAAGCTTTGTAATTATACTAATTGGCGCTATCACGCGGAGCTTTTCCACGACTGCAGCTCCGTAAGAGTAATATTTTACGCCCAACAACGTGGAGCTTGATTTAGCTCGGCAGAATGAAACGGAATAGACGATAGATAAGTTAAAATAAGTACATGTTAAGGTACAAACATTAAATGATAACGCGTAGCAAAAATAAGCAGTTAAGGAAATTTAAATTGTCTAATATTAATAAAACCAATATGGCAGATAATAGGGAGAATAATGGTGGTAGTGAAATAGAATTTGATGTAAATAATCAGATGGGAGAGACTAGAGGATGGGAGGAATCCACTGAAAATGAGAGCCCGATGGTTTCTTCAGAGGCAAGGGGACGACGGGAAGAAGAAAACGTCCGTCAAGAAACACAACAAACATAAGTACATAGTGAAACGCAACAAACGCCAACAAACCTAGATATCAATATGATACTACAACACATCACACAACAAATAACAGAAAGCACTAGAAAAAATGAAGAAAATGCTAAACAAATAGAACAGAACTTGACAAAAAAATGACAGAAAAATTAGCAGAAAATACCAGACAAATGACAGAGAACATAACACGAATAGAAAGAAGAATAGACGACATTGAACGAAACATGGAACAAAAAATGACACAACAATTACAGGAACATAAGACACAGGTGGAACAACAGATACACCAAATCAGAAACGAAAACCAAGAAATATCTACCAAATTACGGACAGAAACGAAAAAAGTCGTTCGAGAGGAAATGGAAATCGTCCAGTCAGAAGTGAGAGAACACCTGGAGAAGAGCGAGCAAGTTATCAGACAACACCAAATTGTTGTTGCACAGGAAATTAAAACACTAAATAGTAAAGTAAATAATAATAATAATAAGAAGAATGGTGAACAAATACAAAAATTAACAGAACTCTATGAAAACAACTGCACGGCGACGGACGGGCAGTTGACACAAATCAAGGAGGATGTACGTGCAAGATTCGCCCAAATTGAGAGAACGCCAAGGCAACACGGGATGATACTGAAGTACATCAAGACCATTACAGTACCTTTAACGGAGAAGGAGAATATCCAAAGGAGTTTGTTAAAGAGCTGGAAGAACTTCATAGAGAACACTACCTAAGCGAAGGGGTTGTTAACTGGGTGTCCAGGCATTTGGAAGGAGAGGCCGCCATCTGGTGGAAGTTGATCAGGAGTGAAATTAAAACCTTTTCAGAGTTTCAGGAAGCGTTTACCACTAAGTACTGGAACCAAATGATACAAGAAGGTGTGCGTGATCGATTAGAATTTGGGAAGTATCGACCGGAAAGCGGATTGAGTATGATACAGTATATGGAACGCTGTATACTACAAAACCGACAACTGATACCGCCAATCTCAGATAAACACCTGATACGAAAATTGTCACGTCATTACAGTCATGAAATTGCGGTAGCGTGTATAACGAGGGGCGTCAACAACATAACGGAATTCCAGATGTTACTAATGGAATTTGCAGCATTAAGGAAAAAGAAGGACGACGGCAACGGCGGGTATAACACGCAGGTACAACCCAAGCAGGAACAAAAGGAGAATGTAGGACTGCAGTGGCAACACAACAAAAATGAACGACCGACCACTCAGCGTCATAAAACAAATTGGCGACAGGCGGACAATGAGCCCGAACGGAGAGAAAGAGAAAAACTGCCGCCAAAGAGAATACATGAGTCGCAAGTAAATGCCATTGCCAGCACCAGCGGTAACCAACCAAACTCGCAGGTAGTCACTACAACAAATATGAATTCAAAAAACTGCATGAATTCAAAAAACTAAATAGGCGTTATGGTAGAAATAAGGTAGATTGAAGTATTAACTATAAGGAAATTAGTACAACTTTTGTAGACATTAGGGATTCGTTACTGGAAGAGGAGACTGAATATCAAGAAATACGTAGAGTTTAGTGCCCTGAAATAAATATACACCTCAACAAAATATCGGTGATTGCGCTACTCGATACCGGTAGTCAAATTAATGCTATATCTACTGAATGGTATAACAAATATAAAAAACAAATGGGCAAGTTAGACGTATTAAAGGAAACAAATATAATTGTGAAAGGAGCGGTAGGGAGGAAATCTAAGCCGATAACACAACAGGTGATGTTGGAAGTAAGAATCGGTGAATACATAACCGATAGTGTTTTCATAATAGTACCAAATTTGATTCGTGATTGTATAATTGGAATCAGTCTACTACAGGAGAGTAAATGTATTATCAATCTTAAGGACAACCACATAACTTTTAATAATAATACTAGTTGGAAAATACTCGTATGTTCTGAGATACTAACAGTGGAAATCGCTGAAGAAGAGGAGAAAATTGAGACAACAATTCGAGAAAAGCTGGAAGAAACGACAGGTATCATCCTTATATTAATCCAATGGTGACGGTAATTAAAAAGGACCAATCGGTGCGGTTATGTTTGGACGCCAGGCGGATTAATGCGGTGACGGTCCCGGATCATGAAGGGGCCTTGCCTATAAATGAAGTGTTGGCGAAAGGAAGATGTTATCGGTATACTGTTACACCATTCGGATTAAAGACGAGCCTAGCCAGCTTGACCCACAGACTGGACCATGTCTTATCAGAGGAAGTGAAGAATTTTACAATTCTATACGTGGACGACTGTCTGTGTATATCCGGAAGCGTCGAAGAACACCTGGTTCACCTGCGGTCGTTGTTAGAAAATTTGAAAAGAGCAAACCTTACCGTGAACTTGAAAAAGTCAAAGTTCTTTCGAGAAAAAGTTAATTACTTAGGCTATGAATTGTCAACACAAGGCATCAGCGCCTCTACAGAAAAAATAGCTGCAATTATGGGATTCCCAAGACCAAAAAATCCCAAACAACTAAAAGGGTTTCTTGGTTTGACAAACTTCTATAATAAGTTTACTAATGAATATGCAGAGAAAACCAGACCACTGTTACAGCTACTGAAAAAGGGTGTGAAGTTCAAATGGAACGAAGAATTAGATAAACAGTTTAACGAGGTCAAAAAACTATTTGTGAACACGGTGATGTTGAAACATCCGGACCCGAATAAGTGCTTCTATCTGCAGACCGACGCGAGTAAGTACGCACTCGGAGGTCAACTATATCAAATCGATGATGACGGCCAGATAGGGGTTATAGCGTTCACAAGTCGAGTACTTCGCGGAGCAGAGCCGAATTATATTACAACGGAAGTGGAACTACTAGGCGTGGTCCATTGTCTTAAAAAATTTAGGACCTACGTATTAGGACGTCCGCTGACGATAATTACAGACAATAAAGCCCTCACATTTATACAAAAATGCCAGTTAACGGGTTCTAGGATCACTAGATGGATATTAGCCAATCAAGAATACGATTTCGAAATAGTACACTGTAAAGGGAGTGAAAAAAATGTGGCAGATGTACTCAGTCGTAACCCGGAGGATTTACAAGAGAGTCTAATACAGGACAGCGACGAAGAAACAGAAATATACACCGTCGATATCAGACTTAACAAGCAGTTAAAAAGCCAATTAAAAAATATAGCACAAAATCAACAAAGAGACCCGAAATTGAAAACTATTATTGATAAGTTGCATGATAATGTAGATGGCAAATTATGAAATATATACCAATTGTATAACGATAAGTTGTATCGAAAAGAGAACAGGAGATGGAAGGTGATGCTAACAAAAGAAATCGGAGAAGCATTACTAAAGGAGATCTATGAAATGTACGGACACTGCGGTGTAAAGAAGAGTTATGAATTATTCAAAGAGCATTTTACGGGGGATCACTTCTATAAATACATAAAGAAATTGGTCAAAACCTGCGATACTTGTCAAAAATGCAAAGATCACTTCAGGAAGGGAGTTGGACAAACCAGACCAGTTTTACCAAAAGAAAAAGGCGATATAGTCAGTATGGACTTTTATGGGCCTCTATTAACATCAACGAGCTGAGTTAAATATATTCTTGTAATAGTCGATAATTTTACAAAATATGTAAAACTATACCCCATGAACAGGGCAACAACCGTCATAACACTCAACAAGTTAAAATCATATATCCAAGAAGTTGGTAAGCCCAAGGCGATATTAACAGATAACGGCACGCAATTTACTAGTAAATCATGGGTAAAGCAGTTGAAAGCTCTCGAAATTAAGCCCAAATATAGGCTACTGCCATCCGCAACCCATGTACCAATCTAGCGGAGAGAATTAACCGTCAGCTGGGTAATATCTTCATGGTAATGGTGGATGGACACCAGACGAAATAGGCGAAATACATTAAAATCATCGAGAAATGCATAAATGAAACACGCCACGATACGATCGAGATGACGCCATTTCAAGCACAATGGTGTCGGAAACCGAGGAGAGCGTGGGAAGCGTACATAGATCGAGAAGTAATGAAGGAAGATATAAAGGACTGTCGAAAAGAGATTTACCAGAGGCTGAAAAGGAAAGGTGAGCAAAGAGCAAGAAAACAGAATGAAGGAGGTGATAAATTAAAATTCAAGGAAGGAGATCTGGTCTGTAGTAATCTGCTGTAAATACGTTTAGACAAATCACAATATTTGGCAGTAGGAGTGGATATAAGGGTTTTGAAACTGAAAGACGAAAAAAGAAAGGGATGATTACCACTTTATAACTTTACACATTCATCGTTCGTATTAAATAAGAACGGTAGAAACAGAGGAGAAGATGTAAATAAGCTGTACCAAAAAAGAAAACTATCAATCAGATCAACCCAATACTTTGGGATAGATCTTCACCAAAAACGTTAAATTAAAAATTATAGCTCGCAGAATAGTGACCTTTTGAGACGAGAATTAGATAATTACAAAAAATAATATTGGAATAAAATCAGTGCAATAGAAATGGATTATTGGAGAATTTGTAGGCTTCTAAGTTTATATTACTAACGAGCTGATGAAGAGAAGACTGGAAATACAAATAGATACATAAAATTTTATTAAAGATAAAAGATTGTCGTCGTAGGGACACGTTAGAAGATCAAACAATAAAAGACGGATAGCGAGAGTTTCTGATAGTTCCCTCTGATAGGAAATTAAGAGGTAGGACCCCAAAGTTCCTGAAGTGACAAGTATATATGAAACGATGAAAAGACGGTGCTTTGAAGGTGGAGAGTGGGAAAATAGAGAAGTATGGAGATTGTGATTGAGATGAGAAAGGAATAGCGTCAGCTACGGAAATCCTTAACACACACACACGCGCACAAACTTAAAACTAGTTGTATCAAATATCATAATATCTAATTATATATTTCTTTCAAGCTTTAAAACAACTTTATAAACTAATGGATGCTGCTGCTGAACACTGCTTTAAATACGTCGCATCAAAAGTAGTTACCAGTTCCGTAAGAGAACTTCAGGAAATCTGTTGACATCTGGAGAAAGGTGGGAGATGTACTGGAATGTGCTACTTATAGATCGTCACGGATTTGATAAGTCATCACTTTCCAGAATACAAATCAACGTCACGCTTGACGATACGATTTTTGAATTTCGTTTTCTGAGTGCCGGGACTGATTAAAATATAATCTGTGTGTGTGTGTGTGTGTGTGTGTGTGTGTGTGTGTGTGTGTGTGTGTGTGTGTGTGTGTGTGTGTGTGTGTGTGTGTGTGTGTGTGTGTGTGTGTGTGTGTGTGTGTGTGTGTGTGTGTGTGTGTGTGTGTGTGAAAGAGTACGCGTGAACGTTCGATTGTATTGTGAAATGCGGAAAAGAACTAAATTCGTACATCAACATACTTAATATCACACTCTAGCTGTAACTAAACGATCCGAAATTTAAACCATAACTTAGGCCCATTTATAGGCACAAATACTGAAGCGTCAGTGCATATGTGTAGGCGTTACTTATACATTAAAGCTTGGCCATAAGTTCAACGAACTTAATAAATAAAAATTTAAAAGAATAACGGTTGTTCAAACACTTGACCACAAACTGTAAATATTATTTAAAAATGACAAAAATATTATTACATTTATATTATGCACGATAAAACAAAAATTATCTGAAGTGATTGGCCACTACAAATGAATTTTAACAAATAAGCCTAATCAAACGTATAGTCAAGTTTATGATTAACATTCAAATACTCAGTGGAATAAGCTTATACCAGGATCCATATAATGTCTTATACAGTCATTTTTATTTGTATATGACACAGGCGCGGATCCCAGGGGGGGATTGGGAGAAATCCTCCCCCCAAATGGTCACCTCGGACGGAAAACTTCTTTTCACCCTCTTATCATTGTAGATGGTTTTGTGACTGTGAATATAACATAAAATTCATATCACGTTGTGTAGGTTTATGGTTATTACTTTAAATTGTAATTGTACCTTACCACCATGTTAATTTTTGTTTGATGCACAATTTAAATGAGTAGTGTGTATTTTAAACTGTAAGTGAATATTATTAAAAGAACATTGAACTGACAAACACACGAATGATTTTACACGTGCACGTTAGGAAACATATTTTGTTGATAACACACTGAATGTTTCTCTTCACTCATTCCTATCATTTATATTTTAGACCATTAATGGTCCAAATTTTCATATCCCCGAAGTAAACTCCCCCCCCTCCTAATTGCTTACTGGATGCGCACCTGCAGGTAAACAATTTGAATCTCCTCTGATTAATTTCTAAGCAAAGTACATGAGAATATTTCCTGAACGCACAGTAAAAAAGACCTTTTAACATTAAACCAACAGCAAACAAACTTACGTGCATTCATTCACAGAGGCGTCCGCTGAATATTACATTCCACAGAACTCACTACACATGTTAAGACAGTGACTTATTCGTTCGGCATCGATAGATAGATATTCAATGATTTGTGATTTCATAACAGGATCTGTGCTGATTGAGACTACTACGTGAGCAGCTGTAGTTGTATTTTTAAACAAGCCAAGTTTACACATCGTACAGACACGCGGAAGGCAGACGGGAATTTTTAACAGTATGAAAGTAAACAAAAGAGTTATAAGCAAGATAAGTGTTATAAGCACTGTTTGACCTGCGGAAGACACGCGTTTATGTATTGTGCTACTGTGTCTGCCCGTCTACGATATTTATGCACACACACACACACACACACACACACACACACACACACACACACACACACACACACACACACACACACACACACACACACACACACACACACACACACACACACACACACACACACACACACACACACACACACACACACACACACACACACACACACACATTAAAGAGGTTGATACAAAACAGTAACGACAGGTAAAACGAATGCTACAGACATTCACAGTTTTATTTATTATCGTTTCTTATGGAAGTGAGTGTCAGGCACAATGAACTCATAAAGTATCCTCGCTGAAACATTTCTCTCTTTCTGTGTCTCTTTTATCGACACTCTCTTTACTGTTTATGAATTATTTCTGTGTCTTGATGGTCTTGATGATTAATGGTGGTTTCATCAACGATAGTTAAATGATAATTTTACGTATACTCTAGTAGAACTAACATCAGTACTGTATGTAAACGTTTATTATACAGTATTATTAAAGTTAAGCTCAACTCTGATCACAGACTACTGACATATGTTTTCTGTATTTAGGCAACAGAGTAAATTAACACAATACTACGCTTTCTTGCATTCTTGGAATCTTCCTATTATTGTTTTATCACTCTCTCTGTACTTACAAAATCTTGTACTATTATTATTCTTGCTTATAAACGCTGTCTCTCGCGTATAAGTACTGCATCTAAGCAAAATGTTTTCCGTGTAGCTGGTTTTACGCCTAAAAGCTGGATTTCGACACGTGTGACAGCAAAGATGGAGCCGAGGTTGGCAACGCTGGTACACTAAGTACTGACATTGTGAATAACGCAAATTTAATTGCTTTCATCCATTATGATTATGAGAATACATTGCACGAGGATATTCTTTTTTAATAAACATCTACCATCACATACAACATCAGCAGAATTATTTACGATTGTGAATAAGTTCATGGTTGACATCGGTATTAATTGGAATAAATGTGTGCATGTTAGCAGTGACGGAGCAAGATCGATGTGTGGAAGAAACAGTAGTCTGATTGCAATGATAAAAAATGTAGCACCACTTGTTGAGTGCGTTCATTGTTGTATCCACAGAGAAACGTTAACAATAAAGAAGATTCCACCAGAACTGAAGAGTTGCCTTGATGAGATAATTCAGATTGTAAATTATATTACATCGCGCCCTTTGAATTTTGGATTATATGGTATAATATGTGAAGAAATGGGGAGTGTACACAAGCAATTGTTGATATTATGTGAAGTACGATGGCTTTCGCGTGGAAAGGTATTGAACAGATTATTTGAACTGAGGGATGAAGTAAAGCTCTTTTTATTTGATACCGACTTCGACATTCCAGACAGGTTCCATGACTTTAACTGGATTTTAAAGCTATCATACATTGCTGATACCTGCAATGGGATCTAGCATCACTATTTTCCAGGTTCGAGATAAAACCGAGCGGATGATAAAAAAATTGAAGCTGTGGATTCAGAGATTAGACTCTGAAATCTTCCAACAATTCCCTTCCATGGCAGATTTCGTCCAGATGTCAGGAGAAAATGTTCCAAAGGAGATCCTCAACGTTATTAAGTCTCATTTGGAGCAATTGCAGCTTGCAGCTAAGGGAATATTTTCCAGTGACGGATGATAGTGGCATGTGGATTAGTAATCCATTTGCTGATGGGCTGTGAACTAACTTGTCTCTTACACTACAAGACGAAGATTCATTGGCAGAACTTTCAAATGACAGTTCATTAAAATTACAGTTTTCGCAATTACAGCTAGCTGACTTCTGGTTATATGTAATGACTGACTATCCTGTACACGCAAAAAAAGCTTTGAAGTGTTGAACTGTGTTTCCCTCTACTTATTTGTGTGAAACCGCGTTCTCCCAGATCATGTACTTGAAGTCAAAGTTAAGAAATAAACCTGATATCGAGAGTGACTTAGTATTGAAATTATCAGACATTAAACCCAGTCTGATTCGCATTGTTCACATTAAACTATGTTTGATATCATTAAGATTATAATTCTGCAAGTTAGGAGAAATTTGATTTTAATACATTTTAATTAAAATATAAGAGTTTGTATCATATTTACTGTTTGTTTTATTTCAAAACTCAGACGGGGTCCGTAAAATGTTTAATTTTTTGGGGGGTCCACGGACTGAAAAGTTTGGGAACCACTGATGTAGGATATTTCTAATAAATTATAATTTTTTCCAGATTTTGTACACGCTTATTCTTCGCTGTTAAACATTCCATTACCAATTATTGTCAAAAGAAATCGGTTCCTTTTGTCAACTGGAAATTTGGTTGCTCGACAAAGACATCGGTTATTTGGTTCAGATAATCGACATCCTACTTAATAAACCAATTCTGAGACCTGAACTATACAAGTAAGAAAAGGATTGTAAAATTTTAAAAATAATGAAATATCCATTTTCAGGTCTAATAAATTTTCATTCAGAACTTCTAATACCGGTGTCTTTCCGTCTCTCTTGTGAACTAATGGTAGTGACAAAAGTAAAAGCGAGTTCTCAGTTTTAACTTGACCATTTGGCATTTGACTGTCTATCTACCTATCTATCTATCTATCTACTTGGGGTGAATACATCAACCGATTTTCGTAAAACTTGTCACGCGGATCTAGACTTTTGCCCCAGAGACCCCTATTTTTTAAACGTATTCCTCCCCCCAAAAAATGTAGGAGGCCGGAAGAGAAAAATGAGGCGGAAAATTTTGAAAAAATTAAAAAAGTCCTTCCGTGTTATCAAATTAAAGAGACTTAAAAAAATCAGAATACAGTGTTCAATTTATTGAAAATTTTGTGGAAATTTTAAAACTTTGACATCCAGGGGTCCAAAAAGTGAATCAAAATTTTGATATAATTATAATCAGCTCTGTAAAGTTTTTGAAATTTTACAATTTTAGGACATTAGTCCCAAAAGGAATCAAAAGTTTGAGAAAATTGTTTTTAAACTGCTTGCCAAAAATCAGAGTAAAGGGATTTTATTCCAAATCCAAATGTAGCGTTTACACTGAAACCTTTTCAACTTTATAAGGCGGCACGAGCCAAATAAGAGAAGTCAAATTTTTAGGAAAATTGTAAAAGTTCATGTAGAGGATCAAATTATGAGGAATTTTATTTTAAAATGCAAACTCAATATCTTAAATAATTTGACAAAATTAATATCTCTCAATATTCCATGAAAGTTTTGGACCGCCTTCAAAAAGTTTGTAAGCTTATGAATGTGAAGGCAGATTCACAAAACAAAAGCTGTTTTGTTTGCAAGAAAAAAATGTTTTATATTGTTATCAGTTACGTTTGTTTGTAAAAAGTGTTATATGGCTACAAAGGCATAGAGATAACTACGTAAACAAACATAAACTTAACAGCTGGGAATAAATTGTTTGTGATTTAGGAATCCTGATTATAAATTTAATTAAAAGTCCAGTGCAGATATCGGATTTTTTCAACTTTATTTTTGCTTTGCAATTGTTATTTTGCTAAAAAAGTAGAATATTTAGAGTTTTCAGTTTTTTGATAATTGAAAAATTACCTAATACTGAAATTAATCTAATAATAAAGTTATTTCGTTTAAAAAGTGAAGTTCTGCAGCGCATGAAACTTACTAGTAAAAATAAAATGAGACTTGCACTTATATGATTTTCGTGTCGCGTAATGTCACAAAAAAATATGAACTTACTAGTTTTGTAACAGCTAGCTTTAAAAAGAAACAAAACCTTATGTAAAAGCCGAATAGAAACAAATATCATGAAATTAACGAATGCAATGTGTTGCTTACATTTCTATACACTTTAGGATGGGAAAAATTATAAGGAGACGTTTTATTTTCGTAGCAATGCATTTGATTTTAAACATTACACTCGTAAAACTTTAGTCCTATTTGTTATGATTCTGAAGCAGTCTTAGCTTAACGAAATCGACTCTTAATACTTATCGTGCTGCGCACTTTCTTTTACTAAATGTATTTTGGTACGTAGTGTATTGATCGTAATAAAAACTTATACGTGAAAAAAGATAGATTTAACAATCTGCGGTTTAATCCCAAGAAACGATCGGGGAAGTTAATATAACACCAATTTATGAGATAGCTGTGCGAAAGGTGCAATTTTTGTTGTTTCTTTTGAACCGTCGTCGATGTTAAATTTTACTGGCGTCCTTGTGAGACGAAATGCAGCACAATACTGTACATGAAAACATAAATTCTAAACAACGTTCGACAAAAATCAATGAAAAAATTCAAGTTACATTTACTGTCCGACAGGTCATCCGTCCACTTGTAACACTTAATAACACTTCTATGCCAGTGTAAACTGACATTAAATACCGTGGACTTCATCTAGATTAGCGACTTACGTGACAGAAGTATACTCAAATCAAATTAAGGCAGTTATACCTCACCTTAGACAGATGTCCTGGCTTCTCGGGGGTAAGTCTAAACTGACTTTAAATATACAAAACCATTCTAAAACCTACATGGCCTTATGAACTCAAGCTATGGTCATGCGCCAGACCTACAGGATTATGTCCAAATATTTCAATCAAAAGTGCTGTGAGCTTTAGTAGATGCTCCATGGTGCTTCTGCAATGAGACGGTTCACGCAGATCTGAAGTACCACTCATAAAGGACAAAACTCAGAGGATTGCAACAAAATACAGCCGTCAAATAGTAGATCACAAAAATGAATTAATGTCGTCGGAGCTATACAATAAGGGCTCCGACGACAGAAGATGCACAACCTGGCCCCAATATTTGCTACACCTTGGAAACACTATTGTATAAGGAGAAACAACAGTTAATGTTTCTCTTACAAGCCTAATTCTTTTATCTGATTTAGTTAATACTCTATTATGAATGTATATTGTAAATTGTAAATTGTCATTTAAAAAAAAAGAATGTTCGTATTGTATGTCTATTCATTATATAATAAAATTGTAAAATATAATAACAATTTCATTTGAGAATTTTATTAATGTAATAATAAAAATTAAAATTCTAAACTGTTCCAAACATTAAAGGGCGTTAGAACAGATTTCCTGCTGACTCTCTTGCTGTCTTCTTTGGCCCGGGAGGAAGCAATAAAAGAAACTAGAATAAAAGTCAACCCCTGTGAAGTTCTGGAAAACGAAAATGATAAAAGATTCAGTAGCACGTTATACTAATTATATCATCTTATTTGCTATGCGGAAATACTTTAAATGAAACATTATGAAAATTAAAAACTACCGGGCTGTTGGGGCGTGAGTCGACTGCTTAAAGCTTCGTTTATAGGCCTACTCTCTTCTAAACGTTCCGGCCACCCACCGGAGGCCCTCTTCAGTAGCAAAACGTTCGACAAAGAATGGCAAGCCGAACGCACCTCAATCAGAGATACAAGCAATCATCCTCAACATGGGCGTAACTTGGGGCCTAACTTTGGGGGGGCAGGGTAAAAGTGCATAAATTCAAGTGTGTAGTGAGACCATCTATATAATAAAATTAATAAATATATTATATACAAAATTAGAAAGTTTAGTCATAATTTTTAGTTAGTAAACGAGGGACAATTTCATTTTTTAATGATCAACAAACCTTTCTTCATAAGTTGTACTTCCAGTTATGTTTACCTAGAACAAATATACTGTAGGCCTATAAACAAAAACGATTTCAGTTCTTCCAATTCTTATACCCAGTTTTCGTAAACGCATCCCTCGCCCTTAGGCACACTATCACAAAATGCTCGGCAGTAGTAGAAGTAAGCCGAATCAGTCACAACACAAAGAAATTTTCAAATTCCCAGTCAGGCAATTTTCAAAGAAATTAAGCAGTGTCACTCCTTTGCGTTTCTTATCTCCCATTTCCCAGCACTTATCAACACAAAAAACCAAAACAATCACAACAATAACGAATTAAGAAAGAGACAAGCGACGTGTACTTTAACGGACTACGTACACGACCGAGTAACCGACCGCACTTGCATCAGTAATCACTAACAAATAACAGTTCCAAACGATCGTCTTTTAAGATTCGTGAACAAAGCCATCGACGTCTTGAGGTGTTTCAAAACAAGTCTTTGTTTGTGTTAAAGACATGCATTGTATTCCAGTTAATTAGGTCTCTAGCGTTTGTTTCTTTTCGAACAGAAATATTATTTTGACGTATATTATTCAAATCTGTCAAACATTCTCCTTACAAGTTTCTTCGAAAGAAGTAAGAATAATAAATTTGTCAACAAGTCGTCTGATAACAGTACAGACGTTGAGAAATAGTGCTTACTGTGCTCGCAAACATAGAAACTGTCTCCTGTTTGACTACTTGTTAGTTTTTATTTATAAACAACTGGAAACAAAATTTTATAAAGCTCGGAACATTGGGGGGTGGCGAGTGCCCCCCTTGCCCCTCCCAAGTGACGCCTATGATCCTCAACCATTGCATATACCTCTAAATGAGGGGTGTTTGGCCTACCATCCTTTGCCGAAATTTTGCTATTGAAGAAGGCCTCCGGTGGGTGGCCGGAAGGGAGTAGGCCTATAAACGACGCTGTAAGCAGTCGACTCACGGCCCAACAGCCCGGTAGTTTTTAATTTTTATAGTGTTGACTCCGGCCGTGATAGACTCCGAAATAGACTTTAAATGAACATTTGGATACTTGTAAAAAAAGACTAGAAAGGAACGTCATAAAAGAAGAAGAAATTTTAATATGGAAGAATGTATAACACACTGTATACAACTGAAAAGAAAGATGTTACTCCAAGTATTATTAGTACAGTACAGATATTTGAGTATTTTGAATTGTACACAAGGTGGAAGAATGGATGAAGAGTTTAGTGAAGGGTTTGTGGAAGAAAGAGCGATTATTTAGTAGTATTAAGAAAAGTCATTCATCGTAAAAAATCAAATTGCTGAAGAGCCGAGAGAATTCAGATATTAAGACGCGGTGATAATATATGCATCTATAACGTTATAAAAAGAATTGGACTCTGATGACAAAGGAAAAAAAGGTGAACAATATATTCAGATCGTTAAGAAAACAAACAAACATGGATAAAATAATAAATACAAGGTATTGTCAAAAACTAATTACGAAAGCAGTAAATAATATGTTAGCGGGCCGAAGATAGTTGATACGGTACGAGGATATGAAAAGGATGGATGACAATCAAATTCATTGCCATGGTAACCGTAAGTCTAAAAGTTGCATATTCTGTGCGTTACAAAATGTTAAAAAGTTTTAACTAGTCCTAATTTTATTCAAGTAGATATGCATTTAGTTCACTGTAGTAAATAAGACAGATTAAAAACGTGTTTCACAATAATTAGCGTTACTGCGTGTATTAGTTAATATGGTATTAGAATTCTTTTGGATATTTACTAAATTTCGACAGGTCTACAGTATATAGTACAATACAGTCATGCCGTTTCTAGGTAGCGAACATATGTGAAATTATTTAGTTTATTTTGTATCGGAATGTGCGTGTAGGTCTATATAGTATAACACAGTGGTGCCGTTTCTAGGTAGCAAGCTTCAGAGAAATTATTTAGTTTATTTTGTACCGTAATGTGCATGTAGGTCTATATAGTATAACACAGTGGTGCCGTTTCTAGGTAGCAAGCTTCAGTGAAATTATTAATTCATTTTGTATTGGAATGTGCGTGTAGGCCTATCTCGTATAATACAGTGTTGCCGTTTCTAGGTAGCGAGCTTATGTGAAATTATTTAGTTTATTTTGTATCGTAATGTGCGTGTAGGTCTATATATAGTATAACACAGTGGTGCCGTTTCTAGGTACCAAGCTTCAGTGAAATTATTTTTCATTTTGTATCGTAATGTGCGTGTAGGCCTATATCGTATAATACAATGGTGCCTCTTCAAATAAACGTCATGGCATTTACCTATTACAAACCCTTGAGGCGCATGGGATTTTCGATGATATTATAGTCTTACGGTTAAAACAAATGTAGATGTACACTATTCTAGATGAGTGCTCGTGTCGACACAGCACGCTTTCTGGACCCGTTCTTGTGTTGGACCAACCCAACATACCGTTGACTTCAGACCCGGTCCTCGAGTGCATGCGCATGCCTGTAGAATGCTGTATACGCATACACGATGATCATTATTTTGCTTTGTTTCAAATTTGTTGTGGTAATTTCAGAGTAATAAATATAATAAATTGCATTGTAGTTCTAAACCGTTGAACGAGTTCGTTCAGTCTTTTGTTTGTTTTTTATTATTTTTCTTCTTAGAAAAGTGTCTGGGATAAAAGGAAAATTTTCCTATCATTCTGATTATTTCACTAACTACTTTCTCTCATGTTACTATTTTTTTTTAATAGCTGTCCCGCATATTTGAGTCCCGTACGTCCGGATCGGTTCGAGAATTGCCTTATAGAGGAGGAGTGTAGGCCTATTCTTCGGGGAAATCTGTAACCTCCCGAGCAAACAGTAAAACAGCTTGTCTAAAGGTATCCCAAAGCGGACTTTTATTGTTTTATGAAGTATTTCTTTCTTACTAACGTAAACCAATTTTAAAGCTAACCGTTTACGCCTTAACCTTCTTCTGACTTTAAAAACTATTTTATTATTACACATTTCAAAAATTTCTAATTCATACCTCAGATTCAGTGTTAATAAGATGATGACATGCCACAAAATTCAGCGTTCTTTTTTTGTTCAAATGACAGTGGAATGTCTCACAATTGTACATGCTACATGCTACACATTAAAGACGAGGATGTGTCAAAATTACGTGTTCGTTGTTGGGGGGGGGGATGCCTAGGCGGGGTAATTAAAAATTCAGTTTAGTAAAATATTCCCTCTAAATTCGCAGTCAGCAAATGCAGGCAAAATGTAGTAACACTACAATGTAGTAACCCAAAATTTCTAGAAACTTGAAAACTAAACCAGAGCAAAGAATCTGTTTTCTTTAATTCATTTAATAGGCCTACATCGATTATATTAATTCTACGGTATTATCCAATTGTATGTTTACAATTTACTATTTTTAATAAATAATTATATGTTATCAAGTAATCATCTATAGGCTACTTATCAGTGATACATATTATTACGTTTTATAGACATCATATCATATCATAAATAATTCACGGCTATAACAGCGATATAACCGTGTAAATAAGATGAAAAAGCTGCTGCCTGAAAGCAAAAAATTCTCCGGACTGTGTAGAGTTCTGTCAATACAAAATCAGAACAGTACTATTTAACACACTTAATAAAGTCTCATTTAAATTTAGAAATGAAGCTACGTAATTATTTTGAAAAATTCTTAATTATTTTACTAAAGTTTAGTAGTAATTTCGGTTTTATTAAAATTGCTCGTTTCTTATATGGCTACATTGAAATTATAAGAAATACTGATTAAGTGCTTATCACAAAGATTTGCTACTACTTTAGTACTTCTAGTGATATAGACCTATTTAAAACCGTCATTTTTTTGTATTGGTATGTGCGGAAATCAATGTTTATTTTTTTTATTTTTTAATATTGAAGAACCATTTGGACAATGCGCATTGACTACGCTTCTTGAAGTTTAAGTAGGTATAAGTAAAAAAAAATAATTACCTAGATTTGTAGTACAGTTTATTTCGTAATACAGAAAACAGAAATATCATAAGTAAAGTAACCAGCTATTTCTAAGCGCGTTGCTCATATTTCACCCACATACATATATATGTTTTCATTTTTCCAATGATGTCCGAATGGAGTAGTGGGTGAATGCTCAAATCAAGTGTGAAGTCAGTAGAACACAATTAAGTCGATTCCACTGGGGGTTTGAAGTGGGAATGGTATAGACACGGACACACACAGGCAGAAGGCGCCAGTAAGGTTTCTGCACTGGATCGTGCCGGTTTTGTTTACGATTATAACTGGGGTAGATGGTTCCCAGCAAAAACTCGCGCGCGCACTCTCTCTCTCTCTCTCTCTCTCTCTCTCTCTCTCTCTCTCTCTCTCTCTCTCTCTCTCTCTCTCTCTCTCTCTCACACACACACACACACACACACACACGAGCGCTCCGACGAGTCCACAAATTAGAAGGCGACTTCAAAGACGACCCGTAACCACAAGACCAGTAGTGGTGACAAGCAATTTAGTGATATATGCTTTAACAATTTATTGCTTTATCCGTAGAAGAAAAAAAAGATTTGGACACTAGAGGCTGACTGCTTACTTACGACCGTGTGCTCCCATGGATATGAGGACGATCGGAACACATTTGTAGCTGCGTCTCAAAGTGAGATAAACAGACAGCCGTTAATAAGGGTAAAACACTTTACAAACCAACGAAAGAAATAAACTAAGCACAAAAATTGTCTCAATCGAAACGACCCGTTTTTAAATGACTGACATGTGTCACAAATTTTGCCCTGTGACACGCGATGTCATCCATAACACGTCGTTTATTTAAGAAATATACACCACACACGTACTTCTCTCTCTCTCTCTCTCTCTCTGACTCTTCGACATACTTTCACATACACTCACCCGCATCGACGTTTGTCATTGTTTATAGGAGTCACGTGAGAAACGTCTGTTTAGTATTTTAGTATTCTTTTTTTGAAAAATAAAACAGTATAGAACTATTAAGTTTCGCTAGCTGCAGAACTCGCTCAGTATTTTGAACAAAAAGGTATATTTATTATGGGTAAATTTCAGTTATTAAAGGTTTAAGAAAACCCCGATTGCTCTACTTTTTTTTAATTAGTAAAATAACAGTTGTAGAGTAGACGGTCATTTTGTAGACATTAAAATTTACAAACTACCGCATTGGTTTATTAGTTAAGTTTATAACCATAAAGCCTAAATAACAATCGATTTAGTCACATCTTTTAAGTTTATGTATGATCTCACAGACATCTGTATGCCTATATCAAATACTGTTCATAAATATAGGAACTGCGGTTAATATGGAATACCATTAATTTCTCATTAATATTAGAGTATGTTTATATCAGTTCCCTTTGAATTTCAGATTAAATTAAAATTTGGTATATTTTTAACTAACTTACCTCTGACATTTGAAATAAAATCAAACCCTCGAATTGTTGAAATGGATCACTTTAAAGAGATGTAAGAAAAGTGAGGGCAACCATCACAAAACAGACATTCAGAATCTTGGTCAACAGGAGTCTTTTCACCACCTGCATTTCCAAGTTCCACGCCTGACGATCATGTGAATGGAATGTCTTTAAGTTACTACTACTGTTATCATCTTGTAGAATTGAGAACAGTTTTTTCCTTAATATTTCCTTTTAGGTAGCTTTCTTGGGAGATGAGGTGATGTAATTTTTTGGAGGACGTTTGCAATTGGATTTTTTGAGAGAAATCTCCAGACTCATCTTCTGTAATGAAGCAGTATTTATTGTGGCGGTACGAGTTTTTCGTTCTCGATTGAATAATTTTTCCATTAGTGAAGGTGGAAAAATATGTAGAGATATGTAGAGGGAGCAAAGTGTTATTCACTTTTCAATCACTTTTTGATCAAGCAATCTTATTGTGTTGAGTGGAATTGGAGGATTCTCCGTCGTCATGAACTTGTTCGTCATGAACCCATCTTCGTCTCTTTCCTCAGCGTCTATATAATTTAGAAAAAAGTGCACCATCCGAGCGGAATCAGCTTCACTGAAGATCTGTTTGTTGGCAGGGCAAATATTGTGGCTCTAAAACTACTGACTGCGATTTCACCAATCTGTACTTTCAGGAAGGTTCGTTCTGGCAGTTCACCTATGTCTAAGTACCCTAGTGTTATGTCTAGTGCTATGTACATAATCCAAAGAAGATGCAGTATTTATTTATATAAACAAAATCGCCAAGTTTTGGAGCGTTTTCTCACTTATCGTTGATCTAAGATGACCTTAATTAATATCAGTTTTCAGAAACGTCTTTCGCATGAGGCCACGGGCAAACAAATCGTTAAGAAAAACTGTAGGATGAGAGATTGTTTGGGAAAGGATTCAATGAAGTCCTATTTGACAATAAACTGAAGAACTTCCTTGGCTGTCCATGTAATTGCTCCTTCTACGGTGGCATTAGTAGTGCGTACAAGTTGTCGAAATCTTTTTATGTACTACTTCGTCTTTATCATTGTCACTATATACATGGTTGAGCTTTTATGGTGGCACAAAATCACCAGCCGCACTCATGCATCTAATGAAAGTGATCAGAAACCTCTCACTTCCACCCGTCATCTGCCTCTGAGACCAATAATACTTGACGCTTTGTATTACAGAATACCCCTTTTCATCCATATTAAAGAGACAATTAGCCAAACAGTTAAACGTTTCCTAAAGTTCTAAAAAATCAAAACATTTTAATCCTTTGCCTTTACTAAAACTCTAACCCACGGATATTATGTTCCAGTTGGTTTAAGTACTGATAACACATGTTTGTGAATGCATTTACCAGTCTCCACCAGCTTGGCCATTTCCAAAAGGATGTTTAATGTGGTTCCTTGTGGCCAACTGGTACCTATGCCTTCTTGTAACACTTAATTTTGTAACACCATAATCTAATGATTCCATTTCCAAAAGACACCTTACCAATTCTTATTCTAGTTCTGGGCTGAATACTGGTTTACGACCCAATAACTTTGATGTCGCAGCGCTAGCCTCACTAGACTTCTCAGCATCTAGCCGAAATAAAGTAGATCTGGATAATCAAAACGTTTTAGCTACCTTTACGAATTCCATTTGCTTGTCGCGCATCTCGTGTACAGCCAACACCGTATTTCTTTGGTCCCACTGTTTTCTTATGGTTGGACGGTCTCTCCTTTTAGGCATATCTGTAACGAAAACATGAAAAGTTCTTTAAGACTTGTGAATTTTAATTTTTTTAATTGTTTTATGTAGTCAGTTATGTGGTTTGGAATTATAATCCTTCCAAAATAGGAATTATAAACCCTTCTGTCTTCTGCTATTTAGACATACTGAAACAACCTGAGCTGCTTAATCATTGATTGACACAGCTTATTAATTTAATTTACTTTTTCATACAGCTGGACTTTTTAATGTATTAAAGTAACTTATGCATTAATATTTGTTTATAAAATTGTATAACTTGTTGATTTGATGTCTTAACTGAGAGTTAAATTAAGGTGAATGTAAAAATATGTACGGCCATTATGGAATACTGATAAAATATGTGTGTGTGTGTGTGTGTGAGATAGAGAGAGAGAGAGAGAGAGAGAGAGAGAGAGAGAGAGAGAGAGAGAGAGAGAGAGAGAGAGAGAGAGAGAGAGAGAGAGAGCGGAATGAGATTATTCACAAATTTAACCAGAGCAATTCATGATTTAGAAATTTGGTTTTATGATACACAAAAATAATACAGAATAAATAAATTAATCGATGCACACGCACCCACACACTTTTTAAGAATGAAGACGTGGAAAGTTTATATGCAATAAATGACAAAGTAGTAGATTACAAAGAAAAGTGGAGACAACGTGTGAATGGAATGGAAAAGGAAAGAAAGCCTAAGGAATTCCTCTAATACGTAAAATCGGTAGGAAAGAGAGATATAGGTAATCAAAAACGGTAGCAGTAAATTCTTTGCCAGACCGGAACAGGCATTGCCTTAATCCCTGTACTGAATAAAAGCTTACTAATTTTTGTCAGAATTACAAAGTACAAATAATATATTTGTATGAATCGTGTCGTAAGCAATCGTTTAATTTTGTAAGTATAGTTTAAAAGCCGTAATTCAAAACTAAGTTTGTAAACAAGACCTAAATAATCCACAAAAGCAGATGATGTTATGTCTCTTTAAGGTTGTTAAAGAGGAGGTGGATAGTTATAAAAGAAGAGATGTAATTTTTTCTGTTAAACTAATATACAATTACGTAGCTACTGACGCCCCCTTTAGTTATGTGAAACTGACCCTGGGCACACGTGCAGTCCCTAGGGGCAGTCAAACGGCTCTCCTCCCTACTGGGTGTACGTCAACCAGTGGCTTTATCATTGACTCTTACGTAAACGATCTCACTATCACTACAACCACAGAATGTGAGTCGTGCGTGTGCACGCGCGTGCGTATACACGTGGTATGTAAGTGAAGTATACCGAAAATGTACACTTTATTTCACGCCTTTCTTCTGTGAAATAAGAAAAATGAATTGAAAATCCCCTAATCATAATGACAGTAGTCTAGTAAAGTACGTTTATTGTCGGTTATTTAATAAATGCTAATCAAGTGAAATGGCCTACTTTAATAAATGTTCACGTGCAAGTAATGCAGACTCACAACCGTGCGACACATTTACGCAAAAACGTCAGTGATATAAAATTAAAATAAATTATTGTTATTATTATTATTATTATTATTATTATTATAAGTGGTTCCAGGATGGATATAAATGCCTGAATTAGAGGTGGGTTTTTTAGTGGGTGAGAGTCCCACACACCAGAGGAAGCACGGACTCCTCTGACGGTGCATAAAGCATTTTCCCCCTCTATAAAGGAAAAAAAAAATATATATATATATATTATAATTATAAAACAAATATATAATTAATATCAGTAACATATGTTCCAATAATTTATGTGCCACAAACAGAGAGCATTTCTTCCTAGACTATTAACCATTTAGATTTGGTATAATTAGAAAGAATACCTGTACTATACAGAAATAATGACAGATTTGCCAGAGTGCGCTCGAGTTTACATTTAAAAAATTAGCCTAATTTTTCATCTAAATGTAACAACAACAATAATAATAATAATAATAATGACTCTTTTGTTCTACCGAAGTATCTTATGAGAATCAGTCAGGCGGAGTATGTCCAACTTAAACGTACATAAAGATAATGTACACTATGCTCCATCTGCTAATTATTGCCTTATAATCTTATCCGAGATACTAATTTTCTCAAGCCTTCAAAAGTCGACGTGGAGCCTGAACAACGCACCTTGATTTTACGGTAGTGCCCAGGATTCGAACCGGAGAGGGGGGCCTCTAAATTAGTAGACATCCGCCACACACCTTTTGTAGTCTAATAAGCCCATTATTTTATATTTGTATAAATATACAAACATATTTGGTATAAATTGTATCTAAGTAACTATGTCGTAGTGTATAAAAAAGAAATTCGGTTAGGAAATAATTTTCTTTAAATGCTGCAAATTGCAACGCAAGTGGTACAGGGTCTAACTGTTTACAATTCTACAGATTATATGTGTCAAATTTCCTTTCATGAAATATTAATATATTTATTTTATTACAAGACTTTAGTTCTTGCTTACTGAAAAAGGCGGATTTTTGAGATTCGTATGGGGATGCACGAGGACAAAAACCGACAAAATCAGAAACGAATGTCATAAAAACTGATTTAATCATATACTCTTTGTGAATGCAAGAGCAGAAGAACATAGATAGAAATGGATTAAACAAATAAGTAGAATTCAAGAGAACGGACAACAGAAACGAATTTTAAAATATGAAACCAGACGTACGGAGAACACACAAAGCAAGAGTGCAATATGTAGTATCACCTTATCCTGGAACAGTTGAAGATATTAATACTTTACGTAACGCTTTAACATGGATGTAAGCAGAATTTCATTTTGAAGTGAGCTCAACAAGAAGTTGAGGGGTAAATATTATGGTCACCTATTATTTTGTAGCTACACTAAATTATTGTTAATTAATAAAAACCAATAATATTTATACCTAGCTTAAAAGGAAATGTATTAGAAACCGCTCGCTCCACCACATTGTCTACATCTACATAAATTCGTGATGCACCAAAAGAAGAGTAAGATCGATCAGGGGCTATATTTTGGTTAGAAGTATTACTTAAATAGTTTTCTTATGCGATTCGGAAAGATAAAACCCCTTTTAGGGGTAACTATAGAGTCTGAGATTGCTGTGGATATTTGAAGTAACTTTGTTTAGTGGTAAAAAAATTGGACTGGACGACATGAACCCATTTTTGATCATCAGATTGTGTCATCTTATGCCCGCTTCTCGTATTGTGTGACTACTGCACTCGACTCTGAGTCTTTTTGAAAGTCGAGCCCGAAGTTACAATAATGCTATGGAAAGTAGAGAATGGTACACCTCTGCATCATCAGAGTTTGATGAGAAGACAAACTCAAACAGATTAAAATCCATTGAACATATTGAGATGTCGCAAACAGAGTACTTACCAAGGGAAGTAGATTTAGGACGGTAAAGTGGGGATTTGAAAAATATCATTTTGTACGTAGTTCTGAAATTTCAGTCCCTCGCTTAAAGAGGATTTTTGTTTATAAAAAATGAAAACGTATGTCGTTACATTTTTAATCTGAGGGAGCGAGGAAAGTTTGTTATAGTAGAAGTGGTCGAGTGATCGTTTGTTTCTTGTTTGTGTACTTTAATTAGCCTACGTCACAGTTTTCTAGTTTAGTAAACACGACCGATTTCATAATTATCTTCGAAATAAATTTTCACAATGTTTACGAATTTAGCATTTAATATTTAACACAGTCTTGCTGTCTTCCCTCTTCTAACCCCTTCCAATCGTGGTCTTCCTTTTCCTCGTCCTCCGCTTCCACGATGTGCGGCTTTGTTTCGTCCTTTCGTCCTCATAGATGACCATACACTGCACTTCTCTAACTTCGTCTGTCCTTTTAAGATTAAGGCAACTTAAAAAAATCAGTTTTGTGGTGTAAGGTGGAAGACTGACACGAAAATTATATAGTCTTCACTTTCCTTTATCTTTGTAGGGAAGGCAACTGCCTTTTGCCCAGACTTGTAGTCAGGATATCTAAATGCGGACCTGGCTACAAAGTATTCTGGATAATTATTTAATATAAAAACACAAAATTCCGCTTGTAGTTGCTTTACAAACGTCTACACCGCAATTTTGCAATTCATTATTTACCACAACGCGTAGTGTGCTTTGTCTAATACAACAAAAACTACTAACAGCAATTTGGAACACGTTTTTGGTCGGTCGGAAAACAAAATTAAGGAAAACTGAACAGTATGTCCACAGTACACCTACATTAGGCGTATAGCACGTCCACCGTACGTGAGTCTACAGTATGCCCACAGTTCTCCTGTAAAATTAAAGGCTGCACTGCGATACACTACCACAGTATAAAATCAAAAGTATATGCAAATAAATGCAGGATGAGTAGTAAATGAACAATATTTATTAACTGTTATAAAGTTATAGGCCTGTAACATAGTAAAGGAGGTATTTAAACAATCGGATGAACATATTTGATATAATTTCTTTATATAAACCTATACATTATAAATCATGTCTAAGGCAAATAGACGTTAACGCATGACTGTGCGTTAGAGTCAAACATTGAAATCGGTCATTGTGGTGTAAAAACTACCAGAACACATCCTCCAATGTGCAAAAGCCCAGACAGCAAATTTTCTTATCACGGTTGTTGGAAAATAGCTGCAACCACGCCCGGAGGGGGAGGGTAAACTGGGTACTTGCCCAAGGTAGCAGATTCGGGGGGGGGGGGGGGGCAAATTGGAAGTTAGAAAAGTAGGATAAACGAGTGCAGTTGTCAAATTTCAGTCACTAGCCTGACGGGGGATCTTCGTTGCTGAAAAGAGGAAAAACGTGTTTCGTTACAGCGTTAATTTGAGAGCGAGCTCAAGTAGTGTTTGTCATAGTGGAAGTGATCGAGTAATCGTTTGTTTCTTCTTTGTGTACTTTATAAGTGGATCGTAGTTTTCTATAATTTCATTACTACGACCGGTTTCATAATTACTTCGAAATCAGTTATTCACAAATTTTTCCGAATTTTGTGTTTAATATTAACACTAACTATGTATATTTTTTAAATTAAGATAAATTAGAAAAACAGATATTTTTTATCCACATCAAAACAAAGCCAAAACCACACACATATAGGGTGGAAAAGTGACGTCAAAATTAAACAGTCTTCACTTATATTTACACTTGGGGAGGTGAGAGCAATTGTTTTTTGCCTACGGGCGTCAGTACACCAAATTTTAAGTAAAGGTAAAAAATAAAATAAAATTTAAAACAGTTTATTTAATACATACCCGGTCGCTCGGTATCTATCTTCATAACTCGTAATAAATAAATAATCTTCTTTATTTAGAATAATAATTTTATCATTGTTACTACCTTTCGTGTCGTACGTGTGACTATCAGTCATAGTAGGCCTATAGGCAAAATACAAAAAAATATGAGGCGAAGTTACCAACAGAGTAGCGTGATCCATTTAAATAACATCATATAACTTATTATTTAACAATGATTTAAATTTACAAAACTAGAGTTGTCCGTACTATACTCCGAACTCTGACATTAGTTTCTGTCAGATGATTCATTTACTTCTGCTAACAGAGGAAGAGGATTCAGTCTGTCCCATTTCATAAGCTTCATTTTGTGGTGCCCCATTTCCTTCATCTCTTCTCCTCTCCTCTGAGACTGTATACTTTCTTTTTCATTGGTTTTTACACCAAATGTTTTACGTGTTTCGGCATCTTTGGTTCGCAGGCACCCCAAACGAAAGCGTACATCAAGTGTTTAGATGATTCCTTTCTCTTGTATTTTCAGATGCACAGGTACGATAAAACATGTAACTACCAAAAATGTCTGACTCTTGTCAGGAGCATAAACTGACTCTATCAAGTAGCTCGCTTTACACTCTAACAGGCATAAAATGTGAACACCTATCTGTTGAGATACATTGGTTAATGCACAGTCTTCCCTGATTTCTGAAAGGGAAGAAGATTCTCCCTAGCCCTCTCTTCTCCATCACCCCCTCTCTCTCTTTCTCTGTCTCTAATATAACCTCCCTGTAAGAACGTTTTACTGATTCTACTTAAGATGTTTTTGTTGAGATAGGATATTAATTTAATTGATAACTGGTACAAAAAAGTTTACAACACGAAATACACATGTCATTCATAACACCCCCTACTGGCGCCTTTATATTAAACAGACCCATTTTGAAACTACACTGTGCTAATTAATGATCAATCTTAGAGTGAGAGAGGGTTGAAGAACAAGGGTTGAGTAACTTACTTAAAGAAACCCATAACTGGTACATTGCTCAAAAATCGATTTTTAGTTTTTGTTTTAAAAAATTTTCGATATTTATTAATACAGGTATTCTAAACTTATGTGAATATAACCTGTAATAATTTTTTACGATTTCTTAAATATATCGTAGAAAATCAGCGGATGATAACCCACAGCACTACTTGTGTCCTAAAAATGAAGACTCTTCGTGCTAAATATAACGAGGCTAACAGATAAAAGTTATTCACATAAAATTTCGTTACCTTTGCAATGTCCATCATAAACCCAGTATTTGCTG
Organism: Magicicada septendecula; assembly: GCA_034769895.1. Lineage (NCBI taxonomy): Eukaryota > Metazoa > Arthropoda > Insecta > Hemiptera > Cicadidae > Magicicada > Magicicada septendecula. The sequence continues at coordinate 438,283,072 of CM068369.1, read as the reverse complement.
ATTTTAATCATCCTGAATTGTAAAGAAAACAGTTTCGGGATAGCACACTGAGTACAAAGGTGTTATTGAACACTTTATTTGATTTAGAATATATTGCCAAAAATAGACTTACATATATTGGACTAGAAAATTTGGTTTTGGGTGTACATGCTGTTGTGTTAACCTTCAAAGAAAATGATATTAGTAAATGTCTTGTAAAAATTAGTAAGAATGGCAAAAATTATAGATCAACCAGGATCAGATAAGGTTAAGGTTATGAAAAAATTGCCCCGTGATAAATCCTCGAGGGATGAACTTACGAAAAAAATTAGACAGTCAACCGTGAATAAAGGAAAGAATCAAGAACCTGATGAAAGTAAGTGATGACCTCTAGTACGTAATTCGTGATTGGACTACTTTAAATCAAGCATAATTTTAATGCGTTTTTTGTATGTCAATTTTTTTTGGAGTCCACTTTGCCTCTGCGTAGCCACAATTAGTAGGTCTATTCTTCACCTTCAATGGAGCCGAGGCATTGACGTGTCATTCTGCTGTCGGTATAGGCGTTGTTTAACTATGTGCAGAAACATCTCAGCAACGTAATTACACTGACATGCGATAAAAAATTAATTACCACTAATAAAACTTGCTTTGATACCGACCGCCATCCTTTTGTCCTAGACACTAATCCTTTCACACACAGACAATCGCTTCACACATTTTCACTACACTTGCCTTCACTGTTCTTTTACCGTTTCTTCAGTGCCAAAAAACATACGTATGTAAAAATAAAAGCACATAAATACACACAAACACATAAACACAAAATACAGTACATAAAAGCACAGAAACCCCTATAATGGTATATGAATCACTACATACCTATCATAAGCCAGCGGTAGGCCAAATGCTTAGCCTATATAGGAAAGTGCCTCTACGGATTTTATTTGCTCTCTGCTGTAAGTTGTGTATGGATTCTACTACCTCGGTCCGTTTGCGCCGCTGAAGATGGTTACATGGTTGTGGCTAAAACGTTCGTCAGAGAATTTGAAGTCTGACCACGACCTATAGGCCGAAATGTTTTACGTCCATTAACATGAAATCCACAACTGAAAATGTAATCGACGCTTCAAGGTCAACCAGTTCACTTGCTCCCCACCACGCTCGGCCCCCTCCTATTCTCAGCCTACGTCAACGACGTTCGACGTACCGAGACAGCCTGGCGTCTATATAGCCTGGACTGGACTGATAGCTGGAAAGTGGCTCTAAACGAGACCAAGAGTGTAGCCATTCTATTCTCGAAGTGCCGGAAAGATCCGCGGAGACAACTTGTCATCGGCAGAACGTACTTGCCCTGGTCCAACGAAGTAAAGTATCTCAGTGTACACCTAGATCGTTGGCTCATCTGGCGTCCCCACGCTCAGACAGTTTATAAGCTAGCGTACGCTCGTTTCATACTACTGTTTCCACTGCTTGTTAGCCCGGCTATGACAAGGAAATTGGGCAAAATGATCGTCGGCGGGTATCTGTTGCCGGTCATTACTTACATAGCCCCTGGCTGGCTGCAATGCATAAAAAGAAATTGCAAAGCGTCCTCGACAGTGTTCTTCGGCTAGTGGCCAAAGTACCCAGTCGATTTTCTTTTCGCTTTCTGAGGAGCGGACTTAGTGTCCGCTCCTTGGACGACACTATGCGGCGTCTTGTACGCAAGTTTTAAGTACGTACGGCAAGGAACTTAGACAACCCTCTTATAACAGGCCTAGGCCAGTATCGTATACGTCCAGGTGATACATGGAAACGACCTCGGTGTATACTGCGCTAGTGAAAGCTAACACAAACAGCCGTGGAGGCCTACTATAGAGTAACATCGCCCTACTTTCGTAGCGCCTGAGGCAGGAGTTCCAGAAGGTAGCTCGGAACTCAGATTTCCGACTGGTTCGTCTCTGTACGCTGAACCACACATCCCAGAATCAGTCAGTCACTCCCTTCCACCCAGCTTTCTGCCGCGCCTTCGCTGCTGGGATTCACGGCTGTTTCAATTTGTTTATTTATTCATATGTAATACCTTAACTCATAATCGTAAAAAATGTCGATTAGAATGAAAAAAAAGTAAGTTGTAGATAACAGTGTAGAAATTGTTATTAAAAGTCAAAAAAAATATTTCAATTAACAGACAAACACGTGGCGAAATTAAATTTTAATATTTACCACCTGTCTGCCATACGAGTATAAAAAGATATTGGTTACTGCATATCTGTAGTAGGCCTATTTAATACCGTTACAAAAGTGATTATAGATTAATATCTTTTTCTATTATACTTGAATAAATAAAAAATAATACAAGTTTTATTGTTATTAAAAACAAATAATTTTATCATTTTTGGTTGGTGCAAACTCATAATAGTATCGATTTACTTATTTACAAGTGTCAAATTACGTATGCTACGACTTCAGTGTAGAGTAGCGGGGTAAACAGTGTAAGAAGCTGGGCTTGACCTTGGAGCGCCCATTAAAGTCATCGGGAGACTACTTAAAGAAAGTTTTTCCACCGGCGCTTTTCACATTCTATTTTGAAGTGAGATTAATCAATGGGTAAAAGTCCTGTATCAAAGCGATAGAAACCTGCGTACGCCAGAAAATCACAAAAACTAATTGGACTGTAAGGAAAACACGATATTAAGGGACGTGAAGGAGGAAAGGTGATAACTACAAGAAACGAAATCTGCAAAGGCTAAATTAACAGGGCACGTCAGAAGATGTAACGAGTATATAATTAAAACTTTGGAAGGCAAGATCTTAGGAAGCAGTGTCGTTAAAATCTTAGAAAGTCAGTTAAAATCAGAGACTTTATCAAACATTGTAGAAATAATTACGGTGTCTTAAATGTTGTAAAGTAATTACGTATGTATGAGGCAGTGGTTCACAGTGGTACTTTCCTTTTCCTTCGCCTCCTGGTCTTCTCTTTCTTCTTCTTACTCCTTTAAACTTTACCCTCTTAACGAGTTTGGTATTAGATTCAGTATCTATTTGTCATCGTCGTCGCTAAATTCTAGGTACAGGCCTTGCGACCTGTTCCCGCTCAACAACCCACCTCTTTCTAGGACGCCCACATTGCGTCCTCCAAAAGCCGTGTACTGGAAAACTGGTTTTGTAAATCTGTCGTCTGCCAATCTTAACCAATTATCATGCCATCGCTTACGATAAACATAACCTCGCTCGAATAAAGAGAGATGCCGAGCTCCTCCAAAATAACGTCATTCCTAAGTTGATCTATCGCTTAAGGCAACCCTTAACAAGTCGAAGGAACTTCATTTCAGCTGAGTTCATCACTCTGCCTAATCACCCATGTCTTAACACACAACAATGTGCTGTAATGCATACGTGACACGTGACATGTGAGGCAGTATTACGTAATGCGGCACGTCTCGTGCGTTCTGGAACCATCTCAATTAGCCCAGCGGTGCGTGTTTCTGCGAAGGTCGCGCTGAAGTGTCCTCTAGAATTTTCGATGGCTTATTAATGACGCATGTTATGGAACACTGTAGACTATAAATAGCCCATACCTACTGCTTAGTTAGTTAGTTTTATTGTCGGGCGAGTACAAGCGATATTACTGTGTGCGGTCAAGTGGTTATTAGTGAAGTGTTGTATAATCGGGCGGTATAATTGTAAAACAATTGTGTTTAATATTAGTGACATTTTATTGCGTGTGAACAATTTTTATTTGATTTCTCGTAAGAGACTGTGGTGTTAATTACGAATTGTTAACTATGAAAATTAAAGCTGGTGATTAGTGACTTAATTGGTGTCTTGTATTTTGTTTCCACTATATCTACGACGATCAAGTAGACCGTCGTAACAGTGGTGTCAGAACTGGGACAGAACCGTTAATAGTGGAAACAGTGGACACTTTGTACAAGTCGAGTGTAATTCGTAATTAATCGGAAAACAATGGATGCCAGTCAGATGATGGAAGCGTTCCAAACGCTGCTGCGGCAGACACAGGAAGAAGCAGAAATACGACAAAAAGAAGAACGAAGACAAGAAAGAGAAGAAGCAGATAAACGACAGGATGAGAAAAGCAGACAGGAGGCGGAAGAAGCAGAAAGACGACAAAAAGAAGAACGAAGACAAGGAAGGGAAGAAACAGAGGAAAAACGTAAGCAGGAGACAGAAGACATCAAGGAACAGGAACAGATGCAAGAACATAGTAACGCAGAATTGGGTCTCCTACGAGGTGAGCTTAATAAACAAGTTACTAAAATATCGGAAGTACAATAATCAGTGACACTAAAAATAGCTGAAGTAGAAAATTCTGTTTCGAGTGTTGAAGAATCTATGTCTACAAAAATATCTGTCATAGAAGAAACCATGTCAAATAAAATATCTGCAGTAGAAATCTCAATGGCAAACATAAGAGAGCAGTTCCTGAAGATACAACCAAAATAGCTTTGTGAACAGACTATACCAATGATAAAAACAGAAAAAGACGCAGAAAATAAGTTAATAGAGAAAGTCACTTTGCCTGCAGTAGGGACAGTTCATGTCAAAGCACCAACCTTTGACGGAAGCAGTCACTGGGCAGTACATCCGCCAATTTAAAGCTGATGCATGCGCAAATAATTGGACGGAGAAAGACAAGGCTGTTTCACTAGTTCTTCCATTAAAAGGACCTGCAGCAGAATTACTACAGAAAGTGCCACCTGACGGCCAGAACACCTATGCCGAGTTGATAAAAGCTCTAGAATAACGGTATGGTGATAAACATTTGCGAGATGTGTACTGCACCCAGTTGAGAGCAAGGCGACAACATTCCGGGGAGAGCCTTCAAGAGTTTGAAGCAAGTATCGACAGACTAATTAGACTGGCCTGTCCTGAAGCGCCAGAAGATTTTCGAAGGAGTTTTGCGATGCAGACATTTACTGCCGATGTCCGAGATAACGAACTACAGCAAGTGTTACGAATGGCAAGACACCAGAACAGTGCGGACGCCCTGGTACATGCTTTGCAATTTGAGGCCGCCAAATCGGCGTCTGGTTGGACAAGTCATAAAGTGCGCGCGCTAAAAGATCGAGACGGCACAAACGATGAGGAAGAAGAACAAGGAACAGTGACTCGACGGTCGGCGCCACAGAATAAAATGAAGAAAGGATGGAAGACCAAAGTGTTACATCTACAACGAGATTGTCGGGTTAGAATTCAGCAGCAGGGAAGCGAGCAATAGTGTGCTGACTAACTGGAGGAACGAAGCCCGTAGACAATACGCAATTTCTAAACTTCAGGAAAACAGCGGGAGCTTGGTGGTTACCGGATTCGTTCAAGAAAACCAACCTCGATTACATTTGACACAGGTGCAACAGTTTCCATTGTGCGGCCCGACGTGGTGAATGATCTTAAGATAATCTGGTGCTCTTGCAGCTTACGAACAGCTACTGGACGGCCTGTAAAAGTGTTTGGAAAAGTGGAGATACGCCTAGGCCTCGGTTGACTTGAGTTTAATCATCAAGTACTGGTTGCAGACATTGTGGATGAAGCAATTCTTGGTGTGGACGTTATGAACGCATACGGATTCATAGTTGACTTCAAAGACAATGTCTTGAGAATCGGAGGAGAAGAAGTAATGCTCTCCACAATGACGACATCACATCAATCGATGGACGTCATAAACCAAGTGGCCGTAACTATTCCGCCAAACTCCGAAAAGATCATCATGGTTAGAACCGAGGTAGATACTAGGGGCAACCAGTGATCTATATTCGAACCCCAGGTAGTCAGCACACCGGGCATATTAATTGCCAGAAGTTTAGTAAAACCTGACGAAACCGGAAATGTACCTATTAGAGTAGCGAATATTTTGGATCAAGCTGTCACTTTACAAAGCAATACGCTCCTAGGCAAATTCACTCCTGTGGCCTAGCCGGAGTGACGCAACGAATATCCAGTGCTTCAGATACTTCCAAATTACCAGATGAACTGCAGGAATTATTGAACAGAACTTCTAACGACCTCTCAACTGGTGAGGTAAAAGAACTCGGACAGTTTTTACATGAATTCAAAGATTGTTTTGCAGTTCGGGGACAGTCACTGGGAAGAACCTCTCTTGTGCAACATCGCATCAATACCGGGGACACAACACCGATACGCCAACCTCATCGAAGGCCTCCATTATCTAAGCAAGAGGAAAGAGGAAATGTCTCGGTTAGTACAGGACATGTTGACAGAGGGAGTAGTCGAACCTTCGTCAATTGCTTGGTCTTCTCCTGTAGTGCTGGTAGCGAAGAAGGATGGTGGATTGCGTTTCTGCGTAGACTACCGGAGGTTAAATGACGTTACTGGTTTTCCACAGTGAACCTGAAGAGTGGATATTGGCAAGTGGGTCTTCATCAAGAAGACAAGGAAAAGACCGCTTTCTCGACCCCAAGTGGCTTATTCCAATTTAACGTCATGCCATTTGGACTCTGTAATGCACCGGCAATATTTGAAAGATTAATGGACCTGGTACTCCGAGGCCTGACGTGGAAAACTTGCCTTGTTTATTTAGACGATGTCATAGTCATCGGGAAGACTTTCAAAGACCATTTGGAAAACCTTAAGGAGGTTCTAACTAAAATTCACGGTGCCCAACTGAAGCTCAGCCAGAAGAAGTGTTCTCTATTCCAGAAGGAAGTACAGTATCTGTACCATCTGGTTTCGGCAGCGGATGCTAGCATGGATCCTAATAAAGTAAACACCGTAAGAGACTGGCCAGTGCCGAAGAGTAAACACGAAGTTCGGAGTTTCCTGGGGTTATGCTCATATTACAGACGTTTTGTGAAAGGCTTCGCTACTATTGCTAAAACACTACATGAGCTAACGGAAAATAAACGAAACTTCCAGTGGTCGAGAGAGTGTGATCAAGCATTTAGGACTTTGAAAATTGCATTATGTTCGCAGCCAATTCTCGCTTTTCCAGCTTCCGAAGGGAAGTACATTATGGACACAGACACAATAAATACTGGTTTAAGAGCAGTTTTGTCTCAAGTGCAAAACGGTGAAGAACTAGTAATAGCGTATTACAACAAGACACTTTCTAAACCGGAGAGAAATTATTGCGTTACAAGGAGAGAGTTGGTGGCAATCGTCCGAGCGTTGGAGCACTTCCATAAATACCTCTATGGAAGAGAGTTTTCACTACGTACCGACCATGCCGCGCTTGCATGGCTCTTGAGATTTAAAAATCCGGAAAGACAGTTGGCAAGGTGGCTTGAACGTCTAGAAGAGTACAACTTCAAGGTACAACATCGATGGGGGCGCCTGTATGGTAATGCAGATGGTTTATCACGAAGACCGTGCCCGGAAGACTGCCGAAATTCCCACAGAAAGGAAGAACAAAACTCAAGCGAACATGTTCAAGCCATCACTGTAGATTTCCTGGCAGACGCCTGGACAACACAAGACTGTCGACAAGAACAGACGACTGATGAAGACATCGGACCGGTCTTGACAGCAAAAGAGGAAGGCCGCCGCCCGGACTGGATAGATATCTCTCATGGTTCCGAAGTCCTGAAGGGCTACTGGGCACAATGGGAATCTCTTACCGTAGAAAACGGATTCCTGAAAAGGGCTTGGGAAAGTGCAGATGGACGAGACGTGGTCATGCAGTTGACAGTTCCCCGAAGTATAGTGCAGTCTATTTTGAAGGAGACGCATGATGGAACATCTGGAGGGCACCTTGGCGTTAACAAAACCCTTGACAAAATACGGAAGCGATTCTATTGGCTTCATCTTCGCCACGACGTAGAGGAATGGGTTCGGACGTGTGAAATATGTGCTGCAAGCAAGGGCCCACAAACCAGAAGCAGAGGAAAATGAGACAGTATAACGTTGGACTGCCTTTCGAGAGAATTCCCATAGACATTGCTGGACTATTCCCAGTTACTGACGATGGAAACCGGTACATCATGGTTGTAGGTGACTACTTTACTAAGTGGGTGGAACCCTACGCAATTCCAAATCAGGAGGTTACCACTGTGGCAAAGGAGTTAGTTCACACTTCTGTTGCCGTTATGGACTCCCTATGGAAATCCATACGGATCACGGCAGAAATTTCGAATCAGGATTGTTTAAAGGATTATGCCGTCTACTCGGAATTCGAAAGACCAGGACAACGCCTCTGCATCCTCAGTCGGACGGGAAGGGTTGAGAGATTCAATAGGACACTTGAGCAGCATCTTTCGAAGGTTGTTGACGAGAACCAAACAGACTGGGACCAACGTATACCACTATTCCTCATGGCGTATAGATCATCAATATACACAACCGGCATGACTCAAGCAAAATTGGTGTTTGGGCGGGAGATTCGTCTTCCTGGGGACTTTATGTTCGGATCACCTGAGACTCATTCTCAAGAGCCACAGAACTATTCCTCACAATTAGAAAACCAACTCCTAGAAATGAATCGCTTGATAACAGGACGGCTGAAGATTCCCAGTGACAAATGGAAACGCTGTATGACATTCGCAGCAATAGTGTGGGTTTCCAAGAAGGAGATCAGGTTTGGTTGTTTGACTCAAAGCGCCGTCGTGGTCGCTCACCTAAGTTGCAAACTAACTGGGAAAGACCCTATATTGTAAAAAAAAGAATCAACGATGTTGTTTATCGGATTCAACAGGAAGGACAGCGAAAGTTCAAGGTCGTCCACACTGTCCGCCTGGCCAAGTATTACTTCAGAGACGGTTTGCCAGTTCGGGACGAACAGGCTTAGAGAGGGGACAGTGTTACTTGATGCCGAAAACGTTTTATGTCATTACGGAACGTTCTGGTACATTGGAGAACGATCCCGCAGCTGTAATGCGTACGTGAAACTTGACATGTGAGGCAGTATTACGTAATGCGGCACGTCTCGTGCATTCTGGAACCATCTCAATTAGCCCAGCGGTGCGTGTTTCTGCGAAGGTCGCGCTGAAGTGTCCTCTAGAATTTTCGATGGCTTATTAATGACGCATGTTATGGAACACTGTAGACTATAAATAGCCCATACCTACTGCTTAGTTAGTTAGTTTTATTGTCGGGCAAGTACAAGCGATATTACTGTGTGCGGTCAAGTGGTTATTAGTGAAGTGTTGTATAATCGGGCGGTATAATTGTAATACAATTGTGTTTAATATTAGTGACATTTTATTGCGTGTGAACAATTTTTATTTGATTTCTTGTAAGAGACTGTGTTGTTAATTACGAATTGTTAACTATGAAAATTTCAGCTGGTGATTAGTGACTTAATTGGTGTCTTGTATTTTGTTTCCACTATACCTACGACGATCAAGTAGACCGTCGTAACAATATTAAAAAATTTCAGTCGAGTCTCCTTTCTACAATTCCTGCTTAAAGTCTTCCTTATCGTGCCACATATTCTAGATAATATAGCTAGAAGCCAAGTATTTAAAGTGACTTACTTGTCACAGGCACAACCCGTCCAAACAAATCCTGGATACAATGGTGTTCATCCCACAAAATGCCAATATCTTAGTTTGGGACTTGGGAATTTCACATTTGTACTCTTTTGGGTAGAGCTGACACACTGATCTCTGTATATCGTCTTCACTAGACACAAGTACCATCAGTGAAAAACAATGTATTAAGCACCACTTCTGGTGAAGAACAATTCCTCCAGATACTCTGGCTTTTCAGGTTGGCAGTATCGTCAAGGTACAAGTTGAACAAAATGGGGGACAAACCACAACCCTGCCTCACCTATTGATTTCTTTGAATCGGTTTAGTAACACCGTCATCACTGGCAATTACTACAGCGGTATATGAGCTGTTATATGTTATGGAAAGCCCCTTTTTAAAAATACTGCCCACAACTTATGTCTAAAAACTCTGCCAAAGTTATCTAGTCAATAAAAGCCATATGGATCTCTCGGTTATATTCTATATGTTTCTGCATTGTTTGATGTAATGTGGATATGGGATCTGTGCATGGGTGATTTTTCGAAAACCATATTGTTTTTTCCACACAAGAGTTTCTACAGTGACCTGTATTCGCGCTGTTAACATCTTAGCATATAACTAGTAACCAATGTTTAACAGGCTTGTCACTCTATAATTGTTGACCTTCCTTTCCTTCCCCTTTTTGTACAGAGATGTTACCTTCGCAGTGATCACGCTTTTGGGATACTCCGTTGTCTCCAACACATATTAATTAAATGTGAGAGTCTAACTATAAGTATCAGGCCTATACCTCCATATTTCAAAAGCTCCCCGTGACAGCAACTTTCCTGTTCCTCAGTTCCTCATTTTCCTAAAGGCCCCTTCCATTTCCTGAAGAGTGATATCATCCACATCTCTACTTCCTTTGTGACTAATGTAGCCTACACATCATTTATTTGTTCTCTCCAAAATCATTTATCCCAGTATATATGTAGTGTGATTAACCCGATGATTTGTTAACTATATCCGATTACCTTACTGGATTTACACTTCGGTCTTATTTTATCACGTAGGCTACCTTCTATCTTACTTGGCGCAGGAAGAGTCGGATATACTGGCAAGGAAATCAGGCAATTTGTCTCCCCAAAAATTCTGAAAAATATTTTCTATACTCTTATTTGTGTTTAGCAACTTTACTTTAGTTTTTAAAATACTAAAAAATACCTTTAAAAATACCAAAAAACTTTGGTTTTTTTGTACCTAATAGACAATCAGGTGGAAAAATGCAAAAATGTACATTGAATGGCACATTGTCTTCATATTCATGTCAACTTGTTTTATAGTCTTTTACTTAATGTCTGTAATGTTTTTCGCATGTTCATAGCTGAAGACATTAATTAAGAATCTAATTCTTATACAGTAGATAACTTTGTTTCAACACCCAGCAAAAGGTTACAGTAGCTACTAACTAAACTGGTGTAAATTTACACGATAGTTTTACATGTTTCTGTTTTAAATTAATAACCGTCTCGGCGTGTATAATTTATTTCTTTGTAGGCTTGTACGAGACGCCGCAGATACGTAGACCTCTAGAGAGCTAGTCTAGCCTTCGCCCCCCCAGTTATCTAAACAAACACCGACCCCAGTAGGGAAAGGCCTTTGAATATCCAACTTCACGCCGCTTAATACACGTCTAATGGAACTACGATGTTCTTATCTGTCTCTAACCACTTGACCTTCTCATAACTCTGACCTGCCATAAAATTCTTTCAAGTGTCCAACTAATACGCCGAGCTCAACACAAAAGCGAGACAAAAAATGTAACACCATTTCTTCGTGTAAGCTTGTTATTAATAATTCAATTAAAATTCATAGTCTTTACAAAAGACTTTCTAAAGTGGCAGGCAAGACGTGCTTGATTCAGGCAGAAGATAAGAAGTGATGTGAAACTAAACAGACGTTGTATATTAAAATGCTGTAAATAATAATAATAATAAGATTTGTAAATGCGTACTCACAATTGAAACCAAGTTTTATAAATGTAGCCTATATTTAAAAGTTGTTTACTGATTTAAAGCAAGTTTATTAATAAAAAACTACAATAATTAAAATTATACTTTAACTGTAGTTACTTATCTAAGTTTTATGCGATTATAAACGGTCTGCTGAAGAGGTTAAAGTTTTAACTGATTTTATTTATCTAGTGTTCATCTCGGGAGTCTTTTTCTCGTTACCTTTTCATCATAGTGTAATTCTTGTCTCTCACGTTAATAACATTGTGCCCATTGCATTTTTCTATAACCTTCTAGTCCATGTTGACATGATACTGCCACCTTTGAACAGCGGGCTTAGACTTTCACAAAAACTGACATGAAAAAAATCTTAAAGGCCCGAAGAGCTATGGAAAGACAGATGAAAACACTTAGAGAACAGGTTCCTCCACTGAAGTGGAACTATGCGACACGAGAGAAACGGGTAAAATGAACTCGTGACAATATATCGGAGACATAAAAGGCCTAGCAAAGCGTGCTGGATCTAGACGGATGTCCTTTCCACATGATAAAAAAAGGGTAGAAAAGACGAAGGGACTCGTCCTACAATGGACGGAATGAGGAACTAAATAGTATTAAATAGAAAAGCAGCTATGAGTTAATATCGAGATGAAGAAAAATCTGATTTACGCTCAATCGGGGATAGAACTGTGCTCGAGACTGAGTAATAGTATACCTACATTTTTCCTTTAAACAGCGTTTTCCGAACTGGTTGTATCAAACTAGGAGCTGAGGCTGTTGAGACGTATTCTACTCTAAACGAAGTCTGAAAGAAAACGTTCATGGAACGTCAAATAACAGCAATTCCAGCACAATAAGAAAAGCTTAAAATAAAATGTTAAGCATCAGAACAATAATAATTATTAACAGTAGTAATAATTATTATTATTTTGCCGCTAAGAACGTTGCGGCGTTGAGCAGACTGATGGCGAGTGTCGGAGATCCAGCTCCGGGAAACGGCGACTCCTATTGTCAGTAGTTCTACAAGGTGATGGCATTCCACATGCCTCAATGGTTCTGAGAATTGGACTTTAATGAAATACTCAGACCAGCCGTATTCAAGCGGCCGAAATGAGATTTCTCTGGCATGTGGCGGGGTATACGCTCCAAGACCATAGAAAAAAATGCAGATATACCATAAAAAACTGAATATTTTGAGTGCACATGATAGAATTGCCAATATCGGTTAAAATGATTGGAACAACTTGACCGAATGAATGACCCCCGTATCACCAAACAACTACCGTAGTGAATTATAAACAAAATGGACGGAGAGATGTGGGACGTCCGAAGAATCTCAATGGCCGGCTCTAGTTTATCTGCTTGGGACAAGAACAAACCATTTTTCGTTTAATTCTTGAAGAATAAAATGGTGATGATGATGTCGACCAACCAACCAACCAACCAAGATGTCAACCAGCGAGGATTATGAAACATTGCTGCTTTTGTTGTTGAGGAAAATGGGTAGGGGATATGGAAGTGTGCATGAAAAATCATCCGAGACAAATGAGAAAATCTTTTTTAATTACTTTCGTATGATCAACATTTCCTTGAACTTTTTGAAATTACGTGAAGTATCTCGAAAATCGACACAAAGATGACAACTTTCAGATAAATATGGTTTTTGTAATCGTTAAGTTTTATTTCTATAATTTATTCTTGGTTTATTATCCTTAGATTTGTGTTTAGCAAGTGCCGATTAAATAAAACTATTTGTTAACAGTTTTAACTCTATTGTTAATTGTTCTATTTTACATTCTTTATTATTGCAAACACATTAGGCCTACTGTATTCGTACCGCGATTTAAAGAGGACAATGATGGAGAGAGAGATGTAGCTAACTCGACAAGGCATGGCCTTCAGATGATGATGACGATGATGCCTTTGCACAAAGTACGAAAATGGTTCTCTTTCGTTTGACAATACGGATGAGACATCGGTTTCATCGCTGAGTGGTTCTTTCGTCGGCAGTACGCTCTTTGCATGTTTTTACGTGTGTTGGCACCGTTCGGACGTTACCGAGTTGACTTGTTTGGATTCTGTGATGATGAGTCATAAGAAAAATGGGTCCCGGATTAATAAAATTCGGTGTATTACTGTACAGAGAGGAATGCTGATAGGTTTTCGGAATCTTTAAAAAAAAGAGGATTGTACTACGTCTATGTCGATTGATTACACAATTGAGTTTGGTTTGTTGGAAGAGAAAACATTTCCTGTACAGTTAATGTCTTATTGATGGACTTAGAGTAGTATTCTCATTAGCTGGAACTTAACAAGTTACTGGTTTGCCTATAGCCCGGGTTTGCCTATTAGAGTTTGGAGGCAACCTACGAATAAATCCGCTAAACGTAAAACATATTGAAATTCATCACAAATTCTGCCTAATATAACATAGGCCTACAACACAGGACACTGACTGTCCTTATGATTTCATTTCCAAAATGACGATTAAGTGGGGAATAAAAATTGATTTTCTCAATTAGATCGATCTCGAAAATAGTTCGTACGTACTTGGTGTCTGTTGTAACACCATTCGTCATGTTGCCAGCAGATTTTGTCTTCAGTGGATATCTCTTTGATCAAACGCCAAATTCGCGTGGGACACAACAAGCGGCATGTCATGAAATTGCCATTAAATAGAGGACACAACGCAGGCCCGGATTTAGGTGTCCTGCCGCCCCTAGGTACTATTGTTAGCTATCCCCAGGGGCGGCTCGTTCTTAGGGCGCTAAGGCGCGCGCCTCCCAGATTAAATCATATCATTAAACAACCCATTATCACTATTTGTGGAAAGTCATTACATATTTCTTTAACCCTTCGGACAAGAAAATGTTTTTGTGTTAGGTAATAGCAGAAATGTTTTTGGAACAGCGTGCATTACGGCGCTCTGACAATCGCGCCCATTTCTCAGTTTCCCCACTCTATCCAAAGTTGAACGAAATTGTAAGCGTATAGGCGGCGTTCACTGTCGCTCGGCGCGCCGGCTCCCGCGCCACGTTTAGCAGAAAGTCGCGTAATTCACTCAGTACAACTAATCGCAGACTATTGATAATAATATGAGATTTGCTCTTTTAGTGTTTATAGTTTCTCTGGGGTGGTTAATTCAGCGCTGGCATTTGTTTAGTGTTTAGGTTTTGAGTTTGCGTGTTTTTTTAATAGCTTCACGAATAATGTTCTGTTTTCCATGTACTGTATTGTCTCCCAGAGACAATGGTTATTGTTTTTGGACTCTAAAAGAGGTTAATGATATAAAACATCTTACAGAAAAATTAAAAAGCATGAAATACCCGTCTATCACATGAATAGTGTTGTTGATTTTTCTTTGTTAGGCAAAGTAAACATACTGTCTAGTCTGGACACGAAATTTAGACAAAACATTGAGAAGCACAATGTTCAAGTCAGCAAAAAAGACATATTTAAAACACCTGATTTCGTGTGTCAAATTCTGTAGTGTTTTACAATTGTCTGTAAGAGTTCATGACGAATCAGCATCGTCTACAAATCCGGGGTATACAAAGGCTTAATTAATTTTACTGCGGAGCTGGATTCTGCAGTGAAAGACCATTTAGAATTGGCCACTGTAGTCAAAGGTAGGCCTACATATAAAATAATACAGAATGATATATTGGACTGTATGATTATTGTCTGGAGGGAAGAAATATAAAAGGAGATACAAGCTTCTGAATTTGTGACAATCGAATGTGAGGAGACAACTGATGTGACAAACCACTGTCAAATGGTATTAGTTTTTAACTACGTGTTTAAGGGGTCGGTGTAGGAAAGGTTTTGGGGATTTCTCAGTCCTGAAGGTAAATGTGCAGAAACATTAGCAAAGTGCATAATGAATAATATCTATCCTCTTCTGCACACATCAAAGGAAATATTAATAGCTCAGACTTATGTTGGCGCTAATGTTATGTGTGGTTCTATTGGAGGTGTAAAGGCAAAAATTAGAGAAGTGTATCCATTCACATATTTTGTACACTGTTACGCTCGTGAACTTAATTTGCCATTAGAAAAAGCAACAAGTGTAAACAACAAAGTTAGAGTTTTTTTCTCAAATCTGTCTGCCATTCCAGCATTTTTTTCACACTCATCTCTACGAACGGACGTTTTGGAGGAAGTAGTGCAACCCAGGTTACCCAGAGTTTCTATAACAAGATGGAATTACAACAACATTCGTACAGTCAACGTTCTGTACGAAAACCGATATGTTGGAGGGATGTTTCGAAGTTCTTGAAGAAAAGTGTACAAACAGACTCACAGTTAATGAGGCAAGTGGTCACAGAAGGGCTCTTCAGGACCAAAATTTCATGTTCTGGCTAACTTTTTTCCATAGAACTCTATCCTATGTGGACATACTGTACCAACAACTACAGAGTAGGAACAAAGACAGTGTAATGTGACAAAGTGACATCGGAATTTTTGAAAATGAGATGCAGAGAGGGAGAAAATAAATGAAATAGAAACACAAATAAATGAGGAGTTTCCTGAGAATCCAAGAAAAAGGAACAATAATGTTGGATGCAGCATTAGAATAGGGGATGCAAAAGAAGTAAGCGACATCATTATAACTCACGTAAAAGATAGGTTTAGGGGAACATGGGGCATAACGGGGTAGTGGGGCAGAACGGGGTACAGCCTTTATTTTTTACAGACGGTGTGCAATCTGTTGGAATTTCTCATAACTACGTCAGTATAGTATTACCTATTACCACACAGAGATTGGCAGCCATTGTTGCTGTCTTTGTGTATGATTAAGGTGCTGCACCATATTTGCTTGTGTTTCTACAATATCGCGCACTTCTTCTAGCTCATGCAAGTAAGAGTGAGTTAATTGTAATTTATTTCCGTGTATACTGTATCATAACATGTTTCATACACTTCTAATCCTGATGTTTTCGTTAAGCTTCGTGAAAACTTTATCCTGTCACAACACTATAACCTAAAAATGTAACTGTGGGGCAGAACGGGGTGGGACACAACGGGGTAGTACCCCATTCTGCCCCACGTATTTTTCATAGGTGTTTCATTAATAAAATGTAGGCTAATTGGTTTTTCGCGTTGTTTGTGTTTGTAGAATGGTGAGAGATTACAAAAGAAAGACGCAGAGGCAAGAGTGGTCGGCAGTTTCCATGCAAGAAGCTGTTCAAGCAGTAATAAATGGCTCAATGGGATACAAAAAGGCAGCTCTTCAGTTCAAAGTGCCACAAACAACTTTAGAGCGCCACGTTAAGAAAAAAAGAGATGATCCAGAGCATTCTGTGAAGAAATCTATGGGACGTTTCACTTGTGTTTTTAATGAAGCACAAGAATCCGAGCTTGTGGATTATTTAACTAAAATGGAGGCTCAACTCTTCGGTCTTACTATCAATGAACTTCGTGACCTTGCTTTCCAGCTAGCAGAGCGAAATAAATTGAATCATCCATTTGGTGAGAATGGAAATGCTGGTGTAGACTGGGCAAGAGGATTTTTAACTCGCCACCCTAATTTAAGCATAAGAAGACCTGAGGCTACGTCTGCAGCTCGTGCGATGGGCTTCAATAAGGTTGCTGTAAAACAGTTCTTCAGCCATCTATCCTACGTAGCTGATACTTACCACCTTACACCAGACAGGATTTATAACTGTGATGAAACAGGTCTAACTGTAAACCCTAAAGGGCATTCGAAGATAATAGCAAAAAGAGGCCGTAGACAGGTTGGCACAGTCACATCAGCCGAGAGGGGTCAAACTGTTACAGCTGAAATATGCTTTTCAGCTGCTGGAACCTACATCGCTCCAATGCTAATTTTTCCTAGAAAACGGATGCAGCAGGAATTTGAGACCGGACTTCCCCCAAGTGCGACTTCACAGGTCCATGAAACAGGATGGATGACCAAAGAACTTTTTTTAGTTTGGTTTGAAAAGTTCATATCTTTTAGAGGAGCAAAAAAAGAGAAACCAATGCTACTACTCTTGGATGGGCATTCAACACACACGAAAAGTTTAGCACAATTGATATGGCTCGTGCAAATGGAGTGATTCTCTTGTGTTTCCCTCCCCACTGTTCCCATAGACTCCAACCCCTTGATGTTGCATTTATGAAGCCCTTAAGTAAATACTATGAGGAGGAAGTCCGTAAATGGTTTAGATGCAATCCAGGAAAAGTGGTGACATTATTCCAGATCGCTTCTCTGTTTGGTACCGCCTATGTTCAAGCATCAACAATGATGACAGCCGTGAACGGGTTCCGGAAAACAGGCATATGGCCTGTTGATATGAAAGTTTTTAATGATGCAGATTTTTTGCCTTCGGTAACTACAGACATCCAGCTCCCTACTGACATTGCTAATGAGGCTACAGTTTTAAATATACAGGCAGACCTGACTCAGACATCTCTGAGTAGTCCTGAAAAACTTAATATGCCGAGCTGTAGTAGGCCTAATTTCAAATGTGCCACCCCGGAAAACATTTTACCCATACCAAAAATTTCTCAGGAAAATAAACGTGTTTCAAAAAATCGTGGTAAAAGTACTATCTTAACATCTTCACCATATAAAAATAAGCTACAGAGTGCTGAAAAAAAATAAAAGTTGGGTCAAGAAACCAGTGAAAAGACGCCTTTTACTTTCTAAAAAAGCTCTGAAAAAATATCCAGATAAACAGAGAAACATATCACCTGAAAATGACAAAAACTATAACCTTAACAAACCAACTGTTTTCGTAACTCCTCAGTCATCTAGTGAAGAAGTCGATAGCGAAGATGAATGTCTCTACTGTCATGATTTTTCTGAAGAAGGTTAGATTAGATTGTTTCTTGCCTAAAACGGGCTCACAACTCTTGCGCAGGAATCGAAAGTGAAGATGAGGATGTCACACACATTTGTGCTCTTTGTGAAACATGAAGTTCATTTAAGAAATATAGATTTTTGTTTTTTGACAATAATGCTTTTTGTATTTCATGACAGAATTTTATAAAAAGGAAGGTACCCCATTATGCCCCACCAGCGGGGCAAAACGGGACAAATGACATGTATTTGTTTAATCTAAGATATATAGAATGTGTTTTTACCAAATTAAAATGTAATGATAATTTCTTGTACTTAATGTAATAATAAAAGTATTTATATTTAAAACAGAAAATTTTGAAACATTTATTATAAAATATTTGTGTTCAAACATTAAGTACCCCGCCCTGCCCCACATTCCCCTACTTACACGGAACACCTAGAAGCAGCTTCTTTGATGAACAATGACTTTTTTCTACAAACTTTCCGGAAGAAACATTACCTTTCTTACAAGAAAACAAACTTCGGAGTGAATTGGAACTATTATACAGACGGCATGATTTTAATAGTAAAGGCGCAATAAAACTTCTTAACTTTATAGAAGAAAACAATCTTACGTCAGTTTCCAAAGAAGTGTCGAAACGTCTGAAAATTATCATAACTATCCCAATGACAACTCTGCTGAACCTGACCGCTGCTTTTCTACTCTGAAAAGACTTAAGACTTTCTTGAGAAATACAATGAAAAACGATAGACTGAATGCCCTTGCGATGTTATCTATTAAGAAGGAACTTGTTAAAGAAATGAAGGACTTTGATGCTAGAAAAGTTCGTTAATTTAAAGGAAAGGCGAATAGACTTTGTATATAAATAAAGGGTCTGTTTAAAGTGTAGGTATCATAGAAATAATATAATGTAAATATAGTGTATTACTTTTTTGTGGAAACAGTATAGACATTTTTGTGGACACTTTCGACAGTTTGTGGTTATGTTTATTAATAAAACTGCTGACTCTCTACAAGAGATCACAATATTTGAGGTGAGATCAAATTTTTAAATAATCGTTGCATGCTGCACGTGTTACTATTCTTATTTTATTAATGAATTGTGTGATCAAATATTGGCGACATTTCTATTGTTCGTTAAATTCAATATTGATAAATAATTAAGGAGCATAAAGGCCGCGCCCTCCAGCCTCTTAAGTCACGAGCCGCCACTGGCTATCCTCCAACAATTAACTTCTATAGGCCTATATTCAATTCTCCTTGGCTGCTGAAAATAGTCATTTCAATTACCTCTATTGCAAATATAGAGTGTCCAGACCTGTATATACGACCGTGCTCCGCTCCGACCACCGCTATTGATAAGCCCAGTGTCAGTAGGCTACCGTGTTATTTAATGATATAATTAAAGGTTATTTCAAAACCATTTTCTTCAATTTGGCCATAATGCAAGTCCCCAATACAAACACTGTAATTAAAAAACCGAAAACATGAAATTTTAACAAATAATTTTTCACCTCGTGTCGCCCCCCTGAGCCTGCCGCCCCTAGGCACGTGTCTAGTGGGAAATCCGGGCCTGGCACAACGAGTAATCTGGTAATTTTCTGGGCTAAGTGGCGGGAGTGTGACAGCCACGTGTGCCACCAAGTCAGGTGGGGTACCCAAGGTACTTGGAGAGCAAGAGAAAAAATGTTGTATTTGCTCAGCCGTAAACACACTAGCGCTTACAATTTGGTATGATTAGGCCTACCTCACGTCTTAGCCTACATCACGCTTATCACTAACACGGTTTAACATAAATTTTGTTACAATTTAAATTAACAAATAATATTTTTTATATTAATTGGCTAAATCTTTCTTCTTATATCCCCGAGTTTCTTTTTTTTAATTGTAAACACAATGGCAATTAGGGAGCGATAACGCCTATGACGCATTTTCTTCAACACTTTACACCAAAGACGTACATCTCGCACACTCTAACGGGGAAACTTGTAACTAAATCAGTGAGTCAGTGAGATTTGTTGAGAAACTACGCCGCTAGTGTGGTTTCGTGAATAGCTCAGATTGTATTTACGTATTCATTAATTAATTGTTGTAGCGTTCTTTCGGAAAGTTTATTACCTGCAACGGTGTACTAATTAGTTTATGTTACTGAAACTAATTTATAGCAGCCGTAGTATACTTCTGAAGGTGGAAGGTAATTTATTTATTTAAAGACAACTGGATGTTAGGTTAAGGTGGAAATAACGATAATAGTCATTGATAGGTAGAATTAGGTAGTCATTGTATAAAGTATAATTAGGATTAATTTCATTAGTAATATAATCGAGACACATTATGAAAAATTAATTTGATTTTGGATACGTGGTTCTTCGTATTGTATTGATGATTTTATCCACAACCTTAGAAAAATTACTCGATTGTACGTGAAAATATCTTACGTCAAAGTAAAAAAGGTTTCGTGTTTACTTTTAAGTTCCGTTTTAATGTCTGAATTAATAAGTCACATTTATTAACATTCACATCAGCATATATAAATGCCAAGACTTTTTTCAGGCCTGCATATGCTGTAAACAACACAATGTCCAGTCCAGACTAAGCATGGACGGTTGGAGCTCTAAAGATACACTTGAGTCTGCAGACTGACAACGTGAAGCCACTCGGGCAACTTCGTTACTGTTCGTCCGCCGCTATTTTCTACTCTCTCGTCAACCCACACTCCACGCTCACGTGTATAATGAAATCCACGTATTTTTATCCAAATCGGGGTTTTCCTGTGTGCATAGCGGATGAATTGAATATTAAAATGAATATTGATTGTGGTCACAGTTAAATATTAAAACATAATATAGAATTAATTTAACCATATCGTAATCCATTTATTACCCTGAATTGTCATTTTTGTTTTAACCTTTGTTTCCTCCAGAAACAAACACAATTTCACTGGCTCCCCAGATAAATATGAACCTTTTGACTACATCATCGCATTAGTATATGAAATATACGTTCATTAAGAAAACTTATTTTATACCGTTTTGCCGGTTTTTAAGTTCAGTTTATTGTACTCACAATGTTGGTTTTGATATACTGTATATTGCTGTAATCAGTTGTGGTAAAACTCCTTTTTACCTGTGCACTAGCTTCGCAGGTTGGTTTCGTATTTATCTGGAGTCAATTTAATCAATTATTTTTGTTTCTGGAGTGATAAATGCTGAAACAAAACATACAATTAAGTTCTAGGATTTCGTTGTCCATGATGTGTCCGTTACTTAACTAAATACAACTATTTCACTAATGACTCTGAACACAAAGTTTTGTGTTCCGAGTCGTTAGTGAAATAGTTGTATTTATACAATTAAGGTTATAAATGTAAGAAATGATATATGAATTTATTCTCAATTGTTTATTATTTATCTTAGAGAATACTTACAGCGCGTGTACCTAATAAAAACTGTTACACTAAAAATAAAATGAAACATCGAAATGCTTACAGGACATGTATAGGTAGATTATACACGAATACACACAGACACTTGAATACACGAAAAATTTACTCTTGAGTTTACGTATTTGAAGCCGTGAACTTAGTAAAATTATTGTGCTAAAATAAATACACAAACTTTAACCAAACGTTTACCTAACTGACATCTGACAACATAATATAGGTGGGCATAGATGAGAACGAAGGTTGCCGAAGTTGCCCGAGTGGCTTCAAGCTGTCAGTCTGCAGACTCAAGTTAAAGATACCACCTACTTTAATGTATGTGTATTTAACCAGTATAAGAGTGTAACCAGTATAAGAGTATTAACCAGTTTAGAAATGAACTGAAGTAATGGCTAGTCAAATACTGTTACACAACGTACAGCAGGACAAGTTCAAGAGTAAATGTAATGTTATTATAGCTTGCATAACCCACAGCTGGTTAAACATAACCTCACCTTGTGGGAACAACTGAATACCAATGTCGTGGGCGAGCGGTTGTTTAACTGCATTACTTAGTATCGTTACCGTTTGTGCAAGGACATACATGATACACAACCCACAAAGTTCTAATTTGAAATGCACGTTATTAAGTATTTAGTGAACAAACAATGCTTCAAAGATATCGTAGAGGTTTTTATAAATTGATGTGTAATTGAATTGTTTCAATTGTTTTTGAAATTGCACGTCAAAAATTAAATACACTTCAATATCAATATAAAAACAATTCAATTACACGTCAGTTCATAAAAACCTCTGAAGATACAGAATAATTTCTGTGAAACGTGTGTCAGGTATAAATAAACCTACTTGCAAAAGTATTTATTATTTGAAGATTACAAATGAAAACAAGAAAACAATATGATGCTCAGTATATTATTATTGAAACGATTCATTATATAAGTAGCAGGTACCCGCGGCTTCGCACGCGAATATTTGTATTGTGACGATACACAGGTCCGTCTAAGGGATTTAAGGGTACAAGAAATGATTTTATTATATTTCCATATATAGTTAAAATGGTTAGGTTGGCTTTCCCTAATGAATTACCCAAGATGCAGTTTCATCAGTACCACTCAATTCCAAGGTCATGGCGTATGTGCGTTTATACACATATTTGGATGAAGCCAGTTAAAAAAGCACTGTTGGACGTCATCAATCATGTAAAACATAACAAATGTGACGCAGAACAATGGCGTCATCTGCTTAAGACAATAGAACGATGACGAGGTTAATCCCCTCCACCTGTGAAAATTATGCAAATATGGCGTTCCCAGTCTGCAGAATACCATCAGAGCGTCAGCACGCTAAACTTCAACTGGCGTATTTTCGCCAGTAATAGTGTTTAGTCAAACTATAAAAAGTAACCAAAATGTAACACAGTGAACTCTTAAACAACCACTAGCAAATTACTATTCAAGTATGTAAATTAGAATCAGCGTTAACAGAGAAAATCGACGAGGGACCTTCGGCCGAACGTCTGCCAGCAAATGGGGAGAACCTGACGTCAACTGCGGCCCTACAATTTCACACCTTCAGGGAAGTCAAAATTATTAATATACCTTAACATTTCTGAGCTCAAAATCATGATAAATTAAAAAATGTATCTGTGTTAGCGAGTGTGTGGGCGAGAGCATGGGAGCGTGAACGATAAAAGATTGAGGCATTGGTTTGTGCCATACAACGATCGTAAACTTAATCGATCAATTTTTTAAGAGCTGCAGCTAAGTTTAACTTTGTAATAAAAATTAAATATAAAAGTAATGAGTAATTGATATGGGCGTAAGGATATGTAGACGCCATTTTGTTTTTGGTCATATGCGGCGCCATCTTTGGTTTCCGTAAGGCTTTATAATACAAATTCAGATTAATTAAACAAAGTTTATGGCACCAAATTTGTTGTCAGAGTCATTATTTCAACAACCTTTACTGTCTCTGATTCTCGCTGAGAAAGAATCCTGGACCCTAGTATAAAAATTAACGGTGATGGGGCCATGTGCTCACACCGGAAATGGAGTAAATCACATGGTGAATACTGACCGATACAATATTTTTATAAATAAATATGTTAACAAAAATTATTTAAAGTTGAGTATGTTCACAAATGGCGAACCGAACAGGTACTTTATATAAAATTTTATATAAAACAAGCCAGAATCAGAGACAGTGGGTAGAGAAATAAGATATAGCATAACACGTAAATAACATGTTACGATAATTAGGTTATGTTGTTGTTAGGTTAAGTAAGATAAAAAGCAACAGTTTTAAAAACAAACGGAAATATTTTTCTATTTAAAATGGCAAACGACAATGAAAATATCAGCCTCACGGAAAATGAAAGCCAAACGAGTATGACGGAATCAAAAATAATGAGTGAGGGAATTGTCCACTCAACACCAGTCACAAATAAAAGAACTGAAGAGAATGAAATAGTAAAAATGTTGCAAACACTTTTTAATATACAGAATGCTAAATTTGATGAAAAATTTAACCAACTTGATGAAAAGTTTAACCAATTTGATGAAAAATTTAACAAACAGAAAAATGAAATAAAAAATAATTTTAATAATAAATTTCATGAGCAAAATGCAAGGTTTGATGAGAAATTGAATGAAATAAAAAATGAAATTAAAAAACGAAATGATAATTTTGATAAACAATTTGACGAACTGAATAAAAGATTGGATGAGAAATTAAGTCAAATAAGGAATAAGAAGGTAAGTAGCAGTGAGAATATGATGAAAAATAAGGAAGAAAGAATTAATAACAAGGTGAGTAATAATGATTTGAATAATGAGTTTACAAGTGATAACAATGATAATAGAAGTAAAAATATGGTGTTAGAAAATAATTGTGTGGATATTGATAGTGATAATGAAATTTTAGAGAGAGTAGAATATAATGTTGGAATGTTAGTTTGTGTTGATGAGAGAGAGAGAAAGTGGAGAAAGAATATACAGGTAGAGGGATTGCAGGGGGTAAATTTTTCCCTTAATGTTGTAGTAGGGGGTGAAGAAATGGCTTCACGTGAGTATTTGGAAGACGAAAGGTCTGCAAATAGATTTCCCTGGATTTTTTGTGCACTTCATAGGTGGTGCAGTAATTATGAGTTAGTGTCCCCTGCATATATTGAGAGAGAGAGTGTAAATTAGTATGGTGAGAGATATTTTAAGAGAAAGAGAGAGATAGAGATTTTTAAAGTAAATAGAAATTGTGAAGAGTTTGTAGAAAGGTTAGGTGTAGAGATGGTGTACCATTATATTGAAATTTTACCTTGCATTGATATAGAAACAGTAGATGATGATGTTAAAGATGATAAGATGACTTACATGATTATGACAAATTATACTAAGGGCGACAGGACCATACCCTATGATACATGTTACATGATGAAATAATATGGATAAGCCTATTAATTCAAACGATATTGTGGAAAGATATAAAAAATTAGATAAGTATTACATTGATGATGATAATATCATGTATTCAATAATGAATAATGTATGTAGACCTAAGATTCGATTATTATTTGATGATGGTGGATAAATTGTTTTATTGTGTAATGAACATTTATATATGGGGACAGTGTTTTTTAAAATGGATTGTTTTGAGAACTGATTACTGGTAAATGATAAAATAATAAGTTGGATTGTATATTTTTTGTGTGTGTTAAAGTCCAGGTATTGATGTATTCTTTATGTTGTGTATTATATGTATTTTTCTGTAAAACATGTATGTAACAGGAAGTTATAGGTTAGTTGATTTAATAATAATTGTAACATTTTTTTGTTTTGATTAGATAAAGGAGGAGATTAATTGTGAGATTTTTAAATAATGAGTTAAATAATTGAAGATTAATTAATTTAAAACATTGTATGAGAAAGATTTGATGATGAAGTTAAATAATTGAAAGTTGATATAAAAGAATTGATGGAAATGATAGTAGTAGTGTTTATAATTTTTATACAAATTATTTAAATATGAATTGTTTGATTAAATGTGGCAATGATATTGTTCATGTATATTATGTTATTATACAAGATTAAAGGGTGATTTTGGGGGTTTGTTTGGTGTTATTAAAAGTGTAAATTAATGATGGAATGTAGAGACTGCAAAGTAGAAGGACATTAAGTTTAAATTTAGGTAGGCTATTGCAGTGGTGGCATGTACAACTGTAGATAGCATTATGGGTTGATGAGTAATGCACAAATACGTTGCCATCATCGGAGGCCGATATCGGCGTACATACACTGTACAACTTTGATATAATTTTATATTATATGTGATTCTTAACCGTGCAGTGTATAATTGATGTTAGAGTAAAACATGCTAATGAAGATGATTTCCCCGCCTTTTCGGGTGATTACTGTCTTACCAGCACTAATCATGGTTTTGGACGACAGCCAGCTGTGGGCAACAATTGTAACACTGACCATAGTTGGTTGTCCTGAAAATTGGTGAAAGTTGAAATTAATGGGGGGCCACGTAGGGGAAATCCCTGGAACTATGGAACAGTGGCTATCACCTTGTTCGAGTAGGAACAGCCAAACAGGTGATAGACCCGCCCTAAGGTCATAAATATAAACTCCAGATATTATGATATCTGATACTTTTAAAAATGTAAAGCTGAAGCAAGGACAAGGAGATGCTAAAATTCCTCCACCAATTCCGTCCTTGTGAAGGCAACTGGATGCCACAGTCCAGGGGGGGGTAATAGAGTGTGTGGTTAGGAGGTTGCTACAGGGGTAGCAACGGTAACAAATGTTAGGTATTAAGTAAATGATGTTAATAATGGTTTTGAACGCAAAAATAGTTCTGATTCTGTGGTAAAGAAATATTGAAATCAGGAAAGCTGATAGATAAAATTTTAAAAGTTAGTTGGTTTGCCGTGATAAAAGTTATGTTATGAATTTTATACGATAGAAATAGATAGTTGTTGTTGCTTTAGGAAATTTAAAAAAAAATTTTGTTTTATGTGTTATGTCCTTAGTATAAGAATATATATTTTCTTGTGGTGAAGGAGTAAAGTGGTGTTGACTGGAGTCCAGTCTTGGTAAAGATAGTAATGTAAAGGAGAAGGCATCTGTCTTAAATCTTGTTTTTTTTTGTTATTTGAAAATTTACTAATTAAGAGAACCAATGCCTCAGGGCATAAACCAATGCAACTAAGGGGAGACATATCAGTTATGGATATGGGATTATACAAGGCCACTATTTCAAATTTTGTATTCAATGTTTCAGCGTTTGGTGATGCTGTGACGGCGGTCCTGAGATGGCCTGCGTGTCAGAGCAGGAGCGTTAAGTGCCAAATGACCTTGCGGTGTTGGGATCTCATATGAGAAGTCCAGTAAGGTCATGCAGGTATGATCATCGTCATTGGGCCTGGGTAAGTTGTTGTATTTCTTTTTTATGTAAACACTACAGGGGGTTGTGGTACCATATCTGGGCTGATCCCTTTAGGAAGTGTGAATGAGTCAATGAGAGTTTTTATGTTTCGACATAAAACCTCTCATTGAGGGGGTTTTGTGACGGTACACAGGTCCGTCTAAGGGATTTAAGGGTACAAGAAATGATTTTATTATATTTCCATATATAGTTAAAATGGTTAGGTTGGCTTTCCCTAATGAATTACCCAAGATGCAGTTTCATCAGTACCACTCAATTCTAAGGTCATGGCGTATGTGCGTTTATACACATATTTGGATGAAGCCAGTTAAAAAAGCACTGTTGGACGTCATCAGTCATGTAAAACATAACAAATGTGACGCAGAACAATGGCGTCATCTGCTTAAGACAATAGAACGATGACGAGGTTAATCCCCTCCACCTGTGAAAATTATGCAAATATGGCGTTTCCAGTCTGCAGAATACCATCAGAGCGTCAGCACGCTAAACTTCAACTGGCGTAGTTTCGCCAGTAATAGTGTTTAGTCAAACTATAAAAAGTAACCAAAATGTAACACAGTGAACTCTTAAACAACCACTAGCAAATTACTATTCAAGTATGTAAATTAGAATCAGTGTTAACAGAGAAAATCGACGAGGGACCTTCGGCCGAACATCTGCCAGCAAATGGGGAGAACCTGATGTCAGCTGCGGCCCTACAATTTCACACCTTCAGGGTGGTCAAAATTATTAATGTACCTTAATATTTCTGAGCTCAAAATCATGATAAATTAAAAAATGTATCTGTGTTAGCGAGTGTGTGGGCGAGAGCATGGGAGCGTGAACGTGCCGGCTTTTACGATAAAAGATTGAGGCATTGGTTTGTGCCATACAACGATCGTAAACTTAATCGATCAATTTTTTAAGAGCTGCAGCTAAGTTTAACTTTGTAATAAAAATTAAATAGAAAAGTAATGAGTAATTGATATGGGCGTAAGGATATGTAGACGCCATTTTGTTTTTGGTCATATGCGGCGCCATCTTTGGTTTCTGTAAGTCTTTATAATACAAATTCAGATTAATTAAACAAAGTTTATGGCAGCAGAATTGTTATCAGAGTCATTATTTCAACAACCTTTACTGTCTCTGATTCTCGCTGAGAAAGAATCGTGGACCCTAGTATAAAAATTAACGTTGGTGATGGGGCCATGTGCTCACACCGGAAATGGAGTAAATCACATGGTGAATACTGACCGATACAATATTTTTATAAATAAATATGTTAACAAAAATTATTTAAAGGTGAGTATGTTCACAGTATATGTTTGTTGTGGTAACTGTCGAGTTGGTAAATTGCTAATGGTACATCTATATTAATAATATTCTTATATTGTAAGTTATGAATATCCAAAAAGTGAGAAGCAATAGATCCATCATTCATGTTTCCTCGATACGTAAAACCAAATTTGATAATTTAGTTGATATTTACAAACATGCAGTAACACAATTAGATAAAATGTTTATTTGTATAGAATAATACAAATAATGAATACATAAGTATACTGATAAGAGTTAGTCGAAATCTTATTTGCTAAGTCAGTCTTAAACTTTTAGGTAGAATCCTTATATACGTAAATGTATCACAGTCCAGTATACTCAGTTTTTATATACATTTTTACATCAGAGCCTCGTTATAAACTACATTTTTCGTTCTGCCGTTATCAGAGCAAATAAAGAGCTCGGTGCTTCTGCTTACTTGAGAACATGCCACATACAGTTGTCCATGAGAAAAGCAAGCAGCTTTTAAATCCACACCAGATGTATGTAAAGTTTGCCCTTGTAACTTATTGATAGTCATTGCAAAGCATAAATTAACCGGAAACTGAAGTCTTTTAAATTGAAATGGAAAGTTGTTGGGTATGATTGGAATTCTTGGGATAAATACTGTTTCTCCTTTGCCGCAGCCTGTTAAGGTAGTCGCTTCGATATGTTTTTTTAGCGACCTAACTTTCAATCATGTTCCATTGCATAACTGTGGTGGCTTCAGATTTCTCATGAGTACAATTAGAACACCTAGTTTTAATTCCAGTGTGTGAGCTGGTAATCCTGATGCAGATAAAGTATTCAAAAACTCAGTTGGGTAATGTACTGCATCCTCTGCGTTCAAAACTGTATTAATGGAGTGATATGTTTTTTCGTCTCCTGGAAATGTATGCAATATGCAGCTATTTATGGCATTTACTTGTTTGTTTCTTGGTGCTAGTATCACATGCTCACATAACCACACATCATTGTGCAAATTTATAGACTCAGTATGTCCATAAACCTTTTCGATCAACTCTGCCAGTGAAGAAACTGTACGACAATGATGGCGGTAAACGTATCGCACCGTCTGTATCTTACCATCTCCAAGGTTTAATAAAGTAGTAGAAAATTCGTGAATATCTGTATCACCTCCAAGTTGGACTCTCATGTTTATTGTGAGTGATACTGTTTGAACGGTACGCCATGTATTCGATCGTTTGATGCAAGCGTTTACTTCATCAGCTCTGGTACCTCGCGTAACTACGGGCAATGTTTGTCTGAAATCTCCGGCAAAGAGAAAAGTTATTCCACCCATAAATCTGTTGTCATTCCGCAAATCTTGTAGAGTTCTATCGAGAGTTTCTACTGATTTTGTAGGGGCCATAGTGCACTCATCCCAAACAATCAAGTCTGCATTTCTAATCAGTTCTGCTTTAGCACTATTTTTGGAAATATTGCACACTGGAAATTCGCTGCAATTCAAATCTATTGGTATTTTAAATAAGGACTGAGCCATTTTTCTGCCAGGTAATGATGTAGCAGCGATTTCCGAGGAAGCTGCTGCTAATGCGATTTTGCCTTCGCTTCTTAACTTCGAAAGAGTCAATTTGATTAAAAATGTTTTACCTGTGCCTCCTGTTCCATCAAGGAAAAATGCATTTCCAGATTTACAGTAAACACGTTGAAGAATGAGTTGATATATATTTCTTTGTTCGTCTGTCAGTAATATTTCATTCTCTTCAACTGTAGAAAGTAGCTGTTGTCTGTCATAAGTGGTTTCAGAAAGATATTCCTTTGAAATGTTTTGCACGGTGGACTGGATTTGGTAATCTGTATTGAGCTATCGTATTACCACCAACAGAAGTAACAAAATCTTGTAAAAGCAGTAAATAACTATTTTCAATGCTTTCCTTGTATAAACTCAAATCAGCATCAGGAATTCGACGCATAATATCTCGAATCAAGTCTTCAGAGAAGTGGTCTTTGTATTTAATCCACAATGCACTCGGGTTTGAAATACTGCAGAACACCAACATTATTGCAAAACGTTCTCTCATTTTGTCAGGGCTAGCAAATAAACTTGCCTCTGACAATGTGTCATTCCAATGATTGTCATTCTCTAGGAGATCAAGAGCTTGGCATGCAGCTTGAAACGTTGGATGAATTACGTTTTGTCGACAGTCTTGATATTTTCAAATAAAGTTGGGCCACGTATATTGTGCAAACGAAGAAAATAACATTCATGATTGTTTGGATGAACTGTATACACTCGACCCAATACGTGTTCACGATATACGTTCTCGCTCCCTTCTAATAAGACTCCTCGACGTCTACATTGAAATTTTCCTGTCTGCCTATTGAAAGTGTAATACGCTGGCACTTCTTCGTACAACAAAGTTTTGGCAAAGTCATCTTCCCGACATAGATAAAAAAATGCCATGAGAGTGGTGTTTCTTGGATTTTCTATTCTTCCGTGCAAATTATCTTCACGAAAATAAACTTGTGCACATTTTTGAGATGTACATCTAGATGAATAATAGGTGGAAAACGCTCATGTATAGGGAAAGAGAAGATTCTCCATATAGCTTCAGATGTGCTTATATATCGACCATTTTGAAACTGTAATACCTCATCGTAAGAATTTTGTATACCAACCGTAGCTAGATCGGAGCCTTTATTGACGTATTTACATATATATTTAATGGATTTTACACTACTACACAATTCAACATTGATGTGAGCACCAAAAGCTCGTGAAAGCACCGGTGAGTATGGAAATACCCATCTATTGTCAACTATCAAAATCTCATCTCTCAAACAGATTTCACACTGAAAACCTCCATCTTCAGGACTTAGTCGGCAATAATTAGGGTACCTGTCATCATTTATCGTCATTTCTTTTGTAAGCGATTTAGGATATCGTTTAGTACACTGAGCCTCCTTCATACATGGTGACTGTGCATTAATTGTTCCACATGGCCCATGAATCATATGTGTTTTAACTATATAGTAAAGCTCTGGATCTTTATCAGGGTCCGGCAGCTCTGCACTAATCACAGAATCTATCTGATCTGGCCGTATTTTTTCTTCTAACCAGAGCAAAATATGCGCATGCGGAAAACCTCTTTTTTGCCACTCTACACTGTACATGTAGCAGACAACTGAGCCAAAAATTTTACCTTTCACTAAGAAATCCATGAATTTCTTCAATTTCAGATGAAATACGCGTGCTACCAAGTCATGTCGATCTTGAGCTGAAAAGCCTTGATGCAACTCCTGGACAATCTCTCTCCACTTAGGATTTGTAGTGGACGTAATAAATAAATCCGGCCGCGAGTATTTGCGTACGTAGCAAAAAGCGTCTTGCATTCGCTCATGTGTATATCGTGGACCTCCTGTGAAACTTGAGAGTAGAATGACCAAGCGGCCTAAATTATCCAAACTTTCATTATTTCGTAATGCATCTTGCAAATCTATGTAATTCTCAGCTCGTAACTGAGTTTGATGAGTACGGATGTATATAAGCCTTTCCGTCTCTATTTTAGCATAGGCTACATATCAACAATATATTGATTCAGAAGCTGTTTGTAATAAATTAAATGATTGTACTCATCTTTTCTCATCATGAGTGTGTAAGAATAAAATTGTAGAGCTGAAACTTTCTTAGTAGTTTGTAACCCAGTCTGAGGATCGACTAACTTTAATGTAAAATGATAACCATCTTTTCCTCTGCAAAACATTAAAGGGTACTGTAAAGCATCATAAGCTCGATGTGTTTCTGCAATTTGATGTAGCGTATGATCCCTCGCACGGATTATTATATCGCGTTTATCGCATTCCTTGCATTGTAGCGACCCCTGTGGTCTTTATTATTTTCTTTTCGATCAGCATGAATCACAATATTGTACTGATTATTATTCGCAGATGTTACAAATTCAAACGCACTTTTCAGTTCACTAACATATGGGTTGATTGCGTGAAGTAAATTTTGAAGTTCTGTTACTAATGTCTTATCCAAGTTACGAATATAATCCATTCTTGCTTCAGCTTGCTGTAAATAATCAGCTATGAAATACACCTGTAGAAATTTTGGTACTTCATTTTGTGTGGAGAGTAATGATCCCACGAGGTGATATACTTGCCCTTGAATTTTGAAAGTAGGCATGAAGCTCCCTTCGACTATTTCATTGGCTCCGAATGATGTAAATTGAAAAGCTGAATTGTACGATCTTAATGCATTCAAAAATTTTTTCGATAAAAGATGTTCTCCATTTAATAATGATTTTAACGGTTCTGGAGGAGGAAGTATGGGATCTAATCGCACTTTTCCTGCAGAGCAACATAATCCATGTGATTCATTTTTCCATTTTAAAGCTTTGCAATGAGGGCAAACCATACTCGGTAACCCGATATCTGTTTCATTAGCGTAGTTAATAACTGGATTATAATTGAAACCACTATTTAATTTTGCATTCCATCGTAAAGTAGGACCTCGTGATCTGAGAGTCGCTTGCCTGCGTCTTTGTGCCGCTAATCTATTTTCACGAATCGTAGGACTTTCAACCCTTGAGACTTCTTCTAATCCAGATCTTTCTGAAGAGTTTCCAGGAGCTAATTGCATTTCGACTCCTTCGACGTCATTTTCAGATGCTCTAAGACGCCTCTTTCTTTCCGCAGCAGCAGTAGATCTTCCTAAACATGATCGTCTTTTTGGCATTGCAAAGCTAAAAAAAGTGGAAATGTATTTATTTGATCTATACTAATAAATCTCTAGGGGGCAATTAATAATTTATACAATACAATACATATTGCACATATTACTTACTGATGACATAAAATTAATGAAAAAAGGCTCTGATACTACATCACTGATGCTCATCGCATAATTCTCGTTGAAGTAGGTTAAGTATAATTCTCGACAATTAATTGTTCCTACTGCACATAGGCCTACTGAATATTCAAGTGTCGAAGAGTATGGTTTGCCAGAATCAACGTGTACTATATAATCAGTGTTACAGTATAATCAAACAATGAATTATTGTATTGTTTATATGAATTCCATATGCTGATAAGAATTCCATATCCCTACTAAAATGTAAATATTCAAATGGATTAACTGATATCAATATACTTATGTATACACTATTTGTATTATTCTATACGAATAAACATTTCATCTAATTGTGTTACTGCATGTTTGTAAATATCTATTAAATTATCAAATTTTGATTTTACGTATCGAGGAAACATGAATGATGGATCTATTGCTTCGCACTTTTTGGATATTCATAACTTACAATATAAGAATATTATTAATATAGATGTACCATTAGCAATTTACCAACTCGACAGTTACCACAACAATCATATACAAATATTCGCGATCGAAGCAGCGGGTTTAAAAAAATGAGTTTTTTTTAAATAATTTTGGTGCTTTTTAACCTATCGTTATCAAATAAAGTCGAAAACCTTTCGTTGGGTACCTGCTATCAGCGTGCGAAGTTTCATTGAAATCGGTTCAGTAGATTCTGAGATTACCGCGGACAAACGTAGACCCCCCTAGAGATTTATTAATATTTATAGATTTGTATTGAACTGAAGAGTAAAACAAGGAAAACTTTGTGCAGACTTCCAAAACTAACTTTCAGATTCTGAACACTTTTTGTTTAGACATTATTGTCAGTATATATTTTATACATGTAATACCTATTTTTACGTAAGTCAATGTGTTAATAATGTAAAGGCAGTGCAGTTCAGCTTGAACAGTAACAGTAACGGAGCCATGCTATGTTGTACATGAAATAGCTTTGTGGTGGAGAAGGCATAAAGTAGTTTTATAGTTTTTTGTAAGAAATTTATTTTCAAAAGAGATTGTATATAATATTTCTGGTTTGCTCAGTACCATATTGTATTAAGCCAATACATGACATTTGTATTATTAAAATACACAATGTAAACTAAAAATGTGTATCTTAACCAACTACTGAATATTATTGTTTGGCCATGCACAGCCATTTATTATAAACAAACAGTTCAACATAAACATAATATGATGCAAGGTGGATATCCCTATTTTCACTATGTTAAATTGTGAAAATTGAGATGCATTTTCCTGAGAAATAACAAAATACAAAACAAAATACAATTTTGTTTGTTTCATATAACCTCAGTATTGACACGTGGAAATCCACAAGGAATTCAGATTTGATACTCTTTCACTTTGCCGTTCAAAGCTGATGTTAAGATGTCCTTTCCGTACCAACAAAACAAATGTTACCTGTTCTTATCAGCCAACACAAATGTCTCTTTTCGGTGATACAGTGGAACTTGGTTATTACGGCCTCGGCTGTTACGTCAACTCGGGTGTAGCGTTATTTTTTCATAAGTCCGGTCAAACTGATATCTTTAACATTGTAAAAATTCCCGGTTTTAACGTCACTAAATATTGTACTACTCTGTTATAGTGTCAAAAATTTCTCAGATATTTTACTCTAAATTTCATATAAATGTATATATGTGCGCGCGCTACGCCCATGGCTACAGACATACATTGTATGCAAGTGATAAGCACTGTAACAGGACCGCCGGTGTCTGGCGACTGACATGTCTCTCCACCACTCTCACCGGGTCAGTAGCATTGCACGTCTCGAGGCTATTGTTCACGCCATGCTGTTACAGTATTTACTGTACAGTATTGTTTACACACAGTCTCGTCTCTGTTTTTGGTTGTTATTGTTTTTGTATCTGCTCGTACTGTGACAGTTTCTTTTGTGTGTTTTATAACTTAAGTTTCGGTAGCCACTGTTTATAGAATTTTATACGTAGGTCTACAGTTTTATACAGTAATCATGGCAAGTTCTAGTACAAAAAGAAAGGTCTAGATTCGTAGATTCAAGAGAAAGTACGTGTAATTAGATCATATGAAAGCAGACGTAAAATAGCTGATGTATGCCATGAGTTTGGTTTAGTGAAGTCTACTGTAGGTTCAATTTTAAAAAAAATTTGAGGAAGATGGAGAAAAAATTAAAAAAATTAGGAAATGCGAACATGGTGATGTGGATGCAGCATTATTGAAATGGTTCAAACAGTGTCGATGTTCAGATATTCCTGTGTTCCTGTGAGTGGACCAGTCCTGAAAGAGAAAGCTACCGAATTCGGAAAATTGTTTGGTATTGATTTTACGTGCTCCAACGGATGGCTAGATCGATTTAAGGCCCGACACTCGATTTCCTTTGCAAAAATTTGTGGTGAGGCAAAATGCGTAGATCTGAACGTTACAGGCGATTGGGTGTGTAACACTTGGCCAGAAATTAAACGATCATATAAAGATGAAGACATCTTTAATGGAGATGAAGCCAGAATTTTTTATAAATTAACTCCAGATAAGAATTTCAAATTTAAAAATGAAAAGTGCGTTGGTGGGAAGCTCTCTAAACAAAGAGTTACAGTTTTTGTTTGTGCGAACATGACGGGAACTGAAAAAAGGAAACTTTTAGTTAACGGGAAAAGTTTGCATCGTAGATGTTTTAAAAACATCAAAAAACTTCCTGTAAGTTACACTGCCAACAAAAAAGCATGGATGACTTCTAGTATTTTCGAAGATGAACTAAGAAAGTGGGATAAAGAACTGTCATCGAAAAACAGAAAAATTCTACTTCTAGTTGACAACTGTGCAGCCCATCCAAAGTTAAATTTGACAAACATTAATCTGGTCTTCTTACCGGCCAACTGTACGAGTGTCCTGCAACCTATGGACCATGGCGTCATTAGAAGCCTAAAGTGTCACTACCGCAAGCAACTTTAAAAAAAAATTATTTTCTGTATTGACACGGCGCAACCTGCCACAATTTCACTCTTAGATGCAATACAATTCCTAGATGACTCTTGGAAGAGTGTAACACAGAAGACGATAGCAAAATGCTTTAGTAAAGCACAACTTGTACATGAAAATTTACCCGATGATGATGAAGACGATGACTTGCCGCTCTTGGAGTGGATTAAGAAATTCGACGTAAATGAATTTGGAAATGAACTTGATTCCTATGCATTAGTGGATGACCAAGTAGAAACATTCCAAGTGTTGAGTGACGCAGAAATTATCGCGGAAGTAAAAAACATAGAAGCAGAAGATAGTGTTGAAGAAGATGCTGAGCAAGAGGAGGATGCCGACATCGTTTGTCCGACAGTACAGGAAACAATGAGAGCCGCCGAAACTCTTTCACGATTTTACTGCTTTAGAGAGACGTCCGATGACACGTTCAATGCAGCGCAGCATCTCCACAGCACAACAGAAAGAATTTATTTTTCAGAAAGGAGCGTTCAAAAGAAAATTACGGATTACTTTCGACAGTAAGCCTAAATGTAAGTTACATGTACTTTTTTTTTGATCTTTTAAAACATTCTTCATGCTGTTTGTATAAATGAAATGCAGTTTGTAAACTTTACAATAAATATCATGAATAATGTTAATAATGCAAAGATTTTTTTTTTTTATTTCTCCTTCCTTACTAGTGATTAAAAAGGTCTTTTATAACGACTCTTTTATAATGTCACTCGGACATAACGTCATTATTTTTTTGGTCCCTTCAATGACGTTATAACCAAGTTCCACTGTATAACACATCGCGTTTTGGATCACTTAGCAATTTTTTTATGTGATTTGTTTTAGTAATGCGTTATTAGGCTGTCAGAAATTATATCAGTGACATGCATATCACTAATGTTACCCTTCATGTTTAACTCTTCAAAGTGGTCTCAGTGGATCATAATTCAGCCAGTCCCAGTTCTCCTTTTTATATGCAGTTTACAAACTACGAAATATTGTTCCATTGTCCATTATGGTATTACAAGTCATTAAAAATTATTATTTCTACACGTTTTTTAATATTATTTGTCAAAGATTTTCTATTTAAGACCAGATTAAATTAAATGCACCCTGAAAGCTATGAATAAGATGAAACGCATCTTCAGACTAGATAAAGCAGAACAAATATTTTAACTCTTTAAATCTGTCAAACGCTTCAAACTTCCATTGTAAACAACAGTTTGCTATTATGTGAGATGTATCATAATAAGCTTCGAGGCCACTGTGGTACTGCCATGTCACTTCACTCACACGCTACACTGACAAACAAGCGCTCAAACTCAAGCGCACGTTACACTACGAAGACAAACAAACAATGTCAGCGCATTCTCATACAATAGACAACATACACAAACACCTAAGTCTACTACATCGAACAGCTACTATGGACAAATAGAGAAATAAATCCTCTTCTTTCCTGTGGTTTTCCTTTCTTTATATAATTTTTGTGTTATGTATTCAATTTTGTAGGTAATTATTTTCTTTATTAATATGACAGTTCTCTTTACATTTTGTTTGTTTTAACACAGTCATTTACATTATATGTTATTTAATAAAACATTTCATTTTTAAACAAATTTGGTAGGTAAAGAAAAATTATACACATTATAATACAAAATATACACAAAAATTTACACGTTAAAATTATTTTTAAATTCTTACAATCAGAACTGGATTCGCTATCTTCTGAACTTATTTCCATCACGCAATCACTATATGTTCTATAGCCAAATCTCTAGGACATTCTTTCTTGTAGTCGTCATTTTGAAGCTCTTCAGAATGTCGGACACATTTTCTCCAGTCTTCAACAGTTACTTTAGATATCGCTTCGTCCATCAGTCTTTCAAGGTCAACAATTTTAAAATTATTATTTCGATCGGCCACATATCCTTTCACCTGTGCCCACACCAACTCAATTGGGTTGTAATGTGCATGATAAGGTGGAAGGCATACAACCTCATGACCCATTTCGTAGGCTATTTGATCAATTTCATATATTTTCAGTACATTTTTTATTTCGTTTTTGTTTACCAATTGAGAACTCGTATCTTGCGTGGAAAATTCAATTTTATGATTTCTCAGCCATTCTTGAATTTCCATTTTTCTCCAGTTTGATTTAGGAGCTTTCTCAGCAAGTGTGGAATGATAACTTGTGTTATCGATTACTATGACAGAACTTTCTTCCAGAAAATAGAGGAAGTTGACGAACGAACTACTCTTTAAAAAGTTCTGAATTCATTTCGTTGTGATAATCTGTATTTAATGAAGATTTCTGTGCATGGAAAATTAATTTGCATTCCTTCACGAAGCCTGTTTCAGCTCACCCCACATGAAGTACAATTAATCTGCCACCTTTTCCGACTGGCACTTTTAAACCACCCCTTTCCTTTGGGTCCTGCCAAATCATTGATTTGCTGTGATTTTGGTTCACCCATGTCTCGTCCAAATAAAATATGGGCCTTTTTAACCTGTCATTCCGAATTTGTTGCATTCTTCTCAGAAAAGTAGCGCAAGCACAAGCAATATCTACTCTTTCCATTAAAAATTTTCACCCGTCATTACACTTTTTGTATTTAAATCCAATCTGTTTTAAAATTCGCTGCACTGATTTCTTGGATCCCCTAAAATTTATTTGTTGAGCCAACTGCTGTTAGATTTTTCCCAATGTTGTGTATTCTCCACATTCATAAAAACTAAAAACACATCTTCCCACAACATCTTTGTCGAAGTTGTCCAAATTTGTTATTATCGGCTTCTTTTTAAAATGCTTCTGTGGCGTACAAAACTTAGGTTCATTTCCTTCACACTTGTTCATGTCTCGCTTTACACCTTGAACTGTCGATCGACTTATTCCACAAGCTTCGGCAGGCAACTCTTGAACCCTTTTAAAATTAAAGTTTTCAACTTTCTTTGGATCGTCTGCGAGTCTCTGTATAAAGTTGTAAACATTGGCAATGATGTGTTTTCCTTGCTTCGCTAAGTCCTTTTTACCAGATCTTCTTCCTCTGTTAGATGGCACTGTAGGAATTTGAGCAGCCTCAACAATTGTAAATTATTATTATCATGCATCATGAATAAGCCGTATATAATTATTAAATAGCAACAATAATACAATATATAAAAAAATAATTAGTATAACTTTAAACCTGTAATCCTAGAACTACTGAATGTAATATGTACGTGGGTAATGTTGAGAAGACGGAGATTGTTGTAGGAAGTGGAATGACTTGTAAATGGAATGTAATGTGTTTGCAACAGACATCCCTGCCTGCCTTTGTCTAACCAAGTATAACGTGCGACAACGCTATAGGGCGAGGGGCGGGGAAGAGCTGTTACTATTGCATAACCTCAAAGCTTATTATGGTAAGTCCCGTACTATAGTAGTATTGTAGTGTATTCCCACAGCTGTCAATTTGGAAGTTATGTGAAACAGAGTATACTGTATATCTTCTGCAAACATTTTGACTCTGAGGTTTCATAAAAATTTTAGCATTCAATTGATAACCATTTGTTGTTTCCTTCTCAAAATAATTCTAAAATTATGTCAAACGTCTTATAATTTCTGTTAAATAGGAATTTAAAATAAAGTCTATGTCAAAATATGTAACATGGTATAACGAACTGATGAAAAGAATTGTGGACACTGTAACATGCCGATTTCATGGAATTTCATTTTATTAAATTTTTGGGATGTAGAGAAAATGTTTGTAAATTTTATTTCCAACCGTGACCAGGCCACGGGTTGTATGGTAATAACAGCGTTGTAACAAAGACGAAATACGTCTCGACAGTTGTGCAATCGCTAACCAGGAATGCACCCAGCCTCAGTTTCTAAGAACTTTGTGAAGGTGTGGAAGTACGTCCGGGTGCGTCACACAACCATGCGCGCGGAGCGACGCCAGTTTTGTGCAACGCCAAAATGGCTAAGAGTAACAAATTCAGAGCACATGTCCCCATGCTGCCGGATGTAAAGCCTAAGTACCGCCTATCTCATGACGTCAGCCAGTGCTGCACCAATATCTTATGCGAACAGCACGCAAACGACTGCATGGGTTGAATAGGACGTACAAGCGACGAAGAACCATGAGGCCTTGTCTTCCATCTAAAAAGACGTAATCGAGTTGGCCGCGAATATATAGCCGCTCTCCCAGTTCACCTACAGACGCCTATAGTGTTGTATGGGCCCGGTCGGCCGAATTTCATAACATGTGAATAACAACATATAATAACGTTTTAATACCGACCGGGACCCGAGGAATTAACGAACTCAACAAGATTCTAACTGGTGATGTGAAGTGAATTGACAACAGTTAAATAACGGGCAATCGGATCGAGTAGGGACAAAACACGTGTTCGGCCGGCAACGCGTCAGTGAACAGTTTCAAAACAGTAAATGAATTTGTCGAATATATTTAATAAGGGGTAAAATATGAAATTGAGTGTGTGTGTGTGTGTGTGTGTGTGTGTGTGTGCATAAAAATACAGGCTGGGCTGTTTATGTGTGACGTAGCATAAGGTAAGCCATAGTATATAAGTCCACATGGTATAATAAAATATTTCAAGGAAGCTGTATTCTATTTAAAAGTCAACAAAAAATAATAGATGGTTTGTAAACATACAAAAAAAAATGAATAAGAAATAATGAAATTTCAAATTTCAAAAATAAAGATAAAGTAATTTCTCTTCATAAAAAATGTGTAGTGTAAGTCATTCACACAACCTAAAATCACGTTTGTATCCTAACGTTCGTATGACGACCCTGGACCAGAAACAAATTCTGAAGGTAAGTGAAAGTTGAAAAATTTATGTATTGGTAATCGTAATTAAACAGTAAGTTAACAACACATGTTGTATGACTTCAAAGAAAAGTGTACCTTTGTGGGGAAAATATTTTCCAGGAATCATCATTATAGTTAGCACTGTGGTTTAAATACTGTTCTATACATTAGTTCATCCCAGTTACATGTGCAGAATTAATGTGACTTATCCTCTATATAAGTGGTTTCGAATCTCTTTTCAGCCAGGAACACTTTATTGTACAAGGGCGATTTGAAAAGTTCGCGGCCTAACATAGAAACGAATGTGTGGTGTTTCTGTTTTTTACCACATCGTAGCGCCCTATTCGCCTACAAACAGCTGTGAAGTGTCAAGTCATTGTTGCCAAGAAACAGCTATATAAATAAGGTTAACTCACACCAACACTGAAAATGGAGAAAATTGAACATCGAGCTGTAATCAAATATTTTGTTAAGAAAGGTTTAACGCCAACAGAAATGTTAATAAGATGAATGTGTTGGGTGATGCTGGACCTTCATATACTGGAATGAAAAAATGGGCTGCTGAATTTAAATGTGGTCATGCAAGTTTGGAAGATGACCTGTGTACTGGGCGCCCGAAAAGTGCCACTACACCAGAAATCATCAATAAAGTGCACAATATTGTTTTGGAAGATCGCCGTTTGAAGGTGTCTGAAATTGCTAAGACTGTGGGCATCTCAGATGAAAGGGTACGTCACATTCTTACTGAAGAATTAGATATGAAAAAGCTGTCTGTAAGATGGGTGCTGCGTTTGTTGACAACTGGCCAAAAATGCATGTAAATGGAAGCTTCTCAGGAATGTTTTGACCATTTTAAGAAAAATTCGAAAGATTTTATTTGTAGATTTGTAACTACTGATGAAACTTGGGTCCATTACTTCTTTCCAGAAACAAAACAACAGTCGAAACAATGGATGCATAGTGATTCGCCGCCTCCAAAAAAGGCAAAATCAATTTTGTCGGCTGGAAAGTGTAGGGCTTCGATTTACTAGGATGCCAAGGGAATATTGTTAATAGATTACCTAGAAAAGGGTCAAACGATAAATGGAGAGTATTACACTATCCTTTTGGGCCAATTAAATAAAAAAATTCGAGAAAAAAGTCGAGGTTTAGCAAAGAAAAAGATAATTTTCCATCAGGATAGTGCACGTCCTCACATATGTGTTATGTCTATGGCAAAAATCGGTGAGTTGTAGTATGTTCTGCTGCACCATTCTCCTTATTCGCCTGATTTAGCACCATCTGACTTTCATCTATTCTCAAACCTCAAAAAATTTCTCAGGGTGAAGCAATTTTCCTCAGATGACAAGCTGAAAGTGGCAGTAAACGGTTATTTTGAGGACCTAGAAGAATCGGACTTCCTCAATGGCGTAAAAGCACTGAAGCATCGCTGGACTATGGGTATTGAACTACATGGAGACTATGTTGAAAAATAAAAACGATTCCAGAAAGAAAAGGTAAGTCTTTCATTATCAGGCCGCGAGCTTTTCAAATTGCCCTCATAATAAATGAAGTACTTCGCACAGACTAAGATAAGGCAAGATATGTGTATTTAGTCGAAAGTGTTCTTAACCAGATGTTATTTTTGTGCTAACTTGTGAGTGATCTAGATTTAGTCTTCATTGACTGCCAACTTATTTTCATTTGTTTCAGGTATTAACAAGAACAATTTATCCATCATAAGACAAATGGAAGAGATCAAATTTGAGGATAAGGTATAAAGTTCAAAATAAAAACATTTTTTTACTGTTAGCATGGGTATTAAATTGATAAACATGTTATATGCACACATTGATTTCTTATTTTAATAATAGTTTATTTATCATATTAATTTGTAATTAATTGCTGTACAAAATATGATTTATATGTTTATTATTTTGTGTAGGATTCACATTGACAATATGAATTTTCCATAACTTCCTAACTTGCAACAAATTCTCCTCCTCCTCCTCCCTCGTTCAATTTAGGCTTATAGTCTCTTAGGTGCTAAGAATCTTTATAACGTTTCCGTGATCTGCCAGTCTTCCATCTTTGCATTGGCTAATTATGTCAGCATACTCATACTATGTCCTCCATTGTCCTCTGTGTTGTCACACACTGTCAGTCTTCCTGGTATTCTCCTGAACTCCACACTTGTGACATCTCAATTTGCTGTTTTGGCTTGCACTCCCAGTTTCTACAAAATACATCAGCGTCAATGTTTGACATATTATTGATGTATATATTCATACTTTTGTGTCCTGTCCCAGATGTTTGTTAGCCAGATAGTATGAGCCACACACACAAGTAACTATTCTATGAACATTCGTGACTCGCATTTGAACTTTTTATCCAAACACCCACTATTGTGACAAGTTGGGTGAGTCCAAAATTCACCATTTGCACACTTGTAATGTTGTAACCTTTAGCTACACTATTGCTTCCTTCAGATTTTATCTACACGACCTACCCATTCGTGGGGAGCGGGGTTAACTCTTCATACTAAGCCACTGCTCTCTAGATTAGTTATAAACAAGTCAGTCAAGGACACAGTAAGCATGCTGTTTTTAACTGTATAATTAACAAACTGTTAATGTAGAAAGTATGTTAATAAGTTTACACTACAGTAGACAGTAGATAATTAATTACATTTGGCTTAATTAATTTGTTATCTTACTGTAATATCATTAAAATTCATATCACCTCATCATAACTAGAGTTAACTGCATGGAAGTAGTACCATCAAGGTCACTCACTTTCACTGCTTCTCCCTGTCACCTCCACGTCCCTCACCCAGCGTTGTTGCCGGCTAGTACAGTGTGTAGCGTTTTAGCAGTGTTACGAAAGCAAATTTCATACATCCACCCTATATTGCTAGTTTCAAATTTATTTATGCGTATCGTGTAAATGAATTTTTTTTATCAGGAGTAATTAGTTGTGGGTAACATTACTCAGTTAAATTCTGGGCGCCAGTATTTGAGCTATAAAAATTTGTGTGAGTCTGCA
Source organism: Magicicada septendecula (assembly GCA_034769895.1). Lineage (NCBI taxonomy): Eukaryota > Metazoa > Arthropoda > Insecta > Hemiptera > Cicadidae > Magicicada > Magicicada septendecula. The sequence goes on along the minus strand of CM068369.1, from coordinate 438,239,027 downwards.
ACATATTTTTTGTTATTTCTTTTATGAATTTGCTAACTGCTATAATTTTTTATTGTTCGACTAAGCTTTTCGTCATTACTGACATCTTCAGGTCTTAAACAACCCTGTTTGTTGTTGGTTGTTTAAGACCTGAAGATGTCAGTAATGACGAAAAGCTTAGTCGAACAATAAAAAATTATAGCAGTTAGCAAATTCATAAAAGAAATAGTAAGGATGGCTGCTAATTTAAACAATACGAAGAATATTTTTTGTTGTCGTCTAAATATCTACAGAATTTCTATCTTTGCGTTTCTTCTCTTTCTTTGCCTTCTTTTGTTACGATTTGCAGTTCTCTGAAACTACGATTTATACTGCGGTAGTTTTTCTTATGTTAGAATCTAAAGCTTTTAGCAATACACACCCTAACTTTACGAAGTACCAGTAGGTCAGTTATTTCTTGTTTTCTGTACAGTGAACTTACTTATTTAAAGTTTTACTGTTTTTCATGGGCGGTTATCCTACAGACTGACAGTTGTCTGAGAACGCTGACCTTACCTGCTGTGTCGCTTTAATGTTTTCATACTCACGGTCTTTTCCCTTTTGTAAAGGAATCTGTTTTTGTTCTCTGCACGGTCGTTCCTAAGCCATATGGTTCGGAAGTTCTGTTAGGTATGTGTACACATTTGGTATGCAAATTGCGTATATCCTGTTGACATGTCTTTTCAGTAAATATTGCTGTCTGACACTTTTATGAATGCCTTTGTCATTTTACACCCCCCTCAACAATGTGTATGTTTACTTGTAACGGGACATATTGGCCTATTTTTGGGGTAATAAAGAAATTTGTAATTTAAATAAAACAAATAACATTTTTTATAATGATTGGGACAAAACGTAAACGAAAGGTAAAATTCATTGGTAGCGACAGTGGTAGCACTGCTTGTGACATTATGCATGAAAATTTATATAACGCAGAAAACAACCAGCAGAATTGCGTCAAGGTCAGACAATGACCTACAAAAACAGTGTAAACAAGTTATGTAACGGCATCGGACGAACTTATGTCAGAGACGATCCCTGTTGTGGAATGTTGGGTGTGATCGCAACAACCGTATACTGGCGTAGTGATACAAACTTAAAAACAATAAGAATTGGTCATATAACCACGGCGACTACACAAAATAGTGCCGTTTGTTTCGCCCCAGTCTAACTTCAACACTCGCGCGAGTGACATCCATATACAGTTCCAGAACGTAAATTGCGGGCCCGCAAAACAACACAATGTGAATAACAGTTTTTAAAGTTGACGTTAAATTGAAATTACACCTAATTAACGTAAAATGAACAGTTTTCGGAAATTAACAGTTAAAATAAAGAATGTGCGCGTCTATAGCCAAGTGACGTCTTCTGGACAAAAAATATAACAGCTAAGTAATCTACAAGAATATACATAAAAACAAAGCTTTCAATTTTTTGGCTAAAATCTTCAAAAGTTTAAAATATTGAAAAGTTTAATATTTTCATACTTAATAGAGATCTTAAAATCTAGGGGTAGATATGTGGATATGTGTGTGTGTGTGTGTGTGTATGTGTGTGTGTGTGTGTGTGTGTGTGTGTGTGTGTGTGTGTGTGTGTGTGTGTGTGTGTGTGTGTGTGTGTGTGTGTGAAAGCGCTGGTTTCCGTTATGTTATATTTGTAGCGAATAATTTGTATTTATATTATATCTTACTTTGAAGACTACTTAAACAAATGATCTATTTTATGAATACGTATTTTTGAATATCACTAAATTTAAAATGTAAGAGGGAGAAAGGAAATTTTGTATTTTGACAGAAACAATATAACTTAATGATGTTTTTCTTTTTTCTTTTTTGAATTTAATAAAGTAATATTGATTAGAATATTTAAATGTGAATTAGTAGTTATTTCAAACAACCATATTGTTTTTCAACACGTCTAATTAGAGATCCTGGACATGGTGAGTATAAAGTTGGTACTAGACAACATGGCGGCTGCACTAGCTGAAAGTATATAAAAGTATACACAGTGTATTAATAAATTAATTAAAAGGTAATTAATAAGTTAACAATGGCGCCCGACCAGCTGGACCGTTTGCATAAATTTAATTATGCAAATGTGGACCTGTTGCAGGAATGATATGGTTGTTTGAGGTAAAAAATAAATTTTTTTTGCATACGTAAAAAAGACGTAGATATGGGTTATGTTTTGATAAAGGTAAAACATTGATGTTGATGTTTTGTAGCGGATAAGATGGTTGTATTTAATTAAAATAAAAAGGGTATTATATAAATAAATTTTGAAATGAATGAAGTATCAATAAGGTGCATAGGAGGTTACGAGAAGTAACGTAAAGCATTATGTAAGTATAATACATTGTTGTGTGAAAAGTAGATGTTATATATTAGTATTTTTATTTAAAGTAATAATTTTACTATTACAAAATGGAGAATCAAGAATTAAATTTAGAAAGCACTCTTACAGAGTGAATGTTAACTGACAATGTATCGGCACAATCTACTCCGTCGACAACACGAGTTAAAGAGTTGTCGATGGACGATATGTTCAGTCTGATAAAAACAATGTCCGAAAATATAAGTAGTGATTTAAATGAATTGAAAAAACAAAATAAAGAACAACAAATTGACTCCAATGTTAAATACAATCAAATGAATGATAAATTTGACAGACAAAGTAGGGATTTTAATGAGAAATTCGATGTTCAAAAGAATAGTTTGGACGAGTTAAAAAACCAAATTAACGAAATTAATGAGCGTTTTGAGAATACCAATAAAAAATTTGTTAGCAAATGTAACGATTTAAGTACTAAATTAGATGAGGCAGTCAAGAGTATAGATGTTAAAATTAATGAAAGAGATGAGAAAATTGACAGACAAATCTGTGAAATCACACTAAGTATTGAAAGTAAAATCAGTAACGTAAATGAGCAGATGGCAGACCAAATCAGAACTCAAATTGAAGAGCAGTGTGTAGAAGTAGAAATTAAATGTGTAACTAAAATTAATGAAAGTAATAATGATATAGAATTTAAAATAATGGAAGTAGAAAGTGCATGTAAACAATCTATACAAGAGAGTGTGGGGGTTATTAATAAACATAACCTTCAATATGCAAATAAATGTGATAACAAATTTAGCATGATAGAGCAGAATATCATAGAAATTAAAGATGAATTACATGTGGCCGTAAGCCAAAATTTAAATAATGTTGCGGAGCGAGTGGTATATACTCGCGAAGCAAAAGATGAGATAGAATTAGAACAGTTTAATTGTGACAATCGTAGAGTACACCCAATGCAATTTTTAAATAGGGTAAGGGAGTTTAATCGATTTAATAGTAGTAGTTGGGAGGTTAAATTGCTAAAGATTATAAAGTGTTTTAAAGGTAGTGCCGAGATATGGGCGGAAGTACACCATACCGAATGGGGTAGTTACGAGGAATTTGAGGTAGCTTTTCGAAACAAATACTGGTCAGAAGAGGACCAAGAAATCTTAAGAAGCAAAATAATGGGTACTGGGAATTTTGGTAGAATTAATAACCACCTAACCATATACGTGATGACTATATATAACGAAGCTAAGTATCTAGAACCGCCGTTACCATTCCGGTCATTTGTAAGACATATTAGCAAACACCTGCCCAGAGAGGTGCAAATCACGTTAATGACTAGAGAAATTACAAATATAAACGAGCTAGAGAACATGTTAGACGTGCTACAGAATATAGGGGAACGTGACATAGGGCGGCGTCCAAACCCACCAGTAGTACCAAACCAAAATAATAATTACCATCAGAATCGGGGTACACAGAATTTTCATAGAGGAGCGCGGGGAGGAAGTTTTGATAATAGGGGCGAGCGTTGGAGGTGTAGAGAATGTGACACAGATAATTATGCTAACCGAACCAATTGTTTTAGATGTCATCAAAACAGGGAGTGCGCAAGGAACGAGAGAATGCATCCACCACCAAATCAGCAGTCGAGAGGAGGAGAATTTCATAGCGGAGCGCCAAGAGGAGGAGTACATTACAACAGAGGGAGAGGAGGAAACCATCCAGCCGTAGCAGGTCTATCCACGGTAAACTAGGGAGGACAATGGAGAAGCGGGCCCAACCATTGTCTACGGAAAACAGGAGGGTCCAAATAGCCAACGAATACCATAATAATGTTATACAAATGGACATGACGAAGGAGTTGTTGGAGGAAGATGACACAAAAGTTATAGAAAACAAGACTGGATTGACGGAGGTAATCGTCACCATAGAAGGTAAGAACTTTAAATCATTGATTGACACAAGGAGTGAAATATCAGTAGTTTCTGAAAACGTAATGGTAGAATTGAAAGAAATAAATAAAAATATACCATCAATACCAGTTGCGGGTGTAACAGTAGTGGGGGTAACTGGAGTACGTAGTAAACGAGTTACTAAACAAGTACAGTTAAATATATTCCTTAATGAAACTGAATTTGAGAACACTTTTCTAGTAGTTAAGGGACTTAGTTTAGACGTAATTTTGGGAAATGATTTTTTGGAGAGAAATGGGGCAGTAATAGATTTTAATAAACGGATAGTGGAATTTAATAATGGTAGTGAACCAGTCAGGGTTAGTTTTAAGAGGGTATTAGATGAAGTTAGAGTTACAGGGGTAAAAATGACACAAAAACAAGTAGGTGATGGGGATATAGAAACTAAAATAAATATATGTCGAGAGAGTGAGATTGTAGAAAATGAGGAGAGAGAGATGCATGTGAGTGATGAGAGAGTGTGGGAAAATAGGGCTGATACATTTTTTAATGAAGGTGGAGTTGTAGGGAGTACTCAACGACAGGAGTTGTGGGCAGTTGTGGAGCGTCATAGAGATGTGTTTGCGGAGTTGCCTGGAAAAGCCAGGAACTATGTATGTGAGCTGAAGGTTCGAGAGCACTCACCCTACATGCAGAGGAGTTATCCAGTACCATTTTCAAAACGGAGAGCAGTGCAGGAGGAGTTGGATCGAATGATGGAGGGAGATATAATTGAGAGATCGATATCACCTTACTCGAACCCATTGGTGGTGGTAATAAAGAAGGACGGAAAGGTAAGATTATGTTTAGATGCAAGGAGAATAAATCAGATTATAATACCTGACCGAGAGTCACCGGAACCTATTAATGAGATTTTCCAGAAATTTAGCGTGGTCAAGTACATAACATCTTTGGATCTAACCGCAGGATATTGGCAGGTGCCGTTAGCAGCAGAGAGTCGGAGATATACTGCCTTTCTCTTCAATGGTAAGAATTATCAATTTAAACGCTTGCCATTTGGACTTAACACTAGTGTAGCGAGTTTTATTAAGTGTTTAGACATGATATTACAACCAAAAGACTTAGATTTTCTGACTGTATATGTGGATGATATATTAATAGCATCCAGAACATTTGTGGAACATTTAGAACATATTGAGTATGTATTAGAGAAATTACAAAACGGGGGTTTGACAGTAAATTGGGAGAAATCAAAGTTTTTACAAACCAAAATACATTTTTTGGGTTTTATTATAACTCCCGAAGGAATTTTAGCTAACCCTGATAAAGTAGAAGCTATAATGCGATTTCCAGAGCCTAAGAATATTAAACAATTACAAAGTTTTTTGGGTTTGTGCAATTTCTATAGAAAATTTCAGAAAAATTACGCTCAGACAACAGCAAGGTTAAGTGCTGTATTACAGAAAAATAAACAGTGGAAATGGGGAGAAAAGGAGAGGGATGCATTGGAGGAGATAAAGAGAAAATTTTCAAATATGATAATGATGAACCATCCTGATTTCTTGAAAATTTGTTACTTACAGACTGACGCCAGTAACGTCGCCCTGGGAGCGGAGTTGTACCAGGAGGATAGTGACAGAGAACACCACACGATAGCTTTCGCCAGCAGATCTCTTTTGGCAGCTGAAAGAAATTATACAACTACGGAAAAGGAGTTATTGAGCATCGTGTTTGCTGTAGGAAAGTTCCGCACCTACATCTTGGGAAATAAGACCGTTATCAGGACGGACCACAAGGCGCTGTCATTTTTGAACTCCTGCAGGTTAACACATAGTCGTCTAACCAGGTGGGTGTTAGCTTTACAAGAATACAACTTTTCCTGGGAATACATAAAGGGGTCAGATAATAAAGTACCAGACACACTTTCCAGGGTAGATATTATAGAAAATAAAACAGGTAGGGACCTTAAAGAGATAGAAATTTTTAGATTAACTAGAGAAGATAAAATTTTTTGTGAGGAGTTAAGGGATATTAAGTATATGCAAAGATCTGAAAATAAATTGGGTAAAATAATTGTTAGTTTAGAAGCGGATGTAGATGGGTCTGAATATAGTACACGTTTTCAAGTATATCAAGGGATTCTGTTTAAAAAAGTAGAAGGGGGTGAGCGTGAGTGGAGACTAGTTATACCAGAAGGGTTGATAGATAAAATTATTTGGGATTGCCATATAAGGTATGGGCATTTTGGGGCAAAAAAGTGTACGAATATTGTAAAAGAATCATGTGTTTTTAAGAATATGGAGAGGCGAGTACGGATGTTATTACGGGTATGTTATTTGTGTCAGAAATCAAAAGTAGTGAATTATAGAGTAGAAGGGGAGATGAACTATATAAAAGTTGAAAGACCATTTGATTTAGTTGCAGTTGATTTGTATGGGCCATTACCCAAAGGTAGGGGTGGAGTAATGTATGTTTTTGTTGTACTAGACACCTTTTCTAAGTATGTTAGATTATATAGTATCAAGAGAGCGACGAGTAGAGTGCTAAGCGAGAAGATAACGAGAGATTATATGGTGAATATAGGTAAGCCGAAAATAATTTTATCCGACCATGGACCACAGTTTATCAGCGGTAAGTGGCGACAAACTCTTGGATGGGAAGGCATCATACCCAAACATACGGCAGTTTACCATCCACAGTCCAACCAGGCAGAACGGGTGATGAGAGAGATCGGTAGGATATTTCGGGCGTATTGTCACGCCAAGCACACAGAATGGCCATCCTACATTAAGAAAGTAGAGGAGTGGCTGAATTGTACCACCCATGAATCCACCGGGTTTACGCCGTATGAATTGATAAAGGGAACAAGGCCGCCTAGGATATTGGAACAACTTTTTAGCTATCCACCAGAAACTCGAACTATAGACGTGAATATGAAGATCCAACTAGCGAATGAAAATTTACTCACAAAAGGAGAAAGGAGAAAGCAGTGACATGATGCCAAAGGTAAGTGGACTAAATATGAGGTAGGGCAATTAGTATTGGTAAGGAGACATGATTTGTCTAACGCACAGGATAAAGAGATAAAGAAGTTTTTCTATTATATGAAGGACCATATGAAATTGTAGAAGTAAAAATGAATAATGCGTACGTGTTACGCAACCCAGCAACACAGGAAATAGTAAGTACACAAAATGCGACAAATTTGAAATTGTATCGGTCACCATAAGTGTTTGAGTTTTAATGTATTATTTTAAGTTGTTTCAGAAGGGACTCTCCCCCATTTTCGGGCGGTCACGGCTTCACCATCCCTGACCGTGGATTTTGGAAGTTTGGAGGCGGACCATGGTTGGCGGAACTTCTAAGGGAGTGAAAGCAACGATGGTCCTACTCCACAAATTGGTGTAACTAGAAATTTAATCTTAGTGTTGAACAGGGAGGGGGACCCATAAAGTTCGTGGATGGAAAATATATATTAAAAAAAAAAAAAAAAGTACAATTGGCAGTTATCCACGAACATATAATAGTTTTATTGCATATAATAAAACGATCCAAAATTCATGTGAATAACAAATGCAACTCAGTAGGAGCGACTAAAAATAATTTGGAATGCGGGCAAACTTATTTTAGGAGAAAAGGAACTAGTTGTAGTTTAGATTTAGAACGTAGAAATGTAAGGTGACCAAATTATTGGCATTTTAGCAGTACTATAGTATAGTTGTTGCACTTGTTAAAACTATTAAAGTAAGTTAGATTATGTGTACTTAGTTTAGCTCCATAGGAGATAGTAACGTAAGTGTCGGAGTTAGAAAAGTTGGACTTGCAAAAGTGTCTGGATACATATAAAAAAAAAAAAAAAAAAAAAAAAAAAAAAGACTTGTGACTATACAAGATGTGTGGGTAATTTTGGGGGGTAGAGTGGTGTCTATAGAAGTGATATAACAATGGAATGTAGAGACAGCAATTGTAGATATGGTTTAGTTTAGCTATTAAGTTGCTGTTGCTGGGGTGGCATGTGCCCCAGTAGATAGCGGAAAGTGTTGGGGGTAACAGAGAGTGTTACCTCCATCGGAGGCCAACATGGCGTAAAATGCACGGCACACCCTTTTGTACAATTTTAAATTGTAACTTGATAAATTCCCGTGCCGTGCAAATTAATGATGATGAATACATGCCTGAAGGAAGAGATGATTTCCCCGACTTTTCGGGCAATTACTGCCTTACCAGCACTAATCGTGGTTTTGCCTAGCGGTCAGCTATGGCCATATCAAGTCCCTTGACCATAGATGGCTTGAAATTGGTTTATATTAGAAATTAACAGAGGGGTGAAATTAGGGGAAATCCCGGAACTATGGAACAGCGGCTGCCACTCTGTTCGAGGAGGAACAGCAAGGCCAGGTGGTAGACCCGCATTAGGGGCGTGTGATATGAACATTTAGATATTATGATATCTAGTTTTATTAAAATGTAACGCAGAAGTAAGGACACGGAGATGTCAAATTCCTCCAAAATTTCAGTCCTTGTGGACGCAACTGGACGCCACAGTCCAGGGGGGGTCATAGTGTGTGTGGCAGGGAGGTTATCCAGGGGGGTAACGAATTAGAAATTTGTTGTATTTTAATAATGATGACTCGCTACTAAATACTTTTGTTTTTGATTTGCAAAATAAGCGCACTAGATACTTCCTATATTGTGTTTATTATGTCTTATTGTGTTAATTGCATGTAGTAGGTTAGGAATAAGGATTATAAAATATAATAATATGTTTTCAATGTGTTTATAGATTTTAAATAAGAATGAAATAAATTTGTGATAGGTAAAATTTTCAATGGGTTGCAAAAGATAGAAGTTGGGTGATAGTAATTGTTTGAGTAAGTCCAAGTTGAATTTAAAGGGGTAGCTGAGAGAATAATGTTGTTTTGAATTAATGTAATGTTGTGGTGAGGTAATGTAATAGAATTTGAGAAGTATTGATGTTGACACAGTAGATATGGGGAGTATATGTAAAGTAATGATTGATATATTAATGATGTTATTTTGTTATAGTTGAAGTGGGGTAATAAGATTGAGATTTTGGGGATGGCAATTTTGTAATAGGGGGTAGTGTAATGTGGGATCCACAACAAATTGTGGGGACGGGAAGGGACCGAGTTGGTGGAAAGGGGTTGCCTTAGGTAGAATCCAGGAACCAGAGTAAGGGAATGAGCTTTTTGGGGGGGAACACTTATCCTAAGTACAAAGGGTTAGAGAGTATTTTTTTTATATATTGAGAGAATGTGGCGAATTGAGTTTAATAGTAAGTTGGGTTTAGAGAAGGGTTAGTAGATTTTGATAGAGGGGTGTCATACTAGTTAAAGATTTTGTAAGGGAGCGTTAGAGTAATAAAAGGGGTAAGATTATGGGTAAATGCCAAGTTGATAAAGTGAATTATAATGAATAACGGAGAATCACCCAAATTAATGAAAGGGAATAATAAATGAAATGATGTGTAAAACGAAGATTGAAAAAAAAAATTTTGAGAAACGAATTAATAAAAGTAAAGTGAGATTAAAAGGTAATTTTATGATTTTATATGCAAATTTAATGATGTAAAGTGTGTAAATTTTTAAATACAAATTGTTTATTTTAAGATAATAATAACAATGTGAATTATGAATGTACTATGTTTTCTTATGTTATATTGTGTTTGTTAGTATAAGAGAATTTTATGAATTTAAATATTTTAAATGCCAACTGGGGATAAGAAAAATGTGTAATATGGTAATGGGAAATGTTTATTTAAATTTTGATGGGAATCAGGGCAATAATTTTGAATTTTGGAATTTTAAAGTTAACAAGAGAAATTACACAGAATGAGATTATGGAATTTTAAATATGTTATGATATGTATTCCTATATACGTTAGAAATAAGTGAAGAACAAAACCAGTGCTTCTTAGCGCAAACCAGCACCGTTAAGGGGAAACAGATCAGTTGGGGATATGGTGTTGTATAAGGCCACTATTTGATATTTTGATGTGTTGTTTCAGAGTTTGGTGATGCTGTGGCGGCGGACCTGAGCTGGCCAGCGCGTCAGAGCAGGGGCGTTAAGTATCTGTCTGACTCTATGGTGTTGGGATCTCGAGAGAGAAGTCCAGTATTGTCATTCAGGTGTGGTCACAGTCACCGGACCAAGGGTGAGTTAATTATATTTTTTTTTGTAAACCATACAGGGGGTTGTGGCGACATATCCTGGCTGATCCCTTTAGCAAGTATGAATGTGTCAATGAGATTTTTTATGCTTCGGCATAAAATCTCTCATTGAGGGGGTATTGTAACGGGACATATTGGCCTATTTTTGGGGTAATAAAGAAATTTGTAATTTAAATAAAACAAATAACATTTTTTATAATGATTGGGACAAAACATAAACGAAAGGTAAAATTCATTGGTAGCGACAGTGGTAGCACTGCTTGTGACATTATGCATGAAAATTTATATAACGCAGAAAACAACCAGCAGAATTGCGTCAAGGTCAGACAATGACCTACAAAAACAGTGTAAACAAGTTATGTAACGGCATCGGACGAACTTACGTCAGAGACGATCCCTGTTGTGGAATGTTGGGTGTGATCACAACAACCGTATACTGGCGTAGTGATACAAACTTAAAAACAATAAGAATTGGTCATATAACCACGGCGACTACACAAAATAGTGCCGTTTGTTTCGCCCCAGTCTAACTTCAACACTCGGCGAGTGACATCCATATACAGTTCCGGAACGTAAATTGCGGGCCCGCAAAACAACACAATGTGAATAACAGTTTTTAAAGTTGACGTTAAATTGAAATTACACCTAATTAACGTAAAATGAACAGCTTTCGGAAATTAACAGTTAAAATAAAGAATGTGCGCGTCTATAGCCAAGTGACGTCTTCTGGACAAAAAATATAACAGCTAAGTAATCTACAAGAATATACATAAAAACAAAGCTTTCAATTTTTTGGCTAAAATCTTCAAAAGTTTAAAATATTCAAAAGTTTCATATTTTCATACTTAATAGAGATCTTAAAATCTAGGGGTAGATATGTGGATGTGTGTGTGTGTGTGTGTGAAAGCGCTGGTTTCCGTTATGTTATATTTGTAGCGAATAATTTGTATTTATATTATATCTTACTTTGAAGACTACTTAAACAAATGATCTATTTTATGAATACGTATTTTTGAATATCACTAAATTTAAAATGTAAGAGGGAGAAAGGAAATTTTGTATTTTGACAGAAACAATATAACTTAATGATGTTTTTCTTTTTTCTTTTTTGAATTTAATAAAGTAATATTGATTAGAATATTTAAATGTGAATTAGTAGTTATTTCAAACAACCATATTGTTTTTCAACACGTCTAATTAGAGATCCTGGACATGGTGAGTATAAAGTTGGTACTAGACAACATGGCGGCTGCACTAGCTGAAAGTATATAAAAGTATACAAAGTGTATTAATAAATTAATTAAAAGGTAATTAGTAAGTTAACATACTGGCCGCGCTACTACCTTTCTTCCGTTGCACAAAGATAAATAGGACTGAGCAATTTCTGTAAACAAAATTGTCGCTGTTGTGGCAAAAGCCAATCCCATTTTAGTTACAGTACCCCATTCCAAGTAGGTTGGGTGAACGAGGTGAGGAAGAGACAAATTAGCAACAAACATCCAACATATTTATCGTCATTAGTATTGTTGACAGGCATTTTGTGCATTTCATGTGAACGGTTGACGTCTTTATTGTAGACGACTTTATTAGTTTATTTCAATAATTTGTATTTATTATGAGTGATATTGAGGAATAGTATCCTACATTTAGTTCGGGTACAAGCAACAGTGGTGTACAAGTGGGCCGAGAGGACATTAGAAAACAAAGTAAAGTCATCATAGCAAACATTTACAAGTTTTTTAAAAATCTTGCGTATAATGAAGAAGCCAGGAGGAACATAAACTTTGCACAAGTTCGAAAATTGACAGCGGAAGCTTGTGGCATTTCTGAACAGTCGGTGCAACGTATTAGCAATACCGTTGCTTCGGCAGATGATCAAGGCGTGAGCGTTGTGTTCAGTTATCCAAGGAAAGGGTATAAACGGGAACACAAAAACACTAAACTGGACGATTTTAATAAACAAATAGTCTGCAGGACCATACTAGAATATTACGACCGAGGGGAATACCCCACTGCAAGCAAAATTCGAGCTGATCTCTGTCAGAAAATCAATTATTCTGGTTCAGAAGCCTCCGTACTTCGCCTTCTGAAAATGCTTGGTTTTAAATTTAAGAAGTGCAACGATGGACGAAAATTTTTAATGGAGCGCAGAGACATTGCTGCCTTGAGAGCGAAGTTTTTAAGAACCATGAACATACATCGTACGGAGGACAACAGGCCTATAATTTATTTGGATGAAACCTGGATATCACAGAATCATATGAATAAATACATCTGGCAAGACTCCAGAGGGAACGGTGGGCTGAAAGTGTAATGGTTTGTTACATTTCGTCTCCCCCCCTATCTTATCTAAACGTGTGTGCCTCACAGCGAGAGGCTTGGTTAATATATATGTGTGTGTGTGTGTGTGTGTGTGTGTGTGTAGTGATCCGCGTGACGTCGATGTGAAGCCGAGTACGCGTTATCTCATGTGTTTCTGTAGTGACATGTCTGGGGACTGCCTACCGCCGGTGTTGTAGGGGTACTCAGTAAGTAGCGAGAGACCGAGGCCTCCTGACTGTTGCCATCACATCTATGAAATTTGTACTGCCTTACGAGGTAAGGAAACCCGAACATTTGATTAATTAACTCAGAAGTCAGAAATCATTCAGTTATTATGTGAAGTGGTAGTTATTATGTACAATCAATTAACGATTATCATGAAAATGTGATTATGTACAGTTTGTAGACATTCCGTAAAACAGTATGTAACAGGTCCATGCTTTGCCAGTAATAATATTATTTAGAACAATGATACATATTTTAAAAAAGATTAATATTCAATTCAGTAACTAATAACCTTTCGATAGTAATTTTCTGTACAAAATTTATGGTCATAACAAAATGCCTAATCTATCAGACTCGCTTATTAGACAAAAAGGTATATCCTGTTATATTGTTGCACATGTCACGGGTGTTTAAATGAATCTCAATGTGCAGGCTGCAAGTGTATGGGTGGCTAACACGAGGAAGCTACTTGGTTGAAGTCGAGTCCAGTAAACGGAGCGTGTTCCGAAAACTGGTTTTGGCACCATTCTGCCGTTGCACCAGGTAGTCACACACAGTATATTCTACCACTTGGGGATATTTCTCGACGTGCGGCTTCATCGTGGGGAACCCCACTATCGGTCAACCCTCAGGTGACATAAAACCAATAATACATTTTGGGGGGGCTTAAGTTCGGATAAAAATGGAGTGGTACCCTGCAAATGCTAGTGCATCAATAAATTTATGAAATAGAACTGATATTAATTGACTAAGTACTGTGAATTGAATGTGTTGAGACCTGCACGTGTAATGTCGCGTGCAGCGGGGTAACGTGGACCTTTACTAAAGAGTAGGACATAAGTAACAGTTGTATATCGAATATAAATGGTACACTTAGTGTCAAGTATAGAATTTTAAGTTGAATAAAAGAAAAAAGAGAAGTTTTTAATAACCATGTGCACCTGTTAAAGTAATCAAAGCTCTTAAACGAGACAGTAATTCACTTCTGTTGTTATTGTAATTCTGTAATTACATTTTTAAAGCCATTGTATTGGTATCCACGTCACGGTTATTATTAAATATAATTTACCTTGATTGTCTTTGTGACTGCTTATCTTCTTTCTCCTTGTACTAATGCGTTTCGGATTATTTCAATCCATCATCAGAGTATAATAAAATCAGTCGATTATGACTTCGTTACAAATATTAAAAGTACACAGAAATATTCATACACATGTCCCACAAGTATGACTAACGTACGTGGATGTGAGTGCACACTCGACACTTGTTGACAATGTACTGCACAGTTTACTTGATCGTTCTCGATTGTTATGTTGAGGCGTGTAATCTATGTTCGTGTTATCTATAATTTTATCATACAGTATATGTGATTTAAACTCTAATTGTTCATTTAATATATTGTTAGGATCCTTTTTGAAGGTCCGGTAGATTTCAAATTCTTCTATTGCATTCATATATCGTCCTTTTTTGCACATATGTAGGGGTATGCAATTTGCTGTAAAGTTAGTATAATTGTGATTTGATGAAATGAGGTGTTTAGCATAAGTTGATTTAGGTATATTTGAATTACTTCTGGGTAGGTGTTCTTTATATCGCTCGAAAAAACCTCTGCCAGTCTGACCGATGTAGTGCTTATCGCAGTCATCGCACACCATTTTGTATATGCCCGTTCTTTTTTCAATTGGTCTTCGTGTGGCATTGTTTAGTATTTTCTGAGTATTATTATTTGTTCTAAACGTGATGTGGATGTTATGCTTTTTAAAAACATTTTTAATGATCATTGAAAAATTGTTAGTGTAATCAATTGCCATATATGTAGCGTTTTTCTGGATGCGGTGAGCGTTATTGGTTCTAATTTGTGTTTATGTTTATGATTGAACATTTGATACATAAACACAAATATAATAACGATTCTCCGGTTGGGAGCCACTTAGGGATTTACAAAACCTTCCAGAAAATTTAAAAAGAGTATTTTTGGGACACAATGAGAAGGGACATAATGGAATGCGTACGTCAATGTGAGCGTTGCACTCTGAGTAAGTGTCCTCAGAATTCCCGTGTTGGGAAACTTGTGAGCGAGATTCCCTCTGTACCCATGAATAAAGTGTATATTGACTTTTCTGGCCCTTACCCAAAATCTAGATATGGCAACACTATGATACTAATTTGTGTGGATTCCTTCTCTAAGTTCATGTGGATGTTTCCCTTAAGGAAAGCTCTTGCTTTGACCACTGTCCAAGTGCTGGAAAACCAACTATTTAAACATTTTGGCAACCCCTTGCAGCTGGTTTCCGATAACGGGCCTCAATTTCGTTCTCGCGCTTTCCGACATATGTGTTTCATCAAGGGTATCACCCAGTAGCAGGATCAGTTGTGATTGGTGTGTTTGAATGGCGGTAGTCGGTGTGGCCAACATGTGATAAGGGAAACGAAAATTCCCTTTAGAAGGGAAATAGGTTAAAGAAGGATGTGTGAGGGAAAATTTAGCATTGCCACTACTACCAGTGTGTCTACGTCATGGTGGGATCGGAGTTATGTTCCCCTGACAAGTGTATCCAGTGTGTCCATGGCCATCTTGTCTTGATTTAATAGGGCAATGTCTTGTGAGCCATAAAATTGTGTAACTTAATGTATACATATGTGTGTGTGAGAGAGAGAGAGAGAGAGAGAGAGAAAATAAAGTGTCCAGCTCCTTGTCTTCTCCTAGTCTTGAGCAACGTGAGACTCTTGAATGATTGTGTAACTTAATGTATACGTATGTATAAAAGAAAATAAAGTGGCCAGCTCCTGCTCTTCTTCTTGTCTTGGTTTTTTTCTATGTTCATAAATAAGGTTAACGTTCATGCACGAGTGTGTGTGTGTGTGCGCGCGCGCACACACTCTGTATCTTGACTGCTCTTCTTGTCTTAGTTGTCACAGGTTTTTTTCTGTGTTCAAAAATAAGGTTAACCTTCACGCAAGTGATTAATGAGTGTTGAGGAAAAAAGGAATGTAGGTGTGGACACGTTGTCTGTCTGTGTAGAGATAAAATATGCGTGCTTCAGGTAACCTTTGTGTAAAAGCAGCTTAATGTGTATGTGTGCACATAGATTTTGTGTATTGTTATAACCTAATGAAAACAATCATTTTCTTCGCTCACAATAGGAAATGGTATGTGTGAAATAAAAAACAACATGAATCATATGTATAAGTATAATTACATAATTACACCATTAAAAATGGTACAATAAATATATGCAGGTACGCATTACATAATACAATAAAAACACACACACATGCATAAAGTACCTATAGGATTGTCAGATGGTTTTTAACATCAGTAGTGAATCCGTAACAGACGTCAACGTATGGGATTAGACAGTTACAAATGAAACTGCTGTAGAATGAATAAATAGAAAATCGCTAGGGCTTACCTTATAGAAAAACAAATGTAAAACTTCATGTTCACAGACATTGAACGATGTAGTAAGTGTCCAACCAAGCTACGAAATACTGTCCACACTGCTCCATTTCTTGAATACAAATGATCACATGGCAAATCACTTCCTCCTTCACTACACCGTAATAAGTGTGCAACAAGTTAGGTAAGTTCCAAACGATCTGTGGAACAATCAACCGTATTTTTAGAAACAAAGTACATTGAGATACAAAATTAAAGTTTTACAAAGTTATGAGAGTCCCTGTATTGTCCGATAGGTGTGAATTATGGGCAACAACCAAAAGACAAGACAGTAAAATACAGACCTCGGAAATGGTATTCTTAAGGAGGAATTAAAAGGTGTTCTAAACTTGACCATAAAAGAAATGAGGCTATAAGAGAAGATTTACAAGTTTTTAACTTGAATGAAAAATTAAAAGATTACAAACACCAGTGGAAAGAACACTTAGAAAGAATGACAGATTTCTGACTGGCCAAACAAGTCTGCAAATTCAAATCTATAGGACACAGGTGTACAGGTAGACCCAGGAAAAGATGGCTGGAGGATTTTTGAAGGCGGAACAGGCAGCGCCTTGCCTATGCCGTGGTTGTGAAGATGATGATGATGGTGTATGAAGCATGTCAGTAACTCGGTGCTTTTTCTATGCTAACAGTGTATCTCATATTTTAACATGTCCCTGGTACAGATTGTTTCCAAGTTAAAGCTTTATGACTCGCACATATTAGTTGTTTCTTTTTTACCTTTAGCACTATTGTACTTATCCATGGTTTCTCCTTACTTCACAACATTACATAACCATAGTGGCAACAACGGTGCAGAATGGTCCACGTGTTTACCATGGGTGAGGTGACAGGCAACTCACTTATTTTATTGTGTTGATAGCTTTTCTATGCAGAACCTTGTTTGTGAGTGGCTTCGAATGGTTTTTTTACTGAGTTTACAGCATGTGTGCATACTGTCATGCTTACTTAAGGTCCAAATGTACCTTACACATTTATAAATACCTTATAAATGTACCGTCGTGCTTGCTATGACAGCCAAATGTACACATATCTTTGTTAATGAACATCCTTTGTTCTATTATTATGTCCTTCACTCTCATTGATTACATATTTTGAAGTTGCTACTAAAAACCAGGCTGTTAGGCCGTGGTCGGTTGCTATTAAATTTCATTATGTGGGCAACATTTGATTCCCTGTCGGGAGTCTTTTCAGGCCGCTAAGAAGCAGCAGAGCGTAAAAACACAATAGGGGCTGATGTGCGCCGAACACTATCCGATATCAGGTAAAAGCAACAAGGCAGCCAGGTAACAAAGGTTACCTTTATAATCTTGCCGACCAGGTATCAGCCAATCACCGAACATTGACCTGGATGTGCCCCAATAGGCTCGCTCAGTACACCATGCCAAATTGAATTTAAAGCCATGCTTCCACCCTGCTGATTCATTGATCGACTGGAATGCCTATATATCACCATGGGCTCTGTGCAGGCGAGGATAGTAGCTGTGAACGGACGACAGGACCCTGGTCTCTTCGAACAACACTGTATAGTCAGGGTTGTAGAGAACATGCTCGGCAACTGCGGACTTCTCCAGCTGGTGCAAACGGTAGCAACGGCTGTGTTCACCCACGGGAGTCAGGACGCTACGCTTCATGGTGCCGATATAAACTTGGCCACACAAAGATGGCACAGTGTATACGCCACATGATGACAGAGGATCTCTACCATCCTTTACCAGCCTGAGAAATTGTTGAATCTTCTTGGTCAGCTTGTAAATTGGTCGGATGCCATGCTTCGACAGCAGTCTGCCTATGTGGTCCGTCTCTCCCTTGATGTACGGTAGGACCACTGACCCGACAACATTCTGGGCCACCGAGAGGCCCAGTGCATCAGTCGGGCTGCTCCCCTTACCTCCCCCGCAGAGTAGCCGTTGTTCTGCAGTGCTCGTTCCAAATAACTCGGAATCAAAGAACCGGGGCACACAGATTCTTCGTGCACGATCCACCATAGTCTGGAATGACAGATTCCAGTCTGCCCAAACAAGTATGGGAATTCAAAGCTATAGGACACAGGTATGTGGGTAGACCCAGGGAGAGATGGCTGGAGGATTTTTGAAGACAGAACAGGCAGCACCTTGCCGATGGCGTGTTGTGAAGATGATGATGATGGCGTATCAAGAATGTCAGTAAATCAGTGCTTTTTCTATGCTGACAGTTTATCTCATACTTTAACACATCCCTATTATGGATTGTTTCCAAGTTAAGGCTTTATAACTCGCAAAATGTTGTTTTACCTTTAGCACTATTGTACTTATCCATGGTTTCTCCTTACTTCACAACATTACATAACCATAGTGGCAACAATTGTGCAGAATGGTCCACGTGTTTACCATGGGAGAGCTGATAGGCAACTCCCTTATGTTATTGTGTTGATAATGTTTCTATGCAGAACCTTCTTGTGACTGGCTTTGAATGGGTTTTTTTATTGAGTTTAAAGCATGTGTGCATACCGTCATGCTTGCTTAAGGTCCAAATGTACATGTATCTTTGTTAATGCACATCCTTTTTTCTAATATTATGTCCTTCACTCTCATTGATTACATCATCAATCATCAACCGTGGCTCTACAACCCTTGGTGGGTCTTGGCCTGCTCCAAGAGTCGATTCCGTTCCCCCCATTGCATGCCCTGGCTTTCCAGTTTCTTATGCTCAGCTTTTCCAGGTCCTTCTATATCTGGTCTTTGAATCTACTTTGGGCTCTTCCCCTTTTTCTACTACCCATTGGTAGAAAATATGTTTCGTGGGCTGTCCTTCCTCCATTCTCTCCATGTGTCCAACCCACCTTAGCCTGTGTCTCATTGATTCCATAATTTGCATTAAATAAATTGACTCCATAATTCTGCAACTGCCCTATAGAAGTCCCATTACAGCAGGAAAATTCACAGTTGTTAACTCCATACTTCTTCATAGTACTGTTTAGACTCAGACATCTAACCAAAATTTCTCTACTTTACCTAGAGAAATTTATTTAGTATTTGTAATTTCTTTACCTCAAGATGTTTTTCCTACGTT
Source organism: Magicicada septendecula (assembly GCA_034769895.1). Lineage (NCBI taxonomy): Eukaryota > Metazoa > Arthropoda > Insecta > Hemiptera > Cicadidae > Magicicada > Magicicada septendecula. The sequence goes on along the minus strand of CM068369.1, from coordinate 438,219,516 downwards.
TGGAACATGTTTCGGGAATCCTATTCTTCCCATCATCAGCTTTCCTAATTTTGTATCTTGTGGAGTATTTGTGTTTTGGTTGGGTGTTGTTATGGTTTCCTGTTGGTTTTTGGTATTTTATACTGGTATTATTGTGTATCATTTTGTGTATTTGTTAGCTTTTTGAGTATTTTAGGTGTTGAGTGCTTTGAAAGTTGTGTCATGTTTTGTACTGATTTGTGTTTGTTCAGGTTTTAGTTTTGTGTTTGTATATTTGTAAATTGGCTATAACATGTTTCAAATAAGGGAAAAACCTCTTTAGATAAAGAAATTATAAATATTAAATAAATTATATATGCATCAAGAAATAGACTGTAGCAAAAATTGTTTTAAAATGTGTGTGTGTGTGTGTGTGTGTGTGTGTGTTTGTGTGTGTGTGTGTGTGTCCAATTTAAACTGTTGTAGTAAATGGTTATAGTTTGTTAAAACAGCCGTAAAGGCAGTATTTCATTGGGAAAAATAATAATTTATTTTTTATTTTTGGGTAGATATTTTATTTATATTTATTTTGTTACAGCATTATTTGCAAGACATCACTATAATTATAAAGGATGAAATTATTTTAGAAGAAGTGGAAAAAGACAAGAATACACAAGAGGTAAAGTTTTATTATAATATACAATCACTCTTCTATCCACAAGTAGGTGAGACAAGTGAGATTCATGGTAGATCAGTCTTCCATTGAAGGCTGTCACTTTATTAACAAAATATTTTTGAAGTTGAACATTATAGTTGAAAATTAGATTCAGTCTTAGCCTTTCCGGTGCTCTGGGTGGGTATACACACCAAATGTTTATATCTGTATGTTGCTCCGGATGTGGTAAGTCACACATTTTAAATTGGTAAAGTGCTCAGAACGGTTTAGTACGCCTATGGCTGTGACACACGAAACAAGCATTGTGCATACAAGGTCAGTGAATTGTCTTTGGTTATGAGTCAGCTGTTGAAACAAAGACAGTTCATTCAGTGTGTCAGGTGTCATGTAGAAGCTGAGATAATTCAAAGATGAGTTTTTGTAAATGCTGCTATTAAGTGATACGTATATATTTTGTGGTGGTGAGTTCCTTCTAGTTAATTCTACTAGTTGACAGTTGAGTGTTGCTCAGGTTGTGTTATCTTTGCTGTTAGCGATAAATGTAATTGTTGTTGTGGTGAGTTTATTTTTATCTACATTTGCTAATTGACATTTGAGTGTTTTGAGATTGTGTAATCTTTGCAGTAAATGACACATATAATTGTCATTGCGGCCCGTTTTGTAAACAGTGGAGTGCTCTGCGCGTATATTATAATACCATATTTATAAAATCGTCTCTTATCTCTCTTTATATTTATCTTGTGCTATTTATTTATAAATAAAAAATAAATAGTTTTTTAGCAATTTTTTTTTATTTTTTATTTAATTGTATTTAATTTATTTTAATTTGATTTATTTCGTTATTCGAATTATTTAATTCGAGATTATACGGTTAAGAATTATTAATTAATGTTTACTTGCTTTTCATCAGTTTGGAATAATTTTATTTAAAGAAATGTTTTGCGTAAGTTCGGTTCGATTGTGAAATTGACTTGGCGAATAGATGTTATCTGCTTATTCACTCCTTTTCAGTGACGTTCCAATTGCCAAGGTGTGTTCACTCTTCCTTTCCTACTTAAAAAATCTTCTATTCTAACTTTGTTTAATAAATAAAACTCCTTTTATGTTCAATTAATTATATTTATTAGCTTTCAATTCTTTTAAAATTAGTATTACAACTCTCAGGTCGAAAATGTTTGTTTCCTGGATTGACTATTTACCTCGGGTCGATTGTAACAAAATTAATTTTTTTTTATTTTATAGTATTGTAGGGTTCTTTTTTAACTGCTATTAAAAAGTCAGAAATGCTTTTAGGAAGTACAATACTTACAAATATGTAAACATCTTACTTACTGATACACATAAAGTTAATTTTGTTTGGGTAAAAAAAAAATAATTATTTAATTTGAATGACCAAAACCAACAAATATGCCGTCGCTTCAAGTTTGGAATGATGACTGTAGATTCAAAGATGGCCGCTTGTCTTCCACCTCAAATAATGCTAATGTTTTTGTCACTGTTTATTTAAAATAAATGAATTTACTGTTAGTGTTCACTCTGATTATAATTAATTATCCCTTTTCTTCACTATGGTGTTGTTTAAAAGTGTCGGTGAAGTTATCCTTGGTTGTAATGTGTCAAAATGGGGGCTGTTATTTTTTATTAAATTTATTAAAATGTCTTTAATATCATCATTGCAAGTCCCATGTGAAATAGCGTTGTATTCAAACAATGAATGCTAACATAACTTTTTGGACTGAGTGTTGTCGGAGAACGCAATACTTGTTTGTGAACTGAATGTTTGTCATGTGTGGAATGTGAGTCCACCCGCATGAGCGCCTCACTTGCGTCGCACAAGCGAAAGGGACGCCATAACAAAAAATGGCTAAGGAGAAAGAGTATGTGCCATGTGCTTTGAAGACGGAGGAAGTCAAGTAGAGGCTCCGCCTACCTCAGCCTCCTATATCGTCTCCGTTAAACAACACTAGTCCACGTGGCTCATAGACAATCCAGACATATTGTAAGATGACGGAAAAACTCGTAGCATGAAGGCAGTGCCTTCCCTGTTCAGCAACAAGGCATAGTGGGGAGTCTGGTTCGCAGTCTCAGCTCAGTCACAAACCTGGCCGGGTGGTATTAGACTCAACTTAATAAAAATGAGTCTAATTTTAGTAAAAAATGTGTTAAATTTCATCCAATAGAAGAATAACGTTGCTGAAGTAATAGTAAAGAACAAAATTTAACCAAATTCGATAAAATAGTGAAAGTGCGTAAACACACGTGACGCAACCGAGTGGTACCACGTAAGTCTTGAACAAGTAACAGTTTTTATTTTATTTTACATAAATGGGCAGAAACTAAAAGGAAATAAATGAGATCTCAAATAATTTTGTATGTGAGTTACGTGTGTAGATAAGAAAATAAAAATAAAGGTATTGGTTCTTTTAGAATAATCGATGTTAAATAATTAAAGCTTTGATATAGATAAAAATGATTACGATGTATTTCATAGGTTAAAAAGAAAAAGGTTTACATTTTTTTATTTTTTATATCGTGCATAGAAGGAAGTGGGAAGAATAAATGTCATATTAATCATAAATAAAATGTTATCTGCTATATTATACAATTTGTTAAACCAATCATTTCAAACACCTCATTTCATTTGCTGCACTGATCAGTTCGTCGTACGAGCGGGGTTAGTTCAACACTAGAGATCACACATAACGGCCAACACACAAAAGAATTAAAGGTAGATGGAAGTTTAAAAACTTTTATTATAGCAAATAAAAATATATAGTTACATGGTGTTGTGTATTTGTTAACAGTGTTTTTTAGAATAAGGTTAATCTCACCACATAGGCTATAGTAGACTTATTTTTCACTTTTTTTATTTCTTTATACTTTACTTGTTATTTTGTTCCTTTTTCATATTTATTAATTTATACTGTCTTCAGTTTTAATTTTGTCTTGTTTTACTTAATTTTCTTATTTTCTCACACTCAGAATTGATACTTTGTTAAACTTTGGTTCTTGGCATCACATAGCTGACCTGCACACTTTTCTGCCTAACAATAGAATAATCCTTTTTCTTACTCTTTCAACGGGTTTTGACCAAATATAGCACCTCCCTCATTGGTCAATTCAGTTGAGTTCAGGGGTCACGTGACCATCATTATTTAAATTATTTGGTTTTTTCAATTTCCACTACCAGTTACTCCCTGACTATTACTTAATTATGCTTAACTTAATTTACATCTTGGTTTTTGCTGTTAAAATTACAAACAATTTGATACCCAACATGACCTGTGTGTGACCTAATAGATATTTTTGGTGATTTACAAAAGCATGTTTTATAGGCCATTTAGTCATTTGGCTTTCACAAAATCATGTTATAATTCCTTAAACTATTTACTACATTGTGATTACTATAAAAAGAAAATCTATTTAACAATTCCAGCTTATCATTATTAATTCACAGTGGTTTGACCTTTTGTTAACTATGATTGACAATAATTTTAATGTTTAACATTTTTCTAGGTCATATCGTTTCTTTAGTATTTTGTTTTATTCTTTTACAATTATTATTTGTCCTATTGGTTTAAGACCTTATGATTAATTGCTATTGCTTTTTTGAATGTTATTATCTGAACTAAATACATTCCTTATTTTCTAATAACATTAACTCATTAATATAAAACAAACATAACAACTTAAAGTCGTGTTCTCATGACTCAAAATTCAATTAACACTAAACAATAAATACTCTTTTAAATAACTGTTAAATTGTTCAACATATAACAATATTTTCTTGTTCACAGTCCATTTTGGTCTGTCTTTACTTAACTTTTTTTTTTAATTCACAATATCTTTCAGTAGTGTTAATAAATAGTTGTTCATTCCCTGGCAATAACATGACATTGTTTTTTTTTTCTGAATGTCAGTTGTGAAAATTAAAAGGAATAAAAAAAACTAATAACTATCTTAGGACTAACAAACTTTAATCAATACTAATATCTAACTTATAGTAGTTATTATTATCATTAACATTTTGTTCATTGTTTTATTAGTCTAATACAAATAGTCTGGTGTCTATTGCACTGATTATTGTGTTCACTTATATTTGGCATTCATCCTCACCGTACTGTTTGCGGGATTAATACTTATTATTATTCTTATTGGGTTATCCACTTTTTCACTGTTTGATTACACATTGCTATTTTCCCTCATCAACTTCACTCTTATTATTTAATCTTATATACATTATTTTCTTATAAAATATGGTACATTTGTTCATTTACTGAATGCATTGTACTTCATGGTCTATTATTATGTGTTTTTATGTTGGGTTTTTACATTTATTTAGTCCCCCCATTCTGTTACATTACAATATACACACACCGCTGCTGAAAGTATGGCGCACAGGCAAAGCATAACCGCTCACACGTGTTGCGCAGCGAAAAGGTTAAAACATGGAGACACCTGAGATGTCTTGCATTGGTCCTGTCACCCAACAAGTTGAGTGCTAGTTGATTGGTGTGGGTGATTCAATTTCAGTTGTTAGTTTATACAATAACATTGAATTTCCTATACCAATGAAACACCTGAATGTTGTCTTCTACATCTTTGTTCCTTGTGAGAGATTGATGATTGTTATCAACATTTAATATGAATACATTATAATATTATGTAAATAATTGAACAAACGAATTGAGTTTTGTTTTTACTCGACCTTTTTTTGGCATTTGTCTTTCTGTCTGTTGGGGTATGTCTCACGATTACTTTTCAACGCATCAAATGATTTTTGTAAACCTTGGCCTGTGTGTCTATACCTCTACTCTACAGAACCCTATTGTTTTTGACACATCCCCCAAAATGTAGGTGGGAGGGTGGTAAAAATGTGTGAGGGGGAAAGTTTTGAAAAAAATCATAAAAGTCCGTTTGGAATATCGAATGAAAGAAAACTGTAACCATTACGAATTTACCTTCATTTTCAAAAATCTCAAAATTTTGGGATGCCAGGGGCCAAAAAGTGAGGGAAAATTCTGATAAAATCACAAAAATTCAAAGGGATTATTGGGCATTGGCATGTAGTATATCAAAGTGAATATTAACTAAAATCTGAATGTAGTGGTGACTTTAAAAATTTCAATATTTTGGAATGCAAATTTTTAACACAGCACCCTAGAATGGAATAAAAATTATTAAAATCTGGCCGTGGGCAGATTAAAGAATTAATTAAGAAAGTTGTGTTAGTGGTTATAATCACTATTGTCGGTCCATTATTAAGCAGCAGGGAAGTGGGCAGTAGTCGGTACAACTAATTGGAGGAATGAAGCGCCTAGATAATGCACAAGTTATACACTTAACAAAAACAGTGGGAGCTCAGTATATTATCTGAAACGAAGACAGATAAGCCTGTTTGAAATGATATGCTGTAAATTCCTTACATGTAGTGACACTTCTCCTGTGTGTATAGTTTTGTAGTTAAGTTTGTTACACTCAACAAAATGAGCTATCATATGACTAAAAACCATAATGGCTGCCAGACAGTCAACTCTGTGTAGGCCACTCTTTATATACAAAACAATCATAAACCCTGTTTGGACATGTGAGAGACAACTGTGGGACATGCTGTAACCCCTCTTTATTTTTTTGAATTTTTATATATATATATTTTTTTTTTGAGGGGCCACTAGATATTTAGAACTAGGCAGAAGGCCTAGAGGAAGCATAAAATGCACTGGGTCCAGTGAGACGGGACTTGCAATTATAACTCGCTGTTAACCAACAATAACAACTTTTATTACATCTGAAATTCTTTGCATATATACATATCAAAATATCACATACTATCAGAATGTCAATGATTCCATAAATTATTTAAATCCCCTTTTGTATAAAGTTTGACATAGAGAACATATAATTGGACATAATACACCTATTCATACATATATATATATATATCTTCACCTCAATTTAAATTCATGATAATAACTCAACAACCCTTTAAGTATCCCAAATATTTTGAATCTTGACATTATAACACACACACACACACACACACACACACACACACACACACACACACACACACACACACACACACACACAGTCTCACTCAACCACCTAACACAAAACAGCCTGTAAAATCACAAATAATTCAACAAAATCACAATTACAACTCATTATCATATCATACCCACAAAAGCCCCGCGGCCCACTTGTATATTATCCTTTTATCGCCCCATCATATATAAATATAAGATGCCTGTAACCCGCTAGTATCTATTAATTGAGAACAGATATCACCTATTACGAAAACCCATTATACATTTTTATAATGTCTGCAGCCAGCTCATAGCTTACTCAGAATCACCAACATAATTACCAAAACTAACAATTCTACATTATTTCCAAATTTACATTTATGAAGTTGAAAGGCAATTGGAATGGCCCATTATAGCAAAATATAATTATGAGTTAAAGTATCACTACCATTTGTCCAACTCTGCAAAAGTAAACCTTCGGGCTTTCTATAAAGTACAGATCATTTACAAAATTGGCCATAAGAGTTAAAAAAAAATGTTTCAAAGGTTTAATTATAATGACTTGATCGTAACAAAAAGCATAATTGTGGATTAAGGCTACATACAGCCTGCATAAACTTCACAAAAATCGGACAATTGGTAAATCTGAGAAAGACAGGTTTAACATATAATGGCCAGATAATACAAGATATATTACACCGCCTGTATAAGTTTCATAAAAAAAATAAGTTTCAGTAAAAATGAGGGCTTAATATTATTTAAAAGAATTCAGTTTGAACTGCCTGTACAATCTTATTAAAGGTAAAATTTTAATTTCCTCAATATATGCATATATTTAAAGAGAGGCTGGATTCACCCGGCTGCCAGAGTGTACCAGAACATGCTTGACTTGACCAAGACTGACCTGTTCAAAACCTGCATGATATGGCACCAACAGGTGCCTACCTTTTGATTAGTGAAATTCATGAAAGTGACAACCGGGAAACAGAATTAAAAAAAAACCCCAGCCCTTGTATGCAAAAAAATTAAATGCAAAACCCTGTAATAAAATGCAAATTGAAACCAAACCAGCCGGTTCGGTATATCATGAAACCCATACCCCTATACTTAATTAAAAAGGTCTCTCCCCAACTTTTGCACCCATTATAGAGAATAAAAAGCACCCTGGTACCCTCCCACGGCCAGTTTACAATTATACTTGTTTGAACGGTATTATTATATTAAAGTTACATTGAAATTGGCTTGCCGACGCATACACCCGATTAACTGTGTCACTGTATAAAGATCATCTGATTGTGTTACATACACCTCACATAATGTTTTCTACCGGCCAGGTCTGAATAAATAAAATGAGTAAATATCACCTCATATGAAGCGGGCGGTTACATGGTTGTTTGCAGCAGCTACGCCTGCCTCCTCGGTCGCTGAACGAAGTTTAGCGGTTCATGGCATGACGAAGGTAACAGCGCATCATGCGTTGGTCAGATCTCCGTCTGAGGCGAGAACCCTGCAGAATCGGAATGATTAATGCACTGACCAGAAAAGCTTAACACATACTTGTCACATGTATGGCGTGTATGACAAACACCAGACCTAGAGACGCCTGATAATTTAATACCGCTCATCAAAATTTAGAAGGCACATTCCCCTTTTCATATTTTAAATACAATTATTATAAGTCACTCATAACCTGGCTCAATTATGAGGCACACTCACAAGCATGACCGGCTGTAACATATCTCGACAGGCACACAGTCCATTCGCCATGTGGTATTACATTCAATCACAAAATCTTTCAAAATATCTGATTCTTTTAATGCCCATCAGCTATGGACAATTAACAATTACACAGTACTACTTGTAGGCGGTCTTAAAGTTTACAAATGAAGAAAGTACTTAAAAAAGGTTTATACTTCCGGTCACACACACGTGTTCATGCATAGTTAACCAAGTCCCCAGTTTTCACTAAATTACATAATTTTCTTACATCTCTTTACCATATTGAATAATCAGTCAGTTAACACAATTAATAGGTGGTATTAACGTAGAACAAAATTAATTAAATATCTCACAATAACCAACACACATCTGATCAACGCCACGTGCATTCTATCTGTTCGCATCTAGATTAATTAAGGTTTGAATTTAAAATTTTCACTACCAAATTATTATTATTATTATTATTATATATATATATATATATATACATACAAGGCACTTACCGGTAGGTCTTAAGCAATTAGCTTGCCATTAAAGATGAGAAGAACCCACAAGAAAAATCCTCTGCTGACGCGAGGGGTAGGCAGGTTTGTTTTCATGAGCGTAGCGAGGCAGCAACTGAATCTTGCAACGTGCACGGGACTGCAATCTAAATTCGGCCCGCTAGATAGCGTCCACAGCCGGAACACGGTCGTACAGATATCGCGTTCACCAACAATTTCGCTTCGTTCACTGACATTGATAACTAATATCAAATTTTTTATTAGAAATTTCGTATTTTATTTCATATGAATGCCGGGTTATCCAAACACCGGCACAATACAACAACACTAATATGCTTCCTGAGCAGCAGAACTTGCTCACTACTTTGAACAAAGTACATTTATTACTGAATGAACTTTTATATTACATCATTTTTGATTAGCAGAAAATCCTGATTACCCTATTCTTTCAAACAGAATTAACACTGTTGCATAGAAAAATTATTCTGATTGGAGCTTTCAAGCTTCACAGATCATCATCAGATCGAAAATAACAATAGGACTGGACAACTTCTTTCTACCTCCACTTGCCCTACCACACATACACATTTTTGTAAACAAGCTATAAGTTATATGTCTTTTCTGGCTATTATTAGCTAGTGAGTTCAGTCACCCATATCAGTACTATACATTTCTTTCTAGTACATTCTGTGTTGTGTTTATGTGTGCATTCTTTTAATACCTAACATTTTAAAACCTTTCTCATTCACTCTTTTAACTCCAAGTTCCTTTTCGGCACAGTTTTAGAATGTGATATATTGTCAAAACCTTCCCTCTTTCTTTCTATGTTCAACGTAAACTACAACTTAGGTAAACACCCTTTTCATACCTTCCTGTCACCGCGTATGGGCACAGTCACTCACCCTCATGTCAAAAACATTCCATATATGCAATTTAATTTCTTTCTTAATGTACTCTATCTGCACACTATCTTTTACTTCTTAAGTGCTGTGTTTTTACTCATAATGTGCGAAGAATGCTGGCCATTTTTCATACTTTTCTTTTTTATGTAACTCATAAACTAGAACAGATAGAAAAATATAACTTACCTTATTTTAAAGGTCATACTTTCTTCTTTATAGTGATTGTGTCGTGAATATTGTGCAGAAAATGCTTAAGCTGTTTCTGAAATTTCAAATTTAGTTGTTTTTGAAAATTTTAAAAACTTACAATTTTATTAATCAATTACACTTAGTTTTCACACTTTATAGTTTGTTTTTAATGAAATAATTTAAAACAAGGGTTTATACATAATGCTACCTAACAGTCACAACACTGGTAACTTGTACCTTTCCTCACAAACTTTCCCGTTTCTTTTTTCCCTCGATCTCCACATACTTTGCAGCATTTCTGTAGTCTCTTCTTACCAGGTGGTGGTGGTACCTTCTCCAAGAAATTTTTTCCTTTATTTCCTGTGGCCAACCAAGAAAGCTGATTTCCACTGGTACAGTGGTGGATCATCTTCAACCGCCACAAGATCTTCACTCAAATTCTGCATAAATTGTGTCACAGGAACTTCAGACCTTTCACTTTATTATACAAAATATTTGAGTTTATAATGCACATAAGCAAAATTGGAAAGCAAGTTTTCTCCACCTGTTTAGTAAGAAGAATGTTGATTGAAAATGTGTATTTAGTTGATTCACCAGGATGCAGAAATGATGAAGAGAGTGGACTGTATACAATTTATTTATTTGAATTCAAAAGTACATTTGAAATATGAAGTTAGCAGTTGTTATGAATCACAGGTTGGCTAATAAGCATGATGTATGTACAACGTATCAAAAATATTAAATTACATTAATAACGGGCCTAATGGGCCATAAGTAAAGTGTGTTGGCCTAAAGCCTACATTGAATGTCACGACAAGAAAAATATGACAGTGAAAGGCGGGCATGCCGACCGCCGCTTTCAAGCGTTTGAGACGTACTGTACAGAGCTTCGACATGAATAATCAGATTAGAACAAAAAGTAAGAAGCAGATTAGCCAACCTATAAAGTAAAATTATCGCGCTACTGCACATAAGCTGCCCGTCAAAATCAATCGATTTTTTACCACCTTTTTAGTAAATTATTATACATTTTGTAACTTAGTTTAAAACATACAGTGTTCTTAATAATGAGAGTTAGTTTCAAGGCTAAGTTGAACTTTGAGTTATAATATTAGATAACAGCTGTACGTTAATGGTTTAGCGATAAGCATGAATAAGATAAGCCTTAAAGATGAGCGTTTGTAAGCCAAGGTTGGCGAACAACTGATTTCAAACATGAACAAAAATGTCTGCGTTAGCAAGTGTTGCCGTCACATATTGTATGTGTACAATATCGAACGTTATGAAACATGAAAAAATACATAATTAGACAATGCTTAATAATGTATGATCGGAAGCTCATCACATGATGGCCCGATAGTTTGTAACCCTATGCATGTCATAGATGGTTACCGTGAAATAGTTGAGGCCAGTAGACCTGTACAGAGAATTATTTACATGAACAAAATTGCCACAAATTACATGTTTAAGCGTAGATTTAGCATGGCGTCATGTATTGACCAAGTTATGCTGTTCCTGAAGTTTCAGGAACTTACAATATGTAGTTATGTAAGAACAAGCTATAGATAGCTGACTGAATGCAAGCACAAATATGATGACATGTATGTCATAATTTAAATAGAAATAATAATTGTGCAGTGCTTAATCACAAAATATAAATACAATATAACAATACAATATAAAATAAATCTAGACGTGGCATGGTTACATGCAGTAGACGCAAAAAACGATAGGGTTTACATAAACGCAAGTTATATAATGAATACAATAAACAAAAATTTAGTTAATTACAATATGAATAATTGCAATGGCATAAGTAACAAATACGATACTGTGATTACAAACGTAGTACATGAGTTAAACAATCTAAAGATATTCACAGAACAATAAATCACACATATTAGCAACTGTGTAAAGAAATGCATGCATGGTTGTGCAACTGCAAAACATGCAAATATTATATAACAAGTTTTATAAAATAATACCACCAAAACATCACACATACCCAAAACATCAAAATGTAAATGTGTAAGACATAGTATGCCACACAAAATTAACATACAAATACAAAATAGTAATATACCACCATAAAACTATGATGATTATAGAAGCACGCAATGGCGCAAAATTGATATGAAAATGTTGTGATAATGCATCACAAATAAGTTGACCAAATGGTCATAATAAGTAATAAGCCAATGGCTGAGTAAAATAGCATTATGCTAAGTGATCATAATAATCTTGTCAAATCTCGTCCCGCGCTGGCAACAGACATAACTTATGTATTGGTCTCCGCAAAACACCAGTAGGTGTGCGAATGTCTACGACTCGAATTAAGTTATCTGGGCCGGGAAATGTGGCGGTAATTACACCAAATTTCCAGGCTAATGGAGGTAAATTATCCTCAATAAGCAAAACTAGGTCACCAATGGAAACATTATCCTTAGCGAATTTCCATTTGTGACGCTGTTGCAACTGGTGCAAATAGTTGCGAGACCACGCCTTCCAAATGCCTTGGACAGACCTTTGTAGAAGTTGCCAATGCCCAAGACGAGAAATAGGAATATGAGATAAGTCTGGTCCGGTATCGCCGTTAATGGTGCGCAAATCAAAAAATGGCCAGGTGTTAGTGGCACCGGATGATTTACATCCGAAGAGATGGCAAATAAAGGTCGAGAGTTCAGACATGCCTCTATCTGAGACAAAACTGTCGTGAACTCCTCAAAGGCGAGTATATATTTGCCTACCACGCGGCACAGATGAAACTTCAAACTCTTTATGCCGCTCTCCCAAAGGCCACCGAAATGAGGTGAAGAGGGCGGAATAAATGACCATGATATCCCCTGAGAGGATGTGAATGACTTGAGCGAAGAGATGGCATCCTTATTATGCCAAAGGTTGTAGAGATCATGTAGGATATTCCGGGCCTTCCTAAAGTTTGTGCCATTATCGGAGTATAATTGACTGGGTATGCCCCTGCGGGCCATGAAACGACGTAAGGCAGCTATAAACGCACTGGCAGTAAGGTCGGAAACCAATTCCAGGTGAATGGCCCTAGTCGCTAAGCAAATAAACAAAGACACGTATGCCTTAGAAAGCGTTCTGGATTTCTGCCCGCCATGACGGATCATGAAGGGACCACCATAATCAACCGCGCAGAATAGAAACGGCCTTGAAGGAGTGACTCTAGGAGATGGTAAAATACCAAGCCTCTGAACCTGCTGTTTGGCACTAAACCTGAGACACTTGACACATTTTCGAATGATGGACCGAATGACTATCCTGGCATTAAGAATCCACCAACGTTGACGCAGTGAGTGATGCACGAGTTGAGCACCAGCGTGAAGTAAACGAATATGTTCGCGTTCAATGATGAGGCGAGTAATATGCGCTGATGGGGGTAAGACAATAGGATGTTTAGCGTCGTACGGTAATTGCGACTGCTGTAATTGCCCGCCCACGCGTATACTCCAGAATCATCAAGAAACGGGTCGAGAGAAGCCAACTTACTCCTAATGGAAACAGAAGATCCGTTACGAAGACAATTAATTTCGGCTGTGAAGTGGATCGACTGAGATTGTTTTAGATCCATGTTTTTCGGTATCCAAGCCACTTATAGTATATAATTAGTAAAATAGTTTACCTTCTTCTTGTCCGTCTGGTGGCCTTTTCTCTATATTTTATTCAACGCGTTTCAGGACATATGCCCCATCATCAGGGCAGTCATCATATAGTTAATATTTTAACGATCGACGAACTTCAACAAGGGATATCCTGATGATGGGGCATATGTCCTGAAACGCGTTGAATAAAATATAGAGAAAAGGCCACCAGACGGACAAGAAGAAGGTAAACTATTTTACTAATTATATGAGATTGTTTTATGAAGGAATTGAGAGCATGATGAATTTTGACAGGGGTAAGATCGCCCGTAAATTTGTCAGCACTTGAGAGTCTAATATTTCTGATGAACCGAAAACAGTAGGCGTATACGCGCGTTAGACGATGCAACGAGGAAAAGTCCAAAGAAAGGTCGATAGACAGGGTAGACATTAGAGAAAGGTTATGGGTATGTTTCTCTTCCGCAGTGACTTCAGAAGACGATGGAGTGAAAGGTAAAAAGGGTGGGAAAGGATTTGACTCTTGACGATTGAGACAAACAACTGGGACCGTGCCACCAAAGTGAACAATCGCGCAAAACGTCAGGGAGACACCCCCTGGAGATAATATCAGCAGGATTGTGTCTAGAATTGATGTGATGCCAACTATAAGTTTGAGTAAGACGCTGAATTTCAGCAACACGATTAGCGACGTATGTTTTCCACCTCGTAGACTGGGCATGAATCCAGTAAAGAGACACCATAGAGTCAGAATACAAATTAACACTATCAATGAACGAATAAAGAGCAGGAACGACCTTAAATACGAGTCGCAATAACAACAAGCAAGCGCAGAGTTCGATGCGAGGTAATGACACCTGTCGTAAGGGAGCTACGCGAGATTTAGAACACAGGAGATGACAAGAGGACGATGAATCTTGATAAATGACTCTGACAAATACAACAGCCAAACCCCCTTTCAGAAGCATCCGAAAAACCATGTAATTCAACTGTACTTGCCTCACACTTACAACGAATAGATCGTGGGTTCACAATTTTGCTAATCAGACCCAATTTGCCGCACAAAGAATGCCAATCCGAACGTGATTGGCCGGAGATCGGTTCATCCCAACCAAGCTTGCAAATCCAGAGTTGCTGCAAAAACTGTTTGTACAAAAAGACAACGGGACCGATCAGTCCAAGAGGATCATATATGCCTGCAATAATCGAGAGAATTCTCCTCTTGGAGATGCTTGATTCAACTGGGAATGATTTAATGTCGAACAGAAATGAATCGGCAGTATTATTCCAGAGAATGCCTAGGGTACGCACATTGTCCTGTTTGTTTAGGGGGCGTGATAAATTGTCATGATTTGCGACCACTGTGGGTTCATTAGATGCCCATTTATGCAACGTGAAACCATATTGACTTAATAACGCACCTAGATCAGATTTCAGCTTGGTCAGATCAGAGATGGTGTCCGAACCGGTAAGCAGATTGTCAACATAGAAATCGTTCGTTATAGCTAACGCCGCATCAGGAAAGGAAGTTTGATGGTCCCTACCGATTTGTACAAGACAGCGAGTGGCCAAAAACGAAGCACTAGCCATGCCGTAGGTTACCGTTCGCAATGCAAAATGTTTAAATGGTTCGAGAGGAGAATCACGCCACAGAATGCGTTGATAGTGACAGTCCCCTTCAGCTACGCGAATTTGTCGATACATCTTCTCGATGTCGGCGATGAGAACATATTTATGCATGCGGAAATGCAAAAGAATGGAAAAAAGGTCTTGTTGAACATTCGGGCCTACGAACAATATGTCATTTAGAGAAAGGCCATTGGTAGTCTTGGACGAACCATCAAAAACGACGCGCAGTTTTGTGGTCAAGCTAGACTGTTTAAATACGGCATGGTGAGGCAGATAGTAAGTATTTGACGCTCCTGAATTCATAGCGCAATTATCGATAAGCGTCATGTGTCCAAGATCCTTATATTCGTTAATAAAGTTGCGTAGTCGCGCGCGAGCTTAGCATCACACCTAAATCGACTCTCTAAGTTCAAGAATCTTGCTTCATCATTGGTGTAAGATTTCCCCAACTGGAGCTTATCGAGCTTAAACGGGAGTGAAACCACGAACCTACCCTTGTGGTTGCGCTGGGTAGTGCGCATGAAATGCTCTTCACAGGCTGACTCGTTATCAGGGGTGTTGTCAGGGATAGTTTCTGCTTCCCAAAATCTTTCGAGAGACTGCAGAATTTGACTGTCGTTGTTTCCTAGCTAGGAACGAAACAGCAGGACCCTCGTTACGGCAGTGTTTGGGTAAATTGCCAGCCAAAATGTAGCCTAGCTTTGTTTCCTGAATGATGGGAAAATTAGGGCCGCGTATGTATTTATTAGCTAAAATTAAGTCCAGGTAAAATTGTGCCCCTAAGAGTATGTCGATTTGCGACGATATGTTGAAATCTGGGTCAGCCAGAAAAATGTTGCTCGGAATGTGGAATTGATTTATGTCAAACGATTTTGCCGGCAGATTGTGGGTTAACGTAGATAAGATAGCACATTTCGCCTCGAAGCTATATCTCTGATAACGAGAAATAATGCGTATAGACGCAAGATCAGTTGCGTAACACGCTGTATTGTTTATACCCGTAATTGGTATGTTGGATTTAGTTAAAATAAGCTGTAATTTCCTTGCAAATGATTTTGTGCAAAAATTTATTTGTGACCCGGCGTCTAAAAGAACTCTTGCCCTATGTCTGTTGCCAGCCTGGTCAATGACAAATACAACTGCTGTTGATAAAACGACATTGTTCGTGGATTGTAATTTGAGCAAACAATTACAAACAACTGCTGGCAGATATTGATTTCGGCACGTTGTTTGCGTGCAACAATGTGTGATGTCGTTTTGAACAGATCTTACACACCTGCTTATTCTTACAGCTAGATACAAGATGATCTGATCTAAGACAATTGATACAACATTTATGACTTGATACAAATTGTCCCCGCTCAGCGGTGCTTAATGTACGAAATTTATCACATATGTAAAGCGGGTGATTAGATTTACAACACAAACATGAATAATTGCTTGCCGCTGAGTGATAACTCTTAAATGTAGTACTGCCAGCAGTGTTTCTTTATTTATATTTATCATATTTATTGTTAAGTCTTAAATTAGGTTTGTTGAGTTGCTGTCCGGCTTCGATAGGCAGTGTATTTTCCAACAGCTGTCTACGTGAGTTTAAAAAATGAGTGAAATCTTGAACGTTAGGTAAATTGTCAGGGTCTATTGACTCCTTCCATAGTTTAAAGGTAGTAGGGTCGAGTTTAGTTGATAATAATTGTATAATAATAAATTCAAATGAATTCACTGACAGTTGCATTGCCGCCAGTGAATTAACGGAAGACGTTATTGTGTTTGTGAATTCTGCCAAACTTTGGACAGAATCCTTAATTGTCGACTTGACTTGAAGTAAATTTTGCACATAGTATTTTGCTAGTATGAACTTGTTGTTATACCTTTCGGACAGCAAACTCAACGCTATTGAATAATTTTCCTTACAGATGGGTAGTGACTTAATTAAATCTAAAGGTTCATTTTTTAAAGAAGAATGTAAATAATGTAACTTCTGCACTGGCGTTAAATCGGATCTTGTATGCACTAAGTCCGTAAAAATTGAATGAAAATGCTGCCATTCCAATATGTTGCCTGAGAAGCAGGGCAAACTTATTGGTTTTAATTGCATGTGTGTCGATAATACGGGAGGTACAGTCTGAACATTAAATGTATCAAGTAATTGCAAAATATTTGCTTCAGTCGAATATAGCATTTCTTCGACCTCAACTCGGTCTTCTTGAGCCGCGCTCATGTCTTTACAAATAACTTCTATTTCAGACTGCACCTCGTCGTACTTCGATGCCAAGCTTTTCAGACTTTCTAGCCTTACTGTTAAAAAATGTTTTGTGTTTGAAGTTATATCAAAGTTATTTACGGCAGATTGTATTCGCACTATTGCGGACTTTAAGCCGCCTCTCTTTCTGGTTAACACTTTGAGGCCTTCTTTAGCCTGTATGCACCTTGTTATGCTGTTATTGAGGTGATACCTTGTAGGCGATGTCCTGCAGCATCGATGCCTTGGAGAAGATGGCGAACACAGCTCGGAGAGATGACCGCCTTGTTTGAAGCACTGTAGCTAGCAGGCTCTTGTGAAGATGTTGTCAGGAGGCTCAAAGGTGACGAGCGAAATGCCGATGGAAATCACGCCACGGTCGTATCAGCGGATATGCTAATTCGCCCGTGATGGCCAGAAATAGTGGCAGAAAAATATTAATTAGGAATGATGCATCGAAAATCCAGGTCCGGAGTGACCAAAAAATGTTTAATGAGATGAGTGATCCGGTCCGCGTGGACCAAAAATGTTTAGTAAGAAGAATGTTGATTGAAAATGTGTATTTAGTTGATTCGCCAGGTTGCAGAAATGATGAAGAGAGTGGACTGTATACAATTTATTTATTTGAATTCAAAAGTACATTTGAAATATGAAGTTAGCAGTTGTTATGAATCACAGGTTGGCTAATAAGCATGATGTATGTACAACATATCAAAAATATTAAATTACATTAATAACGGGCCTAATGGGCCATAAGTAAAGTGTGTTGGCCTAAGGCCTACATTGAATGTCGTGACAAGAAAAATATGACAGTGAAAGGCGGGCGTGCCGACCGCCGCTTTCAAGCGTTTGAGACGTACTGTACAGAGCTTCGACATGAATAATCAGATTAGAACAAAAAGTAAGAAGCAGATTAGCCAACCTATAAAGTAAAATTATCGTGCTACTGCACACCACCATTTTACTGTCCGATGTTCAAATACACCATAAGACAATCTTTGGTCAGACAGTTCTGCACCATTTTTTTTTTATGTATTACACATGCTGGTTTGGTTTTATCTTGTCTTCTTTTATTTACATATGAGACCATTTCAGCACAGTGTGTGGTACTGATCATAAATACATTTCTTTTATCTTTCCAACAAATAGCTAGAGTATTGCCTCTTCGTCTGTATATTTGTTCTCCCCGTTGAAGAGTTGGATTTTTCAACGCTAAAGGCATACCTTTTCTGTTTTTATTTGTTGATCCCACCAGAGCAGTATTTTCATTTTCCAGCTTTCTTACAAGAGTTGGACTGGTGTAGTATCCTACGCAAAGTGTAAAACAGTACAGATTAATGAAATAATAAAATATTGAATTTTGTGGTATCACCTACCTTTCGTAAACTCCCAGGGTTTCGTCTGGTGTACTTTTTAGCAGAGAGAAATAGGTAAACACGATGACCAATACATCTTGATATAGTAAATTAACACTGTTTTATTACATCTAAATTCATCATTTAAATAGTATCAAAACTCCTCTGTAAACAATTTATTTTATGTTACATGGACAGTAATCACTGTACTATTCATTTAAATTTAATAGATAATACCCATTGTAAATGTTTGACTTTATGTACATTATACAGGAAACCAAATTTGTTGAAACACTTACCGCTAATAATTAAACTCTAACCATGTTACTAAAACTAAAAAAAAAACAGCCCAGTTTGCTCACACACACTTTCATTCATTTAAAAAAACCCCATAATTTAAATCATTCCCCCTTTTATATGGAATATTGATAATAAACTGTTATAATACGGTTACTTAGTGTGGCGTCGTAGTTAACTCCGCGTTTTGCGTCTCACTTCGTTCCAGGGTTTGGTGCACAAAAACAAAACCTTAGTTCACATAAGTTTCAATATAACTGCTTCATAATTATTTTCATTTTACACTGTCTCCGACATCGTTCACAGACACTATTTAGGCCTGCTGACCCTTAATAAGAAAAAATAAATAGCACAAAATTTGTTTGGCCAAGCTTGGCCTCTAGACATTATAAGACTGGGAGCGGGAACTGTTCACTAACTCCACACCCTACTGCTGGCTTTACAGGGAAGGGAATGCCTTCTGCACCTAAACGGTTAGCCGCCATGAACTTAGTACGGCTTTCTCAATGTTCATCAGGTGCTGAGAATATTCAACGGTGACGATATATAGGCACCGTGAGGCGTGGCCTCTGCTGTTTTCTCCGCCACATCCGCTGTCACCAAACCTCGTGGCAGAAGAAATACTTCAGCCCGACATTTTTGTAAGCATCGCTCCCACGCATATGCTGTGGTCGTGCGTCCGGGAGTGTAACACAACATTGCATTTCTTGGAATTGTGTTGCGTTCCAATGTGACGCCTTGCAAAACTATGTGACTGTTACTGCGTTCTTTGTTTGATTGACGAAACTGTTCTTTGTCTCACGGAAACCATATTATGTCGGGGACTTGCTGCCTTAGTCGTATAAATTTAACAAAAATAAAATAAATACCCCATTTTGTCCTATTACAATACCCCCAATGAGAGATCTGCCGAAACAGAAGAACCCTTATTGCTAAACCCTAAGAAGATCGGTGAGGATATGGTGCCAACAACCCCCGTTAATTTCTTAACACATCATGGGTAAACTACCCCCCTAGTTCAGCGACTGGCTGCAACTGAACGAGATTACTGGACTTCTCTACTCGAGATCCCAACACCATAAAATCGAACAGATACACACCATAATCCACCGATTCTTCTAACATTCCATCCCAAGATCAAAATCCCTGGCCTTATACCATACCAGATCCTCAACCGATATGTTTCCCCTTTTATATGCACACTGGGCTGCCTTTAGCAAGTACTGGGCACGTACACATACTCTGATTATTCTTATTAAACATAATTCATCTCTCAAAATTCTAAAAAAGTTTGTTATCTTGTAACATTTTATTTCCTTTCACCAATTTACGTCTTTCAAATAAAGACTAAAGCAAACAAATTAAATTCAAACCATTCAAAGTTTGTTCCAAAATTGCTCTAAGTTCAAAATCAAAACGTTATACCACCCTTAACCGCATCAAAATACCAAGAATCTTTTATATGAATCTAACATCCTATTATTCTATATGAATCTCCACTAACTACTCACAATCATAAAACAAATAAAATGAACATATTAAAACATAAATTTCCTTATTCTAGCATTTAGTGATAACACATTTCCTATGAATAACATAAATCATCTAATACATTAGCATATAATCCACAAAATATTCTGAATCTCAAAACACCATTTATATGGCAGGTATAAAATAATATTATATATATTACATTTAATATTTATACATAAATTTACCTCAAGATGTTATTTTTCTATTTGGAACATGTTTCGAGAGCTCCTGTTCTCTCATCTTCAGCCTTCGCCATCTTGTTTCTGGTGAAGTATTTGTGTGTTGGCTTCTGGATGTTATTAAGGTAGTTTGTTGGTCTTTGGTCTTTTAAAGTTGCATTATTGTGTGTGGTTGTGGTATATGTTTTTGTATTTTGTGTATTTTCGATGTTGAGTGCTTTGAATATTGTGTCATGTTTTGTATTGATTTGTATTTGTTCTGGTATTAGTTTGTTTTGTGTTTTATGTTTGTAAATTTGTAAATTTTCCCAAATGTTCATTATGGTGCTTTTGTGTGGTATATATACCAATATATATATATTTTTTTCTTCCCCAAAAATGTTATTAAAATTTAATAACTTTATTAAATTGTTATTCTGGTAAATAAAGAAAATTATCAAAAAGTACAACTAGCATTTATCTGGATTAAAAGAAAAAAAAACAGGTATGGGTCATATGGACCACGATACAACCCATCAGCTGATCTCTCTGGGTCAGATAAATGACCTTGACCTACATACACTACCCAAAATTATACAATACAAAATACATAATATATGCTCATAATTCTTATACGCTAACATAATAACAATAATGACAATCAAACATAATAAACAAAATAAAACACCATAAACACCTTATCTACTGGAATCATCTTTTCAAAATCAGTAACGTCATTTATAAAACATAACACAGAGTATAATACGTGTAAGTAAATTCGTATCAGTCGTCTACAGTAACCACTTCTCAAGTCAAAAACCAAATTGGCTGGTCAGCGTCACTGAGTTACAAAACAAATTTTTAAATTCGTTACTCCCCTGAGTAACCCCCTGCCACACACACTATGACCTCCCCTGGACTGTGGCGTCCAGTTGCGTCCACAAGGACGGCATTGGTGGAGGAATTTTGGCATCTCCATGTCCTTGCTTCGGCCTTACATTTTTCAAAATTCTAGATATCATCATATCCAAAAGGTACATATTTATACACCCTTAATGCGGGTCTATCACCTGGTTAACTGTTCCCACGCGAACAGAGTGATAGCCGCTGTTCCATAGTTCCGGGGATTCCCCTAAGTCACCCTCCATTAATTTCAAATCTATACCAATTTCAAGCACAACCAACCATGGTCAGGTTTACAATTGCTGCCCACAGCTGGCTGTCGTCCAAAATCACGATTAGTGCTGGTAAGTCAGTAATCGCCCGAAAAGGTGGGGAAATCAACTTTCATTTCATGCATGTTCTTTCGTCATCATAATACACTGCACGGCAACAAATCAACATATAATATGAAATTATATAACAAGTTGTGCAGTGTATATTACGCCAGTTTGGCCTCCGATGATGGTAACATACCTTGATGTTACCACCAACACTTATCGCTATCTGCAGTAGCACATGCCACCACTGCAATAGCATAACTAATAGCTAAACTTAAATCCTTCTACTGCTGCAGTTTCTACTTTCCATTATTATTTCACTTCGATTAACACCACACAACCCCCCAAAATTACCCCTATCTCTTGCATGATAAGTTTTTTTTTTTTTTTTTAACACGTTTTACCCAGACACTTCTGCAAGTCCTACTTTTCACTTGTACTACAAACTTTACAATTATAGTTGGTCACTCATACAGTTCTAGTAAAACCATTGTTACTGACACAAATTTAAATGCATAAACATTCCGAACTATACATCTGTAAAATTTTTTATACTTAGAGGCTATCTACTATTATTATTGATAGTACTGGTAAGGTCGTGACCGCCCGAAAATGGGGTTTTTTGCTGCAAGGGAGACTTGCCAACAAAATAGACACACTACGTGAATTCACGTCCCCCTTTTACACCAAATCTACTCCCTCTATTCTACCATTTATCCAAACCCTCCGTCTATTTCCTTGCCAAGCCTCCCTCTCAACAAAACTCATTTTCCTAATTATTCTGAAACTACTGTCACTGGCTAAACTTATTTTTCCAATGACACAAAAAAAAATTTTTTTTTCTTGAATGCACTGCCTTTTTTTAAAACATAGCCTCCATAACTAATTACACTCACTCAAAGGCAGTGCTGGTACATGATATGGTACACCTAACCGCTGCACCGTGAGTGAAAGAAAAAATTTATATCATGTACCTTTAGGGGTCCCCCTCCCCGTTCAATAAGATGCTGAAATTTCTATTCTATACCAATTTTGGTGGAGCCGGACCATCGTCGTCTCACCACCCGAAGGAAGCTCCGCCAACCATGGTCCGCCTTCAAGTGCCGAAACCCACGGTCAGGACTGGTAAGATCGTGACCGCCCGAAAATGGGGGAGGATCCCTTCTATTTTTAAATACCATAATGTGTGTTTATAATATTAAAATGAAAAAATAAACATAATAAAAAATAATGTCTGTTTATGTATAAAAATTTTAATAATTAAAAAAAAAATGTCTATCATCACTCAGCTGGATAATACTTTTTTAATTGGGTCACATTATAAGTTCCTTTTATTTCTTGAGTTTGCAAATCTACTAAAACATAAGCATTCTCCATTTTCACTTGGCTAACCACATAGGGACCGTCGTACAATAGGAAGAATTTTTTAATTTCTTTGTCCAACGCTGATGATTGATCGTGATTTTTTATTAATACTAGTTGTCCTACCTTGTATTGTATGGGTGTTAAATTCCGGTCATGTCTCCGTTTCCGCTGTTCAGCCTTACTCAGCAGATGCTCCCTTGCGATTACCAGTTTCCTACTATGTGGTATATCCGTCCGGGTTGGAAATTTTACCAGTTCTTCTAATTTGCGTGACGGCCTCCTCTGAAACATTAACTCACATGGGCTGTAGCTAGTGGATTCATGTAAACTATTGGTAATATACTCTTCTATTTTGCCCACAAAGGTAGCCCACAATGAATGTTTTTTGTGGCAGAACGTTCTAAACACTCGCCCTAACTCCCGCATAACACGCTCACTAGGATTTGGTTGTGGATGATACACCATCGTATGTTTGACTAAAATGTTTTCCCAACCTAATGTTTCCCTCCAGATGTTGCTGGTAAACTGAGAACCATGGTCTGACAATACAATTTTGTGTTTCCCAACTTCAGTAAGGTACTCATTTACTATCTTCCTAGCTAATACTGAGGAGGTTGCCTTTTTAATCGGGTACAATTTTACAAATTTGGTAAAAACATCTAATACAACAAATAAATAATTCACCCCTCCTCAACCTTTGGGTAAGGCGCCATATAAATCAACGGCAACTAATGCTAACGGACTATCTGGCATTACATGTTGCATTAGACCCTCCTGATTACGATTATTTACCTTGGCTTTCTGACAAATTTCGCATGTAATATTTTACGCACCGTTCTTTCCATATTATTGAATTTACATGACTCTTTCAGTATGTCACTACATTTCTTGGGGCTTACATGACCATACCTTAAATAACAATCTCCCACTACTTTGGGTATTATTACTTTAGGAATACATACTTTCCAGTCATCTCCCTGCTCATCTGTGCGGTGAAATAAATGTTTATTATACAAACTAAAATGCTTCTCCCACTTGTGAGGTATGTTGGGTATTTGATTCAAAGCTAACATTATTTTACCAAGTTCGGTGTCTCTTTCCTGTTCTGTTGCTAAGTTATTTATTAATTTTTTCATATTTATCTCCCCCACTTATTTTACTACAAATATTTTATACGTATTTGCTATGTCTACTTCGGCACTATTATCAAAATCTGTCTTGGATAGGACATCAGCTACTATGTTTTCTTTACCCTTACAATACTCAATTGTTAAGTCATGTTCTTGTAATATTAGCATCCAGCGCACTAACCTACCATGCGTTAGTTTACAGTTCTTTAAAAACGGTAAAGCTTGATGGTCGGATCTTATTATTACCTTATTTCGTAATAAATACGTTCTGAACTTTCTACAGGCGAAAACTAATGATAACGCCTCCTTCTCCGTCGTAGTATAGTTCTTTTCACTAGTTAATAGAGATCTACTTGCAAAAGCTACTACTTTATGGTTACCACTCCCATCTAACTGAAACAACTCTACCCCCAAGGCAATGTCTGATGCGTCTGTGTGTATATAAAATGGTTCTAAAAAATTAGGATGAGCTAAATAACTGTGTTTAAGAATTTATTTTTTATCAGCTCGAATATATTTTGCTCTTTTAAATTCCACTGCCATCGATTGTCTTTATTTAACAAATGTCCCAATTGTACTGTTAAATATGAATATTTGTCTACAAATTGCCTATAATAATTGCACAACCCTAAGAAACTTTGCAACTGTTTAACATTTTTTGGTATTGGAAAATTTTGTATTATTTCTACTTTCTTAGGGTCTGTACTGATACCCCTTGCTGAAATTATACGGCCTAAAAAATTAACTTGTTCTTTCAAAAACTCCGACTTCTTAAATTTAACTGTTATATCATATTCATGTAGTCTACTTAGCACTCTATCTAACCTTTCACAGTGTGTATCAATGTCTGGTGACATAATTACTATATCGTCTACATAAACGGTTGCGAATTCTAAAATCTCTCTCCCTAATACATAATCCAAGCACTTAATAATAATTGAAACACTTACGTTTAGTCCAAAAGGTAACCTACGAAATTGGTAATTCCTGCTGTTGTATAAAAAAACCACATATTGTCGAGATTCCTCTTCCAGCTCTATTTGCCAGTATCCTGCAGTTAAGTCCAAGGTGGTGATGTACTTGGTCCCACTAAAACGTTGCAGAATTTCGCTTACTGGTTCCAGTGATTCTCTGTCTGGAACAATTATTCTGTTTACTTGTCTTGCGTCTAAACATAATCTTATCGATAAATCTTTCTTGGTCACCACTACTAAAGGGTTGGAATATGGTGAAGTAGATTTTTCTATTATACCTTCTCTCAACATCTTATTTATTTCCTCCTGTACTAACCCCCTCTTGGAATATGGTACTGGATAGGTCTTAGGTGCAAAAGGTGTTTTTTTCTTTAACGATTAATTTCCCCTTAAAATTCTTTACTAAACCTGGTTCGTCTGAAAAAACTGATTTATTTTTGTTTATTATTAGTACTACTTTTTCCCTATCTTGGTAGCTAAATTCCCCATCTTGATAAAGGATTTTATTCATTTTTTCCTCCCAACCATCTTTGATTTCAAATAACTCGTGACTATTTTCCCTCAGGTTACAATAATTAACCATTAAAGGCCTACATTCGTTTATGTCGTTGTCAGAAATTAACATTCCCTTACTAATTATTTTTAAAGCTTTCATTTCTACAGTTTTCTTTTGTATGAATGGTATTTCAATTATATTATTGTTATTATTTAATTTCATAGTCTGGGTACAATAGTTTAATTCCGCTTTAAAATTATTTAAAAAATCATTACCCATTATAGCTCCTATATTTAACCCTGGAATAACCAAAAAGGGTACATTTATTGTGTTTTTATTTATCAGGGGCGTATATAAGGGGGGGCCAGGCCCCCCCGAAATAATGAATATAAAGAAAAAAATAAGTAACATAATCTGAATTATTTTAATGAATCATGCGCGAAGGTATCGCTGCGGCAGACAGTGATAATTCCCCGTATAGGTGAGGGGAGTTGGGTGGTAGTGGTGTGAAGTTCGTGCCAGTTCGGGTTGATTCGGTCTGACTCGGGCTCCCGTCCGGCCATCTGCGCGTGCGGACAACTGAACAGTTCAGTGGCAGCCATTGTTTGTTGTTTACGTTTGTTCGACATCTGTTGTACTGAAGTATGGTGGTGTTTTAAGTGTTAATGTTTACATACTTTATCAGTATATTGAAGTTGGCCATAAGTGAACCACAATTGTAATGAAGAGGCAAGCTTCTATTCAAAACTTTTTCACCAAAAAACCAAGTGTCAATAAGCCTGTTGGTGACAGTCCTGAAGTCGGTAGTGTTACGAAAGGACAAAGTGCAAATAGGCCTGACGGTGACAATGCTGAAGTCGGCTGCATTGGTAGAATTGCTTCTTGTGATGTTGCTACTTCGAGCTCAATTAATGTAGTTCCGGTTATGGAGGATAGTAGGCCTAATCAAGTAAGGAAAAATATCTATGATATTGGAAACTATTGTCAAAACAATTCCGTTCGGTCTTTCACAAACGAAAAAAAAAAAAAAAATTTTATTAGAAAATGTTTGGAAACCTCAGCCTGGATACAAATTTCCCTCCATTACTAGTTCAAACCATACTAGATCTTTTCAAATGAAGTGGCTAGAAGAATTTACGTGGTTAGCTTATTCAGAGGAAAAATCTGGATCTTTTTGCAAGTACTGCGTGTTATTTTCCCATACCGAAAATGTAGGGAAAGGAGATAACCAAGTAGCAGGGGCATTGGTTACTCAGGCTTTTACCAATTTAAAAAAAGGCAGGGAAATGTTTAGCAAACATGAAAACTTATCCTATCATAAGAAATATGTTTTGATCGCTGAAAACACAAAAGCTATAGTTAAGAAAAAGGCTGAAAGTGTTATCAATCAAGTAAATGCCCAAAGAAGACTGGATATTGAGAATAATAGAAAACGGCTAATCCCTATAATACAAACAATACGATTTTGCGGGAGGCAGCAAATAGCTCTAAGGGGTCATCGTGACTCTGGACGAATAAGCCCTGAAGAACCGGACCAAAATGATGGGAATTTTCGATCGTTGTTGAGATACCGAGCCAACAGTGGAGATAATATTCTTAAAGACCAATTAACGACCAATGACGAGTGGTGGGAAGACGATGTACACAAGTTCTTTCATTCAAAACGAACTTATTAACATATTCGGTCACTTAATACAATCAAAAATTGTAGAAAATGTCAGAAAGTCTGTTTTTTATTCCGTTTTAGCAGATGAAACCACTGACATCAGCCAAATCGAACAGTTTTCTCTCTGTGTACGTTACGTAGAGTACCAAACTTTCAAAATCAGAGAAGATTTTATGACATTCGTCCCCGTTTATGACGTCACTGGAGCAGGTTTGGCTAACACAATATTGGAGACCTTGTCAACATTAGGGCTTGATCTAAACAAAATGAGAGGCCAAGGGTACGATGACGCTGCCACGATGAGTGGGTAATTCAGAGGAGTACAAGCTTCTATCAGAGAAAAGCTACCGTTGGCCCTGTATACACATTGTTCTTCACACACTCTAAATTTGTGTTTGTCAGATGCGAGCAGAATACCTTCTATAAGAAACTGTATGGGTGTCATAAAAGAAGTCTGTGGATTCTTTCATATGTCAGCCAAAAGAACAGAAATATTGAAATCAATGATTTCTGAATGTTGTCCAGAACAAAAGAAAAAGAAACTTATTTCACTGTGCGAAACCCGATGGGTAGAAAGGCACGACTCAGTAATTTTATTTAAAGACTTTTTGGAACCTATCTTTCTCTCCCTTTGCAAAATAGAAGAAGAGGAATTAAGTGACTCAGCTTCTAAGGCTCACACTCTAAGTAGTGATATTAGTCAATTTGCATTTCTTATTAATCTTTTTGTTTTGAGCCAGATGCTATCAACCACGCATAACTTATCTGAGCAGCTTCAAAACAAAAATATAGATCTTCCACAGGCCTTGACTAACGTTACGAGTGTCTTACACCTTCTGTCGAAGGAGAGGGCAAATGCTGATGACTCATTTAAAGTCTTGTATAATCAAGTAAAGTCATTCGCTGCCAAACTTGACATTAAGGAAGAGATTCCAAGAATTTGCCGCCTTCAAACAGCACGTAGCAACATCCCTTACACCACAGAAGAAGAATACTATTGACGAGCTGTTTATGTGCCATACCTGGACGATTTTTGTAACTCACTGAAAGAACGCTTTGAATCTCACAAGGAAACAGTTGCATCCTTACAAAACATCCTTCCACAATTGTGTATCATAACAGATTTCGGTTCATTGGAGGCTGCTTTTGGTTTCTACGAAGAAGATTTGTCACATAAAGAGATTGTGCAAAGTGAGTTTGTGTTGTGGAAAGAAAAGTGGAGTCAGGAAAATGCTTCAAATCTTCCAAAAACGGCTATAAGTTCTCTAGAAAAATGTGACAAGACTTTCTTCCCCAACATTTATACCCTTCTGAAATTACTCGCAGTTCTTCCTGTTTCTGTCGCAACCGTAGAGAGAACTTTCTCCAGCCTGAGAAGACTGAAGACTTACCTAAGGAACAGCACATCTGAAAGTAGGTTTAAAGGGCTTGCTTTACTTTCTATCCACAGAGACATTATAGTTAGTGACGATGAAGTTCTTGATAAGTTTGCAAGTGTACCAAGAAACCTGGACTTTGTTTCGTAACCATTGGTCTATATAAAAAGTGGAGTTCCTTTTTATGTATTCTTTTATGTATTCTTTTTATTGTCAGTTGGATAAACGAGTAATAAAACAAATTTTGTTGCATTGTCAAACAGTCACTTTATTAAACCTTCTTTTAAGGTCTCTCCAAAACAATACTCAAAACAGTCTTTTGAATGATAGTTGATAAAACACATATATGCGTGTATACACAAAAAGAAAAAAATAGGGGTCTTGGCAATTTATACATACATGACAGAACAAAACAATATTTATAGCTAGAACCCCTCCAAACACGATAATCACAATCGCGTATTTTTTTTTTTTAGTTCGGATAAGTGTTTACAGATGAGACATTGTTAAAATCTTGACCAATGTTTGAAATATAGTAACAGATCTTTTCATCATTTGGTTTGTTTAAAAATAGATATATTTTTTATGATTTAATGTCAACAATAAAGAAGCGTGATCTCGGTAAAGTAAAAGGGGCATTCAGCGCAAATTACCCTCTGAATATGAGCAGCAAAACTGATAAAGTATCATGGGGTGTCTACTTAAAATTACTTAACCTAACCTTATATTAATCTTGGCCCCCCCAAAAATATATTCTATATTCGCCACTGTTGTTTATTCTTAGTTGTAGCATTATTTGTTTAGTTACTTTTTTACTGCGAACACCTGTTACCCCTACAACACTAATACCCAGCACTGGTAACTGTGGAATTGTCTCTGTAGTTTGATTTTTTATCTTTTCAAACATTCTATCGTCTATAGCAGTCAGTTCACTCCCTGGATCTACTAGAAAAGTGTATTTAGAATTAAACACTTCGGCTTCAAATTCTGCCATCCCAAAAGCATTACTACTCTCCCCCGCTTCTTCATCGGATAAATCTATGTATGTTGGTGATAAGTGACCCTATTGTCATGTGATTTCTAGACGGCTGGGGGCTTTCCTTTTCAACCGCCCTGATTAGTTTAACTGTATTGGAGGTGGTGGTTCGCTGTAAACCCCCCTGTGACCCCCTCTATTGATTTGATTATTAGTAAGTGCTTCGACACCCCTAGTGTCATTTGGGTTACTAGCATATCCCCCTCTACCTCTGTGGTTGAAATTTCCCGGCATTCCCCGATTACTGGTGAAGCCTCTTCCTCTATGATTCCCTCTAAACCCATTATGTTCAAAACCTCGATTATAATTTTCCACTCTCCCTTGAGCACTCTCCCTCGGACCCTGACACCTATAGCATTGATTGCGCGAACTGTTATAGTTATTAGCTCTACAATTAGGGTTTGGACATAACCACGCCCCCTCCCCTGATCTACTCACATTATTAATAAAATGGTCTGGTTGTCTTACTTCAGTATCTCTAAATTGATATTTGTTATCTTCTTCCTCTTTCATACTTTGATACGCTTCTAATATCTTTTCTAATTCAGCAATGTTAGCAAACTCCCGGGTTCTGATTGTGGACCGTATGTCTTTAGGTAAATGCTTACTAATGTATCTTATAAACGATGAAAGAGGCATTGGTGGTTCTAAGTATTTAACCTGACTATATAGTCTTGTCACATACGATGTAATACTCATGTTTTTAATATTAAAATTGCCCCACCCCATTATGGTACTACGTAATCCCTCTTGTTTCTCTTCTGACCAGTACTTATTTTTAAATGCTTGTTCAAACTCATTAAAATCTACCCAGTTATCATTATGAGCATCTGCCCATATTTTAGCATCCCCTTTAAAGTATTTTAAAATTCTTACTAATTTGATCTCCCAACTTTCTTGGTTATATTTATTGAAACTTTTTATAGAGTTCAAAAATTGTATGGGGTTCACCCCCCCTACTTTCATTACTAAAATACCCTAATTCCACTTCCTCATTCACTCTCTCACTAACATTAGTTAATTTCTGATTAATGGTTACACTCAAATCTTCTCTGACTTTAATTATTTCACGCTCATGTTCTGTTTGTTTATTTTTTAAACTAGTTACATTAATTTTAATTGCATCAACTTGTTCAGAGTTACTTCTGAA
Organism: Magicicada septendecula; assembly: GCA_034769895.1. Taxonomy (NCBI): domain Eukaryota; kingdom Metazoa; phylum Arthropoda; class Insecta; order Hemiptera; family Cicadidae; genus Magicicada; species Magicicada septendecula. Next base: position 438,188,296 of record CM068369.1, on the reverse strand, counting down.
TTCATCATTTATATTTTCTTGTATTTTATTTGCTCGTTTAATTTGCTCACACTCATTAATTACACATTGAACATTACTGTCAATTTTGTCATTTTGCTTTTTAATTTTATCATTAAATTTATTTGTCAATGTGTCAAATTTTTTATTTGTCTCTAGCATTTTCTCTTTTTGTTTTTCGTTAATTATTTTTATATCGTTTTTCATTTCTGTTTGTATCTTATTTATATCTATAGTCAGTTCATCTTTCACTCCAACAATAGCCTCATTCATACTTTCCAAGCAGCTATTCATATTTATTTCACTCACTCTCAATTCGCTCCTTACGTTCATGAACTCGTTATTCAAATCGGTAAGTTTAATATTTACGGCATTTATTTCTGATTTGATTTCAGATTTTAAATTATTATTTTCTGATTTGATTTCAGATTTTAAATTATTATTTTCTGATTTCATTTTCTCGTTTACTATGTTTATCTCTGATTTGATTTCAGTTTTCATTCCCGACATCATTTCCATCATCAACGCTAATTGGTTAAATATATTTACATTATCGCTTATTTTTTCGTCTACCGTCTCAATCGTTAATTCGTCTGTTGTATTGTCTACGCTCTCGTTAATATTTGTTGATATTAAATTGTCCTGCGTCACATTTAAATTTAATTCCACTTCTACCCCTTCACACAAAGTTACATTCTTATTTCCCTCTACCATTTTCGACCAGTTTGTAAATTAATTTGATTTAAAAAAATTGTTTAATTTACAAAGTCCCTGTTAAACGGGCGCCATTTAAAACAGTACAGATTAATTAAATAATAAAATATTGAATTTTGTGGTATCACCTACCTTTCATAAACTCCCAGGGTTTCATCTGGTGTACTTTGTAGCAGAGAAAAATAGGTAAACACAATGACCAATACATTGTCACTATTGCCATAATTAAGTATTTATGACTATCAGTACTTACCATAGTTATGTAGTTCATTTGCATATTTATCGGGTAAAATACCATGCTTCCGGATGCCACATGCTCAAATCGTTTACACTGAATCTATTAATTATACCTAAGGGTGCCAAGGTGTCGTTAAACGAGAGGTAGAAGCAGCACGGGTTATAGAAATAACATCTCTCACACATAAGTTGACACACTTACAACACACACACACTTAGTTACAGCACACTTTTAATTATCGTTATAGTTACTCAGTTACAAAACAAAGAAAGGGTTAAATTATATTGGAATCATAGTACAAAATGGCGGCTCTGCAGTTCCGCTCTTAGTAGTTATCGTTATCATCTTCCCCATCTTATATTTTATTCTGACCATCGGAAGATAATCATTTTATATAGCAGTTGCAATATTTCATACATTTATTAAATTTGAATACCCCTTTTACCCATAAACCAATGTCTAGTTGTTGTTGGCCGACATTTTTGCTCACACTCTCTCCCTCACATACTGATGTTACAAAGAATAAATTTTCACTGTTCAATATCTTATTAGAGCTCTAATTTTGAAAATAAGAATCATAATATTGTTGACTTCCCTGAAAGTAGTTGCAGTTGGGTGGCTTAGACGTTTTCCATGTTCCGGCCGTCGTCCGGTGTACTTCGGTGTTATTTGTACTGTCTGTTTGGTCTGTCGTCTCACTGAATTTACATAATTAGAAACTGGTACTGTTCACTGTTAACTGATGCGACATTTTTTAAATTTTGTTACACTTTTGGTTAAATTTTACCAGAGAGAAATAAACGTGTTGTCGCCATGACAAGAATCTTCAGAGTGGGCAGACATTGTGTCGAACTTTCGACAGATGGAGGGGATCAATTGTGATCCACGATTCGTCCGCATCAGCTGACGGCATTGTTCCTCGTCATTGTTGTGACGTGTGTCAATATTCGTAATATCATTTTGTTAGTGTCGATCAGAATCGCCATTGTATACATTCTCCTTCACACGTACGCCTTGAAGTAAATCATATTGATGAAACTGCGTTGTTTGTGCAGACATAGGGAAAATGGACCTAACCATTCTTTATATATATGAATACAATAAAAAATATTATGTAACATCCTCAAACCCCATAATTATGACAACAGGCCCATTTGTCCCGTTACAACATCTTGATATAGTAAATTAACACTGTTTTATTACATCTAAATTCATCATTTAAATAGTATCAGAACTCCTCTGTAAACAATTTATTTTACGTTACATGGACAGTAATCACTGTACTATTCATTGAAATTCAATAGATAATACCCATTGTAAATGTTTGACTTTACGTACATTATACAGGAAACCAAATTTGTTGAAACACTTACCGCTAATAATTAAAAGTCTAACCATTTGGCAGCCTCAAACTGTAGAGCATAGACAAGGGCATCCACTCTATTCTGGTGTATTGCCATTTGTAACAGTTGTTGTAGTTTACTATCTCTGACATACATACATACATACATACATCCTCGGCGCTACAGCCCAGTCCGGGCCCTGGCCTCCAAAAGAAATCTTCCCCACTGGTCTCTACTCCCGGCCAATGTCCACCAGTTTGCTGCACCCAGCCTCACTGCCTCCTTACCAACCTGGTCCAGCCATCTTGTACGCGGTCTTCCCTTCCTTCTCCTTCCCATCGGCAAATAATTCATCACTCTTTTTGGGATTCTATCCTCCGCCATTCTCTGCACATGACCAGCCCAACGCAATCTGTTAATTTGTATGAGTTGCACGATCGGAAGATCTTTAAACCTTTCGTACAATTCTCGATTATGCAGTCGCCTCCAAATGTCGTTTTCCCTCACAGGGCTATAGATTCTCCTCAGTACCCTCCTCTCAAAAACGGATAGTTTCTGCTCATCTAGTTTTTTTAACACCCAGCATTCCGAGCCATACATCAGGACTGGTCTAATTAAGGTCTTGTATAGGGTGGCTTTTGTATCTTTGCTTATTAATTTTGAATTAAAATGTTTCACCAGTCCGTAGTAACACCTATTAGCAGATAATATCCGTTTTTCAATATCTCTAGAGGAGTCATTTCCAGAGTCCACATATGACCCGAGATATGGAAAACCCTGAACCTTTTCAAATTCATAATCGTTAATGCGCAGGGACAGGGCACGAGTGTTGGCACCTACAACCATATATTTGGTTTTGCTTTGGTTTATAACCAAGCCCATAGCCTTAGCGGACAACTCCAGTTCCTGAAAGGCTTCCTTTAAGCCAGATTCAGACCTACTTATGACGTCAATGTCATCAGCATAGGCCAGAAGCTGTACCTCCTTGTGAAATATGTGTCCGCTAGTTTGAATTCCTGAATCCCTGATGACCTTTTCTAGAGCTATGTTGAACAACAGACACGCTAAGGCATCTCCTTGTTTCAACCCATTCAATGTTTTTAAGGAGTTAGATAGATTTGATTGTATTCTGATTTGGCACTTAGAATTGGACATAGCTACTCCAACCATACGCACCAACTTAGATGGTATATTCAACTCCTTCATAGCTCTATATAGCATTTTCCGGTTGATTGAATCATATGCCGACTGGAAATCCACAAAGAGATGGTGAGTGGCCACTCCATATTCCAACTTTTTTCCAGGATTTGCCAGGGACGTTTTTGTAACGTCTCCCTTGTTAAGACATTACAAAAGTCGGGAACCAGTTCAATTAGTTACCTGTTAATTAAACTGGCTGCCGTTGTTAGTAAACCTTACTTACTAACAAATTATAACACATTATTATATAGGAATTAGTCAAGGATTGCATAAATTTATTCACTCGCTGGGTGTTAGCAAAAACATCTCTTTATTATTATATTCAAATCTCATAGTTTACATTACTTTTAAAAGAATTACTCTAGTAAATTCTGCATTTAATATTTTAAAAATTTTAATGTCTTATTCCTTTTATCTCAAAAGTATTCATCTAGATATTGTTTTAAGTACCACGGATCCGGGTCTCAACTTTGTTATGTTTTAATTTATCACAACTTTAACCAAATTATTTGAAGAATAATTTCGGTTGTAAATTATAGAATTACCTTACATTTAGATATCGTGATGTTACTACTACTTCATTACAGAAATTACAAATCTTATAAGTTATTCTGTAAATTATCAAAGTTCTTTACTGTTCTTTTGTTACTTCTCTTGTTGAAACAAATTTTATGTTTGGATATCACCTGAATTTAACATGAGGTTGCTGTGGGGTCCATGATGGTCATCTTCTGTCATCTTCTAGGGTGCAATACACGGTTCCTCTTGATGCTCCATTAGGTTGATTGTTTCTGGTAGTCTCGTACTAGACGATCGGATTTTTGTACTAGAAGTTCATACTGTTGTTGTTTGAGTTTTCCACTTCTGGAGTCAGTTGTTCACATTTTACACCTTAATTACAGTTCATATTTTTGCAGTACTAAAATATGGTAAGTAACATATCTTACCACTTACAGTTTTTTTTTTTTTTTTTTAAGAGGTGTCGGCTAAGTTTTCCTTTCTTTTTTTTTTTTCTTCACACACTACATTATATATTTTTATTATTTCCACGCTACATAGGACACAACGAGATCATCACAAACTAGATAGACTGTTTTTAACGGTATACAACTACGTGTATATTGACAACACAGAACTGACATCTTTACATGTCGAAGTTTCTCCAGCGAATGTGTGCATAGTTTAGCCGCGAGGGGTCTGTAAGCTTGCACGGTTTTACGCACTGAGAAAATAGTTCGTTCTTTAAAGTGGTATTAATTATTCATTAATTAAATCGTAATACTTTACATTACTTTTTGGTTATTAATTAGGAATTTCCTTTTTTATTTAGTACGTATTTTATTTAATTAACGTAATTATTATTATTAGCTAAATAACACCGTTCTTTGCGTGTTGGTATGGGACAATTTCAAGTTGATGCAGGAATCTAGGTATAGGTAAGGGGTGGATAATACTCTTACTTGTTATAAGGCAAAATTTTCATTTGTGCGATTTAAACCTTTTTTTAAAATTATCACAGCCTTAGTGTAAATATTTGGTCTGTTGTTGACCTATTCCTAGTGAATCCACACTGATATTCTTTTATGTTTTCCTCAGCATAGGGAAGCAGCCTAGAAAATATGATGTTGGACAATACCTTATATGCTGTATTAAGTAGAGAGATGCCCCTATAATTTTTACATATGAGCGGATCACCCTTATCTCCTTATCTTTTGTTTCTGTCTCTTTTAAGCACTTTTGAGCTCTATAACAAAATGAATTTATTGCCGCCATTTCATTTGTTGTACTTCATTTAAGATAATATACTGAGCTCCCACTGTTTTTGTGAAGTATATAACTTGTGTATCGTCTAGGTGCTTCATTCCTCCAATTAGTTGTACTGACTACTGCCCATTTCCATGGTGCTTAACAATGGACCAACAATCTCTTTGTAGATGCCCAGGTTCCCCATATCTAAAAAACTTCGGTCTTCCATACTTTCTACCTTCATACTGTGGTGCCGAACTTTTAAGACTCTGTCTCTTATTCTTCCTCTGAATCATTTGTGTCAATCACAATCATTAGTGTGGGCACTTTATGATTCATCCAATCAGACACAGACTTGGCGGCCTCAAACTGTAGAGCATAGACAAGGGCATCCACTCTATTCTGGTGTATTGCCATTTGTAACAGTTGTTGTAGTTTACTATCTCTGACACCATCAGTAAATATCTGTGTCACCGATATCGTTCAAAAATTCTCTGGTGCTCTATGATAGGCCAGTCTAACTAGCAAATGAATACTTGCTTCAAACTGTTCTGCATGAGAGTTTTGGTTGTCAGTTGACACTTTCTGTAGTAGCTCTAAGGCAGGTACTTGAACGCAAGAATAAGTGAAACCAATAATGTGTGGTTGCGACTTCAAATTGGCGAAGATATGTTGTCCAGTAGTGCTTCCATCAAATGTTGCACCCTTGATATGAATAGGTATGACTGCAGTCAAAGTGACTCTCTCTGTTATGTTATTTTCTGTTTTTTTTTTTTTTTTTTTTTTTTTTTTTTACTTTACCTTTTTTGGTAAAGTCTGTTCAGCAGTTTGATTTGAACCACAGGGTTGTTTTTCTATTAACCATTCAACTTCTGTTTTAATCTGTTCTTTTATATTTGCTGTTCACTTCTCTACTACAGACAATCTTACCTCTTGCCCACTGAGATCACCGTGTAATTCACCCACACCTCCACATAGTAGAACCCAACTCTGCAGCATTATGCTCTTGCAAATGCCTTTGTTCCTATATCAGTGCTTTTATGTGTTCTGTTTCTTGCTTACTTCTTCTTTTTGTCATTATATCTCAAGCAGGGATTCCTTTTATGATTCCTCTACTTCTCATTGTTTCTCATCCTGTCATTTCTCTGCTTTTTCTACCTCATGGTGTCATCATTTCTCTGCTTTTTCTGCCTCCTGTCATTATTGTTCCATTTGCAATAGCAAATGCACTAGTATATTTGTAACCAATTCTTGTTACTGTTGCCCTGGTAATTGATTATGATAAAAAACTTTGATTAATCACACAACCACACAATGATACAAAATAACAAACATACCGGACTCATTAACTTCAGATATTGGTAATTCAATACACAGTATAGTTTTAAAAATGTCCGTTTTATACAGTATAGTTTTAGAGGCCATAGAAGTGATGATTAAGAGCAACTAGATGAGCACGATAAACAACTACAGGAGCATGACTGAAAACAAGGGGAATTCATAAGAAGACAAATGGAGGATTTTGGAAAAAACATTAACAACTGAAAATAAAATTCACGTAGCACGTTTCAAACACAAATGAACTTGATTCAAATGAAACTGGGCGAAAATTATATAGCATATAGCACTTGAACAAAAGTTAAAGGAACATGAAAATAAACTGTCAGAAGTTGATGAGACTCCATGAACATGAACACAAACACTCACAATTACAAAAACAAATTGACAGTTTGGAGTTGGGTGGTACTGGACAGTGAAATCAAATCACATATGTATACCATAACATACTGGACTTTACCACACTAATAAATAAGGCCTAATAAAGAAACAGTTCAGGTACAAAGAATTACAGGAAAAAGTATTCATTGGAGGACCAGGGGAAGAAGAGCAAGAGGGTGGCCAAGAAGAAGGTGGGTGGATAACGTAGATGAAGATTTAAGATGACGGGGTCAGAAGGTGCGAAGAGTCGCACAGGATAGAGAGGAGTGGAGACACGTCATTCTGGAGGCCAGAGTTCTTCATGAGCTGTAGTGCCGTGGAGTAAGTAAGTATACCATAACATACAAGAATGGACTCAACATTAAAAGTTCTGTGGGGATGAAAATGATAACCCAACAGATTTCCTGAGGCAATGTGAAAGGACAATAGACACTATTGTAAATCAGTTTGACTGACCAGGACAAAATAAACTTTATTACAAAATATTTTATGGCACCACATGGTGGTATACAATTATATGAGACCAGGTCACAACATACGAGGACTTCCTGCAAGCTTTTGAGACCTGATACTAGAATCTGCATGTCCAACTCAAGGTACATGATCACTTTGAGTTCGGTAAGTACATATATGGGCGACAAGCGGAAGAACAATATGTAATGCAACAGGTGGCAAGTCAAACATCAGCATCCACAACTTAATGAAACTGAACTTATGCACAGATTGGCTTGTCTCTTCAACCAGAACATCAGATTTGTGGTGATGAGAATAGGTATAAGCCGATCGGAAGATCTGGTATTATTGTCTCAGTGGCAAGACCTCATCAACAAGTGTCAAAAGTCCAGGTCCCAGTAGGATAATGAAGCAAATAGTCCACCTAAATACACACAAATAGCATACACAAAGGATACTGAGCATAAACCAAGGTGGGAGAATAAAAAAATTAATAAATCAGGAAAACCTGTATCAGTATACCTATCTGTATAAATGTACCAAGGGGGAGCCATTGGAAAACAAACAAACAACTATTTAGAGGTTACAAAGGTTTTGTAAAATATATAAAAACACTTGGTAAGTTTCACAATTTTTTAATTAACTCTGACAGCTGTTTCGACTAACTAAGCCATTATCAAAGAGGCGAATGAATGAAAATTACTAAACAACGGGATGTGAGTGGAGTGTAGGTGGTGAACATCTGTTTAGGGCGTATCTGGAACATCTGTGTTGAGATGGCGAGGGGGGTGCAAGAGACAAGGGAAGGTCAGGTGTCTTTAAAAACTAAATACAATCATGAATGCAAAATATAAAATAACTAAACTAAATATAATCTGAATGTAAAATATATAATTAACTGAACTAAATATAAACTGAATACAAAATTTAAAATAATGATGAACATTCAAAATAATATAAAATAAACGAAACTAAATAACAGATTTTAACAAAGGGGATACACAAAATTCAGTCTGTTCATTGGTTAAATTTTTGTTATTTTTTATTGGTTTTTTAATTTATAAAATTTCTAGCAAATCCATTTTTTTACCTTTTTGTATGTTGTGGAGTAGTGTTATGTTTTTTGTGTCTATGAAGTGATTGTGTTATAAACAATGATCTGCAAAACCTGTATTAGATGTATTGGTTAAAATCGCCTTCTTATGTTCAGAAATGCGATGTTTCAGAGCACGGCCATATTGTCTGATATAAATAGCATCGCATTCTGCACAGTGGTGTATTTCATAAACTCCATTTTTCTCCAGTTTAAAAAAAAAGTGAAACTTACCAAGTGTTTTTATATATTTTACAAAACCTTTGTATTAATATGTTTCCCCAAGTGCCCAACGAGTCATCAATTAATATTTAGAGGTTATGTGTCACCTCTGTGATGTTGTGGGGTGCAGAAGGCCAGACCTGTGTACAGCGCAAACTAGGCAACTCCATCACAACAATGCACCTGCCCATTCTTCTCATCTAATTCAGACTTCCTTGGTGAAACACAACACTCCTCAGCTACGCCAGCCTCCCTACTCTCCTGTCATGGCTCTGATTTTTGGTTATTTTGTAAGTTGAAAATGTCGCTGAACGGGACCCAATTTGAGTCTAGAGAAGACATCATACAAAATATGAAGAGACAGCTGTACTCCATACCAAAAGATGACTTCCAGATATGTTTCCAAAAGTGGCAGGACCGCTGGAAGAAGTGTGTGCAATCTAAAGGGGAGTACTTTGAAGGGATAAATGTTTAAAACCTGCAGATAAATAAATGTATTTTTCCTGAGCAAAGGTCTGATACTTTTTCAACACACCTGCTATTCTGCAAAAGTGCAAGATATTCGATTAGGCATATAGACACTTTAAGCTGACTGGAAAAAGGTGTGTGCACAAAATACACCATTTTAGTAATCAGTATCAGTTTGCCATGAAAGTTTGTAACTGTGCCCATGAGAAATATCTACATGCCTGAAAGCGGCCCTGAGGCCAGACAGAGTATATCAATCCACGATCCAGGATCATCCAGGAACAACCCATCATCCGAAGGATTAGAAGTCTACATAAAAGGGAAGTGAACTTATATTATTTATGCACAATTAAAAAAAAATAGTTATTCAAAAGAGTGACTCTTATCACACCAGTAAAGGCTTAATAATAAATAAGACAAAAGAACATTAAATATTATTGTTATATTGGAGTGTTAGTGTCTCAAATATTTCTAGTAGTAATTTTATACAAACCACTATGTTGTCTTTGGTATTGACGAGCGCTTTCGGCAGTCAAGCCATCTTCAGGTCATTTACCAACCTGACCTTCGTCAATACCAAAGACAACATAGTGGTTTGTATAAAATTACTAGTAGAAAAAAAAGTTAAATATTACTTTATTTCATTGTATAGACAGTGAATCTTTTAGTTTGTGTTACAAAGGTCAACACAGAGAGATTGTTTTTTTTTTATAAACTATAAATTGTATAAACTCAATAGATTGTCAAAAATAATAGCATCATTAATAAATCCACTTCATTCCAATAACATATAGGCCTATCACGGGCTAGTTGTTCTATGCACACCTGTACATCACAATATGTATACATATATACTATAACGATACCTTGTATTTAAACAGTTATAACGATACCAGGTGTTTACACATATATAACGATACCAGGTGTAACTATAATAAGAGTAGTCAATTTATGAGTAGTTAAATTTTCATGTTTATTGTTTAAAAAGCATTATAAATAATCAAACATTGTTAATAATCTCTGATCAAGATATCACTCATTATTAAGTGTTTATCTCTTATGCTATACGGTGTTACACACATTTCAAGCACTCTTACATGTAGACATGTTAATCATCTTAATCTAGACATTTATTCAAACTGATTTAATCAAAGAAATAAAATTTAAATGTAATCAAGTTTTATTTTAATTGAATTCATTTAATTCAGATCTGACCTCAGCTTGCTCAGTCTATACCAATGTTTTTTAAAAATAAATTTAAAATTATATTAATTACTCTTACACTGGCAATTGTTTTGTATTCAAAATTTAAATTATTCTTTTCTAAAAAATGCAAATATCAAATTATTTCAATTATTTTTCTTTGATAAAAAAAAAAATACGATCTCAAAATTAAACTCTTTTTTTTTCTATATTTATCTATATGCGATCGCTCATTCTTATGACTACAACATTTACATAAGACTCTATTACATTATTTACCTAATTATAAACTTTTTTTTTGTTTTAATTCATTGTCTCTATATAGTCTTTATGAGCTCTTTAAAAAAAAATCATTTATAAATACGTTATGCATGTCACCTTGAGTTTTGATGACCTTACGACTTATTGACGGGGTCCAGCGTTGGGTTACCGTTACTCCTGACTTGGCGTGGTCCTGGATATGTCCAGAGTCCAGCGTCATTCTCCAGCAGTGTGGTCCGTCCCAGAGAATTAATATGGGCTGCGAGGTGGATCTCGTTCGGCTGTTAGGCGTCTAAAAAGCATCTCCTAATGTCCAGCATCTCGCGTCGCTCTTTGTAGCTTCTGTAGATACTCTTGCTGACAAACGGTCCCGGTACTCTACGTTTCCCGTACTAGTGTAAACATAATTACTGAAAATGTTTTTGTTCATTCGTAGATGAGACTTATAACAAAATAAAACTTCTGCCAACGGACAGTGTGTCCGACTGCAACTGTGTCTTGAAATGAAAGGAGGGGCTTCCAGTCGAACCCTTAATTTATACCCTCTAGAGATTCCGCACCTGTTGGTTCCGAAATTGTCCTGTCGAGACCTGCAGATCACATGATAGCCCCCACTCCCGAACCTTTTCATATATTTGCAATTTTCTGCAAATTACAATGTTTTGTAAGGAATTGAGATAGCACAAATCATTGATAATTTGATTAAGCACTCACTGTATTCATTTGAGCGTCTTAGTGTAATTTGGGTATTTTTGGCACACTTTCGCACTGACTTCGCGTAGTGTGTCCTACTAACGTCATTTTCTTACTGTGGATAACTATAAAATTTACACACACTTTGGTGCCTTCTGTTTGTTTATACACTAATTAGTTTTCACACAGTGAATTAAAATAATTATTTTAGTAATTAATTGGGGAGGGTTGCTGGGATTCCTGTCTGTACATGCATCACTAACACACACAAGATACACGTGTAACACATACAATCGAGCAGGTATTCCTTGCCTGTTGGAACAGGTTAATTTCTCTCCTAGTATAACAATGAAACATTTTTACAATCCCAGACATGTGCATTTACCCCAAACTTATAATAATTTTACAAATTTTACATTTATTTAAATCAATGCTCAATACAGCATATGGCTGTATCGTTGCAATACATTATATTATAAGTTCAGCCATCTTCATTTTAGTATAAATAAATTTAAATTTGTGGTTATATGTGTACTGGCTCTTGGTAAATTTTCACTCTATTTGTTCTTTATTTAATGTTATATACTTAACTGGTTTTGTTATTATAATTATTTCATCAATTTCTCTTCTTATAAATTTTGCAGAGCACCAGTTATGAAATACACAGCAATAATCAAATTATAATCCAATAAAATTGTAATATCTTTGAATACAATAAAATTTAATAATAATAATAATAATAATAATAATAGCACAATGTACTAATTCTTGTGCCACAGATTGTCAGCACAAATATTTATTATGCAATGTTCAAAATAAGATCATTAATGAATACAGTTCTGTGTTTATACCCAACTCAACTGTATTATGTAAATCACAAGCTGGGTCATATGATTTTGTTTGTTCATTGTGTTAAGTATAATTGTTGCACAGTAAACTTTGTAATAGAGGAGTGAGACGTTGATGGCATGAAATAACTAATTACTATACTGAAAAATAATAAATCATTAATGTATTAATTGTTATATTAAAAAATCAAATATATCAAAAATTTTAAATGTGAATTCAGAATATTCCCATTTTAAGAAGATACACTGACGTACTATTATGCCTCTTATATGCAACACACAACAATAATAATAATAATCTGTAACATCAAAACATAAAACAAAAAAAACAATTATAAAATTCTTGTAAATTACTTGAGTGTGTGACAGGAGTATCAACTTTGAATCATTTTTTAAATTTTAAATCTTAGCAAATAATCTGCAAAAATAGCATTATATTTATTAAATCAAATTGTAAGTTAATTAATATTTTAATAAAATAATATTTACTTTAAGTAAAAATAATTATTGTTTACAAGACAGCACCCATTCTAAATTGATTATAAAATTGTTTTTAATAAAACTTAAAATTCTATATTGCTTATTTTACTTCAACTATTTACATTTACGTATAGAATTTACTTCACTAGCTCACACTTCAGTTCTTTGTGAGTTGTTTCTTTGCTTTGAACAAAATAATTGTTTATTTGTCATGCACGCGCGCGCGCACGCGTGCGTGTGTGTGTTCTATCAACAGAAACAGGTAGTGCTGCAAATAGGGACTATCTGTGTACGCATGTATTTTGCTTGGTTGTAGAACTTTTGTCCAGACATGAATGAATTAATGACAATAATTAAACATGGTTATTTCATTAAATTTTAAGTCTACAAAATACATTTTGCAATTCAAGCAATACCATAGGAAGAAATACACTATCTTTCCACTGCCACCGGAAGACGCAAATAACTTACTCATGGGGCCACTCTTGGGGTTTTATTAGCAACAGAAAATTGTCATCAGCAACATCTTCACCATCATCATCATTGTCATCATCTCATGTATCCAGAAGCTGTGCGCGTGCGCACACACACACACACACACACACACACACTGCATGAAATCGACAGGTGACCACTTTCGACAGGCTAGAGCCTGTAATATTTGCCTGCACATACACAAACACTACTTAAAATTATTTCTAAGAACTTCTCTCTATGAATTATTTACAAAAATATTGCTATGGGTAAATATGCAAATATATGTGTTATTGGGTTTGAATGTTATTCCAATTTGATTTACATCTTCACATACTTAATTATTCACATTTCGATAGGTTTTAAAACTGGTTCTTATAAAAAAGGATTTAATCGAACATAGTAGACACTACTATGGTGGGACACAAAATTCTGGCACCTTTCTTTGGACGTATTGTTCTCCGTTGACTATATCCTGTGTCACATTGTATGTGTTACATTTACTTGCTTTGTAGGAAGAGGCTATAATAACAATGATTTCTATACCTTTCTTTTGATGGTGCTATTCTGAGATTCATAGTGTGTTCACCCTTGGTCTCTCTCTCTCTCTCTCTCTCTCTCTCTCTCTCTCTCTCTCTCTCTCTCTCTCTCTCTCTCTCCTCCCGCTTGCAGGAAATAATTTCTCTCTGTCTCCTCTCACTTTGTTGTCATATCGGTTTTGCTGCTCTCTGCCCTTGCTTGCATATCTCTCTTCATAATGATTCTCTTCTCTTTCTCTCTGCTCAAAGTTTTCTCTTACACTTTCCTCTCTTCTTTCTTGCAGTTAATTTGGTTGCCATCACTCTAGATTATTACTTTTATTTTTGTTATCAGTGTGTATCTGGGTGAGCAAAATTAGCAATTCTTCAATGGTTTTAATTCCTTGTATGTATATTTATTTCTTTTTTTATTATATATATATTACAAACACTACGGTGATTTTAATGTGTTAGTCCCACGTTTTTGGAAGCCATTTACAGCCACCACGTATGTAATGAGTTTAATTTATTGATGTGTGACAAATCTTTATGTAACACAACGACACATACAACGTGTGCGTGTGTGTGTGTGTGTGTGTGTGTGTGTGTGTGTGTGTGTGTGTGTGTGTGTGTGTGTGTGAAGGATGTAATCATAATAATCATAACACTAAAATTGTTTAAAGTAATTTAAATTTATTTATTAATAGCATTTCTTATTTGTTTGGTGATTAAAAATCATTACTATTTTCACATAATTATTACGTGTAATTCGTAATCTTATATTACAAACACATTTCTTATTTATTTTGCGATTCAAAATGATTATTATTTTCATGTACTTATTATGTGTACAGTAGAACCTCGCTAGTCCGTCACCTGTGGGACTGGGGGTATGGTCGGAACGCAAAAAAGGTCAGATTATCAGAAGAATACAAAATGTTTATTATTTCATTAAATGAGACGGTCTAAAATAAAATAAAACTTATACAGTAGGCTACCAGGCTATATGATTGGTTATGTACAATAAATGATAATATGTACAGTCCAGCAATAGTGTAATAAAAAACAAGAAACACATTTTATTAGTGACAAAAATCGTAATGTTCTTTTGTTTGGCAGACGACTGTCTAGACTTAGCTGCAGAGATGTAGACATAACAACAGCTCAACACTCTTCATACCCAACACAGTTTAGCCACCAAGTGTAGTACCCTACTTTTATTTTCATGTTTATCACGGCAACTTGACATTATTATGACCTGGTGTAGGCTAGACATTACAGTATCTGTTTATTCAGGTGCAGTCGTGTAGTGCGATTCTGTCAGCTTGAGACTAAACTATAATGATTAGTCACTCTTATTTGAATAGCAGTATATGGTACAATAAGTGGATATTGCAAAATGCTTATTACATCATTGTGTATGGGTGGTCATAATTATTGTTTGTAACAGGAGGAAGGGACTATAATTTTTGACGAGACCTCTTATAAACTTTTATTGAAAGCAATTATAATTGCGGTTGCAATGAAACACCAGATTTGATGTCATATCGTACGCAAAAACAAAACTCTAGAAATGCGACATAGCACTGAAACAAGAGTAGGAAAAAATTTGGAAGATTTACACCAAATTTCGTAGTGATTTAAAGTTGATACTCCTGTCACACACTCAAGTAATTTACAAGAATTTTGTAATTGTTTTTTTTGTTTTATGTTTTGATGTTACAGAATATTATTATTATTATTGTTGTGTGTTGCATATAAGAGGCATAATAGTACGTCAGTGTATCTTCTTAAAATGGGAATATTCTGAATTCACATTTAAAATTTTTGATATATTTAATAAGGATGAAAAGATAAGTCTTTATGCAAAATTCATCGTAATGATGTGTCACTGATGTTTAGTGCGGATGCATGTTTCATTGCAGAACATTGTGGACTACACGTCAATGCTACTCGAACTCTTTCAATGTTTTCCTCTGTTCTTACAGACCTTGTTGCTCCTCTATGCTTTACGTTTAATGTGGAACCAGTTTCTTCAAACTGTTTCACCCATGACAATTGCATGAGCGGACAGCACTCTTCCATGTCGTGGAATATTGAAATGATTACAAAACAATCGTAAGAAGTCACACAGTCACCATTCTTATAAAACGATTTTACGCAGAAAGCACGCTGTGCACCGGACCACTGCTCCATGTTTAACAAATGGCATTAAATGTAAAACAACAATCGAAAACCTCCACACCCTCTCGTGAACAGAAAATGAACTAGGACTTTCAAAATTTCCCGCTTCACTGGCAGACCCTGTATTATTCACAAATAGTTTACTTGTCTCAAACAATCATGTGGCAGCAGAATCTTGAAAATGTTTATTTACTAAGCAAGCTTCTCTGTCACTTAGATTATTACCTATCGATTCCATTTCTCGTTCACTATATAGATGGAATTCAGGTTGATTGTTCTTCAATCCTTGAATATTAAATTAGTCCTCTCTTCCGTGTGTGTGTGTGTGTGTGTGTGTGTGTGTGTGTGTGTGTGTGTGTGTGTGTGTGTGTGTGTGTGTGTGTAAGATCTTCAACTGTCTTCTCTTCATTTCCATTCTAAGATGTTCTACTTCAATGTGTAATTCTTTGTAGAGCATATTTATTTCACTTGGATAGTCCTTTGTTGTTTTGGTACAGACTATGGCAGTTTCCAATGAGTAATTCTAGCTTCTAACTCTTGTGTCTTAACTTATGTTTTCACATACCCTTTTACTGACTTAAAATCACACACACACAGCTTAAAATCAACAGTTGTTCACTTTGACAAGCTACAGCTTGTAAGGTTTCTCTGTACATACACATAGCACTACTTAAAACTATTTTTAACAACTACTCTATATTAATAATTAACAAAAATTCTATTGTGGTGAAATATCCAAATGCGTGTGTGCGTAGGCGCGCACGCGCGCGCGCGTGTATGTAAGCATTGAATTATATACACATTTGCTTATAAAAATCTACTATTCTTCCTATGAAGAGTAATGCAGTACTGCAATCATACAAAGGGTAAGGTTAATTTTTGCAAACTGAAGGATACCTCATAGATACAACATGATTTTTAACACTAGTTTTTACTGCTTCAGTGTTCCAATTATTTATTATTACAGTTGTGTATTCATTTGTTCCAGTGTTACTTATTTACACCCATGAATAATATCTGTGAAGAAATGGATTCTACTCTGGATTGTGAAATATATAGGGGAAAATCAATTCAGAATCAGTGTGTTTCCTCAACTTTACCCGTGTTAAACTATTGCACAGAATGTTGCAAAAAGAAGAATTATCACTGTGGATATTGTACAAAAACATATACTCCGGTAGACCATCTGTCACCACACAAGTTAATACATTCTGGCATTAAGAAGTACCAATGCGATGTTTGTTCAAATTCATTTACACACTCAAGCACTTTGTCAAAACACAAGTTAGTATATTCTGGCATTAAAAACCACCAGTGTGATGTTTGTTCTAAATCATTTACTCATTCAAACACTTTGTCAGAACACAAGTTAATACATTCTGCCATTAAGAAGTACCAGTGCGATGTTTGTTCAAAATCATTTACTCATTCAAGCACTTTGTCAAAACACAAGTTAATACATTCTGCCATTAAGAAGTACCAGTGCGATATTTGTTCAAAATCATTTACTCGTTCAGACACTTTGTCACAACACAAGTTAATACATTCTGGCATTAAGAAGTACCAGTGCGATGTTTGTTCAAAATCATGTACTCGTTCAGGCGATTTGTCAAAACACAAGTTAATACATACAGGCATTAGGAAGTACCAATGCGATGTTTGTTCAAATTCATTTACTTATTCAAGCAATTTGTCAAAACACAAGTTAACACATACTGGCATTAAGAAGCACCAGTGCGATGTTTGTTCAAAATCATTTACTCATTCAAGCACTTTGTCAGAACACAAGTTAATACATTCGGCCATTAAGAAGTACCAGTGCGATGTTTGTTCAAAATCATTTACTCATTCAAGCAATTTGTCAACACACAAGTTAACACATACTGGCATTAAGAAGTACCAGTGCGATGTTTGTTCAAAATCATTTACTCATTCAAGCACTTTGTCAAAACACAAGTTAATACATTCTGCCATTAAGAAGTACCAGTGCGATGTTTGTTCAAAATCATTTACTCAATCAAGCACTTTGTCAAAACACAAGGTAATACATTCTGGCATTAAGAAGCACCAGTGTGATGTTTGTTCAAAATCAATTACGTATTCAAACAATTTGGCAAGACACAAGTTAATACATTCTGGCATTACAAAGCACCAATGCGATGTTTGTTCAAAATCATTTAATCAGCCATGTGATTTGTCAATTCACAAGTTAATACATTCTGCCATTAAGAAAATCCAGTGTGATGTTTGTTCAAAAACATTTACTCGTAAAAGCAATTTGTCAAGACACAAGTTGATACATTCTGGCATTAAGAAGTTCCAGTGTGATGTTTGTTCAAAATCATTTACTCATTCAAGCACTTTGTCAGAACACAAGTTAATACATTCTGCCATTAAGAAAATCCAGTGTGATGTTTGTTCAAAAACATTTACTCGTACAAGCAATTTGTCAAGACACAAGTTGATACATTCTGGCATTAAGAAGTTCCAGTGTGATGTTTGTTCAAAATCATTTACTCATTCAAGCACTTTGTCAGAACACAAGTTAATACATTCTGCCATTAAGCAGTACCAGTGTGATGTTTGTTCAAAATCATTTACACATTCAAGCAATTTGTCAATACACAAGTTAATACATACTGGCATTAAGAAGCACCAGTGCGATGTTTGTTCAAAATCATTTATTCAGGCATATGATTTGTCAATTCACAAGTTAATACATTCTGGCATTAAGAAGTTCCAGTGTGATGTTTGTTCAAAATCATTTACTCATTCAAGCACTTTATCAAAACACAAGGTAATACATATTGGCATTAAGAAGTACTAGTGTGATGTTTGTTTAATTTGACGTAGCCTGTTGTGTTATAAAGAACATGTGCTGGAATAATATAATAAGTGATATTTGTAACAAAATTTTCTGTTTGTACATTTTGAGTGTAAATTAATCCATTATACTATTACGAACCATTACTGATTGGTATGTAAGAATAGTTTCTATTGCCCAAGAAGTTTTAGCAATGTAAGAAAACTTATCGATGTAATGTTTGTAAACAAAAACCCTTAGCAACTATAATTATATATGCTGTAATATTGGCACTGCAAATATGTACTATGTGTATTATATTTGGCACTGCAAAGCAGTAGTGATATTTGTAACAAAATTTTACCTTACGAATTAAAATCATTAAATTATATATTGTAATGTAGTGTGACATTATTGATACACATTTAACCTGTAATTCAATTTATCACTGCATGATTTACAGTGATATTTGTATGTTTAGTTGAAATAATTTGAAAGTCTTTGTTGCACTGTACATAGATTATACCTCTCACAAAAGATTTTTATATGGCTGCTACAACCTTTAAGATGACAGAGTCCTGGAGCCTTAACACATCTGAGTTATTGTTTGACAAAATGACGGATGCGGATATGTCCCCTAATTTAATGTGGCTTGGCGGCATTTCTTCAAGATTTTTGTCTGTGTTGTATTTAAAGCTCATGGATTATTTGGATGGTCTGATGCCAGAGTGAACCAACAGAGAAAATGCATACTTTCACTATCAGTGTTAAAGTTAGAATGCTGTTAAAAAATCCACATTAAACATTTTTTTCTGTAATAAATTAGGAAAGGTGTAGCAAATAATGCTAAAATTATTTATTCTTAAATAAAAGTAGCAGCACTTGTTTATAAACTTGTTTTATAATTTTTTATCAGTGACAGCAGTACATAGTTCACTATAGCAAAAGGTTTGGATGTTAGTTCCCTCTCGCATAAAACTAATGAACACAGTTTCTTTTTTACATAATTTATTTAAACTTAAGATGGTTAAAATCAAATCTAAGAATATTGTTTAGTAAATAAAACACACAAGCTTCAAATTTCATGTAATTTCATCACAGCTTGTTTCCACTTCAGCTTCATCACACCTATCATCCAACATGTCACCCTGTTGGAGTTTGTCATAAAACTGGTTGTGACATGGTGCTACAAACTGCAAAAGGGATTTGATATCATTTAGTTTTGCTTGAGTTAGTTTCTCCCTTCTGGATAAAGAACATCTAAGTTCAAAGAACCCAAGTCCACACGCCTTCCTTTAAGCCTTTTGTTCAGGTTCAGTGAAGAAAACTTAATGTTAATAAATTCATTTTGTTTTATTTTTATCCATTCTACCTTTTGTAGACAACTATTTATCACTAGACAAAAAAATGAATCAGTTTATAATTTTTTGTAGAATGATTTGACAAATGTTGATGTTCTTTTTTCGGACGCTCCGGTTGGTCCGACCAGGCTCAGGCACCGACTTGTTGATGACTCACCAGCTTGTTACATACTTGTCAGTTGTTTTGCTGCCCAGTAAGCTGGCATCTAGTGTCTAGTGCGCAGTGATGCCAGGTCTTCTGAAATTTCGGAAGACCTGATTTTTTTTAATGTTCCAGAAAATACGAAATTTGGTGTAAATCTTCTGAATTTTTTCCTACTCTTGTTTCAGTGCTATGTCGCATTTCTAGAGTTTTGTTTTAGCGTACAATATGACGTCAAATCTGGTGTTTCATTGCAACTGCAATTATAATTGCTTTCAATAAATGTTTATAAGAGGTCTTATATTATTATATTTATATTATATTATATTATTATAAAAATTATAGTTCCTTCCTCCTGTCACAAACAATATGACCACCCATACATTTAGAGCAAAGTATTTTCTGACGTTCAGTACACTTTCTAATATACAGGTAGAGAACTTTAGATCTCACATGTTTTAACATAATGTAATGTAATATAAATTCAGTCTGTACTATTTACATAAATTAGCGCGAGATCGCTAGTCAAGGTAACAGGCAGGCAACATGCAGTCATCAGGTTCACCCAGACGCTGCAACCACCGGAGCACGACTAGCTGCTGCTCCTTTCAACTTGGACTTGGACTTTATGTAAATGTTAAGTTATTGTGAATTTAAAAGTTGCATTTAGTATTACATTATTTGATTTTTGAAAGTAATGTGAATAGTTTAATCAATAAAACGTATGGGTATGCATTTTTCTTTGTGTTGTGAATATCAAATTTAAAAATTATATATTTTAAGTTAGGTACAGTAAAACCTCTCTTGTCTGACCCCTGGCTGGTCCGACGCTCCGGTTGGTCCGACCAGGCTCAGGCAGCGACTTGTTGATGACTCACCAGCTTGTTACATACTTGTCAGTTGTTTTGCTGCCCAGTAAGCTGGCATCTAGTGTCTAGTGCGCAGTGATGCCAGGTCTTCTGAAATTTCGGAAGACCTGATTTTTTTTAATGTTCCAGAAAATACGAAATTTGGTGTAAATCTTCTGAATTTTTTCCTACTCTTGTTTCAGTGCTATGTCGCATTTCTAGAGTTTTGTTTTAGCGTACGATATGACGTCAAATCTGGTGTTTCATTGCAACTGCAATTATAATTGCTTTCAATAAATGTTTATAAGAGGTCTTATATTATTATATTTATATTATATTATATATTATATTATTATAAAATTATAGTTCCTTCCTCCTGTCACAAACAATATGACCACCCATACACAATGATGTATTAAGCATTTTGCAATATCCACTTATTGTACCATATACTGCTATTCAAATAAGAGTGACTAATCGTTATAGTTTAGTCTCAAGCTGACAGAATCGCACTACATGACTGCACCTGAATAAACAGATACTGTAATGTCTAACCTACACCAGGTCATAATAATGTCAAGTCGCCGTGATAAACATGAAAATAAAAGTAGGGTACTACACTTGGTGGCTAAACTGTGTTGGGTATTTAGAGTGTTGAGCTGTTGTTATGTCTACATCTCTGCGGTCCTGAAGTTCGAGCTCTGGCAAATCGAAAACATCGAGCCAACACTGTTCAAAACATCAAATTCGTGGAACTCCATATCTAGAATTGCGGGCGCTCTCGCAATAGATAGAGCCAATTCATGTGCACTTTTTTTTTTCAGTGTAAGCACGCATACTAGTGCGTGTTAATTACTCATACTGTATGAATTGGTGTACGTAGTAATTGGTGACAGTTTTAGTGTTTACAAATATTTTAATACTGTACATATTATCATTTATTGTACATAACCAATCATAGCCTGGTAGCCTACTGTATAAGTTTTATTTTATTTTAGACTGTCTCATTTAATGAAATAATAAACATTTTGTATTCTTCTGATAATCCGACCTTTTTTGCTTTCCGACCATACCCCCAATCCCACAGGTGACGGATTAACGAGGTTCTACTGTAATTAAATTTATTTAATATATTTTTAATTATTGTATTAATGATAAAATGTGTGTAATATATGCCTGCTTGTGGAATAAAACACTTGCAGGTGATGAACCTTATGTTACTAAAAACATGAAGACGATTGGTGAGCTCGACCAAGGTACTCATAACAAATATGGATACAGATTTATGTGAGCCTACCAAATCTGATAGTAACCGAACAGGTCAAAATTGATGTAAGTGGCCGACAGTTAAGAATGATATGAAATATTTTGAAAAAAAAATAACAAATATGTAGTGCCAGAAAAATCATCTGATGGCAAGGAGCATGACCAGGATAAGACAGCATTTTGAAAGGTGGAATGATTTTTGAAAGTAATGTGAATAATTTAATTAATAAAACGTATGGTATGCATTTTTCTTTGTGTTGTGAATATCAAATTTAAAAATTATATATTTTAAGTTAGGTACAGTAAAACCTCTCTAGTCTGACCCCTGGCTGGTCCGACGCTCCGGTTGGTCCGACCAGGCTCAGGCACCGACTTCTTGATGACTCACCAGCTTGTAATTCCTTTGGTGGTGGAACAGGTGATTTGGTTACTCCCCAATGGGAGAAGAAGATTACAATATGTGATTTGTTAACTGAAGAGATTTGTTCAGAAGTGTGGAGACCAAGTCTAATGATGGCATCAGTTGTAATGTGAAATGAATTATATACTCTCAATGAATTACCTTCTCCTCATAAATTGGTTTTGTATTCAGTTGCTTAAAAGTGGTACAGTAACTGCTTTAACTGGTTCTTTGTATAGCCACACATTTCAGATGAGCTCCCAGTGTTTTCTTTAAAATTTCTTGCTGTTGAGGAATACAGAACTACAACCATATGTATTACCATAAGTATTAAAAAATTAATTCTACAGATATGAAAGTCCACTTCAGTTAGCTTAAGGCACAAAACAAACAATTAAAAAAATGTATTTTTCGGAAACTTAAAAACATGAAACATTCAAAAACAAAACAAAAAATAACATCTGGAGTAAAAAGAAGACACAAACCAGGTTGTTTATATAGGTCCAGGAAAATATCAATATAAGCTATATTTATATGTCAGTTATGTTATGAAATAAAAATGTTGAAAATTTGGTAATAAATTTTTTCAGTAGAAGAATACATTGACAAATAGAAATTAACAATTTTACAAAACAGATTTTCATGTTAAAAAAATACTTCAGTGTCTCAAACGTTGCAAAAAAATGTAATGGAAGCAAGGACAAAAAACTGAAATGTTTTGTACAAGTGTAAACACTGTTTGGTGTGTAGTGAGCAACCTCTTTACTGTTAATTGTGACAGTGTAATCATTTTCAGGCTTGTACATAATCATTCAACAATGTTTCGAGTATTTGTGGAAATGTAAATGACCCTTAAGTTTAAAACAATAATTAAAAATTATAATTTAGCAACATTTTCTGCAAGAAATAAACAACTTAGGCGATATTTGATTAGTAGCTAGTAAATGTGATGTTATAATGGAAAAATGACAATATTGCTTAGAATCAGGAATTGGAAATGTATTTAAAAAATGTGTATTCTCACACTTGTCTAGCTGAAAATCACACTGTAATCTTCTTCTCTCATTGGGGAGTAACCAAATCACCTGTTCCACCACCAAAAAAGGAATTACATCCACATCACCAATCCTTCCTTCTGGACCTCTTCATCCAAGAGGCAATGCCAAATCTTCATCCATGTACTGCCAAACCTACTATCTGGAAACCTATTGAGAAGAGTAATCTATTTTTGTTCTCCAGCATGTGATGCTGAATATTAAAAATGTTCGACTCCTTCTATAGTGTAAAGTCTATCCCTTTGCACATAACGTTCAACAGATTGCAAGAATCTCCAATGCAGGATAACCCTGCCTATGCTTAATGTCTCATAGAATGTGATCTGTAGAACTTACCACAGCTGTCATGTAGAATAATCTGCTGCAGCTTTCTCACAGTCAATAAAGCCAAGGTGCATCTCTAAATTAAATTACTGACTTTTTTCTATAAATACAGTTCAAAAGAATACATCAACAATGCAAAACGCCCACTCTAAAATCCTGCCTGTTTTTCAATTAGTAAAATATCTATGACGGAATGAAATCTTTTGTTCATAATTTTCTCTTGTATTTAATAAGCTCATACTTACATAATTTGATGTTACAGTCACATTACTATTTTTAAAGAGTACCTTGGCTAACCTATGTTTATTTGGGATCATGTACTTTATCCAGCATGTATTCAACAAGTGTTAAAGCATTTTGTAATTATTACTTAAATAATATCTGTCACACAGTTTTTAATTATTATATGTTATAAAACACGTAAAATGTATTGTTCAAGTTATGTTGAGGTGAAGAGACTTGCCCGCGATAGGGATGACTGGTGATGATCACATCAAACCAGTCAGCAGACTTAATGACTAGAAGGAGAATACCTTTCAAACCTGATTAGCAGATGATGAAGTATTAATTTTTTTTAAAAAGCAGAAAGTAAAGCTTATCAATGAGTTTAGGCAAGAAAATGTTCAGTATAAACTGAATATAGATATAGAAAAGGCAGATACAATGTTTAGTATGACTGCACCAGGTCTGAACATGGTAAATTGATGGACTCTGACAGCTGTTAGCTGTAGACTAATGCAGTGGATTTGGAGACCAGATATGTTAACTAGTGCTTCAGCTTCGGCATGTTAACACCATATAATACAGAAATGAATTCAGTATGAAACTCATTTAATTAATGCTGTGCAGTTTGTTAAATGTTTGGGAGCAAGCACAAATTAATTTCAATGACATGTTTCTATGTTGCATGGTCTCAACTGGATGAAAATATTATATCAGCAAGGACAAAGTGCAGAAGGATGAAATTTTAAGCAAAAAATGAGGTGAAAAAGCATTTGATGGTCCTTCATATGTCTGAAAACTGACAAATGTCACTAACAGAAAGTGGCTAAAAACTTTCCTATTTTGTCAAGAAACAGTAGCAAACAGCAGTGGTGTGGTGTGGGTATATAACATCTGTTGCCGGTTGCTGTTCAGCCTAACACGTAGGCAAAAAATTAATTATTTGTACCTTATTTTAGAGTTGTATTTGTAGTCAACTTGTACTGCAGCTCGATTCGTCAATCTTCTGTAGAAAGAGGTTTATAATTGCTTACCGAATCCGTCGAGTGACTTACTTGTAATTTTGCTTAACTTGTTGCGTTTCAAGCCATATGCCCCATCTTCAGAATAATTTCTCTTTAAAGAACGTCAGACATTAAGATCAAAATATAATAAATTAAAATCAATAGTTAAAACAATAAAGCATCAAAAATATTAAAACACTAAAAACAGAGGAGCACACACTGTCACACCATGATGTGTTCGCGTTGCGTTTATAGCCGGTGTTCACTGTCACGATGTTACTTGCGCACTGACTGTCTGAGTAAACTGTTATCTGTGCAACGCATCTTGTATCACAATGGCCGTGTCGTACACAAGTAACATCGCAACGGTGTGCACCGGCTATAAACGCAACGCGAACACATCATGGTGTGACAGTGCGTGCTCCTCTGTGTTTTTAGTGTGTTTTAATATTTTTGATGCTTTATTGTTTTAACTATTGATTTTAATTTTAATTTATTATATTTTGATCTTAATGTCTGACGTTCTTTAAAGAGAAATTATTCTGAAGATGGGGGCTTGAAACACGTCAAGTTAAGGGAAAATTACAAGTAAGTCACTCGACGGATTCGGTAAGCAATTATTTATTTAATACAAATGACTTGGATACTTTAAAAATGAATATTTTCTTTAGGTTTTGTAAAAGAGTTTTTTCAATTGAGATAAGGAGTAGTGCAGATAGTCTGTTCTGGTGTGTATTTGCTGCAGGGCTAAAAAATGACCATTTTACAGAAGGACTTAAAACAGGAATTGTAAGTAACAAGGTGCACAGTTTTATAATTTCCTATAATGCTTTAGTAAATCTACTGGCATGTAATTATAGATTTACATCATATGTCTACTTATCTCTAATTGTCAGAAATGTGTACACACAAAAGATCATTTTTCAAATGAGCCATATTAAAGATTCTACCTTAGTTTTTTTAATAACATTTGAAATGCTTTGTTTAGAAATTGTTCTTTAAAAATTGCCGTATTCTTTGCAATCTAATACTGCAAGAGATTCTAGCTTATCAATATCTGAAAATTAACAGTAATTTGGCCTTTCAGAATGTTAATTATTTCAAAGAAAAGCCATCTGAAGGAAATTTTGTTCTCAGCAAAAATACTGTCATTTACTCAAGTCATTTTTGTGTATGATGCTTCATCCAGTTCATTTAAAGTTGCAATCTTGTGCCAAACTTTATCAAAACTATCATGAAAAGATAATGAATAGCTTAAACGTTTAAAGGTTTTCTTGTTACACTAGCCTCCATCTGTTATATTTTCCTGTTGAACAAAACATCAGACTTTGGAAATATAGTAGAAAGCTTTTTAAGTAAAAATTTAAAAGGAAATGTCCCAAATTTCTGATAATAACCAACTTCACAAGCTAGTGTTTCGGCATTCCATTCCTCACTGTCAACTATATGGACAGTGTCACCAACACCATCACTATTCCACGCACTTTTTTCTGTTGAAAACAAAATACAGCAGAAAAGTTGCATACATAACGAAGAATATTCCGTGCATCGTACAGTGTTAAAATGCCAATCATAACCACCAGTTATTTTGATTTTAAAGCCTTTATATTAGGAGTAAAACTACCATTATTAATAATATCATACATTTCCATAAATGTACGCAATTAAATTCACTGGCAGAAGAAGAGGATCCTGGTTCAACAGAATCAGGAGACCATTATACTTACACAAAATAAATCAGAATACAAATAATCGAATTATCAATAATACAGTAACACATAGAAACACAACTAAATGAGCAAAAGAGAAATAGGTGCAAGTAGTAACTGGTACGTACTGCTAACTGAGCGATTTGCCGGTTTATACAGCAACACATCGAGCAAACGAATGTGTCTGCTTCACTACTATGTAGGCTACAGTGACAACTACTACAAAGTCAATGACCACTCGCAGTCAAACGCCACCAACGTCTGATCCGGCAACACAACATTAAAATGACAGTGCAAGTCCCCAGCGGTACAAAAGCAATACTACGCTTTTCTTAAATTTTCCTTACTAATATTGTTCACATTTCAAATTAATCTAACTAAAGTATTTACTCTTTGATATAATTAATTTTATTTTCTTCCATTTCCTGTACTGTTGCTTTACATTGTTGCCACGCTACTGGCAAACAGAAACTAAATACAGAAAGTGACAGTAATTACCTAATTTTGTCAAAGACTACTTTAAAAACATGAACAATACTTAAACAGATAACTTACAAAAATGTTTCATTTTAATGCGTTAAAAAAAAGTCACCAGTCAAGCAACAGCTTCATTTTAATAGAATTTAGATGAACATAATATTCCTAACTAACCAGAGCCGGATTTATGTTTTGGCCGCTTGCGGGCTGTACAGTTTTTGCTGCCCCTTTCTTGAGCCTGAGCTGGCCAAAAAATTCTCCCCACCCTCCCCCAGGCCCTTCCTAAAACACATTCCTATCTTTTTACGTACCCGATCTGTTTTTTATAATCTTCTCTACATACATGTTCTACTACAACTTGTCAACTTTAACAATGTTTACTTAAATATAAGTAATGTTTATAATAAAACGTTACAGCAATTTTTGAAAAGTTTTATTTTAATAACTTTCGTGTGCATAAATGAAAAATATACAAGACAAAGGTATATGGTAGCGATAGGGTTAATAACACATTAGCATTTCTTTCTACGTGATTTACTTTGAGCAAAAGAGTCTATTAGATCATCGTAGTTTAGCTATTTGGTGATTGTGATGAACGCAGATAGTTGTTTACCCTTTTCATCACAGAAAATGATGTCTCCGCCGAACAGTTTGAAGCCGGTGTTGTCAAAAAAAGCCTTAACACGATATCTATGTATGGGTACAACTCTTGAAGTCCCGTGTCGTAAACCAGCTGGACAAGTTCAACGAATGACTGGGGAGGTTCTTTGTCTGCACTCTTCAGAAACCCAAAGAAGTGGACACACTCATTGGTAAAAGTTTCACAATCAGGCAAATCCCTCTTGTACACACTGCAAAGTTTTCTAGCACTTTCAGTTATTTTTTCTTGTTGCCAATCTATCCCTGAAGTGAGCAACTCAAACCTCGCACACAACTCATCGTATACCTGCTTTCGCTTTGTCATCTCGGCAATCAGTCTGTCAATAATGACAAGATAAGTATCAGTTTTAAACTTTGTTCTACCGCTGAGCACAACTTCATGATCTCTGGTTTCACCTGCTTGGAGTTTTATTTTCTTCTTTCTTTTATTAGAAGTGTCCTCATACTCACAAACTACAGACTTAACAAGTGCTCTGTTTTCATACATATCAAAATCAGATCTAAGGCTTGATACATATCCACAAAGGGAGTTGTAAACATTTGTAATGGTATGTATGTTAACATTAGTGCCATGAAGAGTTTTGCTTGCGATGTTGAACCTATCCAACACGTCACCCCACAACACTGAAAGAAAGGCAGTTTCTAACAGACTCAGTTTTTCTAGGTATCCAGAAGCTTCATTTCTTGTTACAGTCTTTTCAGTTTCATCATTGGCAATGACCTTGAGAGACTCGCATACTTCTTTCCAATCTTTGTTAAGGCTTTTGCAGGTGTCGTCACGTGCAGACCAACGAGTGTTTGATAAGCTCTTTAAACTGAGATTTTCTTTTCTGTTTAGCTCCTGGAGAACTTCCCATCGTTTGGTCGAACTGGAAAAAAACACGTACAAACCTTGCAGAAGTTCAAAATAATGTGTGCTCTCTTGGCAACACTCAGCTGCGTGCTTCCCGACCAAGTTAAGTGAATGAGCAGAACATGGTGTATATATAGCCTCAGGGCAGACTTCACGAATTCGAGCTTGCAGACCGCTGTATGCCCCAGACATGTTGGATGCATTATCATACGATTGACCTCTGCAGTTCTGAATGTCTATGTTATACTTCGATAGCACATCCAAGAGAGCTTCAAAAAGTGCTGCTGATCCATGTCCAACGTTGGGAATGAAGCAAAGAAACCTTTCAACTGGAGTTCCACTTTGTTGAACATATCTAATGATGATAGCTAACTCGTCAACATGAGACATGTCGGGACTAGAATCAACAACTGAGTAATACTTTGCAGTCTTGACTTCTTGGACTATTATATTTGTCACCTTATCTGCCATAAGTTGGACATACTGTTGATATGTAGTTGAAGAAAGATATGAAGTATAGCCTTGTCCAGGATTTCCGTATCTGGCGATGTGCTCAGTTAAGAATGGGTCAAACTTTGCGACCAGTTCAAGGCACATGATAAAATTTCCGCTGTTGCTGTTAGTTGGACCAAAATGTTCAGCGTCTCCTCTTAAAGGCAATCCAGCAGATGTTAACGATTGGGTCACTGCAACAACTCTCTTTAAGACATTTCGCCAATACAGTTTAGCTTTTGGCTAAAAAGCTGTAAAGAAACATTTCCACTTCCAGAGGAGCGTGCTCTAGTCTTCATCGCCAACATACAAGATTTATGTTCTGAAGAGTTTTCATGTTTTTTTTAGACTGTCTCCATGCTTCCAGTCATCAAATCCTTCTTTTGCTAGTATTGTTGTGCCCCCAAATAGTTGACAAGGAACACAAAAGAGCTTTCCTGTACTTTCTGAGTATATCAAGTATGACCTTTTTATTTCTTCTCCATTAACTAGTTTAGTTTTGAAAAAGGCTGGAGAAAGGTAACGGTATTGTTCTCCAATAAGCCGTTTTGAGGCCTCAAAATTAAGATTATTGATATCCTGTTCAACGCCATGGTTACAAACATAGTCACGTGTTACATTGTTGACTTTCCACAAAGCTGGGTCCAGTGGCGGCGATAAGGCCCCCCGCAGACCCCGCGGCGCGGGGGGGCCCCGACCCTCATGGGGGGCCCCAGTTGGCCCAGTCATGGGACATAACTTGTAACATGAAAAATAAGCGTAAATGAGTTGTAAAACGCTTCTTTGTTGAATTATCAGTTGACCATAGATTTGACGACCCAGTGAAATCATTTGAAGTAAAAGTTTTCAATGCAACACTAGATATTGTAATAGCTCAGCTACAAATGAGATTCGAAGGATTGCGTTGCATTGATGATAGGTTTTCATTCCTGACGCCTCAGAATTTAGTAAACTTCTCACAAGAGACAATAGTGGAGAAAAATAAGG
Organism: Magicicada septendecula; assembly: GCA_034769895.1. NCBI lineage: Eukaryota > Metazoa > Arthropoda > Insecta > Hemiptera > Cicadidae > Magicicada > Magicicada septendecula. The sequence continues at coordinate 438,157,839 of CM068369.1, read as the reverse complement.
CTCTGGTAAATGTGTATCCTGGTGACCTTTCCACATCACTGCCTGACCAAGTAATATCCTTCAAAGCTCTGATGACCAAAGAAATTGCACACAAGAAAAGAATTCGAGAAATGATGAATTTACTGGTTGAACAGCTGCCTTATGAGTTGCCTCCTAGACTTAACTACAGCTTTGCAGCTTTATTTAACCATACCTGTCACAACAGCTACAGCGGAAAGAAGCTTTTCAAAACTTTAATTAATTAAATTAAGTCGTACTTAAGAAGTACCATGGCCGAAACTCGGTTGAGTGGCTTGGCACTGTTAAGCACTGAGCATGAAGAGACACAGAAAACTAATATCAACGAAGTGGTTGAAAAGTTCTTAGCTATTAAAAAAAGAAGACTAGGCTTAGGAAAACAGTGAACTTTGGTTGATCCTCATCTGTAAATATTGTACATTACTTGAGTTCGAGTGTTATTGAATTGGATTAGACTTAAGGAGAACTTGTATAGAGTATATTCAAGAATTTTACAAATTCAGTTACATACTAATTTAAATGTTTGAAAAAAGCTAGAATGTTACTTTGATATTCGTTTTTAAATAATAAATTTTTAACACTCTGTGTGCGGTACTGTTTCATAGTCTGAATTTAGATCTTTGACGTAAAAATAAATCATTCTTTTTATTTTGGTTTTTTTATAGTTTGTATAGAACTTTGTCTATTTAGCAACAATGAATTTTAAGAGTTTGTACACGTGTAAAACATCCTTTGCAAATTGCAAACGCTTTGTGATAGACGAGAAAGTATTCACAAACCATTGTTGTGAAACACACGTAAATAGAAACTCATTTAAGTGTTTTCCCCTATTACATATACAAAATTTAACCATTTTTATAGGGCCCCCTAATTAGTTTCGCGGGGGGGCCCCCGTTTCGTTAGCGCCGCCACTGGCTGGGTCTTTAATAACTTCCACGTTAACTAAAGGAGTATTAACGAAGTTGGTTACATCAAATTCGTTTGAGGACTGACTAATCTCTTTCAGCTGGTCTGTGTCCAGATTGGGGCTTATTTCGATAACCTCTTCTACCTGGCAGTTATCATCTGGAGACTGAAATGAGTTTTCTGTTGCATTAGTTTTCATGCTGACACTGTTGCTTGTTTCGCCAGTTTCAAGTTCATTTATGAGACTTGTTGATAATTTACATTCACAAGTACAATTATCAGGCTTTTTGAAAAAAGATGCAATTTTTTGAGTTTTTTCAATAACTTTACATTCTTTTTTCATTTTCAATTCCGCCAATTTTTTGTACTCAGCTCCACTCAACCGTTTTCTTCCATCGCTCATTTTGTCTGGAAAAAAGGGCAAAAGTAACGATGAAGTTACGGATGAATTTTTTTATTACGAAAAAAATATTTTTTAATTGGAAGCAAGAAATATTTTTTTAAATCAAGTTTTCTGGAAGAAAAATTGTTCATTAGTTTAACCCTCCGTCGGTCGCGCGGTCCATTAGAACACGGTAGGTCGCGCGCGGAGTCTCACTCCGCTTAGATGATTTCTTCTCTGTATCAGTGTTTTAAGTGGTTAATGTACATTACATGCAAATATATATGTGTGTACACTTTTAATACACATTATTTAAACAAATAAATAGTAAATTATAAGTAAGTAAATAAATAAATAATTAAATAAGTACATTTATTCAAAACATAAAATGTCACGCGGGGAGCCAAACTCCGCAATATCTAAAACATCTAAAACACTGCAGTCGCGCGTGGAGTGTCACTCCGCAGTTATATTCCTTACTTAGTGACAGCAACCAGCACACTAGAAATGGATAAAATGTAGCAGGGTGGGCGAGTCCATGTGAAAGGGGAAGCTACTAGGCCGCTCAAGGTCGCGGCAGCACTACCAACATCAGAAAACTTAAATTCCCTCATTGCGGAGTCTCACTCCGCAGTGCGAACTACGGAGGGTTGAATCATTCTGTCAACATGAAAAAAACAAATGATAAAATTCAAAATCAAAACAAACAAAGAATGGGCGTGGCCAGCTTAAACTTGGTCAGAAGATTTGTATTTCTAAAATTTATGCATGTAGCGAAAACCAGCTTTATAACTCAATTTTTTTTCTCGAGTTATCTAAGAAAATCGATTTTCAAATAATCCTCAAAATGAGGCGTGGCAGTAATTCAAATGCCTTCAAAATTTGGCAGAGTGATCCTTGGTATAAGGGCTACCTACATACCAAATTTCATGTCTCTACCTCTTGTAGTTTCGGAGGAGTTGTGTCCACGGGCGGACGGACTTAATCAACTCAGTTTTTGATCCTGAGTCAGAATATATATACATTGTCATACCGGAAACGCTTCCTTTTGGGTGTTACAAACGTATGGACAAAGCTATATAATACCCTAGGTGTAGGGTATAATAAATGTGTATTAAGCGTATTAGCTGGACTCTTTGCACACACTGCAACAAACAAACTCACAAACTTTCAGCTTTATAATATTATTAAGATTAACTTAGACATTATATTAAAATCCTAGACCTACCGTATGTTTGGTAACCACGTTCCAAGTAATACTACAATATTATTTTACACAAGAAACAAAAGAAAAAGTAAGATGAGACTAATTGTTCAAGATTTGCCCATAAATCAATGACATTCAACTAACACGAACACTCAACACTGCAGTCTGCACTGACATTTGACAGATTGTGCGATCCTAGCGCCTCTAGCTCTAAAATAGTTCGCTCCTGATCAGCTGCTCTCTACGCCCTCGCGCATGTGTCTGACAGCAAGTGAGATCATTCCATTCCAGCTTTACCCCTTACAAAGCGTTGTACTTGTGGAGTTGACATCCCAACTCCCAAGATAACTTTCTACTCAAGTACTGTGCGGTATTCTGCCGCTTATGGTACCTGAATTATTAAAAGGTGCCGGCCTTCAAAATATGCCGCCCCGGGCTATAGCCCGTCAAGCCCCCCTGTAATTACGGCCCTGTAACTAACGTGAACTGAACCCTTCATCTCAGAATTAAAAAACATGTTTCAGATCTTAAACAGCCTGTTAATAGAATTCACAGATCTCAACTAGAAAAAGACAAATTTTTAACATGAATAGCTTGAGTTCCACATTTGATGGTTGGTTACAACACTACACTGTTAAGTGAATACAAACTGAACAGTGTAACATGTGTCTGTGCTAATTCAAGGAGCAACTGTTATTGTTCTGTTGTTAACTCCTGAGTTTTCTACTGTTGTCTAACATTTTTTAAAGGAACACCTGAAAGGAATTCACAATACAATTAAAAGTGGTAAACTGGGCTGCCACATCTTAGATGAAACATATTTTTAAAAATATAGACAACTGTTCACATGAGAAAAGATAACACTGTCTAAAAATAATCAGCAGTCTCCCAACCATGCTGCTTCCTTACCGCACCTTCACTGCTGTTGACTCATGGCTGTTTAATTTTGTTTGTTCATTTTTCTTGTCTATAGTACCTCGACTCTTCTTCTTCTTAGCCCTTTTCCAATGGAACAGGGGTCAGTTTTCTAGCTCAGTGATTGCCATTTAGTGCGGTCTGTAATAGCATACCTCATACCTATAAAACACTGGCAAAAATCAAGTGGACATAATTATAACCTGGCATTGATATACACAAATACAGTATAACCTCATCAATACATCAACTGCGGGACTGAGGGGGTTACGAATTAGTGAGGGAGTAAGTATAAAACCCAACCCATCAAAGACAATTTAAAATATTTATTACGACACAATGTGCTAATATTATGCTAGAATCGGAGGCATATTTATAGGGGGGGGGGACGGACAGGACTGGAACCTCCCTGGAGGGTCGATAAAAGTTGATGAATTTTGTTAATCTCTTAATTTTTAGGCTTTTATTTTTTCAGATAGCTCTTTTTTAATACACAAACAGGTTTATTACACAGCATTTGCGTACATGTTTGAAATATGAAATTTAAGAAAATCAATTCAGTCAGTATCTTCTACAGTGTTTCAGTAACGCGCATTTTTATTGTGTTGTTAACCGTTTACTTGAAAACCGTTTGATTTTAGGATGTTATGACACGTTTTTCAGCCATTTTAAAGATAGAAATTTTGATTAGTCTTAACTTGTTTTTTCTTTTATATGAAGCCAATTCGACTGGACCCCCTCCCACAAGACCAAATTCTAGGTACTCCATTGGCTAGAACATATGAATTACTGGAAATTTTCTAGCTCAGACAAATAATAAGGGGATATAAATATATTTACAGTGCCTGAAATAAGTTTCAGACAGTTTAGTTGTGCTTTCACTTTTCCAAAAACGCTGCAGAATTTTGAATTTGTTTGCTAAATCAAGACTAATGAGTAAATCTAGTAAACGTGACATGATGATCGGCTTCAGCAGCTTTATGAAAACTTATCAGAAACTTCCACAATAAAGAATATTGTTAGATACCATCACCAAGAGTTCAGTGGGAATGAATTCTCAGAAACGCATTGTGCTCTGTACACAAGTATAAAATATCTATCTCTGAACAAAATGTCTCTTATTAGAATTCCAGCCACAATTACAGCATGTGTTACTACTGTGGTCAAAACATTAATGTTCTGAAGGCTTTGACACAAAAATGAGCCCTCAAAAGTCAAGCACTGGCCTAACCTAACCTAACAAAATGCATTAAATCCATGTGGGCTTTGTTATCACACTGCTTTCAATAATGCATTTTGATTCTAAAGCAGTTGGTCTACTGCTGTGCATATTTAAGCATCACAGAGAAACGTAGCAAAACTGCAACTACACGGGCGAGGTTTACTACTCATTTCAGACTGATAACATTTGCTTTGTATGCTGATGCCAATGTTACCACTCTTTGGTTGAGGCAACAATTCTCACTTGTTAACCCTCGAGTGGCAACCATCGATTTTTAAATGCTGTTGCCTAACTCTAAAGTGCCTACATCTAAAAATCAGATTTGTTACTCCATCTTGGTATTTCGTTGTTTTTTTTTTTAGCTAACTAGATTGTGCCACGTTCTTATTCAACACTTGTAGAAAGTTGTAGGGAAAAATTTTGTATATAATATGATAATTTGTTTCTGCTAGTTTTCCTTGAAAATTATTCTGAACGTAGCAAGTTTTTCTTGTAACGTATATGTATATGCTGTTTTACTTTTTGTTTTATTTTATGAGTAACTATATTTACTGTAGATACAAACTGAAAAATTCTGAAAAAACTAAAATGTAAACTTGTAAGCCATTAGTGACTGAGACTGGATTTTGAGTTGTTTTATCAGTGGCGGCCCGTGCTTAGGTTGCACGGTTGCACAACCCCCATTAAATCCTGTAAATTTAATTGTATTTTTAATCCTGTAAATCCCCCATAAACTGTATTTTAAATTATAAAATTATAAAAAAAAAAACAATAATTAATAAGTGTTTTCAAGCTAAATAATCGTAATTAATCATTTGTTGATTGAAAAGTGCAGAGCACTTAATAAAAACCGTACCCCCTCTCGCCGCGGTGTACGCGCTTGGTATATGGAGAAACACAATGTAGTTGCGTTCTGGCTGGCTACACTAGGGTGTTTCTATTACATCGCTATAGTTTCGCCTGGTGTGATTAGGGACTGCAAACTCCGCTTGTCAGTCACGGCGCCACCAGTTTGTTGGTAAATAACACGTGGTGCGACAGTTGGAATTTGTATGGTTATGTTGTTTTATTAGTTCAGTTCATTAGTGTCGGTCGAATTTTTGTGTGACGTTTATTGTTAGTGTTAGTTAAGTGTTAGTACAATTCATTGTTAAATATAAATAATAGTGCATATTAAAGGATTAAGGCGTCATAGTGTAAGATATTCGTTATATATAACTCGTAGGACGCAATGAATTCTGTTGAAAACTTAACGAAAACACCGTTCAGTTTACGTCCAATTGAGGAAAAAATTGAAATTAAGAGAGTAGGTAGACCTACACCAGATCTTTCAAGTTTTAATCAAACTGTAAAGTCAGGTAATAGAATTTTTAATCGTAAATTTAAAACAGACTTATACAATAAATATTCCTGGTTATGTGGGTGTGACACTAAAATTGCATTATTTTGCTTTCCTTGTATACCGTTTGGAGAGGAGGAGACTTGGACTAAGACTGGATTTAAAGACTTAAACCATTTTAATGACAGAACTAAAAAACATGAGGCTTCAGGTACCCACATAAAAAATAGTTTACAGTTAGCATTGTTAGGAACAACTAACATAGCAGAACAACTAAATACAGCTTATAGGAGAAATATTGTAGCTCACAATGAACAAGTTAAGCAGAATAGATATGTGCTAAGTATTATTATCAACTGTATTCGTTTCTGTGGTGTGTTTGAACTAGCTTTAAAAGGCCACGATGAGTCTAAAGAATCAAATAATCCAGGAATTTTTAGAGGGTTAATAGATTTTAGTGCAGAGCTAGATACAGTTTCAAAAAACCATCTTGAAACTTCAACAGTATTTAGGGGTACTTCTAAAACCATTCAAAATGAATTACTACAAATAATGCTAGAAGTCAGTCACGAAAGAATTTCAGATGAAATTAAACAAGCAAATTTTTTAGCTGTTATTGCTGATGAAACCAGCGATGTGTCTAATTTATACCAAGTAGCTGTTATCTATAGGTTCATAGCAAAAAACAGACCTGTAGAAAGATTCTGGACTTTTCTTAACCCTTCTCGTCATGATGCCAGGGCCTCAGCATCATGTATTCTTGATGAGTTAAAACACCACAAAATAAATGAAACTCCCCAAAAGCTCATTGGACAGACATATGTTGGAGCATCTGTAATGGCTGGAACTTCTAGTGGTGTACATGCAATTGTAAAAAATCGTTATGCCGATGCCCAATATGTTTATTGTCATGCACATCAGCTGAATTTAGTTGTATGAAAGCTGCATCAATTAACAGGGAAGTTCGAGTTTTCTTTGCCAATGTTCAAGGTCTTTACGCTTTTTTTTCAGTTAGTCCGCAAAGAACATCAATACTAGATGCAGTAGTAAAAAAGCGGTTACCCAGATCTGTACCTACCAGATAGAACTTTCAATCGAAAAGTGTCACAACAATTTATGATCACAGGCAGGACCTAATACAGTGCATGAAAACAATATTAGATTCTGATCACATAAAAAAATGACAGTACTCTTTCATAAGCTTCTGGCCATTTAAAAGTTTTAGTAAGTCAAAACTTTATTTTTTGGCTCTCATTTTTTAGAAAAATTATGCCACTTACTGACATACTCTTTAATCAGCTCCAGAAAGTAGATATTGAACTCACTGTTATAAAATGGTCTCTTACAAGTTTTGAAGAAAATGTGTTGAAAATCAGAAATAATATTAACACAGACACTGGAGAGCCACAACAGTCATCACAAAGTTCACCTCCAAAGAAAAGGAAGATTGACAAAACTGAGTGGAAGAGACAGGCGAAGGAAGTATGTGATGTGATTATATGCCAAATAAAGGAACGGTTTAGATTCACGAGCCATCTCGTAGGAGCATCTTTGTTCATGTCAGAAATGTTTCCAGATTATGATTCTAAATTTCCAGAAGACACAGTAAAAACTGTATGCAACGCTTACAATTTTTTCAATTTTAAAAAACTCTGTACGGAACTTGCAACAATCTATAGTGCAACGGATTTTAGAAGACTGTCAGGTGCTGTTAGTTTGTACTCTTTTTTCAAAGACAATAAGTTAGAAGAAACTTTTAGTGAAGCTGTAAAACTCTTAGAAATTTTGATTACAATACCAATGACCTTTTCTGAAGCAGAAAGATGTTTTTCGACGCTTAAAAGAATAAAGACATTTCTAAGGAACACCATGTCACAAGAGAGGTTGTCTGCATTGGCCATGCTCTCAATAGAAAGGGACATGATCATGGAAATTCCTGATTTCAATCAGAAGGTGATTGAAAAATTTGCCAGTCTAAAAGAAAGGCGGATGGATTTTCTTTTCAAATACGGGTAAGTGACAAAATTATTCCCAAGTATAACTATATTTTTCAATATTAATTATGTATACACAGTAAAATAGTTTATCTAAAGTGAATTAATACTAAAATAAATAAGCCTGTTGTTACGTTAACTAATTTCAAAATAATTTCAATACATTTTTCGGATACTGTTACACAGAAAATGTTATATTACCATATAAGACATAATTTTGAATTAAATAAAACAATACTAACTTTATCATTCAGTCATATAAACTTAGCGATATTTTTGCATTTTCTATTTAAACAATTTAATACCATCCAACCCACTACTGCAACCCCCAAAATTTTCAACCACCAGCCGCCACTGTGTTTTATGGTGTACTGTAGTTGGTTTGGTCAAGTGTTTTTTACTGTTCTTGTTATAATATTTTTAAGTAAATATAACCAAACCCTATTTTTAAGGGTAACCCAAACCCTAAGTGAGAACTTGGTGAACTATTACATATAAATTTGATGTAAGAGCAGTCTAATTTCATATCCATATGTGTGTAATACGTGTCTGTGCTTATTAAACTAGCAGCTGTTCTTTTATTGTTAAGTTTGAACATTCTCTTACTATTTCTATAGAATAGTAAATACGAGTAGTATAGTATAGTAGTAGAATAGTATATAGAATAGTATTTCTATTTTGTATGTTACATTTCAAATTGCAGAACATAAGAAATTAATCTGCAATATAAGACTGAAAATAGAAACTTTTACTGTCACATTACAACCTTGACTGAAATACCAAAATGTCAACTGTCCATATCAAGAATAGACATTAACAGTGACTGAAATAACATTAAATGTAATTTGTAGCAAACAGTTCTAATAATGAAACCAGGAAAGTGACAGGTACAAAGTAAATAACTTTAATATTTTAAATTTTGTCTTTATTGTATTAAACTACATCCATACTGGAACTATTTGTTGCCATCAACATAGACTGTTTCTTGCGAAGGCTGGTCCATGAAACTGGGTGGCTATCATGGTAAACAAACTAATGGTCTTCTCAGACATTTATCCACACCTGTAAAATATTTAGCATACTGATTACTTACATATACCTGGTGCAAATCCATGGTATAAGAACACAATTGTATCATAAAAATTAAAAGTAACAAATATTCAGTATTGGAGGTTTCTTAGTTCAATATGAAGCTACACCCTTAGTTGTAACAAGATTGACACACAAAACAATTACCCAAAACTGAGGACATGAATAGAACTCCTAGTAAACAAACCATATACTACAATCCAGCTGAGCATATACAGTAAAGCATTACAGGAGACACTATAATTTCCTAAAGTGGGAAACTATACAACCCCCCTGGGACAGTAAAGGGGTGGATGAGAATAAGATGAGGAGTAACTCGTCAGTAAGATGGTAATAAATTTTTATCACGTGTACATTTCCAGCTATACCATTTTATAGCGAACGTTACATGTATCATTCTACTCATATATTTATGCCCTGTGTAAAACATATCAAATTTCATTCTTATAAGTATTAATCAGTGGCCGTTCGTCAGGTGACGCAGGTGAAGCTAAAATAACTGGTTCAACGTGTTTCTTTTTACACAAAATTATTTTCAATTTTTAGTCAATTTTATGTTTAAAAATATTGTTTTTTATTAAATTTTGTCTGTATAATAATTAAAATAACATTTAAAAGTGATGGAAATAGGTTACAGAAGCTGGACTTCGCTGCGATACTACTCCACGTATAGTAAGCCTACTGGTGGCGGAAAGGGCCGAGATCATAGAAGCAGCTTTCTGCACCTTGAAGCCTGCATCAGTTAATACGTCACTAACAACGCTCGTTTATGACGGTTGCCATGACAACGTATATGCCGTACTCAGCGTTCCCCCACACATGTGAAGTAGTGTCGTGTGCTGTTTCTCAGTGGCGTACGTGTACAGTGCTTTATCTATCCAGCGTGTTTGTTTTGTTCGTTGTTCGTCGTGTTTGATCATGTGTGAAGTTTTTACAGAATGTTTCCTTCATATGATCTGGTATGTGTTTTATTAGAAACACCATTTTCAAGATGGAATAATGATGACAAGAGAAACTTTTTAAGCTGTGAAAAACCTATACCTATATTGAAAGTAAATAAAGTTGCAAAAATAAATGACAAGGTGTACAATCGCAACTTTAAACAAAATTGGTATTCAACGTTCGAGTGGTTGTGTGACAGTTATTATTAAATAAACTTTTTTGTATGCCCTGCTTAATTATTAGTGTTAAATCAAGTGCATGGAATAAGGATCGGCTTTGATGATTTCGGTAACGTTACTCGTGGTCTTTCCAAACATGAAGGTTCTTCTGACACATGCGTTGTGCATTGAGTTTTTTGAAACTAAAGAAAAATTTAAGTACTATCGAGGATGCTTTGAAGGAAAATTCTAGGTTGTATATTAAACACTTCAATGATAACATTCGGCTTAACAGACGTTTCATGCATCTTCCTATTCGTGGAGTTATTTACTTGGGTATAAACAAGAGTTAGCATTTCGCGGTCACCACAAAGAGTTATCATCTATTAATCACGGAAATTTTAAAGAACTGCTAGAAACCTTCGTATCGATAAGCCCTGTAGATACTCAAGAACATTATAAAAAAATCTCACCCGTCTTTCCCGGCAATTCTAAGACTATTCAGAATGAAATAATTGATTGCATTTCACAATATATTGATGAGCACGTCGCAAAGGAAATAGAAGATAGTACATTTTTTTCAATTCAAGTGGATGATTCCACAGACATTGTCCACAAATCTCAATGTAGCATCATAATTAGATACGTTATTCCCGGAGGAAAGCTGGTGGAAAGATTTTTGGAATTTTATGATGTTAGTTCCAGTCGGACTGCCGACACACTGTTTCACATTGTGTCAAGGTCCCTCGAAAAATTTGACTATAAATCAAGAGTCCAGTCAAATTTTTGCCCAGTGTTTTGATGGTGCAAGCGTTATGCCAGGGGAATTAAATGGTCTTCAGGCAAAAATCAAAGAAGTAGTGCCACAAGCGGTTTTTGTTCACTGCATGGCGCATCGTTTGAATTTAGTGCTACAACAAAGCTGCAACAGCATTTTGAAATGTCGGATATTTTTTGCAACTGTTAACGGTTTACCCTCTTGTTTCCACAGTTCTGCTAAGCGAACTTACGCAGTAGACACAGTCGTTGGAAGACGAATCCCTACTTCCGTTATTACGCTATGGAAGTCTAATTCCAAAATTGTGAATAGTGCATAACGAATGGGATTCATTAAAAGAAGTATTCACTAAAATTGTGAACGATTCAAATTATGATCAAACATCAATTAGGCAGAGTGATGGCTTCTTAAATAAATTTAATGATTTTGAATTAATGCTTTTGGTTGTCGTTTTTAATGATATTTTTGGAGCCACGGATGTTCTCTTCAATATGCTATAATAGAAGTCATTTGACATTAATTTCTGTATATCGCAAGTTAAAAATACGCAAACGCTCATACATAGCAAAAGAACTGATGATGCATTTATGAAAATTTTCTATTTAGCTGCTTCAAAAACAACAGTTCCAACTGAATACCATGAGTGGCAGAAAAGAATTACACTCACACGAGATCAACTTTTTGAAAAATACAAAATTCTGTATTATGAAATTTTAGATAACCTTTCAGTACAAATAGCCACATGTTTTAATGATATGGAAAAGCTTCAGTTTGTTATATTAATGGATACTCCAAAGTTCATAACGTATTCTGAAAACTTTCCCACGGATGCATTAAGTAACTGAAAGGTGTGCTACCCTAATCTGGTTACCGATTTCCAAAAACTGAAAAACGAATTACAGCTTATTTATGAGGATAAGCAATACAGACAAATGGAACCACTAAATTTTATGGAACTTTAGCTGACAACAGGAACATCTTTAAAGAAGCTTACAAACTGTTTCGTTTAATAGTAACTATTCCATCCACTAGCGTTTCCATAGAACGCAGGGCCGATTTTGACGTCAACAGCGCCCTGGGCACTCCAAACGAGAGCACGCCCCCCACCATCAACTCAACCCCCTACTCCCCACCCGCAATTATAACGACTTAGTTGGTGACTTGCCAGTTTTGGTTCGGGAGGGATTTTGGTTCCCTTAACTCTCCTTTTATTTGGAGTGTCTTTCCATTATCCACCACCTATGGACCCGCCGTGACACCCTAAGAAAAGACCGTTTGACGTGGATCCGAGTTGTTGATTGTCACCCCGGAATGGAAGGCCTCGTACTGACAAAAACTTTACAACACAGACAACTCTAGTCAAAATTTCTTGCCAATACTTAACCTCTGTTTCATGTTGGCTTAGCACCAACTTTTCTACAGGAGAAGCATTTTTCCTCGAAATGTACGTCAAAACATTTTCTCTGTGGTCCTCTGATCACTCGTGCAGTTTAGCAAGTGTAAATGAATGTTTCCAATCGTTTAACCCTTCTGAAAAAGACGTTCTTTTATTCTCGGTTTGAAAAAGTATTCTTGATGTGTCAAAACTAACGTGTCTGTGCCACTCGTTGATTGTTGACCAAGTGCGTCACTTTCAATCAAATCTGAACTTTGAGACCATAAAATGTTATGTGTTCCAGCTGAAGAGGACTGAGATAATTCAGGTTCAGGAACAACATTAAAAAAATTACTTATCTTGGGAACTTTTTTCAGTACTTTTTCTTCTTCTAGTTGTTTTTTAATTGCTCGTTTTCGAAACTCAAAACCACTTGGTTTTTTATTACCACTCATTATTAATTTAAAAAATACTAATCGTAGTCATAAAACAAACTAAAAGCTAACAATTAAAAAGTAACTCAAACTGGTAACTTTCAACACTGTTCACTGTTCACGTCAAATGTCAAACGTATACTTATCGTTCGATCACATCAGGGCCCGCTCTAGCGGTTACGTCGCCCCGGACAAAAAGACAAATTGCCGCCCTTTAAGAATATATATATATTTTTTAAATAAAGGTACATATTTTTTATTTTCAATAAAAATCAAATCATTTTATTTAAATTTTAATAAAAGCATATATTTAGAAAGAAACATGTAACATAACATAATATTGACAATCAAGTAGTACAAAACAGTAGATTCTACTTTTTGTGTTAAATAAAAGTCAAATCGTTTTAAATTATAATCAACACATACATATATACATATTTAGAAAGAAACATGTAACATAACATAAAATTGATAATCAAGCAGTACAAAACAGTAGAAATTAATTAACAAATATCTGTACCTAGCCACAAATTTGTTAACCATATAATTTTTTACATTTTTAAATGCTATTAAAAATGTGTATTATTGCACAATCAATCAAAATGCCATTATTTTGAAAATAAAACAAGGTAACATCAACTACACTAAAATCACAAAAAACTTTTTTTTCTCACTTTCAGTTCTGCAAACTTTTTTATTACATCTTTCAAATTTACTTGATCAGCAAGTTCATGCTCAATTGCCAAAATGGCCAAACCCTTAAGACGATTTTGTGTAGTAGTCAAACGTAAAAAGTTCTTAATTAATTTTAACTTAGAGAAACTCCTTTCGCCACTTACTACAGTTATTGGTATCGTTAGCAATATTCGTAAAGCAATAGTAAGGTTTGGGGCAAAATTTAACTTTGTAATTAAGCTCAGTACATTGCTTAGGCTTTCTTTTTTGCCCAAAAGCGCAGATACTGCTGAAATTTCCTCTGCTAATTCTACCCCATTTATGTCAACAGAATCACCATCAGTTAAAATACATTCTAAATTCTTACAGTGTTTTAGTAGCATTTCTTTGGACATGGTATTTAAATCGTATATATTATATAAGAATTGAAAATAGTTACTATGATTACTAAGTTGTTCAAATCTAGCATCTAGTGCATTTAGTGCTTGATCGATTGTAAAATAAAAAAAATCTATTTTATATTTTTCTTTTGGATCTTCGATCGGTTCATCTCGTGCTTCGTATGAGAAGTTCCTTTTTATTCTTCTTACACGGTGTCGTGTTATTGTTGATCAAAAATTAGCCTCCACGTCAATTTCGGTAGCAAGTTCTTTTGCATCAATAATAGTTTCATCGAAGGACGAATCCGATCGAAGATTCTTGAAAAATATTTTGCAGTTTTGTAAAACATCAAGTGCAGAGGCTAAATCAAAATCTTTTGTTTGCATCAACTTGCTTATTGGATTAATGCAATTTAGTATTTTATGCCAAATAACTAATGAACACAAAAACTTAAATTGTTTAATACAATTTAATAAACCCGAGGCCTCGTCTCTTATTAAATTATCAATTTCTTGGTTTTCGTAAATGCTGCAAGGCGTCGTATACATCTCCCAAATGGAATCTCAAAGGCTTTAAGGCCTCTATCCTACTCTCCCATCTAGTGTCACTCAATGGTTTCAAAGTGAAACCTTGAACATGTTTTAAAAGTATTGCCCATCGAAAAGTAGATGCCGAAAAAAATAAATATATTTTTTGGACCATGTTGAAGAAATTAGCGGCTTCCAAGGATGCTTTTGCCATATCATTAACAACAAGATTTAGAGAGTGGCTACTACACGGAACATAGAATGCTCGCGAATTATATTGTTTAATTTTAGATTGCACTCGTATCCCTGCCCTCTGATATCCTGCAAATTTAAACCCAAGTCATTAAGTTCTCCAATTATAATATCAGTCATTTGTTTTCCTGTGGATCTTTCGACTGGTAAGAAGCCTAAAAAGCTTTCATTAATTTTAATTTCAACATCAGCGTCAAATTTATTGATTGAAACATATCTGATTACAAGAGTCATTTGCTCTACCTTACTAATGTCAGGAGTACAGTCTAAAATTATGGAAAAATATTTGGATTTTTTTATTTCATCAATAATATGAGACTTTACACTTTGATGCAGCAGATCTATTATCTCGTTTTGTATATTTTTCCCGAGATAGTGAGCTTTAGTCTCTTCTTTTTTGAGCACTCTACGGACGTGCTCTTCCATAATGGGATCAAATTCAGATAGCAACTCAACTATTTTTAAGAAATTACCGTTATTATACTCAAACAGCTTGTCGCTTGTACTGTACCTTGAAAAGCCAGACAACTTTTACCAAGCATTTTAGTAATTGCTACGATTCTTAGAAGCACCTCGTTCCAATGGTTTGTTTCGGCATTAATAATTCTTTGAGCAGCCGCATCTACAGTTTTACAACACTTTAACCTTTGGTTCATTTCTAGCCATGATTTTTGGGCCTGAATACGATTTTTGGAAATTTCATGCTCTTTTAAAGTTTCGCCGAGGTGCTTCCAACTTTTAAAACCCTCCTTTGAAAGAGAACTAACTATACAGCCGAAAATTTTGCAACAGAAGCAGTAAACGCAGTTTTGTGAAAGAGAGTACACTAGCCAGTCTCGTAAAACTTGCTCTCCATTGCTTAACATTCGTGTATAATAATTTGCGCTAAAATGTCGACCAGTGTCATTGGAAGGAAAATTGTAATTATGCAATGGTTTAGGTGGACCTTGTCTTACTAAAAAACTTCTTTCGGCGTCTCCTAAAATTCTTGGCCACAATGTTGGATCTGTACTCAAAGTTTGTAGAACGCTTTCTGTGGGTGTCACGTTGGTGTCAATTTTTTCAATGCTTTCATCTGGTGATGGTAGAGTCAGAGTGTCGTCAGTTCCAATTGATTTAGAAACTTCGTCCATTTGTTTGTCATCATCATTCTCTGACGATTCCGTATTTTCTTTTATAACCGGACTTGATGTTGGATTCTCAGAGTCTTCATTTGTTTTGGTACAACTCTTAATATAATTTTTTAACGCGCCAGCTTGTTTTTGCCTTTCGGCTTCCTTTTCCAGCCTTCTTTTTTTGTACTGGTAACCAGACAGTTTTCTTAGACCGTCAGACATTCTGGAAGAGGCACGCACATAACTCAAATTAAACAATATAAACTATAAAATAATAATTAAAAATAAAGATTTATCCTTGTTCTAAATAAGCTAAAACCGTAATTAACATAACTTTAAAATTATATTCCGTCAACCGACATAAAAAATATTTATGCGCTACACTACACAAAATATTTTTCATATCCTGTGAACATAAAGAAAGTCTAGTGTAATTATATATGTATTTTATAATAACAAATATTTCAGCAAATCATAAATAGTCATTAAAAACAATTTTATAATTTGATTTTGAGATTTTATTCTGTTCATTTATTCAAATATATTATTATAAAACGCGTTTTATCAAAGCAATGAACTTAATAAATGTCTTATATTATTGATTCAAATAATTATTTTCATAAAACAAAAATAGGCCTATAAATAATTATACCTATAGAATACATTCAAATTTGATACAATATTTTATTGATTCAATAAACAGCCTTTTTGGATTTTTTATTTAAAAACGCTTTCATTGTTTCGATTCGATAATCGATTTACGATAAACTAGTATCTATCAAACTAAACAACAGCTTAATTATAGATGTACTTACCTTTCAAAATTAAGAAATCGCACTGAAGTAAATTTTGTGAACTTCCACTTGTTATCACTACCGACGTAATAGCAAGAATAATGCTATTGTGTAATGAAACCGCTCGAGGTTAGAGGTAATGAGCAAGTCTATGCATGTTCAAACACAAGTTGAAGCAGCGCTCTGCTCGCGCGCTATTCTGTTCAGAGAATATGCATTGCATGTTCAAACAAGTTCAAGCAGCGTCCTTTACAAATTCTGCGTTAATTTATTAATAAAATAAATTATTAGTTTATAAAATGTTTCCTTTTAGGAATTATAAAAATTTACTAGATTTTTGTAAGTTTATAGTCAACTTTTATTGTTTAATGTGTTTAACATAGATTGCCGTAATAAATGTTTTAAACAATGAATCACCGTCCAATCTTTCATATCTCTGAAATCTTTAATATTGTGATATGTATCACAATCTCACGAAATTAAATTAATGCTGGGATTTTCCGTTCTCCCCTGAAACGGAAAAACGGTTATTTAATTAAACATACCGCTCTTTTATGATTGTTTTCTTTAGAATCAAGAATTGTAAATATTTTTAGCTTTTAGACATAAACAATATAAATACGCTACGCACTGTAAATTTTTAGCGAACGAAAAAATCGATATGTGAAATTTTCTATTAATTGGGTATTTAACACATCAATATTTTTCTCACACTTACAGCCAAAATGCCGCCCCCAAATTTTGGCGCCCCGGACAAATGTCCGGGTTGCCCGCCCCTAGAGCGGGCGCTGATCACATACTCACAATCAAATGAACTATCGCCCTATCGTATACAATGACAGCAGCTTGCAGTGAAGAATAAGTCGTTAATCTGAACTGTAAACAAATGGACAGGTCGCAACATGAAAGTACAGCTAAGGAGGGGAGCGGTGTGCCAGCGCCCATACGCACAAAGGTCAAACATCAAAACAACGATGTGATCCACCACTACTACTAGGTCACTGTCCGTCACACACACTGTCTGACTGGCTACGTACAATTTTTGCATACGCCACTTCCAAGTAATTTTATGTAATGACTAAGCGATTGCAGGAACCTTTACAGATTTACTAAAAAAATTATTTAGGTAGACACTTTTATAGATTGGAAAATTAAAATTTTCATTTTTTTTTTTTTTTTGTTTATTTAGCGCCCTCAAACATCTTGCGCCCCTGGGCACGTGCCCAAAGTGGCCATTTACTAAATCGGCCCTGATAGAACGAAGTTTTTCTTGTTTAAAAAGAATAAAATCATACCTGCGCAATACAATGACAGAGGACAGACTTACTAACATCAAAAATTTCCATAGAAAAGGAACTGTTAAACGAATTAATTAATGTACAACCATTTTATGACGACATTATTGACAAGTTTGCATATTTGAAAGAGAGGAGAATTGAACTTGTGTTCAAGAAATAAAATGCAAGCCTGTAAGTACTTACTATTTTTAACTACTTATTTGCAAATTTTATTAACATACTTTTGCCTCCATATGTTATTTATGATTCCAAAACAGAAAGAAACATATTCAGATAATTGATGGGGGGGGGGACCTGCCACCAATTCTGCTTCACCAATCATCGAAGCCACGAGCCGCCACTGTATTACATGTTCCATCTTCATATAGCAACAAGTAGTGTTGTTTAGATTTCTGACAACAATGACTTATTCTACCATACTCATCCATTTTTATACACACAACCCTCGAAGGGGTAAACTCGTTAGCAAGGGGTAGACTTGTCTTGGATAAACTAATGAACAGTTTTTTCAAGGAACACTGAACAAAATTATCTCTGAAAAGACACATGAGCCAAGAAGTTTGGAAAAAACTGGAACAGATTAAAGAGAATGAAAGATATTTCTATGTATCTGTATGTTACAAAAAATAATAGTTTTATATTATATTCAACAACTGATGAAGACAGTCAGCCCTACAATCAAAGTAGGGAACGATGGTTACTTCAATGTTTTGTTGTACGAGGTATGCGGTTATCACTACATAAGGTGAACCAACTAGCAAACTCTTCTGACCTAAATATATCATGCTCTAAGACAAAAGTTTTTAATGGGAGAGAAGAAACCATACAACTGAAGGTAGATGGTTGTGGGTGACAAGAGTAAATGAACTACTATCATATTTCAATTATTTACGTTTGGACACGGTCATTTGCTCAGGGTGGGGATATACTAATACTGACAAATTTCACAAAAATCTGTAGAACACACAGAATATTATGGATTAAAGTAAGAAGAGACAGAAAATTAATACACACACCGAGGACTCAACCATTTTCAGAAACTACTCCAAAATTCCTTAAATCACATGAGACATACGAGGCATTTTTGATAAATCCACGCAAATTCAAGCGATGGAAGCTCATAGTACATAGTTGACATCATTCATAGTTTCCCACATCTCTGCTAGGAGCGTACATCACTTTTCAGTCAGATACATTTGTAATTTTAATGTTGACAATTGTTTGAATTTAGCAAGTATTGTCATTTGCAAAAAAACTGGATGAAAGAGAATTTCGTGTGGTGATGAAACATTATTTTTTGATATGCAAAACCACATAGCAAAAAGATCCAAGCTCGATAAATATTATGGTGAGTCAGCTCCATTGATTAGAACCATCTACAAGTGCTTTGGTTATTTTCATAGTGGTCACATGAGCACAAACGATGCTGAACGTCCAGGACAACCTGTTGAGGTTACAGTTGCAGAGAATATTTTTAAAAATCCATTATATGGTAACAGCGAGTAGAAGAGTGTGTCATGTAATTTCCAAGACAATAGGCATTTCAAATGAATAGGTGCATCATTTTTACACAAATATTTACATATGCAAGAACAGTTCACAAGATGGGTGCCACATTTGCTCACAATTGATCAAAAGTGTGAACCAGTAATTCTAACATGGTTTGGGTTAGAGTAATTTTCAATCTAATCAAGAAGATTTTTTGCGTCATTTCAAAAAACAGTTGATGAAACTTTGATACATCGCTACCAGCCTGAAACCAAGGAACAGTCAAAACCATTCCATCAGCTGGTAAGGTGATAGCCACTGTCTTTTGGGATGCTTGTATAATCTTAATTGACTTTCTGGAGAAGGGTAAAACTATAACTGGGCAATATATATATATATATATATATATATATAATAATGCATTTTTGATGGATCAACTAAATGAGAAAATTAACCATAATCCTCACAACACGGCATAGGCAAGTTGCTGCCTGTTCCACCTTCAAAAAACCTCCAGCCTTCTCTTCTTGGATCCACCCACACACCCATGTCCTATAGGTTCGTATTTCCAGACTTGTTTTGTGCCGGTGTAAATCCGGCTGTCGAAAGTTTTAGAAAATTTTTAGTTGTAAAATACGCGAACTCAAGGGTCAGTTAAAGCGACCCTTGTACGGCTTCGTTAAAGCTGCGCGCGCACCTCGTAGGGAGGTTTGGCTTTGTTAGATTGTGGCCGTTTATACTAGTCATCGCCCGGCAAGCAAGAAAGCACCGACTACCTGATCCGAGCAGATATTACTACGCAGTTTTCTTCCACTCTGATGGCTGGCTAAATTTACGAGACTTCCCGGTAAGGATCATAGCTCTTATTGTGTGTATCAGTAATAATATAAGCGATTAAATTTAATTAACAAAATGTATGCAGCCGTATGAGAAAGACGAATTCATGTGGGTGCGATCCGACAGTTTGTATTTTAAAAGATTACCTAATGTTCAGTATATAGCTCATGTTCCTTTTATTATTATTATAATATTGTAAGAGTCACTGTAATTGTCATTGTCATTGTAATTTTAGAGAACGTTAGATAAATTCTAAGCGAAAGTCAGTGCGTAGTCATGGAATCGAATTGTGCACATACATGCATCAGATTGCCCGTGTGTTCTCCTTAATTAACTTTGCAGTAAAAATTACTTGTGAGAACATCCTTAGAGAAAACATTATTAATATTGAAACATTATTAATACTGTGAGTGCCTTGAAGTTAATCATTTTTGGCAAATTGCGATAATTGCGCTACCACGTGGCATTCTAACCTGTCGGATTCTGTCGGCACGTGTTAAGAGCGTGCTAGTGACTTTTTCTACGCCTTTTAATTATGTCTTTTATTTCTTTTTTGAGTTAATCATTCCATGGCAGACTTTATTACTCTTTAAGCAATTGGCAATGAATTTATTACTGAACCTTGTGCATTTATCTTGAGTTGGTTGAATGCCCGTTCTGAGGTTATTTACCTGTGAACTTGGGTGTACATTTTTTGTGTGACATCTTTTCTAATTTTTATGAATTACTATGGTTCTCGCTTAAAGCCGGAGATGCTGGCCTTGCTGATTGAACTCCATCCTCATCAGCCATGAACCATCAGAAACGCACCTGTTCGGAAAAGGAGTCGGGTGACTAACTCAAGCTGTAACGCTTGCTCAGCATAATTAAGGTGATATGCACTCTTTTATTTTTTTTGGTGACCGGCCTGCCGTGTTCCTGATTCACCGTTTAAATCTTTTTGAAACCATGTGCCCACGTGGCCAGACAGTCTGCTATAGGGTGTGCCAGCTGAACATTCATTCTGAACATTATGTGTTAATGTTAATGAACACTTTAATAATTTAACTTCATAACACTAAGTACAATGTTTGTAATTGGGTGCTGCACTGGGGGAGCGTGCTAGAGATTTTTTTTGCACTTAAACATTTTCACAGATTGCCAATAGTCATCACCATACTTACTACAAAATGTATATCACATTCTAGGGATTCTGTTCCGGCTGGTTCAGAATGGGGTTGATATTAATTTCATTTTGGGTTTAACATGTAAGGGCTGGGGAGTTTTTGTTTTCTTTTTGGCTGTTTTCGGGGGTACAAAAGGGGACATAGTTTTTGCCAGGCACAGGTTCATACAGTTTAAGGCAGGTTTGATTCCTGTCACATAAGGTTAAGCACAAGCTGGCGCGCTCCCACATCTGCTAGGACACAACAGTGCTTACTATTAATTCATTTATATACAGCCATTCGGCTTTAACAGAAAAGAACTTTCATATTTTTCTGGGCATATACTAATTAGTTTTTTTTACTTTATAAAGGTCTATACTGATTAATTTTTTTTCTACTTGTAAAGCATATACTGATTAATTTTCTACCCTGTAAAGCCTATACTGATACATGAATCCATCTGAATTTGTAAAACCAATTAACATTTTATAACCGCATAACAATTGCTTAAAATCAGGTGATGCAGTTTTTTTTGATTTTTATTTTATGCTGTTGAAGAAGCTTAAAGATTTCATATGCTCATGATGGGGCAATTATCCGTTGCTATCTATACATACGGGCGGTCCGTTCTCTCTTATGGTTTATGAGTGATTATCATTCTTTCAGGGGGTTTTCGTATTTATTCAACTTAATGGAAATTGATGAATGACGGTGACTGAAGTGCGAACAGTTATGACTGCCGGTTTTAGGGCTTGGTAGAAACACTGCCTGTTGAGCATGTGTATTCCAGGGGTATTCGTGTTCATAATATTTGGGTATAATTATGAGTGTATGTGTCTTTATGTTTCTGTACGTGTCTTTATGTTTCTGTCTATGTTAAGCTCTAGTCACGGAAAGGGGGGGAATTATATAATTACTGAATGTTATCTGATATACAGACCTTGTCTTTTGACACATGTAGCGAATGATGGCGTACAATAAAAGCTGTTATTGTTATATTACAGCCGAGTTTCATTGCAAGTCCCGTCATACTGGACCCAGCACATTTTGGCTCCTCTAGGCTCCGGCCTAGTCTTAAATAACTTGTGGCTTCTCTTTCAAAAAAAAAAATATATAAATACAAAAAAAAATAAAATACAAAAAAATTTATATACAGCATAAAAAGGAAAGAGGGGTTACAAATGGTAGCAGAGAGCGTGGTTCATTCTAGGGTTGAACCTTGGGTCCTTGGGTGTGACGGGGCTTGCAAACTCGGAACTATTAGGCTATTGTATGACATTGTTTTCTTAGGTATATGCCCGTGTAGGCTAGTTTTAGGTCGTATAACTTGTGAGTCTGGTCGCACCACTGAGGCGGGTATTTGTGTTCGGGAAATGTGATAGCTTGAACTGCCGGGGAGTCTCAAAGGTGGCATGGGTGATAGAATGTTGCGGATTCAGGATCGGAGTTTAGCGTGTGACATTAGCGGGATGCGGTATGGCCCGATCGGAAGTCGGTACCGTCACCGACTAAATTACCGAATTATGAATTCTGATTGCTAGTTGGTTTCTGTGAGTTATGTGTTGGTGAGACGTGTGTGTCGAATTGATGTTTAATGTTATGTGTGTTCAGTATTGTTGGTTGTTGCTTGTCTCCTTCTGTGGTGTGAGTAGATGGTTCCGAGTAGGCCAGGTCTCCGCAGCGCTAGAGAACCCGGGGGTCCACTCAAAGGAAGGACAGTACTTGGGTTTTTCTGATTCTTGTGAATATGTTGTTGTAAGTATGGTTTTGTGTTAGGTGTATTGTGTGATTCTGGCGGGGGTAGGTTACCAGAGACTACCCAACCCTATTTCCGGCATCCTCCAGAGACTTCCTGTGGTGGATGGAGAAGATGAGGGCAAATTGTTGGTTTTTCTGGACATCGTCCTGGAGTTGGCGGATTTTCCGGGGCTGTCCGATGATGTCCTCTTGTCCGTTATATATCCGTACTGCCGGGGTTCATTGGCTGAGCTGGTCACCGACACTCTGCGTCGTGGTGGCAGTATCGACTCTCTCCATGGGGAGGTGTTGGACTCTTTCATACCCCGGCGCCAACGTGAGCATTTGAAACATAACCGGTTCTATCGTGCACAGGCCAACGGGGAGACGTTGGGGGATTTTGTGCAGGATATCCGTAAATGTGCCCGGGTTTTGAGGTTGGGGTTGCCCGAGAAGGATGTCGTTAGAATTATTTTAGAAGGGGTGACGCCCCAAGATAGATCCCGTTTGGTGTTCGCGGACCGTCCACGTTGTTTTGCGGACCTCGAACGGCTATGTGTAGTTTCTAGAACGGTCCAGGGGATTGACGAGTCCCGTGAGCACGTAGCCCATGATAAGGTAAGACACGAGAGGCATGGGGGGCGAATTGTTCCATCCTCATGCGGTACTGAAATTAGAATTATAAACCCTTGTAGCGAGAGGCGCCGTCGTTCGCCTAATGTGACTTGTTTTAGGTGTGGTAGGTTGGGCCACATCAGACGATTTTGTACCGGGGTTGGGTCGAGTCCAACGTCCCTCCCCAAGGCGCCCAAGGTCATTCAGAAAAAGGTCAATGAGGGGAAGATATGTCGGAGGTCTTCCCCTACCTGTCGCGGGTCTTCTAAGGTACGCGCCTCCAGGCCAGTTGTAGGTCCCAAGTCTTTGGGCATCAAGGTCCTCCAAACCATCTCTAGGCCCACTTCCGTATGCCCCTTCTTGCTGTTGGAGTTGAAAAAGAGTCAACTCAGAGCATTAGTTGACTCCGGATCAGCAAGATCCATCATTTCATCCAAAGTGTGCGAGGACCTTGAACGACAGGGTTTAATTAAAAGGTCAGAACAGTCTTCCGTAGTGTGCTGGACGGCATCCCAGGAAATTCTGCCCATTTCCCGTGTAGTTTCATTTAAGTTTAAAATCGAGGGATTTTCTTGGGTGTGGAGCTTTCTGGTTTCTCCTGCTCTGGGAGTTGAATACATTATTGGTGCCGATTTCATCTGCAGAAGTGGTCTCGTTATTGACATCCAAGAGCACCAATGTTATTTTAAATTTAATCGGGGAGTTGTAATCCCTTTCCTTGGATATCAGGGGACCAGGCAAGATATCCAAGAGGTTAAGTGCCCCGACACATCTAGAGACCACCTCTCCCAGTCCCAGCGGTCCGCTTTAGATCAGTTGTGTGAGCGTTTCCCCACTGTATTAACTCCGGCCCTTGGGCTCACACATCTCTTGGAGTATAAGATCCGCCTAACGGACTCCAAGGTGGTGCGCTCCTACCCTTATAAATTTGCCCCTCCGAAGATGAGCATCTTGAGGGAGAAGGTTCAAGAGTTATTAGATCAAGGGGTGATTGAACCTTCTCAGTCCAGTTATGCCAGTCCAGCGTTCCTAGTGCCCAAGCCTGGAGGTAAGCATAGGATGGTCATCGACTACCGCAAGCTCAACTCTAACATTGAGGTAGATTCGGTCCCACTTCCTGACCTTCATTCCGCGTTTGATTGGTTCAGTGAGGCGAGGTATTTTACCATCATTGACCTCAACTCTGCATATCACCAGATTCCGTTGACGACAGAAAGTAGGCCCTACACGGCATTCTGTGTTCCGTGGAACCTCTATCAGTACACTAGGGTTCCCATGGGTCTAGCGGTAGGGGCCCAAACACTCACCCGTTTACTTGACACCGTTTTTCACGATGTCAAGTTCAAGTACGTTTTCAATTATCTTGACGACTTGCTGGTGTACAGCAAGGGGTACGAGGAGCATTTGGGTCATCTTGAAGAGGTGATGTGCAGGTTGAGGGGTGCTGGCCTCACTGTCAATCCCGAAAAGGTGAAGTTCGCCCAGACACAAATTTCTTTTCTGGGCCACCTGATTTCCCATAGAGGTGTCACTGTGGATCCTGAGCGAACACAGGGAATCAGGGACTTTCCCCCACCAAAGGATGCCAAAGGCATCGCGAGATTTGTGGGGATGGTCAATTTCTATCGGCGTTTCATTCCAAACGCGGCGGAGATTGCGGCACCTCTGAATGAACTCCGGAAAAAGGGCGCCAAATTTGTATGGGGGAAGACAACAGAAGGCTTTCGAGACCCTGAAGGAAGCCATCATTTCCCCTCCAGTTCTGAGAATGCCGGACTTTTCTCGGCCGTTTATCTTGCAGACGGACGCGAGTTCGGTGGCGCTCGGGGCGGTTCTGTCCCAAGTTGTTGATGGTGCTAGGCAGCCTGTGGCCTTTATATCTAGAACTTCGACCCAACAAGAACGGAAGTCTTCATTCTATGAGCTAGAGTGTTTAGCTGTTGTTTACGCTCTAGACAAGTTCAGGCGTTTCTTGGAACACGCTGAGTTCCTGCTCGAGACCGACAACCAGGCTCTCTCTTGGCTTCTCGCTCATCCCCGGCAGCTGGGTAAGATTGGACGATGGGTGGTCAAGATCTCATCCTTTAAATTCAAGGTGCAACACATTCGGGGAACTCAAAATGTGGTTGCAGATGCTTTGTCCCGTATGTTTTCCCAACCCAGCGAAGCCCAGCCGGAGCAACCCTGTTCTGTTTTACTGCACTTTCCTTTAGCTTTTACTGATGTGTTACCCCATCAGTTAGACGATGAAGAGTTGGGTCCGATCATCCAAAATCTAAAAGAGGGTAACGGGCAGGTCCCTTACTTCTTGTCCAGGGGCGTCCTATGTTGCAGAGAGAGAAAAGGACGGGCCCCGAAGATAGTGCTGCCTAGTAAACTCGTGCCCATGGTCTTCAGCTACTACCACAATTCCCCGGTAGGTGGACATAAGGGGATTTCGAAGACCATTTCCAGTATTAGGAAACACTTCATCTGGAAGGGCATGGATAGGGACATAACAACTCGGGTGAAGGCATGTCATCTCTGTGGCTTGAGCAAGCCTGCCCAGAACACCAAGTTGTGGCTGTTGTCATCTGATGTGGCGAGCAGACCGATGAAGAAGTTATTCATAGACTACGTGGGACCCTTCCCGCGTAGCAAGTCAGGTAATTCTTACCTGCTTGTTTGTGTGGATGCTTTTTCGAAGTTTGCCTGGCTACTGCCCTTACGGCAGGCAGCTGCTCGTTCAACCATAAGCGCGCTCCAGAGTCATGTATTTCAGCACTTCGGTCTTCCGGCCATCATTGTCTCGGACAATGGTCCACAATTTATTTCAGGCGATTTTCGGCGAATGTGCTTCGCCAATGGCATCAAACATGTAACCACTTCCCCCTATTACCTACAGCCGTCCCACGCGGAGAGATTCAACAGGAATCTCAGGTCCGCGCTTATTGCTTATCATGCAGAGCAACAGACCACCTGGGACCAGAATCTTAAGTGGTTACAGCTAGCTTTCAACACGGCCCTGCATGACAGTCATAAGGCCGTTCCCTTTGAAGTTATGTTTGGTTTCTCGCCTACGCTTCCCTTGGCCAACTTATGGAACATAGACGATCTTTTGCCGAGTAATCCGGACATTAGGACGGCAGATAGGTGGAAAGAGGCCCGGAAGAATTTGCTTCGTGCGCACGAGCGCGTCCGTAGTCGGTATAATCAGGGGCGTATTCCAAATCCCTTTAAAGTAGGAAATTTGGTCTACTGCCAGAGCCACCCGATCAACTCAGCTGCCGATAAAAGAGCCGCCAAATTGTGTTATCGCTGGTCGGGGCCATATCGTATCCTGGGGTTCGCGTCGCCAGTGACGGCTCGGTTGGAAGAGCTGGGTAGTAATCCTAAAGAGATTACTACACATATTTCAAAATTGAAACTGTGTAGAAGAGGGTAAACGAGGTGACAAGGGGGGAATGGTGGTGGTCTCTGTGTGACTAGGGATGTTGTCAATTTTAAAAGGGTGTGCTCCGGGGGCGGTATTGAGAATGATAGGGTAGCGGGTAGATGTTTCCCACAGTCCCAGTGGGGTTCGTGTACTTCAGGGATGCGCCCCTGCCTGCGCGAGCCTTGGCTTTCTCCAATTCCCCTAATGTCCGGAGGGAGCCATGTCCTCACCTTCAGTCCCAGCCCATGACCGTCCGATGATCCTTGACCTTCCTCCTTCCGATTTTCCTAACCCGTACCTGAGAAAAAAAAACCCAGAAAAGCAAAAAAAAAGGAGTTAGAGGGAGTGGAGGGTGGGCAGCGTGTTGTGCTGGGTCGATCTTGCTCCTGGTACAACACGTTGTTCACCGCATGCCCTTGGAGCACACATGTAGTAGGTTATAAGAATGGATGTACGTCTGGAAATTGGATTATCGAATCGTGGAGACCATCATTTCCCCCCCTTGTTCCCTTGCCCGTGCTGGGACGGTATCGTTTAAAATGGGGGTAGAATTAGAGTATTCCCGGCAGGAATATAGGGTAAATGCCCTGTTAAGGTGGCATTCGTGTTCTCGCTTGAGTGGACAAGCCTCAGGAGGTCGGAACTGAGGGAGCTCCCGAACTTTCTTTTGTCTTTCTTCTCTGTCCCTCTTTGCTGTGGGGTGGCCCTGATCAGGTCAGCGTGCAGCAACCGCACACTTACACTCTACACGTCTTCTTTCGTCTCTTTCGTTTTCCCTTCTGAGCCTCTGTTCTCCTGAGAGCAAGTGCTGCCGGGCCACCATAACCACGATGTCCACAAGCTTGTTTTGGGAAGGGGATACACTGCAGGGTACTCTCCCGAGTTTAAGAGTGGGGCAACCGGGTTGCCCTTTCGGGGTGGGGGTGTGCCGGTGTAAATCCGGCTGTCGAAAGTTTTAGAAAATTTTTAATTGTAAAATACGCGAACTCAAGGGTCAGTTAAAGCGACCCTTGTACGGCTTCGTTAAAGCTGCGCGCGCACCTCGTAGGGAGGTTGGCTTTGTTAGATTGTGGCCGTTTATACTAGTCATCGCCCGGCAAGCAAGAAAGCACCGACTACCTGATCCGAGCAGATATTACTACGCAGTTTTCTTCCACTCTGATGGCTGGCTAAATTTACGAGACTTCCCGGTAAGGATCATAGCTCTTATTGTGTGTATCAGTAATAATATAAGCGATTAAATTTAATTAACAAAATGTATGCAGTCGTATGAGAAAGACGAATGCATGTGGGTGCGATCCGACAGTTTGTATTTTAAAAGATTACCTAATGTTCAGTATATAGCTCATGTTCCTTTTATTATTATTATAATATTGTAAGAGTCACTGTAATTGTCATTGTCATTGTAATTTTAGAGAACGTTAGATAAATTCTAAGCGAAAGTCAGTGCGTAGTCATGGAATCGAATTGTGCACATACATGCATCAGATTGCCCGTGTGTTCTCTTTAATTAACTTTGCAGTAAAAATTACTTGTGAGAACATCCTTAGAGGAAACATTATTAATATTGAAACATTATTAATACTGTGAGTGCCTTGAAGTTAATCATTTTTGGCAAATTGCGATAATTGCGCTACCACGTGGCATTCTAACCTGTCGGATTCTGTCGGCACGTGTTAAGAGCGTGCCAGTGATTTTTTCTACGCCTTTTAATTATGTCTTTTATTTCTTTTTTGAGTTAATCATTCCATGGCAGACTTTATTACTCTTTAAGCAATTGGCAATGAATTTATTACTGAACCTTGTGCATTTATCTTGAGTTGGTTGAATGCCCGTTCTGAGGTTATTTACCTGTGAACTTGGGTGTACATTTTTTGTGTGACATCTTTTCTAATTTTTATGAATTACTATGGTTCTCGCTTAAAGCCGGAGATGCTGGCCTTGCTGATTGAACTCCATCCTCATCAGCCATGAACCATCAGAAACGCACCTGTTCGGAAAAGGAGTCGGGTGACTAACTCAAGCTGTAACGCTTGCTCAGCATAATTAAGGTGATATGCACTCTTTTATTTTTTTTGGTGACCGGCCTGCCGTGTTCCTGATTCACCGTTTAAATCTTTTTGAAACCATGTGCCCACGTGGCCAGACAGTCTGCTATAGGGTGTGCCAGCTGAACATTCATTCTGAACATTATGTGTTAATGTTAATGAACACTTTAATAATTTAACTTCATAACACTAAGTACAATGTTTGTAATTGGGTGCTGCACTGGGGGAGCGTGCTAGAGATTTTTTTTGCACTTAAACATTTTCACAGATTGCCAATAGTCATCACCATACTTACTACAAAATGTATATCACATTCTAGGGATTCTGTTCCGGCTGGTTCAGAATGGGGTTGATATTAATTTCATTTTGGGTTTAACATGTAAGGGCTGGGGAGTTTTTGTTTTCTTTTTGGCTGTTTTCGGGGGTACAAAAGGGGACATAGTTTTTGCCTGGCACAGGTTCATACAGTTTAAGGCAGGTTTGATTCCTGTCACATAAGGTTAAGCACAAGCTGGCGCGCTCCCACATCTGCTAGGACACAACAGTGCTTACTATTAATTCATTTATATACAGCCATTCGGCTTTAACAGAAAAGAACTTTCATATTTTTCTGGGCATATACTAATTAGTTTTTTTTACTTTATAAAGGTCTATACTGATTAATTTTTTTTCTACTTGTAAAGCATATACTGATTAATTTTCTACCCTGTAAAGCCTATACTGATACATGAATCCATCTGAATTTGTAAAACCAATTAACATTTTATAACCGCATAACAATTGCTTAAAATCAGGTGATGCAGTTTTTTTTGATTTTTATTTTATGCTGTTGAAGAAGCTTAAAGATTTCATATGCTCATGATGGGGCAATTATCCGTTGCTATCTATACATACGGGCGGTCCGTTCTCTCTTATGGTTTATGAGTGATTATCATTCTTTCAGGGGGTTTTCGTATTTATTCAACTTAATGGAAATTGATGAATGACGGTGACTGAAGTGCGAACAGTTATGACTGCCGGTTTTAGGGCTTGGTAGAAACACTGCCTGTTGAGCATGTGTATTCCAGGGGTATTCGTGTTCATAATATTTGGGTATAATTATGAGTGTATGTGTCTTTATGTTTCTGTACGTGTCTTTATGTTTCTGTCTATGTTAAGCTCTAGTCACGGAAAGGGGGGGAATTATATAATTACTGAATGTTATCTGATATACAGACCTTGTCTTTTGACACATGTAGCGAATGATGGCGTACAATAAAAGCTGTTATTGTTATATTACAGCCGAGTTTCATTGCAAGTCCCGTCATACTGGACCCAGCACATTTTGGCTCCTCTAGGCTCCGGCCTAGTCTTAAATAACTTGTGGCTTCTCTTTCAAAAAAAAAATATATATAAATACAAAAAAAAATAAAATACAAAAAAATTTATATACAGCATAAAAAGGAAAGAGGGGTTACAAATGGTAGCAGAGAGCGTGGTTCATTCTAGGGTTGAACCTTGGGTCCTTGGGTGTGACGGGGCTTGCAAACTCGGAACTATTAGGCTATTGTATGACATTGTTTTCTTAGGTATATGCCCGTGTAGGCTAGTTTTAGGTCGTATAACTTGTGAGTCTGGTCGCACCACTGAGGCGGGTATTTGTGTTCGGGAAATGTGATAGCTTGAACTGCCGGGGAGTCTCAAAGGTGGCATGGGTGATAGAATGTTGCGGATTCAGGATCGGAGTTTAGCGTGTGACATTAGCGGGATGCGGTATGGCCCGATCGGAAGTCGGTACCGTCACCGACTAAATTACCGAATTATGAATTCTGATTGCTAGTTGGTTTCTGTGAGTTATGTGTTGGTGAGACGTGTGTGTCGAATTGATGTTTAATGTTATGTGTGTTCAGTATTGTTGGTTGTTGCTTGTCTCCTTCTGTGGTGTGAGTAGATGGTTCCGAGTAGGCCAGGTCTCCGCAGCGCTAGAGAACCCGGGGGTCCACTCAAAGGAAGGACAGTACTTGGGTTTTTCTGATTCTTGTGAATATGTTGTTGTAAGTATGGTTTTGTGTTAGGTGTATTGTGTGATTCTGGCGGGGGTAGGTTACCAGAGACTACCCAACCCTATTTCCGGCATCCTCCAGAGACTTCCTGTGGTGGATGGAGAAGATGAGGGCAAATTGTTGGTTTTTCTGGACATCGTCCTGGAGTTGGCGGATTTTCCGGGGCTGTCCGATGATGTCCTCTTGTCCGTTATATATCCGTACTGCCGGGGTTCATTGGCTGAGCTGGTCACCGACACTCTGCGTCGTGGTGGCAGTATCGACTCTCTCCATGGGGAGGTGTTGGACTCTTTCATACCCCGGCGCCAACGTGAGCATTTGAAACATAACCGGTTCTATCGTGCACAGGCCAACGGGGAGACGTTGGGGGATTTTGTGCAGGATATCCGTAAATGTGCCCGGGTTTTGAGGTTGGGGTTGCCCGAGAAGGATGTCGTTAGAATTATTTTAGAAGGGGTGACGCCCCAAGATAGATCCCGTTTGGTGTTCGCGGACCGTCCACGTTGTTTTGCGGACCTCGAACGGCTATGTGTAGTTTCTAGAACGGTCCAGGGGATTGACGAGTCCCGTGAGCACGTAGCCCATGATAAGGTAAGACACGAGAGGCATGGGGGGCGAATTGTTCCATCCTCATGCGGTACTGAAATTAGAATTATAAACCCTTGTAGCGAGAGGCGCCGTCGTTCGCCTAATGTGACTTGTTTTAGGTGTGGTAGGTTGGGCCACATCAGACGATTTTGTACCGGGGTTGGGTCGAGTCCAACGTCCCTCCCCAAGGCGCCCAAGGTCATTCAGAAAAAGGTCAATGAGGGGAAGATATGTCGGAGGTCTTCCCCTACCTGTCGCGGGTCTTCTAAGGTACGCGCCTCCAGGCCAGTTGTAGGTCCCAAGTCTTTGGGCATCAAGGTCCTCCAAACCATCTCTAGGCCCACTTCCGTATGCCCCTTCTTGCTGTTGGAGTTGAAAAAGAGTCAACTCAGAGCATTAGTTGACTCCGGATCAGCAAGATCCATCATTTCATCCAAAGTGTGCGAGGACCTTGAACGACAGGGTTTAATTAAAAGGTCAGAACAGTCTTCCGTAGTGTGCTGGACGGCATCCCAGGAAATTCTGCCCATTTCCCGTGTAGTTTCATTTAAGTTTAAAATCGAGGGATTTTCTTGGGTGTGGAGCTTTCTGGTTTCTCCTGCTCTGGGAGTTGAATACATTATTGGTGCCGATTTCATCTGCAGAAGTGGTCTCGTTATTGACATCCAAGAGCACCAATGTTATTTTAAATTTAATCGGGGAGTTGTAATCCCTTTCCTTGGATATCAGGGGACCAGGCAAGATATCCAAGAGGTTAAGTGCCCCGACACATCTAGAGACCACCTCTCCCAGTCCCAGCGGTCCGCTTTAGATCAGTTGTGTGAGCGTTTCCCCACTGTATTAACTCCGGCCCTTGGGCTCACACATCTCTTGGAGTATAAGATCCGCCTAACGGACTCCAAGGTGGTGCGCTCCTACCCTTATAAATTTGCCCCTCCGAAGATGAGCATCTTGAGGGAGAAGGTTCAAGAGTTATTAGATCAAGGGGTGATTGAACCTTCTCAGTCCAGTTATGCCAGTCCAGCGTTCCTAGTGCCCAAGCCTGGAGGTAAGCATAGGATGGTCATCGACTACCGCAAGCTCAACTCTAACATTGAGGTAGATTCGGTCCCACTTCCTGACCTTCATTCCGCGTTTGATTGGTTCAGTGAGGCGAGGTATTTTACCATCATTGACCTCAACTCTGCATATCACCAGATTCCGTTGACGACAGAAAGTAGGCCCTACACGGCATTCTGTGTTCCGTGGAACCTCTATCAGTACACTAGGGTTCCCATGGGTCTAGCGGTAGGGGCCCAAACACTCACCCGTTTACTTGACACCGTTTTTCACGATGTCAAGTTCAAGTACGTTTTCAATTATCTTGACGACTTGCTGGTGTACAGCAAGGGGTACGAGGAGCATTTGGGTCATCTTGAAGAGGTGATGTGCAGGTTGAGGGGTGCTGGCCTCACTGTCAATCCCGAAAAGGTGAAGTTCGCCCAGACACAAATTTCTTTTCTGGGCCACCTGATTTCCCATAGAGGTGTCACTGTGGATCCTGAGCGAACACAGGGAATCAGGGACTTTCCCCCACCAAAGGATGCCAAAGGCATCGCGAGATTTGTGGGGATGGTCAATTTCTATCGGCGTTTCATTCCAAACGCGGCGGAGATTGCGGCACCTCTGAATGAACTCCGGAAAAAGGGCGCCAAATTTGTATGGGGGAAGACAACAGAAGGCTTTCGAGACCCTGAAGGAAGCCATCATTTCCCCTCCAGTTCTGAGAATGCCGGACTTTTCTCGGCCGTTTATCTTGCAGACGGACGCGAGTTCGGTGGCGCTCGGGGCGGTTCTGTCCCAAGTTGTTGATGGTGCTAGGCAGCCTGTGGCCTTTATATCTAGAACTTCGACCCAACAAGAACGGAAGTCTTCATTCTATGAGCTAGAGTGTTTAGCTGTTGTTTACGCTCTAGACAAGTTCAGGCGTTTCTTGGAACACGCTGAGTTCCTGCTCGAGACCGACAACCAGGCTCTCTCTTGGCTTCTCGCTCATCCCCGGCAGCTGGGTAAGATTGGACGATGGGTGGTCAAGATCTCATCCTTTAAATTCAAGGTGCAACACATTCGGGGAACTCAAAATGTGGTTGCAGATGCTTTGTCCCGTATGTTTTCCCAACCCAGCGAAGCCCAGCCGGAGCAACCCTGTTCTGTTTTACTGCACTTTCCTTTAGCTTTTACTGATGTGTTACCCCATCAGTTAGACGATGAAGAGTTGGGTCCGATCATCCAAAATCTAAAAGAGGGTAACGGGCAGGTCCCTTACTTCTTGTCCAGGGGCGTCCTATGTTGCAGAGAGAGAAAAGGACGGGCCCCGAAGATAGTGCTGCCTAGTAAACTCGTGCCCATGGTCTTCAGCTACTACCACAATTCCCCGGTAGGTGGACATAAGGGGATTTCGAAGACCATTTCCAGTATTAGGAAACACTTCATCTGGAAGGGCATGGATAGGGACATAACAACTCGGGTGAAGGCATGTCATCTCTGTGGCTTGAGCAAGCCTGCCCAGAACACCAAGTTGTGGCTGTTGTCATCTGATGTGGCGAGCAGACCGATGAAGAAGTTATTCATAGACTACGTGGGACCCTTCCCGCGTAGCAAGTCAGGTAATTCTTACCTGCTTGTTTGTGTGGATGCTTTTTCGAAGTTTGCCTGGCTACTGCCCTTACGGCAGGCAGCTGCTCGTTCAACCATAAGCGCGCTCCAGAGTCATGTATTTCAGCACTTCGGTCTTCCGGCCATCATTGTCTCGGACAATGGTCCACAATTTATTTCAGGCGATTTTCGGCGAATGTGCTTCGCCAATGGCATCAAACATGTAACCACTTCCCCCTATTACCTACAGCCGTCCCACGCGGAGAGATTCAACAGGAATCTCAGGTCCGCGCTTATTGCTTATCATGCAGAGCAACAGACCACCTGGGACCAGAATCTTAAGTGGTTACAGCTAGCTTTCAACACGGCCCTGCATGACAGTCATAAGGCCGTTCCCTTTGAAGTTATGTTTGGTTTCTCGCCTACGCTTCCCTTGGCCAACTTATGGAACATAGACGATCTTTTGCCGAGTAATCCGGACATTAGGACGGCAGATAGGTGGAAAGAGGCCCGGAAGAATTTGCTTCGTGCGCACGAGCGCGTCCGTAGTCGGTATAATCAGGGGCGTATTCCAAATCCCTTTAAAGTAGGAAATTTGGTCTACTGCCAGAGCCACCCGATCAACTCAGCTGCCGATAAAAGAGCCGCCAAATTGTGTTATCGCTGGTCGGGGCCATATCGTATCCTGGGGTTCGCGTCGCCAGTGACGGCTCGGTTGGAAGAGCTGGGTAGTAATCCTAAAGAGATTACTACACATATTTCAAAATTGAAACTGTGTAGAAGAGGGTAAACGAGGTGACAAGGGGGGAATGGTGGTGGTCTCTGTGTGACTAGGGATGTTGTCAATTTTAAAAGGGTGTGCTCCGGGGGCGGTATTGAGAATGATAGGGTAGCGGGTAGATGTTTCCCACAGTCCCAGTGGGGTTCGTGTACTTCAGGGATGCGCCCCTGCCTGCGCGAGCCTTGGCTTTCTCCAATTCCCCTAATGTCCGGAGGGAGCCATGTCCTCACCTTCAGTCCCAGCCCATGACCGTCCGATGATCCTTGACCTTCCTCCTTCCGATTTTCCTAACCCGTACCTGAGAAAAAAAAACCCAGAAAAGCAAAAAAAAAGGAGTTAGAGGGAGTGGAGGGTGGGCAGCGTGTTGTGCTGGGTCGATCTTGCTCCTGGTACAACACGTTGTTCACCGCATGCCCTTGGAGCACACATGTAGTAGGTTATAAGAATGGATGTACGTCTGGAAATTGGATTATCGAATCGTGGAGACCATCATTTCCCCCCCTTGTTCCCTTGCCCGTGCTGGGACGGTATCGTTTAAAATGGGGGTAGAATTAGAGTATTCCCGGCAGGAATATAGGGTAAATGCCCTGTTAAGGTGGCATTCGTGTTCTCGCTTGAGTGGACAAGCCTCAGGAGGTCGGAACTGAGGGAGCTCCCGAACTTTCTTTTGTCTTTCTTCTCTGTCCCTCTTTGCTGTGGGGTGGCCCTGATCAGGTCAGCGTGCAGCAACCGCACACTTACACTCTACACGTCTTCTTTCGTCTCTTTCGTTTTCCCTTCTGAGCCTCTGTTCTCCTGAGAGCAAGTGCTGCCGGGCCACCATAACCACGATGTCCACAAGCTTGTTTTGGGAAGGGGATACACTGCAGGGTACTCTCCCGAGTTTAAGAGTGGGGCAACCGGGTTGCCCTTTCGGGGTGGGGGTGTGCCGGTGTAAATCCGGCTGTCGAAAGTTTTAGAAAATTTTTAATTGTAAAATACGCGAACTCAAGGGTCAGTTAAAGCGACCCTTGTACGGCTTCGTTAAAGCTGCGCGCGCACCTCGTAGGGAGGTTTGGCTTTGTTAGATTGTGGCCGTTTATACTAGTCATCGCCCGGCAAGCAAGAAAGCACCGACTACCTGATCCGAGCAGATATTACTACGCAGTTTTCTTCCACTCTGATGGCTGGCTAAATTTACGAGACTTCCCGGTAAGGATCATAGCTCTTATTGTGTGTATCAGTAATAATATAAGCGATTAAATTTAATTAACAAAATGTATGCAGTCGTATGAGAAAGACGAATGCATGTGGGTGCGATCCGACAGTTTGTATTTTAAAAGATTACCTAATGTTCAGTATATAGCTCATGTTCCTTTTATTATTATTATAATATTGTAAGAGTCACTGTAATTGTCATTGTCATTGTAATTTTAGAGAACGTTAGATAAATTCTAAGCGAAAGTCAGTGCGTAGTCATGGAATCGAATTGTGCACATACATGCATCAGATTGCCCGTGTGTTCTCTTTAATTAACTTTGCAGTAAAAATTACTTGTGAGAACATCCTTAGAGGAAACATTATTAATATTGAAACATTATTAATACTGTGAGTGCCTTGAAGT
The DNA here is from genome assembly GCA_034769895.1 of Magicicada septendecula. Classification (NCBI taxonomy): domain Eukaryota; kingdom Metazoa; phylum Arthropoda; class Insecta; order Hemiptera; family Cicadidae; genus Magicicada; species Magicicada septendecula. The sequence goes on along the minus strand of CM068369.1, from coordinate 438,121,105 downwards.
TAATCATTTTTGGCAAATTGCGATAATTGCGCTACCACGTGGCATTCTAACCTGTCGGATTCTGTCGGCACGTGTTAAGAGCGTGCCAGTGATTTTTTCTACGCCTTTTAATTATGTCTTTTATTTCTTTTTTGAGTTAATCATTCCATGGCAGACTTTATTACTCTTTAAGCAATTGGCAAAGAATTTATTACTGAAACCTTGTGCATTTATCTTGAGTTGGTTGAATGCCCGTTCTGAGGTTATTTACCTGTGAACTTGGGTGTACATTTTTTGTGTGACATCTTTTCTAATTTTTATGAATTACTATGGTTCTCGCTTAAAGCCGGAGATGCTGGCCTTGCTGATTGAACTCCATCCTCATCAGCCATGAACCATCAGAAACGCACCTGTTCGGAAAAGGAGTCGGGTGACTAACTCAAGCTGTAACGCTTGCTCAGCATAATTAAGGTGATATGCACTCTTTTATTTTTTTTGGTGACCGGCCTGCCGTGTTCCTGATTCACCGTTTAAATCTTTTTGAAACCATGTGCCCACGTGGCCAGACAGTCTGCTATAGGGTGTGTCAGCTGAACATTCATTCTGAACATTATGTGTTAATGTTAATGAACACTTTAATAATTTAACTTCATAACACTAAGTACAATGTTTGTAATTGGGTGCTGCACTGGGGGAGCGTGCTAGAGATTTTTTTTGCACTTAAACATTTTCACAGATTGCCAATAGTCATCACCATACTTACTACAAAATGTATATCACATTCTAGGGATTCTGTTCCGGCTGGTTCAGAATGGGGTTGATATTAATTTCATTTTGGGTTTAACATGTAAGGGCTGGGGAGTTTTTGTTTTCTTTTTGGCTGTTTTCGGGGGTACAAAAGGGGACATAGTTTTTGCCTGGCACAGGTTCATACAGTTTAAGGCAGGTTTGATTCCTGTCACATAAGGTTAAGCACAAGCTGGCGCGCTCCCACATCTGCTAGGACACAACAGTGCTTACTATTAATTCATTTATATACAGCCATTCGGCTTTAACAGAAAAGAACTTTCATATTTTTCTGGGCATATACTAATTAGTTTTTTTTACTTTATAAAGGTCTATACTGATTAATTTTTTTTCTACTTGTAAAGCATATACTGATTAATTTTCTACCCTGTAAAGCCTATACTGATACATGAATCCATCTGAATTTGTAAAACCAATTAACATTTTATAACCGCATAACAATTGCTTAAAATCAGGTGATGCAGTTTTTTTTGATTTTTATTTTATGCTGTTGAAGAAGCTTAAAGATTTCATATGCTCATGATGGGGCAATTATCCGTTGCTATCTATACATACGGGCGGTCCGGTCTCTCTTATGGTTTATGAGTGATTATCATTCTTTCAGGGGGTTTTCGTATTTATTCAACTTAATGGAAATTGATGAATGACGGTGACTGAAGTGCGGACAGTTATGACTGCCGGTTTTAGGGCTTGGTAGAAACACTGCCTGTTGAGCATGTGTATTCCAGGGGTATTCGTGTTCATAATATTTGGGTATAATTATGAGTGTATGTGTCTTTATGTTTCTGTACGTGTCTTTATGTTTCTGTCTATGTTAAGCTCTAGTCACGGAAAGGGGGGGAATTATATAATTACTGAATGTTATCTGATATACAGACCTTGTCTTTTGACACATGTAGCGAATGATGGCGTACAATAAAAGCTGTTATTGTTATATTACAGCCGAGTTTCATTGCAAGTCCCGTCATACTGGACCCAGCACATTTTGGCTCCTCTAGGCTCCGGCCTAGTCTTAAATAACTTGTGGCTTCTCTTTCAAAAAAAAAAAAAAATATATATATATAAATACAAAAAAAAATAAAATACAAAAAAATTTATATACAGCATAAAAAGGAAAGAGGGGTTACAGTTTGGCCAGTCTGGAATCTCGCATTCTTTCCACCGTTGTTTGACTCTTTCAATTTTTCATTCAAGTTACAAACTTGTAACTCTCCTCTTATGGCCTTATTTCTTATACGGTAAAGTTTTGTACTCTTATACTGTCTTGTTTGTGGTTGTTCTCCATAATTCACACCCACTGGATAATTAGAGACTGCCATAAATTTGTAAAACTTTAATTTTGTGTCTCTACATACCTTGTTTCTAAAAATACAGTTAATTGTTCCACAGACTTTCTGGAACTTGCCTAACTTAACGTCAGTGTCATAATTTCTATCATAGCCAATATATTTCCCAAATAATTAAAGTGGCTAACCTATTCTAGAATTCGATCACTAATCAGTATTTGTGTTCTTATTGGCTCCTTACCTTAAAATGGCATTACCTTTGTTTTTATGGGAGATTTTTATATTGTATTGTGTACAAATCTGATGAAGCTTAACAACAGATTTTTGCAAATCAGATTCTGTATTTTGAAGAACAATCAAGTCGTCAGCAAACAACAGCACATTCAAATATGTGTCTCGTGACAACTTAATAATAACTCAATACCAGCTTCACTAGATGTTTCCATTTCCTTACCAGATCATCAATATAAATGTTAAAAGGAGTAGGTGATGCACTACACCCTTGCCTAACACCTTGATTGACAGATTATCTGTTGAGTGAGATATCCTACAATTATTTTTTACAGCTATTCTTGTTCTATTATATATGCCTTGAATAATTCTTGTAAGTTGTTGAGAGTATCGCCATTCTTCCAATATTTTTGCCACAAGAAATTTCTATCTACCCTATCAAAGGCCTCAAAATCAACAAAACCTATATGTGTTTCTTTATTGAACTCGCAGTGCTTCTCAATGAACTGTGTAATAATAAAAGATTATTTGTACACGTTCTGATCTTCCTGAAGCCATTTTGTACTTCAAAATAAAATGCTTGGAAATAGTCTGCAGATAGTGGTTTATATCCAGTATCAACCAAAAATATTCCTCTATGTTATGACAGTCATTCTGTTTTCCTTTTTTAAAAACAGACACCACTTGAGCAGTTAACCAATCTTGTGGGACCTGTTGTCTTTTCCAACACATTATAGAAATGTAATAATCAAATGAGAAATTAAAAAAAAAAAAGACATTTGATGGTTTTTTTTACAAAGACACAATGCACCAGCTCACTCGTCTGCGACTGTGACAGCAAAATTGTTTAATTAATAGTTTTTACTGCCAGCTGCTACATGGAAAAGTTAAGATCTCTACACAGTTGACTCTAGTAAATGATTGTTTGCCTACATTTGGAACAGGCACTAAATGTCACTTTTGTATCTCATGTTATAAGGGGATCATTTTTGTTTTATTGATAATTATTTTTCTCCAGTTTTTTATTGGTAATATTTTATTTTCTTTAATTTGCAGTAATATATTTAATTCTAAATTATAAAACTCATTTATGTAACATAAATGAACTAGTTATCTGTTGTAAAATCATAAAATTTTGCAAATTTAATTTAATTTTTCAGGGAATTATTTTTAAATACTACACAGTCTACAACGTAAATGAATTTAAAACTGAAAAATAAAACTACAAATATTCATATATCTCATTAAAACATGATAAACAAAGATGCCAATTTATCAGGATACTGTATTCAAAATGTATTCTCTTTTAGTTTTCGAATCGGAATGTTTCTTCCCATGTTATTCACATACCGGTAGTGTTTGTAACAATTCCGGCATCTTTTACTAACTGCTCAAACTTGGCTAGATGATTTTTCAAAACGATGGACCTTCATTTTCTTCTTCGTTATTGGATTTTGCAGTACGGTTTCTCTATCAGAGACTAGCTTTCTGTCTGAAATAATTCTAAATTGTGTAAGAGCCAGTAATTTTCCATCAGAAGAGTTTTTATGTATTGCCCATGCATTGACGATGGTAATACCAAGGATAAGCTCCATTGGTAGTTGTCTGTACCATTTTATTGTTTTTCTTAAATTAGAGTAGTACGATGCCAACTGATCAGAAAGATACTCCCTTTTTGGCTTTATTGTAGTTTGACAGAATCTTTTTTTTTACTATGTTCCCAAACCTCCTGTTTTATTTGTGTAGCTCAACCATCTTTCCCTTATGGTGAGTATACGAAGTCATCATCAGTACTTGTCTTTTATCAGTCCATTTGATTAATTTTATTCCTTCATTATTGTAAACACCATTGACAACACGTTTCCTCTGCTTTTTTTTATGAAGCGTACAGGAAGTCCTTTTTTCTTTCCTCTAAGTGTGCTGCAGTATGTTTTTGTGGATACATATCAGTAGTGGAAAATACTTTGTTTTTTCCACAGAGATCAAAAAATGCCTTGATACTCATATAGTATAAGACTCAGTGGCTAAGCGTCAATGGATGCGGGGGAAGCGCCCCCTAATATATAAGAGTTTTGTAAAATGTTTCGAGGAATATACCATCTTTATCAGAAGTTAAAATGTTTATACAAATAAATTAATTTAAAATTGATAACTAGGTTTGTTTGGCAGACTGGGGGGTATAGTGGCATGAACCTGTAGCTTACATATCGGTGAGAATGTGACGGACGCGGCAGGTCTAAGCATCTTTGTAACTGTCAGGTCGTTGACATCTGACAGCGTCACTTTGTTTACATATTGTGACTAAGTGAAGGCGTAGTGTTGCAGTTTCAACACGTGGAGTTAGTGGCGTTATGTGTAGGACGAACACTCAGTGTCCAGCACGTCTACCTCCGGTAGCCTTGAGAAGCTACTATTTAATAGCAAAGTAATTAATTAAAATATCATACACTATCCTTACTATTCTTACCTTCAATCGGGTCCAAAGTTCTTCTCACGAACTCGTGAAGAATAAGCGTGACTTAGGTTAACACTCTTCAATAAATCATACTCTCAATTGTATTCAGAAATAGATGTATTTATTTACTCATTCTATGACATTGAATTTTATTGTTGTACTCTTTCATTTAATCTCAAAAACTAACATTGATCTTTTCTACCATTTTCAAAAACATATGTCAAACAAACACAGTAATTTATGTGTTCTGATATACTGTGAATATACATTATTTTTAAATTGTCTTTCTCCCGGAGTTATTTTCCAAACAATAGAAATAAATTCTACATATTCTTTAATATTATTCTTTAAAAAAAAATTATAAGGTTATTAAAGTATTAGCTTAAATTCTACTATTGAGACGACCCAGCAATGCCCACACTCAACATTCATACAATTTTAAAACCCCCTTTTTGTTAAAAATGAATTATTAGGATTGATTACCCAACCGGCGTCACCCCTCTCGTAACCATGCACCACGTGCGTTTCTAAGTCCGAAAGTTTGTCCTTTTCACTTCACCACATTTAATTTAGATTCTTTCGTTTTAAATTTTCTCCTTCACTTATACTGGCTACATTCTGAGATATCGATTTACTATTTTATGAATGTTTAAGTTTTACAGTTGAAATAAGTTATTTGAGGGAACTGAGTCTTAGCGTGCGTCCAGCCGACGCAGCGGCGGTAGGTCGACTGACTTTTTACATGCGGTCGGAAGTCACTGCCTTTCGTCTACCCAATTTCGCCGTCGTTCACAGCCTTCTTCTGTTGTAATGTTGTTCGGCTCTATACCCAAAGTATGGGTTATTCTGGTGTCTTAGACGTCGACGAAATTTTGAGGCCACTAGTTACGTCACTCAAATGGGCGTGTTTTTTGTGTCATGCTTCCAGCATCTGTCGAGCACATGGTGAACAAATTTCACAAAAAGCCATTTTTGTTCGGCTTGGCCCGAGGCTGTGCGCGTCGTCTGTGCGCCCCGCTGGTGTTCGCGCATTTGTGTGCGTCACACAGCACTGAAGTTCTTGGAATTATACTGCGTTGTCGGACACACACTGCATTCCATTGTCCTTTGTCTGAATAACACCGTTTTATGTAGTGGACTTGCTCCCGTATTTATACATGAGAGTGACACTTGAAAATGAAATGAATTTAATAAAAGAATATGCCCTCTTTTAGCCCCGTTACAAACCCCCCCCAATGAGAGATCTTCTGCAGGAACAGAAGAACTCTCATTGCTAAACCCCTAAGAGGATCGGAGAGGATATGGTGCTGACAACCCCCTGTTAATTTTCTAACGCATCATGGGTAAACTACCCCCCTAGTTCGGCGACCATGGCTGCACCCGATCGAGATTACTGGACTTCTCTATTTGAGATCCCAACACCATAAAATCGGACGGATACGCACCATAGTACACCCAACCTTCTATCATTCTGCCCCTAAAATCCAAACCCTGGCCTTATACCATACCAAATCCTCAACCGATCTGTTCCCCGTTTACATGCACACTGGGTTGCCTTTAGCAAGTACTGGGCGCGGACACATACTCATAATATCTTCTAAACAAACTCCTTAAATATTTTAAAAACCTTTTTACAAATCAAAATATAACAAACAAATTAAACTCAAATCATTAAATTTGGTTAAAATTTCATTTGAGTTCAAAATCAACCTGTTTATATTACCATTACTTTCATCAAAAAAATATAAAATCTTTTACCCGAATCTATCAATTTTCTTCACTACTACGAACTATCATTAAAAAAAACAAATTGAACATTTTATTAAAACATAAATTCATTTATCCTAACATTTAGTTACACATATATACTAAACAATGTAATTCAATAAAAACACTAGTAATACACATAAACAATAATATACTTGAACTCAAACATCATCTATATGGCAGGCATAAAAAAATAAATTTTTTTTTTTTTCAAAAAATTTAAATTTACTAAAATATCTCTTTTCTCAATCTTCAGAAAAACAAAAATATTTAATTCAATCAAGGAACAAAATGGCATCAATCAACTACTAGAAACAGGTCTTGTCTCTAACATCAACCATCAGCTGATCTTTCTGGGTCAAGTCAACGACCTTGACATACCTATGTTACACAAAGCTACATCATAAAATACATGAAACATCTTTAAAATTTCTTACCTTCAAACATAATACAACATAATAAAATAGAACATTCAAAATTAACATGGTTATTATTATCTTACAATAAAGAATAAAATTTACATTTAAACTGACCAAAAATTACATTTTTATAGCTTTATATTATTCTCAAATTCTATTAAAATCTGTTACTTGTTTCAATTATTTTTATTACATTTTGACTATGACTTCCTTTCTTTAAAATTTTCATTCTCAGTTAGTTTGGGTGACTCTATTATTCATAATAATTTGATTTATTAACTTGGCATTTACATATATAATCTTCCCCCCTTCTGACTCTAATACTCACTAACAGATTTTACCTAGTATGACACCCATCTATCAAAATATCTACCACCCGTTCTCTACCCCTAACTTACTACTCTAACTCATTTCGCATCATTCTACCCTTATAACAAAAATACTCTCTACCCCTTTGTACTCAGGATGTGTGTTCCCTTCCCAATGCTCATTCCCTTATCTTGTTCCTGGACCCTCCCTAGGTAACACTTTCCGGCACATAACGGTTCCCCTCCCGCCACAACGCTTTTCGTTGAGGACTCCTTACCACACCACCCCCCTTTACAAAATTCCCCATCAACTAATTACTCTCCTATTATCTCACTTTCATCTACAAAATACCTCCATTTATTTATTACCTCAATATATCACTCATTACTCTACATATTTTTCCCATAGCTACTGTGTCACTATTACTTCTCAAATTCTACATTACTTTTGTTCACAATAATATTGCTCTCTCTAACACCCCTTTAAACTTAACTTGGACTGATTTAAATGTCCTAACGAAATAATACTCACCCACATTCTAACATTTACCACATTTTACAGTACAGTTACTATTGAAAATTCAAAACTAGCTCAATTCCTTTTACCATTTAATTCACAATCTATTAAACACATTTGAAAATCTATTATTCAATCATTAATTATATTCAAATATTTAATTACATTGATAAAAAAATCTGCAAATTATATAAAAAACACTAGGTAAGTTTCACAATTTTTTTTTTTACTCTGGCAGCTGTTTCAACTAACTAAGCCATTGTCAAAGAGGCGAATGAATGAAAATTACTAAACACAGGATGTGAGTGGAGTGTAGGTGGTGAACATCTATTTAGGGCGTATCTGGATGGAACATGTGTTGAAATGGCAAGGGGGGGTGGAAGAGACAATGGAAGGTCAGGTGTCTTTAAAAACTAAATACAATCATGAATGCAAAATATTAAATTAATTAAACTAAATATAATCTGAATGTAAAATATAAAATAATGATGAACATTCAAAATAATATAAAATAAACTAAACTAAATAACAGATTTTAATAAAGGGGGTACACAAAATTCAGTCTGTTCATTGGTTACATTTTAGAAATTAAAAAGCAATATAAAAAATAACAAAATTGAGTTGATGATAGAAATAAGTTGTTTATTTTATAATGATTGTTAGCATATAATTATGAGGATATATAAGGAAAAGTAAATTCATTTAAAAGATTTTTGAATTTTGAAAGTTGTATTTAAAAGGATTATGTGAAATTTTGATCATGGACTTAAGAGTTATTTCATTACATGAAGGAAATTTAAATAATTTGTTTGATTTGAAATGATAATATCAAACAAACAATTAAAAGTTGCGAAATGGGAGTGAATTTGACATTAATGATGAATATTTAGAGATCTTGTAGTTAAGATAGCAATGAACATGTGTACGCACCCAGTACTTTGCTAAAGGCAATCCAGTATTTATAAGGGGAGATATATCAGTTCAGGATTTGGTTTGGTATAAGGCCAGTTATTGAATTTTACTGGAATGTTACAAGGTTAGGTGATGCTGTGGTGAGTGCCTGTCTGATTTTACGGTGTTGGGATCTCGAACAGAGAAGTCCAGTAGAGTCATTCAGGTACAGCCAGAGTTGCCGAACTAGGGGGGTAGATTACCCATGGTTTGTTAAGGAATTAAGGGGGGTTGTTGGCACCATATCCTCGCTGGTCCTCTTAGGTTAGCAATGAGTTTTTCTGTTGCGGCAGAAAACCTCTCATTGCGGGGGTATTGTAACGGGACAGATTTGTGGGGTTTTCTTTTAATAAATAATAAATGGTAAAGACGGGGAATCGCCCGGACAAGGTTTCAATTTCAGAGCAGCGTTCACTTGTGAAACACCCAGTTGCACGTTGGCTCAGTTAGCTCGGCCAGATACGCCAGTTCCAGGTGCTGTGGAATGAGAAAGAGCGCGCGTATGCCTGCCCGCACAGATGAATTGTCCGTATGAGATTCGCTAGTCAGCCAGAGCGAGTTTACAATAATTAGTGGTCGTTAATGAGATGTCACGTGACGCCGCTCGGCCTATCATGTAGCAAGTAGCCGCTCAATGAAAACGTTCTGGCCATCTTGGAAGCGTCGAAGTCGGCAGCACTCGGCTAATAACACCTAACGCGAGCAGTTGCGTGGTCGCACAGTCCGCCTGAAATACATTTAACAATGTAGACGGACCGGCCGAAGGAGTGAAAATGTATTAATTAAACCATGTGATACCGTAGTGAAAAGACAGTGGGAGAGCAAATAACCGCCAGTTAACAAAATTTTAATCAGTGCAACATCTTTCGGACGCAAACCAGTGAAAAAAATGTAATAAGTGTGACACGTGGTCTGCAGGGACGCCGCCAGTCAAGTAACAGAATAACATATACCAATCAATATATAAAAAATGTATAAAAGCGCAAAATCTAAATTAAAAAAGGGGTTAAAAGATATGAGTGTGTGTGAGAGCAAAACGCTGGGTTGCCTTTAATGAATTTATGAAATAAGTTAATTTAATTATAAGAAGTAAGAGATAAGGTTGTTGTTTTGGTCAGATGGGGTCCTTACCTCAATATTTAATTGTGTTTAATTGAAATGTTAGATAACAGAGCTGGAGAAGGCATGTTGTTATTAATTGATTCATAAAAAAGAGAATAATAAAACAGAATAATAAATGAAGTTGAAATAGTTAACCGTAAATGAGAGTAATTATTACAACATAAAACCCTAAATCACTTATAGGTTGCGAGTTCACGTGACGACCTTGGGACCCGATGAAGGTAAGCAGTGTGAATAATAAATTTTATTAAATATTATTTGATAGATGTTTGGACTATTACAGTTGGCGCGACGAAACAGGGACAGTTTGTAAAAATTTAAATTTTGTACAGACCACGTCTACTCGCAAATATAATGTGACTTAGAGGTTAAGTGTAATACGTATAAATTACGTATGGAAATGATGTTAGGTTAAGTGAGTGATAAAATAAGTTTGAGTTAAGTGTAAGATGTTTTATATATAAGTTAAGAGAATCGTTTAACCGAAAATCAGTAAATTTATAAAAAATGGCAGAAAATAACGAAAGCGATAGAATTGACGTAAATGACGTTAATGAATCAGCCATTATGAGTGGGTTTGAAATTCATTCGACCCCGAATGCAATTCAAAACAGTAAAATAGGCGAATAAAACGTCACATATGATTCGGGGATTCAAATAACCCCAAAATTAACTAATACAAATAATCAACCTGACAATAGTGATGTGATGAGGTATTTGTGCGGCATGAATGCAATGTTGTGTGTCAAATTCGATGAACAAAATGTTAAATTTCATGAGTTACGCAGTGATGTTAATGAATTGAAAGAACACAATAAAGAAGTCAAGAATGATTTCGATAAAATAAATAGCCGCTTTGACGTCATGAATACGCAAAATGTTAAATTTGAAATCAATATAAATAAATTCATTTTGTTTTATTTGTCTCCAAGTCACGTTTATTAACTAAATAGAATTAATATTAGGCATTACCTGTATTAACTTCCCGTCTTGTGACTTATGTGTTTTAATTTCTAAAACGACGCGTTTCGAGGATAAATCCTCATCTTCAGGTTATTAATATTATAAAAACATCAAATTCACCCGAACGGGGATGTCAATGACTTAAAACATAAAAACACCACACATAATTTTACACTGATATAGTCTCGGCACAGTCCGATGTGCATCGTCTCGTTGCCAACGATTAACTGTTGTACTTTATCCTGTACGACCGTTATCATTTCCCGTGGACACATCGATATCGATGGCTGTGTTGTACAGTAGATTAGATCGAAACGAAACTTTATCATTAAGTAGTTGGTCCCCTTGTAACTTAGAAGCCTTGCATATCTCATATTCCTCCACAGCGTTCATGTATGATTTTTTTGCAATTATGAAGCAGTTTAAAGTTTTTGTGGAAGTCTGAGTACTTATAATTATATAGCATTAAATGTTGAGCGAAACTAGATCTTGTTTTCGAGAAATCACTTTTGGTTAGGTGTTCCTTAAAACGTTCGGCTGATCGTCTGCCCGTTTGTCCTATATAAAATTTGTCATAGTCATCGCGTTCAACCTTGTATTCTCCAGTTTTCTCTTCATCCGGGATGTGAGTTCTTTGTCCCAAACGTTTTTTGATGTTATTTGTGGTTTTGAAAGCCACTATTATTTTACGTTTCTTTAACTCATTCTTTACAATGACTGGTAGTACATTCGTGTACTCAGTTACTATAAACTTAGTATCTTTTTTAGCTGGGCCGGTTAATCTGCTTTTACTATTGATTTTTACTGAGTGTTTTCTTACTAGCTTGTCTACGATTTCACCGTTGTACCCATTAGCGATAGCTATACTTTTGATGATATTAGTCTCTTCTACTCTGTCTTTTTGCTCAAGGGGAATAGCAAGCATTCTATGAACAAACGCGTTGAAGGCTGCCATTTTTTGGGAATATGGATGGTACGATTCAGCATGAATAGTGATATTCGTAGTGGTGGGTTTTCTATAAATTTTGAATCTAAATTGGTCATTATATTTGCTAATAGTGAGATCTAGGAAATTCAGGCAGTTATTGTTCTCCATTTCCAGGACAAATTGGATTTTCATGTTTATACTGTTCATATATCCTTTCAAATTTTCTATTTGTCTACTCGTTCCATTGAATATCATAAAAGTATCATCAACGTAACGTACGTAAAATTTAATTTTATCTCGCTGTTTATTAAAACTAGACATTAAAAACGTATTCTCAAAGTGGTTCAAGTATAGGTCCGCTAAAACTCCCGATAAAGATGACCCCATTGCTAGACCATCCTCCTGCATGAAATATTCATTATCATAAGAGAAATAATTTTGTTTAAGTATTGTTTTTAGCAATTGCATAAGCTCATCAATTTCATTTCTACCTAACCTATTTGTTGTAATTAAGCTATTTCTGAGAATTACCATTGTCTCATCTACCGGTACATTGGTGTACAGATTAGTTACATCAAATGAAGCCAACTTATATTGTGGTGCTGATTTAATAGTTTTAATTTTTTCAACGAGATCATAACTGTTTTTTATGCTGTAGTTATTTATTATGTCAATGTTCTCTTTTATAATCTTTACTAATCTTTTAGCCGCCCTACAACCAGGGGCAGTTGTGTAATTTACAACTGGGCGTATTGGCATATCTTTTTTATGTATTTTGGGTAAACCCGTAAGTTCTGGGGCCCTGGCATTTATGGGTTTTAAATAACGTCTAGCGCCTTCGTTGAGGAGATTGGGGCATTTATTTATAGCGTTGTTTAATTCCTTGACATAGGCGTTGGTGGGATCCTTGTGTAGCTTTTTAATACTATTGTTTTTTATAAATTCTTGTATTTTATTGGTATATGTATTTTTGTTAATAGTAACCACCGTGTTGCTCTTATCAGGTTTCGTGACGATAGCGTTATCATGTCGAATTTTTTCGTAAATGTTCCGTGCAATACGCACATCACGTTTGTATTTATTTTGCAGGTTAGTGATGTGGGAATCTTTCTTAATGACTTTGTTTATTTTGCTATTTATGATGGCACGCGTTTCTTCCTGATGCGAGATATTATCAATAGTTTTTATGGCAGCTTTTGCGCATCTTATTTCACGAATCATAAAGTTCTTATTAAACGAGGGAATGTTATACATCAAACCCTTGTTCAATAATGCCATTTCATTTTGTTCAAATTTAATTCCAGTGTAATTTGCAACCCGCTGATAAAATACGTGGCTATGTTCTAATGTATTATTATTGTCAATGTGTTGTTTTGTATATAGGTTCTGAAACTTTCTTATCTGTTTACGTTTAAGAGAACTGACGAGATTGTTTATCTGTCTATTGATAATGTCGAAAATGCTGTTTATTATTGCTGGGTTAAACTCGTTTAAAATTTCCAAGTGGGCTAGATAAAGCTTTGTATTTAAATCACTTTTCAAAATATAAAGTCGTTTGATGTCTTTCTTAATCCAAATTGATTTTATTTTCTCTGAACAATGTCTGCTGTTGATGTTGGAACTTATGTATTTCGGTGTGATGTTATAGTGATGGCATTTTTTGTTAAACTTGATGTTCTGCGATGCCTTAATCAATTTTAATTTGATGTTTTTAAATTTATAGACAATACGTGCCTGACTGGCTTCTAGATTCATTTTGTTTTATTTGTGTCCAAGTCACCACAGAGATATTAGACATAAAATCAGCAATCTAAAGAACTACTTTAAGAAACATTATACATGAACTTTACCAACATCAAATAAGGACACTCATATTCAACACAATACGTGTGCCGTGAAAAGTGAACAGTTCGAGAATTCTTCAATAATTAAACAGTGATCGTGAGGTGCAGTGACCGCGAAGGGATACGTAATCTACAACGACTACGGAGACCAGCAACTACTAAACACAGAGGACCACATGATGTCACCGAGAGTATGAACTACGAATAATCAACGCTCTCAAACTAATGGTACTTTAGAGTTAAGTCAATAAACTCAATTCATTCAAGTCAAAGAACTCACACTAATAATTAATTAACCTTGAGAACTGCCTCTCAGTGCTCTGCATTCGACTGAAGCGAAATAAAACGTCAATTAGTAAATTCTTAAAAATTCATATCTGAACAGTAATTTAAATTTGCCAAATACAATTGTAGATTATAATTTACAATTATAAGTGTTAGAAAATTATTAAATGTTAATTAATCGCGATTTCAGAGATACTCATTGTTAAGATAAGAGAAGTGATTCTACTTAAGGAAATATCCATACAGAGTGTTATATTTGTAATTTGCTACAACTTAATTAATTAAATAAGCATTAGACATAATATTGTTGTTGTGTGTTTGGCAAATGAATCCTTTATATCCACATCCTTGTAGATATGAGGTGGCGCCCGGGAAATTGAAACATTTTGGCAGTAAGTGATTTTTTAATTATTAATTTATTACTTGTTTAACCACCCCAAGTAAGAATTCTTTATATTTGTCGCCCAACTCGCGTGGCAAAATCTAAATTTAGATTTGTCAAAAAGGCAGATGAATGAATTGAGTTAAATAAGTTAACTAAACTGAGAATTAGAAATAAAATAAAAGTATTAATAGATAGAGTAGACATTAAGAACATAGGGCTAGTAATTGTAACTACAGTTGCTTAGTCACGGTTCGAATATATACGGTATAAGTTGACGCGAAGTAAGGCACGCAAAATGGAAAAAGAAACACCTTATACGACAATGGCCAGTGAAGAAGAAACACAAGCACCAAGGAGAGCTGAAGAGAGCGAAGAGATGGAGATATATAACCAAATGGGGGATCCTCAAGTCATAGCAATGATGGAGGAAGAAATCAGAACGGATATTGAAAATATAAGGGCAGAAGGACCACGCGCAGAAGCTGAACAAGTAAGTGCGACAGTACCACAGACGGAGAAGGAACAAATAAGGGCAGAAGGACCACAGCCAAAAAGTGAGCTGCAAATGCTATACGAATTGATGAAAGAAGATAACAAGAAATTACAGAATAAATTAGAAATAAGTCTGAATAAATTACAAGAAGACAATAAGAAGATACGAGAAGACATTCAAGATATTAAAGTAAATCAGAAGAAATTAGAAGAAAAAGTTGAAGCAAATCAGAATAAATTAGAAGTAGCTATTAAGGATATTACAGGAAAGCACACTAAGTTAAGAGAGGAGATAAAAAACGATATGAACACGTTGCATGACAAATTAGTTGGTGATATTCAAATAGTGAATAAAACATGGCGTGAAGAATTGAATAAGACTGAGCATAATTTTGGCGAGGTGGTACAGCAACAAAGTGAAAAATTTAAGTGTGAAATACAAAAAACTACTAAAAACTTAAGTGAAAATTTAAATCGAATCAATCAGGAAGTGAGAAGAGAAATAAAAACAACGAAAGAGGTCGTCCGAGAAGAAGTCAGAAATATTTCTACCGTAAACAAAGAAGAAATGGAAGAACAATTAAGAAAATTAGCTGAAGAAAAGGGTCGACGCATCGACGAGATGAAAGAAGATCAAGAGCAATTAAAACGAAAATTAACAGAGTTGGAGTCAAGACCAATGGTAAACAACCAAAATACTATTGTGGCTAACCAAGAACAGTTAAAGGAGGTACGGTACAACGGACGAGACGCCTACCCCATGGAATTTCTAAAAGAATTAAAAGAGGTTAAAGAAATATATTACCCCAGCGGAGGTATTAAGTGGATTAGCAGGCATCTAGAGGGTGAAGCAACAGTATGGTGGAGAATCGTACAATCCCAAATACATACGTTTGAACAATTCGAGGAGGCGTTTACCAAGAAATTCTGGAGTCAACAAATTCAAGAAAACATCCGGGACAGCTTGGAGTAGGGATGTTATTATCCGAATGGTAAACTCACTATGGTGCAATACCTCGAGAATAAAATTCTACAGTGCAGACAACTGATCCCACCAATCTCGGACCAACATCTAATTCGCAAACTTGCACGCCACTATAGTAAGGAAATAGAAGTTGCCATCATAACTAGAGGCGTCCAACAAGTAGATCAATTTGAAAGCTTATTAAATGAGTTTGCTACCATTCAACAACGAGAAATGAGAGGATCGTATCGGCAGCCACAACAGACAACGGTTGACAACGGTGGAAGACATATTAACAATGGCTATCATAAAACGAAGGGTATGAAAGTGGAGACTGAACACGAGGGTCACAGACCTGGGTGGCGCAATAAACAAACGTTTGGTACAGAGGATAGGGGAACAAAACAGCCCATTGTCAACACAGTAACAATTGAGCGTCAACAACCTGGCCCTTCACAAGAATCACGTACAAAAAACGACCAGCCAACCCACTGTCGCGGCAACAATACTTAGCTAGTAGAAAAATAAATAACCAGTTAGAAGTAGCATTAGATTATATTGATATTCGTGAAGAATTGGATAAAATGGATGAAGAAGAGGAAACCACTAATTTCCCGTACAATAAATGTCCGGAAATAAAAATAAAATTAAATAATGTAGAAGTAACTGCACTTATTGATTCGGGGAGTCAATTAAACGGAATTGCCGAAACGTGGTTCAACCATAATAAAGATAAATTAGGTAGAATCGAGTTATTAAACTTATCGAATACCAATATAAAAGGTGCATTCGGACATAAATCAAAATTAATACGAAAACAAGTACTTTTAGAAGCTGAGGTTGATAATTATAAATTTGACTTAGTATTTTTTATCATCCCTGGACTGAATAAAGACTGTATACTAGGAATAAATATGTTGAAGGAAGGTGAGTGTACTATAGATTTCCAGCAAAATGTAATGCATATTAAAAATAGAAATTATAAGAAAAATGTAGAGGATCCTAATGAAATTGTACATATACATCAGATCGCTTTGGATAAAGAAACGGCCGATGAGGAATCTATTAACTTTCAAGAAGCTGTCGAAGAGTTAACTAATATAAATACAGAAACGAAGAAAAAATGAACTAAAATATTAATGAAAAATAGAAATCTATTCCGAGAAGAACCAGGCCGAATTCATGGATATGAACATGAACTACGTATCACGGACAACACCCCCTTCTTCCAAAAGGGATGGCCTATACCAATTGCCTATCAAGACAAAGTCGAAGAGGAGATCCAGAAAATGTTAAGATACGGAGTGATCGAGCGAGCGAGCAGCCAATATATCAATCCCATGGTGACAGTTATAAAAAAGGACCAGAGCGTAAGATTGTGTTTGGACGCCAGGAAGTTAAACAAGGTGATGATACCTGACTTCGAAGGGGCACAACCAATCAACGAGCTCATTGCTAATTGCGGAGGAGTAAAATATATGTCATCGATCGATCTACGCTCCAGCTTCTGGCAGGTACCACTTAAGCGAGAATGCAGGGACTTCACCGGGTTTCTATATAAAGGAAAGACCTACCGCTTCACAGTCACACCGTTTGTATTAAAGACAAGTCTGGCCAGCCTGACGAGAGGATTGGATACTGTGTTGTCAGATGCAGTCAAGAAATTTACGATAATATATGTAGACGACTGCCTATGTCTATCTAACAGTCTGGAGGAACACCTCACACATTTAGATCTATTATTGACCAATTTATACGAAGCAAACATCACAGTGAACTTCAAAAAATCACAGTTTTTCCGTAGAGAAATTAATTATCTTGGTTACTGTTTATCAGTAGAAGGCCTTAGTCCTATGCCAGACAAGGTAAAGGCAATCCAAAATTTTCCACGTCCAAGAAATCAAAAGCAACTAAAAGGGTTTTTAGGCCTTACAAATTTTTATAACAGATTTACCAGTCGATATGCTGAAACAACATCTTTATTAATACAATTGTTAAAGAAGGAGCGCAACTTCAAGTGGACGGAGCAGCACGACCGACAATTTAAATTAGTCAAAGAATTATTTATAGATACTGTAATTTTAAAACACCCAGATCTCAAGAAGCAATATTATTTACAAACGGATGCCAGCAACTACGCACTAGGAGGGCAATTGTTTCAATATGATGACGAAGGACACATCGCCGTCGTAGCTTTTACTAGCAGAACTTTCAAAGGTGCTGAATTAAACTATCACACCACCGAGAAGGAACTGCTGAGTATCATACATTGTTTGAAGAAATTTCGGATATACTTATTAGGACATAAATTCACAATCATAACAGATAATAAAGCTCTCACATTCCTACACAAATGCCACCTATCAAATGCTAGAATTACCCGCTGGATACTGTGCATCCAAGAATACGATTTCGACATTGTGCATTGTAAAGGCAAAGAAAATATTGTAGCCGACATACTAAGCCGAAACCCAGAGGACGCTATGGACAGCAGTGATGTCAGTTTTAGTGAAGAGATGGAAATTAATCGTATTACCTTGAAATTGGATAAGAAAATAATGAAGGATATAAAAAATGTTGAGAAATTGCAGCGCCAAGATCCTAAATTGAACAAAATTATTTGTGAATTAGAAAGTAAGGAAGACTCTAAATTAAGTAATAAATATCAATATGTTAAAAAAATCCTATACCGACAAGACAAGAAGTCATGGAAAATATATGTACCGAATAACATGAAAGAAAATTTAATTCAAGAATTACACGTTGTATACGGACACTGCGGCATACAAAAAAACCGAAAGACTTTTTCGAGAGTACTTTACTGGAGACAGAATAAACAAAACGATACATCAAATCATTACTAAGTGCGATACATGTCAGCGATGTAAGGATCATCATAAGAATAATGTAGGAGAAACCATACCGATGCTGCCAAAGTTGAAAGGGGAGTTAATCAGTATGGACTACTATGGACCCCTAATTACATCGACTGGAGGTGTTAAATACATTCTTGTTATCATCGATAATTTCACAAAGTACGTCAAACTTTATGCGTTGAAAAGAGCTACAACTCGTGCTACCATAAATAGACTCAAACAATATATAGGGTCATGGGGAAAACTGTTATCAATTGTCACTGATAATGGGACCCAATTCACTACTCATATATGGACAAGGAGTTTACGAGAACTAGGAATTAAACCGAAGTTTACCGCTATTCGGAACCCTTGTACAAATATAGCCGAGAGAACTAACAGACAACTAGGCAACTTATTTCGAGTATTTGTCAAAGAGAAACACTCAAATTGGGCCAAGTATATCCAAGCCATTGAAATTTGTTTAAATGAGACATACCATAGTACCATTGAGATGAGTCCAATCGAGGCACACTTTGGAAAGAAACCAACCAGAGAGTGGACCAAATTTATTGACAGAAGTGTGATTTCCGAACCAACTACTTATAAGCCGGAAGACATTTACTTAAGGATTAAAGAAAAGAGAGAGCGACATGCAAATAAGATGAACCAAAGAGAACTAACAACATTCGCCATCGGTGACCTGGTATTAGTTAAAACATGTCCAATATCCGATGCAATGAATAAGATAATAGCGAAATTTTGCGACCTGTACGAAGGACCATATAGGGTTGCGAAGCAAATAAGTAAAGCTACTTGTACGTTAGAATATTTGGACGAGAAGAAAGGAACAAGAGGAAATTTCAATGTCCGACAGCTAAAGCAATATATTACCTGACAAGAAGAGCAGTAAAAGGAAATAATGCGTTAGTAACGATCGGTTACGTGAGTAAGCAAATTGTAGCACTCATATAATAAATATGATATAATAAAGTTATGTATAATAATTGTAAAATTTTAAAGTAATAATCGAAGTAAGGTTATCAACTGACGATGTATATCAGAGTAAAGATTTATATTTTGTATATTATGTATAAGAATAAAAGTATATCTAAGAAAAACAAAACAAAGACTTTGAACAAAGACTAGCAATGAAAGTAATGATAAGAACTAAGTGATAATTAATATGATATTATGAATTTTTTGTTGTTGTATGCATTTGCAAGTAGAAAATTATTGACAAATGAAAAATATATATAAGTGGATATTTAACTAATAGGAAGTAAGAAAGAACAGTAATAGTATCTAGGTGAATAATTAGATGTAAACAGATGTACATAATGAATTAGATAGTTGTTAATTCTATATTATGATATGTTAGGAAGATAAGTGGTCTGAATGGATGGTAGTGCGTAGGATTGTAAACAATTGTATAGGTTAGAATAGCAAACAGAAAAATTGAAACCGCTAGTAGGACCCTTTGCCAAGTAACAAGGTGTGAATGAGAGAGTGACAGGGGGATGAATGGGAGAGGTCATAAATCTCAGCCCAGACACAAGGGTACACTGTAGACAGTTTCGAACGTAAACAAACCAAGTTGAACGTACTCGAACCCGTTAAAGGGATTACATCACTAGCAATAAATGTAACTCATTAGATATTTATACTTAATTAATTAAAATTTACATAATTAATTAAAATTTACATAATTAATTTAAAAAAAAGGACACAAATTTTATTATTTGATTTTGTTACACGCCATCAATTAATAAAAATTTAAGGACAATGTAACGTTTATTTTTGAAAATATTTATAAAATTGCACAAGTAGTAAATAATAGCTAAAAATGATGTGTACTAGCAGTTATATTTGACAAAGACGTATGTGAGGGTGTGTGAAGGGAAAGTTTGTAAGACTGTCCTTTTGGCATTGTAACCTACAGACAGCTTGATGTGTTACGGCTGTAAAGTTAATTGTTTGACAAAAAGAGTGACACTTACTAGATGTATGTGAGACGTTGTATTTCGCATCAGGCAGCTGGTCTGAGGGAAGAAAGGCATAACCCCCAATAAACCAATCTACCCTTTTTAAAACTTTGACACAGACTGAAAGCAAAGAGTTTGTCAATTCGATACGGTACAACATTAGAGGCCAGAACAATTGCAACGTAGAAATTTGACGAAAGTCGTGATTACAAAGGAAGATTCGTTCCAGACTCAAAACAAAGCCAGAGTGCAACTTGAAGATAAACAATGGTGCAGCAGATCGAACAATACCAGTATTGTATCTATGTCAAAGCGTAACAGAAATTGGACACTAGGAGACGGCCACGAGAGACAAAGAAATGTCGCCTGATGTACAAGGGGAAAGTGAAACTCACGAATTCTGGAGTGCTTGAATGAGATTCCTAGTAAATAGAGAAAACGGCTGTAGGAACAATCAGGACGAATGGTAGTTCGACAAGAGAATCACGTGTAAAGCAGAGATACTCGAAAACCAATGACGAATATACAATTTGTCACACTGGCTAAAGAACCAATAAGAGTATCCAAGCAGATGGAAGATTCAGCAGAGGTAGGCGGGAGGAGAGTTTACTTGGTAGATCTCAGAACAAAAAAACTGCAGTCTAGTACTCATCTACAAAGTGATCACCACGAGTCATCTTAACTCGGTAACAATGTTTAGTCATCGATTCATTACATAAGCGTGAACAACTACAAGCGTTCGACACAATTTCAGAAGTGCGCATATCTGAGTCTTGAGAACGGTTACTTCAGTGCGAACATTCAATTTCTCAAAGTGAACAATGAAGTGAATACGACAAATCGTACGAAACTCGTTGTTATAATTCTCACTAAATTCTAAACTCATAGCAAGAGAGTTGAACAGTTAATCGCGTTCGACAGACTATTAGTATAAAGTAATATCACGCGAAGTCAACATGTAAAACAGACTTTACAATTAATTAACTTCACCGTAATTTAAACAAAGTGTCGGAGAATACGGATACACAGTACAATACTAAGTGCAGACAAATTCAATTAACAGACATTCTACAATTACAAATAATCCACAAGAAACTATAAACATTACAGCAGCTTTTATATAATACAGAACACACCAACAGAGAGACTCAGTGCATATTCTACCACAGAGATATTAGACATAAAATCAGCAATCTAAAGAACTACTTTAAAAAACATTATACATGAACTTTACCAACATCAATTAAGGACACTCATATTCAACACAATACGTGTGCCGTGAAAAGTGAACAGTTCGAGAATTCTTCAATAATTAAACAGTGATCGTGAGGTGCAGTGACCGCGAAGGGATACGTAATCTACAACGACTACGGAGACCAGCAACTACTAAACACAGAGGACCACATGATGTCACCGAGAGTATGAACTACGAATAATCAACGCTCTCAAACTAATGGTACTTTAGAGTTAAGTCAATAAACTCAATTCATTCAAGTCAAAGAACTCACACTAATAATTAATTAACCTTGAGAACTGCCTCTCGGTGCTCTGCATTCGACTGAAGCGAAATAAAACGTCAATTAGTAAATTCTTAAAAATTCATATCTAAACAGTAATTTAAATTTGCCAAATACAATTGTAGATTATAATTTACAATTATAAGTGTTAGAAAATTATTAAATGTTAAATAATCGCGATTTCAGAGATACTCATTGTTAAGATAAGAGAAGTGATTCTACTTAAGGAAATATCCATACAGAGTGTTATATTTGTAATTTGCTACAACTTAATTAATTAAATAAGCATTAGACATAATATTGTTGTTGTGTGTTTGGCAAATGAATCCTTTATATCCACATCCTTGTAGATATGAGGTGGCGCCCGGGAAATTGAAACATTTTGGCAGTAAGTGATTTTTTAATTATTAATTTATTACTTGTTTAACCACCCCAAGTAAGAATTCTTTATATTTGTCGCCCAACTCGCGTGGAAAAATCTAAATTTAGATTTGTCAAAAAGACAGATGAATGATTTGAGTTAAATAAGTTAACTAAACTGAGAATTAGAAATAAAATAAAAGTATTAATAGATAGAGTAGACATTAAGAACATAGGGCTAGTAATTGTAACTACAGTTGCTTAGTCACGGTTCGAATATATACGGTATATGTTGACGCGAAGTAAGGCACGCAAAGTGGAAAAAGAAACACCTTATACGACAATGGCCAGTGAAGAAGAAACACAAGCACCAAGGAGAGCTGAAGAGAGCGAAGAGATGGAGATATATAACCAAATGGGGGATCCTCAAGTCATAGCAATGATGGAGGAAGAAATCAGAACGGATATTGAAAATATAAGGGCAGAAGGACCACGCGCAGAAGCTGAACAAGTAAGTGCGACAGTACCACAGACGGAGAAGGAACAAATAAGGGCAGAAGGACCACAGCCAAAAAGTGAGCTGCAAATGCTATACGAATTGATGAAAGAAGATAACAAGAAATTACAGAATAAATTAGAAATAAGTCTGAATAAATTACAAGAAGACAATAAGAAGATACGAGAAGACATTCAAGATATTAAAGTAAATCAGAAGAAATTAGAAGAAAAAGTTGAAGCAAATCAGAATAAATTAGAAGTAGCTATTAAGGATATTACAGGAAAGCACACTAAGTTAAGAGAGGAGATAAAAAACGATATGAACACGTTGCATGACAAATTAGTTGGTGATATTCAAATAGTGAATAAAACATGGCGTGAAGAATTGAATAAGACTGAGCATAATTTTGGCGAGGTGGTACAGCAACAAAGTGAAAAATTTAAGTGTGAAATACAAAAAACTACTAAAAACTTAAGTGAAAATTTAAATCGAATCAATCAGGAAGTGAGAAGAGAAATAAAAACAACGAAAGAGGTCGTCCGAGAAGAAGTCAGAAATATTTCTACCGTAAACAAAGAAGAAATGGAAGAACAATTAAGAAAATTAGCTGAAGAAAAGGGTCGACGCATCGACGAGATGAAAGAAGATCAAGAGCAATTAAAACGAAAATTAACAGAGTTGGAGTCAAGACCAATGGTAAACAACCAAAATACTATTGTGGCTAACCAAGAACAGTTAAAGGAGGTACGGTACAACGGACGAGACGCCTACCCCATGGAATTTCTAAAAGAATTAAAAGAGGTTAAAGAAATATATTACCCCAGCGGAGGTATTAAGTGGATTAGCAGGCATCTAGAGGGTGAAGCAACAGTATGGTGGAGAATCGTACAATCCCAAATACATACGTTTGAACAATTCGAGGAGGCGTTTACCAAGAAATTCTGGAGTCAACAAATTCAAGAAAACATCCGGGACAGCTTGGAGTAGGGATGTTATTATCCGAATGGTAAACTCACTATGGTGCAATACCTCGAGAATAAAATTCTACAGTGCAGACAACTGATCCCACCAATCTCGGACCAACATCTAATTCGCAAACTTGCACGCCACTATAGTAAGGAAATAGAAGTTGCCATCATAACTAGAGGCGTCCAACAAGTAGAGCAATTTGAAAGCTTATTAAATGAGTTTGCTACCATTCAACAACGAGAAATGAGAGGATCGTATCGGCAGCCACAACAGACAACGGTTGACAACGGTGGAAGACATATTAACAATGGCTATCATAAAACGAAGGGTATGAAAGTGGAGACTGAACACGAGGGTCACAGACCTGGGTGGCGCAATAAACAAACGTTTGGTACAGAGGATAGGGGAACAAAACAGCCCATTGTCAACACAGTAACAATTGAGCGTCAACAACCTGGCCCTTCACAAGAATCACGTACAAAAAACGACCAGCCAACCCACTGTCGCGGCAACAATACTTAGCTAGTAGAAAAATAAATAACCAGTTAGAAGTAGCATTAGATTATATTGATATTCGTGAAGAATTGGATAAAATGGATGAAGAAGAGGAAACCACTAATTTCCCGTACAATAAATGTCCGGAAATAAAAATAAAATTAAATAATGTAGAAGTAACTGCACTTATTGATTCGGGGAGTCAATTAAACGGAATTGCCGAAACGTGGTTCAACCATAATAAAGATAAATTAGGTAGAATCGAGTTATTAAACTTATCGAATACCAATATAAAAGGTGCATTCGGACATAAATCAAAATTAATACGAAAACAAGTACTTTTAGAAGCTGAGGTTGATAATTATAAATTTGACTTAGTATTTTTTATCATCCCTGGACTGAATAAAGACTGTATACTAGGAATAAATATGTTGAAGGAAGGTGAGTGTACTATAGATTTCCAGCAAAATGTAATGCATATTAAAAATAGAAATTATAAGAAAAATGTAGAGGATCCTAATGAAATTGTACATATACATCAGATCGCTTTGGATAAAGAAACGGCCGATGAGGAATCTATTAACTTTCAAGAAGCTGTCGAAGAGTTAACTAATATAAATACAGAAACGAAGAAAAAATGAACTAAAATATTAATGAAAAATAGAAATCTATTCCGAGAAGAACCAGGCCGAATTCATGGATATGAACATGAACTACGTATCACGGACAACACCCCCTTCTTCCAAAAGGGATGGCCTATACCAATTGCCTATCAAGACAAAGTCGAAGAGGAGATCCAGAAAATGTTAAGATACGGAGTGATCGAGCGAGCGAGCAGCCAATATATCAATCCCATGGTGACAGTTATAAAAAAGGACCAGAGCGTAAGATTGTGTTTGGACGCCAGGAAGTTAAACAAGGTGATGATACCTGGCTTCGAAGGGGCACAACCAATCAACGAGCTCATTGCTAATTGCGGAGGAGTAAAATATATGTCATCGATCGATCTACGCTCCAGCTTCTGGCAGGTACCACTTAAGCGAGAATGCAGGGACTTCACCGGGTTTCTATATAAAGGAAAGACCTACCGCTTCACAGTCACACCGTTTGGATTAAAGACAAGTCTGGCCAGCCTGACGAGAGGATTGGATACTGTGTTGTCAGATGCAGTCAAGAAATTTACGATAATATATGTAGACAACTGCCTATGTCTATCTAACAGTCTGGAGGAACACCTCACACATTTAGATCTATTATTGACCAATTTATACGAAGCAAACATCACAGTGAACTTCAAAAAATCACAGTTTTTCCGTAGAGAAATTAATTATCTTGGTTACTGTTTATCAGTAGAAGGCCTTAGTCCTATGCCAGACAAGGTAAAGGCAATCCAAAATTTTCCACGTCCAAGAAATCAAAAGCAACTAAAAGGGTTTTTAGGCCTTACAAATTTTTATAACAGATTTACCAGTCGATATGCTGAAACAACATCTTTATTAATACAATTGTTAAAGAAGGAGCGCAACTTCAAGTGGACGGAGCAGCACGACCGACAATTTAAATTAGTCAAAGAATTATTTATAGATACTGTAATTTTAAAACACCCAGATCTCAAGAAGCAATATTATTTACAAACGGATGCCAGCAACTACGCACTAGGAGGGCAATTGTTTCAATATGATGACGAAGGACACATCGCCGTCGTAGCTTTTACTAGCAGAACTTTCAAAGGTGCTGAATTAAACTATCACACCACCGAGAAGGAACTGCTGAGTATCATACATTGTTTGAAGAAATTTCGGATATACTTATTAGGACATAAATTCACAATCATAACAGATAATAAAGCTCTCACATTCCTACACAAATGCCACCTATCAAATGCTAGAATTACCCGCTGGATACTGTGCATCCAAGAATACGATTTCGACATTGTGCATTGTAAAGGCAAAGAAAATATTGTAGCCGACATACTAAGCCGAAACCCAGAGGACGCTATGGACAGCAGTGATGTCAGTTTTAGTGAAGAGATGGAAATTAATCGTATTACCTTGAAATTGGATAAGAAAATAATGAAGGATATAAAAAATGTTGAGAAATTGCAGCGCCAAGATCCTAAATTGAACAAAATTATTTGTGAATTAGAAAGTAAGGAAGACTCTAAATTAAGTAATAAATATCAATATGTTAAAAAAATCCTATACCGACAAGACAAGAAGTAATGGAAAATATATGTACCGAATAACATGAAAGAAAATTTAATTCAAGAATTACACGTTGTATACGGACACTGCGGCATACAAGAAAACCGAAAGACTTTTTCGAGAGTACTTTACTGGAGACAGAATAAACAAAACGATACATCAAATCATTACTAAGTGCGATACATGTCAGCGATGTAAGGATCATCATAAGAATAATGTAGGAGAAACCATACCGATGCTGCCAAAGAAGAAAGGGGAGTTAATCAGTATGGACTACTATGGACCCCTAATTACATCGACTGGAGGTGTTAAATACATTCTTGTTATCATCGATAATTTCACAAAGTACGTCAAACTTCATGCGTTGAAAAGAGCTACAACTCGTGCTACCATAAATAGACTCAAACAATATATAGCGTCATGGGGAAAACTGTTATCAATTGTCACTGATAATGGGACCCAATTCACTACTCATATATGGACAAGGAGTTTACGAGAACTAGGAATTAAACCGAAGTTTACCGCTATTCGGAACCCTTGTACAAATATAGCCGAGAGAACTAACAGACAACTAGGCAACTTATTTCGAGTATTTGTCAAAGAGAAACACTCAAATTGGGCCAAGTATATCCAAGCCATTGAAATTTGTTTAAATGAGACATACCATAGTACCATTGAGATGAGTCCAATCGAGGCACACTTTGGAAAGAAACCAACCAGAGAGTGGACCAAATTTATTGACAGAAGTGTGATTTCCGAACCAACTACTTATAAGCCGGAAGACATTTACTTAAGGATTAAAGAAAAGAGAGAGCGACATGCAAATAAGATGAACCAAAGAGAACTAACAACATTCGCCATCGGTGACCTGGTATTAGTTAAAACATGTCCAATATCCGATGCAATGAATAAGATAATAGCGAAATTTTGCGACCTGTACGAAGGACCATATAGGGTTGCGAAGCAAATAAGTAAAGCTACTTATACGTTAGAATATTTGGACGAGAAGAAAGGAACAAGAGGAAATTTCAATGTCCGACAGCTAAAGCAATATATTACCTGACAAGAAGAGCAGTAAAAGGAAATAATGCGTTAGTAACGATCGGTTACGTGAGTAAGCAAATTGTAGCACTCATATAATAAATATGATATAATAAAGTTATGTATAATAATTGTAAAATTTTAAAGTAATAATCGAAGTAAGGTTATCAACTGACGATGTATATCAGAGTAAAGATTTATATTTTGTATATTATGTATAAGAATAAAAGTATATCTAAGAAAAACAAAACAAAGACTTTGAACAAAGACTAACAATGAAAGTAATGATAAGAACTAAGTGATAATTAATATGATATTATGAATTTTTTGTTGTTGTATGCATTTGCAAGTAGAAAATTATTGACAAATGAAAAATATATATAAGTGGATATTTAACTAATAGGAAGTAAGAAAGAACAGTAATAGTATCTAGGTGAATAATTAGATGTAAACAGATGTACATAATGAATTAGATAGTTGTTAATTCTATATTATGATATGTTAGGAAGATAAGTGGTCTGAATGGATGGTAGTGCGTAGGATTGTAAACAATTGTATAGGTTAGAATAGCAATCAGAAAAATTGAAACCGCTAGTAGGACCCTTTGCCAAGTAACAAGGTGTGAATGAGAGAGTGACAGGGGGATGAATGGGAGAGGTCATAAATCTCAGCCCAGACACAAGGGTACACTGTAGACAGTTTCGAACGTAAACAAACCAAGTTGAACGTACTCGAACCCGTTAAAGGGATTACATCACTAGCAATAAATGTAACTCATTAGATATTTATACTTAATTAATTAAAATTTACATAATTAATTTAAAAAAAAGGGCACAAATTTTATTATTTGATTTTGTTACACGCCATCAATTAATAAAAATTTAAGGACAATGTAACGTTTATTTTTGAAAATATTTATAAAATTGCACAAGTAGTAAATAATAGCTAAAAATGATGTGTACTAGCAGTTATATTTGACAAAGACGTATGTGAGGGTGTGTGAAGGGAAAGTTTGTAAGACTGTCCTTTTGGCATTGTAACCTACAGACAGCTTGATGTGTTACGGCTGTAAAGTTAATTGTTTGACAAAAAGAGTGACACTTACTAGATGTATGTGAGACGTTGTATTTCGCATCAGGCAGCTGGTCTGAGGGAAGAAAGGCATAACCCCCAATAAACCAATCTACCCTTTTTAAAACTTTGACACAGACTGAAAGCAAAGAGTTTGTCAATTCGATACGGTACAACATTAGAGGCCAGAACAATTGCAACGTAGAAATTTGACGAAAGTCGTGATTACAAAGGAAGATTCGTTCCAGACTCAAAACAAAGCCAGAGTGCAACTTGAAGATAAACAATGGTGCAGCAGATCGAACAATACCAGTATTGTATCTATGTCAAAGCGTAACAGAAATTGGACACTAGGAGACGGCCACGAGAGACAAAGAAATGTCGCCTGATGTACAAGGGGAAAGTGAAACTCACGAATTCTGGAGTGCTTGAATGAGATTCCTAGTAAATAGAGAAAACGGCTGTAGGAACAATCAGGACGAATGGTAGTTCGACAAGAGAATCACGTGTAAAGCAGAGATACTCGAAAACCAATGACGAATATACAATTTGTCACACTGGCTAAAGAACCAATAAGAGTATCCAAGCAGATGGAAGATTCAGCAGAGGTAGGCGGGAGGAGAGTTTACTTGGTAGATCTCAGAACAAAAAAACTGCAGTCTAGTACTCATCTACAAAGTGATCACCACGAGTCATCTTAACTCGGTAACAATGTTTAGTCATCGATTCATTACATAAGCGTGAACAACTACAAGCGTTCGACACAATTTCAGAAGTGCGCATATCTGAGTCTTGAGAACGGTTACTTCAGTGCGAACATTCAATTTCTCAAAGTGAACAATGAAGTGAATACGACAAATCGTACGAAACTCGTTGTTATAATTCTCATTAAATTCTAAACTCATAGCAAGAGAGTTGAACAGTTAATCGCGTTCGACAGACTATTAGTATAAAGTAATATCACGCGAAGTCAACATGTAAAACAGACTTTACAATTAATTAACTTCACCGTAATTTAAACAAAGTGTCGGAGAATACGGATACACAGTACAATACTAAGTGCAGACAAATTCAATTAACAGACATTCTACAATTACAAATAATTCACAAGAAACTATAAACATTACAGCAGGTTTTATATAATACAGAACACATCAACAGAGAGACTCAGTGCATATTCTACCACAGAGATATTAGACATAAAATCAGCAATCTAAAGAACTACTTTAAGAAACATTATACATGAACTTTACCAACATCAAATAAGGACACTCATATTCAACACAATACGTGTGCCGTGAAAAGTGAACAGTTCGCGAATTCTTCAATAATTAAACAGTGATCGTGAGGTGCAGTGACCGCGAAGGGATACGTAATCTACAACGACTACGGAGACCAGCAACTACTAAACACAGAGGACCACATGATGTCACCGAGAGTATGAACTACGAATAATCAACGCTCTCAAACTAATGGTACTTTAGAGTTAAGTCAATAAACTCAATTCATTCAAGTCAAAGAACTCACACTAATAATTAATTAACCTTGAGAACTGCCTCTCAGTGCTCTGCATTCGACTGAAGCGAAATAAAACGTCAATTAGTAAATTCTTAAAAATTCATATCTAAACAGTAATTTAAATTTGCCAAATACAATTGTAGATTATAATTTACAATTATAAGTGTTAGAAAATTATTAAATGTTAATTAATCGCGATTTCAGAGATACTCATTGTTAAGATAAGAGAAGTGATTCTACTTAAGGAAATATCCATACAGAGTGTTATATTTGTAATTTGCTACAACTTAATTAATTAAATAAGCATTAGACATAATATTGTTGTTGTGTGTTTGGCAAATGAATCCTTTATATCCACATCCTTGTAGATATGAGGTGGCGCCCGGGAAATTGAAACATTTTGGCAGTAAGTGATTTTTTAATTATTAATTTATTACTTGTTTAACCACCCCAAGTAAGAATTCTTTATATTTGTCGCCCAACTCGCGTGGCAAAATCTAAATTTAGATTTGTCAAAAAGGCAGATGAATGAATTGAGTTAAATAAGTTAACTAAACTGAGAATTAGAAATAAAATAAAAGTATTAATAGATAGAGTAGACATTAAGAACATAGGGCTAGTAATTGTAACTACAGTTGCTTAGTCACGGTTCGAATATATACGGTATAAGTTGACGCGAAGTAAGGCACGCAAAATGGAAAAAGAAACACCTTATACGACAATGGCCAGTGAAGAAGAAACACAAGCACCAAGGAGAGCTGAAGAGAGCGAAGAGATGGAGATATATAACCAAATGGGGGATCCTCAAGTCATAGCAATGATGGAGGAAGAAATCAGAACGGATATTGAAAATATAAGGGCAGAAGGACCACGCGCAGAAGCTGAACAAGTAAGTGCGACAGTACCACAGACGGAGAAGGAACAAATAAGGGCAGAAGGACCACAGCCAAAAAGTGAGCTGCAAATGCTATACGAATTGATGAAAGAAGATAACAAGAAATTACAGAATAAATTAGAAATAAGTCTGAATAAATTACAAGAAGACAATAAGAAGATACGAGAAGACATTCAAGATATTAAAGTAAATCAGAAGAAATTAGAAGAAAAAGTTGAAGCAAATCAGAATAAATTAGAAGTAGCTATTAAGGATATTACAGGAAAGCACACTAAGTTAAGAGAGGAGATAAAAAACGATATGAACACGTTGCATGACAAATTAGTTGGTGATATTCAAATAGTGAATAAAACATGGCGTGAAGAATTGAATAAGACTGAGCATAATTTTGGCGAGGTGGTACAGCAACAAAGTGAAAAATTTAAGTGTGAAATACAAAAAACTACTAAAAACTTAAGTGAAAATTTAAATCGAATCAATCAGGAAGTGAGAAGAGAAATAAAAACAACGAAAGAGGTCGTCCGAGAAGAAGTCAGAAATATTTCTACCGTAAACAAAGAAGAAATGGAAGAACAATTAAGAAAATTAGCTGAAGAAAAGGGTCGACGCATCGACGAGATGAAAGAAGATCAAGAGCAATTAAAACGAAAATTAACAGAGTTGGAGTCAAGACCAATGGTAAACAACCAAAATACAATTGTGGCTAACCAAGAACAGTTAAAGGAGGTACGGTACAACGGACGAGACGCCTACCCCATGGAATTTCTAAAAGAATTAAAAGAGGTTAAAGAAATATATTACCCCAGCGGAGGTATTAAGTGGATTAGCAGGCATCTAGAGGGTGAAGCAACAGTATGGTGGAGAATCGTACAATCCCAAATACATACGTTTGAACAATTCGAGGAGGCGTTTACCAAGAAATTCTGGAGTCAACAAATTCAAGAAAACATCCGGGACAGCTTGGAGTAGGGATGTTATTATCCGAATGGTAAACTCACTATGGTGCAATACCTCGAGAATAAAATTCTACAGTGCAGACAACTGATCCCACCAATCTCGGACCAACATCTAATTCGCAAACTTGCACGCCACTATAGTAAGGAAATAGAAGTTGCCATCATAACTAGAGGCGTCCAACAAGTAGATCAATTTGAAAGCTTATTAAATGAGTTTGCTACCATTCAACAACGAGAAATGAGAGGATCGTATCGGCAGCCACAACAGACAACGGTTGACAACGGTGGAAGACATATTAACAATGGCTATCATAAAACGAAGGGTATGAAAGTGGAGACTGAACACGAGGGTCACAGACCTGGGTGGCGCAATAAACAAACGTTTGGTACAGAGGATAGGGGAACAAAACAGCCCATTGTCAACACAGTAACAATTGAGCGTCAACAACCTGGCCCTTCACAAGAATCACGTACAAAAAACGACCAGCCAACCCACTGTCGCGGCAACAATACTTAGCTAGTAGAAAAATAAATAACCAGTTAGAAGTAGCATTAGATTATATTGATATTCGTGAAGAATTGGATAAAATGGATGAAGAAGAGGAAACCACTAATTTCCCGTACAATAAATGTCCGGAAATAAAAATAAAATTAAATAATGTAGAAGTAACTGCACTTATTGATTCGGGGAGTCAATTAAACGGAATTGCCGAAACGTGGTTCAACCATAATAAAGATAAATTAGGTAGAATCGAGTTATTAAACTTATCGAATACCAATATAAAAGGTGCATTCGGACATAAATCAAAATTAATACGAAAACAAGTACTTTTAGAAGCTGAGGTTGATAATTATAAATTTGACTTAGTATTTTTTATCATCCCTGGACTGAATAAAGACTGTATACTAGGAATAAATATGTTGAAGGAAGGTGAGTGTACTATAGATTTCCAGCAAAATGTAATGCATATTAAAAATAGAAATTATAAGAAAAATGTAGAGGATCCTAATGAAATTGTACATATACATCAGATCGCTTTGGATAAAGAAACGGCCGATGAGGAATCTATTAACTTTCAAGAAGCTGTCGAAGAGTTAACTAATATAAATACAGAAACGAAGAAAAAATGAACTAAAATATTAATGAAAAATAGAAATCTATTCCGAGAAGAACCAGGCCGAATTCATGGATATGAACATGAACTACGTATCACGGACAACACCCCCTTCTTCCAAAAGGGATGGCCTATACCAATTGCCTATCAAGACAAAGTCGAAGAGGAGATCCAGAAAATGTTAAGATACGGAGTGATCGAGCGAGCGAGCAGCCAATATATCAATCCCATGGTGACAGTTATAAAAAAGGACCAGAGCGTAAGATTGTGTTTGGACGCCAGGAAGTTAAACAAGGTGATGATACCTGGCTTCGAAGGGGCACAACCAATCAACGAGCTCATTGCTAATTGCGGAGGAGTAAAATATATGTCATCGATCGATCTACGCTCCAGCTTCTGGCAGGTACCACTTAAGCGAGAATGCAGGGACTTCACCGGGTTTCTATATAAAGGAAAGACCTACCGCTTCACAGTCACACCGTTTGGATTAAAGACAAGTCTGGCCAGCCTGACGAGAGGATTGGATACTGTGTTGTCAGATGCAGTCAAGAAATTTACGATAATATATGTAGACAACTGCCTATGTCTATCTAACAGTCTGGAGGAACACCTCACACATTTAGATCTATTATTGACCAATTTATACGAAGCAAACATCACAGTGAACTTCAAAAAATCACAGTTTTTCCGTAGAGAAATTAATTATCTTGGTTACTGTTTATCAGTAGAAGGCCTTAGTCCTATGCCAGACAAGGTAAAGGCAATCCAAAATTTTCCACGTCCAAGAAATCAAAAGCAACTAAAAGGGTTTTTAGGCCTTACAAATTTTTATAACAGATTTACCAGTCGATATGCTGAAACAACATCTTTATTAATACAATTGTTAAAGAAGGAGCGCAACTTCAAGTGGACGGAGCAGCACGACCGACAATTTAAATTAGTCAAAGAATTATTTATAGATACTGTAATTTTAAAACACCCAGATCTCAAGAAGCAATATTATTTACAAACGGATGCCAGCAACTACGCACTAGGAGGGCAATTGTTTCAATATGATGACGAAGGACACATCGCCGTCGTAGCTTTTACTAGCAGAACTTTCAAAGGTGCTGAATTAAACTATCACACCACCGAGAAGGAACTGCTGAGTATCATACATTGTTTGAAGAAATTTCGGATATACTTATTAGGACATAAATTCACAATCATAACAGATAATAAAGCTCTCACATTCCTACACAAATGCCACCTATCAAATGCTAGAATTACCCGCTGGATACTGTGCATCCAAGAATACGATTTCGACATTGTGCATTGTAAAGGCAAAGAAAATATTGTAGCCGACATACTAAGCCGAAACCCAGAGGACGCTATGGACAGCAGTGATGTCAGTTTTAGTGAAGAGATGGAAATTAATCGTATTACCTTGAAATTGGATAAGAAAATAATGAAGGATATAAAAAATGTTGAGAAATTGCAGCGCCAAGATCCTAAATTGAACAAAATTATTTGTGAATTAGAAAGTAAGGAAGACTCTAAATTAAGTAATAAATATCAATATGTTAAAAAAATCCTATACCGACAAGACAAGAAGTAATGGAAAATATATGTACCGAATAACATGAAAGAAAATTTAATTCAAGAATTACACGTTGTATACGGACACTGCGGCATACAAGAAAACCGAAAGACTTTTTCGAGAGTACTTTACTGGAGACAGAATAAACAAAACGATACATCAAATCATTACTAAGTGCGATACATGTCAGCGATGTAAGGATCATCATAAGAATAATGTAGGAGAAACCATACCGATGCTGCCAAAGAAGAAAGGGGAGTTAATCAGTATGGACTACTATGGACCCCTAATTACATCGACTGGAGGTGTTAAATACATTCTTGTTATCATCGATAATTTCACAAAGTACGTCAAACTTCATGCGTTGAAAAGAGCTACAACTCGTGCTACCATAAATAGACTCAAACAATATATAGCGTCATGGGGAAAACTGTTATCAATTGTCACTGATAATGGGACCCAATTCACTACTCATATATGGACAAGGAGTTTACGAGAACTAGGAATTAAACCGAAGTTTACCGCTATTCGGAACCCTTGTACAAATATAGCCGAGAGAACTAACAGACAACTAGGCAACTTATTTCGAGTATTTGTCAAAGAGA
Organism: Magicicada septendecula; assembly: GCA_034769895.1. Lineage (NCBI taxonomy): Eukaryota > Metazoa > Arthropoda > Insecta > Hemiptera > Cicadidae > Magicicada > Magicicada septendecula. The sequence continues at coordinate 438,085,738 of CM068369.1, read as the reverse complement.
AACACTCAAATTGGGCCAAGTATATCCAAGCCATTGAAATTTGTTTAAATGAGACATACCATAGTACCATTGAGATGAGTCCAATCGAGGCACACTTTGGAAAGAAACCAACCAGAGAGTGGACCAAATTTATTGACAGAAGTGTGATTTCCGAACCAACTACTTATAAGCCGGAAGACATTTACTTAAGGATTAAAGAAAAGAGAGAGCGACATGCAAATAAGATGAACCAAAGAGAACTAACAACATTCGCCATCGGTGACCTGGTATTAGTTAAAACATGTCCAATATCCGATGCAATGAATAAGATAATAGCGAAATTTTGCGACCTGTACGAAGGACCATATAGGGTTGCGAAGCAAATAAGTAAAGCTACTTATACGTTAGAATATTTGGACGAGAAGAAAGGAACAAGAGGAAATTTCAATGTCCGACAGCTAAAGCAATATATTACCTGACAAGAAGAGCAGTAAAAGGAAATAATGCGTTAGTAACGATCGGATACGTGAGTAAGCAAATTGTAGCACTCATATAATAAATATGATATAATAAAGTTATGTATAATAATTGTAAAATTTTAAAGTAATAATCGAAGTAAGGTTATCAACTGACGATGTATATCAGAGTAAAGATTTATATTTTGTATATTATGTATAAGAATAAAAGTATATCTAAGAAAAACAAAACAAAGACTTTGAACAAAGACTAACAATGAAAGTAATGATAAGAACTAAGTGATAATTAATATGATATTATGAATTTTTTGTTGTTGTATGCATTTGCAAGTAGAAAATTATTGACAAATGAAAAATATATATAAGTGGATATTTAACTAATAGGAAGTAAGAAAGAACAGTAATAGTATCTAGGTGAATAATTAGATGTAAACAGATGTACATAATGAATTAGATAGTTGTTAATTCTATATTATGATATGTTAGGAAGATAAGTGGTCTGAATGGATGGTAGTGCGTAGGATTGTAAACAATTGTATAGGTTAGAATAGCAAACAGAAAAATTGAAACCGCTAGTAGGACCCTTTGCCAAGTAACAAGGTGTGAATGAGAGAGTGACAGGGGGATGAATGGGAGAGGTCATAAATCTCAGCCCAGACACAAGGGTACACTGTAGACAGTTTCGAACGTAAACAAACCAAGTTGAACGTACTCGAACCCGTTAAAGGGATTACATCACTAGCAATAAATGTAACTCATTAGATATTTATACTTAATTAATTAAAATTTACATAATTAATTTAAAAAAAAGGGCACAAATTTTATTATTTGATTTTGTTACACGCAATCAATTAATAAAAATTTAAGGACAATGTAACGTTTATTTTTGAAAATATTTATAAAATTGCACAAGTAGTAAATAATAGCTAAAAATGATGTGTACTAGCAGTTATATTTGACAAAGACGTATGTGAGGGTGTGTGAAGGGAAAGTTTGTAAGACTGTCCTTTTGGCATTGTAACCTACAGACAGCTTGATGTGTTACGGCTGTAAAGTTAATTGTTTGACAAAAAGAGTGACACTTACTAGATGTATGTGAGACGTTGTATTTCGCATCAGGCAGCTGGTCTGAGGGAAGAAAGGCATAACCCCCAATAAACCAATCTACCCTTTTTAAAACTTTGACACAGACTGAAAGCAAAGAGTTTGTCAATTCGATACGGTACAACATTAGAGGCCAGAACAATTGCAACGTAGAAATTTGACGAAAGTCGTGATTACAAAGGAAGATTCGTTCCAGACTCAAAACAAAGCCAGAGTGCAACTTGAAGATAAACAATGGTGCAGCAGATCGAACAATACCAGTATTGTATCTATGTCAAAGCGTAACAGAAATTGGACACTAGGAGACGGCCACGAGAGACAAAGAAATGTCGCCTGATGTACAAGGGGAAAGTGAAACTCACGAATTCTGGAGTGCTTGAATGAGATTCCTAGTAAATAGAGAAAACGGCTGTAGGAACAATCAGGACGAATGGTAGTTCGACAAGAGAATCACGTGTAAAGCAGAGATACTCGAAAACCAATGACGAATATACAATTTGTCACACTGGCTAAAGAACCAATAAGAGTATCCAAGCAGATGGAAGATTCAGCAGAGGTAGGCGGGAGGAGAGTTTACTTGGTAGATCTCAGAACAAAAAAACTGCAGTCTAGTACTCATCTACAAAGTGATCACCACGAGTCATCTTAACTCGGTAACAATGTTTAGTCATCGATTCATTACATAAGCGTGAACAACTACAAGCGTTCGACACAATTTCAGAAGTGCGCATATCTGAGTCTTGAGAACGGTTACTTCAGTGCGAACATTCAATTTCTCAAAGTGAACAATGAAGTGAATACGACAAATCGTACGAAACTCGTTGTTATAATTCTCACTAAATTCTAAACTCATAGCAAGAGAGTTGAACAGTTAATCGCGTTCGACAGACTATTAGTATAAAGTAATATCACGCGAAGTCAACATGTAAAACAGACTTTACAATTAATTAACTTCACCGTAATTTAAACAAAGTGTCGGAGAATACGGATACACAGTACAATACTAAGTGCAGACAAATTCAATTAACAGACATTCTACAATTACAAATAATTCACAAGAAACTATAAACATTACAGCAGCTTTTATATAATACAGAACACATCAACAGAGAGACTCAGTGCATATTCTACCACAGAGATATTAGACATAAAATCAGCAATCTAAAGAACTACTTTAAGAAACATTATACATGAACTTTACCAACATCAAATAAGGACACTCATATTCAACACAATACGTGTGCCGTGAAAAGTGAACAGTTCGCGAATTCTTCAATAATTAAACAGTGATCGTGAGGTGCAGTGACCGCGAAGGGATACGTAATCTACAACGACTACGGAGACCAGCAACTACTAAACACAGAGGACCACATGATGTCACCGAGAGTATGAACTACGAATAATCAACGCTCTCAAACTAATGGTACTTTAGAGTTAAGTCAATAAACTCAATTCATTCAAGTCAAAGAACTCACACTAATAATTAATTAACCTTGAGAACTGCCTCTCAGTGCTCTGCATTCGACTGAAGCGAAATAAAACGTCAATTAGTAAATTCTTAAAAATTCATATCTAAACAGTAATTTAAATTTGCCAAATACAATTGTAGATTATAATTTACAATTATAAGTGTTAGAAAATTATTAAATGTTAATTAATCGCGATTTCAGAGATACTCATTGTTAAGATAAGAGAAGTGATTCTACTTAAGGAAATATCCATACAGAGTGTTATATTTGTAATTTGCTACAACTTAATTAATTAAATAAGCATTAGACATAATATTGTTGTTGTGTGTTTGGCAAATGAATCCTTTATATCCACATCCTTGTAGATATGAGGTGGCGCCCGGGAAATTGAAACATTTTGGCAGTAAGTGATTTTTTAATTATTAATTTATTACTTGTTTAACCACCCCAAGTAAGAATTCTTTATAAGTTAGTCGTTGGCAACGAGACGATGCGCATCGGACTGTGCCGAGACTATATCAATGTAAAATTATGTGTGGTGTTTTTATGTGTTTTTATAGGTTTTAAGTAATTGACGACCCCGTTCGGGTGAATTTGATGTTTTTATAATATTAATAACCTGAAGATGAGGATTTATCCTCGAAACGCGTCGTTTTAGAAATTAAAACAGGTAAGTCACAAGACGGGAAGTTAATACAGGTAATGCCTAATATTAATTCTATTTAGTCAATATAAATAAACGTCTGAATGAGATTGACGAACGTTTAATGACATTTAGAGAGCAAGTGAAAGAGTCAGTACAGGAACAGATTAACGAGATGAACAAAAATTTAGAAAGTAAATTAAATCAGACAGTGAATAAGAAGGTAAGTGACAGTGTTAGCGGCGATATGACGAATAATAACAAGGTAAGTGGTAATTACAGTAGTGAGTCTAATATTGAAGTAAAAAGCGATAGCAGTGATATAATTAAAAATGTGGTGTTAGAAACTAAAGTGAATATTGGCGATGAAGTTTTAGAGAAAATAGAAAGTAGTGATGGGAGAGTGTGTGAAGAGAGGTTAGGTGGGCAAAGGGCAGATTTTCCCCGAGTATATTGTGAAAAAGAGTTTTCACAAATGATTTATGAGGACAGAGTTTCCTCCCGTGATTATAGAGACAATGTGTCTTTAAGTATGTCCCCTAGTTCTCATGAGTTCCCTGGAAGAATCAGGATGTGTCATGATAACGTTATGTTGCCTTTTGTGTGGATGAAGAGAGAAAAAGTGAGATGGTGTTATGATGAGAGGTATTGTGAGAGAGTGGTAGAATTATTCACATTGAGAGAGACAGAGAGAGAGATAATATTATCTGATGTCATTAGAAGTTATAAAGAGTTAAGAGAGAGGTTACAATTTGAGAAAATAGACGATATGAAGGACTTACCTTGTGCAGTACATGTTGATGATTATTTTGATGATCCCACTGTAGATGAAGAGCACTTACCTTGTGATGTGATTGATATAGTAGATGAATATGATGATATAACTTGCCTGAGTTTAACGAATAATATTAAGGGAGACTGGACAAGAATAACTAATGTTGACAAGGTTTATGAAATAATAAGAAGGAATAATCCTATAATTATTATGGTGTAACGAATGACACAGAGTTAACGGGTTATTATATAAATAATAATAATGTAATGAGAGTAAGTAAAGATGAAAATTGTTGTGTGAAAGTAAGACTAATTTACGATGATGGTGGTTAGAGATAAACAGTGAATTTACATTTAATTATTTTAGTTTATGGTAATGACTTGGCTAACTTAGGTAATGAGGTGTGGTAAACAACAAAATAATGACGAAAAATTGTAGATAAATTTATAGTGAGGTTAATTGTGTATGTGTAAGAGATTATGTTGTACTATGTATTTCAGGTAAACAATGTATGTATGAAATAGGAATTGATTTAATAATAATAATATTTTTCAAACTAAATAAATAACTAGAGTTTATAATGCAGATGAATTGTACTTGTTTTGGAGTAAGGTGATTAAAGTACCTGTGTGTTTTAAAAACTGATGGAATTAAATAATTGAGATGAACTAATTGAGTAATTAATTTTGTTTTAATTGTCTCCAAGTCACGTTACTAATATTTAGAATTAATATTAGGCAATTACCTGTATTAACTTCCGTCTTGTGACTTCTTTAGTTTTTTCCTTAAAACAACGCGTTTCGAGAATAAATTCTCATCATCAGGTTTTTTAAAAATTATAAAAACATCAAATTCACCCAAAAGGGGTCGTCAACTATTTAAAATACACAAACACAAAAACACCACACATAATTAAACACCGACACAGTCACGGCACCGTCCGATGCGCATCGTCTCGCCGCCAACGACCAACTGTTGCACTTTGTCTTATACGACCGTTATCATTGCCCGCTGACCCATCGATATCGATGGCCGTGTTGTACAGCAGATTCGATCGGAACGAAACTTTGTCATTAAGTAGCTGGTCCGTTTGTAACTTAGAAGCCCTGTATATCTCATATTCCTCCACAGCGTTCATGTATGCACCCTTTTTACAATTATGAAGCAGTTTAAAGGTTGTGTGGAAGTATGAGTACTTATGATTATACAGCATTAAATGCTGAGCGTAACTGGATCTAGTTTTCGAGATATCATAGACAGCGAGACAAAATTAAATTTTACGTACGCTACGTTGACGACACTTTTATGATATTCAATGGAACGAGTAGACAAATAGAAAATTTGAAAGGATATATGAACAGCATAAACATGAAAATCCAATTTACCCTAGAAATGGAGAATAATAGCTGCCTGAACTTTCTTGATCTCACTATCAGCAAATATAATGACCGTTTTAGATTCAAAATTTATAGAAAGCCCACCACCACGAATATTACTATTCATGCTGATTCGTACCATCCATATTCCCAAAAAATGGCAGCCTTCAACGCGTTCGTTCATAGAATGCTTGCTATTCCCCTTGAGCAAAAAGACAGAGTGGAAGAGACTAATATAATCAAAAGTATAGCTATCGCTAATGGGTATAACAGTGGAATCATAGACAAGCTTATTAGAAAACACTCGGTAAAAATCAATAGTAAAAGCAGATTAACCGGCCCATCTAAAGAAGATACTAAATTTATAGTAACTGAGTACACAAATGTACTACCAGTCATTGTAAAGAATGAGCTGAAAAAACGTAAAATAGCAGTGGCCTTTAAAACCACAAATAACATCAAAAAACGTTTGGGACAAAGAACTCATATCCCGGCTGAAGAGAAAACTGGAGTGTACAAGCTTGAATGCGATGACTGTGACAAATTCTATATAGGACAAACGGGCAGGCCGTCAGCCGAACGTTTTAAAGAACACCTGCCCAAAAGTGATATCTCGAAAACTAGATCCAGTTACGCTCAGCATTTAATGCTGTATAATCATAAGTACTCAGACTTCCACACAAACTTTAAACTGCTTCATAATTGTAAAAAGGGTGCATACATGAACGCTGTGGAGGAATATGAGATATACAGGGCTTCTAAGTTACAAACGGACCAGCTACTTAATGACAAAGTTTCGTTCCGATCGAATCTGCTGTACAACACGGCCATCGATATCGATGGTTCAGCGGGCAATGATAACGGTCGTATAAGACAAAGTGCAACAGTTGGTCGTTGGCGGCGAGACGATGCGCATCGGACGGTGCCGTGACTGTGTCGGTGTTTAATTATGTGTGGTGTTTTTGTGTTTGTGTATTTTAAATAGTTGACGACCCCTTTTGGGTGAATTTGATGTTTTTATAATTTTTAAAAAACCTGATGATGAGAATTTATTCTCGAAACGCGTTGTTTTAAGGAAAAAACTAAAGAAGTCACAAGACGGAAGTTAATACAGGTAATTGCCTAATATTAATTCTAAATATGAGTAATTAATGTTGTATAAATGAACGTTGTTAATGAATTTAAATGAGAGCGAGTTTCCAATAATTAGTGGTCGTTAATGAGATGTCACGTGACGCCGCTCGGCCTATCATGTAGCAAGTAGCCGCTCAATGAAAACGTTCTGGCCATCTTGGAAGCGTCGAAGTCGGCAGCACTCGGCTAATAACACCTAACGCGAGCAGTTGCGTGGTCGCACAGTCCGCCTGAAATACATTTAACAATGTAGACGGACCGGCCGAAGGAGTGAAAATGTATTAATTAAACCATGTGATACCGTAGTGAAAAGACAGTGGGAGAGCAAATAACCGCCAGTTAACAAAATTTTAATCAGTGCAACATCTTTCGGACGCAAACCAGTGAAAAAAATGTAATAAGTGTGACACGTGGTCTGCAGGGACGCCGCCAGTCAAGTAACAGAATAACATATACCAATCAATATATAAAAAATGTATAAAAGCGCAAAATCTAAATTAAAAAAGGGGTTAAAAGATATGAGTGTGTGTGAGAGCAAAACGCTGGGTTGCCTTTAATGAATTTATGAAATAAGTTAATTTAATTATAAGAAGTAAGAGATAAGGTTGTTGTTTTGGTCAGATGGGGTCCTTACCTCAATATTTAATTGTGTTTAATTGAAATGTTAGATAATAGAGCTGGAGAAGGCATGTTGTTATTAATTGATTCATAAAACAGAGAATAATAAAACAGAATAATAAATGAAGTTGAAATAGTTAACCGTAAATGAGAGTAATTATTACAACATAAAACCCTAAATCACTTATAGGTTGCGAGTTCACGTGACGACCTTGGGACCCGATGAAGGTAAGCAGTGTGAATAATAAATTTTATTAAATATTATTTGATAGATTGTTTGGACTATTACAGTTGGCGCGACGAAACAGGGACAGTTTGTAAAAATTTAAATTTTGTACAGACCACGTCTACTCGCAAATATAATGTGATTTAGAGGTTAAGTGTAATACGTATAAATTACGTATAGAAAATGATGTTAGGTTAAGTGAGTGATAAAATAAGTTTGAGTTAAGTGTAAGATGTTTTATATATAAGTTAAGAGAATCATTTAACCGAAAATCAGTAAATTTATAAAAAAAATGGCAGAAAATAAAGAAAGCGATAGAATTGACGTAAATGACGTTAATGAATCAGCCATTATGAGTGGGTTTGAAATTCATTCGACCCCGAATGCAATTCAAAACAGTAAAATAGGCGAATCAAACGTCACATATGATTCGGGGATTCAAATAACCCCAAAATTAACTAATACAAATAATCAACCTGACAATAGTGATGTGATGAGGTACTTGTGCGGCATGAATGCAATGTTGTGTGTCAAATTCGATGAACAAAATGTTAAATTTCATGAGTTACGCAGTGATGTTAATGAATTGAAAGAACACAATAAAGAAGTCAAGAATGATTTCGATAAAATAAATAGCCGCTTTGATGTCATGAATACGCAAAATGTTAAATTTGAAATCAATATAAATAAATTCATTTTGTTTTATTTGTCTCCAAGTCACGTTTATTAACTAAATAGAATTAATATTAGGCATTACCTGTATTAACTTCCCGTCTTGTGACTTATCTGTTTTAATTTCGAAAACGACGCGTTTCGAGGATAAATCCTCATCTTCAGGTTATTAATATTATAAAAACATCAAATTCACCCGAACGGGGATGTCAATGATTTAAAACATAAAAACACCACACATAATTTTACACTGATATAGTCTCGGCACAGTCCGATGTGTCATCGTCTCGTTGCCAACGATTAACTGTTGTACTTTATCCTGTACGACCGTTATCATTTCCCGTGGACACATCGATATCGATGGCTGTGTTGTACAGTAGATTAGATCGAAACGAAACTTTATCATTAAGTAGTTGGTCCCCTTGTAACTTAGAAGCCTTGCATATCTCATATTCCTCCACAGCGTTCATGTATGATTTTTTTGCAATTATGAAGCAGTTTAAAGTTTTTGTGGAAGTCTGAGTACTTATGATTATATAGCATTAAATGTTGAGCGAAACTAGATCTTGTTTTCGAGAAATCACTTTTGGTTAGGTGTTCCTTAAAACGTTCGGCTGATCGCCTGCCCGTTTGTCCTATATAAAATTTGTCATAGTCATCGCGTTCAACCTTGTATTCTCCAGTTTTCTCTTCATCCAGGATGTGAGTTCTTTGTCCCACACGTTTTTTGATGTTATTTGTGGTTTTGAAAGCCACTATTATTTTACGTTTCTTTATCTCATTCTTTACAATGACTGGTAGTACATTCGTGTACTCAGTTACTATAAACTTAGTATCTTTTTTAGCTGGGCCGGTTAATCTGATTTTACTATTGATTTTTACTGAGTGTTTTCTTACTAGCTTGTCTACGATTTCAACGTTGTACCCATTAGCGATAGCTATACTTTTGATGATATTAGTCTCTTCTACTCTGTCTTTTTGCTCAAGGGGAATAGCAAGCATTCTATGAACACACGCGTTGAAGGCTGCCATTTTTTGGGAATATGGATGGTACGATTCAGCATGAATAGTGATATTCGTAGTAGTGGGTTTTCTATAAATTTTGAATCTAAATTGGTCATTATATTTGCTAATAGTGAGATCAACGAAATTCAGGCAGTTATTGTTCTCCATTTCCAGGGTAAATTGGATTATCATGTTTATACTGTTCATATATCCTTTCAAATTTTCTATTTGTCTACTCGTTCCATTGAATATCATAAAAGTATCATCAACGTAACGTACGTAAAATTTAATTTTATCTCGCTGTTTATTAAAACTAGACATTAAAAACGTATTCTCAAAGTGGTTCAAGTATAGGTCCATTGCTAGACCATCCTCCTGCATGAAATATTCATTATCATAAGAGAAATAATTTTGTTTAAGTATTGTTTTTAGCAATTGCATAAGCTCATCAATTTCATTTCCACCTAACCTATTTGTTGTAATTAAGCTATTTCTGAGAATTACCATTGTCTCATCTACCGGTACATTGGTGTACAGATTAGTTACATCATATGAAGCCAACTTATATTGTGGTGCTGATTTAATAGTTTTAATTTTTTCAACGAGATCATAACTGTTTTTTATGCTGTAGTTATTTATTATGTCAATGTTCTCTTTTATAATCTTTACTAATCTTTTAGCCGCCCTACAACCAGGGGCAGTTGTGTAATTTACAACTGGGCGTATTGGCATATCTTTTTTATGTATTTTGGGTAAACCCGTAAGTTCTGGGGCCCTGGCATTTATGGGTTTTAAATAACGTCTAGCGCCTTCGTTGAGGAGATTGGGGCATTTATTTATAGCGTTGTTTAATTCCTTGACATAGGCGTTGGTGGGATCCTTGTGTAGCTTTTTAATACTATTGTTTTTTATAAATTCTTGTATTTTATTGGTATATGCATTTTTGTTAATAGTAACCACCGTGTTGCTCTTATCAGGTTTCGTGACGATAGCGTTATCATGTCGAATTTTTTCGTAAATGTTCCGTGCAATACGCACATCACGTTTGTATTTATTTTGCAGGTTAGTGATGTGGGAATCTTTCTTAATGACTTTGTTTATTTTGCTATTTATGATGGCACGCGTTTCTTCCTGATGCGAGATATTATCAATAGTTTTTATGGCAGCTTCTGCGCATATTATTTCACGAATCATAAAGTTCTTATTAAACGAGGGAATGTTATACATCAAACCCTTGTTCAATAATGCCATTTCATTTTGTTCAAATTTAATTCCAGTGTAATTTGCAACCCGCTGATAAAATACGTGGCTATGTTCTAATGTATTATTATTGTCAATGTGTTGTTTTGTATATAGGTTCTGAAACTTTCTTATCTGTTTACGTTTAAGAGAACTGACGAGTTGTTTATCTGTCTATTGATAACGTTGAAAATGCTGTTTATTATTGCTGGGTTAAACTCGTTTAAAATTTCCAAGTGGGCTAGATAAAGCTTTGTATTTAAATCACTTTTCAAAATATAAAGTCGTTTGATGTCTTTCTTAATCCAAATTGATTTTATTTTCTCTGAACAATGTCTGCTGTTGATGTTGGAACTTATGTATTTCGGTGTGATGTTATAGTGATGGCATTTTTTGTTAAACTTGATGTTCTGCGATGCCTTAATCAATTTTAATTTGATGTTTTTAAATTTATAGACAATACGTGCCTGACTGGCTTCTAGATTCATTTTGTTTTATTTGACTCCAAGTCACGTTTATTAACTAAATCGAATTAATATTAGGCATTACCTGTATTAACTTCCCGTCTTGTGACTTAACTGTTTTAATTTCTAAAACGACGCGTTTCGAGGATAAATCCTCATCTTCAGGTTATTAATATTATAAAAACATCAAATTCACCCAAAAGGGGGTCGTCAACTAGTTAAAATACACAAACACAAAAACACCACACATAATTTAACACCGACACAGTCACGGTATAATGTATACGATATAATGTGTCCACGGGAAATGATAAACAGTCGTACAGGATAAAGTCCAACAGTTAATCGTTGGCAACGAGACGATGTGCATCGGACTGTGCCGAGACTATATCAGTGTAAAATTATGTGTGGTGTTTTTATTTTTTTTTATATGTTTTAAGTAATTGACGACCCCGTTCGGGTGAATTTGATGTTTTTATAATATTAATAACCTGAAGATGAGGATTTATCCTCGAACGGTGAAATTGTAGACAAGCTAGTAAGAAAACAGTCAGTAAAAATCAATAGTAAAAGCAGATTAACCGGCCCAGCTAAAAAAGATACTAAGTTTATAGTAACTGAGTACACGAATGTACTACCAGTCATTGTAAAGAATGAGTTAAAGAAACGTAAAATAATAGTGGCTTTCAAAACCACAAATAACATCAAAAAACGTTTGGGACAAAGAACTCACATCCTGGATGAAGAGAAAACTGGAGTATACAAGCTTGAATGCGATGACTGTGACAAATTTTATATAGGACAAACGGGCAGACGATCAGCCGAACGTTTTAAGGAACACCTACCCAAAAGTTATTTCTCGGAAACAAGATCTAGTTACGCTCAACATTTAATGCTATATAATCATAAGTACTCAGACTTCCACACAAACTTTAAAACTGCTTCATAATTGCAAAAAAGGTGCATACATGAACGCTGCGGAGGAATATGAGATATACAAGGCTTCTAAGTTACAAGGGGACCAACTAATTAATGATAAAATTTCGTTTCGATCTAATCTACTGTACAACACAGCCATCGATATCGATGTGTCCACGGGAAATGATAACGGTCGTACAGGATAAAGTTCAACAGTTAATCGTTGGCAACGAGACGATGCGCATCGGACTGTGCCGAGACTATATCAGTGTAAAGTTATGTGTGGTGTTTTTATGTGTTTTTATAGGTTTTAAGTAATTGACGTTCGGGTGAATTAAATGTTTTTATAATATTAATAACCTGAAGATGAGGATTTATCCTCGAAACGCGTCGTTTTAGAAATTAAAACAGATAAGTCACAAGACGGGAAGTTAATACAGGTAATGCCTAATATTAATTCTATTTAGTCAATATAAATAAACGTCTGAATGAGATTGACGAACGTTTAATGACATTTAGAGAGCAAGTGAAAGAGTCAGTACAGGAACAGATTAACGAGATGAACAAAAATTTAGAAAGTAAATTAAATCAGACAGTGAATAAGAAGGTAAGTGACAGTGTTAGCGGCGATATGACGAATAATAACAAGGTAAGTGGTAATTACAGTAGTGAGTCTAATATTGAAGTAAAAAGCGATAGCAGTGATATAATTAAAAATGTGGTGTTAGAAACTAAAGTGAATATTGGCGATGAAGTTTTAGAGAAAATAGAAAGTAGTGATGGGAGAGTGTGTGAAGAGAGGTTAGGTGGGCAAAGGGCAGATTTTCCCCGAGTATATTGTGAAAAAGAGTTTTCACAAATGATTTATGAGGACAGAGTTTCCTCCCGTGATTATAGAGACGAGGTGTCTCTAAGTATGTCCCCTAGTTCTCATGAGTTCCCTGGAAGAATCAGGATGTGTCATGATAACGTTATGTTGCCTTTTGTGTGGATGAAGAGAGAAAAAGTGAGATGGTGTTATGATGAGAGGTATTGTGAGAGAGTGGTAGAATTATTCACATTGAGAGAGACAGAGAGAGAGATAATATTATCTGATGTCATTAGAAGTTATAAAGAGTTAAGAGAGAGGTTAAAATTTGAGAAAATAGACGATATGAAGGACTTACCTTGTGCAGTACATGTTGATGATTATTTTGATGATCCCACTGTAGATGAAGAGCACTTACCTTGTGATGTGATTGATATAGTAGATGAATATGATGATATAACTTACCTGAGTTTAACGAATAATATTAAGGGAGACTGGACAAGAATAACTAATGTTGACAAGGTTTATGAAATAATAAGAAGGAATAATCCTATAATTATTATGGTGTAACGAATGACACAGAGTTAACGGGTTATTATATAAATAATAATAATGTAATGAGAGTAAGTAAAGATGAAAATTGTTGTGTGAAAGTAAGACTAATTTACGATGATGGTGGTTAGAGATAAACAGTGAATTTACATTTAATTATTTTAGTTTATGGTAATGACTTGGCTAACTTAGGTAATGAGGTGTGGTAAACAACAAAATAATGACGAAAAATTGTAGATAAATTTATAGTGAGGTTAATTGTGTATGTGTAAGAGATTATGTTGTACTATGTATTTCAGGTAAACAATGTATGTATGAAATAGGAATTGATTTAATAATAATAATATTTTTCAACTAAATAAATAACTAGAGTTTATAATGCAGATGAATTGTACTTATTTTGGAGTAAGGTGATTAAAGTACCTGTGTGTTTTAAAAACTGATGGAATTAAATAATTGAGATGAACTAATTGAGTAATTAATTTTGTTTTAATTGTCTCCAAGTCACGTTACTAATATTTAGAATTAATATTAGGCAATTACCTGTATTAACTTCCGTCTTGTGACTTCTTTAGTTTTTTCCTTAAAACAACGCGTTTCGAGAATAAATTCTCATCATCAGGTTTTTTAAAAATTATAAAAACATCAAATTCACCCAAAAGGGGTCGTCAACTATTTAAAATACACAAACACAAAAACACCACACATAATTAAACACCGACACAGTCACGGCACCGTCCGATGCGCATCGTCTCGCCGCCAACGACCAACTGTTGCACTTTGTCTTATACGACCGTTATCATTGCCCGCTGACCCATCGATATCGATGGCCGTGTTGTACAGCAGATTCGATCGGAACGAAACTTTGTCATTAAGTAGCTGGTCCGTTTGTAACTTAGAAGCCCTGTATATCTCATATTCCTCCACAGCGTTCATGTATGCACCCTTTTTACAATTATGAAGCAGTTTAAAGTTTGTGTGGAAGTCTGAGTACTTATGATTATACAGCATTAAATGCTGAGCGTAACTGGATCTAGTTTTCGAGATATCATAGACAGCGAGACAAAATTAAATTTTACGTACGCTACGTTGACGACACTTTTATGATATTCAATGGAACGAGTAGACAAATAGAAAATTTGAAAGGATATATGAACAGCATAAACATGAAAATCCAATTTACCCTAGAAATGGAGAATAATAGCTGCCTGAACTTTCTTGATCTCACTATCAGCAAATATAATGACCGTTTTAGATTCAAAATTTATAGAAAGCCCACCACCACGAATATTACTATTCATGCTGATTCGTACCATCCATATTCCCAAAAAATGGCAGCCTTCAACGCGTTCGTTCATAGAATGCTTGCTATTCCCCTTGAGCAAAAAGACAGAGTGGAAGAGACTAATATAATCAAAAGTATAGCTATCGCTAATGGGTATAACAGTGGAATCATAGACAAGCTTATAAGAAAACACTCGGTAAAAATCAATAGTAAAAGCAGATTAACCGGCCCATCAAAAGAAGATACTAAATTTATAGTAACTGAGTACACAAATGTACTACCAGTCATTGTAAAGAATGAGCTGAAAAAACGTAAAATAGCAGTGGCCTTTAAAACCACAAATAACATCAAAAAACGTTTGGGACAAAGAACTCATATCCCGGCTGAAGAGAAAACTGGAGTGTACAAGCTTGAATGCGATGACTGTGACAAATTCTATATAGGACAAACGGGCAGGCCGTCAGCCGAACGTTTTAAAGAACACCTGCCCAAAAGTGATATCTCGAAAACTAGATCCAGTTACGCTCAGCATTTAATGCTGTATAATCATAAGTACTCAGACTTCCACACAAACTTTAAACTGCTTCATAATTGTAAAAAGGGTGCATACATGAACGCTGAGGAGGAATATGAGATATACAGGGCTTCTAAGTTACAAACGGACCAGCTACTTAATGACAAAGTTTCGTTCCGATCGAATCTGCTGTACAACACGGCCATCGATATCGATGGGTCAGCGGGCAATGATAACGGTCGTATAAGACAAAGTGCAACAGTTGGTCGTTGGCGGCGAGACGATGCGCATCGGACGGTGCCGTGACTGTGTCGGTGTTTAATTATGTGTGGTGTTTTTGTGTTTGTGTATTTTAAATAGTTGACGACCCCTTTTGGGTGAATTTGATGTTTTTATAATTTTTAAAAAACCTGATGATGAGAATTTATTCTCGAAACGCGTTGTTTTAAGGAAAAAACTAAAGAAGTCACAAGACGGAAGTTAATACAGGTAATTGCCTAATATTAATTCTAAATATGAGTAATTAATGTTGTATAAATGAACGTTGTTAATGAATTTAAATGAGAGCGAGTTTCCAATAATTAGTGGTCGTTAATGAGATGTCACGTGACGCAGCTCGGCCTATCAGGTAGCAAGTAGCCGCTCAATGAAAACGTTCTGGCCATCTTGGAAGCGTCGAAGTCTGCAGCACTCGGCTAATAACACCTAACGCGAGCAGTTGCGTGGTCGCACAGTCCGCCTGAAATACATTGAACAATGTAGACGGACCGGCCGAAGGAGTGAAAATGTATTAATTAAACCATGTGATACCGTAGTGAAAAGACAGTGGGAGAGCAAATAACCGCCAGTTAACAAAATTTTAATCAGTGCAACATCTTTCGGACGCAAACCAGTGAAAAAAATGTAATAAGTGTGACACGTGGTCTGCAGGGACGCAGCCAGTCAAGTAACAGAATAACATATACCAATCAATATATAAAAAATGTATAAAAGCGCAAAATCTAAATTAAAAAAGGGGTTAAAAGATATGAGTGTGTGTGAGAGCAAAACGCTGGGTTGCCTTTAATGAATTTATGAAATAAGTTAATTTAATTATAAGAAGTAAGAGATAAGGTTGTTGTTTTGGTCAGATGGGGTCCTTTCCTCAATATTTAATTGTGTTTAATTGAAATGTTAGATAATAGAGCTGGAGAAGGCATGTTGTTATTAATTGATTCATAAAACAGAATAATAAATGAAGTTGAAATAGTTAACCGTAAATGAGAGTAATTATTACAACATAAAACCCTAAATCACTTATAGGTTGCGAGTTCACGTGACGACCTTGGGACCCGATGAAGGTAAGCAGTGTGAATAATAAATTTTATTAAATATTATTTGATAGATTGTTTGGACTATTACAGTTGGCGCGACGAAACAGGGACAGTTTGTAAAAATTTAAATTTTGTACAGACCACGTCTACTCGCAAATATAATGTGATTTAGAGGTTAAGTGTAATACGTATAAATTACGTATAGAAAATGATGTTAGGTTAAGTGAGTGATAAAATAAGTTTGAGTTAAGTGTAAGATGTTTTATATATAAGTTAGGAGAATCATTTAACCGAAAATCAGTAAATTTATAAAAAATGGCAGAAAATAACGAAAGCGATAGAATTGACGTAAATGACGTTAATGAATCAGCCATTATGAGTGGGTTTGAAATTCATTCGACCCCGAATGCAATTCAAAACAGTAAAATAGGCGAATCGAACGTCACATATTATTCGGGGATTCAAATAACCCCAAAATTAACTAATACAAATAATCAACCTGACAATAGTGATGTGATGAGGTATTTGTGCGCATGAATGCAATGTTGTGTGTCAAATTCGATGAACAAAATGTTAAATTTCATGAGTTACGCAGTGATGTTAATGAATTGAAAGAACACAATAAAGAAGTCAAGAATGATTTCGATAAAATAAATAGCCGCTTTGATGTCATGAATACGCAAAATGTTAAATTTGAAATCAATATAAATAAATTCATTTTGTTTTATTTGTCTCCAAGTCACGTTTATTAACTAAATAGAATTAATATTAGGCATTACCTGTATTAACTTCCCGTCTTGTGACTTATCTGTTTTAATTTCGAAAACGACGCGTTTCGAGGATAAATCCTCATCTTCAGGTTATTAATATTATAAAAACATCAAATTCACCCAAACGGGGATGTCAATGACTTAAAACATAAAAACACCATACATAATTTTACACTGATATAGTCTCGGCACAGTCCGATGTGCATCGTCTCGTTGCCAACGATTAACTGTTGTACTTTATCCTGTACGACCGTTATCATTTCCCGTGGACACATCGATATCGATGGCTGTGTTGTACAGTAGATTAGATCGAAACGAAACTTTATCATTAAGTAGTTGGTCCCCTTGTAACTTAGAAGCCTTGCATATCTCATATTCCTCCACAGCGTTCATGTATGATTTTTTTGCAATTATGAAGCAGTTTAAAGTTTTTGTGGAAGTCTGAGTACTTATGATTATATAGCATTAAATGTTGAGCGAAACTAGATCTTGTTTTCGAGAAATCACTTTTGGTTAGGTGTTCCTTAAAACGTTCGGCTGATCGCCTGCCCGTTTGTCCTATATAAAATTTGTCATAGTCATCGCGTTCAACCTTGTATTCTCCAGTTTTCTCTTCATCCGGGATGTGAGTTCTTTGTCCCAAACGTTTTTTGATGTTGTTTGTGGTTTTGAAAGCCACTATTATTTTACGTTTCTTTAACTCATTCTTTACAATGACTGGTAGTACATTCGTGTACTCAGTTACTATAAACTTAGTATATTTTTTAGCTGGGCCGGTTAATCTGCTTTTACTATTGATTTTTACTGAGTGTTTTCTTACTAGCTTGTCTACGATTTCACCGTTGTACCCATTAGCGATAGCTATACTTTTGATGATATTAGTCTCTTCTACTCTGTCTTTTTGCTCAAGGGGAATAGCAAGCATTCTATGAACAAACGCGTTGAAGGCTGCCATTTTTTGGGAATATGGATGGTACGATTCAGCATGAATAGTGATATTCGTAGTAGTGGGTTTTCTATAAATTTTGAATCTAAATTGGTCATTATATTTGCTAATAGTGAGATCAACGAAATTCAGGCAGTTATTGTTCTCCATTTCCAGGGTAAATTGGATTATCATGTTTATACTGTTCATATATCCTTTCAAATTTTCTATTTGTCTACTCGTTCCAATCGAATATCATAAAAGTATCATCAACGTAACGTACGTAAAATTTAATTTTATCTCGCTGTTTATTAAAACTAGACATTAAAAACGTATTCTCAAAGTGGTTCAAGTATAGGTCCGCTAAAACTCCCGATAAAGATGACCCCATTGCTAGACCATCCTCCTGCATGAAATATTCATTATCATAAGAGAAATAATTTTGTTTAAGTATTGTTTTTAGCAATTGCATAAGCTCATCAATTTCATTTCTACCTAACCTATTTGTTGTAATTAAGCTATTTCTGAGAATTACCATTGTCTCATCTACCGGTACATTGGTGTACAGATTAGTTACATCAAATGAAGCCAACTTATATTGTGGTGCTGATTTAATAGTTTTAATTTTTTCAACGAGATCGTAGCTGTTTTTATATTTAATATGATCGTATTCTTTTAATAAATAATAAATGGTAAAGACGGGGACTCGCCCGGACAAGGTTTCAATTTCAGAGCAGCGTTCACTTGTGAAACACCCAGTTGCATGTTGGCTCAGTTAGCTCGGCCAGATACGCCAGTTCCAGGTGCTGTGGAATGTCAAAGAGCGCGCGTATGCCTGCCCGCACAGATGAATTGTCATGTATGAGATTCGCTAGTCAGCCAGAGCGAGTTTCCAATAATTAGTGGTCGTTAATGAGATGTCACGTGACGCCGCTCGGCCTATCAAGTAGCTGCTCAATGAAAACGTTCTGGCCATCTTGGAAGCGTCGAAGTCGGCGGCACTCGGCTAATAACACCTAACGCGAGCAGTTGTGTGGTCGTGCGGTCCGCCTGAAATACATTCAACAATGTAGACGGACCGGCCGAAGGAGTGAAAATGTATTAATTAAACGATGTGATACCGTAGTGAAAAGACAGTGGGAGAGCAAATAACCGCCAGTTAACAAAATTTTAATCAGTGCAACATCTTTCAGACGCAAACCAGTGAACAAAAATGTAATAAGTGTGACACGTGGTCTGCAGGGACGCCGCCAGTCAAGTAACAGAATAACATACCACCCTCGCAGTTTAGAGCTAGAACAGATATGTGTAATTCACTAGTACTAAGCTCTCGACTCTGCTTGATGGCGACTCTTAAAATTATCTCAGGGTATCCAAGAAATGATTATTAACACAATTAACTTGAATGACTGCTAATTTTAATGAACATCTTCATTAAGATATTACAAGTTGCATACAATCTTAATGATTAACAAATATTGAAATTATACTCCTCATCAATTATCATTGAAAGTAGGTTCATAGACCAATTGAATTGCCAATAGTAATAGAGTTACAAAAGATTACATGAATTAATATGAATTTAATGTTCAATTTGGTTTACTTGTTGGTTGAATTCCTTCTGTTGGTGAATCCTTCCCTCGGAGTCTGCGATCTTGGAGATTGCGTTGTCGGCGATTCGGATGATCCTGTTGTTGACATTCGATGACACTAACACTTGATTACTTCGGTTTCACTTTAATTACCACTGTTCACACCTACTCACTGACTCAGTATGCAACTAGTGTATAGTACTATTTATTTTTGAATCCTTAGTAACTATGTTATTAAGCTGAGTGATCGCAATATCAGTAATTCATCCCGAATACACTCCCACGTTCCGTAACTTCCGAATGTACGCGTTAGATTATCGATACTATGAAGTTCAATAATTATCACCAAGTTATATTATATTTATTCTAACAATTACTTTGATTTGGTATACTTCGTTCACTGTAATACCGGGTTTAATATTATTAAACGCATGACACGAATACTGTACTTATTAATTATCGCAAGTTTTAGTTATGAAATTGCAATGCGCGACCACAAGTCTGATAGTTGTAGTGTTCGCCGTAGACTGCTGACAATTTTCCCAACTACGTTTTTTATACTCCCGCAAACGTTACCCATACTCAATACCCATACAAATCGCGTTCCCATTGGTTTCAAGTACCGCGATATTTGATTTCCTCCAACCCAACTAGCTAAATTCACCCGCTTAAAAGTGACGCTTTCTCCCATTCGTCAAAAGACAGCACATAGCAAACTTATACTGCGAAAGTGAAGCGACGCTACTTCGAGTTCTCTCTCTCTACCATCTCTTTCTTAATCCTAACGGTACTGTATTGTCTGAGCACTCAATTTTCCCTCAGTTTCACTTAACTTTATGGCTTTTTTTAATACAATACATTTTATGATTTTACACCCTGTACGTGACTTGCTGTATAGCTTTCGCGCCGTCAGACAGGCGCCTCGCCAAGGGTGTGCTTTGAAAAACACCGCTAGTCAGGTTTCTAACCGTACATCAACTCACATTACTTGCATTTCTTATTCTAATAAACATTTAATAATCATGATTATATATAAAACCAGCGTAAAATTGGGTAGCATTCAATTTTTACGTTATAAACATATACCAATCAATATATACAAAATTTATAAAAGCGCAAAATCTAAATTAAAAAAGGGGTTAAAAGATATGAGTGAGTGTGTGTGTGTGTGTGTGTGTGTATGTGTGTGAGCAAAACGCTGGGTTGCCTTTAATGAATTTATTAAATAAGTTAATTTAATTATAAGAAGTAAGAGATAAGGTTGTTGTTTTGGTCAGATGGGGTCGTTACCTCAATATTTAATTGTGTTTAATTGAAATGTTAGATAATAGAGCTGGAGAAGGCATGTTTTTAATTGATTCATAAAAAAGAGAATAATAAAACAGAATAATAAATGAAGTTGAAATAGTTAACCGTAAATGAGAGTAATTATTACAACATAAAACCTAAATCACTTATAGGTTGCGAGTTCACGTGACGACCTTGGGACCCGATGAAGGTAAGCAGTGTGAATAATAAATTTTATTAAATATTATTTGATAGATTGTTTGGACTATTACAACTCGCCTTGGTTGCCAAATGAACCGGCGCGCGATTCAAAATTGTGCTCTAGCACTACAAAACAGCACAGCTGTCAACGTGCTCACCCACGTGGTCAAGATATTCACAGAGTAAGTGCGGCAGCTCCGCCTTGGCGACAGCATTGCCATAACTCGTGCTGACATGCGTGTGCCCCCCTGCCCCTCTCCTATCCTACCATCTGACAACACCGTAGGCGCTGCCCCTTTCACCCGCACCTTCCCCTGGCCTATTCCCTCACTTCCGCTTTAGTCTGCTCAAAAGGTGGCCCGGAGTATAAATCTTTTTTGTGAGAAACAGTGACATTATCATAATCTATTACAAAACTTAGGTAAGAATAAGTTTCGAAGTATCAGAACTTTATGGGACAATTTTTTCTGAGCAACTGGTGCATATAAGAATATTATGGTAGTGTCAGAATATATATATATATATATATATATATGTATATATAGGAATGTTAATTATCGACCGTATTATTATACTGTTAATGATTTCGAGGTTCGGTCATTAATTATGAAAAGTCAGTTTTGCGACGTTTCGAGATTTATTCTTCTCATAATCATGCCTACAACATTAAAATATAGTCTTACTACAATTATGTTATTTGTAAGTGTGTATAGGTGTGTGTAAAGTCATACATTACTATAACTATTTACTTACATTAACTGTGAGATGAGCTACAGCAACCACATTACACTAAACACTTATCACTGTTCCATACTTATACACATATAACACATTACAGTTGTATAGTGTTAGCGTTATGTAGTTATCTGACAGACTGCCAGCGATATAAAATTTTAATAGTACCTAACTAGAAAGTTGTTCAGTATTCCTATACCTGTAAACTATTGTCTATTTTAAAAAGAGTGAATAAGATTAGAATAACACTTGCTAAGACTTTGTACGTCCGTTTTCTTGTTAACTGAAAGGTGTTTATTCTTCTCTATTGTTAGCATTTCTAAGAATTGCCGTATAAAGTGATTACTTTCTGCATGAATTACTTTAGCTTTGTGAAACTGAAACGAGTGACCGTGTGTACGGGCGTGTTGTGTTAGGGCCGTGGGATCAGGTCTGTTAGTATTTACTTTCTGGCAGCTATATTTATGTTGATAAATACGTCTTTTAAAATACTGTTCAGAACAACTGTAATATTTTTTTCCACAGTTTTCTTCACACGGTATTTCATATATTATGTTGGATCTTAG
Organism: Magicicada septendecula; assembly: GCA_034769895.1. Lineage (NCBI taxonomy): Eukaryota > Metazoa > Arthropoda > Insecta > Hemiptera > Cicadidae > Magicicada > Magicicada septendecula. Next base: position 438,063,092 of record CM068369.1, on the reverse strand, counting down.
TTCTGATGTATTGTTCTGATTGTAAAACATACAAATGTAATGAGTTATATGTGTATAAGTATGGAACAGTGATAAGTGTTTAGTGTAATGTGGTTGCTGTAGCTCATCTCACAGTTAATGTAAGTAAATAGTTATAGTAATGTATGACTTTACACACACCTATACACACTTACAAATAATATAATTGTAGTAAGACTATATTTTAATGTTGGAGGCATGATTATGAGAAGAATAAATCTCGAAACGTCGCAAAACTGAGTTTTCATAATTAATGACCGAACCTCGAAATCATTAACAGTATATATATATATATATATATATTTTGTAGAAGACCCTTATATATGGCTGTAATCCGATCAAGCCCCACTGTTTGGGCTAGCCACTTGGTCACCAGACCGCTGTATGCCGGTCGTTACAAAAGAATAAAAATAAAATGGAAATTTCAATAATAATAGAATTTCCAGACAATAAAATAATTTTGTTTATGTTTATAGAGGTATGTATACAAGATCAATCTGTTTTTTAAAAGATTCTGGTAAAATTTTAATAACAGGTAGGTATTTATTGACCGTCGAGCACTTCTTGAAGATTGGCACCAAGTCTGGAGTTAAATAGATTAACTCCAGGTAATAATCGATTGGTGACTTTCCTTACTGGTCCAATATCTTGTTCAAAATAGAATATATTCTTCTCACTTAATACCTTCAGCCTTATAAATACCCTTAAATTACCCTGTGAAATAAGTACAGATACAAAATAATGGAAATATAAAGATTTATTGACAATTTTAAATAAATAATCGATATTTTATCGATGGAGAGCAATTATCGACTCTGTCTCAGGAATTATCGATTGTGTCATACAGAACAAAATTTTATGTTATATTATATTAAAGACAGGTTCTTTGAGCGATTAGGATTAATAGTCAGAGAAGGGTGACGAGAAAGTATAACATTAACAATTAACACATAAATACAATAATTACTATTTAATAGTATTTAAATAATTCAGGTTATGATATTAGAATAAATGTTTTGTCGAACCAATGAAGACTGATGTGACGTCAGTGACTACGATGTAGTAGGCAGATTTCGTTTTCAAGATGGCCGCTCCTTGGGTTGGTCTTGGCTATTGTATATGCGTCGAGTCAGAAAATTACTATAAAATTACTTTCATCAAGGTCTAAAATGTCCCCGCACTGGTGTAATAAGTCTGTTAATCTATTTGGTGTATTCTGGTGAAGTGTTCTGTGTAAACTTGCGTTAGTTAGTTTATTTTCTATTTGTTCAACTACTACGGTTAAGTTTTCAAGTTACGGTTAGGTTTGTAGAGTGAATCAGTTGTAATATAATGTTTTACTGTTTACTGTCACTCGTATAGTGAAGTTAGAGGTTTGTTTTCACTATTGTCGTGAATGTTTTTATAATATTGGCTTCAAAAAGTATCTAATTTGTCTAACTCCCGTTCACTGATTTCAATGGCTAAACGTTAGCATCATGTTCGACTCGATTTTAAGAACGTTTTTGTCACACACCTATTCAGCTTGATATTCAACAAAAGACTAATTAACTTGGTCATAAATCTTGCCCAGTTAATCCTTGAAAAAGTATTGTTAACATTTTTCGACTTCATACACATTAGAAAATATTACATTATATATGGAATTTTTCTATTTTATTCCTTACTTTTATGAATTACTAATCTTATTATTAGTTTAATCATCTCATCCCCTTTAAATTGATGTATTATAGTCCATATCTGTAGACATTTTGTGGAAATTAACAAATTTTGTTCACACTTTGGAAATATAGGCTCAAAATTGGATTTCCGTCTTTATACAAAATTCCTTCCATTTTAAATATTGTTAATACTATTATAATAAATTTTAATTAGTCATATTTCTCTTCCTTTCCTTAAATACATATAAATTACACCTTTGAACTGGTTTTTTGTGTTAATTTGTGGATTTGATATTGCTCTCTAAAATTAATTAATTTATATATTTTGACAATTTACAAAATGTTAAGGTACATTTCCTTATTGTCATTTTAATTCATAGGATCATTCCTAGTAGTGGTTAATTGTGTTATCTTATATAAATCTGGGTAGTTTACAGGATTTATTAGTGAATTATACTATTTTATATTGGTTCTCTGATTTCACCAAATGGCCTAGATTTTAGAATTTTATATTTCTTTCTTTCTCAAATAATTTAAACTTAATTCCTCCTCTGACTTTACATAATTACCATTATATGAAAATAACATGATCTACAACTTATTGTTTTGTGTAGTAGTTAATTAACACTACAGTTATTAAAATAATTAATTATGAACATTGTTTAGTAATCTGCACAATTTAACATATTGCAGATACAGCTTAAACATATCTCTTTTGACTATTTTTAATCTAACATAGCATACCTTTTAGTACATTATTACTGGTATGTAGGTTATTATTTATCAAACATAATTCTTTTTTAAAACACATAACATAAATCTTATTTTCTAATAAACCTTACAAATACATTTATTTAACACATTGATTTTAGGATTGTGAAATAACAGTCTATTTAAACATGTTACACTTATTCATACTATATTAGTACCAGTCCTTTTTGGTTTAAATCATTATGATTGTGATCCCCCACATCAGCAAACACCAACTCCCATACTTTATTTATTATCATTTTTTACAAATGTCTTGTAAATAAAGACTTACATTAAAATAATAAAATACTGGAAACCTTCCATTTTATTATTTTATTATGCTGTTTATTATTTAGATTTTAAAGTTGTGATATAGCATACTACTAAGTTATAGTATCACCAACTTTAAGTTTATTGCTTTTTTTTAAAAAACACTTAAACAAATTCACTTTCACTGTTGGTTCTGATATTCTGAGTCTTATTATCTCAGACCAGACCTTTAGTCATCATGGACCGTTAAGACTAGTTTATTTTCTTTATTACACAATAGCTTTAGCCGGTGCACTTCTTATAACGCTATACAGCACTTTAGTTTTCTCAATAATTACATTTTTATTAGATTTTGGGTATGTTATACTTTCTTTGGCATAGTTTTTGTGGGTTTGGGATTGATAGTAGTTTATATAATAATAGGTTTTACTACGGTGTTTCTTTCATACTATGTCTTCCTCTCCTCCTGTCTTCCTTCTTGTCCTTCTTCCTATCTTCCTTCTGGTATTCATTCTTGTCCCTCTTCTAGTTTTCATTCTTGTCCCTCGTCTAGTCTTCACTCTTCTGGTCTTCTTACCTCATTCTTGGGTAAACCAAGGTACTTGGTGTTATCACGACTGAGGTTTAGTTTGGAGTATTTAATTTCTTCACTGAACTGATTTTATTCTTCTATACAGGTTTCAGGGTATTGTTTTCTTCCTGTTCACAAACTTTATTCTTCCCTCTTCTTGTTTTTAGGGTATTTTGGTATTCACCACTCTTTGATTGAGTCTCTTTTTTCGGGATATTGTCTTATGTAACTGGTTTACTGCTCTGAGCTTCCTGGGTAACTTACTGGTATTATACTATGAGTTGATGAGTTGCTTCAATACTTTCTTTGGTTTCTTTTAACAGTGGTTTTGATATATTATGTAGTGAGGATTTTTATCTTATTGTGTTTCATTCCTCTGATTTATTTAAATGTCATTCAATATTATTACAACATTTGTTGATGTAATTAAACTTTATGATTTCATATGACTTGAAAGGTAGTGGATTTTCTGTCACGCTACAGAATGCCCTTCTCCAGAAGTAATTTTTTCAGACTATACTTGCTTTGTCTGAAACAATTGCTTATGATAATTATTCAAAGTTTGTTATTATTTTGGACTTCCTTCCATTTTAAAATTCTCTTATTTATATCTGAGTTTATATCATTCACACTTGATCTTCCTTGATAGTAATTGTCTTCTGAGTTTCATATTTATTATTTCATTTTTATATTTCTTCTTTGTATTTTCTCCTTGGGATATTTTCTCCCTATCGTTCCCTACTTTGTGAGCTGGTTCAGTTCAGAGAGGCACTGTACGCTACTTTCCTCTGCTGTCCAATACTTCACACATATTTGAGTACAGAGGCAAATCATCTCTGCTCAAAAAATATATTAATCCTGCTGGAATTATCATCAGACAGATTAAAAAAATTATTCAGAATAGTACACATTTGTTACTATTTAAAAAATATCTTTGGGATACTTCACTTATTACAGTTCTCAGAGATTTTAATATTTCTATCTCAGTTGTTCAGCTGACTTATTATCTGGATGTTTCTTTCATTTGATATTATGGTAGGAAGCTCTTCTATTATTACCTTTTTATACTTTTATTATCATATAAATCTTTTGGTTATAAATTCTTTATTACCTTCTGGTTTTTTCATTATAATCTGCATTATTTGTAGTAGCATATCTTTGTGACATTTTTAGACTGTTTCTTGGTTCTTAAAATTTCCACTTGTTCTATTTTCTAGAATTTTTTATAACTGTCATTATCATAATTGTCATTTAATTTATAAATCATTTTATATTAATTCATTTAATTACATACATTTTGACATTATTTTCACATTATTCCGGTCATTGCGATTATACTTGCAAATGCTGTTTTTTTTTTATTAATTTCATTATGAGGTCATATTTTCTCCTCATACCACTTAAAGTTTCATTCTCTCATAATTCCAAAGAAGTTTTTGTACTTTATTTTATTCAATCACTTAAATCGTATTAAAGAATTTTTTCTTTTTTTATTTCCTTCAACAACATTTTACGGAAAGGTTTTTACTCTTCATATTGAACTTAGACATGATTAAACTGTCTAGAATTATTTGTTTTAATTCTAATTCTGTTTCCTCTTATTCATCCCATTATGATCCTTTGTTACCATGGTAATTATCTTCTATGCTTACCATAAATCTGGTAGGAAATCTCATCAGTTTATCACACCATAGTGTTTTATTTATAATTGGTTGGTAAGTTGTACTTATACTTGGTTTGGGAAACTTGATTTATTCATAATTCAAAATTCATTCTTCTTATGTTATTCTATAAAGTTTTCTCAAATAATTTGTATGTAAGGTGGGCTTATATGTTTTTTGGCTGGTTTTATTTTTCTAAATTCTCTTGGTATTATTGTCAAAATGTTTCTCTTCAAATAAATATTTAGTAAACTGTCCTTATTTGTTTTTTGACCTTAGATGGTTTTATTTCTAAATTCTCTCCTTCTTTATTATTATATTATAGCCATAAAGTTTTTCTTAGATAATTGGTATGTAAGGTGATCTCACGGATGTTTAGAATCTTGTGGTTTTAAACTCTAATTCTTCTTCTTCTATCATCGTCATAAAGTTTTTCTTAAATAATTGGTATGTAAGGTGATCTCATTTATGTTTAAAATTTTGTTGACTTATTTCAAACTCTTCTTATATTATTCTTCTTTTCAAATAATTTCTTTCAAATAATCTTTATGTAAGATTGGCTTACATGTATTTTAGAATTTTGGGGTTTTTATGTTTTTAAACTTCTTCTCTTCTATTCTAGCCATAAAGTTTTTTCACATTTTCTTGGTATGCAAGGTGAACTTACACCTTTTTAGAATTTAGAGGATTTTATGTTTTTAAACTTCTTCTCTTCTATTCTAGCCATAAAGTTTTTTCACATTTTCTTGGTATGTAAGGTGAACTTACACCTTTTTAGAATTTAGAGGATTTTATGTTTTCAAACTTCTTCTCTTCTATTCTAGCCATAAAGTTTTTTCACATTTTCTTGGTATGTAAGGTGAACTTGCACCTTTTTAGAATTTAGAGGATTTTATGTTTTTAAACTTCTTCTCTTCTATTCTAGCCATAAAGTTTTTTCACATTTTCTTGGTATGTAAGGTGAACTTACACCTTTTTAGAATTTAGAGGATTTTATGTTTTTAAACTTCTTCTCTTCTATTCTAGCCATAAAGTTTTTTCACATTTTCTTGGTATGTAAGGTGAACTTACACCTTTTTAGAATTTAGAGGATTTTATGTTTTTAAACTTCTTCTCTTCTATTCTAGCCATAAAGTTTTTTCTTAAATAATTGGTATGTAAGGTGAACTTACGTATGTTTTGAATTTTGTTGACTTATTTCAAACTCTTCTTATATTATTCTTCTTTTCAAATAATTTCTTTCAAATAATCTTTATGTAAGATTGGCTTACATGTATTTTAGAATTTTGGGGTTTTTATGTTTTTAAACTTCTTCTCTTCTATTCTAGCCATAAAGTTTTTCACATTTTCTTGGTATGTAAGGTGAACTTAGATTTTTTTTTTTTTTTTTTTTTTTTTAGAATTTAAAGGATTTTATGTTTTTAAACTTCTTCTCTTCTATTCTAGCCATAAAGTTTTTTCACATTTTCTTGGTATGTAAGGTGAACTTACACCTTTTTAGAATTTAGAGGATTTTTTGTTTTTAAACTTCTTCTCTTCTATTCTAGCCATAAAGTTTTTTCACATTTTCTTGGTATGTAAGGTGAACTTACATTTTTTTTAGAATTTAGAGGTTATTATGTTTTTAAACTTCTTCTCTTCTATTCTAGCCATAAAGTTTTTTCACATTTTCCTGGTATGTAAGGTGAACTTACACCTTTTTAGAATTTAGAGGATTTTTTAAATTCTAATTCTGTTTTATATTACTGCCACATAGACTTTTCATAAATGATTGTAATAGTTTTCATAATTATATGGTAAACATATCATATTAGTTTCATAAATATTGTATGATTCTTTTCTTGTCTTTATTCAAATGTATTTCTTATTATTATTTTTCCTTTCTACCCAGGTGGATGCTTTTTATTATAGTGCATTGTTGCTCATAGTTCCTTTATAAGGTGTAGTTTCTTAATTAATTTATTTCTTAAATTCCCATTTTGGTTCTTTGTCCCTTCTTCTTCTCATTTTTCCTCAGTGGTAATTATTTTCATCTTCTTTGTGGTGGTTTTGCCGTTGTCGGTTATCATGACATCCATCCCTTTTATCACCTCATTATGTATCCGTATAGATCCTTATCAGATCCAAACTTTTGCTCCTACGCGCCGGATAGTACCTCGGTTGGTCCCGTTCTAGGCTCCTCCGCCTTTCTTCGTATCTTCGGTAACTGCTCCCTCTATGGTGGTTGAAACCTCGCTGTCTTCCATCTGTGGCCCGTATGAAGTTCACTCTTGGGCGAGGAAACCTATTATTACTAAAATTACTATTATTGGGACCCACACGATTGGTATTATTATGGTAAGGACTATTACCATAATTGGGGCTTCTCTGACTATTTACGTTATCAGGGTAGGGATTGTGGTTATCCTGATAACCATTAGAGGGTCGATTCGGGTTTTGACAATTTGGACCCGTATTATTATTATCATGGTAATTAATATTGTTCCCATTATTATATTGTCTTGTATTCCAATATGTCTCTAGTCCATATGCTGTATGACCTGAAAAATATCTGTGAGGGTCTTCATCTGGTTTATCAATTATCTGCTTCTCTGAATCCCCATAATCTGGTTCACCATCACATATCCATCCGGAAGGTATACATTTTTGTGTAATTGTACACTGGAATAGTCCTGGATGGCGCACTAATGGAACACACTCTGGTGATTCACCAGTGCCATCGTCACAGTCTGATAAGATGTTATATTTCCATCTTTCTGAAATACACTGTTTAGTTCCGCACTGAAATTGATCTGTTCCACATGTCATATTCTGTTTACCTCTGGTCCTTCCCCATTGGTAAACTACTGTTTGGTGGTACATTATTTCCGAGATTACCTTGAATCTCCTTCCGAAATTTCTGTAATTACTGATTTCTTCATGGTCGGTAATTGGAATATTATTGACATCCATTAAACCATGGTTCATCATTTCTATTTCTTCCTTGGTTTTCCTTAATTTCCTTGGAAGCGTTGTCCTCCTTTCCCTTGGTTCTACTGCCATATCTGTAGTATTTTCTTTATTCCCGTTAGTTTTCTTCTCAGGCAATACTATAACTGGTTCAATTGTTTTTTCATTCGGTATTTCTTCTGGTTCTGGTTGGCTATCTTCCTGCGTGTTATCATTTAGTACTTCTTCTGATTCTGGTTGGCTATCATTTTTTATTTCTTCGGTCTTCTCCTTTCTTAATTCTTCTCCCTTTAATCTGTTCTCTCTCATTTCTTTAATGTGCTCATCCATCTTCTCATTCCTGGATGTGTTGGTTTTATGTATTTCGTCTAGTTTGGATCCGAGGTTCTTATTCATTTCCCTTAAGGATCGGTTGTTGTCATCCATTTTCTTGCTTAAATCTTCCATTTTCTTTTCTAAATTCTTATTGTTTTCTTCCATTTTCCTTTCCATCTTCCTACTAGTTTCTTCGATCTTCTTATTAGTATTTTCTATTTTGCGGCCCAATTCTTCCTTCGTGGATCGGTTGTCTTCCTTCAAATCTTCCTTCAATTCCTGATTCATTGATTTGTTATCCTCCTTTGTGGACTCCATCTGCTTATTCATGTCTTCTCTCAATTTCTTACTATTTTCTTCATTGTCCTTGCTCATTTTTAGGAACACTTCCATTCATCTGTCCAACTTACTATTTTCTGTGGTCTTATCTTTTTCTATTTCCTTGTCTTGTACATGGACTTCCCCTGTTTGAGTAGGTACTTCTGGTTGTTCCTCTGGTGCTGGTTGTTTTGGTTCCACTTGGGCTACTAACACTTCCGGATCCTCCACGGGTGTTGCTTCTTTATCCCCCATGTCAACCTCTTTCTCGGCCTCTGCCGCCCTCTTTTTCGATGTAGCTCGTCTCTGCATCTTTCTGCTGTCTATCAATCAATCGCTGCCAAGCTTAGATTATTAAGCCCTCTAAGTTGGACGCCACTTTGTAGTAGACCCTTATATATGGCTGTAATCTGATCAAGCCCCACTGTTTGGGCTAGCCACTTGGTCACCAGACCGCTGTATGCCGGTCGTTACAAAAGAATAAAAATAAAATGGAAATTTCAATAATAATAGAATTTCCAAACAATAAAATAATTTTGTTTATGTTTATAGAGGTATGTATACAAGATCAATCTGTTTTTTAAAAGATTCTGGTAAAATTTTAATAACAGGTAGGTATTTATTGACCGTCGAGCACTTCTTGAAGATTGGCACCAAGTCTGGAGTTAAATAGATTAACTCCAGGTAATAATCGATTGGTGACTTTCCTTACTGGTCCAATATCTTGTTCAAAATAGAATATATTCTTCTCACTTAATACCTTCAGCCTTATAAATACCCTTAAATTACCCTGTGAAATAAGTACAGATACAAAATAATGGAAATATAAAGATTTATTGACAATTTTAAATAAATAATCGATATTTTATCGATGGAGAGCAATTATCGACTCTGTCTCAGGAATTATCGATTGTGTCATACAGAACAAAATTTTATGTTATATTATATTAAAGACAGGTTCTTTGAGCGATTAGGATTAATAGTCAGAGAAGGGTGACGAGAAAAAGTATAACATTAACAATTAACACATAAATACAATAATTACTATTTAATAGTATTTAAATAATTCAGGTTATGATATTAGAATAAATGTTTTGTCGAACCAATGAAGACTGATGTGACGTCAGTGACTACGATGTAGTAGGCAGATTTCGTTTTCAAGATGGCCGCTCCTTGGGTTGGTCTTGGCTATTGTATATGCGTCGAGTCAGAAAATTACTATAAAATTACTTTCATCAAGGTCTAAAATGTCCCCGCACTGGTGTAATAAGTCTGTTAATCTATTTGGTGTATTCTGGTGAAGTGTTCTGTGTAAACTTGCGTTAGTTAGTTTATTTTCTATTTGTTCAACTACTACGGTTAAGTTTTCAAGTTACGGTTAGGTTTGTAGAGTGAATCAGTTGTAATATAATGTTTTACTGTTTACTGTCACTCGTATAGTGAAGTTAGAGGTTTGTTTTCACTATTGTCGTGAATGTTTTTATAATATTGGCTTCAAAAAGTATCTAATTTGTCTAACTCCCGTTCACTGATTTCAATGGCTAAACGTTAGCATCATGTTCGACTCGATTTTAAGAACGTTTTTGTCACACACCTATTCAGCTTGATATTCAACAAAAGACTAATTAACTTGGTCATAAATCTTGCCCAGTTAATCCTTGAAAAAGTATTGTTAACATTTTTCGACTTCATACACATTAGAAAATATTACATTATATATGGAATTTTTCTATTTTATTCCTTACTTTTATGAATTACTAATCTTATTATTAGTTTAATCATCTCATTCCCTTTAAATTGATGTATTATAGTCCATATCTGTAGACATTTTGTGGAAATTAACAAATTTTGTTCACACTTTGGAAATATAGGCTCAAAATTGGATTTCCGTCTTTATACAAAATTCCTTCCATTTTAAATATTGTTAATACTATTATAATAAATTTTAATTAGTCATATTTCTCTTCCTTTCCTTAAATACATATAAATTACACCTTTGAACTGGTTTTTTGTGTTAATTTGTGGATTTGATATTGCTCTCTAAAATTAATTAATTTATATATTTTGACAATTTACAAAATGTTAAGGTACATTTCCTTATTGTCATTTTAATTCATAGGATCATTCCTAGTAGTGGTTAATTGTGTTATCTTATATAAATCTGGGTAGTTTACAGGATTTATTAGTGAATTATACTATTTTATATTGGTTCTCTGATTTCACCAAATGGCCTAGATTTTAGAATTTTATATTCTTTCTTTCTCAAATAATTTAAACTTAATTCCTCCTCTGACTTTACATAATTACCATTATATGAAAATAACATGATCTACAACTTATTGTTTTGTGTAGTAGTTAATTAACACTACAGTTATTAAAATAATTAATTATGAACATTGTTTAGTAATCTGCACAATTTAACATATTGCAGATACAGCTTAAACATATCTCTTTTGACTATTTTTAATCTAACATAGCATACCTTTTAGTACATTATTACTGGTATGTAGGTTATTATTTATCAAACATAATTCTTTTTTAAAACACATAACATAAATCTTATTTTCTAATAAACCTTACAAATACATTTATTTAACACATTGATTTTAGGATTGTGAAATAACAGTCTATTTAAACATGTTACACTTATTCATACTATATTAGTACCAGTCCTTTTTGGTTTAAATCATTATGATTGTGATCCCCCACATCAGCAAACACCAACTCCCATACTTTATTTATTATCATTTTTTACAAATGTCTTGTAAATAAAGACTTACATTAAAATAATAAAATACTGGAAACCTTCCATTTTATTATTTTATTATGCTGTTTATTATTTAGATTTTAAAGTTGTGATATAGCATACTACTAAGTTATAGTATCACCAACTTTAAGTTTATTGCTTTTTTTTAAAAAACACTTAAACAAATTCACTTTCACTGTTGGTTCTGATATTCTGAGTCTTATTATCTCAGACCAGACCTTTAGTCATCATGGACCGTTAAGACTAGTTTATTTTCTTTATTACACAATAGCTTTAGCCGGTGCACTTCTTATAACGCTATACAGCACTTTAGTTTTCTCAATAATTACATTTTTATTAGATTTTGGGTATGTTATACTTTCTTTGGCATAGTTTTTGTGGGTTTGGGATTGATAGTAGTTTATATAATAATAGGTTTTACTACGGTGTTTCTTTCATACTATGTCTTCCTCTCCTCCTGTCTTCCTTCTTGTCCTTCTTCCTATCTTCCTTCTGGTATTCATTCTTGTCCCTCTTCTAGTTTTCATTCTTGTCCCTCGTCTAGTCTTCACTCTTCTGGTCTTCTTACCTCATTCTTGGGTAAACCAAGGTACTTGGTGTTATCACGACTGAGGTTTAGTTTGGAGTATTTAATTTCTTCACTGAACTGATTTTATTCTTCTATACAGGTTTCAGGGTATTGTTTTCTTCCTGTTCACAAACTTTATTCTTCCCTCTTCTTGTTTTTAGGGTATTTTGGTATTCACCACTCTTTGATTGAGTCTCTTTTTTCGGGATATTGTCTTATGTAACTGGTTTACTGCTCTGAGCTTCCTGGGTAACTTACTGGTATTATACTATGAGTTGATGAGTTGCTTCAATACTTTCTTTGGTTTCTTTTAACAGTGGTTTTGATATATTATGTAGTGAGGATTTTTATCTTATTGTGTTTCATTCCTCTGATTTATTTAAATGTCATTCAATATTATTACAACATTTGTTGATGTAATTAAACTTTATGATTTCATATGACTTGAAAGGTAGTGGATTTTCTGTCACGCTACAGAATGCCCTTCTCCAGAAGTAATTTTTTCAGACTATACTTGCTTTGTCTGAAACAATTGCTTATGATAATTATTCAAAGTTTGTTATTATTTTGGACTTCCTTCCATTTTAAAATTCTCTTATTTATATCTGAGTTTATATCATTCACACTTGATCTTCCTTGATAGTAATTGTCTTCTGAGTTTCATATTTATTATTTCATTTTTATATTTCTTCTTTGTATTTTCTCCTTGGGATATTTTCTCCCTATCGTTCCCTACTTTGTGAGCTGGTTCAGTTCAGAGAGGCACTGTACGCTACTTTCCTCTGCTGTCCAATACTTCACACATATTTGAGTACAGAGGCAAATCATCTCTGCTCAAAAAATATATTAATCCTGCTGGAATTATCATCAGACAGATTAAAAAAATTATTCAGAATAGTACACATTTGTTACTATTTAAAAAATATCTTTGGGATACTTCACTTATTACAGTTCTCAGAGATTTTAATATTTCTATCTCAGTTGTTCAGCTGACTTATTATCTGGATGTTTCTTTCATTTGATATTATGGTAGGAAGCTCTTCTATTATTACCTTTTTATACTTTTATTATCATATAAATCTTTTGGTTATAAATTCTTTATTACCTTCTGGTTTTTTCATTATAATCTGCATTATTTGTAGTAGCATATCTTTGTGACATTTTTAGACTGTTTCTTGGTTCTTAAAATTTCCACTTGTTCTATTTTCTAGAATTTTTTATAACTGTCATTATCATAATTGTCATTTAATTTATAAATCATTTTATATTAATTCATTTAATTACATACATTTTGACATTATTTTCACATTATTCCGGTCATTGCGATTATACTTGCAAATGCTGTTTTTTTTTATTAATTTCATTATGAGGTCATATTTTCTCCTCATACCACTTAAAGTTTCATTCTCTCATAATTCCAAAGAAGTTTTTGTACTTTATTTTATTCAATCACTTAAATCGTATTAAAGAATTTTTTCTTTTTTTATTTCCTTCAACAACATTTTACGGAAAGGTTTTTACTCTTCATATTGAACTTAGACATGATTAAACTGTCTAGAATTATTTGTTTTAATTCTAATTCTGTTTCCTCTTATTCATCCCATTATGATCCTTTGTTACCATGGTAATTATCTTCTATGCTTACCATAAATCTGGTAGGAAATCTCATCAGTTTATCACACCATAGTGTTTTATTTATAATTGGTTGGTAAGTTGTACTTATACTTGGTTTGGGAAACTTGATTTATTCATAATTCAAAATTCATTCTTCTTATGTTATTCTATAAAGTTTTCTCAAATAATTTGTATGTAAGGTGGGCTTATATGTTTTTTGGCTGGTTTTATTTTTCTAAATTCTCTTGGTATTATTGTCAAAATGTTTCTCTTCAAATAAATATTTAGTAACTGTCCTTATTTGTTTTTTGACCTTAGATGGTTTTATTTCTAAATTCTCTCCTTCTTTATTATTATATTATAGCCATAAAGTTTTTCTTAGATAATTGGTATGTAAGGTGATCTCACGGATGTTTAGAATCTTGTGGTTTTAAACTCTAATTCTTCTTCTTCTATCATCGTCATAAAGTTTTTCTTAAATAATTGGTATGTAAGGTGATCTCATTTATGTTTAAAATTTTGTTGACTTATTTCAAACTCTTCTTATATTATTCTTCTTTTCAAATAATTTCTTTCAAATAATCTTTATGTAAGATTGGCTTACATGTATTTTAGAATTTTGGGGTTTTTATGTTTTTAAACTTCTTCTCTTCTATTCTAGCCATAAAGTTTTTCACATTTTCTTGGTATGTAAGGTGAACTTAGATTTTTTTTTTTTTTTTTTTTTTTTTAGAATTTAAAGGATTTTATGTTTTTAAACTTCTTCTCTTCTATTCTAGCCATAAAGTTTTTTCACATTTTCTTGGTATGTAAGGTGAACTTACACCTTTTTAGAATTTAGAGGATTTTTTGTTTTTAAACTTCTTCTCTTCTATTCTAGCCATAAAGTTTTTTCACATTTTCTTGGTATGTAAGGTGAACTTACATTTTTTTTAGAATTTAGAGGTTATTATGTTTTTAAACTTCTTCTCTTCTATTCTAGCCATAAAGTTTTTTCACATTTTCCTGGTATGTAAGGTGAACTTACACCTTTTTAGAATTTAGAGGATTTTTTAAATTCTAATTCTGTTTTATATTACTGCCACATAGACTTTTCATAAATGATTGTAATAGTTTTCATAATTATATGGTAAACATATCATATTAGTTTCATAAATATTGTATGATTCTTTTCTTGTCTTTATTCAAATGTATTTCTTATTATTATTTTTCCTTTCTACCCAGGTGGATGCTTTTTATTATAGTGCATTGTTGCTCATAGTTCCTTTATAAGGTGTAGTTTCTTAATTAATTTATTTCTTAAATTCCCATTTTGGTTCTTTGTCCCTTCTTCTTCTCATTTTTCCTCAGTGGTAATTATTTTCATCTTCTTTGTGGTGGTTTTGCCGTTGTCGGTTATCATGACATCCATCCCTTTTATCACCTCATTATGTATCCGTATAGATCCTTATCAGATCCAAACTTTTGCTCCTACGCGCCGGATAGTACCTCGGTTGGTCCCGTTCTAGGCTCCTCCGCCTTTCTTCGTATCTTCGGTAACTGCTCCCTCTATGGTGGTTGAAACCTCGCTGTCTTCCATCTGTGGCCCGTATGAAGTTCACTCTTGGGCGAGGAAACCTATTATTACTAAAATTACTATTATTGGGACCCACACGATTGGTATTATTATGGTAAGGACTATTACCATAATTGGGGCTTCTCTGACTATTTACGTTATCAGGGTAGGGATTGTGGTTATCCTGATAACCATTAGAGGGTCGATTCGGGTTTTGACAATTTGGACCCGTATTATTATTATCATGGTAATTAATATTGTTCCCATTATTATATTGTCTTGTATTCCAATATGTCTCTAGTCCATATGCTGTATGACCTGAAAAATATCTGTGAGGGTCTTCATCTGGTTTATCAATTATCTGCTTCTCTGAATCCCCATAATCTGGTTCACCATCACATATCCATCCGGAAGGTATACATTTTTGTGTAATTGTACACTGGAATAGTCCTGGATGGCGCACTAATGGAACACACTCTGGTGATTCACCAGTGCCAT